>CM041044.1:5169413-6494217 GCA_023078785.2 Hyles euphorbiae
TCCGAAAGGAATATTTGTGGGCCTCACAAACATTTCTCTCGGTGTGTTGATCAATTCCGCGGCCTCTCGTTTCACTTCTAACCGCCTGCGCCACGGAGGCTGTCAATGTCATATGGGTTGATACAGATTATTTTCATTAATTTACATCATTATTTTTTAAATGCAGTTTATATTGGTAAGCAGAAATTTGTTATTGACCTTTTCTTTGATTCCACAGCCTGTTTTTTTTTTTAATTTTATTCGTTACTTATAAGGCTTTCGCAATTTTAAAATAAATTATTGTATATATGTACATAAATGTTCCTATCATATTTTATTAACACCCTGTACCGGCAAACTTCGCCTAAGCTCGGTATAAGCATTCAATTCATAGTTTTTTTTGCAACATCCAGATATTTTAGTACCTAACCGTTTCTAGATGAAAATAAAATTATATTTTAGATTTAGTTGGGCCAATCCGAACGAAAGGTTGTCAAATATAAAACCAATCATGCAATTGTATAGAAATGCTATTAGTTTTAAGTCAACACTTGAAATATTTCATGTTACGCCTCGAAGATTATCTTGTTGTTGATCCCTTCGATTAGCTATAAGACTTCTCATCCAACCGAGTCGTTTCACGGTCTGCCTCTCTTTCTCCTGTGTTTGAGAAACAATAAGTCGGGCCATTCGATTTATTGATTCGAAATATTTCGAAATTCTGCTTCTTTGGGAAATATAGACACAAAACAATGCAGAAAACATAACAACCGACCCGAATCGAACGGTAGCTTGAAAACATAAATAAAATTTCGTAACCTTGACAAAATATTAAATGATTAAAGCTGGAAAGTTTTCAGTTTAATTGCATGGCTTTACCAATAATTTCAACGACCAATACAACAAACCAAGATACATTGAAATCGGTCCAGCCGTTCTTGAGTTTTAAATGTTCTAACTAACACGGCTTTTATAAATAAAAATAGACCCCGTGCTTAATATTTTTAGTGTGGATATTTTAATATTCGTCTTGTTGTTTACAATAATAAATATTTTTATTTATTTACTCAAGGAACATAATGTTGTATGTAAATTAGTTGTGAAATTTATACATATATACAGTTATTTCTATTTACATACAATATAAATCTACCTGCCTTTATATAACGCTTTTAAAAAATAAAACATAAGAATAGCCTTTATTTACTACTTAACTTACCAGAAAACTTATTCTAGTTTTTAATTACTTTTCACTTAATTTTTCAATAAAATAATTGTTAGTAAATACAAAAGTATATTTATTAATAAAATTATGTGTTAGTAGTCGCCTCTGAGGCGTAGGCCACATACATCATACATCTCTTTCGCGTACTTTTTGCATCAAATTAAAAATGTCCCTCCATCTTTTACTTGGCCGTCCCTTTTTTCTTGTTCTCTCTCGCTTGGTAACCACTCTGTTAGGTGTTTTGTCCATCAATTGTTATTCATCCTGCAAATATGTCCTGCCCCGTGCCATTTGAGTATTCTAATTCTCTTTCTTACATCTACTATATGTGTTTTATTTCTCATAATTTCATTGCTAATTTTATCTGATAGTTTTAGTCCAAGCATACTTCTTTCCATTTTTCTTTGACAGATCGCTATTTTTTGTTCGTCTTCTTTTCTCAAAGCCCAAGTTTGGCAACCATAAGTTAAACACGGTAGAATTACCATATCATATAGTTTTTTCTTAATATTAATATTAATAGTCTTATTTTTCATTATTTCTTTTAATCCCCAATATTTATTCCACGCTATAGTTATCCTCCTTTGGATATCATTCTGTGTATTTTTTTCGAATGATACTAGTAGTCCTAAATATATATATTCTTTTACATAATCAATCTTTTCATTTGCTATAATTACAACTTGGGGTTCACCGTTTGTCAATATTTTTGTTTTTGTTGTATTTAATGATAATCCAACTTTTTGATTTTCTAACGCCAATTCTTTCACCATGCTCTCTAATTCAGTGGCGCTTTCCGCAAATACCACGATATCGTCGGCGAAGCGCAAGTGGTTCAATAGTTCTCCATCCACCTTTACTCCCTTTGTATCCCAATCTAGATGTCTGAAAACGGATTCCAGTACTGCTGAGAATATCTTAGGAGAGAGTGGGTCTCCTTGTCTTACTCCTTTTTGTATGGGAAAATCTATACCTTCGCGTTCTAATCGCACATTGGCGTAACATTTAGAGTATATGTTATGTATTATGTTTATATATTTTGAGTGGACGCCTTGTTGTCGCAGTGACGTCCATATCGTTTCGAAATATAACGAGGCTTTTGTGTAATCTATAAAGCACATATATATTGTCTTCCTATATTCTTTCACTTTTTCTATTAATTGTGTTACAGCTTGTATGTGGTCCATAGTAGAGTAGGTTTTGCGGAAGCCTGCTTGTTCACGCGGTTGGTTTTCCTCTAGATTGTTTGCTATTCTCGTTAGAATTAATTTTGAGAAAATTTTATATATATGAGTCATAAGACTAATTGGCCTATAGTTTCCTAAGTTGCTTCTGTCTCCTTTTTTATGAAGTAGGATAATTCTTGATTTTGACCATTGGTCTGGTGTGGTTTCTGTTCTGAGAATATTGTTGAACAATATCTCAAGAGGTTTCAGAAGTGACACAGATAGGCATTTAAGCGCTTCGTTGGTAATATTGTCCGTTCCTGGTCTAAAATTTAGATGACCTGACATTATAGATGAAACGACACAATTCTACAAAACTCTCTACGCTACCGAAAATGATAACATTTGTCCAATGTATCATTATCACACAAAATCAACCAATTGTAACGAAGATATTATAAACACAGATCCACCAAGCATTCTCAGGTCAGAAATCGAACACGCAATTAAGACTCAAAAAAATGTCAAAATTCCAGGAAGGGACAATATAACGCTTTTACTATAATAATATTCATATATTTGCATACATATTTATAATAGCATCATCATTAATGTACTTAGTGTAAACTACGTAATTTTCACAATTATAAAATACTTGGGTTATATTTTTTTGACAACATTTTTATATACACCAGTATGTTTTAGTTTAATTAGAAATTATGTTAAATGATGATAGATACTACAATTAAAATTAAAACATTATAAACTGATGTAAAAAAATATTTTCCTAAGACATTATGAGATACAAATAGCCATAACCAAAATAGTTCTAATGTAAATAATTTTTAAACCATAAATACATGCATATTTACTTTTCTTTCCAATAAAAATGTGTTCATTTGGTTAAACTTTATAAAAAAATATATATAAATAAATATAAATCAGTAGTATATAAACTATAAAACTCCACCAATCACTCAAAATTGTGATTTTTGGCGCAGTTGGTTAGGCGTCGAGGCACCGCAAAGAGACAAATATTTGTTTGATACTCAGAACAATAATGCTATTCATTGTTCTGAGGTTTGATACACGTGGGCAAAGAATAGACCACTAGCACGTGGGTATAAGTCTCTGGTCTGATCGTGTGAGACCAATGATTATAGACTTTATTCTTTTATCATTGTGTGAGGCCGAAAGGCTCTCGTAGCTTTTGATGACGCAAGACTCGATCTCAGTTTGGAGTGGGAATGATGTATGTGACTGTTGAGTGTTAATTATTCGAAATGTCCATAGAGGTCCATACGCTACTTTATTATTTTCGTTGAGTTTTTTTATTTTAAATTAAAATAATTTCTATTAGTTTCAGGAGGCGACGACAAGATGGGTACTTTAATAAATAATTTAACACAATACTACACATATGTAAACGAAGATTTAGCAGGTGAGTTTAAAATGTTTACAAAGTCTTTTCTATATACTTTTTTTATTCTTTAGTCTTTTAAATTCGAGGACTTATTTCTCCGAAGGGCAAAGAGTATTCTGGGTTGTAAGTCTCATTTCGTAATTTAAGATTGGTCTAAAGGAGAAACAACATAATTTAAAGCCTATTTTTAAGTAATGGCTAGATATTATTTATGTAATCTGTGAAGACTTATGAATGGAGTCGAAATTTTCAAGATTGTATTGCTCGTTCTTCATTTTAATGCTGTGTGTCATTACATTCGGAGTCATGTGTGGCGATCAACACGCACTAAAACGGTGAAGCAAAACATCCTGAGGAAACCTGCATGCTGTAGCGATTCATAAGAATTTCTATGGTATGTACTTAACATTATCCCGCATTAGGCCAGCGTGGTGGACTATATGGCCTAACCACTCTCAATCGTAGTTTCGATTGTAGAGGAGGCCCGTGCCCTGCAGTGGGACGTATATGGGCTGATACAGATACAGACTACAGACTAAAACCCTTCCCCAGTCCCTGGAACAAAATGACGGAATCGAATTGTGCGAAATGTTTTTTTGGCCGTGCACAATAGTGGAAAATTAGTTATAGGGAGCGTGGATTCCTATAACTGATTTTCCACTCAGTACTCAGTGTGTAATCAGTACTGCCATTCAGGTTTATGTGTATGTATAATGTAGTTTCAAACATAAATGTGTATAAAACGCAGTATTAAAATAAATAAATGTCCCAGTGGCGTAACAATAGGGTGGCAGAGTGCGCAAAGTGCCACGGGCCCCCGGCCTTAGGGGCCCCCGGCCCGCTAGTGCCCTGGTTCGATAAGGTCTCGGGGTGAAGCCTAACAGGGTGTAAGCAGAGAATTATAAAACATTAATAACTAAATTAATTAATGATAACACTGGTCAACACAAGTCTTGTTTCCTTTATTATTTTTTTCTGTTATTGGGTATTTCTATGGCCCTGAGTATGAAAAAAATACTGGAAGATTGCTAACAGCTTTAGTTTTTGAAATATAGAGTTTTATTATTTTGATAAAAAAGTACAGAAAATTAATAAATGATGTTAACAAAATTTCTATCAAAACACTATCAAATGATCTTTTATACGATTTTCTTGAATGAACGACTTTAGGTAGATCACGTTGCAAACTCCAGCAGTAGTCTGCCATCATATGTGAGTCCCACCGCCCCTGATACCGCTCTTCCATTGTTCGAAGATCCTGATGGAATCTTTCACCCTGCTGCTCACTAAAATCACCTAGATTTTGTGGAAATCGGTCTAAATGTGAGTGCAGGAAGTGGATTTTTATGCTCATGTTGCACCCTAACTCTTGCAAGTTCGATAGCATGGACTCAACAAGCTCGACGTGGTCGTCAGATTTCTTTTTGCCTAGGAAATTACTCATAACCAAAACGAATGACTTCCAAGCTTTGGATTCGACTTTGTCATTGATTTGACAAAATTAGGATCTTTCACGAGTTGCCTAATCTATGGCCCATCAAAAATGCCAGCTTTTAATTTTTCTGTACTTAATCCTGGAAACTTGCGTGAAAGAAAATTGAAACAATTGCCACTTTTGTCAAGCGCCTTCACAAACTGTTTCATTATGCCGAGTTTACTATGAAGTGGTGGAAGTATGATGCGATCTCGGCTAACTAAAGGCATATTTATAACATTCTTTGTACCAACTTTTAGCTCTTCCCGCACTGGCCAAACTTTTTATGACCAATGGTGTTGTTTGTCACGACTGTCCCAGAGACACATGAAACAAGGGAACTTCGTGTATCGTTACGAACATTACTGCATCTCTTTTTCCACTGGACCATAACCGTAGACATACCACACATTTGTAGCATACAATATGAGGAACCCATGGCTTGTCCTGATTACACAATTTTATTGTAAAGTATTGATGATACGCAGTTTTTCCAAAGTCCGATATAGGTTTTCGATATTTTGCAAATACATATTCACCACAAATGTAGTAAAAAGAATCAGGATTAAGTACACAACACCTTCTTGACGAAGCCATATCGAAAACAACAACAAAATATATTTCAATGTCCAATAAAAAACGCAACTATAAGTAAAAATAGTAATGGAGGGTAGTTAGCTGTAACTCAAAAACAAAAGCTGTGAGAGAAAAACTGTTACCATATTTAAAAAATACGCGTTAGTTTGAGACAGAAACAAAAAAAAAATTAAAGGAAACAAACGATTTTATTTTTTTTGTTGACCAGTGTAATAAATAATTGGCTACATTTTAAAGAACCGATAACCGTTGGAGTAAACGTATTTTTGAGAGCAGACCACGTCTTGGCTAACGTTGTGTAGGACGCCCTCCAGCTAGGTGGAGTGACAATTTGCAAAAGGTCGCTGCCCAATACTGAATGCGACAAGCTGACGACACGGTGAAATCGCGCAATTTGGAGGAGAGCAGTGGACAACAAAAGGATGAAGATGACTAAATAAAATGTTTGAGGGTTATGACGACTAGAAACGAATTCTTAATGCGATATCCATCCATCCATCAGCCAAAGGAAGTCCACTGCTGAACATAGGCCTCCCCCAATGATTTCCACAGAGACCTGTTGGAGGCAGCCTGCATCCAGCGACGTCCTGCGACCTTTACCAGGTCGTCTGTCCATCTTGTGGGTGGACGTCCTACGCTGCGCTTTCCGCTACGTGGCCTCCATTCGAGCACTTTCCGACCCTATCGGTCATCAGATCTCCGCGCTATGTGCCCTGCCCATTGCCACTTCAACTTGCTAATCCGGTTGGCTATGTCGGTTATTTTAGTTCTCCTACGGATCTCCTCATTTCTGATTCGATCTCGTAGGGAAACCCCGAGCAAAGCCCTCTCCATAGCTCGTTGAGTGACTTTGAGCTTCCTAATAAGGCCCATAGTGAGAGGCCACGTCTCGGTGCCGTAAGTCATCACTGGCAACACACAACTATCGAAGACTTTCGATTTAAGGCACTGAGGTATTTTGGACGAGAAGACGTCGCGTAGTTTCCCGAACGCTGCCCAACCGAGATAATGCGATAGAGAGACACGAAATATCGAAAATTAAGTGAATTTTCATTCATGTCTTATGTATGAAAAATACCGGTTGCTTTGGACATTAGACGACGAGCAACAATCCATATAAAATAGGAACATTTTATGGCTCCAAGAACTTACAATAGGTTAACTCCTTGAAGTTATTAATTTAGCTTTTCGTGGCCATAGAGATAACGCAGATAGTAGGTAATAAATAAACTTTTTTAGGTTGTTACTAGCAAAATGTGATTTTGATTTAGAGGAATTGTTAAAAAAGTTAAATGGCCAGATAAAATACTTAAGTAAGCCCGAAAATACAAAATGAGCTAATTGCTGTTTTGGGCCTAAATTTACTCCATTATATTCGATATAACTCAAGATAAGTTTTTCGGTACTGTGTTGTAGAAAGAAATGAAAATGGAATTCCAAAAGCACTGCAAGCAATGAGAATAATTTTTAAATTTCATGAAATGATTTATGTTCAAAATACGATGGTAAAAATGAAGCCATGTCATTAAAAATGATTCTGTACAACAGTACACTGCATCAGCTTATATAAGTCTTGCTGCAGGGCACGGGCCATATAGTCTACCACGTTGACCTAGTGCGGGCTAGTACTTAACGTACCATAGAAATTCTTACAAATCGCTATGGTAAGCAGGTTTCCTTCACCGTCATAGTGCGTGGTGATAGGATATCAATAAACGCATGATTCCGAATAGTCAAAGCCCTGGGATTCGATCCTGAGACGACCATAAACAATATGGCGGTCTCGTCTGGGGCCCTACTATATTCAACGAAACGAAGTTCGAAACTTCGGATGATCAAAGTTTATATACGATACGAATGTACCTACATAAAAATTATGGTCGTTATTGATTTATGGTCGTAACCATAGACTTATAGTTACGGTGTACGTTATATATATATATATACATTCGTATCGTATAAAAAACTTCGCTTGTCCGAAGTTTCGAACTTCGTTCGTTCGTTCGTTCGTTCGGATGAATATAGTAGGGCCCCTGGTCCGCTTACAACATTAGGCCACCTTAAAAAGTATTCATAAAAACGAAATTACAATGTTAAGTTTTTTTTATATGTTGTACGAGGGGCCCCATTGTATTAACTTTGCCACGGGCCCCCGATGGGGTAGTAGCCACTGAATTATCCATAATTAGAAATCGATAGTTTCATTGTATATATTTGTAAAAATACATTACTTAAGTACAATTACCGGTTTAATCATATAACCTTTGTACAAATGTGCATAAATAGGTATATGAAAGCAGAAAGTGTTCCGTGTTGTGTTGTGAATTCCGCGGTGTTCAAAATGACTTGCAATTATTAATGTCAATTCAAGCATAATGATGTTCCGATGTTTAATTTTGAACAATAATTAATTATCACTTTATAACAAACATTTATTTATTATTATTGCAAAGCTGAGGTGTCGGGTCTTTTATTTATTACCAGCCCGGAGTCAGGAATTTGTGCCTGATATGTCGATAGGCTCGCCCTTGATCACGTCGTAAGACGGAACTTACTGGAAGAAATGAGAACTAACATCATTCAAAACCAAAATGAAATATTCATATTAAAATCTTGTTTCTATCTTTTCAGTTCTTCAATCAATTTAATAAAGATGGCACATATTGTCGCATCCGGATTTTTTGTTTTATATTAATAAATAATATATATTTTTTTGTGAACGCAATCAAACAATTGGTTCTGTTCACCATTTTCCATAATATTACTTTTCGATATAAATAGGAATAAAAATTGAGTGAATATCCTTGTTATTACTACACTTACCGGCCTTGCAGAAGACTAGCGTTGCTTTTAAGTTATTATCAGCACTCACTGAGTATAAACCGTTTTGTTACAAGCACTATTAAATTAGTACTTATTATAGTTGTAAGCCATTGCTTGTAACAGATAAATGTTTCTTTCGTTCTTTCATCACCAGAAAAATCCTTTATTTGCCTGAAATTATTACATAGACATAAAACATTATTACTTTCTTATTAAATGGGTAAAACATACGTATGCTAAAATATTGTAGTAAATATAAACGACTTTTAAACTAGTTCTCAAAATAAGCGGAAATAGTGACTTATTTATTTATTTCCTTCCTGTAAGGTTAATTCATATTTTGGATGTAGGCGCGAAGGCAGGGAGAGGACAAGGCCTATTTTCAGTTGATCTCTTGTGGCTGAAGAGTGAGATATATCAATATGGGTGTCGACTTGCAACTTGCAATCTGCAATCAATTTTAAATTTGCAAAGAAATTATATATACTTTTGACACTTGCATCAACCAGATTCTAGTAGAATACTTCTAAAGTATTTTTGGTTTATGTATCCGCCAGCGTTTGCTCGGGGCTATTGACCCCGCCCACTGACCACTATTGCGTTTTTTAAAAAGATGTTTAATTATAACAGCAAATATGATTACAGGTTTCAATTATAATATTTTTGCCAAATTTTGAAGTGTAACCACGATAGACAGCAATTTTCAAGGAGTTTATTCTTAGTTACATTCCGTACGAAGTATGAAGAATCACCCCACATGTGGAATGTAATGAAGTGGTCATTACAATATTAAGTATAACATGAATATTCACCGGACTAGGAACATTGTCTGTGTCTGGTCCGGGTCAAAGTTCCTCTGAACGTATCAATAATGGATAGTAGAATATTTAATACATGTTAATAGATAGGGGACGCAAATAAAGATGTTTTTTTTTTATGTTACGTACAATCACGTTATAGCATGAAAATTAGTTTAATTAATTATTCTATTTTGAACTAAAATCGATGAAACGAAATTTTAAAATCTGTTACCTGTGGCAAACAAATATACTATATAAGGGACTAGTAACGGTAACGAAAGAAAGAAAAAACAGATTTATTTGCCACAACATATGATGTACATATCTAGTAGGTGCTACGCCCATATCGCATGAGGCGGCCAACGAAGGGTTATTGTCAGAATGTCTGTGTAGATTTGTTGGGTACCCAGCTAGGCTGCCAAACCTACAAGCATGCTGGCTGGAAGGCCTGTGACTTCCAGCACATAGGGTACTATGGTTTCCCTCCAGGTACCAGAAAGAGACATATAGATTCTTCAAGAAAAAAAAACTATTTGATATCAGCAGATGCAATATCTTTTTCTTTCTGGTGACATGCTCTGCTGAAGAATTCGTATTAACTACAGAACAGAAAATAAAAAAATACACCCGAAACATAAATAGTCCTCACCCCACATAAGATACAATTGTTTCAGACACTATGAGAGACTTTTCGTTCCCACAAATATTATGAGACTAGATCAAGATCTAGATAGAGTAACTCCCCTGAAACGAACACTTGTTGGTCACACAAATATTTGCCTCGATGTGGGGATCGGATCCGTGGCCTCTCGGTTCACAGACGGCATGAAACTAATGGTGCAGGCGCCACGGAGGCTGTCTAAATAATTACAAGATTATCCCCCAAAACAAATCAAAGTAATGGCAATATCTCGTAAGTTGTAATAATTGTACATTTTACTTTAAAAAGTACGTATTGTCCTGCAGATCCCCGGACAAACAGCTTCCCGCTGGTTTCGAGTCCAGTTCCGGTGATCATCATCATGTACCTGTACCATCGGTTCGTGCGCTCCTGGGGGCCCGCCTTCATGGCCAACCGGCCGCCTTACAACTTGAAGAATGTCATCATCATATACAACATTGTGCAAATATACCTGTCTCTACATTTAACTCTACAGGTGAGCGATTTTTTCCTCTTTATTTTGCGAAAAAAGAAATACTGAAAGACAGTAAAAGACTAACTGCCGTACTCAGAGACATTTAATGTCAATAGGGAATATGCACCAGACTTCAAAATAAGTCAAAATATTTTTTTTGTAATCTTTATTAATATAGAAATATACCTTAAAGATATTTTTTAAATTTATCAACTCTAAATCGGTAAAATAAATACTTAAAAAATGACATTTCAAATTTGCCGCACATTTTTTCCGAAAAGTTTTAGCTTGTTGAGTGTATTGTTTTACATTTGTTTATGAGTTATTTTGTGCTTTCTTTATACTATTAAATAAAATGGATTATTTTGTCACGAAATACAGTTCTGTAGCAATTCATGAAAGAAACTTAATCCAAATATGTACTACGTTGTTCATATCGTGACCTCTGACGTCACAGCGAGTTCGCGCCAACATGGCGTTTAAATGCTTCGAAACTGATAGCAGTTTTGATTATTTTTTTGTACTTTTTTTATTGATATTTTCAAAGACTTATATTTTTTCCGATAACGTAATAACATACAGAATTGATTAAAAATATAAAAAAATTACATGCATATTCCCTATTAAATAATTACTTAGTGTAGATATACGAACAAAAACTTTACTAAGGAACAATTTAATTGCCATTAAATGTCTCTGAGTGAGGCGGTAAGTACTTGTATTATTTATCAGACTTCGCCATTATTTACGTTATTACAGTTTTTTATATTAATGAATGGCGAGACGAGCATTCCATTCGCCTTATGACCGCTTATAGACAGTAGCAAAACCAAACAACATCATAAAATTCAAAGAAATTCTTGGTATTCCACTGCGCTCACTATCCTGAGACATAAGGTAGAGAGTTTTTAGATATGTCTAGTAGTTACTCTAGCTACAATGTCCTTCAAACCGGGAAATAACAGTGCATTTACATTGCTGTTTGGCGGAAGAAATAGACATTGCGGTGGTGTCTACCCAAACGGCCCCTTACATATGAGAGACCTATCATTGTATTTTAAATAAACATTCACTTTTAAATCGTTTTAAAATCTTGTTTTACGCATTCATTACAAAAGCCTATAGGCAATTTAGTGTTATTTTGTGATGAAAATGTTATGTAAACACAAATGATGTATATTGGAATGAATGAATTAAAGTAAAACCTTGGCGAATTTAATGGATGAACCGGCGCACGAATTTCTATTCAGTTGCGAATGTGAAAATTACAAAACGTGAATAACTGCTCGGAAATAATAATTAACTCATCATGTCAAGGCAAAGGAAAAATTGTTTAGGGCTCATCACTTACTGTAAAGTGTAAATATAGTGCTAGTTCTAAAAGTTATTTAGTAATTTTTTTTTAATATCTACTATAAATTATTTATTGAAACGTACAAATGGGCACACCCCAGATTTCAGGGCCATCCGTGTATTGTTGATCAATTACCATATGGCATATACCGTATAGTCAGTCTGTTTGTATCAGCCAACATACTTCCCTTGCAGGGGCCTAAAGTCAGCTAACCCGCACTAGACCAGTGTAGTGGACTATAATACCCTCTTAATCCCTATTAATCTCTTAATACTCTCGATTGCAAAGAAGGCCCGTTCCCGTATTATTAAAGCTGCATAGAGATGTTTACAAGAATTATTATGAGCAGATGCAATGATAATGCAATGTCGCTGGATGCAAGCCGTTTCCAACAGGTCGATCCCCGGGGAAGTCATATTCAACAGCAGACTTTCTATGACTGCAGAACGAGAGATACTAAAATTAGACTCAAGAGGCCATGAATCAGCGAACCTCAATTCTAATAACGTATTATTTGAAACAAAACCTTGTTCAATGAATTGAGAAAGATGTGATAAAAATGCGCATATTTTAAGCAAGCACATTAAAAGTAAATTTGTAAACTCGTATTTCTGACGTTGTCCGCCAAATGTCGCGGTTATGTTGCGAAAATGCGTGCGGTTTATGATTCACATTTGTGGCAATATTTGCATCTTGGCCTTGACTTAGAAATTCTACAATGTGTATGAGATTATTTGTAAAGCTACAATACATTTTTGCTTGTGCTATATTCGGTATTTATATACTTAAGATGTTTTTTATAGAGGTATATGTATAACTTTGAAATGGAATAAAACAAAGATGCTTTTATAAATTGACGTGAAATTGGTCTTATTCGAAAGATAATCTTCAGGCATTATAATTTAAATGTAGGTAGGCCACAAATGCTGGAAAAGGACATAGAATATTTTACCCCCAGATTAGACTACGTCCGAGCCAGCTGTAGCGGAGTCTTATACCAGAAGTCAGATTTAAAGGAACAAATAAGGCCAATTTCAAGTCAATTTAAAAAAGCGTCTTTGTTTTATTCCGTTTCAATGTTCTATACCTCTATAAAAAACACCCGTTATATACTAAAAATGAATGCTGGGAGAGAGTTTCGTAACGATCTTTTTTACAATTCACTTGATGCAACGATTCTTGCAGTCTCATTTCAGACAGTTATATTACTTATATTTTATGAGAAAAACAACACCGTTATGAAAGGTATTCCCCATTATGTTTAACAGTCACTATCCGGGTCGTGTCAAAATATTTTACAACATGGAGGTAATCAGTGCTCCAAGCTTAGTACAAGGTTCTTCTTCTTCTTCTTTTTTAAAAGTTATATGGCTCCATCGGCGATCGATGATTTTGCCAATGTCGGAGAAGGACAAGAAATCAGTAAAAATTTAGCCGGTTGTAGGATTTGATAAATTCTTTTCATCTTCTTTACATTAATGTGTAAATAGATGTATAAGATACTTATAACATTAGTAGGTACGAAACTTTAAGTTTTGCCATAGTTCACTTTGCTTCAGTGGCAATGTTTGTATTTTCAAGTAAAATTCGTTATTTGTCCAGGGCTAAAGACAAGCAAACCCGTGAACCAAAGCAGTTAATTATTTTATTTATCTATTATTTAAAATGATATTGTAGGTGCACATTGGAGTTATATTGTATGTGCGTTTTACCCTTCGGCTTTACCAACTATGGCGTGAGTAGGTACATAAATAGATATCATTATAATTAATACGAATTAATAGATCATTAACCCCGAGTCCTTAACCTGACTGTAATTTACATTTAAATTATTTGCGAAATGGGTACCTATACTCGTATACTGAAAAGGGCTGAGGTAATTGTCAATCAGTAAGTCATTATTCAGAATATTAGGTACCTATGTCGATTATCGTAGTATCTTCATCGTATTGTATATTATAAACATTTTTGTTGTTATTTGATTGTTTTAGATAATCTAATCTCATTAATCTAATTTCATCGCTTAGCAAATTTATTTTAAAAACTAATTTATTTTATAACCCAGCTTTATTAATAGATACAGATTTAAATGAATGGTTTTGAAAATACAGTCTTAATTATAGACTGATTTAAATTTTGAAGGTTTGTTCGTATTAATATAAAATTGGTTTAGGAAATTACCCAATTCCATAAATTTTCAATATAGTGGTGCGATTTTTTGAATCTGTTATATAACATTTAGTCGTATAAGAATGGCTTTATTAACTAGAATATTTTTAAACCTCATTATTAGTTCCATGTATGACGTAGGTGAACGTCACAGACGGAAAGAATATTCTGCCCCATGGTTACGGAGCGTAAATTTCCACTACTATATCTTCTGCCTGTTCTAAGGGGCGACCTAAATGGGTCATCGGAATTGTTGGGTGAACTATAGAGCCGTTTCACCCTCACTAACTACGATTCTGAGATACACATTGGAGCACCTATCCTGAACGCCCATAACACTTTAAAGGGGGATTCAAATCGAGATGTACCTAATCTAAAAACTAATTATTTAACATCTGGCGTTTAACTAATTTGAATGTGGAGATCTTAAAGTAAGGCATATATTCTGCAGTTCCTTCCTGTCGCAATTTTTTTTTACTCTAGTAAGAACTGATATTCTAACCAAAAATGTAAGAAATTTAAAAAATGTTTGTTGCAGTGTATAACCAGACTGTACATATCGGGCCACTACAGTCTGTGGTGTCAGAAAATAATCTACGAAGACACGCCACTTGAAAGGATGGTAGTAAGCAAAGTGTGGCTCTACTACATGATCAAGATCATCGATTTGATGGACACGGTAAGATATTTTCACAAATTATTGATGAAAGCTAGTCATGATTGCTGGTATAAACGTGTTAATGGAGACCGCGTCTTGGGAAGCGTAGTGCAGGGCGCCCTCCAGCTAGGTGGAGTGACGATTCACGAAAGGTCGCTGGCAGATGCTAGATGCCACAAGCCAAGAGCCTATGTCCAACAGCGGGCAAAAATATAGGCTGATTATGATGATGAATGATGCAACACTCAATTACTTTGTCATAATAATGTAAAAGGAAACCTACGTAACAAGACTGAAAATATTATGGCTACTGTTTGTCAGAAATAGCAATAATGTTTACTAATATGTAGGCCTATATTAGTTTTTCGCAAGTAATAAAAATAGTTTAATTTTAAAATAGTACAGTCATTTCTACTTTTGATGAATATTTACTACCTTAATTAAATTCAAGCACGCAACAAAATGCGTAAATGCGGGCGTTAAAATAGGAATAATTATCCTTCAATGAAATGACGCAGTTTAAACGTTATTTTCAGGTGTTCTTCATATTGCGCAAGAAATTCAATCAAGTATCATTCCTACACGTTTACCATCATTTGGGAATGTGTTTACTTGGGTTCGTGGGGACTAAATATGTACCAGGTATGTAGTAAACATAATTCATTCACAACAAAAATATAATTATTAATAGATAATCCTCAACAGCAAATGCTCTTACGCTATGTTTGAAACCTGAATATGGCCGTTGGTCGCATAAAATATTATAATTGAATAATGATGGTTACCTACTACAAATATTAAACTTATTTGCCTACTTACTAAAAAGATTACCTAGGAAGGTATGTATCTGTCCATATACGTGTCACTACAGGGCACGGGCCTCTCTACAGTGGAGAGTACGATTGACATATAGTCCACCACACTGGCTTAGCGAGGTTGGTAGACTTAATATACCATATTACTCCTTAGTCTGTGCATACCATAAAATATGCAGTGGTATGCAGGTTTGTTCGCGCTATTTTCCTTTACCCTTAAAAATGTTATTTTTAATAAATAATAACGCGTATAAACGCGTAACTCTAATATATCGAGAAGTGTGTTATGAAAGGCGGTCGCGTGTTCAGAAATAGGTCGAGTGGCTCAACCAGCCGAGGGAAATTTCGTGCTCCAACTTCCAAGGACTTTGAGTAACATCCTACGTTTTGTGAACGACGCATCCCGTTCTATAACTATTACGTTTCTGTTTTTATATCATTTGAAGTTATATGTGAAATGTTGCGTTGATGTCTACAAAGGAACAGAATTATGTTCAGCACGCCTGGAAATTGCTAGATTATAATTAAAGCGTATATTCAAAGATAGACCATATATACTATTTATTTTTTAAATGGCCAAATTGTTTTGTTCGTATTAGTAAAAACGCATTTTAAATTAAAAAAAATAGTACTCCCTATATTTTTATCTATCTAAAATCAACAACTACAGCCTCCTGTAATATATTTAAAGTTTTTTTTTTAGTTTTAATTATCAGAGTTCTGATCACGTTAAACTTAAATATGTGCATGTTATGTAAATTATTTCAATTGTAATATATGCTGCATGTAGGCAATTAATAATTATTGAATAATTATTATGTATTCTGTGCTATGATAATTAATGTTCTTCGTGATTAATTATGAGAAAAATATTTACATACGAATTTACGTGTTGTTAATTCGTAGATATTTTTTTCATCCTTGGTCAAACATTTACATTCTGCAAATATAAATATTAATGTTTTGTTAATTTGTCATGGTCATACACATGGTCATACCACTGAACACCTGTTTTAATTGATTTAATATTTATTTATCTAGCTCATTTCATCTCCCTAAACGATACAATCATCGAACCTGGTTATACACGGGTTGACATTTGACCAATATTTATTAGACAAAAGGACCAACAGAACGCTACAAGTTCCCTCATTTGTAATTCTAGGCAACTCTACTCATACCAACATTGCAGAGTAGTCAATCGCCGATATTGTGTGGTGAGTGGCTATCAACACACACGTGATTCGGAAAAGTCAGAGGTGTTTCCTGGGATTTTAATACGCGATCACCGTGAACCTGAGCTGTCAGTCGTACTCTTGTTTGTAGAGGAGGCTCAATGGGCCGAATATGGGCTAATACAGATTCAGAATATAATGTTCATGTATTCCGTACGTGTTTATTCCAGGTGGTCACGGCGTAATGCTGGGCTTCATCAACTCGATAGTGCACGCGGTGATGTACAGTTACTACCTGATCTCCATCGTGCGGCCGCAGTGGGTGCGACAATGGTGGAAGAAATACATCACGCAGCTGCAGATCGTTAGTATAATATACGTACTATAAGAACTCTACATGACCTGCTATTTCTAATAATGTCACACTATCCGGAGTTCCTGGTTGGTAAAACGCTGTGCAGTGTGCGCACGAATTTTCGTTATATCCACTGCAGTACCGCGCCCCAATGATAGTACACCTGATTGGTTTTTGCTTGCCATTTATCTTACTTGTTCGATGGCCTAATCGAAAGTATATAAGTTATTAGGTAACAAATGCTGTACATAAATCTTTCTCGCAGACTGCTTCTAAACATTCATTGTATGAATCTATGAGGCCTTTCTTAAGAGAGGATTTTCTACCGCTGAAGATCGTGAAAAGAAGTTTTAAAATTAGTATGGGTAGACCTAATATTTATATTAATACATGTTGCAAAGTTAGCAAATTCAAGGCTGCCGTAATCCTGTTTTTTATTCTTGACCGAGAAAACAGTGATATTTGAATACGTAGATTAGATACCAAGGGCCCTACTATATTCATCGAACGAACGAACGAACGAACGAAGGACCCTACTATGTTCAACGAAACGAAGTTCGAAACTTCGGATGATCAAAGTTTATATACGATACGAATGTACCTACATAAAACTTATGGTCGTTATTGATTTATGGTCGTAACCATAGACTTATAGTTACGGTGTACGTTATATATATACATTCGTATCGTATAAAAAACTTCGTTTGTCCGAAGTTTCGAACTTCGTTTCGTTGAATATAGTAGGGTCCTTCGTTCGTTCGTTCGTTCGTTCGATGAATATAGTAGGGCCCCTATTGCGAACTTTTGTATTTCGTCACTAATTGGAGCAAAGATACGGTGCGATAATAGAAGCATAATATAGGTATATTGGTCCTTATGGAGAAATCACAACATTAATTGAAACCACATTCAGTTCAATGCAGTTCTCACAAAAAAAAACATTAAATTATATTGACCAGTATGATCGATACGATCGATGACGGATTTCCAATCTGAAAACAGTAATTATTAGATAGATTATAATGAGATAGATTTTTTTCAGCTTGTTCAAATATTTTAATTTCGTTGCGACACCGAAGTAAATTAAACATTTTCATTTTATTGTTACTTTTCGCATATCATTAATAATTTATTTTTTGACAATTCTGTTATCTTCAACCACAAAACGGTGCTGATAAATGTTTTGTGAATGTGGGAAAATTATATTTTTATACCGATTGCATTCATCATTTGACTCTATGTCCGTTAGATCCTCGACTTTTTCAAATACACTATTATTTATTCAAAACATAAGCTGATATTAATTCGACAAGAAATTGAATAGTATGAGATTGCAGAGATGATGCAAGCCAGCTGTAGAACGGAAGGACCGTAGGTTCGATCCTCGCGTAGATACAAAACATTGTGTGACCCACAAATTAATATTTATTTTTGACAGCCTCCGTGGCGCAGTCGGTTAGACGCCGCCTGTGAAACGAGAGGCCGCGGGTTCGATCCCCACACCTAGAGAAATGTTTGTGCGGCCCACAAAAAATTATTTCGGGTCTGCGTGTTTGTGAGACCGAAAAGTCTCTCGTAGTTCCAGATACTCACGACACAAGACTCGATCTTAATGTGGGGTCACTATGTATATGACTGTTGGGTGTTATTATTTATTTATTTCAGGCTTCGAAGTTTTTAAGTGATCTTATGTAAAACTCTTTCTTAGTTTCATGTAGTCCATAACATAATACTATCTGGGATCATGGGATGTGTAGGACCATTAAATGTATTAATATTATTTTTTTTACTTTCAGTTGCAGTTCCTACTTCTGATATTGCACTTCGGACACGTATTGTTCGAGCCTTCGTGCGAATATCCGAAGTGGGTCTCCTTCATGTTCCTACCGCACAACATATTTATATTATTCTTATTTTCAGACTTTTATATCAAAGAATATATTCTTAAGAAAAATAAGAATAAGAGTACCTAATTAAGTGTTAATTATTATTATATTTTATATAAGGTCATCCAAATATTGTTTCATTTATACCCACATAAGTACTATTAGTAGGTATTCAAAGTTGATTTATCATACAAAAAATAAGCATAGATTAATAGGATACTACGTATAAAGTATGTAAGGCTATTGGACTGATAACTCGCTCAACGCTGGTTGTCAACCTACAGCGAATGCGATACCTTGAAGAGTCGACAGACAGTTCTGCGAAGCTAGTTATGAAACGAGAGTCTGCTGGTTCAATCCCGGCACAGAGACATGTTATTTTGCATTCATTTTTGGTAACTACCATTGAGGTAATAATATATTACTACGTATAGAGAATCTATCCCATACAATATGTGGGACTGAGCAGCAAGCTGGCTAAAAAACATTATATTAACACGTTTTTAGAATCACACACAACACGACGAATTTAGCGGGCTAATGTTTTAATAAAATAACAATACTTTATCTCCAACCTCGCTAACAGTAAGGCTGTATGGATTGAATTCTTTAGTCTAATAATTAACATAACCACTCACACGTCCACGTCACTGTCACTTATTTTGACAGAAATTTTCCGATTCCCGCCTTTTCAATATTCATAAACATAAAGCATTATATCCTTGTACCTATTCTAGCTACAGGGAAATAAAAAATAGCTTTAAGTATCTAAAACTATGCAGAATTATTAGATGTGACAATTATTGTACAAATATAATTCAAATGTGTTGTAAACAAATAATAAAAATTCTATACAGATCGAATTTCAATGGTATTTCATTTTCAAATCATGTTTTCACCCATTAAATCATATTACTTACCAATAAAATCCATTTATAAATAAAGTATATACTATAAGCTTTCTTTTGATATCCATATTTTACTACTTAAAGTTATTTTTATCTTATAAAAAAACAAAAAAATATACCCATAATCACATAACCAATTTTTGTTAAGTTTGCGTTTTGCTTAGTGACTCCCAGTTCCGGGTTAGGATTTAATGTTGCCAAGTGATCGTATTCAGTGGAGTCGACATTTCTACTGTTTTTATTTATTTTTTTATTAATTAATTTGACCTTTTTTTGTACATTTTTGTAACAAGTCTTTATATGTTATAAATATTCGTTTTTAATCGAATGCCATAAGCAGAAAAGAACGTCAATTCGCCTTTTTTTTTTCATAACTATTATATTTAATAATAAGGCCACAACTTATGGTTTCGAGACATGCTAATGACTTTGGGAGTAAAACAGCTTAAGATCAAATTGTCGACCAAGATTTCCTGCATGTGCATTTTCCGCCATCTTGAAAAGGGATTTAAATTCATCAATTTTTTTTACAATAACTGTCTGGGTATAAATAATATAAATCAGAATAATCTAGCTAGGCAGATGATGATAAGGTCTGGGAACGCTCGGAAAATATATATATTTACATTTAAGGTTTCCTCGTGACCCAATACGATGCGGAGAATGGACATCAATCCTCAGCCAGCAAAGACGTGAACATTTTTTAAGCCGAATATATCGAAAATTAAATACCTATTAAATTTTACACATAAATATTTGTTTTATTGATTTATATACATGTCTTGCCCAAAACATATCTACGCTCAGATAAAAGTACAAAAACAAATTCATCTTCATATAAAAGTAAAAAGGATATTCGTCTCCATTCCATGCCTTGTCCTACCGACTAATGTCGGTCGTAAAATTTTATTGCATTTTGTACACTGCTTTGTATAAACAACTTTAAACAATCCGCGTAAGGTTGAATTTGCAAAAGATATGTTTATAGTGTGACTATAACTAAATATTTAGAATTGTCGAGTGTTTGGTGACAGTTTCGAGTGTTACTTTTGTTCGAAACTGTGCATCTTGGGTTTTTTTAAATTAAGGGCAATTGATGTAATTTTTTTCAAATTCAGATATCAGTATTTGTGTAGATTACAAATAAAACCCTTCAAATGATATAAACAACTATTTATTTCATTTCATTTATACATTCAAAAGTATTCGTCGAAATATACAAATGTGTTTATTACAAATATGACATCTTAAGTTGATATAAAGTACACTTTTGCCTTACGTAGCTACAATTTTACCAAGGTTCCCAACTGGGCGTACCTGAATCGGAGGTACCAAAGATACGAAAAAATGTAAAGCCTCTTATATTGGATTATATTTACATAAGCATGTGTATTATGTTATAGAAATCTTTCATCATAAATAAAATTAGATTTTATTAAAATTCTGACATTTGGTACATTGACTTGACACATTATTCATTTAAATATTTATATGAAACTAATATGAAGGGGTAGTAAATAAACACAAAAAACGAAATCGAACAAACATGAATTTAGATAATAATAAACATTTTCAATTGAATTAATTACGATGCAACAATAATACATGTATTTGTAGGAATGTATTTGTGGTGTAGACGAAATAAAAGTTCACCAAGCATACATTACGCAGTATTCAATTCCGAGGCACACAGATTACATGTTCTTAAGTCTTATTCACTAAGGTAAGGCTATTACAGTCATATCTACACACTGCTTAGTCCCTATAACAGTATACACATACTATGAAGGAGATGGTGCGATAATATTGCAAGGTTGAAGGTTCACAGCAAAGCGGTACGAAATATTATCCCGAAACTATTGCGAGCGGCAAGGCGAGCTAGGCGCATTGCGACGCGGATAGTGTGACGTGTGATAATGGCGCGGCCGCTCGGCCGGCTGCGTTGGCGCGGGTCCGATGACGTCACGAGTACCTGAGCGCCCGCCGAGCCGGGGCGGTGGTGTGCCGTTATTTATCTATGTAATACAAAAATTATAAGTCTGTGTGTGGAGCCTACATATTTATAAAATTACGAAATGTCTACTGTTTGTGATTGTGACATTCATAGAAATCAAACAAATATTTGGAGAGAATATTTACATTTTTGATTATTGAATTGATGAGTAATGATTTCTTCTAAGTTACGAGCATTATTTTCCAAATATTCAATTGGTTCCTTGACTTTTTAATACACGTATACACTGCACAAAGCAATCCTTTATGGTCATTACAGTTGCAACTTCACTAAAAGAAAATACAAGTAAATCTATCAACGCATTTCACAATACTGTTATCCGAAGTTGTTGTAAACTAGTGTTGAGCAGGACATACAAGAGGCAGTACATTTGTCCCGTACATGACGTCAAAATGTAAGAGCGGCTCAACTTTTTAATGTGTACTACTTCATATTTAGTGTACTACTTGGTCTGTAAGGTCATTTCATTGACGTGAGCCGTGAGGCAAAGTTAAGAGCCATAAATAAGTGTCAGTACGCCTCACTTCAATTGAAGTGGGACATTGTACTGGCTCGGTACAAAAATGAGGCTACTCTTACAAACTCTTTTTCAAGTCATGTCCTACTCAACACTATTGTAAACAACATGACGCGGGTGTAGGATTTGCGCGAGCGGGGGTAATGTCATGTCGTGATATAGAGCATAGATTAAAATATCGCAAATGTTTTAAGGGCGGTTACTGGGCCATGAATGTACCTAATCAACCAACCATGGACGTAGTATCAAATGGACTCGACATTCGAGTTCCACCGTAAGGGACAGACATAAAGTAAAAAAAAAAAGCATTTTTATTTTTTATGCAAATATAATCCTATTTTTCAATGTATTCTATGAAATACTAATTGCAGATGTTAGTAATAATGAACGTCTACATTTATTTTTACCAATATACTAAATAAAATGCACTTACCAGTGAGAGGTTATATTTTCATATTATCGTTTAGATCGGCTATCACAGCCAATAATAAAGCAGCACACCATACCTTTTGTCTTATAATCAGTTTCAACACTCTTTTACATACATTTTTGACCGCAAATATTCGTAAAATACTCAGTAATTCAAGTTTATAACAAACCGCACGTCTTATTTGTTTGGGTACACGCAGTGTTCCCCTACAAAATTATGTGAAACTATGACAAGGACCGCAAATTGTGTTTTGTCACTTTCATTTTTTAAGGTTTATGCATAAGTCTAAGTGAGATGGACTATATATGTCAAATGCATGTCAAGTCTATTGATACTACGTCTATGCAACCAACTCATGCCGCCGCGCCTCGCAGGATATTTGTTTGCATGTGTGTAGTAATTTTGGTGTCCGTGCATAGTTCGCAACGCACACACCCATGAATATCGAAAGCCGCGACTCCAGCAGCAGGCTGCAGGCAGGCAGGCAACATTATGCATTTTTGTTTAGTAAGGTTTTATTTGTTTAAATATGTGATAAGCATTGTTTACTATTTTGTTTCCATATTAATTGTAGTGCTATCGTTTTATTAGTAAGATTGATGATTTTTTGAAAATATTATTTAATTGTGAGGTTTGTGCTGAAAATATGTGTTAATTAAAAATCAAAATAACAATTCGCACCATTTTCATTCAGTGAAAAGATTTAAATTGTGTGCAAAGGTAGGTGTGTACCCGAGTTAAAATAACTAAACCAGCAGAAAGGGAATGTATCTCGAAAGTTTCATGTTAAAAGTTAAGAACCGCACAGAGTACATTACTGTATATGAAATAGAGGTCTATTTTCATGCTCAAAATGGAAAACACATAGTTGTCAGTTCCAAAACAAGTAGAAGATGGCGCTGTTACACAAATAACGCTGGGTACCTCTTTATTTATCGGTAGATGGCCCTGTTACACAATTAATGCTGGGCATACATAGAATGGCTTAACACATCATTATTCGCCAATAGATGTCAGGAAGTCATATTTTCGGTTTGTATTTCTGTTTTTATTTTTTAAACATGTATTCTAATTATTAATATTCCTATTTCCTAATTAATATATTAACATAATATTGTTCGGGTTCGATTCCCGCACCGAAACAAATATCTGTGTGAAGTAGAGGTATTTGTTGTGTATTTATTTATTTATTTGATTATATATTTGGATATTTGATTACAATATATGACATCATATTTTCAATAAACAGTGATGTGTCGGAATTGATAATGACAGCTTTTCAATAATTTTCGCCTGCCTCCAAACCATTTAAAATCCACTAAAAGCATTTTTTCCCAACCAGGACCAAACTACCAGATTTTGTGGAAAATCCACTAAGTTGGTAACACTGGTGAAAAAAAGCTTGAAAGATGGCCGCCCATGTAAGTTCTTGTCCAGACGATATTTGATACAAATGTTAGCCGGTTTAAAACAGCGCGGGGCCAATAAAAAAATAACTATTTACGTGTAATAACATGAATGGAATATAAATGACTTAGTCCTATCAAATGTTAACATTGTTATACCTAGTTTTTTAATGTATTTATTGATTTTGCATTAATGAAATTTTAGCGATCGAGACATGCAAAGCTGTTATCCTTTTTATAGTGTTTGGTTTAGAAACCAAATTATAGTTTATGGTAGATTTTTAAGAAAATATCCTTAATTACGATGAGATTTGTATAGGTAAAGGTACTGGTAGGTATAGCGTAATCCATTTCAATCAAAAATTGTAATAGTATTAAAACACGACGAATTTAGCGGGCTAATGTTTTAATAAAATAACAATACTTTATCTCCAACCTCGCTAACAGTAAGGCTGTATGGATTGAATTCTTTAGTCTAATAATTAACATAAACTAAAGAAGTATAAAAGTGTTCATACGCTATCGTTCAGTTTTCTAGCATTGAAATAATCTCTTTCATGAATATAGATAGAAAAGAAAGAGAAACAAGAGCTTTTTTTTGACAGACGGAGAATTTCATGTGAATCTTGTTTTTTTAGTCTGTGACGTGATACGCGTTGACGTCATGCCTGTATAACTCCGTATTGAACATTTTTCCATGGTATACTCTGTGGCGCAATTTGATTGCAAAACAAATCTGACAGTTCAGCGTTCAGCTTGCTCCCCTCCCGCAAGCCCTGCATTCCCTTCGGTTTCCTATTGCTCTGAAAACCGGCGTCTGCGCCGCCATTTTGGCCGCCATTACAAGTTGTCAAGTTGTTTGTTGTGTGGTTTGTTGTTTATTGTGTTACTGAGATTATTACTGCGTATAGTTTTAATCTTTGTTAAATAAATAGATTGTATTCAAGGATTTGTGAAAGTGCTGGAAAATATGTTAATATTCATGTTGAGAGGATTCATAAAGTAGCAGCAGAAAATATGATTTTTCTTTTCTCACGGAGCTACATCTGTACCAGAAATAAAAGCTATATCAAGACAGCCTTACGGCATTAATATGCGACCAAGGCACATAATTCCGATAAGCTTTTAAAAAATTGGAATTAGAGACAACAAATCATCATATTTTGCGAAATCAAAACCCAGGTTAGTAACTCGAAACAACTTGTACTTTATACGCTTATGTTCTCGATATTTTGATGATAATGGTAAAGTGTACTGTTTCTTTTTTTGCAAATGGAACCAATAATATAGGTGGGGCGAATTTACATATATCGCCACAAATATAGTCTTGGATAGACACATATCTCATTAACAAGAAATTGATTTCTATGAAACCGATTGCCTTCATACCAAAATGAATACATCAAATACATAAATCAAATGACCAATATGTCATACTTGAAATAATAAAATAGATTAAGGTATTTGATCATTGAATATTCATCAAAGTCATAATTTGTATGTGTATGTATCAGCCCATATACGTCCCACTGCAGGGCACGGGCCTACTCTACTATCGACAGTGCGATTGAGAGTGGTTAGGCCTCACAGTCATAATTTATGTTCTTTAAAATAAAATGGAATCAAAGGAAATTGACTAATTAATGTCCTTATAATCATCAGTTGTCTGAAAATTATTTTGTAAAATATTATAGTAAATAGTAATCATTTAAAATCAAAGCAAGAACATTTTAAAGTGTGTGTTTTAATTCTAATTGTATCGGTCAAGTCAACATTGTCAATTAATTTCTCTAATTTATTTTCAGTTCAAAAGCTGTGTTAAAGTTTTCTGCAGAACTATATCTGCTGCTCTCCTTTACACAACAAATTATTGTAAGTATTGAAAAATCATACAATCAGTCCATTTTATTTGATAGTTAATTTAATGCAGTGTAAAAGACTTTGTTTGTGTTCATGAACTTGATGAAGATTTAAGCTTTTGTTTTGTGTCATATAAAGTAGATATAAACACTGTAGGAATTGAAACAAGTTTTTGATTTCTTATGTTTATGATTGTGCATTTTGAAACTTTTTAATAGAATGAAATAGAATCAACTATACCCCATTAGTAAGTCAAACTCAAATTATATCTTTTTATTATTATTGATATTTTTCATTCCAGCAACATACACCAATGAAAACTCAGTTTGCTCGACGACAAATAAGACTACTGCAAAAGTGGCCTTTTTCTAAATAAATACTACTATCAATGCAGTAATAGAAAATCCGGAGTATCACACATTTTGGCCAGAAGCAATAAAAACAAGAGAAAAGTCAGTACCCTCTATAAATTATAACTATTACTATACTCCATCGGTTTAGGTACTTAACTAAATGTAAACAAACCTGAACATGTGACGCATGTTTGTTCATCATTTTATTGCAATGTCCAATTTACGAATATTTTCTTAGTCAACCAAGTAACAAGTATTTACAACAGTTAACAGCAGCTGATAACAAATAATAATTAAAAAAGACTAAAGAACAACGATGAACACTTCCAAACACTTCACCACTTTACGAAAACAGTAAGTACATTAACGCAATGAATAATAATTGGCTGCCATAGATAACATATGATGATGCTTAGTTATCCAACCTAAAGCATTATCTTTAATTTAAATGGTAGCATTACGGTAAAGTCGTACTACTAGATTTTGTAGCATATTATATCTTGTAACTTTTATGAAAATGTTTTGGATGCCTGTTTAGGTCTTTTTTATAGATATATTGCATTATGCAAAATCAGATAATTTAATTATGATCTTACATAATTTAATTGTTTCCAAGCTCACACATTCATAATTATTACGATCGTTATAATAAATTGGGCATGCAATGTAGTATATATATAATAGTTATTTACGTAAACATTTTTTGGTCTTCAATAAATTTAGAAATGAAAAATGACAATGTTAAATAACCTTTTTTATGGTTTGTTTACATTTAGTTAAGTACCTAAACTGATAGAGTATAGGTTAAAATGGTTTATGAGGGTGTGGAAGTGTTTAAAATAATATCATATTAATATATTGAGACACCACAAATATTTTAATTCCGACCCTATTGAAAAGAAAATCAGACAAATTAGTATAATTATAGATACAATGATGCTAACTGCCACACCTCCAGTTGAACCTCCAAATCTTTCATAAATAGTTTCAATTGGTATGATGATTAGACAAATATAGCTATAATTTTAAATAAATTATTCGAAAATGGAATTTATGGACAGTCAAATCATCAAAAGAAAATATGTGTTATTGGAAATATACTAAAGCAGGCTCATTGAGAAGGCACGAAAACTCACTTGCAGGCCTATGCTGCTGGGTGGTTAGTAAAGAAAGTAATTAGTTACATAAATGGTTGTGAATGCCAAGATAAGATAACGAGAGATGTAAGTCTTGGCATTTACAGTTGCATCAGTATTTGATAATTTGAGATTGTTCATAAAATTAGGCACAAGTACCTATTTGAAGGAGCAGTGATGTTGTTTAACAGCTAATACTGATAACTTAATTTAAATGTATGAATTTAAATGTATCTAAATGTTACCAAATAAGCTTTTCCAGAAAAAATAATTACGTAATTTTTCTTACATAATTGATAATATCGAAATTAATCGAGTTAATGAAATATGTGATTTGGGCATTATTCACGACCATAAACTCATATTTGACAAACATGTAGATAGAATTGTTAATAAAGCATCAAAAGCATTAGGATTTTTAATTAGAGTTTCATCAGAATTCAATTCACTTAAATGTATTAAAATACTGTATTGTTCTTTTGTACGCCGTAGCCACTTAGAGTATGCATCGCAGGTGTGGAACCCTCGGTATGAGATTTATAAATACCGTATCGAGGCCATACAAAAGAAATTTTTACACTATTTGGACTTCAGGGCTAGACAGGTCTCTAATGATTATATTAATTGCTGTAAAAAGTATCATTTCTTACCATTATACTTGCGACGCGACATTAATGACATATGTTATTTGGTGAACATTGCTAATGATAGCATTGACTGTGAACAACTTATGAGTGGGATATTTATCCATGCTCATTCAACTACGCTGAGACAACGGTCATTATTGTCCGTACCATTTGCAACTACCAATTATAGACGCAATGCTTTTTTGTTACGTAGTGCCAGTAAATTTAATAAGGTGTCATGCCATTTTGATTTTGATTTGTTTTGCACTAGTACATGGGTAGTAAAACACAAAATGAGCAATATGCTTTTTGAAACTTAATAATGAAAGGTCAAAAAGTACACCTTGTGTAACTCAAAATGTATATTTAAACATTATATATTGTAATGTTTGATTGTTACTTTTGGTTTTGTTTTCTTTTCTTTGTCAATAATTTAATTAATATCTCCATCTGTCTCATAGAAAAAGTAGTTCATTCCTTAAATTAAAATAACTTATATTAGCTAGCATTTATAAATCGGTGCACATTATGTAGACACTACAGTATCTTAGTATCTATTATTTGAAAGCTTGTTATTGGCAAATTCGTAACATACTTAAGATTTAAATATTTATGTCTGTAGGTAATTAGTCTGTAAGCTTTCTTAAAATTGTAAGATAAAATAAAATAAAAAAATAACTGGTAAGTGAAATCTAGAATAACATGTAAAAATATTTTTTCTTTAATTATTCGTTGTACAGAGTATTGACATTTCTAGAGTAACGAAAATTACTATGTTACATAAATTTCAGCAAAAATATGTATTATTTAAGTACAAAAAAACCATTAAAAATAAATCATTTAATAAATATTTTTAAGTGTTTTATTCACAATCTATATATTTTTCATCTAAAAAGTTACACTTTATTATTTTGTTAAGTTTCTTTGGATCACTTTAATGTGATTCAAAGAGACTTAACAAAATAATAAAAACGAAAAAAAATATCCTATGGAGCCACGCGCAAGACTGAATACAACTGCCTTTGCCTGTATTCCTTATTTATATTAAAAAAGAATAATCTTGATAATCTGTCAACTGACATTCGTGATCGAAAGAATGAGCGGCTATGGCTAAAGATTATATAGGCCAGTTATCCGTCTGTTTCTAATTGGTCTGTGGTTGACGTTTAGAACAACATCAAAGAATATCATAATACTAATGAAATAATTAGTATTCCTCTATTATGGAAATATATTTTATGGAATAAAGGTGTTACAATAAAATACAAAATGTCTGAAGAAGATAAATCTCCTCGACCAGGTGAAGCAGCCTTGGAAAATATGAAATTACTGAAGTCTGAGAGTACCATTTTCAAAGTACCAAAGGTGCCTAAAAAGAAAACAGTTAAGAAAACAAATGTTTTGGACGAAGAACTATACGTAGAGGTAAACTGTCAGTTGCTAGCACATTATTTTTTTGTTTACGCCATTATTTTAACTCATATATGTCTTATTGAAACTTTAGGGCATAGCGAAGATAATTCAAAGAGACTTCTTTCCTGATCTAGAGAAACTAAAAGCACAAAATGATTTTCTGGAAGCTACTGAGAACAAAGATTACGAAAGACTTCGTGAAATCACCAGGAAATACAGTGGCCAAAGACCACCAACAGACCCTTGTAAGTTATTCCTAGAGGTAATATCTCAACTTTGTATAAGGCTAAGGATATTTGAGAGGGTTTACTTAAAGGCAAACCTTGTTAGATGGCAATTTGTTTCCACTCTGCTCTGTATGTTACAATATGTTTGTTTATTAAGAGATAATGCCATTTACTGTTTGATCAATAAAACCATTATTTAACCTACTGATCTAATTGTTAATGAGTGCAATGCCAACCTAATGATGTTATTACTAATACACTCCAATAACTATTGTTATGAAAAAATAATGTGAAGCTGATAATGCTACAAACTATATTTTATAGATTCATTTTTTCCTATGATAGTTCATTTTTATCATCATTGTTTTTTTGTAATCTTACCAACTACAGTATCTTGAACATTATTTCGTAGTATTACAATATAAGATGCATATATTTGACAGCATTTACATATATATACAGTGGTTATAAATTACCAAAAAAATATCGCATAAACATTGAACAAGTGCATTAATATTTTCAGACAATACCCCATCCACATTTGACACTCCTGGGTCAGACAGGCCGTTCACACCGGCACCAACAGTGAGGGAGGAGAGGCCTGAGATAATGACTGACAATAATAAAGAAAAACCTAAAGACTTCACAGACAATCACACATTGGGTATGTCAGTAATATTTATGTATAAACAAGAACAATTTCATATAAGAATAGATTGACAGGTCTACAGATTGTTAGCCACAAAATTACATAAAATTATAGTTACTTTGGATTACTGTCAAAATTGGCCAGCTTAATTATTGATTTGGGGATCACAAATGATGAAATAAAGTAATAGCTTCCCTGTCACTGTTTGCCGAGCTAGATTTAAAGAAGCTCTAGATTTAAGGAAGCTCACAATATTTTACTGGTGGTAGGTCTCCCATATGGGAAAGACAGCCTGTGTAGATACTACCCCAATGTCTATTTCTCCCGCCAAATAGCAGTGTAAATGCATGAGCTTTAATATCTTATGTCTCAGGATGGCGAGCGCAAATCCTTTCTTTATAATTCATGGTGTTTGTTGGCTATGCTACTGTTCATGATTGATTTGTATCTCTTACTATCAAGCGAAGGATACAATCATCTGGCCATTATTTCAATAAAAAAAAAATACTTTGTTTCATGCATCTGTCCCTTTTCATTCTTTTCTTTGTTTCATGTCAATAGGCCAATAACACCCAAATGTGCACCCAAATGATCCAAGTAATGTTGATGCTCATGGACAGCAGCAATCTTTTGTTAACATGAGCATTTTGTGTGTTTCTCAAATGAAATCCCCAAAAATAATAAACTGTTACAAATGGAAACTTTCATAATGACATCTTAAACAATTACTACTAATCCCTTACAGATTCATTCCTAGCGAGTCACACAAGTGAAGACAATGCAAGCTACAATAAGGTCATAGCATTGGAGGACAAGAAGCGTGCCTCCAAGTTAGCTCCACAGCTACAAGCCGAGGTGACGTCAGCGGCGCTCGTGTGCGCGTCGCTCGTGCTGCCCTCCATCGAGGAGCAGGCTGATCAGATGGAAAGACCACATGAGGTATACTATACTCCATTGGCGATGGATGAATTGTTAAATGGGAAGCCAAAAATTTAATATATACCTCATGCAACTTTTCAGTTCAGTTCTTGTTATTTGGCTTTTTGCGGTGTTGCGATACCCCAATTCTGCCATTCTTGCGGTTTTTATTTGTATAAATGCAGCATTTCTTTTTTTGACATTTTACTATTATAATGCAATTCATGAGATAAAAAAAAGTTGCAGAGTGGAAACATTTGCCATTACATTACAACATGCGCTCATCTTACATCAATTACCGCATACGATACTGTCATACGATTATTGCTCGAAACTCAAGGCTAAAAACGGGTTATTAGAGCCCTTTCAATGGAGAAATTCATTTAGATAGACTATTAAGTGTACTTTCGAAATTAGCATTCTTTAAATCCATATAGACTATTAGCGTACTTATGGAATTAGCATTCTTCAAATGTTAACTGTGCAAATAGTTTTTACTTCAATTTACGAAGTTTGTTAGGACATGTTTTTAATTGATCTACAAGAACCATTTGATATTTGTTCAACAGCTAGACACATGGAAGTACAAGGCGCGCAACCACATAATGTACGTGCCGGACGGGGCGGAGTCCCAGCGGCCGCCGCCGAAGCCCGAGCTGGTGCATCGCAACACGCGCCTTACCACGCAGCCCTTCGACCACGTCAAGAACAAAGAGACTATCAACGCTATTGCCCGGACTCAGGTATGTGTACTTCTGTGATATTAGTGAGAATTATTGCTATTTCAAATTAATAAACCTTGATATTTTTGAATCCTTAGTATGCTTTATATTTCTGCTATTGCTAATTGCCGCTCAAAGAATTTGTGATCAAATAAGTGTATAATAATTATATTATAACCATATATTTTATAAATTTTTCATTTAGACACAAAACTGTTCAGTTTCCTCTTTAAATGGGTTCATCAAATTCGTTCCTTCATAGAATCGTATAAAAATATTATTACTAAAACACCACATATACTGTTATACCCGGTATGTTATTTCCAGGACGCGAGCGTGTCGGGTCGCATAGGCGTGGACGGCGTGAGCGTGTGCGGCGACAGGGCGCAGTACCCGTACGTGGGCACGCCGTCGCCGCGCCCGGGCGAGGGGCCCGACCAGTCGCCGCTCATGACCTGGGGCGAGATCGAGGGCACGCCCTTCAGACTGGACGGAGGAGACACGCCCTTACCAGCGTCAGTATATAAAATACGACCTTCATCTGTATCAGCCCATACATGTCCCACTGCAGGGCACGGGCCTCCGACACAATCGAGAGTACGATTGAGAGTGGTTAGACCATAGTTCACCACGCTGGTCTAGTGCCATATTCATGCAGTTTTAAAACTTATTTTAGTTAGAATGTTTTGTCCCTTTCGAACGACTTTTGAATTTAGTTTGAGCGAAGAAGACAAAACATTCGATATCTAAAATATGTTTTAAAACAGTTTATGTATAAGGTTGATACTATAAAGCTGGAGAGTTTGTTTGTTTGTTTGAACACGCTAATCTCAGGAACCGCGGGTCCGATTTAAAAAATTCTTTCAGTGTTAGATAACATATTTACCGAGGAAGGCTATATCATCACGCTATGACCTATAGAAGGGAAGCAGTAGTGACATTTCTAGCAAAAACCAGGAAATTGTGTTATTGTAGTTTTTCGTGGTCCGATTGGTCGATATTCTAAATTGATAGTCGGAATTGAACATTTTGAAACATTTATCTACACCCAGGTTGAGCCGAGCCCGACCGCTAGTATTCAAGAAGTTTCAATTGCGCGATGCCCTGTTGGTAACAGACGAGACGCGGCTTGTTGTTCACACTAATCGCGAGTTCAAATCCCAGCGCACAATTATGACTTATTTTTTATTTTACTACAATGAATGGCGAGACTAACATGCCGTTCGCCTGATGGCAAGCGTTACGGCTGCTCATGAACAGTAGCAAAACCAAACGACACCTTGAATTACAAAGCAATGCTTGGCATTCCACTGCGCTTGCCATCCTGAGACATAAGATGTGTAAATGTTTCGAGTCTGGGTATTGTGAGACCAAAAAGTGTCTCGTAGTTTTTGATACCCACGACACAAGATTTGATTTTAGTGTGGGGTTTGTATTGGAATGATCTTGTGTTAATATCTGAAGGGGTTGTTTGATTTTTTATTTATTATCTTGATTTATTATTTTCCTGGTGAAAAAGATGTTTCGTGGTTCGCCCCGTGATCACCAGTTTTAATTTATTTTATTTAATTGTTGTCAAGTAGTTCGAAGTAGTCAGTTTATGTAATTAATCTGGAAGTCTATAATATGTAGCATAGAATATAAATATCAAATGAATAATATTTATTGAATCAGAAATGAGGAGATCCGTAGGAGAACCAAGGTTACCGACATAGCCCATAGGATTGGCAAGTTGAAGTGGCAGTGGGCCGGGCACATAGCTCGTAGAACCGATGGCCGTTGGGGCCGAAAGGTTCTCGAGTGGAGGCCACGTACAGGCAAGCGAAGTGTCGGACGCCCGCCTACAAGGTGGACGGACGATCTGACTAAGGTCGCAGGAAGTCGCTGGATGCAGGCCGCTTCCAACAGGTCATTGTGGAAATCCTTGGGGGAGGCCTATGTTCAGCAGTGGACTTCTTTTGGCTGATATGATGATGATGATGATGAATATTTATAAGAGTTCTACAAGATAGACTTGGGAATCACTGTGATCATTGATCTATACACACTCCGCGAAAGAAAATATAAACAGAAAGACAATACGAAAGCTAATAGAACAATAATTCAGTCTAAATAAGTAAAATCGACTTACCGAAATCTCGTTCATGAAACTTGACGGTCGGCACAGACGACAATAGTTGTTGACTCGTATATATCCGAATACCATATTGCACTATGAATATTCCACACTAAACCAACGAATTACGCGAATATCAAGCACGGCACGAAACGCGTGCTACGCCTTCCGAAGCGCACACGAAACTGAATCAAATGATATTACTCCCACCGAGAGACAAACAGCAAAACTACCCTCTATTGGATTATATTCCCGATAAATAAAAAAGGAATATTAATGATACGGATATTTGAATACTGTAATATAATATTGCGAAACTGTAGAATCTAAGAATAAATTATTACAATGATCTTGATAAATTGCAAGAGTAATTTTATTCGGTGTAATTGTGATGGTAACATGTTAAAACATACTTAATTTTTAACGGAAATACTAAAGCATATTATTCCATAACACCGGGTGCAAATTTTGTATATTACGCAGAAAATCAACGATAATCTAGGAAAATTATCTCGATCCTGGGAAAGCCGTGCTTTTTGTTTTGTAACGCATGCACCGGCAGCCAATTGCGGTTTGCGCGGGAGAATGATCGCAACTCTATAGTTGTACCTATAACCTATGTCAATAACACGACACAAAATGGTCAAACTAGTCGGTAGCACTAAGGTATATTTATATTTATAGGTTTTTTGTATTATTCAGCACTTTTTTTAAATGTATACAGTGAATATCAAGAGTGCTATCGAAAACGATGCCGGGTGGTAGTTTAAGTGACTACAAACAGAACGCAACTAAAAATTTCGCTAAGAAACGCGACAATTTTTTTATTACTTTTTAAATATTGTCGAGTTTGGGTGGTAAATCCATAGTTTTTGCTAAAATAATAATTTAAAGCCTTGCACACCATAGCGTCATTAAAAATAAAAGGGCGTACACTATTATTTAAGAAAAAACTATGTATTTACCATCCTAATACGACGATAGAAAAAAAAATAACAAAAAAAATTGTCACAAATTTTTGCACAAAATTTAGTTGCATTGTGTCTAAAGTCACTAAAACTATCACCCAGCTTCGTTTTCGGTAGCAGTCTTGATATACCCTGTATATTTTATTATTTACATACAAGCATGAACATTATCGTTTTTAATGAACGTAGTTTATAGTTCTTTCTCATAAATTGTACGTCGGTCACGTTAACTTAATATGTCAATTGAAATAAAACTATTATTTACGGATTTTATCGCGAATTTGGTTTAATTTTTACATTTTTGACTTCCCGACGTTTCGATTACTTTAGTTTTCGTGGTCACGGGGCGAACTGCGGTATTAGTCATCCGCTCTGGGGCCCTACTATATAAATCCGAAACGAAGTTCGAAACTTCGGACGATCGAAGTTTATATACGATACGAATGTATCTACTTTGTAAAAGTTCGAATTTGTATAACGTACAACGTAACCGTAAGTTTATGGTTACGACAATAAGTCAATAACGACCATAAGTATATGTAGGTACATTCGTATCGTATATAAACTTCGATCATCCGAAGTTTCGAACTTCGTTTCGTTGAATATAGTAGGGCCCCTGTTTCGCTAATCGCGATAAAATCCGTAAATAATAGTTTTATTTCAATGTCTAACATTCGCGTAAATCTAAGAAACCATTAATATGTCAAGTTCTGATAAAGCAACTTGTATGATGTGAAATTGGAGCGTACCTATTATTGCACTACGCACATTGCGACTTGCGAGTCATACCTCTCACCATAATTTAACTTCAGAGCGAACTAGTTTTTATTACCCGTCTATTATTAACATATATAATATGTGTAAGTAAATAATAATGTTGTATGTGATTAGCGTGGGCGCGGGCGCGGCGTACCGCATGCTGGAGGGCGGCGCGCGCGAGCGCATCGCGCTGCAGCTGGCAGACCAGGTGGCGCGCCGCCGCCGCCCCACCACGCCAGTACCGGCGCCGCGCACGCCCAGGTACACACTTACATTCCGCTTTTATTATACTTACGTCATCATACTTTCTGATTCATTTCGTTGCGGATTAAAGATAAGTTAGACGTTCCCAGAGACTCGCCAAGCTTCAATGCTCGGTGTCATTATAGTACGAGAGATGACAACCAAAATTTTTGTCTCATAGCAATACGGCCACAACCGCATCAATTTGATAGATTTGATTATTTCGAACTCGAAAATACCAATTTCAGACATTTTTCGCGTAGCGTTTGACCGCACTGAATTTTCAAAAATGTCAACAAATTTTACCGGACTGTATCATAGCAATCTGTCTGATTTTCTGACTGTAGTTATATAATAGCCATAAGATACCGAAAACATATTTTTCAGAAGTTAATAGTGTAGCGCGAACCCAAAAAATAATTTAGAAAAATTAAAAATGAGACAAAAAAATATGATGATAGCAATCCGTCTGAAAATGTTCTCTACGGGTAAATTAGGATTAGTGAATACGAAAAAAAATATTTTCAGAAGAAAATTCGGATGCAACAAATTTTGAGACCATTCTAAATATGTTAAGGAATTTTACCGATCGGTATCATAGCAATCTGTCTGAAAATTGTTGAAATTGATGAAATGAATTAACCAGATGTAAAAAAAATTATATCAGAATTCAGTGTAGCGCCTCCCTTATCAGACAACTTTTCGATATCGACCGTATTGAAGCGTGACTGATTGCAAGTTAGGCAATCACCTTGCTTTTGTATTGCCAAAATAGAGCGCGGACAACGTATCTATGCTATAAAAACGTCTATTATAATTGATAATTTTGAATTCTTAAAATACTACTCTTCCATCCCCGAAAACTTCGTCAATGGGAGATGAGCAAACTATACCTTATCATTGGGAATAGAAGAAAAAAACGTCCGTGAGCCCTCGGACAACCAGCGACACACCCACGTCCGCCTGAGCTACTTATAGTTTGTTGTTTCTTTAAGTGAGCGTTATTTCAACGGTTAGGACAGCTGGTGAGTGACTATGTATAGTAAGAGAGTGGCAGGAGTATAATATGCGAAAAAACCATTCCCACCGCAGCAGAAACGTAAGAAGCGCTCAGGCATCGGCCAAGCGACTCCAAAACGTTCTTTTCTCTTTTGGGAGTACATGCGACATCTAAAATGTCTGAAAACATTTTTTTTGCAATCTTGCCTTATTTACGAACGGTAGAAAAAAAAAACATTCGGATTGCTATGATACAGGTCGGCTAAATTTGTTGACATTTTCAAAAAATCGCTTCAGCTATATACTACGCGCAAAATGTCTGAAAACCAACTTATTCGTCATAAAATTATAAAATCTATGTACATTTCCAATATCAGACGTATTGCTATGATACCGACTGCCTTTTTTTTTGGACACAGCAGAAATAGCCTCACATGCAACTGCTACACTTTTGACCGTTACTACCTACCTAGTCGGGTTTAGAATTACATAATCTAACGATTTTATACTGTTTCGACCGTATTGCTATGATACATGGTTTTGGTCGTCATCTCTGGGACTATTACATTGCGTGCCACAGGAGTTACAGTGGTACGTGTGAGGGCGGGACAGTCTCCTATACTTACGTCAGGGTGAGAATGTCGAGGTCATCGACCTTTCATCCACAGATCATTTAGCCATTCTACCTAGCAGATACATGTCATACAAACATACTGCCATTTCAATGTATGGCACTTATGAAAAGGTAAGCGTCAACTTACCATTACGCTATTCTGATGGTAAACACAGTCCATGCAATAGGCAGCCATAAATTAAAGTTTTTATGTATATATAAAATATTGGAGTCACAGGTTGTTGAAATTAAACATAAAATGTAACGCCTATTAAATACCGGAGCCGCCATTTATAACACATAACACTGCCTCGCTATATACCAATTTATATAAATCGACGTAAATGAATACTAAAATAATTTATATCACAGTTTCAGATCAAACACAGAGCGTTTAGCAAGTATGTCGCCCGCTGCAAGAAAACTGGCCGCCAAACATCTACTATCACCTCGTTTAAAACTCACACCGAGCAATATGGGGATCCTCTCTCGGTCGCCCACACCAAAGCGGACTCCCAAACAAAACAGGCCACTGGTCGCCACACCCAACATCAACAAGAAGACCCCACAAAGACCTCCAGATGAAACAAATGCTGGAGATAGCACAGAAAACAATAATCTCACAGACAACTTGCTTCAGATCAACGTGTCCAAACGGACAAGGTTAAAAGCGCAAGATTTCTTCTAGATTTAAGAAAGAATAAATTATAGAATATAAATTATTGCCATAAGTGATTTTGTGTTTTATTTCTATTCTAAGCAACTAAAGTTTGTTCTTGAAAATCAAGATTTTACAGCGACATAAAACTTTTCATTAAGCTTACGCCCAAATACTGGAACGCAACTTAAATGTAACTTGCGGTTAACTACGTTAATCCCGATGAAATGTTCTGGCTAAGTGGGCCTTGCGCTGTTAAGAGCAACTTATTAGTTGAATGGCGTTCCAGTATTCGGGCGTTAGTCCATGTAATAAAATGTCTGTTATATTGGGGTCAAAAAAATTAACACATTTTTGTATAAACACATAATTTATTTACAATAAAGTAACAAAATGTCTTTAAAATTGAATGGTTCATAATAAAATATTACATAATACTTATTTCTATACTGTGTCAATTTAAATATTTACGGCTTTATTTATAGAGACTTTATGAACTTTTTGAGTTGTTGCATGTTTTTCCCATTTCCTACAACTTCGGAATTCAGTTTGAGCGAAGATGCCATAACATTCAGTAGTTAAAATATATTTATAAACTGTCTATTAACAAGACCGTTTGTCTTTAACCCTTTCACCCCATTTCATAAGCACTAACTTATAACTGCCTATATTATTATTTACATTTTACATTATTTCACAAACAATTTATCGCAAATACGAAACCCTTCATTTTATTTACATACTATGAATACATAACATAATTTACAATACATAGGGTTTTAAACTAAAAGTGATTGAAAAATATTGGTCTTCACATGAACTTCTATATTTCATTGATGCATCTCAAGAACAAATAACAAAATCATAGAAAAATATAAGATTAATTTCAGTTTTTTATCTTTTACCTTACGATATAATGTTGATGATTGTCAAAATTTATTTGCATAATTATTATTGATTTAAAAAAATATTTCTGATATAATTTTGTTGGGTAACTATTCAGAGGCCATAATTAATTACAAGTTACTTGCAGTGCATTTGTGATCATGTCATTAATATAACACCAATAGGTAATAAATTGAATGTCATACGCATATACGTATACTTTTGTTTATCCTTTTTTTACAAGACAGGATATTGATATAAAGAATTCGCTATTACCTACAATACATAGGTACATGATACATTCTATTTTAGGCTCACTATACACTGAGCCTATGCCTCATACAAATCAAATAAAATGTATGACTATTACGATTTGATCGGCAAAAAAATTAGATATAATCATTGACTTTAATGGGTATCAAGCGGGTTCTAGCGTTATCTGATATACATAATCATGATATATTACCATTGAACATTAAGTAGATAAAGGCTTTAATTTTATAACACTACATACTATGCGTTTCAAATAAGAATAGGAACGTCAAAGACCTCTAGTTGTCAAATATCACACGAAAAGTATGGTTAGCAACAAAAAATTTTTTACGCACCAATTATATTTTTTTTTCACATAGTCAAATTCTTGAACATTAATTAACTAAATAAATTAAAACAATTACAAAATGTTACATGGACACATAAACAAGAATGTTTAGTCATAAATAGCATAAAAAAGTATATTTTTTTAATTTTTTATTTACTTCATATGCAATTATTCGCCAGAGAGTAACTATAACACGACATTATTCATTCATTAATTTTTTTACGAATTATTAAGTATTAAAAATATTATTTTTATTCAACAAAAATATTATTTTAAGAAATCTTGTTTTGCTCACCCTACCTAAATTGTGCGATTTGACAGCTACTACGAACCAATATGGCGCAGGGTCAGTCCTATTCTTAGTTGAATCGCATAGTAATATGTTTTGTGACATAAAAATGCAAGTGTAGTCATTCGTCAAATACATTTCTTATTCCTATTCGACTTGATGGCCGCGACACTTGTAACAATATAACTGTGCATGCCTGAGTTTGCACCAGAATACTTGGACGTGAGCGGCAAACAACTGCGCAAAATTAAATTATATTCATTGAGATAATACCTCATTGATTATGTTAGCGAAAACGGAGACTTGCGCAGTTGTATCGTTACGTGTGTGGTATAAGAGTTGGTCTAAATGTAGGTACCTATTTAGGTATATCTAATAATCCAAATAACAACATACGTAAATAAAGTTTTTTTTACATAAATACAAAACTTATGACAAGTAAGTAGGTATATATTTTTTTACAACTGTTTGCGGTGTACAGGCAAGACAGCATCTGAGTGCCTATTGACTGGGCTCGATTTTAAATCATTTTAAAATTATTTAATTCTTCCTCTACCATGTTAAAGTATATTATTTGAATACAAAATTACATCCTCCTTATTATAGGAATGATGTATATTGTAAATACATTTGCTTGTACTAACGTTGCAGTTGTTTAATATTTACTCAGTGATGAAAAAAACTTGAAACATAGTTGCATATGAACAATCATTCCAGCCACGCATTTACCTTACTACGGCTTTTATGAATAATATTCACGAAAACCCGTGAGACAAAGAACAAATAAATGCCGTAATACCTAAATTTAAAGTCAGCTATAAATAAACACATTTCATATGGGTTAAGCGGATAATAACTTTTTAGTCAAGTTGCAGAATGGCTTATTATTTTACGAATGAACGACATAATATGAGGGCTATGACCTCGCGTTTTATTGCGCCTACAGTCACCAATATTTACGGGGATAGAAGACGGAAAAAACGCATACCTACCGTACACTCAACATTCTGCCCGAGGTCAAAAGGCAGGTGTCTGTCAAAACCATATTTCAGTCTAAACTTAAAAGGCATTTTTAGCCAACTTGCCTTAATATACGAGTAGGTATGTGTTTACATGTAAAAATTGATCCTGCAGACAAACTTTTTGCACAGTTTTTGTTATAAATGATTAAAAAACCCTTCTGAAAGTACCAGGTCCAGTCTATATACGCTTGTTTAGCTGTTTGTAAATTGCACATACCTTAAAAAATATTTAGTAGAACTAAGGTATGCATGTTTCCTCACGATATTTTTCAACGTAACCAAGCGGTAAAAAACTAAGAATGCATTTAACTTCCAGAAGTTAGAATTCCATGGTTTTGACACTGTGACCTAGACAGACAGACCTCATTTAGACCTCATTGAAACAAGCGGTAGCATTACGCATATTGCTTTAAATAAAAATTGTTTCAAATGTTGTTACGCTGCTAAGAAACGGTTTTATGACTACCTACTGAAAGACCTTTAATATTGTAATACATGATATATGTTCAATCTCATAACAGGTACATAGTGCTTATGCGATGTATGATACATTTATCGTATAAAACAACTGAAATAGCGATCGGTACAATATTTTTATACAGACCACTGTTAATATTAACGAAACAAAATTAGAAATAAAAATACCTAGATATTGATAATAAGCGATTTTTAAACAAAACCCATACCCCAATTTGGATATTATAGATTTGTTGAAAAATAACTATATTTAATAATATCTAATATTTCTCAATAATATGTAGGTAACTCTAACTACGGTATAAAGATACAACAAAGTAATATTTGTGAAAATACAAGCACCGTTGTTGTTTGTTTAATTAAAATATATAATTTTAATATATTATTTCAAACGGGCTCGTATTTATATGAGGATTAACGTTGTTAAACTTTTATTTATAATTAATGGTAACAACAAATTATTCGTTTAAAAGCGTTGTAAGCTTATTTAGTAAATAATTGATATTTATTAATTGCCTTTATGGTAGCCACTTAATTATATTCACTGTCAAAGGAAGCCATACAAAAAAATCTTCAATTTCTCATGATTTCGTCAAATATACATTGTTTACATTAAGTAACTAGGTACAATATTATTATTAAATTTTAATTTGAATATCACCAAAGGAAACTCAAAGCAGTTTTGTACCAAGGCATTGGCTCCAATGGTTTGTAATAATCAGCATTTGGTTTTGGCTTGGTGTCGTCCATCGGATCTTCAGCAAACATGTTGACTAGAGAAGCTTTGATTCCAAACCTGAAGAAGGCTAGGTAAGGCAAGTACCTCATGAAGAACAGGCTTAACTTGAAGTTAAAGTTGAAGTAAAGCCTGCCTAGATATGAAGAGTAGAGGTTCAGGTAGAGGTTATGCATGACCAGCTTGTACCTGGACTTCAGAGGCAGCAGTTTGTAGGCGGGAGCGGTTTCGATGGTGTTGTAGTCGTTGTAATACATGATTCTTGGCGGCCTCGCTGGAAGCCCGTCCAAAACTGGTTTCTCTATTAATTCTGATGAATCTACACCTGAAAGATAATATGAGATTTGTTATAATATGTTGCTTGTTTCTAATATTCGTAGCTATTGAGTATCGCTAGATTTTAGTGTACGACAATTTTGCTGTATTATTTCTCGTGATAAGAATTATCAGGCAATAATCTTATTATTGTAAATGTACTTTGGCACGCATCCAGTAGATACATATGTACACAATACATCTAATATGCATGTAAAACAGGCTTTAAACCGTTTGCGAGATGTTTTATTTATGCGCTACAATGGCTGATTACAATGCGAGTTCAATTCACTATCATTCAAAGTTAGTTTTGTTTACAAACGTTTTGCGTGAGACAATGTAAGTCGGACAATTTAAGAGTCGTTATTAGATCAAGTTCATGCAGCTGTTGTTAGCTAAGTCAACATTTTTTTGGTTCCTGGTACGAGAAAGTGATAGACAAGATATCTTTCTCTCTCTCTCTTTTCAAAACCGGATATACACACGTTGAATCCATAAAGAGGCCCTTGTGTGACTCACTTTAAAATTTACATGCGTAGACGAAATTCACCGTTACTCACAGGATCATAGGCACGTTCTTATGATTCCCAAGATGTTGTGTTAAAAGCGACCTTATTTTTAAACGCATAAGTATACTAAACAGTTTACTAGAGAGTGGTTTCTACGGAGTTTGTCGAGTCTTCTATCAAACTAATAGGTGGACGCCCAAATCTTTGATTGTTTTGTTCATACCCTTCAATGATTCATTAGGAATTTATAATAGAATAAATTGATACTTTAATTCATCAACATTCTACTTCTTCAGCCACAGAAACTCCATTGTTAAACATAGACTTTACCACAGGATCCCAACAGCAACCTTTTACAAGCATCCTACATCCCGCTTGTTCCTGCAACGTTAGACTAAAGTAGAATATAAAGTTTCAATTACCAGTAGTAAGCGGCTTTCCATTCAAGTGTTTCTTCAGCTTCGCCTGCAGTTCAAGCCTGTCCTTCTCGGTGTATATGTACCCAGGCACCCTGGCCAGGTACCTGCACCAGTATATATTGGCTTCAACGTCGATGGTGGGGTTCACCGACCACATGCCGTCCAGCATCACGCGAGCCATGTGCTCAAAGTATTCCGGAACGTTCTCTAAGCAAGGGGCAAAGACTTTGTCGTTGAGAATTTGCAGAACCTCTCGCGTTTCTTCTAATGTGTTTCGGCAAATGTTGTACCTGAAATAAAAAGTTTTTAAAGCATAGGATTCAAATGAATATACAACAAAAAGAGCAATCATCGGTGCGTTGTCAGTCCAGGATAGTATAGCCTCATTCCTCGAAGGTTCTAAATGGTATCGGTTTGGATATACCACAAAAGAAGCTGATTCTACAGAGATGCTGTTAGGGGAAGGAAACGTTTCGTAAGCCTACCCGTCGGGAAGCGAAAACCATCCAACGATAAGGATGAAAAATGAAACCTAACTTTTGGCCTTTAGGGCATAATGTGAAGGTGGAATTCAATGGCTAGTATTATACATAATTTGAATTACTCAGTTCTGAATGGAATATTTTGATATCATATAACACATGTTTGTTTGTATAAAAAGTGTGTGCCTATAATATTACTTAGAATCTTGTGTGTCAAAAACCTGTATAATTGTTTAGTTAAATGCTACCCGGTTCATAACATCATGACGCGGTAGTTTTTGTTCAATGTCAATAATAGAAAAAATCTCATTTACACACAACATTTTAGAGCGAACAAGCATGGCAGCTGCAAGGAAGATAGCGTAACTGCGTAAATGTGACAAAAAAAAGAATTGAAAATAGCAGTAGGTGAACAGGTAGTTGGTGTTTTTTACTAAACTCGTTTTTTTTTACGAATTGGAAAAAAAACGCAACATTTTATTGCAACATTTTTGTTTGCGTTGTGTCTAGTCACTAAAACTAACGCCTGGCTTTGTTTTCGGTCGCAGTCTGGTTATAACGGGTATATGATTTGAATTTTTGCCTGATATATTTATTTATTATGTATCTTAAGATGTACAATAAAGAGTATAAATAAATAAATAAATATGATTTTAGCTTTAAATTAATAGTAGGTGTAGGTGTGATGTAATGTCGTTTAAGGTATACTAAGTATACATTATAATAGATATCAATGTTTCTCAGTTCAGTTACTAAATAGCAGTTAGAGCGTTTTATTCCACATCAAACCACCACTACCTACTGATTCAGTAGTACTGACAGAACTTTATCAGTACCTTTACCTTCCCGAGGTTGGGTAACCTTACATTTATGTACTAAACTGTGCTGAAACTACACACTTAAGGGATCCACCAAGTCAAGTGGCAGACATCCAGACTTATTCCGTTTCTTCCAGTCAAGTCGTGACTCGCGGTTATTGCCACTTAGTAGCAGACTAGGGTTGTTGCGGATGTCGATTTTTTCACATCCGCGGATGCGGATACGGATGCGGATGCGGATGCAGATGTTTAAGTTCTTATATAAATATAGTATATTAATGAACATTGAAATTAAACTATTACTTACGGATTTTATCGCTTACTAATATTTATCGATTTATTTATGTTAATTTTTAATATTATTAACTTCCCGATATTTCGATTACTTCAAAGGATTCATGGTCACGGGGCGGAATTTAACTACCCGTAATTTACAATTATTAAATTAAAAAGTTAATTTAAAACGTTAATCTGTTTTTGCATTTCGGTCTACGCAGAAGAAGCTCACTGTGTCTTGATGTCGGGCAGTTGGTCTTTTGGGTTCCGATATAATTAAATGTAGAATTCGACCCCGTGCTTGTGCAAGGTTCTAGCCATCTTCTCTATTGATAATTAAATGCATTAAATAATTAAATAACACCCAACAGTCACATACATAGTCCTGACCCCACACTAAGATCGAGTCTTGTGTCGTGGGTATCAGGAACTACGAGAGACTTTTCGGTCTCACAAACACCCAGACCCGGAAGAAATATTTGTGGGCCGCACAAACATTTCTCTCGGTGCGGGGATCGAACCCGCGGCCTCTCGTTTCACAGGCAGCGTCTAACCAACTGCGCCACGGAGGCTGTCAAAAAGGCATTAACTTCGTTTTGAGGCTTGGGGCTACCCAAAAGGTCGCAAAAGAACACCGTTTCATTTATTAAGTATAACGCCGCGCCGCCTTTTCTGATAACAAGGCGGTTAGCAAGAGGTTCGTAAATTAAATCCACGCTGCAAATAATTGTTCGCTAGGATAACTACTTAGTGAAGAGGATAAAAATCTTTGTGCTATCGGCAATAATATATTTAATTCCTCTCGATAAACACCATTTAAGAGGATTTTCATCCACATAGAATCTTTTTTAATGGGGTAAGAAAGAAATTATTTTTGGAGTACAACTTAAGTGCTACCGCTTTCTGGTATTTCTCGACTCTCATTTTCACTAGAAGAATCTAACATCATAGCAACAACAAACGAGTCGGATCATGTCACTATTTCTTATTACATCCGCATCATCATAAACATCCGCATCGATTATTGCGGATGCGGATGCGGATGCAGATGTCCAAATCTATGCGGAAGCTCCGCATTTGCGGATGCGGATGCGAATATTCGCAACATCCCTGTGGCAGACATTGAACCTTTAGAATTATTGGCTGAAATATTATGTCATTAAATTGATTCATATTGGGCCAATGGATTGAGGTAGGATCTCTGCCCACTAATGTATACGTTTTTTAAGTGGGCGTGGATGACAAAATATAACGAGGAAATTTAAATATTTTAATATAAGCGAACGGAGAATTACAGGTAGATGATAAATGATAATAATATTAAGATCCCAATTATTAACGAGGTAGAGTTCATTAACTGAGGAGGTACTGGTGAAAAACTTTCACACTAGACCTCACAGTTCAACTGTCTAGCGTTATTTTTTTAATTAACGCTCAATTGTATAACTTTGAAAAAGCCTATATCCTGAAATAAAACAATAGAGGCTGATGGATGACTGAACGAATAACTAATAAGTAGTCCTTACCTGTCTTGAAGTCCGATCATGTATCCTATAACCCTCCAGAAGTGGTTGAAGGCGTCCCAGTCACCGTCCTCCAGCTGCCTGACGCCGAATAGCTCTGGCCTCAGCATGGAGAAACCGATAAACCCGAACTGAGTGAGAGCCACGTCTCTCTGAGAGACGATACCACTGCCTTTAGCTTTAGACGCGATTGAAGCCCGAACGTGTCTACTTCGAACCGTGTAGAGGGACTTCCATGAGCTGTGGAAGAAATTTTATAAATGGGTGAAATTATTTCAAGAAAAATAAAAATCGGTGAAATCTTTTGTTTACCGAATAAGTATTATACGTATATCCCGGTTGAAGTATTGTGTATAGTACAGTAAAGTTCACAGATCTCCAGAGATTTAAAAAAGCAAAGCTTTAAAAAACCCTCTTAGGTTATAGGTATATTCATTTGCCTGATTCTATATTTTTAAAGTATAATTCTCAAGCTTTTCTACAAGAAAAATAAACTGCTTAAATGACAACATGTTTAACTGATAGTTATTTGCGGCATGCGTGGGAGAAATAACAATGAGGAACTGGGCAGATGCAACGCAGATATCTTCTTGGAAATTTCCAGTCTTGTTCTCAAATCCTCGTTTGTTTTTAAAATCTAAACTGAAAATTGTCAGCAACATTTTTAGAGCATGTTTTCCCATCGCATTGGTATAATTTGTTTATTGGTCCGTGCTTATGAAGTATGAACATCTGTTAGTTAAGCGGTCATTGGTCATTCTGATATTAAATTTAATTCGCACACCCATCGCCCCACTTGACCCTACAAGACCGCACATCGGAATCTTCTCCTCAACAACAATCAAAATTAATTCAAGATTTCAGCACGGTTTATTTAGCATAATAAATTTTGCGTGAACTTTAAATTGCATACCATTATTCTTAAATAGGCTAATTATTAGTTCGTGAGAAAAAACATTGTACAATATAAATGTTAATATCAATTTATATACTATAGCGCGCCATCTTACGGCTCCCGCGGGCCCCGTATCGCTCCCGTCCGCACCACGGGCTCCCGTACCTTACCGTGCCTACGGGTTGCGCCCGCGCTCACACCCCGTCGCCCTTCGAGAGTGTCGAGTCGGTTGTTGTCCGGGATAGACGCGTGCGCGGGCGTGGCCCGTGTGCTCTTCCGCGGTTGTCGATGTAGTAGTGTGTTACTTAGTTTCCGACAATATAGTTTATTCGCGAAGATGGTCTTTTAATCCATTCAGTTCATATCCTGTGACCGGCACTCCTCAGCAAAAATAGGTATTACGTATCCCCGATAATACGTGACTTAGGCAATGAGCGCGCATATTATTCCGATAAGTAAAATCATTAAAAAATAAATTAACACCTAGATTTTTGAATTGCAAATATTCACTCGTTTTTTGAAGTAAAAGTTGTTTCACTGTTTTACTTTTATATTTTACTTTTACGATATAGCCAATTACAGTGCGAATGGTCTAGGTCAGTCGGTAGCTAAAAATCTACGTAAGTATTATTAAATTGAAATTGCCGGATGCATAGTGCATACTTAGTAACAGAAAAACTTATAATAACAAGATAACGCTAAGAGTTTCTATTGTACTGTGTCAGCCCATAATGACCCATTGCTGGCGAAGGGGCTTCACAGCCGGGAGTTCGATTATGAGGGTTTAGGCTATAGTCCATATTAGCTAGTGGCTTAGTGCTGGGTTGGCGGTCTTCACATACATACTACAGAAGACTTTTTTAAGATCGTACGTTTCGAAACGATACGAACTTAGAATGTAGAATAGTATTGATTTTTAGAAGTGGAACATTAACGCCCCAACCACGCGACCACCACCTCAGCATCTGCGTCTGGTCCGTTACCATCAGCACACCGCACTTCCGAGAACTAGATTGATTAGTAAGCTTTCCAAATAAGTATCAATTTAATATACTACTCGTAATATTCGTTTTCCTACTTCCATTAACTCCTGTCCAATTTTTATTCCCGGGCTTCGACCAAGGGGTAGACCAAAGAAGCGCTGGCTAGATGTCGTCAAGGAAGATATGAGGGTCAATGGCCTTAATATTGAGGATGCCGAAGATCGAGTGAAATGGAGAAAAATTTGCTGGAAGGCGGACCCTGGTACCGGCCGGGATAACGCCAGGAAGAAGAAGAATGGTTGTCTGGCAGAAATTGCCTTAGAGCGATGAGACCGCCATTTTTACTTTGTTGTTTTATATTGTATCTAAACTGTTATTTTTTTTTACTGTGTACTATAAAGAATTAAATAAATAAATAAATAAGAAGAAGAAGAGTTAAGAATGTTAAGATATAGTCAAGCATATAGATAGAAGATATTATATAAAGCCACTCACAAGCTGCCGGGCTTGAGCTCGTGCTCGAACCAGGCGATGGTGTGCAGCATGGTGGACAGGTAGCGGCGGTAGGCGGTGTACGAGGAGTTGGACCGGCGCGAGCTCACCAGCACGCGCAGGATCGACGGCACCGCAAATACCGCCACCAGGCCCATCATCATCGACGAACTTAGAGAGAAGCAGTTTTCGTCGAAGAACTTGCGCGCTCTGCAACAAACATACTAATTTCACATCTCAAATGTACGGCGGTGATATAGGTAAAATCGAAGTCGTAGAGCCAGCCTGTCATTTTTTATTATAGATTTGATTATCTCCAATTAAAGATCCAGGGGTTCCTAATTCTGCTCGAATTAGTAATCTTAATGAAGTTCCTACTATTCCTGCTCAAATTCAAAAAATAAAATATATGTTCCAATATCTTTATGGTTAGTAGAATAAATTCTTTTGCGCTAAAATAAAATGGCTAAGTTAAAAGCAATAAATTGTAAATTTATTAATGAGAAATATTCTCTTTTATTACGTCTTACATTCAATGATTAGTATGAAGCGCAGGCGCGTCCGGGGCTCTACCACTGTCTCACGGGAGATGGACGTGTAGTGGCAGATTTGCTGTCACGTTTCGCTCGATGAATAAGATTGCTGGAAGCCCAATACGTCTTTCCTATCCCATCCTACCCTTCCCTCGCCTTTCCCGAACCTTAATGAGTCGGCAAGACATCTATGATCTGAGCATTGTAGATGTTCATGGGCGGTAGTTATCATTAACCACCAGGTAAAGTGTTTGTTCGTTTGCTCGACCTACATAAAAAAAAACAAAATTATGTTATGCAACTGAGCCTAAATGCTGATGAACTGAAGCAGGTGTAGTTTGAAGCGCTTTTTGCAAATGTCCCTCGATATATGTTAGTTTGATAAGGAAAAATTGCTCTCTACCACGTACGCGGTGGTGAAAAATCCTTTAGATCACTACTTGGGCTACCATCCATGTCTATCTATGTACCCAGCCCACCTTATTAGGGCCTACGACCTACTATTGTATGTGTATATTAAAAATGTCCTGTTTTAAGGTAAATCCCCCTTGGTCAATCATCTCTAGGTATATATTGAGCGTGACGTGAAAAGCCACTTGTTGCCAAGTCACATTTAGTCAATAATTCCACGTCTGTCCGTCGTCTCCTATCTCCATGTATTTTATAAATCCACCAATCACAATTCTCCACGTGTTATTAACATTCATAGAAGATCACATACCATGCACGTTTGTAATTTTCAATGCAATGTCATATAAAATGTATGAATACTATTATCGGTCACCGTGTGCTCAGTTGCCTACACATAAGCATTTAATGAATGAAATGAGTGTATTTTAAACGTATGACATTACTGGCATCATGCCACATAAGAATACAATGGTCTCGTTGAGACAGATTTAAACCACATATTGTACAATACTGACTTGAAAGAAAAAGATTTTTTACGCATTTTATAGAAAATGTTGAGTTATTTTTAATTTCCCGAAAATTTTTACATAAATTTAAGAAATAAATACTGACTTGTTGAATTTCTTCTCGTCGTACCACTCGGGCAGTTCCATGACGAGTTGGTCGGGCTTCACATTGTCTGAAGGCTCCTCGTGCGCTTCCTTGCTCAGGAGTTGATTCACAAACTCCTCCGCTGTTGAACAAATAGTTATTTTTTATACAGGATGATATTGACACATTGTTAGGAGCATGTGGTTTAAATTAAATACTAGATGTCTATATCACGCTGTATACTGACTCAAATAACGAAGAAGGAATAGGTAGAGGTAACTGAAAAACTGCGAAAATGAAAAATGAAAATTATTTATTAAATCCCTAAATATGTTCAACATCATATAGATTCATACATTTTTTTTATCTACCCGGTTCGGAAAGTGGTTTTCACTAGTTAACGGGCAAGAAAATATAGTGTTGCATACTACTTAAGGTATTTTAAGCCCTAAAATATGGAAAGGCGAGGCGAACTCGCATTTTGACCTATTTATAATATCCACAAATAGCATAAACAAAAAATATACAAGTAATGATGACTATGCATTTTCTGAACAACTTACACTAAGCCAGCGGGGTGGACTACGGCCCATCAATAGAATGATCAATTGTAAAAGTGTCATGTTTTTAGCATTGAGCGATTATGGGCATGTATATGTGATGTACAGACTATTAGTCTGAAACAATGACGTTTTACAAATAGACACGTCATGCACTAACATAATGGCACAAAAAAATGGCGCGATGCGTATTGTAATTTCAAATTGGTTCGAAGAAAGAGTAAAAAAGCAAGAAACATAAGTTAGAAGAAGATGAATAGACTTCGCTAGTTACGTAACAATAAGTGCCGCACGGTTATTGGCCAAAGCACGTGTGACGTAGCACCAAGCATGAAGTACAGAATGACGTGGCGGGAGCTGTCATACGTTGCCATGAGAGCGATTTTACTAATTTTATTTAATAAAAAATTAAATTAGTGTGTACTTGTGCACTAAATAAAATATTTTTTTGTTTCACAGTTTCAGAATCATTTGTACTTTTTTTTAAATAACTCTAATCTATTGTTACGCATTTGGTTTCGAGAATACAGATAGTCAGAGAAACGTGTACCCGCGACACTGGTTGAAGTGTGACTGATTGCGCTGGAGGCAATTACCTTCCAAACGTGTTGCCATTATAAAGCTCGGACAACGCATCTATGCTTTATAAACATCTTAGGTCTGAAATAGATCAATTAAACACCACTGTTGCCACTGACAGACGTCAGGCGGAGTGGACGGGTCTCAAACATTTTAAATCTTCTACTTTACTTAAGCTGTTATCTCCAAAACAATATTTAGTTATATTTTATTTTAAAAAATATATTAAATTACAATAAAAAGTTACTACACAATATACACCTCCTTCTATTTCTAAGAAGGTGCAGCTATCTTAGCGAAACAGCGCTAAAAAGCCGTGTCAGCATGCGCAAGAATACCGACAATAACAAAACACTTGTCCTCATTCTAATTTTATTTTCCGCGAAAGTCGAATAATATGCTCACTCGACTCTTACCAAATTGACGTATTCTTCGATAATAAATCTGAAAAGAAACCCGTAGAATTTAATTTGAAATAATATTATTCCAACACAATTGAACATTATAACTATCTACTATCAGGGCATTTAGGCCACCTGTTGGCTTTTTGAATCACAATACGTTGGTAACAGCACGATAGCCATACGTGATAAAGTACATTGTAAACTATATTTCAGAACAATGGAATCTTAAACTTCATTCGTACTAAGATTACAATCGCGGCCAGTTTCTTCCGTGGTGAAATGTGCTTAAAATATTTTTTGTTTGCGTTGCATATTTTACACTCTACTTATTCGGAATGGGTAAATATTTTTTTAAACTTAAAAGAGTATTGATTAAGTTTTCCCTGTTTGAATTAATTTATTTTTTTATTTAATCAATTTATAAATTTCCTTAATTTTAGGAAGCCGAATGGATGACTCCAATCCAAGACCAATTGTAAGTATATTGAAATATTACTGTTCAATTTTGTACAGTCGTATAATTTTACTTATATTTATACTTCCCTTTTTGTGCATAGTAGGAGTATTTTGGTACAAAATTCGTAATTATAACCAGGGACCTACGTCACTTCATCTAAATAAAGGTTTTTTAATATTACAAAAAGTGTAAGTTACTGGTTTTATTGTTTCAGCGACATTATGGCTCGAAGGACCAATAATGGACCAGGATCAACAACATTCAACGACGAAAACTTACGAATGATACCTATTACAGAAGATTCACGTGAAAATCCGTCTCCCAAAAACGATTTTATAGTCAGGGCGACAGATAATGACGCCATCAGTTCAAATCTCAAGATAAAATTAGAAAATACTTTAGAAAATGCGAAGATATTAGCAGCCAATTTGCACCAGCAAATAATTGCTATCAGCGCTTTGGAGACTATACTGAAAGATGCTATCGTCAATGGCAGGTAATTAACAAAAAAAAAACATTAAGCTTTTGTTTGTACTCATTAAATAATATAAATATCTAATCACACTGTTATACATACAATGGGAAACATTTGCTGATCTTTTACAATTCACCCAAATGCCTTCTAAAATGTTATATTTGCATAAAGTCCATCACTTTAAGTATTGTTAAAAAAATACTGCATCTGGGTCTCAATACGGGAAACGAGAAATTAGTAAGATTTTATTCTGTTCTCCACCACGTCAGCGACCAGCGTATTGATGTTTGGCGGAATCCACATACAGCGGAAATTCTCGTAAAATATCTACATTATGCAAGTTTCCTCACAACGTTTCACTACACTGATAGCGTGCTTGGTAATTCACCAACAAAACATATTATATACATACATAAACTCACATATTTTTCCCAGAAGGGGTAGGCAGAGGTACCACCAGGACACCCACGTTCCACCTTGTGTGTTCCGTCCCACGATGTGATAGGGGACGATCCTATCGCCATATCGAGCACAAGTTCTCGACTCAGCCAGTTAATAGAATAGAAACATCCAGATATCACTTTTCCAGACCAGGGATTCGAACCCAAGACCTCAGCATTAACCAAAAACAAAACACAGTTGCTAATATAATATTTTTCTACACCGAGCAGGTCAGGGACGACAGCTGTAACCGTGACCGCTTTAGGCCAGCCATCCCGGTCCTACATCATCCGAGACAACTACTGGACATTGTGCAACGGCATCATACAATATCCGACCACGAGTGTCCCAACTACGCTGTTCAACGAGCGCTTATCTGCACCCAGGTGCAATGGACAAGAGGTAAATAAAAAAATAACACCCAACAGTCACATACATAGTCCTGATCCCATACTAAGATCTAGTCTTGTGTCGTGGGTATCAGGAACTACGAGAGACTTTCCGCTCTCACAAATACCCAGACCCGAAAGAAATATTTGTGAACCTCACAGCACACACACACATGGTATTACACATTTACTGGTGGTAGGTCTCTCATATGTGAGAGGCGGCCTGGGTGGGTACCACCGCAATGTCTATTTCTCCCGTCAAATAGCAGTTTAAATGCACTGTTGTGTTTCGGATTGAAGGACATTGTAGCCAGAGTAACTACTGGACATATTGAGACTTTACATCTTATGTCTCAGGATGGCGAGCGCAGTGGAATGCCAAGCATTGCTTCGTAATTCAAGGTGTTGTTTGGTTTTGCTACTGTTCATGAGCGGTCGCATCGCTTACCATCAGGTGAACGGCACGCTCGTCTCGCCATTCATTGTAATAAAAAAAAAACAAACTCAAAATTATAGTCATCGTCAAAGTTAACTACCTATATTGCAACTGGGCCTAAGTAGTTAAGGGGAGAAAGCGAAACAAACACAAAAATAAGTGCTATCCTACTTTACAATACCAAGGATTCTATAAGATCCAAAATATATTATGTACACTGATATTGACGATGTGACAACTTCGCCAGCGGATGTTCCTAATAAACGTGCGAATGCGGCACCACTCCAAGCAATTTGTTATATTATCACTCCTCTTTTACTGTGGCGAGCTCTCGCGATTTTAAGGCTAATATAATAATAATAAAAAAAAAATAAAAAAAAAATATTTATTTGCATTATCTTAACTTAGTCTAAATACAAATTGTCATTATTGGAGCACTCCTTTTAAGTATGACAATACTTGTGTTAGGAGGCTCCGCTCTTCCAAAAGTAGTTTTAGTATAGGTACAAATTCAAGCAAATATAAAAATGAAAATATTAAAAAGTTAAGAATATCAATAAACAAACTTAAATTCTATAATTGAAGTTATGTGTGTATGTGTAATATTATTTAAACTAATAATATATTTAATAAGTATTACGTTCGTATTTGCAAAGTATACTAGAATGAATGGAAGTAAGAAAACAAATAAATAAATAAAAGTGTTACTACTTAGTGTCTTTAGTAATTATGTTAATTGTTAGTTGTCACAGTCAACTAACGAGCTACTTAAAAATCGACTTGGGAGACGTTTAAATAACTGAATAAGGATCTTTGCCTCTTATACTGTTGCTCACCTTATGTCAACCCATTAAAGAGGGCTTATTATTAAGCCTATATTACGCCTTAAAGAGTTTACGAACATTCGACATTCAAAACTGCTGAATATTTTTCAACGAATGTACGAGTATTACGTTAATAAAACGTTAAACAAATTAAACTATTCTTGACGCGACTTCGGACTCCTATTTCGGCAAATATTAAAAACACCTGTGGGTACATTTTTTAACACACTTTTTAACAAGTTAACACTTGTACTTTCTATTTTGTGTAATGTTTATTTCAAACAAAATATGGCGTTTGTTGCGACGTGGGCCGATTTTTGTTCTACAATTTTGTAAATCAGAAATGCAAATAAATATATAATAGTTAAAAAAAAACTAAAATACACGCTTTAATAAGATATACAACTAAAAAAGTAAAAATAATTGATACTGAATTTAAGATAAGAAAATGGAGTAAAATACATATATTTTATTGTTACAAAGCGTGGGGTGTTTACAACAATTACTTATCCTCCTGCACCCCACGCTTTGTAACAATAAAATATATGTATTTTACTCCATTTTCTTATCTTAAATTCAGTATCAATTATTTTTACTTTTTTAGTTGTATATCTTATTAAAGCGTGTATTTTAGTTTTTTTTTAACTATTATATAATTGTTTTGACTAAAAACATCCATCTACGGCTGTATTTCCAATCAATAACGCCATCTGTTGGTCAGTAGTAACATTTGACACTTGAAGAATACAAGAAGCTTATACCCAAATGGAGATTGCATTCCGTATATAAAAGTGAAGCACAAAAATTTTACCTTGAATGACGTCGCTGATGCCTGCTATCCTTTTCTTTAGCGTAACAATGAATGAACTTCACGTGAACTTCATTCATTGTCACTCTAAAGAAAAGGATAGCAGGCAACAGCGATTGCATTCAAGGTCAAATTTTTGTGCTTCAGTGTTTTATACGGAATGCAATCTCCATTTGGGTATAAGCTTCTTGGAAGAATACAATGTTAACGCCATCTAGCGATGAATGTAGCAATGGTCATCAATTATAAGAATAATTAATCCTGGCGAATCTAATCAGGATAATTATATATTTTAATCGAATTATTGTATTGTCATCGGTCTTTGACAGGTGTGCAAAATTTGAACGAAATCTGGCCGTTTAAAGTGGGTCAAAATCGCGCCCAAAGAAGTCGGTTACAAACAAACATACAAATATACAAACATACAAACATACAAACATACAAACATACAAACATACAAACATACAAACATACAAACATACAAGTGAAGCTAATATAAAGCGTGTAAAAACCAACAGCGCCACTAAAGTTGTGTATGATCTCCCGTCCTTTTCTTACTCTATCCTCAAAATGCCGCAAACGCAGGTACAATCCAGGGGACCGTTTTATATCAGGTAAGTTTAGTTTATCAACGTATAGCGGAAAAAATCTTTCTTGTGGTAAATATAAAAATATGATAGTGACTAAGATTTAAGTCGATAAGTCAATGTTAGGTAGATAAAATTCGCCATTATAACAAAAACATAAGTTCCACTTATTTTGTACCACAACCATTTATTTTATGAATTTGGTATCCCACATGAAAAAATATACGGAAGCGTAATTCCCAATTAACTTTTATGAAAAAACTGTATACAAAAACCCTTTGTAATACCGTTTTTCATCAGTCAGCTTTAATAAGTTTATTGCTATAAGGTCAGGGTGGCATATTCCGTCTATGGCGCGTAACCGTCTACTTCTAATTTTACACAGTACATTGAAATTACAGCTCTGAGGGTTAGGATGCTACAGCAGCATCGCTTTATGCTACAAATTCAATTTAGGGAATAAACAAGTTGTTACAGAATAGGCTAAGACAGGCTTTGAACGTTCAGTTGCATTTTTTAAGTGAAATGCGAGTGCTACCCTCTTTTGTTTTACCAAAGATAAGTAAAAAAATACATAGTTTACAGTGATAAGAGACCCTGTTATATGAAGTTCAATGTCCATTTAAGTAATTTACGTATTACTTTGCTGGGAAACGCAGTAAATATCACAAATATTCGATGCGATAAAGTACCCTCAAAATTACTAAGTGCATAATTCCGTCTATTTTATAAGGGGCGAAATCGTCGTATGCCGTTAATACCCAATTCCAGATAGAAACCGAATTTAATTATAAACGACATAAAGATATGCTTTATTGATCCTCTATTTTTTTATTATTTTATTTTAGTATTATCTTTGATAGTAAAAGTTTAAAACATTTAACTAATTCTGTTGATTATACCTATCCTAATAGTTATAAGACTTTTTGAAACAAATGCTTTGTCAACTTTTTAAACATTGATAATGGTCAAATCATAGTTTTTTTAATCGGTATCTTTATTTAATTTGAGCCTAAAACTAAACTAACAGATCACTTTTCTCGAAATTGCAAAATACTTAAATATCTAGATATTGACATTATATTGTGTTACTATGACTAAAATTATTTTCATTTCATTTCATTATGATTAGTAAAAATAGGTGTAGGTACCTACCCAAAATATGTTTACAACCCCTGACTTCACAAATATTATGGAATAGCCCCAAAAACAGTTTATTGTAAATACATCGCGAACACGACTAGATATTTAAGATCCTGAAGCTCATAAATGATCGTCTTTCACCAATTAACAATAAAATTACGTGTACCTACTCTTAAAACAAGTAATAATTAGTATGAAATATTGATGTATGAAGAATTTCCCCGATTTTGAAAAAAATATTTTTATTTTATTTCTTTGAATAGCTAAATTACATATGCTTAATGCATTTAAAGGTGTAATCGTTTGTTTATCATATAATAAAATAACAGTGCTAAGAAAATTAAACCTTGATAATTTGTACATACATACATACATACATAAACTCACGCCTTGTTCCCAGAAGGGGTAGGCAGAGGTACCAGGGCACTCACATTTCACCTTGTATGTTCCGTCCCACAATGTGATAGGTGGCGAGCCTATCGCCATATCGGGCACAAATTCCTGACTCTGGGCTGATACTGAATAGAAAAATCCAATATCACTTTGCCCAACCCGGGATTCGAACCCGAGACCTCTGCTTTGTAACCGTACCGTAGTACAACTACGCCACCGAGGCACCTTGATAATTTGTAAGCAAACAAATATGAGTTTTTAAAAAACTATGCCGGAATTAGGCACCCTGACCTTACATGAGTCTACGAAATTCCTCTGAAGGTCATTTGTAACCAGAAAAACAAGTTCAATACTAGCTTCATATATACTGCTTGTGTTAGATGAGAAATACTTAAATAATTGTGAATTATATAAATGTATACATTATGTCTCTAAGTTAGGTGGTTATACCCTTAGAGTATTTATATATAGAGGGAGCGCTGCCATACATTCGCGTTTTGAAAAACGTAGATATTTTCTTGTTCGTAATGTTGGTAGCGCTCCTATATTAGTAAAAATTGAATTAATTATTTAGCAATTAATTGCTACAAATTCCTTTGATAGCCGAAATTATATTTAGCTATTATCCTTTTAAAACGAGTTTGAGTGAAATTAAATAGATCTAAACTATTTATTTTAAAGTTTTTTTCCACGTAATTTATGTATGTTGCACAACCTGTTCAAATATTAGCCAATAGGAGGGCAGAAAAAGGTGGCCCGGCACCACCATTTTTATCTACGTTTTTGAAGTACCAGCGCTCCCTCTATATATATATATACTCTAAGGTTATACCATAACCAGGCTGGTATTGTGAATGTTCTAGAAATTGAAGGGAGTGTTTGGTATAGACCTATTTCTAAAGGAGACTTTGATTCTGAATATTCAGAACTCCTACAGTAGAAGCGGATTTGATAACGTTACTAAACAGCACCACCAAATTGAGGAATGCTGCGTTCCCAGCTTTTAAAAATCGAAGGCGAGTGATACCTAGGTATGGGGTTTCGATTTTGCAACCACCAAACGAACCAAGACAGCAAGGCTATTTAATATTTATGCGTCATGTCGATATTTTATATAGAATGTATAGAATAATTATATATGAACAATGGTGGAAAACGCGTCATTAGCCCATACACGTGTCTGGATCATTGTGACGGCATGGATAGTTATCTGATACTGATGCATACTCTATTAATGTACTTATTATCAAGTATCATATTTTAATCAATAATTACATAACTGTGCCCGTGATAAAAAAAGAATAATCGATAAACCGAATGAACGAATTCCTAATGCAATATTACAAGCTTGCTGACTAATCGATTCAATCCTCTTTATAATATCAAGTACGTGGTGGCATGTTCGAATTGAACCAAACACGGCTGCCAACATGCTTACGATGGTTGCAGGTTCAAATCCCAGGGCACATCTCTGACTTTTCGTTCGAGTCATGTGTGTATTGATAGTCAATCACCACGCGCTATAACGGTGAAGGAAAACATCGTGAGGAAACCTGCATACCATAGCGATTCGAAAGAATTTCTATGGTATGTAAAAGTTCGCCAACCCGCACTAGGCTAGCGTGGTGGACTGTACGGCCTAACCCCTCTCAGTCGTACTCTCGATTATAGAGGAAGCCCGTGTCCTGCAGTGGGACGCATATGGTCTCATACAGATAATCCCGGGGTCCTATGCTGCAGCGTTGAGAAACAGTTTAAAAGACTGGTATAATTATGTCCACTGGCAAAGTATTTTAGTTTATTGCTAATTGGTAATCGTCCTGATATTTATGTCATACATAAACTCACGTGTTTTATCAGAAGAGGTAAGCAGAGGTGCAATAACCAGAACACCCATGTTTCGCCTTGTGTATTCCGTTCCAAGTGATAGGGGGCGAGCCTATCACAAACTTACCATCAGATATGGTGCCCTGTGCTATGCTAAGTTGAAAAGCTGCCTAAAAAGAGGCTTCACCACTGCAATTACTTTTCAGCAATAATTCTGCGAATCCTTTTATCACGGAAAGTTTTGTTCTCAAAATATCCAGGTATCATTTACATTATGAGGACGCGTGTTCGTGGTATTAGCGAAGATGATTTTACAAATCGCGGTGGCGTATCTTATCATTATCAGGCATTAGGGCGATTACTATGTATACGGAGTACTGCAACTAAAGGCAGACGTCAATTACGGGCAATTATCCGTTCACAAACACTGAAATCATATTTTCCTCATTGTGGTGGCAGATTGATATTCGCCTGATGGTACGCGACACGATCGCTCATGGACAGTACCAAAACCAAACAATGCCATGAATTACAAAGCAATGCTTGGTATTCCACTGCGTTCGCCATCCTGAGACATAAGATGTAAAGTCTCAATATGTCCAGTAGTTACTCTGGCTACAATGTCCTTCAAACCGAAACACGACAGAGCATTTGAACTGTTGTTTAGCGAGAGAAATGGATATTGCGTTGGTACCTACTACTACATGTTAAAGACCTGCCTCCAGAATATTATCTGCTAGGATAACGCATTAGGACATTTGTTAAGAAACCGGTCTACTCATATGTGAGAGGCTGCCTGGGTGTGTACCACCGCAATGTCTATTTCTCCCGTCAAACAGCAGTTTAAATGCACTGTTGTGTTTCGGATTGAAGGACATTGTAGCCAGAGTAACTACTGGACATATTGAGACTTAACATCTTATGTCTCAGGATGGCGAGCGCAGTGGAATGCCAAGCTTTGCTTTGTAATTCAAGGTGTTGTTTTGCCTTGCTACTGTTCATAAGCGGTCGCATCGCTTACCATCAGCGAACGGCATGCTAGTCTCGCCATTCACTGCAAAACAAAAAAAAATCACTTCGTGCGTCGTTCTCATCTTCCACGGTCCACTCTCTTCAATCATCTGCCACGCAGTTCTTTCCTGTTTCGTCCTTCCGTACTTAGACACATTAATCATTGATCCTCTAACTCATTCCATCTTTAATACTTTTATTCGTCTCTTTCGCACGACACGTTCCATGTCTGTCAATATTCTCAGGTTTCGTTCTACTCATCTTTCATCATATTATTCAAATCCTCCATACACTAAGCGTGTCGCACTTTCAGATTCACCAGTGCATAGCCTTATACAATTAGTCTGACATAATGTCTCTACCGGCGAGACGGAGCCATTTCACGTTGATCCACTTAGGGGCCGTCCATTAATCACGTGATCTTTTCTTTAGCATTTTTTGACCCCCATCCCCTTTAATATGTGGTGAGATTTAAGACTCCCCCCCCCCCCCACCCTATCCAACATCACGTGTATTTTTAGTAAATATAAATAAATCTTACAACTTTTCAAATATTATCTTTAAATACGGGTAAAAAGTATAATCCATTTTTATTCTGAAATTAAGGACAATGATATAATAAAAGAATCGGGTAATCATTCGAAAAATATATTATGTAGCATTTTAATCATAATTATGTGTCGAAAAAAAAAATACACGTGATATCATACTAGACCCCTCCGCCCGCCATTCAAGCCTCACGTGATTAATGGACGGCCCCTTACATAATGAGATTAATCATAGTCTCTTTGCTGTCCTAGTATATATTTTTGTATTATTATATTAGTTACGCGCTTTCCCATGTTTCATAATATTTATCCGCGGTATGACTGATACCGCAACCTCCGACGCAGGCATCTTTTCTAATATTCTTAAAAACAGTATGGCGCGACGGTAAAAATATTTATAGTACTAACACATCAAAACCAAATCATAAAATTGTTAAACGCAGTGGTTTTTTATTTCTTACATCAAAGAAACCGCATTCTATTCGTAAAAACACATAATGTTTAGTTACTCAGTGATGTAAATCACTGCATCTGTCTGTATCAGCCCATATGCGTCCCACTGCAGGGCACGAGCCTCCTCTACAATCGACAGTACGATTGAGAGTGGTTAGGCTATATAGTCCACCACGCTGGCCTAGTGCGGGTTGGCCGCTGGCCTAGTGCGGGTTGGCTGCATAGTATAAAGCAAAGTCGCTTTCTCTGTCCCTATGTCCCTTTGTATTAAAATAAATTTTTAAAACTACGCAACGGATTTTGATGCGGTTTTTTTTAATAGATAGAGTGATTCAAGAGGAAGGTTTATATGTATACGTACATATTATTGTACAGAAATCTATTTGTACCCGGGCGAAGCTGGGCCGGGCCGCTAGTAATTTGATATTTTACTGTGAAGATTCAGGTAGGCAGAGACTATACAATGCCAATTATGGTCCTTACATACCTGTTTCGCTTTATCAACTGACATCAATCTCCTCACAAGTTTTTTGGTGACTAGTAATTTTCATATGCCCTTAATTTAGCCAGTTTTATATTTGATTTTTGAGAGACCTCCTGGGACATCCTCGGCCGGCATCACCACTCATATTTGCACCATATATCTCTTTCGTTCTTTTTGCCTCCATCATTTCAACATGGCCAAACCATCGAAGAATTCGTTCCTCAATTTTGTCTAAACTTAACTTTTGTCCCTATATCGTCTTGGGAAAACGTGGATGGCACTTCTACCCCCTAGGAAATAAAGGCTTTACTTTATTTATGAATCATATCACTATGTGGCATTGTTATGTTGCTGTGCCTAATAAGAATAAATATAAAGGAAAAACCGGTGGTAGGTCTTTCATATGTGAGAGGCCGCCTGGGTGGGTACCACCGCATTGTCTATTTCTCCCGTCAAACGGCAGTGTAGAAGCACTGTTGCGTTGAAGGACATTGTAGCCAGAGCAACTACTGGACATATTGAGACTTAACATCTTATGTCTCAGGATGCGAGCGCAGTAGAATGCCAAGCATTGCTTTGTGATACGAGGTCTTGTTTGGTTCTGCTACTGTTTATGAGCTGTCGTATTGCTTTTCATCGGGTGAACGGCATGCTCGTCTCGCCATTCATTGGAATAATAAAAAAAAAAACAAATCTTAGCCAGCCGATATTATGATGACATTCAATTATCCGACCAAAATATTATAATTACCTACTCTTCACATTTATAATTGAACTGCATACTTAACTTATACTTAAGTCTAAAACATAATAATGCAAATATGCAGACTGGGTACCTAAATAATCAAAACAGATTATAAAAAATAATATTACTGACTAGAAAAACTCGTTTGTCTACAAAAAATAGCTTCCTAGTTTGGCAACGCTTTGATCTCTATATTTGTAGAGATTTGGTAAACGGAAGATACCTACAAGCTTTTTAATTAAAGGTATTAATAACCATTTTTACTTAAAAAAATAATATGTCGTCTGCAGTGGGACATATCAATGGGCGGGGCACATAGCACGGAGACTGACGGCTGATGGGGCCAAAAAGTTATCGAATGGAGGCCACGTAGCGGAAAGCGCAGCGTCAACGCACAAGGTGGTCAGACGTCCTGGTAAAGGTCGCTGGATGCAAATCGAGGCACTGTGAAATCATTGGGGGAGGCCTATGTTCGGCATTGGACTTCCTTTGGGTGATGGATTGGATTGGATTAGATAGCAACCTGCTTGAGTACTCCAGAAATGATACTAAGAGCTCACGTCAGAAGGACATGTATAATAATTGACAAGTAGATCTATAATATGCTTCGTGTTTGAAGAAAATTATAGTTTACAATCAACTGGTCCAAGGGCATGTTGAGTATTCTACCGCGTTATATAATGCTTTATGGATTATTAAATAAACTATTTTAATATCTATACGAAGACCATTTGAGGTGTTAAGAATTTCGCAGACTGCTTACGAAGTGTGTCTGAAATGTCTGAATCATTGAATTACGAGACCTTTAATGTACCTGTAATGTAATAATGTATGTATTTAATGTGTGTGTTTAGTATATTTGGAATGCTTATTTAATATCAAAAGTATACTTTATCTTTCTGAAATAAAGTTCATTTTTAATTACATGTTAACGTAAAGGAAAACCTGTCTCGATAATTATCTACCTTTACGGGGCAAGGAATGATGACCCTTTCTCGAACATGGCCAATGTAACTTTACACTACGAATGTAGGGCAAGGACATTGCTGCGTCCAGCCTTCACCTTTTTGGCCGATTTAGCAGCTTTTAGCATTCCAGTCGTATAATACTTTGAAAAATACTATGGTGTGAATTTTAGCATTGCACCTCTTCCTTCATTTAGAAATACCTGTAAGGCGGTAGGTCTCAAAGACTTACATACTAATGAGTTTTTATAAATACAAAGAATTATAATAAAAGAGTCAAAGTGTGCAGACACCATTATTTTCTATTATTTTTTGAAACCAATAATACAACGATGCAATTACTACCAGAGAAAAATGTACTGAAAAATAGTTGCATCGATATGGACTGCTAGCATTTATCTATTTGGATTGGGGTCTCTTTTTATAAACAATGCTATGTGACAAATTATTCCCCACGGAGTATTAAACTCACTTTAGATAGATAGAGGAACTCATCAACTTGACAAATTCTTGGAAAGACTTTTATTTAGCAGTGCATCCTATGGCTAAAAATGATGCTTCTCTAACAGATATCATCTCGACGTGACCCGTGCGTGTTCAGCTCAGTGATCAAGTATGAGACGATACCGACGCAACGCCGCATGGAGTACACCGAAGACGACTACCTGTGCCTCAAAACAACCTTCAACAACACGCTGGAGCAGTACAAGAGCGTCCCTAAAAGTCTTATCAATCGGACCTGCACTAACGGTGTTTAATTTACTATATACCTTTTAAAAAATAAGTATAATAGATTCCACATTTTTGAGTGAGAGTGGTTTGCCTCACATTTCACTTTCTACACATGACTCTGATATGATGATACTGATGTGCTTTGATATATGTGAACTGTATCATAACATCAATACCTAAACCATTGTAATAACATGCTCGTCAAAGGCTCGACCGTGTCTAGTTTATAAAAAGCTTCAATTGTCATACACCACTTTGCTTGCATTTATTACTGGCATTGATTAGATTGGTGCGATTAAAATTAAACAAAAATTACGCAAATTGGAGTACGATTGCATATATAATGTACTTCAGGCTGTTAATTGTAATGGTATTTTGATAATAATAACAACTATTAATGAAGACAAAAACAAACTTAGCAAACTTCTAAATGGTAGTTATGTGTGGCCTTGCTGATGTGTGTTTTTGCACATAGAGTATACAAAAAGCCGATGCGAAAGATTTTGTTGTCGCAAGATATTTTTGGTGGATAAGCTTGTTTGAAAGATGGCGTCAAAGCCCGTATAAGCGCTGCTTGGTCTAAGTGGAGAGAGGTCTCGGGCATACTCTGCGACCGTAGGATGCCGATGAGGCTCAAGGGTCTCATCTATAAAAGCATTGTGCGGCCGGTGCTCCTGTATGGTTCTGAGACGTGGCCTGCCCTCAAGCGGCACGTCCAGGAGGTCCACGTTGCGGAGATGAAGATGCTGCGGTGGATGTGCAACGTTACGCGTTTGGACAAAATCCGTAACGAGCACATCCGTGGCAGTCTTGGTGTCCGCGATGTGGCTGATAAACTCCAGGAATCCCGCTTGGGATGGTATGGTCACGTCCTAAGGAAACCGCAGGAGTACGTCGGTAATGTGTGCCTGAGACTCAATATTCCCAGACCTAGACCACGGGGTAGACCAAAGAAGCGCTGGCTCGATGTCGTCAAGGAAGATATGAGGGTCAATGGCCTTACTATTGAGGATGCCGAAGATCGGGAGAAATGGAGGAGAATTTGCCGGAAGGCGGACCCTGGCACCGGCCGGGATAACGCCAGGTAGAAGAAGCTTGTTTGAAAGATATTCGTATCTCCATAGATACAGAACACTGTAAACAATGATAGAAAGCCCACCATAGTGTCCCTAGCTAGTGTTTTTGATTTAATGTATTATATTCTATAATCATCGGTCCGATTTAAGCGCTGTACACACTATCGTCACCGCCGCCGCGCCGCGCCGGCCTATGTACTCGTAGTATGCCAGCAACAACAAGTTACAAGTCGGAAAACCTTGCCGACGACATGACAGGAGGTCGAAATAATAAGGAACATTTTGAATGAAGTTGTTGACGAGCAGAGCGCTTGCGTTGTCGATATATGCGGGTGCTTGTCGCCGACATGATTATTTTCTAATACGAGTAGGCCGCCGGGTCGTGTCGCCGCGCCGGGCCGGCAGCTTTGGTGTGTAGTGCGCTTTAGGTGTATCCAACTTCGAGGAGGCGGGCATAATTATGTCCATTTTGGTGGGTGTATAGGGATATTACTAAGATTGCTTTGCTCTAACTATCAGATGCATTGTAGGAAGTTAATTTGTTGTGTTAGTACAAAAAATACCAAAACAACGATGGCGTTGTGTTTATGATTTTTGAAGAAGCTGAAACTTTTAAACTAAGGTGGAAGCAACTAATGGTCATATAACAAGCGGAGCATGTAATTGTGAAACTTTTTGTTTGTTTTAAAATGTGGCTTATTTCTTTTTTTTTTTATTACAGTGAATGGCGAGACGAGCAAGCCGTTCGCCTGATGGTAAGCGACACGACCGCTCATAAACAGTAGCAACATTCCACTGCGCTCGCCATCCTGAGACATAAGATGTTAAGTCTCAATATGTGCAGTAGTTGCTCTGGCTACAATGTCCTTCAATCCGAAACACAACAGTGCATTTAAGCAGTGTTGTTTCACGGGAGAAATAGACATTGCGGTGGTACCTACCCAGATGGCCTCTCACATATGAGAGACCTACAACCAGTTAGCTTATTAAGTTAATTGTTAGGTGCATGACAGCAATCTATTATTTTATGCCGGATGTTAGACACGCAGTAAACATACACTAAATTGAAAACGCATACGGAGTATAATATGCCAGAGGATATTTTTACTAGGTGCCTAGATTGTTTAAGTTTTAGATTAATATTGAGTTTATCACGTAAAAACCAGGTGACAATTTCCAAAAACTGATAATGTTCAGGCAAATAGTGGGTAAGAGATCAAGAGGCAGGAGCGTTGGACGGATCAAATTCAGATCGGCACCACACCCAACATGAATGTGGCTGAAGCGGTTTATGTCGCTGAAACCGAACCAGATGACACAACATCGTGCGCAAAGGATATAATACGATAATCTTTATTGTTAACAAAATACAAAATGAAATACAAAATCAGTCAAATTAAAAAAACTTGTGGTTTTACGAAGGGCGGCCTTATCGCTTAAAGCGATCTCTTCCAGACAATCTTTTGTTGAAGAATTGTTTCCCTGATGGCTCACGACTCCCAGCATTGGGGTATTAATGTAAGGAGGACCTACATTATTTTCTCATTTAGTGTATTTGAAAGCATGTTACTACGAATGTTAATGGCTTTCCCAATTTTATAATTTTAGGGCCCCGATTGGTTTTACTTGTTGCGTTGTACCTAATATAAACATCGTATTATTTCCACCATACGGCATGTTAAATCATTTGTATTTGTATGTTCACAGGAGTCGTACGCAGCCTACCCGACAACATGATGGAGTGTGGACTCAGAGTAATGTCCGATTACACATTCTACCCTCAACGAAGTTCATCATCAGAACTGCCTTTGGAATACTGTATAGAAAAAGATGGTGCCTGCAAACTTATAATAGCTTGGCACATCTCCAATACAACTATAGAAAACTTCGAATTTCTCAAAAACGAACAGAATTTCAAAAAGTTTTTCATCAAATCTGGAAGTTATATCTAAAGTTTAATATAACGAAATCATCATTTACGTCGCCTCAAGGAATTCGTATTTTATAAGTAATGTTTATATCAGGTTTATAATAAAATAAATATCTGAAATTGATAAAAGACTATAAATCAGAGCGTTCCGGCGGTGTTATTTGTAGATACAACTTGTAGATTGTACCGTAACTTATTTTTAAGCAAACTTGCCAAATCAGCTTTTAAAACTAATCCATCACCACTTCAATTCATGATACAATTAGGTCTGTAGTAACAAAACTATATTGCTACAAATTCTGCTGTATATTTCTTGCATACAATTTGTAAATTTTGATTCAATTTCCCGTTCATAGCTGACCAATGCTCGCTTTAACCGCTAAAGAAACCGTTATGAGCAGTTCTGCGTATTTAAAAATGTTTTACGAGAATTTCGAATGCATGTGAATGTTGTTATAAGGTGTGCTGGGATGCGAGAGAAGCTGCCTCTTTTCGTGTAACTTTTGGAGAGATCCCACTGAATCGTAGCGCATCAAAGGACCGGTTAGCCTTTTACAACTGGCAGAAATTACCGTGGTGGATTTCCAACGACTATTTGTCAAAGGCAGGGTTAGCAGAATTACAATAGCGAATGAGAAGACAACATTCTAAAGAGGTTATCAAGATGCAGGACGATCCAAATAAATAAAAGATGGCAACGACAACTCGATCGATAGTTATTAAAATGTAATTGTGTCTTTTCTCATGGAATAAAGAAGGAAATAATTAATCCTTGTGATAATTATCTGTTTCTTTGCGTTTACACTAGCTATTTTATACCGATCCAATAGGTAGGTAATTAAGATCGTTCCAATGACACAAATCCGAATGCAGATGGCGATCGCAATGAAAGCCAATCATTACTTTATAATTCATGGCATTGTTTGACTCCGGAGTACTATGAGTATCACCTCTCAATTGTACTCTCGACTGTAGAGGAAGCCCGCGCACTGCAGTGGGACGAATATGGGCGGATACAGATATAAATACAGATCCGGGCCCATCCGCATAGCGACAATCGTAACAAACAATTACTGGTGGTAGAGACCTACTTTCATACGTGAGAGGCCGCCTGGGTAGATACACCGCAATGTTTCTCCCGCCGAACAGCAGTGTAAATGCACTATTGTGTTCCGGGTTGAAGGGCATTGTATCCAGAGTAATTAATGGAAGTATTGAGACTTAACATCTCATACCTCAGGATGGCGAACGCAGTAGAATGCCAAGCATGGCTTTTTAATTGAAGGTGTTGTTTGGTTTTACTACTCTTAATGAGCGGTCGTATTGCTTACCATCAGACGAACGACATGCTCGTCTTGCCATTAATTGCGACAAACAAATGTATAATTTATGATAATATCCCAAATAAATTGGGGGCTAAGCCTAGATATGCCGCGTTTTGAGCCGACCTTTATAACTGAGATGATCGACTAGATATAATTATTTCTCGCCCTCGGATGCTTTATTTGAATTGTCCAAAAATGGCACGATGACCTTAGGCCTAATCTCCCTAATATAATGTGGGGCTAAGGATATGCTCGGCAGTGGTAAGTGTGTGAAATACTACTATTTAGGAATAACAGCAAAGCCTTATATCAGGTGTCGCACGGCCATGCTATAATATGGAGCCAATGGTATATCTTAAATATTGTAGATAGACAATCTTACTAAAAGAAGAAATCATTTTCAGTTTGAAAACAATTTAAAATGCATTCATTTATTTTTGAATCATGGCATGTCTGAAACGGGAAACGACCCCGCCATGTAGTACAACCATCATTTTACGAAACCAATCAAAAGGCTAGATCATACGGATTATTTTTCCCCACATAAAATAGCATCTTAAATAAAAGGTGCGGGAATCGAACCTGCGTCTTCTTGTTTCACAGCAAAAGTCGACCAACTGCACTACGGAAGCTGTCACAAGGATGGTTAAGGATGATTACACATTACATTTCTATCATCATACTTTAGATTGATTTCAATTCTAATTTTATTATTATTTTTATCAGTTTTATTTATTGACTAGCGGTCGGGCCCGGATCCGCCCGGGTGCATACACGTTTTAAAATGGCGGTCAAAATATTTAATTTTGACTATCAGTTTAGACTATCGGACCACGAGAAACGAACAAAATTTCCTCGTATTTGCTAGAAATATCACTACTGCTTTCTTCCTATATGTCATAGCGTGATGATATATAGCCTAAAGCATTCCCCCATAAATGTACTACCCAACACTGAAAGAATCATTCAAATCGGACCAGTAGTTCCAGAGATTAGCGCGTTCAAACAAACAAACAAACTCTGCAGCTTTATAATATTAGTATAGATTAGAATATTTGAGAAAAATACTCGTCTGCAACCAGATTTCAATTTTAAATTATCCTATCCAAGTATGAATATATCAGAATACATTCATTGGATCATCATCAAATTGATGTGGCTCCAAATTTGCATAACATTGTTTTTACAAAAAATCACCAAAACCTGTTCAGTAACAACGAATATTTAAAAAACTCAATTTTTGGCAAACTCGCAATGGCTTTTGTCTACCTATATAATATTATACATGCTAGGTTAAAGGTTTCAAACTTACGTGATTCCAGGATATATTGCATCTTGAAAATGCATCCCACAAATTACTAATAGAACTACAATCTTCAGCTATGTTTCACCCTCCACTGTTGTATCACTAAATCACAAACCACCATCGATATCAATGTTCAAACCAATTTATTTGAAGCAGCGATGCTGGGCTTTCATAGTTTATGACCCATGAACATTAATATTTGATATATAGAAATAATTATTTTCCCATAACTATAAATTTGAATTGAATTGAGCATTATTTCGTCTAAAATAAATGTAACAATCATTGGTAAAAATACTATTAATTTTGACATATCACTGGAGTATTTTGCTTTATTTATTTATAGTATTTTAATGCCATATTTCATCTGAGACTTGTCCTAAATAGATTTATTTCACTCTCTAAAAAGGATGCACAAAAAAATCAAATAATAGGTCAAAAATAAAATATTCTGGCACGATATCATAATAAGGATCTAAGTAGAAGGATAATCCCACGTTTGTTACTTATTTTTATACTGAACAATATCGCCGTGGTAAGCCTATTGCTTTAACCGCAAAATGTGTTATTCCAACCATGTGTGTCCACTGTCCGTACAATGGCCTGCACATATCATGTGGAAGTTCTATGTGAGACAAATTCAATATCGTGAGCAACTATGCGTCTGTATAAAAGGCATTGGCACATTTAAAAATATTCACCGTCAGTCTCAATACATTAGCTTCAGTCTCATTATCGTTTAGAAAGTATCATATTAATATTACAACAGATAAATGTAATGAACTTTACCTTTTTTGGTGATAAATGATCTGGGTAAACAGATACTACCGCAATAATAGTTATATACCTAAAATAATATACTTATTATATATTTACTAACATCGTCCGTAAAACGCTGATCTAGGCCCTGCGCAGACGGCACACTTTTTGTGCGATCGAGTCTGCGGCGCACAAAAAGTCTGCATGGCGCGTAAAAAGTCGGTCGCGGATTTTTTCACAGGACTCAATGCACACGACGCACATCTTTGATCATTTTGTCGGCAGAGCTGTAGAGACGTAGACACTATGGAAATCGTGCAGAGATCGCGAAGTATTATTTTGTACATGCAGTACAGAAAAAGAAGAATGAAATAGAGAATTTTGGGTACATCCTATACTTTCGAAAGATTTACTGAAGGGACAGTTCCATACTAAACATTCAATTCTGAAACAAACATCCGGCAATTTTTTTCAAATTTTTATAAATGTCTGTTCCTACATTTGATGAGTTGCTATTTCAAACAGGTCCAAACAGGAGCGGAATAAACATTACAGCACACTTCTTCCCACATTTTTCTTTTTAAATGTCTATCATGATATTCTGCCTTAGAAGTATCATAAATTGCTGGTCTGTTTTGTGTTTCTTGAATTAACATAGTTCCATCGACTTCTGGCGCCATGATAATAGATCGCGTGCGTTACGTCCACCCACCCCTAGCAAATGCAGATTGCCGACTAAAGAGTGCGTCGTCTGCGTTAGTGCGCGTTGAAGCAAACGTTCAATTTTTTTCACATACTTTTTGTGCGGAGCGGGCGCGCCGCGGCGCGGTGCAGTCTGCCCGAATTACACGGTTTTTTTGTGCGCCGGACTTTTGGCGCATCGGTGTGTGTTACTGCATATAATTTGCATAGGTTCTATTTTCACAGACTAAAAAGTGCGTCACGGATAGTCCTGTCGTCTGCGCAGAGGCAAATATCACACAAATTCAATTTACGGCTTCTTCCAAACAGGTCAATAACTATTATGACATATTTAAAAATTAACATCCACGAGTCCGCTGCCAAAGTCCAGTCAATTGTCATGGATGAATACACTATTGAAACACGTGCGTTTTAAATTCCCGAGTATAAACAATGTTTACAGAAGATCCGCCAGTTGATTTAGCTCACAAAATCCATGGGGCGAAGACGGATAGCCTACCCGTGGTCGTTCTCCATGGATTATTGGGATCTAAAAGGAGTTGGGACAGTATGTGTAAGAAGATCCATGCTAGTACTAAGAAGATGGTGGTGGCTGTAGACGCACGCAACCACGGCGAGAGCCCCCCACAGCGATTCCCACACCTATATAGATCTAGCCTCGGATGTCTCGAAAATTGATGGGTAAACTAACCATAAGCAAAGCCACTGTGGTTGGACACAGTATGGGTGGAAGGACAGCTATGGTTCTCGCATTGACAGAGGTAAACGATTGCATGTACAAATCGAGTGTCAACCACTTTTTGTGCCACTTTTTCATTTTCCCCTATTTTCGTGTTCGAATCTTTCGTTTGTCAAAAGCCCACCCACCGTATTTGTTTAGGTTTTTTTCAAACCGCTTCCGCTACCGCTGCCGCTTCTATGATCCTCAAGGTTTATAATTAATGATCTCTTACATGAATTAAGTATATTTTTTGCAGCCATCAAAAGTAGCCGGTCTCGTACCCGTGGACATATCGCCAGTATCTACAGCCGGAATATTAAACGATTTCTTTCCAAAACTGATAGACGTCATGAAAACAGTGGACTTCAGCAAAACTAATAATGTAGGTAAAGCGAGAATTATTGCGAAAGATACGATAATGGCGTCGAAAATAATAGAACACGAAGCAGGTCTTGGCTTCATACTTATGAATATTGGCACAAGAAGAGACAAAACAATAGGCTGGTTGTGTAATCTTGATGCTTTGAAGAAATTCTTTCCCAATATAGCAAGTTTTCCTTCTGAAATGTCCGGGAAGCAATATCCAGGTCCTACTTTATTTATCGGTGGAGAACATTCAAATTACATTCCGTGAGTATTCCGCTTTTTCACTTATTATGATATGTATTGCAATATTGTTTTATTACTTACAGTAATATAGAACCAGTACTTTGATGAGAAGATGGGCATTTAACATGATTTATATATATTTTTAGACGGACTGACTTGCCTGGTATCAAAAAGCTTTTTCCTAAAGCTGAACTCAAATACGTTGCAGGTGTCGGACATAATGTACACGCCGAAGATCCAAATACCTTTTTAAGTTTGGTAGTTCCGTTCTTGATGAAACAATAAACATTATATTTTATAAATATTTTTTGAATATAAAATTGTAATAGGCCGAATCCGATACTTCACCAGTTCAACGATTTCTCAACAAAAAAAAAACATTTTGATTTAGTCATTTAAAATTCCAGGTCAAACTTCGTAATAAATCCAAAATCCAGACTATTGTTTTCTGTAGGCTCCGGCCATAATACTAATTCAGGGCTTAACTGTTAATGCTCGCGCTTATTTCTTTAGTGATTAATTAATCTACTTTATGAGCTACAGTCGTAATCAGCACACTTTGTACAAAAACACTAATAACCAACTTTTAAAGAAGCAAGTATTTATTTGCACATATTATATCACACGCATAGATTTCATTGAACGCGTAATAGATCTAATCCGTAATTTTATCACACATGGGTTTTGGGAGTCGAGGAACACTGGTAATCCTGATTATGCTATAAATAAATAGCTACACCCGGTAGTCACGTCTAACGTCTAACTCCACACTAAGATACAGAGTCTTATTTCGTGAATATCAAAAACTACTAGAGGCTACACCCACGAACACCTAGACCCGATACAAATGCTTGTGGATCACACAAACATTTTACAGCCGGCGTCTAGCTAAATACGCCACGGAAGCTATCAATCTGTAATACTCTATTGCTTTTGAGCAGGGGCCGTAGTTGAGCATCTAATAATATATACTATTCTCATGGTACATTCAAAGATTTGCTGCCAGAAATGACCATATGGCAAATCTGTTGTGTAGATTATCACTACAAAAATGGATCGTATTTCGCACAGATATTTAAATTTTTCATTGCATAGGTCTTTTTTATTGCATAGGTCTGGCAAACGGTCAAATAGGTCACCTAATGGTAAGTGATTCCTGTCGCCCATCCATATCCATAACGCTTGGATCATGGATGTGTTGCCGTCCCATCAAATCGTCAGGAGAGTGGAAAGGATAAAGGATGGGAAGAGGGACGGGGCATTGCGCATCCGGCTATCTCACTCAGTGAACGAAAATGAAGGCAACGCTGTCGCTTCACGTTGATGTGAGACAGTGGTACCGCCCATGAGACTGCTCATTCATGTTTGTCTGACTTGTTAATACTATTTACAATATATTGGCAATGTCCGAAACCTTATTCAAATGTTGTGGTTCAAACAAATTACAGAATACAGATGTGAAAATCTGAAGAGTTACAAATTGGTCACCAAAAATGGTAGTTTAAAATGAAACTCACGGCGCTGTTTATTAAATTAGCACATCGAGCGTGGACACTAGGTTAAATAGGTATCAATTATAATAAAGTAATTATGAAGAAGCTTGCAATATATTGTAGCATCAATACCGGACCACTAAAGACCAGTTTTTTGCCATAAATTTCCAAAGATTAAGTCACATTAATATTTAAATAATTCATCTGATGGCAGGCATGTATTAAAATTACAATAACAATTATTGAAGTGAAAGTGGCTTGGACTGTTCTACTTGGCGAACTACATATTATATGGGGCACAGTTATGTCCTTACAATAAAAATAAATAAAACTAGTTTTAAAATGATGTCACTTAAGGTAAAAGCTACACGACCCTGCTCGATTTCCAAATTAAATGTTATATAAACCTTGCATTGGCAACTTTTAAAATTCGTTTTTATTTTATTTTTATTGCCATTCAGCATAAAGTAGAGCTTATGCAACATGTCGAATAACCTTGGAGAATATAGAAAGAAAGAAACTGTTCTGATCTACAGTACCAAAGGTTTTCATCCGCGTACCACCATACATTTTTATTGCATCGAATACTGAAAGATAAATACTGTATCTAACCGGTACTGCAGCCTGCCCTTATTATCAACTGCAGCGTAATCATATCACCGAGTTAAAAATAACTGACCAAGAGGAAGTTAGTATTACGCTCTGAGGGTTCTGTACAAAAATATAACTGAATATTTGATACTTTCCATGCCATGCGCCTAATGCTGCAACCCTTTTAAGCTAGGATGCAATTTTGTGTTAGAGCAAATTTATAACATAAAAAGTCGGATTTAATTACAGACTTCCCTTCTTATTAAAATAAAACTATTTATTTACGGTTTATACTGCGGGTTTTTTTTTATTATTATTGCAATGAATGGCAGGACGAGCATGCCGTTCGCCTGATAGTGAACGTTACGACCGCTCATGAACAGTAGCAAAACCAAACAATTGAATTACAAAGCAAAGCAAAGCAAGCTAAAGGATACGAGTCACGTTTTTTATTTTTACCACGGAGCCCTAAAATTCTCTACTGTTGAATAACACTACATAGCGTGTTAGTTATTATTGAAATGATAGAATAAAAATACTTGGGCCCTACTATATTCATCCGAAATTAATTTCGAAACTTCGGACGATCGAAGTTTTTTATACGATACGAATGTATCTACTCTGTAAATGTTCGGATTCGTATAACGTACATCGTAACCATAAGTCTATGGTTACGACCATAAGTCAATAACGACCATAAGTATATGTAGGTACATTCGTAACATATATAAACATCGATCGACCATAGACTTATGGTTACGATGTACGTTATACAAATTCGAACTTTTACAGAGTAGATACATTCGTATCGTAAAAACTTCGATCGTCCGAAGTTGCGAACTTCGTTTCGGATGAATATAGTAGGGCCCTTATTTTAGCTTTCCGTAATCGTCTTTTTCAAATTTTAATGCAAATAAATTGCACCTGCATCAATTAAATTTAGGGATGTAATAAATTTACATAGAGATAAATAATTATACGGATTTTATTAAAAAATTCCAGTTGGTACTTAATGGAATACAATCAGTGGCGTAACAATAGGGTGGTAGAGTGCGCAAAATGCCACGGGCCCCCGGCCTTAGGGGGCCCCCGGCCCGGCAGGGCCCTGGTCCAACAGGGTTTCAGGCCCGACAGGGCCCCGGTTTGTTAGGGCCTCGGGCTCAAGTCCGAGAGGGTGTAAGCAGAGAATAATGTAACATTACTAACAAAATTAATCAATAAGAATAAATGATTGGCTATATTTTAAACATGACACACATTTCACCATAATATTTGATTTAAATATTTTGTTTTTGTTTCAATATAATTATAATGAAAAATATTAAACTCCCACATGTAACAGACAGGTGTAATTTAAAAAAATTAAAACTCGAAGTGAAACGATTTGTGATTTAGAAAACTGTTAGCCCAATGGCCCCTTCGTATGAGACAGTGACAAGAAACAATAAAATAATAAACAAACGCAGAAGACGTTTCAACAGATGCTGCACGATCTGGCTTCAGCCTCACAGCAAATAGATCACAAAATTGACTTTGATAAAACCAAAGTAATGACCAACAACCACCTTGATCCAACCTGTCGCTTTATGTGGCCACCAGCTCGAATTTGTTTTCAAATATGTCAACCTGGGACAGACCTTTTAACAAGGTAGAAATAACTGAGAAACAGACTATGAGGAAGTGGCTGTGTATGGGCTGGGCAGCATTTGGTAAACTACGTCGAGTCTTCTCGTCGCCTTTACCATAAAGCTTGAAAACGAAAGTTTTCAACCAGTGACTTGAACACTCGCAGTACGACTGGTCCACCAGGTCAAGGTTGCTCGGCGAGCTATGGAGCGTGCTCGTGTATCTTTGAATGATAAGATCTGTAATGAGGTTATCCGTCCTAGAACCTAATTTAAAGACAACAAACAGAATTAGGAAGCTGAAGTGGCAGTGCGCTGGCCACATCTGTCAAAGAATCGATAGCCGTTGGGGTAAACATATTTTTAAGAGGAAACCGTATTTGGGTAACGTACAGTAGGACGCCATCCAGCTACCCAGCCGCTGCCCGATGCTGGATGTGACAAGCCGACGACAGGGTGAAATGGCGAAATTTAGAGGAAGCCAATGTTTAGCAGTGGACAATAAAAGGATAAAGATAAATAAATTTCGGTCTCCCGATATGCGGAAATCCAGTGGTCCGGATGGAATACTGGCGGTGGTTTTAAGAGCTTGTGTAGCGGAGTTGCCTCCTACACTGACTCGGCTCTAATGAGCGCCCTACCGGACAGCAGTTGTGCCTGAATCTTGCAGGGAGGCCAATGTGCAACCGATCCCCAAAAAGTGTGATCGGTCAGACCCTCACAATTATAGCCCTATCGTTATCACCTCAGTGATTTGTAAGGTCATGGAGCGGATCATAAAAGCTCAGTTGATCCGCTACCTGGAGGATCACTCGTTGATCAGTGACAGACCATACGGATTACGTCAAAACCGATCAACAGGTGATATTCTAGCGTTTGTTCTGCATCGCTAAGGTGAGGCGATTGACCAGCGTGGCGAGGCTCTTGTTATGAAAAATATATAAATCATATCATTAAATCAAGTTCTGTAATATACCGTATCAGCTCATAATAGTCACGCGCTGACCTAGTGCGGGCTGGAGGAATTAATACCATACCACATACCATAGAAACTCTTACAAATCGCTATGGTATGTAGGTTTCCTCACGAACGTGCTTGAAAACACACAATACACGCATGATTTCGAAAATTCAGAGTGCCCTGGGATTCAATTCAAGAGACGACCATGAACATGTCGGCAGCCACGTCTGGTCCGTTTACAAATAAAGGCCACCTTAAAAAATATGAAATAAAACGAAATTACTATGTTCTTTTTACATATACGAAGGGCCCCTTTTGATGAACTTTGCCACGGGCCCCCGATGAGGTAGTTACGCCACTGAATACAATTATACTAAAAAAATATATAGGTAATGTTAATATAAGGTTTCGGTCTGCAGTACAATAATTGTAACCCTGTATTGGGTTCGATATCCATATTGAGTTGCTGGTGGTGAGTTTTTCTGCTCATTATACTATTTCCCTTTAAAATAACCGTGAAGGAAAACATTGTAAAAAAACAACAAACCATAACGATTTGTAAGTGGTTCTATGGTAATTAAAGTCCCTCAACCCACACTAAGCCAGCGTGGTGGACTACATATATGACCAAACGGCTAGAACCTCTCGAATCTATAGATCGTACTCTTTATTGTAGAATGTAGAGGAGGCCACGAGGCACGCAGTGGGACATATTATATGGGCTGATACAGATACAGGTAGAATGGATTTCGAAAACTCTTTGCAAAATGATGAATCTTATCGGCTTGTAAGAATCGGGCACCATATTTGAATAAAAGTGATTAAGGGGACCACGCTTAACTGTTCTTCCTCGTATATCGTCATCGCTTTTTGCGGAACTAACATAACCAACTCAATAATCAATTTTGCAATTAATTAAAGTTTATTTGAGTACAAAACTTTAATTGCTTAATCAGATTAAAATGAATTAAAATAATTTAAAAACTACTAATTTATGATATACTATTTTATGGAAGACTTAAATTAGTGTAATCTTTATGTGTGAATATTGGTTCTCATAAAACGGTTAGTCTCAAAAAAAAGTGCGTGGTGGCCTGTTGGTAAACGGACCAGACGCGGCTGCCAACATGTTCACGGTGGTCGCGGGTTCGAATCCCAGGGCACACCTCTGACTTTTCGGAGTCATTTGTGTATTGATAGTCAATCACCACGCACTAAAACGGTGAAGGAAAACATCGTAAGGAAACCTGCATACCATAGCGATTTATAAGAATTTCTATGGTATGTAAGTCCGCCAACCCGCACTAGGCCAGCGTGGTGGACTATATGGCCTAACCACTCTCAATCGTACTTTCGATTGTAGAGTAGGCACGTGCCCTGCAGTGGGACGTATATGGGCTGATACGACGATAAAACGGTTACCTACCTGACATGTCCATGGGTTATTTAATTTAAGCGTTCCCATTAGATCAATGGCGTTCCCTAATTTGTTAATGGACAGACACTAATGTTTTTTAAAGAATCATTTTATCAGTATATTGGCTCCAGGGCCGAGCCGCCTCTGTGTGCGAAGTGTGCGGCGCACACAGGCGCCAAGACAATAGGGGCGCCGCGCTGCCACTGCCACCTAAATTATTTTTGTTACCTAAATTATTGTGTTTTTTGTTGTGGAGCATCGATAAGTAAGTAGGTACAATAGGCGCAGCATAGGCCTTGTAAACAACAAAACATATAGTACGCTTATTGAACAAGTCTCTCAATATTTATATGTTTATTATTATTCACGTTTATGGTTTCATTTTACGCTTAGGGTTTTAGTTTACATTACTTATGAGCTAAACGTTAAAGTGGCGGCAGTTCTTTTGAACTACAGTTAAAGTAACAAATAACAACTAACTAACTGTAGTAACTATAGTTAGTTATTTTGAACCGTAGAGGCGCCGAGTTTGTATGAGTATGAGTGAGTTTGTGAACGCAACCCGATGCGATGCGGGCGACGCAACCCCGGTCGGCCAAGCCAAAACAAAACAATTGAACAATCATTTGACTGAAAGTGTGTGTAAGGTGCGCATTGAATTTTTATAATAAATAGTTTGTGTGTTACTGATTGTTTTAACGTGTTTTCACGATAAGTGATAGTAATCACGATAAAAAAAAAGAAATTATCTGGTTACCAGAATCTAATAAGGAAAAGAAAACAAGAAGAAGAACGTAATATAAATGCAACTAAAATAAGTAAATATTTTACGGCACTACCATCCACTTCGACACAATCATTAGAGACAGAAACCAGTCATGTTATCGATGAAAGTGTTATTAAATCTGATTCAAGAAACGCTTCATGTAGTGGTATGTACTATTTATGTTATTTTCTATACAAATAAATGTAACTTCTGTGTGGGATATTTAAAAAAACGTTTTTTTTTATTATTTTGAATAGAAAAATTAACTTTTTTCCCGGTCATTTTAGAGATTAGACGGAAGGAACAGACAGACAAAAATTGTAAAAATTGTTATTTTGTTTTATGTACCGTGTTTTATTTACTTTTTACTAAATGCTGACTTCCATGAGCATTTAGTAAAAAGCGATTATTTTAATATTACAAACAGACACCCTAATTTGAATAAATAAAAATAATTATTAATAGATAGATACATCAGTTTATTCAGACAAGCAGATAGATAGGTACTCATGTGAACAATATTATGTATTTGTTTGTCTGGTTTTAATTTAAGATGATGCCGCCGAATTTACGTCTGTGGCTGTGCTTGATACACCATCGTCACCGTCAAGACAATTATCGTCACCACCAACTTTTTCCAAAGATGACCCTGGAGCCTGGCCAGAAGTTTTAAACGCTACTTTGATCCAGTATTTAATAGAAAATCCGATTAAACAAATTAAACAGTATAATTTTCCGCGTGACTCTTCGGGACGAAAATTTTCTGAGTATTATTATGAAAGGCATTTAGGAAACGGTGAAAAGTACCACAGAGAGTGGCTGCTGTATTCAGTGTCTAAAAATGCCGTTTACTGCTTCTGTTGCAAGCTATTTGAATCAAAACATAAAAATAAATTCTGCGAGGGAATTAGTGATTGGTAACATCTAGCTTTCTATTGCAGCAGACATGAGAAAAGATCTGCTCATTTCAATAATTATAAAAAATGGACAGATTTGTGTCATGCTCTTAAAAAAAAAACACTATTGATAGTATTCAACAAAAACTTTTAGAGGTTGAAAAGCAGCGCTGGTACGATGTAATCAAAAGAATAATATATGTGGTCCAATTTCTAAGTACACAAAATATGGCTTTTCGTGGCCAAAGCCAAAAATTATATGATCGTAACAATGGTAATTTTTAAAATGTATTGAAATGTTAGGAAAATTTGATCTTACAATGACTGAGCACATACGACGCGTAACGAATGATACGGATTTTAAAAATATGCCAACCTATCTTGGAGATAAAATTCAAAATGAAATAATTTATATACTCGGTAATCAAATTCAACATTTTATTTTAAATTTATGTCGAATTAGTAAATATTTTTCAATAATACTGGATTGTACTCCTGACGTTTCACACGTAGAACAAATTAGTATTATAATAAGATTTGTCAATTTTAACACAGAAACTAGAAAGTTGGAAATAAGAGAGCATTTTCTAGCTTTCTGTCCAATTATCGATACAACTGGCGCTGGATTAACGTCATTTATTATAGAAAAACTAGACAACATTGATTTGGATATAAACAATTTAAGGGGACAGGGTTATGATAATGGATCAAATATGCGCGGTAAGAATAATGGTCTTCAAAAAAGATTGCTGGATTTATGTTCACGGTGGTCGCGGGTTCGACTCCCAATGCACACCTCTGACTTTTCGGGAGTCATTTGTGTATTGATAGTATATAGAAGGAAAACATCGTGAGGAAACCTGCATACCATAGTGATTTATACACATTTCTATGGTATGTAAGTCCGCCAACCCGCACTAGGGCAGCGTGGTGGACTATATGGCCTAACCACTCTCAATCGTACTCTCGATTGTAGAGTAGGCCCGTGCCCTGCAGTGGGACGTATATGGGCTGATACAGATACTGTAAAACTGGCGAACATTTATTTCAGTCAAAATTAACAATTAAAAATATTCGTAAAAAAATTCAATTCGTTTTTTAGGAAGATTCGTTAAAAAAAGAGGCGCTTCATAAGATCCGCACACAGGCGCTGCCGGGTATCGGCGTGGCCCTGATTGGCTCCACTTGTTAGTAACCACTTTCGGATCCGAACCTATGTCATTTTAAATGAATGACAAACGGAAATTATATACATATGTTTTTATTATTTTGCTTGTCGAATGTTAGTTGCCTATAGGGAAATCAAAATAATGGTTAGGTAGGTACGTCTGACCAATGCAATAGTGACTACTCTTCGTTGCGCCGTTGGTAAGAAACCGACTGTGAACCGTTAAATGGGTACTTTCGCCTTCGATTACCGCAATAAATCAATGCCTGATAAAAAAAAAAATGTTTCAGTCCAAGATGTTGTAAGACCAAAAGTTCCTCAAAGTTACTGCTACATGTGACGCAAAGCACGTATTATACAATTTTGTTTGCGGTCAGCGTGTTAAATTGTTTGTATATTTTGTTTATTTCATGTACATAATACAAAGATTATTTCGATTTCATATTTTCTAAATCCGAATCAGATATGTTTTATTTACAAATATTTCACTCGTCTCAGTGGCGTAACAATAGGGTGGCAAAGTGCGCAAAATGCCACGGGCCCCCGACCTAGGGGGCCCCCAAGCTGGCAGGGCCCCCTGGTCCGACATGGTCTTAGGGCCTATAGGGCCTTAGGCTCAAACTCAATAGGGTGTAAGCAGAAAAGAATGTAACATTAACAACGAAATTAAGTATTTAAAACCTATGGCGCAGAACCAAACTCAGCATTTGCTCTCACACTCTGCATCCTGCGTTGACACTGTCACAACCTACGATGCAGATACTTGGATACTCATAGTACGATTGGTCCATTAGCTTATGGTCGCTCAGCGGGATATGGAGCGTGCTATTCTCGGTGTCTCTTTGAAGATAATGATCCGTAATGAGCTTATCCGAAAGAGAACCAAAGTTATAGATATAGCAAACAAGATTAGCAAGTTGAAGCGGCATTGCGCTGGCCACATCTGTGGAAGAATCGATAACTGTTGGAGTAAACGTGTTCTTGAGCGGAGACCGTGTCCACCTCCAGCTAGGTGGAATGACGATTTGCATAAGGTCGCTCCCACATGTTAGATGCGAAAAGCTGACGACAGGGTGAAAAATCGCAATTTGGAAGAGGCCTATGTCCAGCGGTGCGCAACAAAACGCTGATGAATAAACAAAATGTTTGAGTTGAGGATTATGACGACTGGAAACAAATTGTAATTAAGTGGGATAGAGAGACACGAAACATCAAAAATTAAGTTGGATTCGTGTCTTTTGTATGAACAATGGCGGTTTTATTGGACATTAGACAAAGAGCGATAACCCATTAAAAATAAACATTTTCTTGAGGTGGAGAACTTACTATACTCCACGAAGTTATTAATTTAGCTTTTTGTGGCCAAAATGTGATCCTAATTTAGAGGAATTGTTAAATAAGTAAGGAACATATAAAGTACTTATATCCGAAAATACAAAATGAGCTAATTGCTGTTTTGGGTCTAAATTAACTCCATTATATTTGATACAATTCAAGATTTTTCTAAAACAGACCAAGTATGTGAAGTTTATTGGAACTGTGTAATAGAAAAATGCATTTCCAAAAGCACTCGGTTATCGTTATTAGATTTTGTGAAATGATTTATGTTCAAAATCCGATGAGAAATATGAAACCATGTCATTAAAAGATTCTGTTCTGTACTATATCAGCCCATATAAGTCCCATTGTAGGGCTCGGGTCTCCTCTACAATCGAAAGTACAATTGTGAGTGGTTAGGCCAAAGAATAGACCACTAGGTTAGACTATACTGGGTATCTCAACACTGCTACCGAAAACGAAGCCGGATGGTAGTTTTAGTGACTTCAAACACAATGCAACTAAAAATTACGCAAAGAAACGCGACAATTATTTTTTATGATTTTTAAATATCGTCATTTTTGAGTGGTAAATCCATAGTTAGTGCTATAATAATAATTTAAACTCTTTTTTACCTTAGAGTATTTATAAATAAAAGATTAAACACTATTATTTTAGGAAAAAAAATGTATTTACCACCCAAATATGGCCATAGGAAAAAAATAACAAAAAAAATGTCGCTTTTTTGCAACTTTTTCTGTTGCATTGTATCTGAAGTCGCTTAAACTACCACCCAGCTTCGTTTTCGGTAGCAGTCTTGATATACTCTCTATAGTCCACCACGCTGGCTTAGTGCGCTGGTGGACTTAACGTGCTATAGAAATTCTTCCAAATCGCTATGGTATGCAGGTTTCCTCAAGATGTTTTCCTACACCGTCATAGTGCGTGGTAATTGACTATACACACATGACTCCGAAATGATAGAGATGTGCCCTAGAATTCGAATCCGCGGTCACCATGATCATGTTGGCGGCCACGTTTAGTTCGTTTACCAACAGACCACCACGCACGCACCTTAAAAAAATAATATATACATACATAAACTCACGCCTTGCTCCCAGAAGGGGTAGGCAGAGGTGCGAGAGCACCCGCATTTCGCCTTGTATGTTCCGTCCCACAATGTGATAGGTGGCGAGCCTATCGCCATATCGGGCACAAATTCCTGACTCTGGGCTGATACTGAATAGAAAAATCCAATATCACTTTGCCCAACCCGGGATTCGAACCCGAGACCTCAGCTTTATAACCGTACCGTAGTTCAACTACGCCACCGAGGCAGTCGAAAAATAAAGTCAGTAAAAAAATAATCATAAAAACAAAACTAAAATGTTAAGGTTTTTTATCTTTACGAAGGGCCCCATTTGATTAACTTTGCCACGGGCCCCCGTTGGGGTAGTTACGCCACTGACTCGTCTTAAGAATGGAACCTGCGATCTCTGTTTTCACAGTAGAGTTTTCTTATGACCACCGAGCAGACTGTATGTGTAATAATGGCATTTATGTTAGTCAGAATCATCGAATACAATCATTCATAGATATTACAAAACAGAAAGATGTAAGTATACGTAAATGTGTGGCTAAGAATAATCACTGTAAATATCTTCAAACCTTCACTGCATATAATATTTCTAAATTAAAACACTTACGTTTTAAATCCATTTTAGTTCACAAACGATTCAATCAAAGAGTCAGAAGTATTTTATATCTCTAGTGAAAACTGTCGCGAGTTATTTAGAACAAACAGCGAACTTTCTCCCGCGTTAAGTCCTTGTTTAACCAACACACCTTCATTACTTTACGATCATCTTATAACTGAACATAGATAATACTGCAATGGAACGTAAAACCTTCTAACTGTACTCTGTCGTGGCGCTGTATTCGCCCAAATAAATGTTACCAACTTCATTTCTTGAAAATCATCGACGCAAACGCAACGAATTTTCATGATCGGACGTATGTCTGAATCTAGTGTTGGATGCTCCAACGGCTCCAGATTCAAGATAGTGTTGGCACCAAAAGCAGTCTATGGTTCTTTAAGACAGCGTACATGGTAGTAACTAGCGATAACGGTTTATTGCCCAAAAAGCTTCTTCATAAGCAGGAGATCCTTGTGGTAAGCTTAAGGTGATATGTAGAAATGTAAGATATGAATTTAATTCTTAAAATCTTATAAACTTTGTGGCCTGTTGGCTGATGATAACAGTGCATCCGTGGCTGCTAACATATTCACCGTGATCACGGGTTCAAATCCTAGGGCATACGTCTGCCTTTCCAGAGTTATGCACACTGTCAGTCGCCAACCGCGGATTTCAAGGGTGAAGGCATTCAGAAACAAATACTTAAAATTGTGTAATAAGTGCAAGTTACGCCATAATTTAGATTTCACTTCTGGGACCACATTATTTAGTAATTTAAGTAATTGTTTGGACCAAGAAGCTTATACCCAAATGGAGATTGCATTCCGTATAAAACACTGAAGCACAAAAATTTGACCTTGAATGCAGTCGCTGTTCCCTGCTATCCTTTTCTTTAGAGTGACAATGAATGAAGTTCACGTGAGGTTCATTCATTGTTACGGTAAAGAAAAGGATAGCAGGCAACAGCGACGTCATTCAAGGTCAAATTTTTGTGCTTCACTTTTATATACGGAATGCAATCTCCATTTGGGTATGAGTTCTTGGTTTGGACTTTAGGGTAATGGACAGTGAATGTGACAGTGAACCAGTCATCGAATGGCATAACTCAAGTAGTGTTGTCAACTCCTGTATTTGTTTTTCTACGTCGAATTATCTCAACTGCAATAGTTTTTGTACTCGATCGTTCATGGCACTGCAGAAGTTATCTAACTCGTGTCTTCAATGGCGATGTCGCTTCGCATGCGCGCCTAGCGGCGAGTAGTGGCAAGCACCGTGTGCAGCCAACATATGGAGGGAGCCATCATTGCACCCAGCGCCACAGCTAACATTGAACCTAGCAGCAAATTATAACAAGCTATCCAGCAACAAAACAAGGGTCGTGGGCAGCGGGTTTAAGTTGAATCTGGTGGGAATCTAGCTTAACTGTTGGAACACTAAACTCAACCTTTGCCGTAAAGAATCAAGAAAAAACTAAGGCTCAGTTGCACCAAGTAACTTTGCCAATACCTTTGCCTATGAAAATGTCATCGCCATACATTTGAGATGTATTTGACCTTGCGAATGTATGGAATTGACAGTTTCAAGGGCAAAGGTATTGGCAAAGTTAGTTTGTGCAATTGAGCCTAAGGATGTCAAATTGAGAGAAGTTTGTACCGTAAAACGAGGTGGATAGGGACGATTTTCAACTTCACGACGAATTTTCTGGTAGTATTATACAGAAATATTCTTGTGTTATAGCATATTTCATTAAGTCTTAGTTGCGTCTTGACTATTAACTATACAATTTTTTTAGATGCCTTAGAAAATAAGAATAAAAGGGCACAAAATATGGGTTTGGGGTTAATAGGGATTTTGGGGGTAATAGAGGCGGGATCGAGTTTAATGGGGAAATTAACAAGGGTTGGCACTGAATTGTTTCTTATTAATTACTTTTTAACCGACACATCTAAATATTCTGAATTATTTATCGTAATAATTTGCTTTGACACAAATGAAATAATTAAAGATTACAACTGTCTTAAATTATATTTATCAAATCAAGTGACACATTTCAATAAGACATAGTTTCAAAAATTTAAAAATTAACATATTAGGTATTCTATAATGCAGTCTTATTATTCTTCTATAAGTTTTTGTAAGAAGTAATACGTAGAGTATTCTGTATAGTTTGGAATCAGCTAATGATTTCTTACTTATGTGCTAAATTATAAGATACGCTAACAAAACAAAGTACGAAGAAAATTGATGGGCAAAATAACACACGAAATTCCTTAAGTGCGTAATGCTTTTTTTTTATTATTGCACTGACGAGGCGATCATACCGTTCGCCTGATGCTAAGTGATAGACCGCTCATAAACAGTAGCAATACCAAACAATACCTTGAAATACAAAGCAAAACTAGGCCTGCGCTCGCCATCCTGAGACATAGATGTTAAGTCTCAATATGTCCAGTAGTGACTCTGGCAACAATGTCCTTCACAACGAAACACAACAGAGCATTTACACTGCTGTTTAGCGGTTTGCCCAAATTAATGTGTACTACTTATTAGAAAGAGGAAAATGGCGAATCAGTTTTTTTCTATATTTAAAGAAATACTCCATGCATCGCACAGTACTAGATCTATCTATCAAAAAGGAATAGTTGTTATGAAGAATATTCTTACTGCAGTTTCTACATATAATAGTCAACCATTGTGACCACAACTGAAGCAAAATTTTAGTTATTTTAAGTGGAAGTACTTTCAATGTAACTTACAGCATTAAAAATAAATATAATTAACAGACAAAGTTAATTAAGAACGACAAAATATTTTACAACAAAAAAAAAACTGTTGTGACAACCCTACACACACTGTACCTATACACCCTTTTTCGTCCCAATTGTCCCTTTACACGTCTCTATAAACCTTAGTCTCGTTATTAATCACCCCCAAGTCGCCTCTATTCCCCCCAAAATATCATATTTTTTTATTTACTTTTTAAATGATCAAAAAAACATGAATTAAACGAGAAATTGAGACTAACCTTTTATGAATTCGATAGTCCAATACTTATACTTTGTGTGTTTAACAATATCTCCTTCATAAATGGTGTAGTTATTGTAGTAGACCGAAGTTCGTTTAGGTGTATTTTTACTGCATATCGAGAGGCTATTTTCAAAAGACTAAAAAGACAATTTGTAACTCAAATTAATTGTTACTGATTGTTGCACTAAGGACTATATATAGTCTTCTATTGTTACAATTTGTTTTTAATAAATTATGTGCAACTAATGGCTCACATTTCAACCTTAAAATGTTTTCTCAGTTTTGTCCCTAATCTCCCTTTGATCCCTAATCACCACGTTTTACGGTACTTTGTCTGTGGTAAAAAGTAATAGTGTCAAACTGTGGTGTCTGTGCTGTGGTGTCAAACAATGTCCCTGAACAAAATCCGGGTTCGGGATTCATCCTTGTGTGAATGTGGCTTAGATGAGGGTAGCCTGGAGCACATTTTCTTCAGCTGTCCCAGGAACAATACAGCACTCGATTTGTACAAAAATATAATCATTTTAAATATTCCCGTCCCTATTAATTTTCCTTCTCTGTTAACCCATTTTTCTCCTGAACTCCTTGAAGTAATGATAACATATACGTGCTAATGCCATCAGACTCTGATCCTGCAACATCAGAAATGTTATAGTGGAATACATTTCTTTTTCAATGTAATGATTTTAAATTTTACAAAATATTTTAACTAATTGTCATTAATTGTCTTAAAAATAATTCATATCTTTTATTTATTTTATTATACATATAATTAATTTTACCTTTAACAATATGTGTGTCCTCTCGTTTCAGTTTACTAATCACGTTGCTGTAATTTAATACATCTAGTTTAATGTCCTTAAAATAAATTAAACAGTTCGAACGAAAGCATACATTTGAATTGCTTTGAAGCATTTGAAAGAACAATGGCGAATTTATGATTGATCTTAATTTGAGCGTCTTAAAGTGGCATATATACAAAACAAATTCCAATATTTTTGTAATTTTTTTCAAGTAATCATATGAATTATACAAAGCGGGTGAAAAAAAACCTTTAAAATGGAAAGCCATTTGAGTAATTCCGGATTTATAAACTATTATTGGCTAAGTGTTGCCATTTTATATTTATTCGACTTAAATAGTTTGCTATCTAGTAAAGTACTGTTATTCGAGATAACTTTGTCATTCAATATAATATTGGCAAACTCCCGCAATTTGTAAGTTATTTTAATTTTGTAAATAATTATACTTCATTGATATTTTATTTGCTTAAATAGTAACAACACATGATATTTTTTTTCTGTATTAAATAATCAGTAAATTCAAAGTATGATATGAGCCTGGCCAGAGGACTCATACTTAAAGCAATCGATTGACATAGAAAACCCAGCAAAAAAAAATGATAGACTTTTGACGTTTCCGTTGCGTGAATTGTTGATAAATATTTAATGCGGACTGAATCAAAAATAATTGAGGAATAAGGAGCCTGATACTGCGTTGTGTGATCCGTGCATTGTTACGGACTTTTATATTTACTGTGTGTGATATGTTATGTTTGTTTATTTTAATGCTTGGATTGACTTAAAGTAAAGATGTTGAGAATTGAAGGTAACTGTCAACTGAGACTGCGGCAGATCAACTGTAATTATTATTGATACGTGTAAATATACTTTTTAAGCTAATATAAATAAAAACACAAGATACTAATCGAACGGGTGTATTATTATACTTTTTATTTATTATAAAATGATATTTCTGACAATACAATACTTCATAGCACGGTCAGCCATTTTACTCGTAGTGTGACGTAGGTGTAGAAACACAAAAATTCTGATGTGAATATGTGTGAATATCAATTTTTCCCCTGTTTCTTTGACAACAATTATTACACATATTGAATTAGAAATTAACCCTCAGGCTAACGAGATTTTTTTCATCTTAAGACATTTAATTTTAATGTCAATAAAAATAATGTATGGACACTTGCCATTGTTCTTTGAAAACACGAGTTCTCATCGCACATTTGACATTGGCAGAATTGTCGACATCGGCACTGCTTGCCATATTAAAAAACTGAACTGAACTGTCAAACAGTGTCAAATATACGGAGGGAAGGCAGCTAGATTTAACATTGGTAAACATTAACTATGAACAATATGATACTAAAATAACATTTAATTCGATAAAACTGAATAGTAATATTATTATAAGCTAAAATGAAGTGCCACGTCCCAGGCCCAAACGTTAAAGGTAACAGATATTGCAATTGTTTATGGCAAACAATATTTCAGTAGGTTAAAACTTTTTTCTTTTAGTTCTAGGTAGAACAGTGCATGCTTTAGCTCGCTTTGGAGATGAGCTATACCTGGAATCATTACCAGATTGCGTACTATTGCGGACTCTGAACTCCGCAGAATCGGCATACGCAATGGTCAAATTTAACAAGAACTTCTTTTCTTACTTCAACTACAACTACTATTCAACAGAAGACAACGAAGGCCTTAAATGTAAAATATCTATGAAGTCAGCGTTAAACATTTTCAAATCTCCAGCACACATGGATAAACAAGTAGAGAACTTAGAAATAAAATTAGATGCTGAATCCTGTAAACTAATATTCCAGTTAAAGTGCCGGCATGGCATTGTGAAGACACATTTTGTGTCGATACTGGACTGCAAGGCTATGCAAGCAGTATACACAAAGGACTGTGTACCTAACAGGTAATATACATTGTTATTCAGATTCATTTCGCTACAAGTTTTATATAAATCTCACCCAAACTAGAAAACTACTCTGTTTTTTACACACTAATCCTTGATTAGTATCATCTTTTAGTTGGATTACCAAGTATCTCCCTTAGATATTATGTAAGAACACTAGTATCCCTAAGCTTTACTGCCTAGGAAGCCATAAGCTTGAAATAATCTGCCATGTAACTAATACAAGAAGGCAATCATATTATTGGTTAATATTACCGCTATTTCCAGAATAACATCACCACAAAGAATATTATCTGAAGCACTTGGCAACTTTCAAAGTTCAGATGACCAGGTCACAGTTGAGGCATCATCGCAATGTTTAGTAATGCGCAACTACATTGACAGCAATGCTGACTTGACTAAAATCATAAGAACACAAATCACATTGAAGCCAGCTGAGTTTGATGGTTACACTATAGATGAAGAAACCACAATTACATTCTCATTGAAAGAATTCAAGGCTTTACTAGCTTTTGCAGAGGCTTTGAATTTACCTCTACAGCTACATTTTGAGACAACAGGAAGGCCCATAGTGTTCATAGTACATAATGGCTCCACTTTTGAGGCCCACTTTGTCCTTGCAACTTCAAAGCCTGACAATGCCACGCAAACCACATCAACACAACATACTAATGTTGAAAGAAGTAAAAGGAAAGATTCAAATAGCACATTAGGGTCAGCAAAAAAGAAACTTCACGTTGATGTTGATATATCAAAATGCTTGGATGAAGATTCCCATTTATTCAATTTTATTGATATACCTGGAGAAGTCATAGATAATAATGCAAATGTTGAAGTAGGAAATACTGAACACAGCAAAAGTATTCATAGCAATAAGGAGTTAATGGATTGCGATAACATACCACCTTCGCCTACAGCCAAGAACACAATAAAATCAGTGTTCAAAAGATGCTTTGAAAGCACATTTGATCCAAGACATTTATTTGGTGCCGTTTTAGCAGAAAATTCAGACAGTGAGTAATGTTCGTCAACAAATATGGATGTATTCAAATGTAAATATATTTATTTTTAAAATATAGAAGTATAACTGTAACTTCTTTTTATGTTCAACTTTGTAAAAGTATAGCCTTATATGATTCAAAAAGATAATTAGAAATATAATAATAAAGTGGAATACATTAAATTAGGTGATAAATGAAATAGCATCATCACTGCATTATGATTTTATAGCAAAAAATATACATACACAGGCAAAAGTATTTATACACACGTCACAAATTAATGTTCGATGATATAGTCCAAACATTGGGGATCCAACAATATACATTATGACTACATGCCATTGTTTTCGGTAACATATCCTAATGTTTTAGTTTATAAGAATAAGCGTAATCACCACATAATTAAAATAAATATATTAAAGAAATAAAGCAACTCTCCAAAGTTGAATCCAAATGTGTACAAGTTTACAAATCCAAACTGTAATGTTCACTATTCATTTGCAAACAATATTTATTGCAAAACATATCTGAATGTGCATAGAGGACAAGGTATAATCGAGACAAGGATAAGTTTACAAAAACTTGTATTTATTCAGTAAAAATTATAATTAGGTATTAAATTTACTACTAAAATTAGCACTAGAATTAAATCGTGTTCCTGAGAAGCAACATCATCAATTTTACAATGTATCCATTACAAATTATGCATTTCGGTAACTAACAGTTTACATGCAAATATACAAAGGTTTTGTAAACACCTTTTACAATTTTTATAACTTTCATTTACCATCACTTGCATGTTTTATTTATACTGAACAGCAGCGAATCGTAAACACGTGATAAATAGATTGTTTAAATTTACTTCAGATTTGGCTTCTACAATACAGAGATCAAAGTTATAATCATATGAGGATGTAAAAGAACAAAATGCAGATTTGTTTTTCTATAAAAATTACCATACACATTTCATCATTATAACAATAGCTAGCTAACATGTCTTAAAAAAGATGAAAAAAGACCTTGAATTCTATTTTAATTTATTATTTATAAAATACGGCAGCGACACCATTTAATTACAATAAGTATTTATTTTAATTCAATTTCAATATTGTCTCTGGCCCAGATGGAGGGGCTCGCACTGTGAATCACGCCAGGGGCCTGCTCTTAACGTCCTAACCGCATCACCAACACACTCACTATCCAAATAAATCAATGAAAAAGGGCACTGTTATTTAGGAACAATCCTCTTGGCTCTTTCTCACACACTGTGCTACTTTCCTTTTAAACTCCGAATATGATTCCCTCCATTCTTTCTGTAAAAAGAAACAGAATGAGCGCTCATATCTACTACTGTGGTTATGTTCAGGTCCATGCAAGATGCGAGTTTATGAGCTTGCTGCTATGTTATGTCAACTCCTCTCTCACACGCTGTCTATGTTATGTTGTGTTACAATGCCCCTTTTTCAACAGTAATCATTATTTCTAAAAATGCCCTTTTACTCCTAAAAGCAATCTTCTTGACTTTTCCTAACACATCTGGCAACTTTCTTTTTGAAATCCGAATATCGTTCTCTCCATTCCTTCTGTGAATACAAACAACACTATAATGAGAACATGAAATGCATAGACACAAATATAGTCAATAAATAAGATTGTAAGTATGTTAAGTGCCTTACAGCACACATTACATAACATGCAATAAGTCAACTACAGCTAATTACTTTTAGAATATAGTGAAATTGGTCATGAATAAAAGAAAAATGAAAACATTGAGCCATCACAATGTTCTTTATATTACATAATAGCTAAAAATAACAAACTGCCATATAAATAATATCCAGATATTATCATTTAAAAAACAACTACTTTGAAATTAATATGCATGCAACTAATAGATATAAAAAAGTGATTCCACATAAAATATTTATGGATTACTACTACAAACTCAGTTCTAATTCTGGTTCCGTACAATTCACCTGCCTACATAATTTCTGTCTAATCACCCACATTATTTTACATTGAGGCCAATATTAAGAACAGCAATAGAAAATTAAATTAATCATCAGTATACCGAAATGAAAATATTAAAAATATGGACTATACATTTTTATTAGATTAGTTTTTAACAAATTGTAATAAAGGAACATACCGCAGCATCAACATTAGCAGGGCTTTCGTCATTAGGATCAGCTAGCATAGAGATTACACTGATAAGGATTGTCTCCACTGTGTGCACAGGCAACCATCTTTCTGACGCCTTCTCATATCCCCATTTGTCATCACCAGGTTCATGCAATATTGATATGCAAACATCACCATTTTTTTCAACTGAAATTTAAAGCAGTAAAGGAAATTAAAGATTTTTTTTATGAAAGATAACTATTATGTAGTGGATGACATTGTCTATATGAAGAATATATAATAATAAATAAATAACACCCAACAGTCACATACATAGTCCTGACCCCACACTAAGATCGAGTCTTGTGTCGTGGGTATCAGGAACTATGAGAGACTTTTCGGTCTCACAAACACCCAGACCCGAAAGAAATATTTGTGGGTCGCACAAACATTTCTCTCGGTGCGGGGATCGAACCCGCGACCTCTCGTTTCACAGGCGGCGTCTAACCGTCTGCGCTACGGAGGCTGTCAAATGAGAATGAATAACACATTTTAATTAAAACTTAATAATAGCTCCAACATGATTAATTTTACTTGATATATATACTACAGCTTGGGCTTATTATGTATGGAAATAACAAACCATGAATATAATATCTGCATCCAACATGTTAATTTAATTTTTCATCATGGACACATTTATGACTAGACTTTATGTTGGCTAATATTTTTTGCAAACAGAATTATTATCGTTAGCTACAGCCCTAATTAGGTACACTGAGTTGACAGTACATCTATTCATTATGGTATTGAGCTAACCATAAACAGAAATCCAATTACAGATAATAGAAATACATTCATTACAAAACCTAAAAAAAAAACAATTATCTAAGCATTGTAAGCAGGTTCTAATAACTCAGTCCAAGTAAATCCTAATATAGGAGAGCCTTGCAGTGCTATAAAGTGACTATTTAACAGTCTCATTAAATTTTACTTATAAAATAAAAATAAAATACTATCATACCAAGTTTTAATGAAATTCCAGTCATTCCAATGTTATTGTAATGCTTTTTATCTATAATTTATCACTTAAAATGCTATGCTATCAAAGGTATACTTAAATGACTAATGTTGTTTCTGCAATCAAATCTTTGTCATGCATAAAACTTTGCAATGTTTAATTATGACTACATTAAAGAAATTATTTAAAGGTCCACTTGAATAATTCATATTTCAATTGATACTAATAAAAAGCTTTTTGTTTTAAATTACAATAGTTCTATAATTCTTTAAAGATTAGTATGCATATTATACACTACTAAATTATTGAATACAAATAATACTTATCTATATAACTCTTAAACTGTTAATAGAAAATATATTAACAACACTACTCACTATTTGGATGCCATATTTCAGTGACAAATTTCATCCGTGGTGGCCTCAAAGGATATTCTTTTGGAAAATGTAAATGCGCTTTGAAGAATCCACCCTCACTGAAAACAATAAATCAGTACAATTTACAAATGGTAACAACCAAACAACCCCTTGCATCATCATATCAAGTACACCAATCATTACATTGCTGAAAATTTGCCTACCTAAGCAAGACTGTTTTTCAGTATTAATGCTAAATCAAAACTTATCCCAATTTGAACAAAAAAAAAAACATACACTATACACATGTACAAACTATTTATTATACCCACTGCAGCAACTCAGAGGCTACACCAATGATCAAAAAGTGCTCAAAAAATTTACAAATATTAATTTATTGGTACATAAATAGGAGCAGAGCTAAAAAGATATCAGGCACAAACCCCAACTTGGGCACATCACCATCCCGACTAAAGTGAATATATAGGGAATGAACTGATTCATTAGGAAGTTTTGTTCAAAACCTCAGGATTTATTATCAGATATATTCTGCCACTAGGTCATTAGCCAACTAACCAACAATGAAACATGATATAGGCAAAAAAGGTTTGAACACAGGCACAATAATTTACATAGGTGATGTAAACTGATGATAATCATAAAGTGGGGCAATGGTACTCACTATAACGTGTCTGGAGGTCCGATGATGAGCACTTCCCATCTGTAAATGTCATTGTCGTCTATCAACCCAGCAGAAAATCCTTCTACTGGATTTTTGTTCAATTCTGAAATAGATAAAAGCCAAACTGACAATGCAGTGCTAAAGGCAATGTGGTTTTTTGCAAATAAAGCAAATTTGCGCACAATATTCGCGAGAAACGTGAACGTTTGCCAACTTTCAACCGTAAATACACTTATTTTACTCTTTGACTTTGGCACGAATACCTGTCACGACGACGACTATTGATTTTATTACGAACGAACCGACCCTTCATAAATTAATTAAAATTAAAACACATGAAATAGAAATGTTTCTCAAAATTTACAGCATTTTTGAATTCACAAAGATAGCCAAAATTCGTCCGCTGAGGTCAATGATTGCTGGGACGAGTAGTCTCACAATCGTACAGTGACTGGCACAAATGATACTACAGTAAAAGGCACACTTACCAGCTAGCTGCTTTTTTAATAAAAGCGAAGACTGTGGCTCTGACATTAATTACAATTGTGAAATTTACCCTGATGACACGAAACAAATGATTTTTCCACAAAAGATGGCTGGCTGAGTTTTGAGCAGGTTGTGAAACATATGAGTTGCTGCTTGTTTCCGGTACGAGATGTTGCCACACTCAAAAAATTTTAACATTTCAAAATCATGACATTTGCTAAAGATTGTAAAAAGTACTCGACATATGACTCGACAGAACCTCAATTCAAATATGTTTTTATTTTAGGAACCTCACGAATTTATTTATTTAAAATGAAATGTCATTTTTACGCATATCCTCGGTTAGAAAAAAGGGTAAATCTCGCTTTGAATAATTACCATTTCGTCTTTATGTGTTTCTTGGTATTTTATGTATATTATTGAATTGAGAAGGATACCGATTTATAAAAATAAACTGATTTACGGTATTATCAGGTATTATTGTACTGAATGAAGCTATTGGATTTTTGTATTTTTTTTTTTATTGCAATGAATGGCGAGACGAGCAAGCCGTTCGCCTGATGGTAAGCGATACGACCGCTTATAAACAGTAGCAACATTCCACTACGCTCGCCATCCTGAGACATAGATGTTAAGTCTCAATATGTCCAGTAGATACTCTGGCTACAATGTCTTTCAATCCGAAACACAACAGTGCATTTACGCAGCGTTGTTTCACGGGAGAAATAGACATTGTGGTGAGACCTACCCAGATGGCCCCTCACATATGAGAGACCTACCACAAGTAAACTTCTTTGTACTTTTATTTTTCGTATATTACTATGATAGATCAATTACATTTTAACACTTCCCGTAACACGAATGACTAGAAAATAAGTGCGGAATGCAAATCATAAGTTCGATATAAGATATAAAACAAATATACAATTCAGGTAATAAGCATACCAACTACATTACTTAAACACCTAGTGGTCTATTCTTTGGTATACACTACTGGTGGTAAGTATCTCATATGTGGGAGGTCGCCCAGGTGGGTACCACCGCAATGTCTATTTCTCCAGCCAAACAGCAGTGTAAATGCACTGTTCTGTTTCAGATTGAGGGGCAATGCAGCCAGAGTAACTACGGACATATTGAGACTTAACATCTTATTTCTCAGGATGACGAGCGTAGTGGCGAGCGAGCGAAGCATGCAAATGCAAGCAACATTACAATTAATCTGACGCAATCTAACGAATAGAACTGTAGAAGAGATATAAAGCAGATACAAAATTAACTAGAGATACAACTTCAAATTAATAAAAATGAATTCACATACTATAAATTACTACGAGAAAATTAATGCTTATACAAGACTCGTTTAGATGCACCTAATTTCATTCAGATATCAATTTCATTAATGGCCATTGATATTTCGTCATATAGGCTGTAAAACATAGGTACGTACAAGGGCGGATCCAGCTTTTACGCCAGGGGGGTTCACATTATAGTTCATGTCAGATTTTACGCCAGGGGGGGGGGTCATATAGGTCATGTCAGAACACTGGGTCAGATTTCAATACTCCAATTCGTAATGACTTTTTAAAGTTTATTACAGGCGTGATTTGTGAACACACACATACTTTTTTACTTTATTTATCGACATACAAAGAATTAAATGTGCTTATTTTTATCAACAAGATAATTAATATATTTTGTCAATCTGGGGCCAGCCCAGGGGGACGTCATGACCCCCATGACCTCCCCCCTGGATCCACCCTTGGGTACGTATTATATTAAGTAATTTAAATAGGGCCGGACCATCCCATGCAAATTCATGTTAACACCTCTCTTTTGTATCAAATACATTTGGCGTCTGTATTATTTAAGTAGGTATTGGATAGAACGAAACATAATGAAAGGATGGCATAAGAAAGCTTGTGCTATAAAATCATAAGAATTACTTTTAGTTATTAACATAGACTAAGAAGCTTTAAATCAAGATAACATTTTCTATATTATTTTCGATGGGACTGTGACTCAATGATTATAGAATAAAGTTGTGACTGGATATATGATAATATGCCTGCAACCCGAGTGAAGACTGGACGGGCAACTAGTCCTATAATCGCATAAAATATCAACCACAGAACATTAACCAATATTAACAATGTTACGATGGCAACATCGCTCGGATACCACTAACACCATCTATTGGTAAAGTTGATACACTTTAATTCAATTAAATAATTTATTGTAATAAATTGAGTCACTCTAAACAGGCAATATATTTGGACTTTAAAATATTAAATAAAATAGTAAAATTGGCGTTACTATGTACCTAAGTTGATAACTACTTGAACGACCACATACAAAGGAGATATTTTTATTTTAGAAAGAAAATATCATCGATTTAAAAAGTTTTTATGGGACACAATATAGATGACTTTATTACAAAAGTATAACTTAATTGTAAATTATTAGTTAAAATTTATTACAAAAGTTTTTATAACTATAGTCATCTTTATTCACTCTGTTCAGATGTTTTTCGTGCTTTTTTTCCTTGTGGTTCTGAATGTCCGTTTACGTGCTCGATTTTTCTTTTCTTCTTTTTATTTTTAACTTTCTTATTAGGTTGCGGACCTTGAACGTGGTTTTTATTATTATTTACTTTGACTGTTCCTTTGCATGAGCCTACAATACTAAGCAATGAATCAAAACTTAAATCAGTTTTTACTGAACAACTTTCATGGAATAATTTAATAGTGTTTATTAGTTTCTTCAACAAATTGAAGAAATTATTTTTTACCGCAACCTCTTTTTCACCAGATAAGGTGTCAGTTAGTACTTTTTCAAACTGGGCTTCCAAGTTGGCCAGTCTGCTAAGTGCATTGTTAGTTGTAGGTTTGCTTCTCTTCAAAGCGCGATAAAACCCTGTCATCAACTCAATTCCTTCATTGCGACGAAACTGTCTGACCTCACTATTGAATATATTTTCTATTAACACTGGGACCATTTCGTATATACCCTCCCATTCTGTTTGCAAAATATTGTGGAAGAAGATAATAGGCAACATACAATTTCTGTTCTTAAAGTAGCTTTGCAGAGCATCTTTGAATATTTCTACTAGCGGTGATGAGGTTTTCTTTTTTGGCGTGTTCTGTGTCGTAATTTTTTGAGCACAATGTACTATAAACATTGCAAAGTATGTAACAATGTCGCCAAGTGCTTGATACAGGAAATGTGATCGCTCTCCTTTATCAATTGTTGATTTTAAATAATCACACAAAATATCCATAGTTACATCATCAGTTGAAGAAAACTTCTTTATTTTTGTCAGATTTTTTACTGTTTTCCTCACTCTGTTTTCTAATTCGCTAAACTGACTATCTTGTATACAAAATTCTAGGCATCTCGTCAATGGCGTCATCAATCCCAAGCAGATATCCATTGATGGATCTTTTTCTAAGTATATATCAATTAAGTCGAGAACACGAATTCTGAAGTCAGACAGTGCCTTTTTATCTTTGCGATCTTTCTTTGTTTTTTTGTTCTTGCCTTGGTGGAATTGCCGGAATGCTTCTGCTAAAGCGTCGTCAAGTTTTTTACCTTCCTCCTCGTCGATCATATCAGCATCTACGCTTTCGGTATCGGAGGCGGTTGCAGCGGCGCCTAAAGCTTTCTGCACCGCTAGTCTTAGTTGTTCAGGTGTTTTCATTTCTTCATCATCATCATCATCTTCAATGTTGCTGTCACTTGCGTCATCGCTTTTATCATTAACATCTCCGTCATTTTCAGTATTCTCCTCGTTTTCGTCATTGCTTTCAGCGTCCGATTCTTCACCTTCAGATTCGCTATCTTGCGTCAGAGGGTTTGTCTCGTTTTCTGGGTCCAGTACTGACACTATTTGACCCATTGAAGAGGGGGTTAAATATTCCCAAAGCAGTCTGAATACGCATTGTACCACCGATCTAAGAACACTTGACTCAACTGATAAAATTGAAAGTAGAACTTCCACTAACACTTCAATCCATTCTGGATCAACTGACAAATCACCTTCCTTTTTCTTTTTCTGTTTATTTTTTAATCCTTTCTTATAGTGTTCGTAGCAACTTTTCAGCTCCTTGATGGAACTTCTGGCAACCTTCACATGAGTAGGCTCAGAGAATAAAAATAATCCAAGCTGATAAAGTAGTATGAGGAAAACTTTATCAATTTTAGATTTTGGGTCATTCTTTTCAATTTTTTGACAAACATCCATCAGCATTTGCCAACACTCCATATTTTCTTCGGGAAACTGTTTTTCTAATTTAGTACGGATTTGTTCTTTCTCCATGATAGTGCAGATAAAACTGCTAAGGGATGATAAAACAGTTACAAGGTGGTCCACATTGGAGAAACGAGATGTGAAGCATCTGTAGAAGCTTGATTTGATGGAACCTGAAAATGCAATACACAGCTATAATGCAGTTTGAGCAACATCAGATTTTAAAAAACACACAGTATTTTTTACATCAAAAGAGCTACAAACAGATTTTTAACCTATAGTATGATTCTCAATTGGGAACAACCAACATGAATCAGTTTAAACAAATAATACAATACCAATATTATTAGGAAAGCAGGATCCTTCAAATCTCTTAATTGTATTTTAAATAGTTTGCAAATAGAAAACTGAGAAAAGTTTCGCAAGAGAGTTAACTGTTAACTAAACTCCTAAACATGTACATGAGCAATATTAAATAGAAACATTATGAAATATAAAAAAAACAATGACAGTGATATCATACCTGACATGTCGTTAGTGACAGCAACACTTTCATCATCACTGATCTTAAAGAAACCAAAGCACATCAGCAGTTTCATGTATGTGAGTTTAAATTCTACATCATCTTTCACAGCTTCATGGCTCACTAAATATGACAGTAGTTCTCCCGCTTTCACCCTCTCATTATTGTACCAACTTCTCTCAACATTCTCCTTAACCAATTTCTTTGTTGTATTCAGCAAAACTCCTTTGAAGAACTTAGCCATTTTCTTCACTCCATCTTTATCTAGGTCGGCAACAACAGATTTCACAACATTAGAACCAGTGATTTCAGAAAAATTAATTTCACCTGGATTGAAAAGCAGCTTCTTGAGTAGCTGGACTCTTGTTTTGCCAGTGACTTTTTCTGATTTCAGTGCTTTAGTTAGAGCATTAAGTAAATCTTTTTGTTTTTTAATCATTATTTTGTTGTCATCTTCATTGTCTCTCTTACTGCGAATTTTACTAGCAGTTTGCAAGCCTTTAAACCAGTCCATGAAGAGTTTGAAGAAATTCCTACTGATTAGGTCTGGTATAACTTCAAAATTGTCTTGTATACTGTTTAGTATTGTTGTAAGAATGTTAACAGCTGCCAGTTCTCGGTTCCTGTTGTGCTTTACAAGTTGACTGTCAATGCCTGATGTCCAAAATAATTGCAGGTGAGGTGAATTAGATATTTGAGTACCAATTTCTTTGTATATTGGGTGACTTAGTGAATTATATTCAACACCAGCCTAAAATGAAATATAATAATTAGTTATTTCATGATTTAATCTGACATTAGTGTCCTAAATTCGGATCTATTTTTATTTGTTGACAAAATTAGAGTTTAAAATTAAATAATAGTTTAATAAACTAAAAATACACGCTTTAATAAGATATCCAACTAAAAAAGTAAAAATGGGGTGTTTACAACCTTTACTCATCCTCCTGCACCCCACGCTTTGTAACAATAAAATGTATGTATTTTACTCCATTTTCTTATCTTAAATTCATTATCAATAATTTTTACTTTTTTAGTTGGATATCTTATTAAAGCGTGTATTTTTAATGTCTTAAACTATTATTTAATTGTTTTTACTAAAAACATCAATCTATGGCTGTATTTTCAGAGCAAGTTAGCGGCATGCATAATATCCAATTTTTTTTTTCCTAAAATCTATTTTTTTTTTTAAATTATTGTATTGTCATCGGTCCTGGATAAGTATGCAAAATTTCTAGTCAATCTGACGTTTTGAAGGGGGTCAAAATCATGTTCAAAGATTCTGTTACATACTAACATACATATGTCTGAAGCTAATAAAAGCGTATTAAAAAAGGCATATGGATTACAGAATATTCATTACATTTCCCAATGAAATCTGCTTTCTAGTAATATCTAGACTTATAATAACATTTTTTTTTATCTTACCAAAAGTTTTTCACAAATTGAGTGAATGTTATCTTCACCTAGCACTTCGGCAACTCCAATTAGTTTCCTCAGCTTTACTTTTGTTGGGAATTTGTTATTAACCACCATAAGGAAGTATAGAGAGTCTAGACTGTGTTCTTTTATATCTTTCTTGAACTCCTGCTTTATGTTTGACCAAATAATGGAGGCAAACTGATCTTCATCCAACTGAAAAAAAAATTGACACAGGTATAAAAAAAATACGAAATATATGTTTTTGGTATTTGAAGAATTGGTAAATGTGAGAAACTTTAGAAAATATTGATATGATGGTTTCGTGTGCTGTATACTGCATTGCACTTCGTTTTTATGCTCAGTAGGAAAAGAGTGTTTTGAAGAGTATTTATTTGAAAATAAAAAAAGATGATTAAATTGCTTGTAATGTGATAGACATGTTAATATTTTACAGATTAATTATATCTAGAGATTTAGTATAAAATTAAATATTTAGGTTTCAAGATTTAATAATAATAGAATTTGTACTTACTTTAGTAGCAAAATCCAGCAGAATAAGGTAAGCAACTGTACTGAGATATGATTTCTTTTTGCTTGCTGTTAACAACATTTTTACAACTTCCGCCTGCTCTTCACTGCTGCTTTTTAGAATAAGATTTGATCTGAACAATGCGCCACATATTAAAATCTGTCCAAGTGCTACATCACCCACTTCCTGGAATATTAAATACATGTTACAAATTCAGTATCTTCATCCAAGTAAGGTTCACCAGTGATATAAAGCCATGGTCAAGGATTTCTATAGTATTATTGAGTGGTTAAAATCTAAATAATAGGGTATAGGTACTTGACTTCCACTTTTTTTATTGTTCTTTTCAAAAGTTCTAAAAACCAAACAGTAAGTAATATCCAAAATCAACAAACAAATGAAGAATTTCATTAATATATTCAGAATTAAACAAGACTTTTAAAGAGAGTTTAAGAAAAGGGATGCAAAACAAAACTAATGATGTCACTAAACTCAACATGCATTACATTGTGTGTATGTGAAGGAGATGGTAAGATGTCCTGACTACACTCCATACACACTCACTCACACTATCTATTTTTCTCTCTGTCTATTTTTACAAGCTGCTATAATACTGTTATGATAGAAATGTTTTATTTTAGTGGCAATTGTATTTGTATGCAAAATAATAAAATGTTGCATACAAATAAATATACAAAACTTACACTTTTCGACGATCCATTCGCATGTAGTTCCTTTTTAACCAACTCAAGTACTTGACTAGTTGTCAACTGTTCGAATTTCGTGAGTACAGCGACCAAGGTGGCGAAGTAGCCTGCGCGTATTTCGGGCACGTTCGCGCCCAAACTACGTACAAGTCGTTTGACCACATACTGCGTATCTTTAGTGCTCTAAATATAAATGAATAAAAACACATTTTAACATACACAAAGTTATATGAAACGTACTTTTTACATGTATAAATTCATCAAATATAAAATCTAACCTCATTGCCTTGTAATTGTGATATTATCTTCGCTCCCCCTATTAGTTTGGAATCATCTTTTGGAGCTTTTAACAGATCAAATGCATCCAAAATAGAAGCAGTTACTTTCACATCTGTTAGGGGCTTATTTTCATCGCTTTCTTCTTTCATTTTCATTGATAATAGTTGTCACAACAATCAAATACCACATGGAATCCACATTTCACTTCAATATTGAATGAATAGAATGAAACTTCAGTCTTCACCACAGAACTTCACCTGTCTCTGACATTTATAATCATTTGACATTTGACAGTACCATTTTTTTTTTTTTTTTCCTTCTGGCAATTGTATAACATTATGCCATTTTCAAGTTAGGGAAACGATATTACAAGTTAGGGGAACGAAATTTAAAACAAAATTTGGAAAATAAAGGATCAGTAGGTAATGTAGGAAAGTAATAGGATTACAAGGAAATAGAAAACTATAATATATACATCAGATTTTTATATCATTTTGGATTATAAACATACATAAAGCCTTATATATATGATAATCATTAGAATATAATAAAACTGGAATAGATGTTGGGAAAGGAATTTTAAGCAATCTAAGATTATGGTATAGGGTAGAGGAATCATTTCTAGAACACGACAGAAATAAATGGTTTACATCTCCAACATCTTCCCCACACTCACACGATTCAGATTGTACAATATTAAGCCTTGAAAGATGATAGGGGGTGCAAACGTGGCCCAATCGCATGCGTATTAAAATCGATGTAGTTCTTTTACAAAATTCCATTTTTGAAAACCAAGGTTTGTTACGGATACATGGTTGTACATAATAATAAGATTTACCCTTATACTGACTACTGATTGACCACACATTACTCCAGGAGTCCAAAAGATAATGTTTAGGACATGCTAAAATATCATGAGTAAAATTTTTAAATGGAAACATATCACCACCCAATATGGCTAGTTTAGCGAGTTGGTCTGCTTTTTCATTACCACAAATGCCGGAATGACTAGGAATTCGAAGGAAAACAATTTCAATGTTATTATTTAAACATTTTAAAAGTAAATTTCTGCATTCGCTAATAATAGCATTTCCTTTGGACTTAAAGGGATTCTGAGCCAACGCCTCAAGAGCACTCATGCTGTCAGTAATTATTAGGACTTTTTTAATTTTAGAAATTTGAGCATATTCTAATGACTTGAAAATACCATAGCATTCTCCAGTAAACACGGATGTTTCCAAGGGAAGTTTAATTTGTTGCACAATTTTGTACTGGGGGTGATATACTCCTATGCCTACAGAGGATAAACCATTTTTCGAGGCATCACTATATATATGATGCCAATCAGGCCACCTAATGTTCACTATATCGTTGAATTTTTTGTTAGCATTAGGGTCGTTCTTGGTAATACCGATATCAACTATTTTCGGAGTTGTAATCAATGTACAGTAATCATAAGTAAATATAGGTAGGAGACGTGAGCTGTAAGAAGGGGCACTTATGGATTTATATTTACTAGTGGTCGCCTAGTGATCGAAATTCGACCAAATCAAGAAGAGAAAAAGTTTTTACCTGTATGATGATGTTATTCTGATAATTCGTGCACATTTTTTGTACCTGAATGTTGTTATTGCAGATTGCTGCTACAGAACTTTCTTTATGCATATAATGATAGTCCGTGTACATTTAAATGTATCTTACTGCTACACAATTTGTATAAGCGCTCAGCATTTCACGTAGTTTTCGTTAAATTAATCTTTTCTGTTTGACATTCAACAAAACCACAGTAAACAATTTTTTCTGATTGACATTCAACGATGTCTATAATAAACCAAAGAAACAATTTGACCAAAGAGTATGTATACGTGTACAAATATTTGTGTATGCGTGTGTCAAATGCATGCTGGTTTATTTATTGATTTAATGTACTTTTTATGCATTATTTTTGAAATCTTTTTTTATATTACATTTAATATTAGGCCTAATATTAATATTATTGCCTGATTTAAAATTAATATTCTCTTTTAATATTAATATTATTACCTCATTAGGCAAATAAAACCTTTTTTTGATATGTCTATGTCAGAAGAACAAAATGAAAAAAAAAAAAGAAACAATTTGACACCAGAGTATGTATACTTGTGTATGGATGTGTGTGTGAAATGCATGGCAGTGTGTGTAATGTTTTATTTTTTGATTTAATGTACTTTATAAGCATTATTATTGAAAAATATTAGCATTCTCCACTTCTCCTACACATAAACTATAAGTGTGCCAAATTTTATGCTCCTGCGTCCGCGCAATTTTCGTAAAAAGGGATCCAAAGTTTTTGCATCACGTATTAATATATAGATTAAAGCTTATCACTAAACATGGAGTAGATTTGTGGAGCCAGAAAGATGAGGAGGATAATTCATTTATTAATATAGGAAGTTTTGACTGCAAGGGATGGTTGGAAAATTGCATTACTCTAAATAAAAATCTATCAGAAAGGTATTGACGCCGTAAATTCAAAGGGGGCTCAGCACACTCAACACCCAAAGCATTTAAAGGACTTGATTTCATTGCACCAGTAATTAGACGTAAACTTTTAGATTGGATTTTCTCAATTTTTTTAAGACCAGCTAAGTTGCAAGGCTCCAGTAAAAAAGTACCATAATCCAATATTGATCTTATTAATCCATTGTAAAAAAGTTTTAGTGAAGAAGGATGAGCTCCCCACCAAACCCCTGACAGACATCTCATCATATTGATGACTCGTTCACATTTATCAGAAATATAATTAAAATGTTCTGTTGCGGTCATTCGTGAATCTAAGATAATACCTAAATACTTAACATGGTCTTTGAAAGGAATTATTTGATTATCGTATTTTATTAAGAGGGGATATGATTGTTTTTGTCTTGAAAAAAGCATGATATTGCTTTTGTTTGGGGATAATTGCAAACCATGCTTATCCAACCAAGTTTTAAGCAGAGTAAGTGAAAATGACAAGTTTTTAGTTAAATTCAAAATAGATTGATCAGAGCAATACAAAAGTAAATCATCGGCATACTGTAAAATGGAAATGGAATTATCTAGGCTACTTTCTAAATCGTAAGTATATACATTATATAAAATAGGGCTCAGAACAGACCCCTGAGGTAGTCCTTTCGAAATGGATCTTGAAGGTTTGGATTCAGAATCTAATATTACAGTTCTATCTGATAGCATATTTATTATAAATCGGGTTAATAGATATGGAAAATTCAATTTTAATAATTTATTTTTAAGGATTGAAATTATAACATTATCATAGGCTGAAGATATATCTAAAAATGCTGCTATTGTGGAATGATTACGTGATAAGCCTATCCACTCACACGTCCACGTCACTGTCACTTATTTTGACAGAAATTTTCCGATTCCCGCCTTTTCAATATTCATAAACATAAAGCAATATATCCTTGTACCTATTCTAGCTACAGGGAAATAAAAAATAGCTTTAAGTATCTAAAACTATGCAGAATTATTACATGTGACAATTATTGTACAAATATAATTCAAATGTTTTGTAAACAAATAATAAAAATTCTATACAGATCGAATTTCAATGGTATTTCATTTTCAAATCATGTTTTCACCCATTAAATCATATTACATACCAATAAAATCCATTTATAAATAAAGTATATACTATAAGCTTTCTTTTGATATCCATATTTTACTACTTAAAGTTATTTTTATCTTATAAAAATCCAAAAAAATATACCCATAATCACATAACCAATTTTTGTTAAGTTTGCGTTTGCTTAGTGACTCCCAGTTCCGGGTTACGATTTAATGTTGCCAAGTGATCGTATTCAGTGGAGTCGAATTTTTTACTGTTTTTTTTTTATTATTAATTAATTTTATCTTTTTTGTGTACATTTTTGTAACAAGTCTTTATATGTTATAAATATTCGTTTTTAATCGAATGCCATAAGTAGAAAAGAACGTCAATTCGACGTTTTTTTTTTCATAACTATTATATTTAATAATAAGGCCACAACTTATGGTTTCGAGACATGCTAATTACTTCGAGGGTAAAAAAGCTTAAGATCAAATTGTCGACCAAGATTTCCTGCATGTGCATTTTCCGCCATCTTGAAAAGGGATTTGAATTCAGTTTTTTTTTGCAATAACTGTCTGGGTATAATAATATAAATCAGAATAATCTAGCTAGGCAGATGATGATAAGGTCTGGAAACGCTCGGAAAATATATATAAAGATTTATATTTTAGGTTTCCTCGTGACCCAATACGATGCGGAGAATGGACATCAATCATCAGCCAGCAAAGACGTGAACATTTTTTTAAGCCGAATATATCGAAAATTAAATACCTATTACATTTTACACATAACTATTTGTTCTATTGATTTATATACATGTCTTGCCCAAAACATATCTACGCTCAGATTAAAGTACAAATACAAATTCATCTTCATATAAAAGTAAAAAGGATATTCGTCTCCATTCCATGCCTTGTCCTACCGACTAACGTCGGTCATAAAATTTTATTGCATTTTGTACACTGCTTTGTATAAACAACTTTAAACAATCCGCGTAAGGTTGAATTTGCAAAAGATATGTTTATAGTGTGACTATAACTACATAATATTAGAATTGTCGAGTGTTTGGTGACAGTTTCGAATAAGGTTTCGAGTGTTACTTTTGTTCGAAACTGTGCATCTTGGGTTTTTTAAAATAATGGCAATTGATGTAATTTTTTTCAAATTCAGATATTAGTATTTGTGTAGATTACAAATAAAACCCTTCAAATGATATAAACAACTATTTATTTCATTTCATTTATACATTCAAAAGTATTCGTCGAAATATACAAATGTGTTTATTACAAATATGACATCTTAAGTTGAAATAAAGTACACTTTTGCCTTACGTAGCTACAATTTTACCAAGGTTCCCAACTGGGCGTACCTGAATCGGAGGTACCAAAGATACGAAAAAATGTAAAGCCTCTTATATTGGATTATATTTACATAAGCATGTGTATTATGTTATAAGTAATACAAATGTTTCATCATACATAAAATTAGATTTTATTAAAATTCTGACATTTGGTACATTGACTTGACACATTATTCATTTAAATATTTATATGAAACTAATATGAAGGGGTAGTAAATAAACACAAAAGACGAAATCGAACAAACATGAATTTAGATAATAATAAACATTTTCAATTGAATTAATTAGGATGCAACAACAATACATGTATTTGTAGGAATGTATTTGTGGCATAGATTTAGTATAAAACATAGATCGGCAATGTGAAAGAGATAGAATAATTTAACTCATATGTTAAAGCGAGATGCATGATGCGACCATACGTTTACACAGAAGTAGCCTGCAGTGACCCAGAGTCAAAATATGTCAAAATAAGCGAGCAACAAAATTCGCTTATTTTCATAATTTATTTAATTTTACAGTACTTGGTTATATTTATTAAACGTAGTTTATTATAGTGCATTGTGCAGTGCCAAAGTGTGGTTCATACAGGCGTAAAAATCCGAAATAATTAAAGTTTTCACAGGTACCGGCCACTTTTGTACAATACTTTTTTTCGACGATATTATAGAATTAAATGGAAATCCGTGTATACATATCGATAGAAAAGAATATAGTATTTCATTAAATAAATACGCTGAAAGCATCCATTGCGTATAAAAAATAATATCAAATACGTGAATTTACAATAATTTCAACCAAAAGTTGCTAGGGATTGACTGACAGGTTCGATCAATAAAACGTTGTCGATGAAATAGTCGATGACAACACATGTTTCCCTACATTTTTATGGAGCTATAGTATGTTGTGATAGTGTGCATTCTTCTGCTTCTTCTACCTGGCGTTATCCCGGCCATATTTCCCCGGCCATTATTATAGTATTCATTCTGCAATATTACTTATTACTTTATTTTTTCTCATTTTTTTATATTTGTGGAATAATTATTATAACACTTCATGTGTGTGATTTATGAATTAAGAACCTGTTTCAATCGCTGCCAAGAGTCTGTCAATTTATAATAGTAAAACAAGAACATATATGCACAGTATCATCGTCCAAACCTTGAAGCAACATTATTCATTTATCATAACATTAGGTATAGGCTTAAAATTTATAATTCTCATACGAAAAACATTAGTTTAGGTGACAAGATCGAGAAAACCTTTATGGTTTATTAAACTGTCTCTTTCTTCAGCCACAGGAATGCGACTAATGAACATAGGCCTTCCACAAGAATGTCTACATCAGTTTGTTGTAAGCTGCCTGCATCCAACGACTTCCTACAAGCTCCGGCCGAGCAGGCGTCAAACACTTCCCAATGTGTTACAAGTCAATTAATTGACTTAAATAAGCATATTTTTTTAACTCTGGTATAAATATACTTACGCGAATGTCACTTATTGAAAAAAACTAATAATCATGGATTTTGTTGCAGACTGAGTCCACCCTGTGACTACGAAAGCTGTAAAGTAATCGAAACTTCGCGACGGGAAATTAAAAATTAAAAAAATAAACCTAAAACTTTGTAAATTATAGTTTTATTTTATAAAAGAGTTTTTTGTTCTCAGTTTAATTAGGTGTATGTACTATGTACACACATGTTATATCACAATGAAAAAAATAATTTTGTTCAGGTAAACATAAAGACCCATACAAAACATCTCAAACAAAATGTTTTCAAATAATATGACAATTTGTCTTTATTTATTTGTGTGTTTATCAATCTGTATTGAAATAAACACTTCAATAAGTTTTTGTTAATATATAATAAGATGTCGCATATATCCATAACATTTTATTTCACAACTACAGGCCGACAGCTATATCGATATCGATATGATAGTATCGAAAGTGCATGGTACACCACTATATGTCAAGCACACATGTAAACTTCACGCACACAATCGTAAATCAGTTTTGGTCGCGCTCAAAATGACACATTGCCGATCTATGTTTTATACTACATCTATGATTTGTGGTGTAGACGAAATTAAAGTTCACCAAGCATACGCATTACAAAGTATTTAATTCCGAGGCACACAGATTACATGTTCTTAAGTCTTATTCACTAAGGTAAGGTAAGGTAATTACAGTAATATTATCTACACACTGCTTAGTCCCTATAACAGTATACACATACTATGAAAGAGATGGAGCGATAGTTTTGCAAGGTTCACAGCAAAGCGGTACGAAATATTATCCCGAAACTATTGCGAGCGGCAAGGCAAGCTAGGCGACGCGACGGTGCGACGCGGATAATGTGCCGGTCGCCAGAGCAAACTGAAAGGCGCGGCCCATAGATTATAGTAATATAGCGCGGCCGCTCGGCTGGCTGCGTTGGCGCGGGTCCGATGACGTCACGAGTACCTGAGCGCCCGCCCGAGCCGGGGCGTTGGTGTGCCGTTATTTATCTAATACAAAAATTAAATTGTCGTGTGTCATGTGTGTGTATCTGTGTACGTGTCTGTGTGTGTGTCTGTGTGTGGAGCCTACATATTTATAAAATTACGAAATGTTTTCTACTGTTTGTGATTGTTACATTCATAGAAATCAAACAAATATTTGGAGAGAATATTTACATTTTTGATTATTGAATTGATGAGTAATGATTTCTTATAAGTTACAAGCATTATTTTCCAAATATTCAATTGCACAGAGTACATTTTACATACTAAGATATATAGAGGCGTCACTCAATCAATTCAACTCGCCCTCTGGCGTTAAGTAAGGAAAACAATCCCGTAATATTTCTAAACTTACTTTCATTGCGTTTATATACGAAAATAAAAGATTTAGGGAGGTTTGGACCTGAATTACATCCAATAGAATCGATTTGAATGTTGTCTATTTGAAGCAAATTATTCTGTATAGAAATGCGAACATAAAAATTCTCATTTCCGCATGAGTATGAATTTTAATAAATTTAATAATTGTTTTAAAATAAACTAATCAGCATATAAGCCAATCAATATTGTTGGAAGTAATTAAGGGCCAACAATATCCGCGTAAAATATAATCTTCGTAAAATGGGGAAACCCGTAAAAACCAACGATTTTTTCGCCCTCTGGTGTTAAGTAAGTCAAACCAATGATTACAATTCGTCGTAGTTTGTTCTAAGTTAAACCACCGTGTTCAATTGGTTCCTTGACGTCACTTACACTGCACGTTTAATACACGTATTCACTCATCACTGCACATTAATCACTGCACAAAGCAATCCTTTCTGGTCATTACAGTTGCAACTTCACTAAAAGAAAATACAAGTAAATCTATCAACGCATTTCACAATACTTGTTAATTGTTATCCGAACTCCGAAGTTGTTGTAAACTAGTGTTGAACAGGACATACAAGAGGCAGTACATTTGTCCCGTACATGACGTCAAAACGTAAGAGCGGCTCAACTTTTTAATGTGTACTACTTCATATTTGGTGTATTACTTGGTCTGTAAGGTCATTTCATTGACGTGAGCCGTGAGGCAAAGTTAAGAGCCATAAATAAGTGTCAGTACGCCTCACTTCAATTGAAGTGGGACATTGTACTGGCTCGGTACAAAAATGAGGCTACTCTTACAAACTCTTTTTCAAATTTCAAGTCATGTCCTATTCAACACTATTGTAAACAACATGACGGCCCGGGGCGCAGACTCAGTAAGATGTTGATTTTTTGAAAATATTATTTAATTGTGAGGTTTGTGCTGAAAATATGTGTTTATTAAAAATCAAAATAACAATTCTCACCATTGTCATTCAGTGAAAAGATTTAAATTGTGTGCAAAGGTAGGTGTGTACCCGAGTTAAAATAACTAAACCAGCAGAAAGGGAATGTATCTCGAAAGTTTCATGTTAAAACTTAAAAAATATGAACCGCACAGAGTACATTCATTGATTTAAAAACTAAGGATAGGCCCTTCAGTACATTGAGTACGTCAAAGATATGTCTATAAAATCGCGCCATCTGTTGGATTTTTACGTCAATGGCGGCCATGAAATTCAATAATGCTAAAATAAATGTTATACTGATTTAAGGTAGTATAATTTTACTTAGTGGTGATAAGAAATGTTATCTTTTTTTTGTGAACTTTCGGTCATCTTTATTGCAACCACGACGATACAATTAGGCATTTGTCGACGACTTACAGACCGGTGCGTTGTGTCGTCACAACCGTTGCATTGGTCCGCCGACCACTTTCGTGACAATACTTTTCGTACTCTCCGCCCCCTCCATATATTTTACGTCAATGAGTACATTATTATATATGTAATAGAGGTCTATCTTCATGCTCAAAATGGAAAACACATGGTTGTCAGTTCCAAAACAAGTAGATGATGGCGCTGTTACACGAATAACGCTGGGTACCTCTATATTTATCGGTAGATGGCCCTGTTACACAATTAATGCTGGGCACACATAGAATGGCTGAACACATCATTATTCGCCAATAGATGTCAGGAAGTCATATTTTCGGTTTGTATTTCTGTTTTTATTTTTTAAACATTCTAATTATATTAATAATATTCCTATTTCCTAATTAATATATTAACATAATATTGTTCGGGTTCGATTCCCGCACCGAAACAAATATCTGTGTGAAGTAGAGGTATTTGTTTCGGGTCTGGCTGTTTGTGAGACCGAAAAGTCTGTTGTAGTTCCTGATACCCACGACACAAGACTAGTTCTTTGTGTGGGGTCGAGACTATAAATGTCACTGTTGGGTGTATTTATTTATTTATTTGATTATATATTTGGATATTTGATTACAATATATGACATCATATTTTCAATAAACAATGATGTGTCGGAATTGATAATGACAGCTTTTCAATAATTCGCCAGCCCCCAAACCATTTAAAATCCACTAAAAGCAATTTTTCCCAACCAGGACCAAACTACCAGATTTTGTGGAAAATCCACTAAGTTGGTAACACTGGTGCAAAAAAGCTTGAAAGAGTGCCGCCCATGTAAGTTCTTGTCCAGACGATATTTGATACAAATGTTAGCCGGTTTAAAACAGCGCAGGGCCAATAAATAAATTACTATCGTGTAATAACATGAATGGAATATAAATGACTTAGTTCTATCAAATGTTAACATTGTTATACCTAGTTTTTTAATGTATTTATTTATTTTGCATTAATGAAATTTTAGCGATCGAGACATGCAAAGCTGTTATCCTTTTTCATATTGTTTGGTTTAGAAACCAAAATATAGTTTATGGTAGATTTTTAAGAAAATATCCTTAATTACGACGAGATTTGTATAGGTAAAGGTACTGGTAGGTATAGCGTAATCCATTACAATCAAAAATTGTAATAGTATTTGAAAATTACGAATAAGGGTAGTTAAGTGGTGGTTGAAAATTAAAACAAAATAAAAATATACAATTATTATTATTACAATCAATGAATAAATATTTAAGAATAAATACTGACAATTTAAAAACCTATAAATTAATAATTAAAGATTTGTACGACTTATTTAGTATTTTTTTTTATTTGGCCCGGCATAGTAGCCCGGCACAGTGCCTCTGCCTCTGCCTATGCCTCGGCTTCTGCCTCTGCCCGGCCCTCGGTCTCTCCCATTTCCGCACTGCCCGCTCAATGTATAGTTCAAGTTAACTCTTAGCACTAGTGATGGTTTTTTATTTACTTAATTGACACAAACTATGCATGCTTTCTATCACTGAAATCAAAAAATAAAACACTCACGAGCATTCTTGCTTTTCCCTTGATAACCTAAAATTAAAAATGCATTTAATTATTATTCTTTTTTATTTCAGTAAATTTGTCCAATTGTAATATGTACTAGTTTTATATCAGAACTAGCGGCCCGGCCCAGCTTCGTCTGGGTGCATATATTTTTTGATTCCACTCCACACCAAATACATGTTATTTTTCGTATAAACTCTTGTATACCTAAACTTGACGTAGCTGTCCTACTGTCCGGCTCAATCCCGTCTCATCCGTCTGTTCAGTCTCTTCCCAATCCATCCCATCCTTTCTCTTTATTATCCATCCCGTCTTATAACGTGCATTTATATTTCGTCCTATCAAATCTGTCAGCTATCCCAGCCTTCTCCCATACCTTCCACTCTATTATATCCCGTCTCTCCATATACATGTACATATAAAGATTGCCTTATGAAATTTTTGTGCAGCAGAAATCGTAATATTTTAATTTCACCACAACTTCAAAACCAAACGTCCAATTTTAATCATTCAAAGACCAAATATTATGAACATAAACTGTACTTATTGATGAAATAATTTATTTTGATAAGGATTAATAGCATGAGTAAAATAAACGCGTCTAAATGTAGTCCAAAAAAAAATTCAAGATTTTTAAATAAAAATGTGGTTGTTGTGCCTCACTCGACATAGATAGGTATAGTGTGTCGCGGACTTTTTTGTAGATATTTATAAGATCTACAATTAATTATAACATTTTATGGTTCTATCTTTTGTAGTTTAGGCAGCGTACGCAAAATAAGTAACTTCTTTGGTTGATTTTTTTCAGTTTGTGTCCGAAAAATCCAAATATCTTACAGAACCCTATTTTTTTCCAAAATAAAATATAGTCTATGTTACTCGTGGATAATGTAGCTTCCGAATGGTGAAAGAATTTTTAAAATCGGTCCAGTAGTTTTTGAGCCTATTCATTACAACCAAACAAACAAACAAACAAACAAACAAACAAACAAACAAAGTTTTCCTCTTTATAATATTAGTTTAGATAACTACGTTAGTAAAGCCGGGTACAATTTATAAAATGCGGCTGATGGACGTAGCTGAAGATATTTAGAAAATTGAATATTCTGCCGTGCCGCGTCCGAGAGACCCTGAATATTATTACCACTCTTCAGCCGCGTTCGGCAGCCGCATCTTATAATTTGTTTTTGGCTTAATAGTAGATCATTTCAATGTTCGGATTATTCGCAGTCGCGCACCTATTATCTTATTGTAATACGTTACGGTTTGCGGTCCCTGATGGCGGTTTCCATTCCGTATATATATACATATATATTGTTTTAATAGCCTAGATTGTGTCCCACTGCTGGGCAAAGGCTTCCCCTTTGTCATTCCATTTGACCCTGTCCTCGGCGAGCTCTTGTGATTTTGGCTCGAATGTATCCAACTCGTCTTTCCACGGTTTGGATGCATATTTGGAGAAGAAATATTGAAATATTTAAACTGAATTAATAAATTAATTCTTTGATATTGAAAATTTTAAATCACCATATCATTGGCTTTATCACACATAATTTATAACAATCACATCCAACATCAAACATACCGCACATTCTAGTTTGAACAAAATCTTTGGAACGCTAACACTGATCTTAATAAATATGGCGCGCGACTTTCTACGGAATACTGGAAATCAATTAAAATATTGAATTGTTTTGATATATTCTCAATTATCAAATGGCACCTACTTATTCTTTATGATATGTTTTCTATCTCTAACACTTTATTTTTCATTTTTTCATAGAATTGACACAGAAATATTTAATGAAAACCGACAAACAACGATCCTGATTTACTTTCGTGTCTAAAAAACTTCGAATCACGCGTCGAATATGGCTTATTTTTAGATAATTGATAATTATTAATGTAAAGGTATGTTTTAATAAACTATATAAGAACAATAAGAGAGTTACAAATCAATATTTACATTTTTATAAACTCCTGCGCACCACTCGTCGTTGTTCTCAAACAACACACGAGTTTGTCTTTTTTTTTGAAATATGCCTATTGCTAATTTATTTTTGGTCAATGTAAGATTAAAGGTAGTTTATTCAAGCATTATATATATTTTTTTCATAACGCTTTTTGTAATATATTTTGAATTTAGGACGCTTTTTCATTACTAGTGTATTTTCCTATAAAAATGACAGCTTACGTCAAAGTTGGAGGTCGGGACGTTTGAGTGGCTATACGGACGTCAGTCGTAAATATACTAACCACTCAAACGTCCCGACCTCCAACTTTGACATAAGCTGTCATTTTTATAGGAAAATACACTAGTAATGAAAAAGCGTCCTAAATTCAAAATATATTACAAAAAGCGTTATGAAAAAAATATATATAATGCTTGAATAAACTACCTTTAATCTTACATTGGCCAAAAATAAATTAGCAATAGGCATATTTCAAAAAAAAAAGACAAACTCGTGTGTTGTTTGAGAACAACGACGAGTGGTGCGCAGGAGTTTATAAAAATGTAAATATTTATTTGTAACTCTCTTATTGTTCTTATATAGTTTATTAAAAGATACCTTTACATTAATAATTATCAATTATCTAAAGATAAGCCATATTCGACGCGTGATTCGAAGTTTTTTAGACACGAAAGTAAATCAGGATCGTTGTTTGTCGGTTTTCATTAAATATTTCTGTGTCAATTCTATGAAAAAATGAAAAATAAAGTGTTAGAGATAGAAAACATATCATAAAGAATAATTAGGTGCCATTTGATAATTGAGAATATATCAAAACAATTCAATATTTTAATTGATTTCCAGTATTCCTTAGAAAGTCGCGCGCCATATTTATTAAGATCAGTGTTAGCGTTCCAAAGATTTTGTTCAAACTAGAATGTGCGGTATGTTTGATGTTGAATGTGATTGTTATAAATTAAGTGTGATAAAGCCAATGATATGGTGATTTAAATTTTTAATTCAGTTTAAATATTTCAATACTTCTTCTCCAAATATGCATCCAACCCGTGGAAAGACGAGTTGGATACATTCGAGCCAAAATCACAAGAGCTCGCCGAGGACAGGTTCAAATGGAATGACAAAGGGGAAGCCTTTGCCCAGCAGTGGGACACAATCTAGGCTATTAAAACAATATATATGTTGTATATACGGAATGGAAACCGCCATCAGGGACCGCAAACCGTTACGTAAATTACAATAAGATAATAGATGCGCGACTGCGAATAATCCGAACATTGAAATGATCTACTATTAAGCCAAAAACAAATTATAAGATACGGCTGCCGAACGCGGCTGAAGAGTGGTAATAATATTCAGGGTCTCTCGGACGCGGCGCGGCAGAATATTCAATTTTCTAAATATCTTCAGCTACGTCCATCAGCCGCATTTTATAAATTGTACCCGGCTTTACTAACTTAGTTATTCTGATATAAAGCTAGTACATATTACAATTGGACAAATTTATTGAAATAAAAAAAGAATAATATTAAAATACATTTTTAATTTTAGGTCATCAACGGAAAAGCAAGAATGCTCGTGAGTGTTTTATTTTTTGATTTCAGTGATAGAGTGCATGCATAGTTTGTGTCAATTAAGCAAATAAAAAACCATCACTAGTGCTAAGAGTTAACTTGAACTTTACATTGAGCGGGCAGTGCGGAAATGGGGGAGACCGAGGCCCGGGCAGAGGCAGAGGCACTGTGCCGGGCTACTATGCCGGGCCAAATAAAAAAAAATACTAAATAAGTCGTACAAATCTTTAATTATTAATTTATAGGTTTGAAATTGTCAGTATTTATTCTTAAATATTTATTCATTGATAGTAATAATAACAATTGTATATTTTTATTTTGTTTTAATTTTCAACCACCACTTAACTACCCTTATTCCTAATTTTTAAATACTATCACAATTTTTGATTGTAATGGATCACGCTATACCTACCAGTACCTTTACCTATACAAATCTCGTTGTAATTAAGGATATTTTCTTAAAAATCTACCATAAACTATAATTTGGTTTCTAAACCAAACACTATAAAAAAGGATAACAGCTTTGCATGTCTCGATCGCTAAAATTTCATTAATGCAAAATCAATAAATACATTAAAAAACTAGGTATAACAATGTTAACATTTGATAGAACTAAGTCATTTATATTCCATTCATGTTATTATACGATAGTAATTTATTTATTGGCCCTGCGCTGTTTTAAACAGGCTAACATTTGTATCAAATATCGTCTGGACAAGAACTTACATGGGCGGCCATCTTTCAAGCTTTTTTGCACCAGTGTTACCAACTTAGTGGATTTTCCACAAAATCTGGTAGTTTGGTCCTGGTTGGGAAAAATTGCTTTTAGTGGATTTTAAATGGTTTGGGGGCTGGCGAATTATTGAAAAGCTGTCATTATCAATTCCGACACATCATTGTTTATTGAAAATATGATGTCATATATTGTAATCAAATATCCAAATATATAATCAAATAAATAAATAAATACACCCAACAGTGACATTTATAGTCTCGACCCCACACAAAGAACTAGTCTTGTGTCGTGGGTATCAGGAACTACAACAGACTTTTCGGTCTCACAAACAGCCAGACCCGAAACAAATACCTCTACATCACACAGATATTTGTTTCGGTGCGGGAATCGAACCCGAACAATATTATGTTAATATATTAATTAGGATATTAATTAGGATATAGGAATATTAATAATTAGGATTCATGTTTAAAAAATAAAAACAGAAATACAAACCGAAAATATGACTTCCTGACATCTATTGGCGAATAATGATGTGTTAAGCCATTCTATGTATGCCCAGCATTAATTGTGTAACAGGGCCATCTACCGATAAATATAGAGGTACCCAGCGTTATTTGTGTAACAGCGCCATCATCTACTTGTGTTGGAACTGACAACCATGTGTTTTCCATTTTGAGCATGAAGATAGACCTCTATTTCATATATAGTAATGTACTCTGTGCGGTTCATAACTTTTAAGTTTTAACATGAAACTTTCGAGATACATTCCCTTTCTGCTGTTTTAGTTATTTTAACTCGGGTACACACCTACCTTTGCACTCAATTTAAATCTTTTCACTGAATGACAATGGTGAGAATTGTTATTTTGATTTTTTAATAAACACATATTTTCAGCAAAAACCTCACAATTAAATAATATTTTCAAAAAATCAACAATCTTACTAATAAAACGATAGCACTACAATTAATAAGCAAACAAAATAGTAAACAATGCTTATCACATATTTAAACAAATAAAACCTTACTAAACAAAAATGCATAATGTGCGTACGTGATTTATTAGAGTTTCGATTATTTTTACTCGGATTATAGGCAACGAACATTCCCGATTACTCCCGACAAATACCGAACTCCCGTAGCCTGCCGCTAGAGTCGCGGCTTTCGATATTCATGGTTGTGTGTGTTGCGAACTGTGCACCGACAGTGGACACCAAATTTACTAAATACATGCAAACAAATGTCCTGCGAGACGCGGCGGCAAGAGTTGGTTGATTAGGTACAATAAAACATTTGCGATATTTTTAATCAATGCTCTATACCACGACATGACATTACCCCCCTCGCGCAAATCCACGGCAGGTTATCTTCATATAAAAAAAAATCGCCATACGACATGGCTTGTCTATGGCTCAGGCTATTGAACATGACAGTTACCTCGATGCCCCCACCTCTTACTTCTACCCGACGTCGCCTAGGCGGACGCCATATTTAATTACATTGTTACGTCAAAACTTCTGTCAAATACGTAGACGGAGAAACTAATAGACGGAGTCACATGTTCTATCCCTTTTCCACAAAACGAAAGAGATTTATACATAACATTCATGTAAGAAAGAGATGCAAGCTTTTGTAACCTGTCCTTATCGGCGTAACCGCTTGACTCCAGGAAATTTGACGTTTTGGAGGCAAATATTTACATTATTTGGGGTGGCCAGCGGTCCAAAGGTTGATATTCCCTAAAACAAACGATATTAATAGATTTAAATTACATATTAAAAAACAAACTTCAATAATTATCTTTTATTTTTTTAACTTTTTCCTTATATGTTTTGAACTGTATATGGATGCACAATAGATATTGTTTTTGAAATAAAACTATTTACGAATTTTATCGCGGATTTGGTTTAAGTTTTGCTTTTTTTAACTTCTCCCCGCGACGTTTCGATTACTTTACAACTTTCGTGGTCACGGGGCGGACTAGATGTTGTTTTGTTATTAGCTTTTATTACAATCGTTTTTATTTTCAGAACTAAATATTTACTTAAATTATGTTTATGTTATACAGTGTTTTTATTAGTTCTGGGTGATGGCTGACGACCCAGGTATGTAAGTGCATTGTAGTTCCCCTCAAAGTTAAAATATCGATATTTTAGCAATTATATTTTTTTAAAGAACGGTCAAAGTTTCCCGATACCTTAGGAAAAACGTGTCAACCTGGCCACACTCCCACAAATATCGCTATCTCATACTAGGTTACACGGTGGCTACCCCTGTGGTCAAATAGTTTTCTTTCCCGCGGTATTGTGCGCGGCATCATTACAGTGTGACGTGTGTGCAAATCCTACTTAACCCGCGGTTTGGGGCGCGTCTGCGCCCCGGGCCGCCATGTTGTTTACAACAAATGCGTCGATAGATTTACTTGTATTTTCTTTTAGTGAATTCGCAGTGATTAATGTGCAGTGAATACGTGTATTAAAGGTGCAGTGCAAGTGACGTCAAGGAAACAATTGAATATTTGGAAAATAATGCTCGTAACTTATAAGAAATCATTACTCATCAATTCAATAATCAAAAATGTAAATATTCTCTCCAAATATTTGTTTGTTTTCTATGAATGTAACAATCACAAACAGTAGACACTTGTTACGGATTGACCACCCCTAGATATAGCTGACTTGCAATTATGCTATTTGCCAATATTCAAGTTAGCAACGGACGGATCGCCGACGCAGCGGAACGTGTATCGACCACGAGCCGCCGATTCAGCGCCTCGTGCCCCGCACCGACGTCATCGGAGCGGACACCAAAGCCTTCGCCCCTCAGGCCACCGGCACTTCTAGGTCTCGCATCGACCAGTAGACATCTAGATTAATTAGTTATAACTTTGTAATTTTTATATTTTAATAAATTAATTATATTTAAAATTGGATTTTTTTGCAAACTCGGGTCGCGCTCGACATAATTCACTTCGTAATTTTATAAATACCTGTATTGTTGTTGCATCCTAATTAATTCAATTGAAAATGTTTATTATTATCTAAATTCATGTTTGTTCGATTTCGTTTTTTGTGTTTATTTACTACCCCTTCATATTAGTTTCATATAAATATTTAAATGAATAATGTGTAAAGTCAATGTACCAAATGTCAGAATTTTAATAAAATCTAATTTTATTTATGATGATTATGACATTTCTATTACTTATAACATAATACACATGCTTATGTAAATATTATCCAATATAAGAGGCTTTACATTTTTTCGTATCTTTGGTACCTCCGATTCAGGTACGCCCAGTTGGGAACCTTGGTAAAATAGCTACGTAAGGCAAAAGTGTACTTTATTTCAACTTAAGATGTCATATTTGTAATAAACACATTTGTATATTTCGACGAATACTTTTGAATGTATAAATGAAATGAAATAAATAGTTGTTTATATCATTTGAAGGGTTTTATTTGTAATCTACACAAATACTAATATCTGAATTTGAAAAAAATTACATCAATTGCCATTATTTTAAAAAACCCAAGATGCACAGTTTCAAACAAAAGTAACACTCGAAACTATCACCAAACACTCGACAATAGGCTAGTTTCATACATTTTTATTTTTGTTTATAACGGAAGGTTACGTTACGCATAATCAAAATCAGAAAGAATTTTTAAAATCCGTTAAGTAATAAGCAAGTTACAAATATATGAAAGTTGGTGGTAGGAGTGATAGAAAAGGATGCAACATGCACGGCGTGACGTCATCTTCCATAAGGTGCACGCGTGCGAAAGAGACAACGAGTGTCCCCACCGTACTATTAAATGTATTAATATCTCAGTCATTTTACATTCAATTTTGATGCTGTTTTCAAATTCGTTTGTTTTTATAAACGATGCTTTTAAGGAATGATAACTTACTGCTCAAATAAAATCTTGGACACAACCCTATTCTACATATTATGTAGTTATAGTCACACTATAAACATATCTTTTGCAAATTCAACCTTACGCGGATTGTTTAAAGTTGTTTATACAAAGCAGTGTACAAAATGGAATAAAATTTTACGACCGACGTTAGTCGGTAGGACAAGGCATGGAATGGAGACGAATGTCCTTTTTACTTTTATATGAAGATGAATTTGTTTTTGTACTTCTATCTGAGCGTAGATATGTTTTGGGCAAGACATCAATAAAACAAATATTTATGTGTAAAATTTAATAGGTATTTAATTTTCGATATATTTGGCTTAAAAAAATGTTCAAGTCTTTGCTGGCTGATGATTGATGTCCATTCTCCGCATCGTATTGGGTCACGAGGAAACCTAAAATGTAAATATTTATATATATTTTCCGAGCGTTTCCAGACCTTATCATCATCTGCCTAACTTGATTATTCTGATTTATATTATTATACCCAGACAGTTATTGCAAAAAAAACTGAATTCAAATCCCTTTTCAAGATGGCGGAAAATGCACATGCAGGAAATCTTGGTCGACAATTTGATCTTAAGCTTTTTTACCCCCGAAGTCATTAGCATGTCTCGAAACCATAAGTTGTGGCCTTATTATTAAATATAATAGTTATGAAAAAAAAACGTCGAATTGACGTTCTTTTCTGCTTATGGCATTCGATTAAAAACGAATATTTATAACATATAAAGACTTGTTACAAAAATGTACACAAAAAAGTTCAAATTAATTAATAAAAAAAGAAAAACAGTAAATAATTCGACTCCACTGAATACGATCACTTGGCAACATTAAATCGTAACCCGGAACTGGGAGTCACTAAGCAAAACGCAAACTTAACAAAAATTGGTTATGTGATTATGGGTATAGTTTTTTGGTTTTTTATAAGATAAAAATAACTTAAACTAGTAAAATATGGATATCAAAAGAAAGCTTATAGTATATACTTCATTTATAAATGGATTTTATTGGTATGTAATTTAATTTTATGGGTGAAAACATGATTTGAAAATGAAATACCATTGAAATTCGATCTGTATAGAATTTTTATTATTTGTTTACTACACATTTGAATTATATTTGTATAATAATTGTCACATCTAATAATTCTGCATAGTTTTAGATACTTAAAGCTATTTTTTATTTCCCTGTAGCTAGAATAGGTACAAGGATATAATGCTTTATGTTTATGAATATTGAAAAGGCGGGAATCGGAAAATTTCTGTCAAAATAAGTGACAGTGACGTGGACGTGTGAGTGGCTAAGACTGTCTGTTGTACTCCTTCCTTTCCGGAAACCATATTGACTATCTGATAAAATATGATTATGTTCAAGAAACCATTCTAGCCTGTTTTTAACCAAGTGTTCGACTATTTTAATTATAACCGGTGATAAGGCAATGGGGCGATACGACAAATAGTCACAGGGGTCTTTGTGGGGTTTCAAAATTGGTAACACTATTTGACGTTTCCAATCAGGAGGTATGTCCCCTGTCTCAATAATCTGGTTTACTAATTTCAAATAATAGTTAAGCGCATCATTGCCCAGCAGTGCGATTCACGTAACTTTTTGACGCGCCGATCAAGTTGCGGTGCGGTTTCGATTAAGTTTACGTTTTGGTACAAAATGGTATTCTCGTAAATGTTTAGCTGCGCGTGAGCTGCGCTTAAACTGCGCTTGTACTTCGCGTAAACTGTACGTCAGTCGTATGTAATACTTTTGACATGGCATCTAGGCTTTTGAGCCGTTTCATCAATTAAATTTACGCAAGGTGTGGCCACATGACGGAAATTAATTTACCCACTAAGTGAATCGATTACGTTTAAATTATTTTAACATAATAAAATATTCAATTAATATACTGATACGATTTTCAGAATGTTTTCTTACTATTAAAATAGGAAATCATATAATTAAATTGAAATAAAGACAAAATTGTAAAAATTTGGCCGACTAACGCTGCCAAATAATAAAAAAAGAAAAACGTCAATTGGAGATTACTCTTCAGTCTGTGGTCTGTGACTTGAAGTAGCGCCAGCATTTAAACAAAACTATTATTTTAATATTATTAAGTTTACTTCCACAGATTACTTCTTAGTGTGTGGTATGTATTTTTTATATTCAAATATAAATATGTACCTACAATGAAGTTTACTTTTACGAAGAAGTAGCTGGTCTAATTCTATTTTAAGTTTCAGTCATGACTTCTCGAAAACGGGTGTCGGTGCGACAAATTGAACTTTTAATTGAATTTTTGGAGGGTCACAAAGATCTTGCTCGCGGCCGTCTTAAATCAAAGGAGGCGAGTGCCCTGTCGTCAAGGCTGTGGGCCGAGTGCGCAAGCATATTAAATGCTGAAGCGGACGGTGACCAAAGAACGGCAAGACAGTGGAATAAGGTTTGCTAATTTCATACTTAATCGATTTCATATGTTATTTACTTATTTAGATAAATATGGCAAAAATAAAAATTAATCACTTATATTAATTGAGTAAATAACTAGATATTTCATATTTGCAGTGGTATACCGACTATAAGTGCCGTCTGTTTAGCCGAATCAGGCAGATGAGATTGAATTTCAGCGGTACAGGTGGAGGGCCAGGCGTACCAATTATGTTAAGCCCATTAGAGGAAAGATTAGCTGCTCTCCTTGGTGCATTTTCCGAGGTCTCGGGTAGGAGTGGCACACCCGAAGCTGAGGTACAAATAAACCCCATATCGGTAAGCTATATATAACTGATATTATTATATACTCATACATGGGAAATATTTCTTATACATATGACTCCAAAAATGTATTCAGTGCTTTGAAGCTTATTGTTCTTTTTTTGCTAGCCTAATTTCCACACCTATGCTTCACCTGCACCTTCCACATTTCCACCTGCACGTGTATCATCTCCATTGCTTCATAGTTCTGGTGAAAATGGATCAAACATATGGAATGAGTGAGATTTTATTTTAAGTTATCTACAAAAATATTTGATTTAAAGTTATACATACCTACTAATTAATCCTATTATTTTATTTCCAGATGTGAAGTAGTTGTTGATGTTTCACATTTACCTTCACAAAGTACCGAAAGGTAATATTTTTATTTGAAAATTACAAACAGTTAAGGAATTAAGTCAATTACTAAATAAATTTTATTTCAGCGAGCAATTAAATGAAACATCACCAACCCGGCAGCGAACTCGACGTCGCAGTCGTTTAAATAGAGGTGAATGTTTATAATTCATTATAAATAATCATTCATTATATAACTCAATTACTGCATTTGATTCATATTTAACCTTTGCAAATATGACTATGTATCTTCACATCGCACTGAACTAAAATGGTTACCAATTCGTCAACGGCGAAATTTGCGTGCCCTTACAACTCTCTTCAGTATTGTAACATCTCCTACACCACCTTCTCATTTCATTACCCACTTCCAATTTCTTGGCGCTAGTCATGAGCGTAATCTTCGCTCCTCAAATAACCATATTTTAAAGTGTCCCCCATCATTCTAATTTCCTACATTCTTCCTTCTTCATACAATCTATTCTACTTTGGATTGCGCTCCTTCTCGAAATCAGGACATCCATGAACCGTTTTGTGTTTATAAAGAAGGTTGGGGATTGGTTGCTGGATAGAGTGGCTGAATCATCACAGTAGTGTGTCATTGTATGTATTATTATATATTTAATTATGTGTATATATATTATAGTAATTATGTATATTTTAACATATAGTTTTACATAGTATGTAAGTATATACTTATTTATATATTTGTGTTTAAATATTATGTATTTATATAGGAATAAAACAACAGCTAATAAAATAAACATATGTACCCCTACCTCTGTCATCTCAAAACCATCTCAAGGTAGACTGGTAGAGAATGCCTCTGGCATTAAATCGGCCCATGTACAATATATTTGTATATAAAGTTAAATAAATAAATAAAATAAATTATAAACAATTCATTATAATTGTTATCTTGCAGATTCCTCTTCTCTCTCAGAGTTAGAGGCTTCGAAAAATATGTTGGCCAACATTGAAAGGTCTCGAATAGAGGTAGAAAGGTTGATGGCGGTAGCTTGTCAAACAATGGCAGAAGCTACCAATAAAATGGCTGAGGCTGCACTCAAGGCAGCTGAAGCTCAAGGCCGCATAGCTGAGGCACTTGAGAATATAAGCAAAGCCATAAAAGACAAACATGTATGTATTAACAAGTTTGATTATAGTTATAAGTTGAATACCTATTATTTATTTATCATCATCAATTAATTTTATTTGTATATGTTATCCATAATCTCAAGAGCTTAAAAACATTGAAAATTAAACATAATTTTCTTTTTCAGGCATAAAGATGGATTCAATGGTAATCAAAAGAAGAATATGTACATTATAGATTTTTTTATTAATAAAAATATTGTAATTATTTTACTGCTATAATTTTTAAAACTCCTCATTCCCTCTGAAGCCACAGACGATTAATAAGAGCCTGTTGGACAGCTCGACCTTCCAATAAGGCTCTGTTGACTCGTTGATTGCCTTGAGCAATTATGTTTTGGGTCTCTAGATGCATAACCTCCTCGGCTACTCTACGCCGTACGCGCATCCTTTCTTCTTGTTCCACCTGTTGCTGTGTCAGATGTGGCACTGATAGTCGTGCCTTGTTGGTTATATTGTGTAAAACAGCACAGGCATTTACTATCTGACCAGCAAATATAGGGTCATAATGGAGCACACGTGTAGCTAGTAAACACCTGGAACCAAAACATTGAACTACAGTGAATAACTGTATCTTTTGTTCAATTCAAAATACCTATTCAACAATGATATGTCAAATATGAAAATATATCATTGGAACTCATTTTACAGTACTGTGGGTAAAGGAATAATCCTCAGAATTGGTGCCCTACACCAACACACCTACACAATGCCATCAACACCACTGGACATATATAAATACATTTGCTCTCACATAAACACTCACTGGACATGGCTGTAACAAATAATACCTACATAGATTCCACAATGACACGAGTACACAAATCTGCCCACACCTTCTTGATCCCATATCAGGTTCAAGCACCAGGTTGGACATTACACAAAACACATTTTTGCTCTGTATCTTTGCAGAGAACTATAAACTCCCTTAAGCAGTTATTTTAACCTCTTGAGGCTTCGATAAAATATACACTAGATACACAGTTCCCTGTAAAAGTTCTGTTAAAAAGTGGCACCGATGCATGACATGAAAAAAGTAAACAAAAAGATCACATATTCCAAATATATTAACACAAATTCCACCTTATTCCTGGAGATTAAAGTAGCTTTTCACATAATATTGTCTAAAGTTCTGCGACGTTTTAGAAGCAACGGTCGGTGCGTGACTGAAGGCGAAAGAGTGCTTAAAGCACTCTTTTTTGGTGCCATGTTAAGCGCTAATGTTGTATCTAGTGTATATTTGATCGAAGTCTTGAGGACTTTAAAATCAACAATACAAATACATAAAAGATATGATATAAGCTAAATTATTATTGTTTACTTAGTTGAAACCCTTATAAGTTCATTGGTGAAATAAGATAAATTATTACATAATAGAATTATGCATCCTACAAATACACACCTGAATCGAGCTTTCAAGACTCCAATGCATCTTTCTACAGTGTTACGTGCGGCAACCTGCAGCTTATAATAGTGCTCTTCTGGAGAGCCTGGCACTGAGTTAAGCACTGGAGTCATCATTGTTCTGCGTAATGCATATCCACTGTCACCTGTCAGGATAATTTATTAGTATTATAAATATTTATTTTATTGATGCATTTAAGTTTGGCGCAAGAGTTTTATTTGGGATATTTACCCAACAAAAATATTTCCTCATCATATTGTTGCTGAAGATAGGGCTGTAATGGATGCATACCCCACACTGCTGAGTCATGAGTAGCTCCAGGCTTACTTGGGTCAATGCATATAATATTTAGATCTGCATCACAAATCTGAAACAATAATTTTTATATTAATGTGTTGTTCATGTGAATAAACCATATTACCATTTTAAAGGTATGATTAATTATAAAAAGATACATACAATCATTACATTGAGAGAATGATATCCCTTTCTATTATAATACCGTTCCTCGTGTTGGTTCGGTCTTACAATGGCAACATGAGTACCATCTATACAGCCAATTACCCCCGGCAACTTAAACTTCCTATAGAAACTGAAAAATAAAACAAGAGCTTATTCCACATATTTCTACAGACACATTATATCTAACAATATCTAGTAGGTGAAAATGGACACTTACCATCTTTTTATATCATCACGGGCTTGCCTTGACATAGGAAATTTTACATATTCTTTAAATATGTGTCTCATGTTAAGGGCTTTCGTCACTTGGCGAATAGCCCTTGAAACGGTAGGCTGTGATACTCCATGGTATCTGCTTTGACCCACCAGTGTTTGATAAGATCCACTAGCATAAAAAGCTAGTGCTATGAGTACCTGAAATTAACCCAAATGTATAGACTAAAGACAAATCAAATTATATGGGGATATTTAATTATTAACATATCATAGTAGCAGTTTTGTTCAGCTAACCTTTGCTTGCACACTTAATCCGTCCTTCCTTTTCTCCTGAGGGATGTAAGCTGCCAAACGATTGATTAATTGCCGCGCCAAGTCTTTACTCAGACGGTAGCTTTTGATAAAATTCTTTTCCGATAAGTTGGAAAATGGATCCTCTGCAACTCTATAACTCCTAGCTTGCCGACGCTGTTCTATTTGACCAGCTAGAGACAAAATGCTCATACCAAGGCGAAAACTCATCTAAAACAATTAAAATTATGTCTATCTCTTAGCTAAAACAGCACGTTAACTTAAATAAATATTAAATATAAGGTTTTAACACTTACGTTCATAAAAATACAGCTGGATTAAAACAAAACAATAATTTTATAAAATTTTTTGTGGCGAGAACTTGTGAAGCCTCACTTCAGCGTAATCAAAAATGCAAATCTGTCAAATGAATACCGATCAAGTTGCGATTCAAATCACGCACAGCGTAAGCACAGCAGCCACAGCAGTATCTGAATACGCTAAAACGTTTGCGTGACGCGAACTTGACGCGAGCGTATTTGACAGCGGTTGTCAAAATTACGAGAATACGAAAAGGGCTATTTTGATCGAAACTTAACCGCAACTGCACTGCAGCTGAACTTATACAATTACGTGAATCGCCCCACAGATTAGTAAAGAAGGAATACGGAATGCCGTCTTCCCCAGGAGATGAATCTTTTACATTTGTTACAACATATTTTAACTCAGTCAGTGTAAACAAACATTTCTCTGTTTTTGTGTACAAAAAATTGTCAGAAAAGGGAACTAATATTTCTTCTTGTAAGACTGTTGGAGGAGCTAAATTATCTAAAAACATTTCGGACAAGGAAGAAGGTATTGTGGAAGAGTTTGGAATAAAAGATGATCGGAACCGCTTTATGCGATTCCAGACTTCAGAAAAAGGTGTGGCAGGAGAAATTGAGGTACAAAAGTTTCTCCATCCTTCTAATTTTTTACTTTTTAATAAACTACGCGTTTCCTTCATTATTTTAGTTAAGGCATTAAAGTTTTCTGCAGACATGTCATTACGATACGTATATTCCGCCTTTTTCCTATTTTTAACTGCTTCAGAGCATTGTTTATCCCACCATGGGGGAGAAGGGAGTCTGTTAAAGATCTTTTTTGTAACAAATACCTCATCAGCCGAATCTAACAAGGCTTTAGTAAAATCCTCAGCATTTATTAGATAACCTGGAGTCTGAACCAAAGAATTAATTTTTAGTTCAACTAAAGATTTATACTTGTCCCATTTTTCAGATTCTATTTTATATTTTAGTCGTGGAGATTTAGGTTTAGAAATATTAAAAGAAAATTTGTTACAGGGTAATGATATCATGATGGGGAAATGGTCACTACCAAATGTTGATGATAAAGTTTGCCAATTGACAACAGAAGCCAACTCAGTAGAGCATATGGACAAATCTACAGCACTTAATCCTTCGTTAGGTGGAGTGCAACGAGTGGGAGAACCTGTGTTTAATATGCATAAGTTGTGGTGATCTACTATATTCAGTAATTGCTCACCATAAGTGTTTGACAACGAACTTCCCCAAGATCTATGTTGAGAATTGAAGTCCCCCAACATCATAAAAGGTTTAGAAATATAATTAATAATATTGTTCACTTCATTAAAAACATTCAAAGAAGGGTGAGGTATATAAATAGAAACAAATGATATATTATTTACTTTTATACAAATTATGGAAAAATCACTAGAATGAGAAGGTAGGGGTATAAGTTGAAAAGAAACATTCTTTGAGACTAATATGGCTACACCTCCATAGCCATCTTGTCTATCTTCTCTTACACATGTATATTTGGGGATTCTAAAATTATAATGGGGTTTAAGCCATGTCTCTGACAAGGCAATTAAAATTGGATTATATTTATTTACAAGATAAATTAAGTCACTTTTCTTATTGCTTGCACTCCGGCAGTTCCATTGGATTATGTTTCTGTAATCCATTATTTAGTTCAAATATTGTATTTTCAATTAAAGGTGCTACGTTGGACGGTAAAAGTATATTATTTTGTGACAAAACATTTAACAATGTAGTTATAATTTCTGTAATGGACCATTGAGGATCTTTATTATTCTGAATTCCAGTGGTAATAGCAGAACCATTACCAGATGCAGATATATTATTATAATTATTAAGTAATGTATTGTGGGCTACTTGGTCATACCCAGCGGTTAAAGGAGAATGGGGTTTAACTTTTGAATACACAGTTTTTTTATAAGATAATTTTTGATTTTGTACATTTTGCTTGTTATTTAGGTCAGTCGGATTTTTAGGATAAGAAACAACATCAGCATATGGTTTGGAAATGGGCTTGTGCAATCTAGCTGCTTCCAAATATGAAATACAATTCTCAGCCATTGACACCTTAATATTTTTTTGTCGCAAAAATTCAGGACATGACTTATTGGTAGCAAAATGAGATCCTAAGCACAAACAACAAAAACCCTGTGCATCGTCGGCATTGCAGGAATCACCGGTGTGGTTCTCCCCACATTTGAAACAGCGTGGTTTCCCCCGACATTGAATTTTTGTATGACCATATCGACAACAGTTGTAGCATTGGACTGTTGGGTAATGGTATAATTCCACTGGTAATGCATTATAGCATGCAAATATACGTTTTGGTAAAATTTGACCGTCAAATGTTACAACTATAGTCTGGGAAGGTTGCCAAGTAGGTTTACCATCAATAAAGGTTTTAAAATTCAATCTTCTGACTTTTATTACTCTACCACACCCAGTTGGAACGGATATATTATTTATAATGTCAGCATCAGACCACTCTGCTGGTATACCCTTAATTATACCCATCCTAGTGACATTATAAGTGGGGATGAATGCCTTGAGGTTGGTGGTCTCTAGTCCTCCATAAGACAAAAAGGAGTTGGCATCATTGTAATTAGAAAAAGACAAGGAAACTCTATTGCGACCAATTCGCTTCACGCTGCCATTAATTATATTTTTAAAATTGTTTCTTTTTAAAAAAATCCCGAACGACAAGGGGTGCAGTACTACATTATCTTCTGGATTTTTTTGATTTTTCTGGACATGTACCGTGTATGGGGCCAAATCAGTAGCCAAGTAGGCTTGCCTGCCAACCTGAATTGTTTCGGGAACTTTAGGAGAAATGTCATCATTTCTTCCCAAAGCTTCCGGAGCTGGAGAAGGTATACCTTTGGAACAATCGCTGTCGGAGCAATTACATGACTCCCTCGACGGGTCTATAGCCATTTTATTGGTTCTCTTTTTCTTATTGCACTCTCGGCAAATACGTTTTCTGGCCTTTAGAGTACGCTTTCGCGGGTTTTTACTATTATTGGAGCAATCAGTATCCATTCCGGATTCTGATTGCTCCACAGTTACGTAGGCTGCAACAGGGATCGAGCCACCCCCCGGGTCGGGGGGCTCGTCCATTTTTAAAGTAATGAACTACTATAAAATATATACAAAAACTTACCTAATCAAGAAGAAAATATTTACAAACTACTAATAACTAAGCTAAATAAAATGTTTATTAACAAACTGATCCTTTGTGAGATAATATAAATGGAAAAAAATAATTATCAAAATTATACGCTCCCGCCACAATCAAGTTTCCCGCGCTTTTTCTCCGACAGTACCATTTAAAAATCAGGATGTTTGGCGTTATTTTTTGTTGCATGGATATGATAAATATCCATTAGGTTATTTTAGTTATTTACATTTTATTAGTTGAATATATAAAAAAATAATTATTATTAAATTATAAGTAAGTTTATCTTTTATATACTATATTAAACTTACAGAAAAGGTGAGATCATTCTTTTTTCCAAAAATGCATAGACAACGATCAAGATTTTTTTTAAATACCCGTTGTTCCTACAAAAGGCAATTTTCAAAATCTTCGTATCAAATTCTCGATCATTTATAATCATAATACATTAGTACTTCTTCGCAGCCATATAATATTATTTTGTACTTAATGTTGGTTCTCTCTTCTTAGGCCAAATTGCTTTTTTCACAAATATATTTTCAGTGTTGATATATAAAAAAACGTATTTATGGCCGCTTCTAGAAACTGATGCGCGCGCATTCAGTGTTCCATGTTTCTAAACATGGCAGGTCGCAGTGGATTTGACGATGTTAATTCCAGGTATTTATTTTAAAACATAGTTTTGATCATAACATATTGCTTTTTTTACAGTGTAGCGAACAATTTAGTGCCTAAATATAATTTTTATTTTTAATTTTCCGTCTTATTTGCGAGTGAACTTTCATGTTTTTGCTTCGTGATAACATTGAATGAAAATGGAATTTCTACTCACGCCAATGGATTTGCTTCGATTTCTTCACCTACGTTGAACATTTCACGGCCAATATTACTGTTTTGTCAACATTGAGTGGTTCTTTATAGTTTTTATAGGTTATGAAAAGAGTGCAAATTATGTTGGTTATTGCAGAGATTTCGGTGGCGGAAGACGGACTGCCGGGGGCCGTCCGCTCCCCTCTGAGCCTCCTTACAAGGCTTATGTTGGGAATTTACCTTCCGGACTTATTCAAGGCGACATAAACAGAATTTTCCCAGTGAGTATTATTTTCATTTATTTTCACAGTTTTTGTTTATGGACTTGACATTTTTAGGCGGTATGTGGGTAATTATTACACCTTAATTAATCTCATTCTGTATGTTTGGTTATGTTGACGTTCAATGCCTTATTATGTCATCCTAGGTCATATTATGATCACATTACATCACTGTTAAGCTCACTAAGTGCTTCAAATCATACTTTATTATTTTTAAGGGAAGTGTAACAAAGTTCACACTATACTTATAACAAATTTTATTGTTTGTGTTACCCAAAACTTGTAAATAATTCTAAAAACTCAAAGACCAGTTTTTCTTATTGATATATTATTGCTTGCTGCATATTTATAGCTACATGGTCCTAAAGTATTACCTTTCAATCTCAAGTAATGACCACAAGTAGTTGATCAACAAGTATTATTGTATTATATTTATAATTAAAACAAAAGTTCCACTTAATTTTTAAATAATATCATGTACAATATAATTACAAGTAATGTATATTTTATTACTCATCATCTTAAGGTGAGTCTGATTAGGAACACTAACATAAAAAGCGATGTCCATATTGCTAGGTAATTCTTATGAAGGTTTCTTTTCATTTCTTTAATGATCGAAATTAGGGATTTTTTATTGATCAGAAGACAAGTTAATCTCAATGTGCTTTTGACATGCTAAGAGTTGTTAAAGTATTGCTTTCATTATTTTAATAATTTTGAGTAAGATACATTAAAGTGCCACAAATTTCAACTTTTTAAAGTTCAAATTACCATAAAATATAATTTAAAAAGTAAAATGAAACTAAACTTACTGTGTGTAAAAATACTATCTAAGAATCAGGTGAGTGAGATATCAGAAATCTTTTTAAATGTATTTAAAATTTACCTATAATGAATATAGGATTCAAAGCAAGTTTTTTTCTTATAATTAGTTAACACCAAATAAAGAACAACAAAAATCCCTAGTCACTTAATTTGAGATAGTCATATTTTCAAATTTTTAATACAATTTTGCATTGAATATTGTAATGGCACAGTGATTTGATATGGGAATCTTAAAATTTCTTAAAACTATTAAACATTTCTTTATGATAAAGATTCATCTACTTAGCTAATGGCAATTTATTAAATATGTATATCATAAAGTTTCATAATTTGTTACACATATCATATGGACAAATTATTTTCATCCAAATTGTTCATATACAGTTTTAAAATCTAATTTAGTTATTGTATTTTTCGTCCCTTTCTAACAACAATGCAGTTTGAGTAAAGAAGACAAAACATTCAATAACTAAAATAGGTTTTAAAATAGTCTATGAATAAGGCCATTGGTATAAAACAAAACTCAATTTTCAAAACCAACCCTTAATTTTCACTTTCGTATTTTGTATTGTAATATATATTTGTTTGTGCTTTTTCAGGATCTATCTATAAAAAATGTAAGATTGGTTATGGATAAGGAAACAGATAAATTCAAAGGATTTTGCTACGTAGAGTTTGAATGTCTTGATGATTTGATGAAGGCAATTGAATTGAATGGAGCAATTAATGTAGATGGAAATTTAATCAAAATTGATGTCGCTGAAGAAAAAAGAAATGACAGGTCCGTATTTGAGTTTTGATTTGTTTTAAAATAAAATGTAATATCTTAAGATAGAAAACAAGTGTTATTCTAAGTATACATGCATATTGATACTAATTTGATATTTTTGTGGAGTTCATCTAAGATCCAGTATATTTTTTAAATAATGGGTTGCAGTGCTTTATCAGAGTCATCTTACTGTTGAAAATCCTACCATTGATATGCAAGCTGGATTATCTTCCTGATTAAACTTTATACAAAGCATTTGTCAGACTGACGCCATGGTCTGATTTCCTATGTAAAACATTAAGACTGATGATGGAATCAAACACTAATGGCATCTGTAACAACATCAAGTGATTAATGTTGAGGTGCAGGTGTAAAGTATCAAGTTATTCCAGTGGCTATCTGGTCTTATAACCCATTTTATCCCATTTATATATTCCTGGATTTTGATGGTTACATTGTGGGGATAACCAGGCTATCATAGACAGCTTCCACAAAAGAGTTATTGAATTTTGTATTTACTGTCTTTACTTTCCCTCAGACAATTCCTGTTTTCAACATGTGTATCAGACCATATACAACCCACTGCATGGCACTCTTCTAAAATCGAGAGTACGATTGAGAGAGCTTAAGTCATAGTCCACAATCCATGGAAATATTTTCAACATAAACGAAAATACACTGAACACATCAAAAAAAATTTAAAATGGTACAATAAGTAATAAGTAGAGCTGTTATGGATCTCTTGTGAAGTGTAGTGTATCTGTTGATGTAATGTTGCGTGGTTGTTTCCAGGGGCGGCGGGTTCGACCGCGGGCGGCGGGACGGCGGGCGCGAGGGCGGGCGCGGGGGCGGCGGCGGCGGCGGGGGCGGGTTCCGGCGCGAGGGCGGCCGCGGTACGTACGACCACTTCGACGCGCTCGACCGCCGCGCGCCGCGACACCAGGGTGGAGGGTTCACACACGGTAACATCGCGCGGACTAACGCTTTCATCGCTTCTCATTAAACTGGATGTGTAACTAGCATGAGTAATATACTAGAGCGGACATCGTGAACAAAATCTCTGCGTATTGTGCCTGCACATGGGTACACAGTGAAGCGAGAATGATGATGTTACTGCGTAGGCGTGACATATACAGGAATAGAAGGAGCGGTACGGTACCGTTCATTTTGTTTGCAGTGTCCCCTCTAGTAAACTATCTCAATGGTAACTCGGTATAGATTTTGGATAAAACTAGATGTACCAGACATCCGTCACCAGCGTTAATGTATTATTTTCTATTCTGGATGGAGTATCATAGTCAGCCTCGTGCATGCCGGGAGCGTGGAGAATCTGTATCTGTATCAGCCAATATGCGTCCCACTGCAGGGTACGGGCCTCTGCAATCAAGAGAACGATTGAGAGTGGTTAGGCCATATAGTCCACCACGCTTACATACCATAGAAATTCTTACAAATCGCTATGGTATACATGCTTCCTCACGATGTTTGTTCACCGTTATAGTGCTTGGTGATTGAATATCAATACTAACATGACTCCGTAAAGTCAGAGGTGTGCACTAGGATTTGAACCTGCGACCACAGTGAAACGCGTCTGGTCCGCTTACCAACAGGCCACCACGCACTTCCAATCAGTAGAGCAAAAAAAAAAGATAACGTGATTGCTTAGAGTGATAGAGATAAAATAAAATTTGCATGACGGTACCTCAATATTCTAGTACAAATATTTGGTTGACGATAATCCCCTTAGTATATCTCGATAATATTCGTGGTGCTGATATCCGCTTTAATAACGCTAAGCGGCAAATGTCGGTCTAATGTGACACGCATTGGTGCCCATTGAGCTCGAATATTAAGATCCGTATCGTATTCACGGATATACATTCTGATCAATCCGTGGCATCTCTGCTGTATAATATATCTATACTAATATTATAAAGCTGAAGAGTTTGTTTGTTTGTTTGAACGCGCTAATCTCAGGAACCGCTGGTCCGATTTGAAAAAATCTTTCAGTGTTGGATTATCGAGGAATGCTATAAGCTATATATCATCACGTTATGACTTATAGGAGTGAAGCAGTAGTGACATTTCTAGCAAATACGAGGAAATTATATTCGTGGTCCGATTGGTCAATATTCTAAATTGATAGTCGGAATTAAACATTTTGACCGCCGTTTTGAAACGTGTGTCTGCACCCGGGCGGAGCCGGGCCCGACCGCGAGTATTACATAAACTGCCATAATCATTCCATGTAAATGAATGGGATTTTCTTGTACTTACTGCAGTGTAGATGTGTAACATGAGTTACAGAATATAATGGTTTCCTTAAGTTATTATAAAATATTTTTTAACTCTTGTAAAAACTGTAAGTTAGTGCCACCCAGTTTTTTTGTTCCTATTTAAAGGACAAAATTTATCATCGAAAATCAAATGACATAAAGCTATCAAAATGTTTTAAAGTTACTCATCCAGTTTAGTTGTTGTAATCTGTGCTTTCGTGCATAACTAACGTAAAGTGCATGACATTCATTTCATATACGTGTAAACTTCACGTCACAATCATACATTAACCCTTTCATAGCATCAAGCTTCATAAATGTGCATGTGCATTGAAAAGGAGATCTTAAAAGGAAAACAATAAAAAACTAACATATTCATGTGAACAGAAATATTTATCCTAAATCATGTAATATTTGTATTGAAAATCTGCCCACATTAGTATAGTTAATTACAACCATGCTATATGTAATGTATCATTGAAAAACGCTTGCTAGATCGTTTCGGCATTACTTGTTGATTTTATAGCTACAAGGTGTGTATAGTGCAGCTCACTATAGTCTGAAGGTGCAGGCCACGGGAGAATAAATTATGCACGAGTTTAGTGTCCAATATGTATAATCACATCCACTTTACAATTTATATATGTACACACAGTTCTTACAATTAACTAAGTTAAGGTCCACAAGCACTAGAACGCAACGTAAGCAACGGCATATATTATCGGCAAGAAGCGAGCGACATGCACCGAGCGGCGAGATCACGATCTGACTGCGTGGACAAAGTGAAAGGTAACGGTCGCCCGCGCCGGCCCGCGCGGCGCGGGGGTGTCTCGTGTGTCTTCGGATGCTCTCGGCGCGCGCCCGAACCAATGGGCCGGCTGCGCTTGGTGCCGTGCGCCGAGTATTATTTCGCCCGACTGGAGCGTCGATTCCGTTGGCAGCTGTTTGTATTACTTAGTATTACGATGCTGCCACACCACTCCCCCCCTGAGACCGAGGCTACGGTCGATAAAAATCAGGGAACCGTACTGTTCGCCCTGAACGTGTCTTCCTAACTTCATGACCCGGTGATGAGGGTCCGGTTACTGGGTTGGGAATGGTATGGGTAGGGGTGGGTGTAGGATTGGAAAAAGGTGTGGTTCCGGGAGATGGACTGGGCTCAATTTGTAAGTAAGCTGGCTTGAGACGGTCAATCGATACCGTGACACTCTTTCCCCTGATCAAGATTTTAAAAAACTTGTCGTTTCTCTCTAAAACTTTGTGGGGGCCGGAGTAAGGGCACTGTAGTGCGCCTCGGACCGAGTCATCCCGAAGAAAAACGTGGCTAGAAGTGTTTAAATCTTTGTACACAAAAACTTTGTCTTTGTTGTGCCTGGAAGTAGGTGTTGGCCGGAGTTTAGAGATTATTCTGTGGAGTCGAGTGCTAAAGTCTGAGATGTTAATAGTGTCTGGAGTGGTGGAAATGAAAAATTCTCCCGGCAGACGGAGAGGCTCTCCGTACACGAGCTCAGCGGGTGATGCTTGAAGGTCCTCTTTGAAACAGCTGCGGATGCCTAACAGAATGAGAGGCAGCGCGTCGACCCAGTTTGAGTCCGCGTGGCACATGATGGCAGCGTTTAGTTGTCTGTGGAAGCGTTCTACCAAACCGTTACATGCTGGGTGATACGCGGTCGTTCTACGGTGTTTAAATCCAATCGCTTTTCCTAGGAACCGGAAAAGCGACGATTCGAACTGTCGACCGCGATCAGTGACAATATCGGTAGGACATCCAAATCTGGATATCCACGATAGCAGCGTCTTCCCAACAGTTTCGGCGGTGATGTCTGCCATCGGTGTCACTTCTGGCCAACGGGTAAATCTGTCCACAGCTGTTAGACAGTACCGGTATCCCTGCGAAAATGGGAGAGGACCTATAATGTCTATATGAACGAAAGCAAACCTCGAGCGAGGTAGCTCGAATGTACCAATAGGCGAAGAGACGTGTCGGTGTACCTTAGCACGTTGACAGGTTATGCATTTCCGAGACCACTCGCGGCAGTCCTTGCGCACGCCTGGCCAAACGAAACGTTTAGCAATTAACAATGCTGAGGCGTTGGTACCTGGGTGGCTAAGGCTGTGGAGGCTGTCGAATAGCTGTTTGCGAAAGGGTTTTGTGACAAATGGCCTCGGTGCTGTGGTGCTTATATCACAGTATACTTCGGCCTTACCATCGTCGATCGGGAATTTTTGCAGCCGAAGAGAGGATTGCCCTTGTAATAGCTGCATGAGCTCCTCATCGTTCGCCTGCGATTCGGCCAACGAGGCGAAGTCTATTGGCTTCTGCAACTCTTCGATACGGGACAATGTATCGGCCACAACATTGTTTTTCCCCGATATATGGCGAATGTCCGTTGTGAATTGTGATATGTAGTCGAGGTGTCTATACTGCCGAGGGCTACAGTTGACTTTCCGTTCGTGAAAAGCAAAACTGAGTGGTTTGTGGTCGGTATAGACTATAAAATGCCTCGCCTCCAACATATGTCGGAAATACTTAATGCCCTCATAAATTGCCAACAGCTCGCGGTCGTAGGGCGAGTATTTCTGCTGCGAAGTGGTTAGTTTTTTCGAAAAGAATCCGAGAGGCTGCCAGTCTCCGTCTTTGAACTGCTGCAGTACCGCACCCATAGCTTGGTCGGACGCGTCGGTAACCAGGGCCAGTTTGGCGTCGCAATCTGGGTGAGCAAGCAAGGCAGCATTGGAAAGACTTAACTTACAACTCTCAAATGCTTCTAATGCATGCCCGGAAATAACGACGGGCTGTAGCGCCTTGACGGAACCAGTGAGGAGTTCGGTTAAAGGTGCTAGAGTTTTGGCAGCTTGCGGTAGGAATCGCCGGTAGAAGTTAACCATGCCTAAGAAACGGCGAAGTTGCCTTGCATTCTTGGGTATAGGAAAATCTCTGATGGCTTGAACCTTTGTTTCTAGAGGTTTGGTGCCAGTGCTGGAGATACGGTATCCCAGGAAGGTGACTTCGCTAGCCCCGAAGACGCACTTGGAGGTGTTTATGAGGATGCCGTAATCCTTCATGCGGCGGAAAAGCTGTTGAAGGTGTGCCTCATGTTCCTCCTCGCTTCTGGAAAATACCAAAAAATCGTCTAAGTAACAGAAGCAGAAGTCCAATCCCCGGGTCATTTCGTCCACGAATCTTTGGAATGTTTGTCCTGCATTCCTTAACCCGAAGGTCATGTACGGGAATTCGTACAAGCCAAACGGCGTGGTAATTGCCGTCTTAGGGATGTCAGCGTTATTTACTGGTATCTGGTTATAGGCTTTCACTAAGTCTATAGTCGAAAAGACTTTACAACCAGATATGCTATGTGCGAAATCATGTATGTGACGGATTGGATACCTGTCTGGGATGGTGCGTGAGTTGAGTAATCTATAGTCACCACAAGGTCGCCAGCAGTTATCTTTCTTGGGAGCTAAGTGCAGCGGTGAGGCCCAAGGACTCTTGGAAGGACGTGCTGTACCATTTGCCAGCATAAGATCGAACTCCCCTCTGGCGATTTTAAGCTTGTCTGGCGCAAGTCTGCGGGGACTGCAAAAGATAGGAGGCCCCGGTGTGGTCCGTATGTGATGCACGGTGTTGTGTTTCACTGTGTGTATTGTACCACTTGGCCGAGTAATCTCCTGGAATTGAGAAATGATATGGTTATATTTTGAGTGTCCAGTCATGATCTTAACGCTCGATATCAAGCTGTCTCGCACGGAAATTGAAGCTACTGAGCTTAAATTAGTGGTATTGTCTATAAGGCGTTTTTGTCTTACATCTACGATTAAATTGTAAAAAGATAAAAAATCTACGCCAATTATGGCTTTATTTACGTCAGCTACGACAAAGCGCCATATAAAGTCCCTACGCAAACCGAAATTAAGTTTAAGTTCTATACAACCATAAGTATTTATCACAGTGCCGTTTGCTGCAGCCAGCTGGTAGTCTGTCTTCGCACGTCGTTGCCGGAGCGCTGAATGAGGGAACACGCATAAGTCGCTTCCAGTATCTATTAAAAACTGCATTTTGGAACTGCGGTCCGTGACGAAAAGGCGGCCGGGGTTGTTGGAGCAATCGTTAGCCGCCATTATCGATTGCTGGTCTCGTTTCCCGTCTTGTACTCACAGGGTGTTATGCACTTCTTTGCGCGATCCCCAAATTTTAAATGGTACCAGCATATTTGGTACTTATTCTGATTGGAGCATGATCTCCGAGATGATGAGCGGCTAAGTTGCCGTGATGGTTTTCTACCTCTATACCTGGAGCGAGATGGTATTCGATTGTTGTCCATTAAAGTCCTTACTTGTTTTGTCAGTTCGGCAATTTGTCCGGCCATTGTGTCTATGGTTGCTTCAAGCCTGGAGGTCGCTGATGTTGTTGCGACCTGTGGCGTTGTAGGTACGATGTCGTGGACGTTATCCGCTAATGTAGCCAGGTCTTGTAGGTCCATGGTAGGGTTTGACGCAATAACCGTCTGTAGGACGCGCGGGAGGCGGCTAGTCCATATGTCCATTATAAATTCATCGGGCATGTTGGGTCCCGCTAGCTGCTGTAGGTGCCGTAGGAATTGCGACGGCTTTCGGTCACCGAGTTCTTCGGCTTGCAAAAGTTGCTGTACCTTTTTTTGTCTGGACAGTGATAGGCGTTTAATAAGTTCGTTTTTTAGTTTCACGTATTTACCTGTCGCCGGTGGACTCTCTATGATGTCTTCCATTAATTCTATATGCTGTCCATCCAGGTGTGCGAGAATGTAGTAGTACTTGGTGTTATCATCGCTTATCCTGGCGAGTAGGAATTGCGCTTCTATTTGCGTGAACCATGTCTTTGGTTTATCTGCCCAAAATGGGGGAATTCTAACGCCGATTCGGTTGAGTTCCGCTGCCGGGTCCCGTTCTGTCGACACGCGGTCACATTTTTTTATGCGTTGTCGGGTACCTACGCTTCGTGGAGAGTTTCCCGATTTGAATGACTCGCTGCTATCGCTCATGGCGCGTAGTGTTCTATCGGGGTCACCAATTATAGCTACAGGTGTGTATAGTGCAGCTCACTATAGTCTGAAGGTGCAGGCCACGGGAGAATAAATTATGCACGAGTTTAGTGTCCAATATGTATAATCACATCCACTTTACAATTTATATATGTACACACAGTTCTTACAATTAACTAAGTTAAGGTCCACAAGCACTAGAACGCAACGTAAGCAACGGCATATATTATCGGCAAGAAGCGAGCGACATGCACCGAGCGGCGAGATCACGATCTGACTGCGTGGACAAAGTGAAAGGTAACGGTCGCCCGCGCCGGCCCGCGCGGCGCGGGGGTGTCTCGTGTGTCTTCGGATGCTCTCGGCGCGCGCCCGAACCAATGGGCCGGCTGCGCTTGGTGCCGTGCGCCGAGTATTATTTCGCCCGACTGGAGCGTCGATTCCGTTGGCAGCTGTTTGTATTACTTAGTATTACGATGCTGCCACAATTTTGCATAATATATTGTAATATCACATTTCATACTAAGACTATCTTTTCACCAATGTTCACAATATGAGTATAATATGGCATACCATAGTACAGTAGTAAGTACTAAGTAGCATAAATAATGCTCATTATGATAATATTTTTTGTAAATATTGTGTTTTAAAATTACTACATTATTTAATTTTTGTTCAAGTAGTTAGTTTTTCTTATATCTGAATTTTATGACCATAACATTTGTATTATTATTATTATATAAACAAAATATTAACTGGATATTTTAAATAATGATTGTAAAATTAGCCTGAAATCTTTTACATGCTAATGTTCTGGCATATTCAGCAAAGGAAGTAGAGCCCTTGGCTAGCCACAGCAGGCTACAAGTAGTCGTGCAAGGCAGATAATGTTATGATTATGGACTTTTGAAGTTGTTTGGGATGACTGTTTACCCCTTGCATGTATATATGAATCTTAGAGTCTGTAATATAGAGGGAATGCTGGTACTTCAAAAACGTAGATAAAATGGTGGTGCCAGCCCACCTTTTTCTGCCCTCCTATTGGCTGATATTCAAGGGCGGATCCAGCCTCCAAAAAAGGTTGTGGGCATGGCAACCCGAAAATCAACAAAGTGGGAGTCTCCATAATATGATCTTGCTCATGATCGTTATAAGCAATAAAGGTTTAACTCTGAGATTTTATTATATTGATGATATTATTTGCATTTGATATAATATTATCAATCTATCGATCTCAATATATATGGAAGTATGACGTCATACGTCCGTTAGGGTTGTGGTCATGCCCATTGTGCTCAGTACGGTGGATCCGCGCTTACTGATATTTGACAGGTTGTTCGACATACATAAAAAGGAAAGTAAAAAGAAATCGTTTATGGCTATTTAATTCCACTCAAACTCGTTTTAAAAGGATAATAGCTAAATATAATTTCGGTTATCAAAAGAATTTATAGCAATTTATTGCTAAATAATTAATTCAATTAATTCACTAATATAGGAGCGCTACCAACATTACGAACGAAAAAATATCTACGTTTTTCAAGACGCGAATGTATGACAGCGTTCCCTCTATATTATAAATACTCTAACGCCCGAATACTGGAACGCAACTTGAATATAAGTTGTGCGCTTAACTACGTCAATTCCGCTTAATTGTACTGTGCCGTGCGCTGTTAAGAGCAACTTATTATTTGAATTCCGTCCCAGTATTCGTGCGTAAGATATGAATAGAGTAGAGTTACCTTGTAGGCATGATATGTGTGTATGAATAAGTATTGACACACGTTTGGTGCAGAGCGCGAGCGCGAGCGGGGCGGGGGCGGCGGCGGCGGCGGCGGGGAGCGGTGGGGCGAGCGCGAGGGCGGCGGGCGCACGTCCCGCGGCGCGTCCGAGGAGCCGCGCGGCGCCGGCGAGTGGGGCCGCATGGGACGCTCGGGCTCCAACGCGCCGGCCGCGCGACACCGACGCAACTTCGACGACATGCCGCCTGCACGACCAGGTAACGCGATGCCAGGTAATGTGATGCTTTTTTGTTAATTATTCACGTGGTGATTGGTGAGTATGGCCACTCATCTACACTAATATTATAAAGAGGAAAACTTTGTTTGTTTGTTTGGTTGTAATGAATAGGCTCAAAAACTACTGGACCGATTTTAAAAATTCTTTCACCATTCGAAAGCTACATTATCCACGAGTAACATAGACTATATTTTATTTTGGAAAAAAAAAATAGGGTTCCGTAAGATATTTGGATTTTTCGGACACAAACTGAAAAAAATCAACCAAAGAAGTTACTTATTTTGCGTACGCTGCCTAAACTACAAAAGATAGAATCATAAAATGTTATAATTAATTGTAGATCTTATAAATATCTACAAAAAAGTCCGCGACACACTATACCTATCTATGTCGAGTGAGGCACAACAACCACATTTTTATTTAAAAATCTTGAATTTTTTTTTGGACTACATTTAAACGCGTTTATTTTACTCATGCTATTAATCCTTATCAAAATAAATTATTTCATCAATAAGTACAGTTTATGTTGATAATATTTGGTCTTTGAATGATTAAAATTGGACGTTTGGTTTTGAAGTTGTGGTGAAATTAAAATATTACGATTTCTGCTGCACAAAAATTTCATAAGGCAATCTTTATATGTACATGTATATGGAGAGACGGGATATAATAGAGTGGAAGGTACGGGAGAAGGCTGGGATAGCTGACAGATTTGATAGGACGAAATATAAATGCACGTTATAAGACGGGATGGATAATAAAGAGAAAGGACGGGATGGATTGGGAAGAGACTGAACAGACGGATGAGACGGGATTGAGCCGGACAGTAGGACAGCTACGTCAAGTTTAGGTATACAAGAGTTTATACGAAAAATAACATGTATTTGGTGTGGAGTGGAATTAAAAAATATATGCACCCAGACGAAGCTGGGCCGGGCCGCTAGTGAGCATATATGACGCTAGTATAATGTTTGTACCTGTCAAATAGGAATAGTATATTTTCTCGTGTATATGTTATGGGCCAAGTGATTAATGCGAGCAGTATTCATAATGCCCGGGCAATATGAATATTGCCGAGCCATATGGGGCCAAGTGATAAATTATCTAAACTCACCTATTTATCACATTGCCCGGGCATTATGAATATGGCTAGAGGATGATCGGGCAATGTGATTAATAGGTGATTTTTTACGTGGTGCACTGTCGCATCTGCGATAGACCCATAAATTAGAAAGGTTAAATTGATCTGCTTATGTTTAGTTGTTTTTTAACGTCCAAAACATTATCTTCAGAAGAAAATTAGTGTACCCACTTTATGGATCAGTTAGGTCGACTGTGCCCCAAAATCGACTCGGAACACCCTGACTTCACGTAGTCTTTTGGCTACCGACCCTAGAGTGTATATAAAAAGCCAGAGGCGCGGAGGGAGAGCAGCCCCCGCCCGCTATAAGGTAAGGTCGCCGGAGCTGACCAGCAAGCCGAAGCTGCGGAGGTGAGCATGGTTGCGTATCTTTTGTTACGCAAGGGCGAAGGGGCTGAACTTCCCGTAGCGCCGGAGACGATGCAGAAGCTAATTTGTATTGACAACAAGTGTTTTAAGGGTTAGGTTGCTATAATAGATATTTCTCAGGAATGATGCGTTACCTTTTCATGTGAGTGGTACCAGGGGAGGTGCGACACTCCCCCTCCCCCTCCACTACTCCCAACCCACCCCCTCGTGCTGCCCTATTGTAAATTCTACCACTTCGGCTCCTTTTGATTCGCTTTACATCACTCTGCCCAATAGGCACTTAGCATTATTCATAATGCCCGAGCAATGTGATAAATTGATTGGTTATAATCACATTGCCCGCTCTTATTGGGCATTATTCATATTGCCCGGGCATTATGAATAATGCTCGATTAATCACTTGGCCCATAACATATATAATCAATAGAGTGGGTAGTTATTTATTTTATTTTATTTTAAACACTTTGTATACAGATGTAGTACAGGCGGACTTAATGCCCAAGGGCATTCTCTACCAGCCAACCTAGAGGGTAGTTGAAGGTAATAACACTGGTATAAATACAAAGGTATAAAGATGGAGCAAATCGGATTTGCGCCCACACTTGACGTCGATGTAGTTGTGAGCCAGTGTTATACCGACAGTCAGTCAGCCAGCCAGTGTTACAACTTGGATCATAGATCTATTACTAGTCTATTAAAATAAGAGAAAGGCGAAAAAGAAATGATGGAGTGTTAAGTTTTGTTGCTCAACAAATATATTTTCTTGTGGGATAGTAGTACCAACTCGGCTAGGCCAGCTCAGCTACCACTTATGGAAAATCCTTGAGAGGTCTTAGACTCCATATGTCTAGCGAGTAGCGACGAAGACGTTAGTTTATACTGTCGAGTGATTATAAAGAGTCACGGTTGTTTGCAGACACGTCGGGTCGACCCAAGCTGGTGCTGGAGCCGCGCACGGTGAAGGAGCCGGTGAACTCGCTGGCGTCCACGAGCCAGGCCTCCTCGATATTCGGCGGCGCGCGGCCGCGAGAAGAAAGACTCAAAGAACTAGCGGGCGAATAAACCCACGCGCCGCTTCACTTACACCCATACCACATACTCTTCTTTCCCGGTTCCGTGTGTATATGTATCGTCCCAACGCCCCTCCCCTCGCATTGTGTGCTCCGATATTACAAAGTGCATACTGAAATTGTAATTTGTACATGAACTTGAAGGATTTTGTTAGGTTATGAGGTTGTAAAATCATTTTTAACGTATATTTTGTTAGCTTTATTATGTGTATGTATGAGCTTGTAGTTGTTGTTTGTCGCTGCGCGCCGCTCGTTTTCGAGCGCGGAGGCAGCGCGTCGCTCGTCATTCGGACTATTAAATTGCTAGTGTTTGTTTCGACAGTTTCCAAGTTTGGGTTTTTGTGTACGTTCGATATCGGCTCGCATAATATTAATTAATGTTACGACATTAAATTCGTAAAGTTATTTTTGGTTCCTTATTTATATGTATCTTGTAAACATTGATAATTTTAATTTTTACTGTACTATGTGGCGTAATGTCTCATAACCGATTCTCTGTTGTATTTGTTTATCATTTATTGATTGTTTAGTATTTTAGGTCTTGAAAATTAATCATTGAACGAGTAATTATGAACATAATTTAAGAGTTGATTATAAAGGTGATGTAATTACGGTGTCATTAATAAATTAACTTCCACGTACTTGGATTTCTACTTTGTTAGATATTGTGTAATGTCACAAGTAACGTGACAAATAAATAAAAAAAAATCGCAAAATTGTAACAGAACATAGAAAAACAAATAAAAAGTGAATTCTTTGTAACCGAGGGTTTATCTGAAGCAACAATTACCTTAGCTTACCTTTACGAACATACGAACATTTACAAGACCTGCCGTGTTTCGAGATATCACTCTTCTGAAGTATTATTCACAATACTTACAATTTATTTTAGTCTTGGTCTCATGGAATTTTATGTGTTTTTAAATTTACACTAACAACCTCGTCTATTATGCCTTGTTTAGCGTTGTGTATGTTATGAATAAAGTGACTAATGCAGTATGTTACTCATAATGTTTGGCAATATGAATGATCCTTAAATTAAATAAGCACGATAAATATAATTAGTCGCATTATCTGGTCAATTAAATAATTATTAAAAATAATAAGGCCATATGGTTGTACATGTCTTATTTTATTTATAGATGATTAACAGGGGAATAATATGGAAAATAGTAAATTTAATCTAATTTGTATATTTCCAAGCATTACAGCAAGCTTCATTAGTTGCTTTCGTCGTAACATATGACTTTTAAATAACATTTCAAAGGCAAGCTATACTAAACCTTAAAACTTGTAAAAATGTTAGTCAATTTTCCCTAATTACTCTCCCTAACTATGCAAGTTCATAGTTTATAAATAAATGAATTTAGCTGTAAAAGCTACATTTTACATGCAATGAGCTTACCTTATGTTCTCTAAATAAGAACAAAAAACAAATATTTAAATAAAACGGCATGAAAGTTTCTTGCTAATTAAATTTATATATAATTATTTCTTTTATCCTCATCAAATAATTGTCACAGCTGGTTATAATTAAAAAGCTTTTCTTATAAGTCATCTGTTTTACTATTCTATAGATATTTTTTTGCTTTTTGATGTATAGTAAATGAATTTATTTTAAATATGGGTGAAATATTATCTAATGTTAGTTGTTTTATAGTGGTACCTATATTTTAGATGACAGAAAAAATATGGACATGATAAAATAATTATTTACTATGAGGTTCCTGAAGAGACTACCTTGCCCACAAATAGTTTGGCTTTAGTTTACCACATCTGCATGTACAGCTCAGTCTGAGATGTGTAGCATATTAGAAGGAAAAAAATGTTTGGTTCTCCAAAGATATATTCTCTGAATTTGTACAATTTTGAAAAGTCCCAAGATTGTAACACTAAAAATACTGACTTTTTATTCAGATGTTGACTTTTGTGATGGCTTAGTAAGATTGTTTATTCTATTGTTTATAGTATATTAGTCTATTGTTTATTCCAATGTGGCTAGGTACCATTCAGAAAAGTCTGCAATATTTTCTAAAAGCCACATCTAGGCTATGCAGATTCTTGGAAAATATTTTCTATAGATCGTATTTTTTTATGTCCAACCCTGAAGGGTAGACAGAGGTGATATTGTTGCCGCCCATAGATGGTTGTCACTCATAAACCTCCCAGCTTATTGCCATTCAAGGCACAAATTCTGCTCAAAAAGAATGGGCAAAATTTATAGAGTGAATTGCCTGGCTTGAATTGAATCTAGGACTTAACAAGTTTTTAAAAACCCCTACTACCTTAGCTAGGGCAAAAATAAGAAAAATAAATGTAAATAAGTACATATAAGAATATATTTATTCTTACAAAAAGGTATTGACAATCAGCTTCCCTAAACATATAGATTTGTACAATAACAGTTAAATATCAAGATCATCATCAGGATCTTCTTCATCCCAATCATCAACAGCATCAGGCTCATAAAATACTTTGCTTTCACCTTCATTTATCTTACTCATGTATGGAAGTTTCAAGTTATATTTTTGTATCTTCTCAGTTTGTTCTACTTCAATTTTGAATGTGGAAAGTGTGCTGGGAGAAGGTTTCTCTGGTTCCTTTTCTTTTTTGTCTTCTTTAACTATTGGTTTTGATTTTAACATACTATTGTCAGTGTCATAACTCAACAATTCTTCGGTTTTTACAATGGTATTATTTTTCTTAATTTTAACCCATATTTTGTGTGAAAGCTTTTCATCATATGACACTATGGCATTTGCTATGTGATTTAAATGAATGTGTAATTTAGATACATGTGATAGACAGTCTTTGTGAAGTATTAATATCAATTTCTCTACATTACTGTTGGCTTTTAGTCTTCTAATACATTTTAAACACTCATTCCAACCCAAATCAAGACACATTTGATTCATAGAATCAATTATAAATGAACATTTTGTTTCTGTGTATTTTGAGAAGTTTTCTGGATTAAATTCCTCATAACAGTTGAGATTAGAAACAGATGTAAAGACGTTTCTCCACGAAGAAATGGGTTGCTCGTAGGATATTAAATTTATAACCCCGCGCACATTTTGTACTAGATCCAAAAGCAGTGGTACAGTATTTTTGTTTATATCGTCTTGTATTAGAACAAGCGGAGCCGATCTTAGCTTAAACAGTGTCATTGTAGAACTTATGAATGCATCGGATCAATCATCAATGATCAAAGAAAGAGTAATCTTGTGCGTTCTTGTCCTGTTTATGATCTCCAATATAGTTTAGTAATATGAATATTCTGAGAAATAATTTAACAATACTTAAAGCATTGAGTAAGTTTGCTGTAGGAATATAATATCACAATCACAGACTAAGAAGAGTAAATCACAATTCACAAAATTGTAAGTAAATTCATGATATTATGTACAAAAACCATGTTCAAGTCACAAAAAATAGGTGGTAGTTTAGGTTAGGAAATATAGTAGAGCTGTAGCCAATCGTATGTATTCACTATTCGGTACTGAGTAACGAGTACTCCGTCTGACATACGATACCGAATCGTTACTCACAAATACATTTCGTTACTCGTATTTTTCGTATCTACTGATGCTTGTTAGTTTGATTCTGCGAACAGGTACGACTATTTTGGTTCGCGCAAGGACTCTTGATGCGTGAATTGAAACGGTTTGGTGTCCGAGTAGCTCAAGAAGCTTATACCCAAATGGAAATTGCATTCCGTATATAAAAGTGAAGCACAATGACGATGAATGACCTCGAATGACGTTGCTACTGATTGCTATCCTTTTCTTTCGAGTGACAATGAATGAACAAAAAGTCATTTTCATTCATTGTCACATTGTATAAATATCTAGTATATAAATACTAGACTGGTTCAAAATAAAAAACATGCAACCTCCGCATTTAAGTAACGTAAAAGTAAGTATGCTGTATACCATACTAAACGTACGACGACGGTCGACGCGGCTTCAACGTCATTCCGTATCCGTACGCAATACGACGTTCTTATAAATAAAATATGAAATATCATAAATAACGAGTAAAATAACGATACGATAGTAACGAGTACTGATTGTTAAAGTAACGAATACATACGGGTTCATTATTTCTCGTTACTTTTACGGCACTAAAATATAGGAAGTGTTGGGAAGTGTCATCCATTTTTGTCATCGTTCAGCAAGGAAACTTCAAACTGGCACCGGCTAACTTTAGTTTGGCACCATGTTCATAAACCTTAGCCAGTTCCATTCTGGGATAAAAAAGTAATATATTATCTATGGAAATCTGTCATACTGCCATTTGTCAATGTCAATTGTCAACTGAAAAATGTCAAACACTTGCTTTTGAAAGTGGAAAAAAAAACCTTTACCGTTCATTTATCAATACGAAGATGTTACGACGTATTAAACCTGTTATTATAAAAGATTTCACTCGGCAGATTGTGTATGTACCCAAACATAAACCCCCGGATGACAAGGATTTTGAAATCCTAAAACACTTCTTGACTAAACACAACAAAGTACTTGTTTTAACAGGAGCAGGTATTTCGACGGAATCTGGTAAGTGGTTTCAGATGGGTTGTTTAACTGTTTTTGTTCCAGGTATTTATAAGATATTGACAGTTATTTTAATTTAGGAATACCCGACTACAGATCCGAGGAGGTTGGCCTATACGCTCGAAGCAACCATAAACCAGTTCAATATCAAGAATTCATTAAATATCCTAAAGTGCGGCAGAGGTACTGGGCACGTAACTTTGTCGGTTGGCCGAGGTTCAGTAGTATTGAGCCTAATGACACTCATTTATCTATCCGAGAATTAGAGAAGGTATAATTTTTTTTGTGAAGGTGTTGAATGTGATATCATATCATTTCACTCATAAATTATGGTCGCACAACGAATAGAGTGGAGACTGCAGAAATTAATTTTATTATTTTGGTTTATATAGAAGAACTATTTTACAATACCTACATGTAAAGATTTTATAGAGTCATGGGAAATGAAGTTTATTACATTACATGCTTACCTTTATGGTTTCATACATGCAGTGCTGTCAATTCAACAAATTTCCCAACAAAATAAATATATTGGGTTAGTATAAAAAATCTTATATACATGAAGTGCTTCTCATAATCATTAAACAACAATCTCATTACATAGTATTAAGAATTCTTCTTTGAAAGTTCTATTTGTAATTATTTTGTCTGCAACTTGTGTGCTGTATTATTTCAGGCAGGTAAAGTAACATCCATAGTGACACAAAATGTAGACAGACTGCATCATAAAGCTGGCTCAGAGAATGTGATAGAGCTCCATGGCACTGGCTACATTGTCAAGTGCTTGCAGTGTCCGTATGAAGTGGATAGGCATACTTTACAGGAGGTCATGATGAAGTGCAATCCAGGTATGGAGAGCAACTTCACCATGATACGGCCAGATGGGGATGTAGAACTTTCTAAGGTAATATGACTGTATGTGTGTATAAGTGCGTGGTGGCCTGTTGGTAAACGGACTAGACGCGACTGCCAACATGTTCACGGTGGTCACGGGTTCGAATCCCAGGGCACACCTCTGACTTTTCGGAGTCATGTGTGTATTGATAGTCAATCACCACGCACTAAAACGGTGAAGGAAAACATCGTGAGGAAACCTGCATACCATAGGGATTCATAAGAATTTCTATGGTATGTAAGTCCGCCAACCCGCACTAGGCCAGCGTGGTGGACTATATGGCCTAACCACTCTCAATCGTATTCTCAATTGTAGAGTAGGCCCGTGCCCTGCAGTGGGACGTATATGGGCTGATACTGATGACTGTATGAAGTTTTGAGTGTATTTTTGGAATTTGGTGAGTTAAACAAGTATTTTACCTCATGGTGAGTGATATGACTGCTCCTGGATAGTAGCAAAACCAAGTAACAATATGAATTACAAAGCAATGCTTGGAAATACACTGCACCCACCATCCTGAAATATGTTAAGTCTCAATATATTTATTAGTTAGCTCTAGCTACAGAGTCCTTTAAACTGGGACCTAACAGTCCATTATGATGAAATGAATATGATATCAGTCTAAAGTGAAGATCCATGCCTCTACATACCACTTAGTATTCTTTACTGAAGACTATATTTTTCAATGAACTGTATTGTTATAATACTCAATGCAATAGAAATATTATTACTCAAATGTGATTAATGTGTCCGACATGTTATAATATATGTATATCTTTATTTTACATTTCAGGAACAAGTAGAAAACTTTAAAGTACCACTCTGTCCTAAATGTGAAGGTCCTTTAAAACCAGATATAGTGTTTTTTGGAGATAATGTGCCCAAACAAAGAGTAGAACTAGTCAAGAGTCAAGTAACTGACAGTGATGCAGTGTTTGTACTGGGATCCAGTCTCACAGTGTACTCCAGCTATAGAATAATACTACAAGCTAGAGAAGAAAATAAAGAAATTGCAATATTGAATATAGGACCAACAAGAGCTGACAACATTGCAGATATCAAAGTGTCAACAAAATGTGGTGATATCTTACCAGAGTTGTGTACTGCAATTAAATTCTAGTGCCAATGAATTTCTGTTATGTGTAAGGGAAAATGCTACCTCTTTGTTAAGTTTTGTGAAGATATATATTTTATTAAATAAACAAACAATGGCATATTTCATTTTAATTATTGTATAAAAAAAGAAGTGAAGATACAAAATGGGTTTTTCTTGACAAGGAACAGAAAGTCAAAACTCATGTAGGATCTTTAAACAATGAATAAAGTACGAGGTAAATAAATAACACAGGCTTATTGATTAATTGGTACATCCTAAATGACTACACTAGCCGAGTCCTCTTCCAGGGAAACTTATTAGATTTTGAACATGTGGTTGTAACAGCTGTGTAACAAATGAGATCACATTACAATTTTACTAGTCAACACTATTTGGAAAAATGCGCATTTTTATACGACACATATCTCAATATTATATGAAAATAATTTCAATTGTTAGTGTGCAGTTTTCCGCACTTCATTTAACCATTACTATTCTTAGGTATGTGATTTATTAAACAGTTGTGCATTGCTTAAATATAAGGCTGAAAACATACGACGGCACACGGCTACGACCACACGGCGCTAATCCAATAAATGTTTTGTATTCGAGTCTCGTATGCGCTCTCCATACTTTCAAAGGCCGAGCAAAGCGATGGGCAATTATATCGCGGCCGTGGCCATCCACAAACACACATTCAATGATTACATATTAATAATTATTTACTTAATAACTTTAAAACAGTTACATATGTTACGGCAGTGTTCGAGTGACGACGTTGCATGGGTCGGGTTCATTATTATAACATTACAATATTTGCGAATACATAAAAACAGACGCAAGTCACTACTTTATTGCTACTTCGTCAGTCTGCGTGCGAGTCAACGTACAATGTATTAGTCTACAATAGTGTCACAATATTAGAACAAGACAATACGTTTTAAGTACATCTACATAAACATGGCGTCAAAAGAGAGGATAAACTACAACTAGAAATATTAATGAGCAGTCAAAAATTCTTTGTAATTTGGTGTCATTATTTTGTATCATTTGTTACAAATAATTATTATATAGGCAGCAACAATTTTAGGCTAACTGCCGCGAATAAGTTGACAATAGTAAATTAAATAAATATAAATTGGTGTGTCAGGAATAATTTCCCAAATTACTATTTATTTAATAGATACATGTCAGCTTATTCACGACAATAACACATTTAATAATATGATTCACGGTGTCAACAATTTTCATGTTATGACCACGTCTGTTTTTATTCAACATTAACCTTATCCTATTGTTCATCACATATTCGACAACTGTATCAATTATAACATTTTCCTCATTACAATAGCTAATGAAATTTAATTGTTTTCTCTTAATTTTAGTGAAACATGTCCATTTTAAGTTATTGCTACAGAATTCTAGTGTAATATGGAAGAATGAAAACCCTATTAATAATGCCTTAACTCGACACATTTAAATAAATCGGGGCAGAAAACTATTAAGAACGGAAATTAGTTTGTACTAAATCTGATTTCATAATTGCTTATGTTTTATTGTATAGTCATACCGCCGATCATGGTCATTGGTCACGTTGACGATTACTCAATAATCGTATTACAAAGTGAACCGCGCCAGTAACGCCATTGTGGGTAACCAGGCATCATCCACATTATCTAGGAGAAGCGCTAGTTCAAACCTTACACGGCCACAAAATAAAAAGTGGTCTCTTCCAAAAACCTATAATTTCTATGTATTTTCCTGTGGCTAAATCCAAAGCATACTGTTCCATTACGTCGATTCCTTTTTAAATCAGCAAAATGACTTCTCAAAACAAAACATGAATGGTCATATTGAAATACACCTAATTTTTACCGATTTTATCGCGGATTTGGTTTAATTTTAAAATCCATAAAATGCAGTTTTATTTCAATGTGTAGCATTCACGTAAATTTAAGCCATTATAAAAGGTCAGTTTCAGTTTCAAAAAATTACACCAATAACCTTTCATGTTAAATTAATATTGAGTACAATGCTTTTTTCGTTAGCATAAAACTGCGTTTTTGGGAAGGTATCAGGCTATTAAAAATGACGTACATCAAGATACAGCAGAAACAATATGTTTTGGAATAGACCACTTATTTTTTTTGGCTGTATTTTGATACCAATCAAATTTTTCAAGTAATACAGTACCACCAACACAAAATAATGCGCACTAACAACTGGTTACCGAAACACATCGATCTTAAAATAAAACACAATCAACTCGCTACACTTACCAGTCTTAAAATCACAATAAAATTATTTCCACATTGAAATATTTTGTCACTACTAATTAAAAATCCGTAATACTAGACGCGTCGCTCGTTCATGTCAATTGTCTATTGTATGGAACATTATAAGAAGTAGTCCGCTTGTGGTTTCTTGGAGGGGACTCCCCTAGACTCCTGCGGCGCTGCCTCGAATATTGTGAACTCGCGCTGCAGATTCTCATTTAATTCTAATATTGCTGCTACGTTCCCGCACCTGTTGCATACATATCAGTTTTATGATTGTTTATAAATCGACATAAATGAAAGATAATATACTTCAGTGCCAATTATTTGCCATGGAATTTAAAACATTGGACATAGCCCAGACCCCACACTAAAATCAAATCATGTTGTGGGTTTTGCAAACTACGAGAGACTTTTCTCTTTCACAAACACTCAGACTATACCAAATACGGTTATGTATTTCGGTGATCGAACCTGCAGCCTCTAGTTCCACAGCTGGAATCTAACTGACTGCGCCACGGAGGTTTTCAGTAATGGTCATAAAGGTGGCCAAAGTGTCATTCATTATTCCCAACAAAATATTGGACCATGCTAAAATGTGTATATTGGATTCATAAAAACCCTTAAGCCATTGTAATTTTATACGGCTATAAAAAAAAGGGAAAATAAGAAGACTGTTTCTTCTTCACAGCTACAACGCGTTCCGAATCGGTGGTAGTAATCAACGATTCAAAAAATCTTGTGAGACTATTTGAATAAAGAATATTTTAATTAGATTTTTTTAAATAAATAAATAAAATGTTTTTCAAAAATGAATATCAAATTATTATTGAATACATGCATTCCTAATTTATCAGACATAATTATTGGAAAATGTGTGAAACTAACCTGTAGCAGTAGTTGGGCGCCGACCAGACGGTGAGCACAGTCTCGTTGAAGTGCCACTTGTAGCCCTCCATGACGAGCTGGTGCGCGCGACAGATCATGTCGATGTCGTTGGACACGTTGAACTGCGCCACCACGTCCGAGCCGAACAGGTAGCCCGCGCCGCGCGGCGACACGCCCCAGCCTTGTGTGTCTGCGAACAAAAATATTCATATACACATGAAACAGATAAATCAATTAATAATACCCAACAGTCACATACATAGTCCTGACCCCACACTAAGATCGAGTCTTGTGTCAAGGGTATCAGGAACTACGAGAGACTTTTCGTTCTCACAAACACCCAGACAAGAAAGAAATATTTCTGGACCGCACAAACATTTCTCTCGGTGCGGGGATCGAACCCGCGGCCTCTCGTTTCACAGGCGGCGTCAATGATGAAGGCTCCTATTAAAATTTCAAAACAAATTCGACATCTTTGACGAATGTAGTTCGGTAATTTGTGCAAATGTGCGCTCAGCACGTCGTCGCTTCAGTTGAAATGCAGCATAGTTGTGGTAGTACCAATTTTGAATAATACAATGTTATGTGCATTAACACAACATACATGTTAGTTAAAAGCTTCGGTTTTTATGCTATTTCGGCTAGATAGACAACGTTCTAGTTGCTAATGGGGCCATTTTTACAATTGTTTATACTTTTTTTATTGTGAATGTAGGTCTAATTCTGCTATCGATGGAAAATAATTTTTGTTTTTATTGACAGAAAACTAGTTCATGAATTTATCATGATTCACGTCAAGTTTTTAATATGTGGGAAAATATTCATCAAATCATTCCAACCTAAGCCATTGGAATAATCAATTAAAGCTAGACACCCAATAAAACTATTTCAGGATGCACATGCACCCAGATTCACTATTGAAAATATAAACGTAAAACACTGTATAAACCTTCAGGGTCACTCCACAACAGGTCACACATAGGTCCGTCGTGCGGCACTTCTTGCTTGCGGTCGATGGTCCGGATCTGGTCCAGCGTCTGTATGGAGGGGCTGAGACCACCGTGCACGCAGAATATCCGCCCGTCGATGATGGCCGACAGCGAGAGGTAGTCGAATATCTCAGTGCAATACCTGATGGAGAGAAAAACATGAAGTCTCTTTTCCGTGAGTAATACTGCTAGTAAGACAAAATCAATACTATTTTTTACGACACAATGTGTAAGAATATTTTATTAATATAATAGGGCGTATATACGGCATAAATACCATTACAGAAGCATCCTTGTAGGTGTAAGTGATTTTCATTTCACAGTCTAGGAAAAGGCAGGTTGTTAAACATACATTTCATAATAACTTAATTAAATTAAACATAATGGTAGTTAAGTTTATGCTGTAAAACTAAAATAAAATACTTTTGCATACCTCCAAACAGTGATTGAGCCATATTTTCTGAGGCATTCATCATAGAAGCCGTAAACTTGTGTGATCTGTCTTGATTCATGGTTACCTCTGATAAGTGTGATACGGTCTGGATAGCGAACCTAAAATAGTCAGTATCAAAATAATATCTATGCCGGATTATTGGATGTATCAGTTTCTTGGAGTGCCGGACTAGTCACATTATACTGCATTTATATTTACTTAATAATCTGAATGAATATAGAATAGGCACCCAAACCAAACAGATGTGTAAAAGACTTTTAAATAGTTTGAAGACATTGAAAACTTTAAAATCTTCATTATTTTGAATTACAAATACTGTAACAGCAAAGCAAAAATGAAAAAAAAAAAAATTACCTTTAAAGCGAGCAGCAGTAGGAAAGTTTCAACAGAATAGAATCCTCTGTCCACAAAGTCGCCCATGAATAAATAGTTGGTTTCTGGTACATCACCACCAACTTTGAACAATTCTTTGAGATCATAAAATTGACCATGAATATCACCACACACCTAAAAAAATAAAAATGTACTTTAGAAATTTTCAATTGTTTACACTTTGTATCTTAACTGTACCACTGGCTCATAGAATACCATATTAGTGACAGCTTTGCTGTTGCATTTCATTCTTTATTCAGTATAGTAGGATTACTAACCCTTAATTCCATATTTTTTTTAATTTGAAATAAGACTATTATTTACAGATTTTATCGCGGATTTAGTTTAATTTTACATTTTTTGAATTCCCGACGTTTCGATCACTTTACAGCTTTCGTGGTCACGGGGCGGACTGCTTTTTTTAATTTTATAAATTTTTCCCATTTGAGATTCTTGCAACTCATAGATTTGTAGATATCTCATAGGATTGTAGATGTTCATGGATAAATGACATCATGAAGCCGAAAACTATTTGTGTGTGGAAAAAAATGTGATAGCATCCCTCATATATGGACTATACAGGTCAGTCATCTAATAATCATATGCCAATGCATCAAATCACCTCACATAACAAAAAAATATGCATATATTGCATGCTTCATTTAACAAACTTTCATTATTGAACATTTGATATAATTTATAATAAGTTTTTCATTGGGTAGCATAAATAATTACAAAATATAAATAATAACCTAATTTTATCACAACAAAACAGTTTAACAACTAAAACCAGATTTGTATTTTCTTGTGTGTGGGTATTCTTATATTACTGTGAGTGCAAGAAAAAAAATTACTTACAATTCAATGGAATTTGTGTCATCTAATATAAAGTAACAATTATAAGCTCAGAGATCTAAAGAATGGCTAAATTAAAATATTTGAAATAAGACATGGAAATTTATTGCTGAATTACTGATGATTCCATAATTTACTGACTCAGCTTTAAAGTAAATATTGCTTATGACAGAGGAATACGTAATACTTTTCAAATCACAGTATAAATAACTTAATACTAACTGTAACAGGGGAGTCTACTCTTTGCACGTTGCTTTCTTCGACGAGGATTTCCCGGGCCTTTGCACATAGCGCCTTAACCTCGGCTTCCATAATAATCTCACATCTCTTCAGCTGCTCAATTTGACGATCTAGATCACTGGTGTCCGACATTTTTTGACTAAAATCAAGACAAATCTGTAAAACAAGAACTTATACATAAAAAATTGGCAGTTTTTTGTGAAAATCAAAGGACACTGCGTGTGATTATTCTGGAATATGAGTAATACTATGACTTAAAGTTATACAATACGAAACACTTACAATTTACAAATAACTAAATTCTACTGTCGTTTTGGATTGTTACCATCGGCAAAAGTATTTAATCATCAAACAATCACAATGCGTCCGCCATTAAACGTTCATTGACATTTTTTTTAAACCATAAACAATTTGTTTAATTGCGGTCCGAACCGAAACGTGAATTTTCAGCATATTTTTTTTTTTGGAAGTGGGGACCGAGATAAAAATGATGTAACTCTGAAATATTATATATGACCACTATTTATGATAGAAAGTTGAATATTTTTTAATAATAAAAAGCATACATTGAACTTGCGTTTGTTTCAGGAAGGTGATTCGAATTTTAATTTTTTTAGTCTGTGCTCGAAATGACATACAACACCAAAATTGCCATATAAAAAAAGAAGGCAGCTCGCTTTCGCTCACATCATTCGTTCGTTTCGTACATTGTTGTTTTTGTGTTTATTGATTTATCCGGACGATTGTTGTGGTTTTATTCAAGTTTTGTTTGTGCCGTGAAAAATAAAGTGCTGTGCTTGTGAATAATTGTGTTGAAACGGAATAAAAACCATGGGTAACATACATACCGTCGGACCAAATGAGGCGCTGATAGTATCAGGTAGGTACGAAAATATTCGTTTAATTAATAAACAAATACGTTCACATAAATACGGAAAAATATAATTACAAAAGCTAATAAATTAAAATCATTATTGGTGAGTAAAATTTACTATTTTTGGGTTGATAAAGTTTATTGTTTACATATTCAATGATAACAGAATAACCTCTTATCATTTACGAAATTCTTGCATCGTGAGAACCAAGATTTTAACTTCCTTTTAGGTGTTTATTGTGAGTATGCAGTATTTTAACATACGCTGTAGTTGTGTTGAGGTGGTCAAATAAATATGTGTCTACGCGTAATCATTAATCATATCCATTCAAAATAAGGGAAAAGGTTTCAGGTCTACTAAAAACCCAGAATATCTTATCATCAGTATTGTTTTTTTTATTATTTTTCATAAGGCATGAAGAAAAAGGTATTTAAATTATATTCCAATTCAATTATTACATAGGTTTAGTTATCAGAATAATTAACAGCATTGCAATTAGAGAATATATCAACAAATGATTTTGTGGTATTTTCTAATCACGAAATAGAATACTATTAGAATTTTACTACATTCTACGAAAAAAAAAACATAATGCATCTGGGCGTGACCTATGACGTCAAATAGTTCGCTATTTTAGTGCCTGTTTTACCACGGGATTGAGTGACTCAATTAATTGTGAAATATTTTCGAGTTACGCGAGTAATTGGCTCTGTGGCGCATAAGCTTGCTCCTTGTTTTTCTTACGAATGACGCCAAGATTTAAGAATAAAAGATAAGATTATAGTTGTTTTTTTAAACATCTACGATAAGAAAATGATTGTCTTTGAGCACTTAAATTCATCACAATTTAGTGCTGTTCCATGTATGGAGTTGTTATCTTTGGGTTTCTCAAGGTTGATGACGTGATGATTTATGTTCTCGCGTCAATTGTGTCGTTTTTGTGTACTAGCATCATAAGAACAGATAGCCAGATATCTGGCTGGTCCCACTGCTGAGGTCAGGCCTCCATATTTCGGAGATAATCAGTAATTACGACTGGTCCCACGGCTAAGGTCGAGCCTCCATATTTCGAACATAATTAATCTTCTTCTTCCTTCCCTTTTCCCTTTATTTGGGGTCGGGTCTCCTTATCAATTTGCGCCAGGCCGCTCTGTCCTGGGTTGTCTCCGCGTCTAAATGAAGGGTTTCCAGTTTCGAACATAATTAATAATTACGATTAAATTCTTTTGTTCATTTCGATAATTATTCTCTACTTGATAAAGTAAATGAAAATTTAACGAATTCTCCGAAAAGTACTCAAAATGATAAGAGCCAAGTTTTCAATATGTACTAGTTCTTTTTGCCTCTGTTAATTTATTTTCAACCGATATAGGAAGACTTAATTTTAATTTTGAATATTTTTATCGGCTATCATGTTGAATGAATATGCATCAACTTTAAACAAACACAGGTACTAGTACAATGCCTGCTTTTAAAATTGTAATGGGACTGTCCTTGAGTTTGTGTAAAATACTGTGTATTTGGAATAATAAAGGTAGTGCCGTGTATTTTTATTGTCCACTGTTATCATAAACGAGTATTTGATGCGACATCAACATGTTCAAATCATATGACTGACTATGACTAAGCATCCGCATAATAATGGACATTCGTGTTCGTTCGTATCGTTGTCAATATTGATTTTTATAGTTGCACAAAAATACATTGGACTCCGATCAATACCGGTTTTGGCATGACTGGCATGGCGGGGCGATGCGTCCTGGAAGAGATTGCTTGAGCGCCCTTTATTCAAACCCTTGCCAAATGTAGTAAAATTGCGTCTGGGCTGCCGCGCCGCGCCGTATCAATTCTGGCGCCTTAGGTTACGACAGCGCCATACTCAAAAGACTTCTATGACATTGAGACTGAGAACGTTAATTGGGGAACGAAAGGTCAAAGTTCATGCTGCGTCGAGACTTGAGACAAACATTTTTATGTATCACGATTCACGATACTCGATAGCAATATGTGAATAATAAGGTTTATTTGAATTCCACGGCAGGAATATCCAAGTGCTTAGAATTACATAACACATAAATATCTTTATAATGTTGCCCGTTTTTGACTACTACTTTATTCAGCTACTGATTTCTTGCTGATTCTTATTTATAGGGTCTATTGAATCAATGGAATTAAATGGATCTTGTAGGATTGTTAGTTTTAAAATGAAATTGAAAGTTATTTTATTGTTTTATCTTATGTCGGGATCAAGAAATAGTAAGGTCATTTACAAACTCTAACTCCAGAGACTAAATTACGTATAAGAATGTTTTAAACGCAGTAAAATAACATTGATAATTATGTGACTGTTTGTAGTTTCATACTCGAATAAATAAATCCCTACACATCGTATAGTTCTTGTTATTATTAGCATTCTTTTCATATGTATATTTGTATAAAGTATTACAATGAAAGTAAAAGGGGAGCCCGGTACGGATTCCCAATGGCAATCTGCAAGAGATTGAAAAAAAAAATTTGGACGAGCCAAGTCTATTGTAAGTCAAAAACTGGTTTTAAATATGGTAAAAAAAGTATTTCTTAATTATTTTTATAGCAGTTTTGCTCATGTTGTAATTGTCAATTGTTTTTTTTGGATTGCAAATTAATTATTACGTCAAGGAATGGTAATTGATGTGTGAATTTGTTCTCTCGCGTCTCTTCAATTTGACTTTATCGAAAATATGCTATTATTGATGTCATAAGACTCCCCGTCAGGACTAGTATCAATGAAGAAGCATACAACACCAGGAGTAATGGCTGAATAGTAAATACGCAAGTACGAAACAGGTACTAAAAAGAATTACTTAGGCATTTTAATTTATAAAACAAAAATATGTTTAACATATCAAATCGATTTATTAGAACCAAATCCTACCACTACATACTCAAAGTTTGGAAATCAATCCTTTCCATTTAGGTCACAGAGACCTTCTTTAATACATTTTAATATGATGAGCTCATTTCTTATTGTGAAAGCTTTTCTTTGTCCCGATATAGCTTGAAGGCTGCAGTTATAAACATGGCCCCGGCACCCCATCTTTAATGAAACATTGTTCAATAATTTAATGTCAAGTATTAATGCATCAGTCACACTTGAATTGGACCAAAATAACCACACTTCAAGATATATTCAAGCACTAAATTTAACCCATGGGTTAGGTTGCGCTAAGATAGTTTTGGTCAATGGATTTTTTTTAATTGCTATGAATGGCGAAACAAACATGCCATTCACCTGATGATAAGCGATACGACCGCTCATTGGCAGCAGCAAAACTAAACAACGTTATGAATTACAAATCAATGCTTGGCATATTCCACTGCGCTCGCCGTCCTGAGACGTAAGATGTTAAGTCTCTTATGTCTAGTAGTTACTCTGGCTACAATGTCCTTCAAACCGGAACACAACAGAGCACTTACACTGCTGTTTGGCGGGGGAAATAGACACTCAAGTGGTACCTACCCAGGCTGCCTCTCGCGTATGGGAGACCTCTCCAATGGTTGGAGTTCACATCAAGAAACAGTAATGTAAATACCATAGTTCAGTGGAGAATATTATTTTTTGGTGTCTAAAAGGTATCCTTTTCCGTACTCCTAAATACGTCAATGTAAAATTTCACGATTATGAATTTAATAGGGCGTAAAAGTGTCACAAACAAGTGATTTCACATTTACATTTATATTACTAAGGATCCGAAACGAAACAACTGCATTGGAGGAAAATATCAGTATTTTCCACTATTCATATACCATTAAAAATATAAGGATAACGAAGTTTTACAAGTTTGCGTTTGACCTTTACATACTTGATGGTTTCTCCTTAGCAACATCGTGGCAGTTATTTTGATTAATGAATTTCTTTATGGATAGTTCTTATTAACAGTCTGTGTGTTGCATGGTTTCGCGTCAAAACACCTGCCAATGGAAGTATATGTTTTGATTTATATTACATAATATTTATCTACTTCTTATTATTATCTTTGACAGCCTCCTTGGCGAAGTTGGTTAGACGCCGGTTGTGAAACGTGCTACCGCGGGTTCGATCCCCTCATCGAGACAAACATTTGTGTGATCCACATGTATATGTTTCATGTGTTTTTGAGACCGAAAAGTCTCTCGTAGTTTCCGACACAAGCCTGGATCTTAGTGTGGGTTCAGGACCTATGTATGGGACTGTTGGGTGTATTTATTTATTATTTAAATAAGCTCATCGCAAACCGATCCTTACATATGTAAATCCAATAAATTTATAGTACGTAATTACGATCTACAATTTGGACCCAATTCACCCCGAAAAAATCTTTGATATCGAAGTAAAAAAAAGATGTCAAATGAACTCCCAAACACTGACATATTCGAAATCTGTATTAGTATTATCGTCATACGCATAATATGTATGTATCAATGAGTGCGTTTATTTATATCTTTGATTGACTCGTCCTTGGAATGACTTTTTTATAGTTGAATGAATATGCTCAGTTTTAAAATAACTTCGATCCGACGTACTGTTTGATCTTGCGTGTATTTAGTTTATTTAAATGTTCGAACACTGCGTTAAATGGATGAGAAATTTAAAAAAGTCATGTCCACGGGTACAAGAATTAGAGGATGCATATCAAATTGTCAATCATCAAATCAATCATACAAAGGTAAATAAATCGAATAAATTCAACAGGAGTATTGCCAAACGTACTATTCAAATCATATTTCAACTTATTTGATTTTGCACGAAGTACGATCGATATCGATACTGGAAATCATACACAAAATATATGTATATACGATCCACAGACTACATAGAAAGGTACGAACTTTTCAAATTTTAGTACTTACCGTCATAATAAGACCAGAAAATACGTGTAAAAGTATCAAACTTGTGTATACAAAATGTAAATACTATAATAAAATAAATCAATATTATATTGTAGGTATTGATGTTAAAGATCAATTTTTATTCTTCATATTTTTACGCCAACATTTACGTAATACACATATCTGATAATAATTATATTTAACAACACGTATTTTACTCTGAAATGCTAGGTATTACACCGTGATATTACTGTATGGTTGGTATATATGCAGAGCGTCAATGGTAAGAGGGAAAAAAATTGGCATAGCTTACGATGCACGAATTACTTTCGAACGCTTGTTTATCGATTTTATACTATCAGCTTTATGTTTATGATTACTTTTACACTATCAGGGTATACTTTTTATAGATACTCGTAGTGTTGTTATAAATAATTAATCACTAGTTTTTTAACAAATGTTATTGTTAGTTCAGTTGTGACCTACGGTTGTTCTTGGTACTGTATTACTATCTACCTTTATAATATTTTGTTTATGCTTTGAATTCTCAGAATCGTAATGATATCGGGATGTGAGGCTTTTTCCAATTCACAAGTGTTGATCGGATTATGTAATAAAATTGTAACGCTCCTTCAACACACTTTCAAATTTAATTTGGAAGCCTTAATGTCTAATTTGCTCACATTTGGTAAGTACTACTTGAGTAACTTTGCTCCGTTCTTTTGAAAAGGCGGAAAATATGTTTGTCTGCTCTCTGTCATCAAAGAAAATCGTCGTAACAATCATTTGTTTCTACAAAGTCAGTTAGAATACAAAATTACAATATCTATGTATTTGTTACGTCAATATATGAGCAAGGAAATATGAAATTATTATTTATATTTTCCTTATTGTTCCTACAGTTGCAGTTAGATGAGAAATTAAATCTTCAATTGCAATTTCACATTTTTGAATGTCATATTCGTTGAAATTCACACATAAATAAATCCCGCATTTTCCCAGAAGGGGTAGGCAGAGGGTCTACTAGGACCGTAATCGCACCGCAGTATAACTGCGCCACTGAGGCGCCAACGTTGGAATTCAATGAATGGGATAACTGAATTAATGAAATCACCGATCATCACACCATTCGAAAACATTACACGTAGTTTCAAAGGCCACAAGGTCTCAATTGTATCGTTTGCTTAAAGACTGGGGCCCTACTATACTTCGATCGTCCGAAGTTTCGAACTTCGTTTCGGATGAATATAGTAGGGCCCTTGTTCTCTACGTAGGCGGGCTAACAATCCCATCATTCATTTTAGAATTAATCCAATAATCCAGGCTACCACGTCAACTGGCATTTCCATTTTGTCGCCTCTTGCAGAGGTCAGGGCGAGATTGGCCTTGTGTCAGTCTAATTTAATTGGGCAGTCCTAATATATGTAGTTTGGGGTAATATGTGTTATTGGTCCAACCTTACAACTCGTATTACCATTTATATGTCATTTATTATATCTCGCATGCCATTTATTTTCAGAGCGCTTATAAATTCTAGTAGCGCACATTCATGTAGGTAATATAAAAGGACAAAATATGTAATTCCATGTTCTATGTCTACAGCTTAGTAAATCATAATAGACGGACAGTGATAACAGGCAGGAATATGCATAGGCCTTTTTTAACCGACTTCAAAAAAAGGAGGAGGTTCTCAATTCGACTGTATGTTGCTTTTTTTTTTGTATTATAAATAGAAAAATTATAATAATATGATGTGATAAATCAAAAAATCTGCCTATTCTTATTTCATAACACTGTCATCGTAAATTAAGAATACATTTTCCTGTTTAATTTGTATTTTAGAAAATCGTAATATTTCTCTAGAAGTAAATTGCTTATAGTTTTGCACGATACGTGAGTAGGTATTATTGGCGTGAAATTCAGTGTCATTCGTCGATTACATGCCTACATTAACATGATTATTCACTCGATTACCGACACACATACTCGAGTAGTAACAGACATGGGTGTCTGCTAATCATTATTTTGGACAGGCCATGCTTGTATAAATAAGAAACTACGAGTATATACTCGTATATATTTACTTGTAAATTACGATTGCTTTGATTTATTTCATATAATACAGTGTAGGGCCAAGAAATATCAGACTAGAAGGGCGTCATGACTCATTCCATTTAAATTAAAGTCACGCTTAATCGTTTAAAAAATACTGAGGTATTATTTTTGACTTCTGACCATAACGAATCTTTTGTCACTAAAAAGGGATTTGTGAAAAGTAATGAAAAGTACACAAATCATCTTACATTAATTTTTCTTTCCACTTTATATTTTTTGTTTTTATGCTAAACTTTGTACATTGTAAAAGAAGAAACAAAAATTATTGATAGATTAATTATTATAATCCATTATCTTAAGAACTAACATACGAAAAACTTGATCTAAAATATCCTTCAAGTTCATAAGTACGTGTTTAAAATGTATTTAGTTTTCATAGGTATTTCCAGGTATCTTTAATCAAGTCTGCCGCCTTTTCACCAATCATTATAGCTGGTGCATTCGTATGTGCTACAATAGATCTTGGTATGACGCTACTGTCTACAACGCGAAGGTTATTAATACCATAAACTCTTAGTTCAGGATCTACCACGGCTTCAGGGTCCCAAGCAGGTCCCATTCTGCATGTAGCGATCTGATTATGTAGCGTAGATGTAATGCTCCTTACGGCACACTCCCAATAATCGTCACTGCCGAATCTAAAATGTTTACACGTTGGAAAATGCTTCTTGTGCAACTTTGCTCCATACTTTTTAAAAGGCGGAGTATCTACTAACTTTATGATGTACCTGATAGCAGCTACCATAGTTACAACATCGTCACGGTGAGATAGGTAATTACCATATAATTTAGGATCGTCAAATGGGTTTGCTGATCTTAGTCGTAAATAACCTTTAGACTTTGGGTGTAACAGCATAGGTGAAACAGTGAAACTTTCAACATTTTCAATCGGTTGGTAAACTTCTTTGTAAAACCAATCTTCTAAATGTATTCCCTTGGCTACTACATGACCTTCATCAGAAGCGAGAGAAGCACATGAACTTATTAATTCAATATCGGGATGATTATTGAGTTCTTCAGAAACATTCGTTTTGATGTATCCAATAGTTTCTAATCCAGCTAATGATGTGATTGGACCGTCGCCAAAGTGGTCAAACTGTATGATGTTATCAATAGTTGCTATGCTCTTCTCAAGTAATGTCAGTCTACTGGTGTTTAAAGTGAATGCTAGTCCTGGGAACGAGATACGATCGTAAAGAGATTCGCCTACTTTTAAATCTTGTATCACTGGTATTCCAAATGCTTCCAAATGTTGTTTTGGGCCGATGCCAGACAGCATTAAAAGATGCGGTGATTCGATGGGCCCGGCGGATAAAATAACTTCTTTCTTAGCTCTGATTTTAAATACTCGATCGTTGTTGTGAAATTCCACACCTATTGCAGATTTTGTTTTTGGATCTATTAATACTTTAGTGACTCTACTGCCAGGCAATATGTGTAGGTTTTTTCTCTTTTTATTATTATGTAAGAATGCTTTCGCGCTACTGGTTCTATGTCCTTTTGACATTGTAGCTTGAATATAACTGAAGCCAAAATAATCGGGGCTGTTGTAGTCTACTCTTCGATGTCCATAAAGCTTTGCTGCATCTAGGAATGCTTTAGAAAGTTTGGATCTAAAAATATAAAAAAAAACATAAATTTATTAACTCCAACAATTATCGTTATTTAATATTTTTATATTGAAATTGTCTTTTACGTACCTAAACGGAACGTCTTCAACAGTGAGTTCTCCATATCGTCCATGAAAGCGAGAATCACGTAAACCTTTGAGGTTGGCACTTTCTGATTTCATAAAATACGGTAATACATCATGATACGACCTGAAATGTGTCAAATATTACTAAGGTTTCATGCTTCTTTATATTAAGTAATGGAGGATTATTTTTCAATGATACTAGGGTTTTAAATACTGAGTTTCTTAACTCAATTCTTACCACCCGTAGTTTCCATCAGCCGCTATGTTGTCCCAGTCGACAGGTGTTCCGCGTGAGTAAATCATATTATTTATAACACTCGTGCCTCCCACAGCCTTTCCTCTTGGCCAGAAACATCTTCCATTTTTCATGGCTAGAATTGAAGTTATAGTTAGTTTCAGCTTTTAACAGGTTTCTTTGTGAATAGGTTTATATTAATTGTGGATAAAAAAATATTTAATAAAATTATTGTAGTGTTCACTGTAGCGGAAATATTTTAAATAGAATTTAAAGTAAATTTCTAATGAGTTTCACTTCGTGCTAATGCTAATTATATTATAAATTCATAGAAATATATTAGAGTTTTTGCAAATTATTAAAGCTGTTAAAGACAAATATATCAAAAAAAAATTGTCACAAGTCACCAAATGTAATCGTGTAAAGGAATATGTTTTTATTGGCAAGAAAGTCCTTAATTGTCTAGCGAATGTTGTGAATGTTGAATACATACTGACCTGTGCATACTCCAGATTGATGCTCCATTAGATAAGGCCAAGTGTATTCTGTTTTTTGGAACACTGGGGCGAGTATAGGCACATCGGTGAATAAGGACTCGCCCTGGCCTGCTTCCAACAACAGTACAGATGCTTGTCGATCTTCACTGAGACGCGAAGCTACAACACTTCCAGTTGAACCAGCTCCCACCACTATGAAGTCGTATTCTGATAATGGGCGTTTGAAACCTGAAATTATAACTTTGAATTTTATAATGTGTCTTTCTTGTTAACTCTCGTGTTCTTCTTCTCTCTTTTGTTTATAAAACGATTAAGATAGCACTTTTCTGTGGAAGAGTAAGCTAATGATATCTTATGAAATTTGAAGATATGGTAATTATTTCTGTAAGTAAAAAATCAGCTGAGAGTAAGGTCAATGTGAATGTCCTTTCTTAAAGTTCATCTGATTTTATATCTTGTGATTCCCGCAGTTGAGCATAGGCCTGTCAGTTAGTGTCTTGTCAACTGGAACCGACAAAATTTGTAATTCACTAGCTTTCCCTTATTAAACTCTTAAAGATTTTATACTCGTACAAACTCAAGTGGAGGTTTATCTCCCATCAACGCAAAAAAAATATTTTAACACTAACAAAATATTATCTAAAGAAATAACACATTTTATTGCATGGTTAAATATTTTGAAATTGTTGCATTGATCAAAACACTGTATTAATCTTTATATTGGCAAGGTAAAATAACAAACTATGCTTTAGATCTTATATAATATTAACCTTACATAATACTATTTCATTCATTCACGAAGTGTACTTGAAAAGGTCAAAGCGAATTGCGGTTAAGTTCAAGATTTTTGCGGACTTCGACGTTGTTTCGAAACTTAATAGTGGAATGTGTGAACCAGTTATACAACTAATAACTGAACCTTTCTCTATTGTACTTACCTTTTGGTAATTCATACTTGTCTCTTAAAAAAGAGAAGATGTCTGGTTCACTAGAGTTGAGATGCAACTGTGGTGTCTTCATAATGACGTCTTTGATTCTACTCTTCACGCAACATTCAAAAACTCTCCCTTCCCGTGGTGCTGTCTCACAGAATCCTTCACAAGGCATCGGTTCCGCATATTCTTCCTCATCAACAGAAATAGATGATTCATCGTCGTCGATATTGTATCCACTACTTATATAGCAACATAATGAAAATATTAATAAAGTCACTTCCTTTTGCATTTTTAAATCGCTTTCGCGAAGTGCTCGAGTCAACTGTCAAAATTGTAGTGCGTAAAGTCGGCTACGTATAATACTACGTATAATAATAAGAAGGTATGTTATATTGTTCTTTTATTAGACCGTTATTTATTTGGTTTTTCTTGTTAATTAATTATTAGTGTCTTGAACTCAGCGTGGGATTTATGTAACCATTGCTAAAAAGTTAGGGTTGCTCCAGTAGCTTTTGCATTTTCGCCTTTTGTTTGATCTTGTTTCGTAATTGGTATTGGACTACTGGAAATTGTAATCATAAGTATTGTAATGGAAAGAATATTATAAATAATATGGTGCACATTAAAATAAATACACCAAACTGTGACATATATAGTCCTGACCCAACACGAAGATCGAGTGGTGTGTTATGGGTATCTAAACTTGTTTGTTGCTACCTGAGCGCTATGACCTATCCTTCTTCAAACGAGGTTTAAAGCGAGTACTCTCCTTTTGGTAGGCAGTGACTTAACTGTAACTGGTGTAACTTATATTTAAAAAAAAACTACGAGAGAATTTTCGTTTTCAGAAACACCCAAGATCCTGACCCTGAGGATCGCACAAAAAAAAAACTGTGTGAAGCTCGAACCCGCGCCCTTTCGTTTCACAGCCTAAGTCAAACCAAATTCACTACAGAAAGTAAAAAATCTTATTGCATTACAAATTAATAATGCATGCAAGCGCTTTCAAACTTAGAAACTAACAGCTCTGCAAACGAAGTCTTTGTTAATAAGCTGAATATCAAGAAGGAATTTTAAAAGGTAATTTATAAAGAGGTCACATAAATAGCTTAACGTTTTAAATAATGATGAGGCGAATGCTCTTAACATTAGTATTTAGTTTATTAGTATGCGTATGGTACTTTTAAAACCATCATAAAGTTTTTCAGCGACAAGAATCATTATATGGAACCATCATTTGATTTAAAATTCAAATCATTTGTCATAATGACCGCTACACTAAATTGTTGTAACGGACTGGTGTACATTAAAATGATTTTATAAATTGATGTATTTTGCACAACGGTACATATTAGCAAATGTATTCTCAACGGAAATTTACAGTAATGAATGTATGAAAAACACAAAGACGCGAATATAGCTGCTACCAACTGTTTGTTGCTTTCTTGAGTTATTGACAGCCTCTGTAGCCAAGTTGGTTAGACGCCGGCTGTGAAACGAGAGGCGCGGGCTTGATCCCCGCACTGAGACAAATATGTGTGAACCACAGGTATTTGTTTCGGGTCTAGGTGTTTGTGAGACCGAAAAGTCTCTCAAACTTCCTGACATCCATCCTGATATTCATCAGCTTCAGCTACCGAAAGTTCACTGCTGAACGGATTCGTGCAAACATGACAAACTTTTCCAATAGTTGTAAGTACTAGGATATAAAAAGGCTGTTCTAGAAAAAATGGTACTTGGGTAGCTAATCTATATGAATTATAAGACTGCTTCGGTGGTGTAGTTGTTATTGTAGTTACTACCATACGGTTACGCTGATATTTCGGGTTCGAATCCCGGGACGGGCAACGCGATGTTGGATTTTTTGTTCATTATCAACCCGAAGTCAAAAAAATTGTTTCCTATGTGTCCCCTATCACACTGTGGGCCAGAATACACAAGGCGAAACGTGGTTATCCTGGTCGCTACCAGGAGAATCTTTGCTTCTGGGAAAAGGCGTAATTTTATGTATATATAGTGAATATACATATGCAGAATTATTAGAGGTGGTTTCAATGATTATAAAAAGAATCCTTATGAAAAAGAAGTTTGTATCAATTGTGTAAAGGTCTATTACAGAAGAGGCTTGGGAAGACTTCGTTCCCTGCATGCGTTGTTTTTGTTAATTTGAATAATGTTAACTATATTATTATATTATATTATTTACCCTTGTATATTCTTATGTACATGGGTAAATACTATTCATCTTTATGTTCAGTCTACTACAAAAGTCTAAATGTTTACGAAACATACAATCGATTAAAAGATTTATCCTTTAGTCGTCTATATTTAATATGTTTTATTAATTTAGCGATTAAAATAAGAGTAAAACAACAACATAAACGTTTTAAATCTTTTTATTAATTTATCGTACACGCATTTCATATTTTTATGCTATAATAAATACTTGAACAATCCCTGTTTATAATATCTAGCTTAGAATTATAACCTACAAATTATCATTAATGCTGACCATGTGTTTAAAGCAAATACATTTTCCTACCTTGGCAAGTCGCATTATAAAATTACTTGCATCATATTCATAGTTCTTTACTGTTGAATATCATTCTACTGTTTCCACTGTTGTACAAGCCATCAAGGATTTCGCAGTCTATTTCCATTAATATTTAGCATTTATTATAGGATGTTCATGCCATTTTCCAAGTATTCTTAATTAAATCTGCAGCCTTTTCACCGATCATTATTGCTGGAGCATTCGTATGAGCTACAATAGTTCTTGGTATCACGCTACTATCAACAACACGAAGGTTATTCACACCATAAACTTTAAGCTCAGGATCTACCACAGCCTCTGGATCCGAGGCAGGACCCATTTTGCATGTCGCAATCTGATGATGTAGTGTCGCTGTAATGCTCCTTACAGCACATTCCCAATAATCGTCACTGTCGAATGTAAAATGTTTACACGTTGGAAAATGCTTCTTGTGCAACTTTGCTCCATACTTTTTGAAATACGGAGTGTCAATCAGTTTTATAATATATCTAATAGCGGCTACCATCGTCGCGACGTCGTCTCTGTGTGATAAGTAATTACCGTATAATTTAGGATCATCAAATGGATTGGCAGATTTAAGTCTCAAATAACCTTTAGATTTTGGATGTAATAGCATGAACAAAACAGTGAAACTTTCAACATTTTCGATAGGCTGGTATACATCTTTGTAAAACCAATCATCAAGACGCATACCTTTTGCTACTACATGACCCTCGTCAGAAGCAAGAGACGCGCATGAACCTAACAATTCAATGTCAGGGTAGTCAATGAGTTCTTTGGATATATTTGTTTTAATGTATCCAATAGTTTCTACTCCAGCTAATGAAGACATCGGTCCGTCTCCAAAGTGATCAAACTGTACGACATTATCTATCGTTGCAATTTTTCTTTCTGCCAAAGTTAATCTAGTAGCGTTTAAAGTGAATGCTAGTCCTGGGAACGAAATGTGGTCATAAAGAGATTCGCCTACTTTTAAATCATTTATCAATGGTATACCAAATGATTCCAAATGTTGTTTCGGACCGATACCAGACAGCATTAGAAGATGCGGTGATTCGATGGGCCCGGCGGACAAAATAACTTCTTTGTTTGCTCGTATTTGATAGACTCTACCGTTGTTATGAAATTCCACACCTACTGCAGATTTTGTTTTTGGATCTATTAATACTTTAGTGACTCTACTGCCAGGCAAAATGTGTAAGTTTTTTCGCTTTTTATTATTATGGAGGAATGCTTTCGCACTGCTGGTTCTATGTCCTCGTGACATCGTCGCTTGAATGTAGCTAAATCCAAAGAAATCGGGACTGTTATAGTCTACTCTTCGATGCCCATAAAGCTTTGCTGCATCCAGGAAAGCTTTCGATAATTTGGACCTAAAAATAAAAATTTGCAATTAGTATTTAAATATATCAAAATAAAAAGTTTAACGTATTTATTTTACTTTCAAATGGACATGATTACCTAAATGGGATGTCTTCAACTGTGAGTTCTCCATTTCGACCGTGATACGGGGAGTCTTGTAAACCTTTGAGTTTGGCGCGTTCAGATTTCATAAAGAATGGTAAAACATCTTTATACGACCTGAAATGTGTTAAAACTCGATGAGTATTCGTTTTTGTATATTTTTACCACAGTTTCGTAAGACTTTTTTATTATTTGATGACGAAATTTTTAAGGCTTATTTAAAATTATTACCATCCATAGTTTCCGTCAGCTGCTATTCTGTCCCAATCAACGGGAGTTCCTCGGGTGTAGATCATGTAGTTTATGACACTAGAGCCTCCTACAGCCTTTCCTCTTGGCCAGAAGCACCTTTCATTTTGCATGCCTGGAATTAATATAAATCGAAAATTGAATTTTCAACGATCTGAATAATATTATTGATTTGAGGTAATTAATCTTAATGCCGAATCTCCCTTTTATTCAAGATGAAAAGTAAACTATAATATGAAAATAATAAAATATATATAATATGAGACTTAACATCTTATGTCTGAGGATGACAAGCGCAATGGTATGCCAAGCGGTGTTATGTAATTCATGGTGTTGTTTGGTTTCGCTACTGTCCATGAGCGGCTATATCTATGTTATAGGCTGTATATATGTTTATATGTTAGATAAATGAAATGCTCGTCTCGCCATTAATTGGAATAAAAAAAAATATAACTAGATTATGGTCCTTTACGTTAATAATGAGTGTGACATCATTTATGGTGACAGTTACGTGGTATTTATTTTATTATGTAATGTACATGTGTAATACGAGTAAGTCTTAAGTGTGTATTTGCTTTGGCAAGGTATACATGGTGGTTTGTGAGGTGTCACTCATTATATTTGTTTAGTATCTGGTTATTTCATATTCATGATCTTTGTATTCGTATACGATGTGAAAAATGTTTGATCATTCACGTGTCATTTTTTTGTAGCAGCATTCACAATGAACTTTGTTATTTTGACTTCAATCGCTGACGAAAAAAATATTGTTTCAATTAGGTACTTGAATTCCATAAACTCCGTGCCCGGATTGTTTTGTCCTGTATCATTCGTTCGTGCCTTTAATTAACATCGTAAATGGTTATTTCATAGTAATCTAAACGTCGACGAAATGTAATATAGTTTTTTTTCCTATCTAATAAGTGAACATACATATGATGAAGGCCAATTTTTTAGTGACGCTGTCCGCAATGATTAAAATTTTAATTGTTTAGTTATGCAAAGTTATTAAGTGTTACCCGAATTAACTGTTTCCGTGTCATTGTCTTTAATGCATTTAACATTTAAAGTAATTATTAAATAAATAAATAATCTGTTTCAGCCCATATACGTCCCACTGCAGGGCACGGGCCTTCTATGCAATCGAGAGTACTATAGAGAGTGGTTAGGCCATATGCCACGCTGGCCTAATGCAGAATGGCGGAGTTTACATTCCATATACATTCTTGTAAATCGCTATGGTGTGCAGGTTTCCTCACGATGTTTTCCTTCACCGTTTTAGTGCGTGGTGATATCTACTAATACGCACATGACTCCGAAAAGTCAGAGGTGTGTCCTGGGATTCGAACCCGCGACCACCAAAAACTTATTGGTAGCCGCGTCTGGTCCGTTTACCGACAGGCCACCTGCATTTAAATAATAAATAAATAATGATACATTAATTTTTTATTGAGAAGTAATATTATAATTTATGATTAATTAATATTTTTATAAGTTTTTAGTATTATTGGTTGTTATATTTTGTTCGATATCAAGAATACTCAATGGTTCGTACTCACGTTGTTCCAACTATTAAACGGATTTCGTTGGAATACATTCATAACATATTTTTGGATTTTCTTCATAATCAGGTTAATAAACTAAATTCCTTACTGATGTCGAAAATTCTATAAATATTTAAAATATATAGTATGTACGTGATGTTTAATTTAAGATGCCAATCTACAGAAAAAATTAGTTGCTATAATTATCATCATCATCGCAGCCACAGGAAGTCCACTGCTGAACATAGGCATCCCCCAAGGATCTCCACATTGACCTGTTGGAAGCGGCCTGCATCCAGCGACTGTTGCTGTAATATCAAATTTTAATATGCCGGTCCTTAATACTGACCTGCGCAAACTCCAGGCTGATGTTCCATCAGATAAGGCCAAGTGTATTCTGTTTGTTGGAACACTGGGGCGAGTATAGGCACATCGGTGAATAAGGACTCGCCCTGGCCTGCTTCTAGCAGAAGCACAGACGCTTGTCGACCTTCACTGAGACGCGAAGCTACAACACTTCCCGCTGAGCCAGCTCCCACCACTATGAAGTCGTATTCTGATAGAGGACCTTTGAACCCTGAAATAACAAAAAATAATGGCTCATAAACTTGTCAGCGTAGCTATGTACCAAACACGGTGTATTTTTTTATTTACTTATAATGGTTTCTGTATCGACTATTTGTACTGTACGAGTTTTTCAACGTATTATTATCTTCATCAGAAAAATGATTTTAAAGATTTAATTGTACATTATTAGAAATAAGTTTGGCGTTGTTTCTCAGTTAAGGTAGCATACTACGAGTATAAAGTAGTCTTCTCTTAATAAAAATCACAAATGAAATCCATCCAAAGGTTGCCTGTAAGGGGTTGCCTAGCTAGTGCAATAAGGCCGCCCATTGTACTTACTTTAAATATCTGTATCTGTATCTGTATCAGCCCATATACGTCCCACTGCAGGGCACGGGCCTACTCTACAATCGTAAGTACGATTGAGAGTGATTTACTTTAAATATAGCTACATTTTTTTCTTTTTCTTTTGGTGTATAAATGAATACTCATTCCTCAAATAAATAAAAACAAAACAGCCACACATAGTCCTGAGCCATAGTATAGTATACTATACTTATTCTAATAACCATTCCAATGCAGTACCATACAAATCAATGAAGTACATACATCCTTCTACTAACCTTTTGGCAATTCGTATTTGTCTCTTAAGAAAGAGAAGATGTCTGGTTCACTAGGGTTGAGATGCAGCTGTGGTGTCCTCATCATCACGTCTATGATTCTGCTGTTTATTGAAGAACCGGCAATTCTTTTCTCCCGCGGTGCTTTCTCACAATACCCTTGACATTGTAGAGAATCTGCATATTCTCCGTCATCAACAGACACTGATGCTTCGTCATCTTCGAAACTGAATCCGTAACTTAAAGTATGACTTAATAAAATTATAGACACTGCTATTTCCGTTCGCATTGTGAATTTGCACGTCCTCGCGAAGTGCACGCGTCCACGGGTAAAGTTGTTATGCGTGTGATACTCAGATGTTGGTTTATTAGACCGGTTTCTGATTATCATTTTTTTTTGTTAACTTTTAGTGCTTTGACCTCGTCATACAGGTATTATCAACTAAGTTTCGTAGGGTTGCTGGGTAAGATGTTTTGGTGTGTTGTTTGAGCTTTTTTTGTTACCAGTTTTAGTTTACTGGTAAATGTTTCATGTTTACTTAATGAAATATAATGGTAAGAAGTAACCGTTGATAATTAATACGCTCAACATCATAGGTATCGTCGGTGCATTATCGGCCTATAAGGAAATTTAGATACTATGCTTGGTGGTCTCTTAGTGATATTAGTCTGGACATTCCACCTGAAATAGCTAATTGCACGGTTTTTGTATGTTTTTTTTTAAATTCTAAGTGCATAATTTATAAGTAAATGTGTAGAAACATCATTGACTCACTTCAAATGAAACTTTGTTTTGTAGAATGTGTCATAAACTAGGACCGTTACTATAAATTGTAACGGAAGAAGGTTCCTTTATATATAAACATTTAAGTGTTACGAACAACGGCATTATGAAATATGTAATTGATGTTATCAAAGAAACTTAGCAGTCCTTATAGTTCCAAGTGAAGAATCTTTTGCGATTTTCTCTTAAACATACCCATAGCGTTTTTACGGAAAATCTGTTAGATTCAACGACTTCCTCAAGGCTTATAATTATTATTATCTTATCAAAAGAGCATATCGTTTATATAACCGACGCGATGGTGGGAAGACATTCAACTAATCGATGTTGTATTCGCAATATTGAACTAGGACCTACGTGTATGGAAAACATAGTTGCTAATAGTTGGACTTCTATCTGACCCCTCGGGGATTCTCTTAGTAAAATAGTTTATCTGTATGTATCAGCCCATATACGTCCCACTGCAGGGCACGGGCCTCATCTACAATCGAGAGTACGATGGAGAGTTGTTAGGCCATATAGTCCACCACGCTGGCCGAGTGCGGGTTGGCGGACTTACATACCATAGAAATTCTTATAAATCGCTATGGTATGCAGGTTTCCTCACGATGTTTTCCTTCACCGTTTTAGTGCGTGGTGATTGATTATTAATACACACATGGCTCCGAAAAGTCAGAGGTGTGCCCTGGGATTCGAACCCGCGACCACCGTGAACATGTGGGCAGCCGCGTCTAGCCCGTTTACCAACAGGCCACCACGCACTTAAAATAGTTTATAGTTTATCTAGCAAAAAATATTTCATTTTTATCGTTTCCTTCATTTTAATTCGTCAACAATACGTGTCAATCAATTTCTGTAGAATTTCAAACTTAGGATGCTATGGTTCTAGAATACGACTGTTCTCTTTTAGTTGTCAAATTAATGTAATATTAAAAGAATTATTTATTTAATTTTGTATGAGTATGGAATAGCTCCTAATGTCAATTATTAATTGAGCTGCATGTGATCGTAATTGCTATGCCGCCCAGATATAGAAAAAACATATTGTACAGATTAATTGTCTCTTACTATTCGTATTGCAGCTTCAATCTTGATTAATGATTCTTCACGTTTTACCAAAACGATATAGGAATAAAGGGAGATAACGAGGACCAACGATATATTCTAAATATTAATAGCGAAAATACTTTATTGAATCCATAAGAAGTCTTACATTATTAAGATTCAGTCACTTTTATTCACTACCACCGGTTTACAAGACTGTTTTCGCCACAAAGGAATGGGCAAGAAACAAGTGTTGCTCTTTTCAAAACAAGTTTACTATACAGAAGTTGCAGCTTAGTGGAGTTCAGAGCAGTTCACAAATAATTTATAATAAGATTTGAGAATCTCTTTCAGTTGAGCCCAGAGAACATGCTTTATCATTATCTTTTGCCTACCGTTAGTATATACAAAGGGCCGGCAGCGATTCGATGCATAAAGCTGCAGACAGGGCTCTGTGGCTTACGTTGGGAGAAGTCTATGTCCAGCAGTGGACAACAACGGGCTGATGATGATAATGATCTCATAATTAGTTGGCGAAGCTGTCTCAAATGTGCAAGCAGTATCTCAGCTGGCTGCGCCTGCGCTTTATATTAATAGCAAAGTTTACCGAGAGTTAAACGTCGGCGCATCTTGTTCAGGATTCCGACCTGCGAGCTCCGTACGTAGTACGTACTTCAAATGATTCAATGCTTTTGTACGAGTATTATAGCGCATGTCGACAGCTAGGTTACAATAGTCATGAAGTATCAAACACTAAATAATAGAACTAGGAATTAGGAGATTGTATTTAAACATTATTCTGTATATTATAAGACACGTTTTTTTATAAAACACATTTATTTGTTTGCTATTTAATTTAAATTAAATTGTTGTACCTTTGTCAGACGAAATAAAGCAAATAGATAGAAACATTAAGTTATATATTCTTATTTAAATTAAGATCTTCTTTTGGATATGTTTTTTAATTACGATTATAATGTATGTAATCATTAATGTTATTTATTTGGTGTTTAGCTGTATTGAGTCGACTTAATCATGTCGGCACCTTTTTCGCCTATCATCATGCCAGGGCCGTGGGTATGTGCTGAAGTCGTACGTGGTATGATACTCGTGTCGACTACTCGAAGCTGATCTATACCACGCACCTTCAGTTCGGGATCGACGACGGCCTTCGGGTCATCGTCAGGACCCATCCGACACGTGGCGATCTGGTGATGAAGCGTGGCTGTAAACGTGCGAACTGCACATTCCCAGTATTCATCTGAATCAAAAATTGCATCGGGACATGTCATGTACTTAGCCGGATGTATTTTGGCACCATATTTCTGGAACGGTGGGGTCGATATTAACTTCTGAATGTACCGGATTGCAGCGACGATCGTCGCTACGTCCTTTGCTGCTGTTAAATAGTTACCGTATATCTTGGGATGGCTGAACGGATTAGTATCCCTTAGTTCAAGTCTTCCTACAGATTCCGGATGCAATAACATCAAGAACGCGGTCCACGTATCTTTACCGGTTTCTTCTAATTCTCCGTATGCTTCGTCAAATATAGTCTCGTTCATTCTCATTCCTCTTCGCGCTGCTTTGGTGCCGAGAGGTCCACCGTCAGATAACAATGAACCACCAATGCAGAGCAGTTCCATGTCTGGAATCGGTCCAGAATCGTTGGATACACTCGTCTTAATATAACCAAGGCCTTCCACGCCTGCCGGTGAGGAAAGGGCATTGTCACCAGATACATACCATTCTAAAATTACGGAAGGTCGAAGCATCTCGCTTTCACGGAACATAAGATCCGTGGTGTTTAGCTCGACCAGGAGACCGGGGAAACAGATGTGGTCGTACAGCGTTTGGCCCACCGGCAAGTCTTGTATCACTGGTATTCCCAATGAGCGCAAATGTTCTCTTGGTCCAACACCTGAAAGCATGAGAAGTTGCGGCGAGGCTATAGGTCCAGCAGACAGGATAACTTCTTTGCGAGCTCTGACAGTGTATCTGTGTCTGTTTCTCTCATATTCGACACCGTATGCCGTCTTTGTGTTGGGATCGATGAGTATCTTTGTTGCCGTAGTCTCGGGCAGTATATGCAAGTTATATCTACTCTTCTGTTTCCTCAGGAAAGCTTTGGCTGCGCTTTGACGGCGACCTCCACTTATGGTGGCTTGAATATATCCAAATCCCAAGGTATCTGGTGCATTGTAGTCTACAATAGGATGATCCAAAAGCTGTCCAGCGTCTAAAAATGCCTCAATTAGCTTTGTCCTGAAAGTATTTTTAATGTTATATCTTCAAATGATTTTGATTATACTTTATTGCAAATAATTTTATAGGTGCTTTATTATAGATTCTATTTTTATGACTTATGCTATAATTATTGTGTTCTTAAAATTTGTTTATAAAAGGAATTATTTAATTGTCATTAAACCTCTTTGGGTGCCAGTTAGAGCATACTCGGGATGTATTTATAATTACCTGATTGGTGGAAATTCTACGGGTACTTCTCCATTTTGCCCTCTATAAGGATCATTTTCATAACCGTCCAATTTTGCATTCTCGGATTTCGTATAATATTCCAAGATTTCACGGTATCCCCTGAAAGTCACACAATTAAAGTAAAACTTCTGTATCAGCCCATATACGTCCCACTGCAGGGCACGGGCCTCATCTACAATCGAGAGTACGATGGAGAGTTGTTAGGCCATATAGTCCACCACGCTGGCCGAGTGCGGGTTGGCGGACTTACATACCATAGAAATTCTTATAAAGTAAAACTTGTTTTTTAATAATTAATTATTTTATCGGTTATATTTTAATTCAGCTCTTAAACATCCCTTTTTGCATATTTCATAGCCTCGGTGAAGTAGTAGATTAAGCTGCTGTGAAATCTTCAATCCTCGCGCAGGTGCAAATAAAGGGTCATCGGCACATACATATTATTTGTTTCGGGCTTTGGTGTTATACATACATAGTTTTACGCCTTTATCCCATGGGTGGGTAGGTAGGTAGGTACATACTGTGGATATCCACTTTGCTCGACATACCAAGGCGTGTTATAGTTTGGAGTCAGGAATTGGCGTCAGTATGTTTATTTATATTATCCCATAAAACATAATGTTACCATCCTTGATTTCCCGCTTCGGCGATTCTATCCCACTCCTCAGGCCTGCCACGCGTGTAGATCATGTAGTTTATGACGCTGGTACCTCCGACAGCCTTCCCTCGCGGCCAAAAACACCTGCCATTGTTCATACCTAAAATTATATTACAAAGTGTTATTACTTTTAACCCAAATTAAATTAAAGTTTCATTAATAGTGACTATATGATGAAGGTTACCAGCGCCGGATCTAGGTTTTTTTCGAGGCGGGGCAAAAACTGAAAAATGCCGCCCCCCCTTGCCTATATTTTTATCATAATCATCGGGAAAGAACGTCTTTTTTTTTTTTAACCACCATGTTAAGCATTTTTACACGCTTTATATTAGCGTCACTTTTGAGGGTTAACGTCACACACGTATGTAAGCTTTGACTCTAGTTTTCCTACACGTAACCCCTGGATAGTGCCAAATGAGTGACACAGTTCTTGGTGGTAGGACTTAAGTGTCCGTCTGGGTAGCGATCACCGTCCACGGGGCGTAAAGACCGTAATAGTGATCTGATAGTGATTTTGTACGTATTTTTGATCGCTCTCAAAGGGAGGAGTGTTGACCCGCCGGCCAAAGAGACAGTACAGTACAAGAGCCCAATCGTGACTAACCACCACGAGGGGCTGCCTCACCATGTCGCACATAATCTTGGGCGGGTACGTCGTGCCAGTTGGTGACCGGATGTGGCCGACATTTAGCGACATGCCGACCCTTTCATGCCGGTGCCCATTCGGCCTACTTAATGCCCGGACTTTGGCTTCTGGATGCCTCTTCATCAAACCTATCCTTTCAACTTCATGACAGCGCAATTCAACAAAGCAGGTCTTTCAGCGGTGCATAACCCCACCATCGCGTTCACTATGGAGTTCACCAACATCCGCGAACTCCAAACGACCTTAATGCCGTCCACCACCATTTCGAGACGGCCTAGTCTGCTTTGCTCTTCTTGATGTAGACGCGGATTCGTTGTCCGGCCGAATATTCCTACCTGCTGTACCCCGGTTATTCGCTTGAAGAAAGCTTCAAGCCTAAAGTCGGGGTATGCTTGTATGTATATTCGGTTGGACATCTACTGTCACCGTTTAAGCTGCATGGAGGGTCCTTCTCCGCTTTGTGTTTGCACGTGAATCTTGGTTGCCTGAGCCGCATCGACGTGTGCCTTTACAGGTCTCACAGCGGGGAAGATGAGACGACGCGGCTGTTTAGGTATCTCAGCCATGTGGCTGATGACGGGCGGACGCAGTTCCCGTCGGCTGAAATGGTCTTGGGGGATTTCAATACACATCACAAACTGTCGCTGGGCTCCTCCAAGACTGGTTCTGTTGTACATTTATCCTGGACTGTTTAAAAATAACAATGGTGGTTGTATCATTGAGATAAAACGATGTATGGCGATGGCTAGAGGGGCAATGGAGAAACTCAGGAAAATATGGAGGAATCGTACTACTACAAAAGCTACTAAAGATCAGGCTTGTCCGAGCACTTTCTCGTATTTCTGTATGCCGCTGAAACATGGACGTTACGGGAGAAGAAAAATGTAGATTCCCTAGAGATGAGGTGTTGGAATGCTTGGAATATCAGGTCCGAATTCCACACAAACGTTTCAAGAACTCGGCATCAAGTAGAGTCTTTCCGAGATAGTACGGCCCCATATACTTCGAATATTCGGTAATTTCTCACGACGAATTAACGACTCCATAGAACGTCTTATGGTTAATAGGGCAGAGTAGACTGAAATAGACCTCGTGGTAGGACATCATACACATACATTTATATACATTATACATACGTACAGCGGCACAGATATTATGACGGATATAATAAGGATAGCCTTGTCAGCCCTCAAAACTTCCAGGTCTGATTCAAACTCAATTTCCTAAAAACGGAGTGAATACAATACCTTTTTTTTAATCGATATCTACGGGGAGATCATAAGGTGCATGTTGAGGTCTCCAGCCTTCCAATCTGACGCACGGGGACAATTATTGTCCGTACCGCATAGATTTTGCAGCCAGGTTGGATGTATTACGGACAATAGGCGATGCGGATGAGCGAGTAACACCTAGTTGACTCACCGTGCCACCCGACGCACTTCCTAATATGGCTCCTCACAACTTAGGTAGGCGTAGATTTTCTCTGCAACGGACGCCCTAACCGTGGGCGTCCGCTATGAAGCCACGAGTGCTGCCCCACATCTTAGAGTGTGCCAGCGACCCCAACGACCCCTATTAATCGCCTCTTACGCCAGGCAAAGGAAACCGTGAAGGAAAAAAGTTGGCGACCCCTTGACCACGGGATGCGTGTAAACAATAAATAATCAATTTGAAAAAAAAATATTTTTAGCAAGGAAGTCTAAAGACTATAATCAATGTTAATAGCTGTTTTTTCACATTTAAGCAAGATTTTTTTATAAAGTATCACTATTGGAATATTTTATAATATCCCAGTATAGATATTTACTTGGGAGTGTCCTACCCCGAATTGCCCCCGAAACAAGGTCTTGTTGCACCTGTTGCACCTGAAGAAGTTCTCTATAGTCTTCGTCGCATGAAGAACCGGAAAGCGGTAGGGCCTGACTATATTCCGATAGAGGCGTGAAAGTCGTTGGGGCTTCACGGTGTGGAGCTTCTTGCTGCGTTATTTAACAGCATCCTAAATACCAAAAACATGCCTGACTCATGGCAGTTGAGTGTGATAACTCCCGTGTACAAGGGTAAAAGCTGTGTTCAGGAATCCGGTAATTATCGTGGCATTAAGGTCATGAGTCATACCATGAAGCTTTTCGAACGCGTCATCGAGTTCAGGCTCCGCCAAGAGTGTACTATCTCTGAGTGTCAATACGGTTTCCGTCCTGGCAGTGGTACTACCGACCCGATATTTGCACTCAGGATGCTTGGCGAGGCATACAGAGCGAAGAAGACGCCACTGCACATGGCTTTCTTGGACCTGCTGAAGGCCTTCAACTGTGTGCCGCGACAGGCAATCTGGTGGGCGATGAGGATGAAAGGGATACCGGAAGCCTATGTGGACATAATCAGAGACATGTACCTCCGATCCGAGTCCTTCGTTCGGACCGCCGTTGGCGATACGAATCCTTTCCCGATTGATGTCAGTGTGCACCAAGGCTCGGCGCTGAGTCCATTCCTCTTCAGTGTTGTGCTCGATGCCATTACGTCTCACATCCAGGACCCTGCGCCCTGGTTGTTGGATGTATGCCGATGACATTGCACTGGTGGAGGAGGACAGACGACTTTTGGAGCGCAAGGTCAACCGGTGGAAGGAACGCTTGAGAGCGGTGGTCTGAAGTTAAATGTGGCGAAGACCGAGTACATGGCTTGCGGGAGTACGGACCCCCAAAGCATCGTGATGGGGAACGAACTGGCCGTGAAGACTGACAAGTTCAAGTACCTTGGGTCCGTACTGCATGAGTCCGGTGACATCGCCCTTGACGTCAAAGCCCGTATAAGCGCTGTTTGGGCTAAGTGGAGGGAGATCTCGGGCATACTCTGCGACCGCAGGATGCCGATGAGGCTCAAGGGTCTCACCTATAAAAGCATCGTGCGGCCGGTGCTCCTGTATGGGTCTGAGACGTGGCCTGCCCTCAAGCAGCACGTCCAGGAGGTCCACGTCGCGGAGATGAAGATGCTGTGGTGGATGTGCAATGTTACGCGTTTGGACAAAATCCGTAACGTGCACATCGGTGGCAGTCTTGGTGTCCGCGATGTGGCTGATAAACTCCAGGAATCCCGCTTGAGATGGTATGGTCACGTCCTAAGGAAACCGCAGGAGTGCGTCGGTAATGTGTGCCTGAGCCTCAATTCCCGGACCTCAACCGCGGGGTAGACCAAAGAAGCGCTGGCTCGATGTCATCAAGGAAGATATGAGGGTCAATGGCCTTACTATTGAGGATGCCGAAGATCGGGCGAAATGTAGGAGAATTTGCCGGAAGACGGACCCTGGCACCGGCCGGGATAACGTCAGGTAGAAGAAGAAGAAGAAGATCCAAGTATAGATATTTAATAAAGTGTTTATTATTAAATTGTCAACGTGGAAACGTGGGAACATATTACTGAAATATTTTAACTATTCTTAATTTTCAAACCCCATTTTTTCAGTGTGTAAAATATTGCCTTTTATTATTTCAGTAAATCAAAACAAAAAAAATTGGCCCAGATTTGCCGCCCCTTTAAATTTGCCGCCCTAGGCTCCAGCCTACTCCGCTTACTAGTAAATTCGCCACTGCCTGTACCACATAAAAGACGTTCGATGGTTAATCAATTAAAACTAACTACTAAACACAAATTGGATATTAGAAACTAAACGTAATTGTTGAGATGGATAAATTATTATACATTCCAAGTATTAAGTTTTCATCTCTTTTTCACGCGCCTCTATCGCATAATCACTAATTCGCACACGGCGAAAAAAAAGTGTAAGTGGTGTTACATTATTGATGAGTTTTGTAGTTGTCTCCGAAGATTCAATATGCCGCCCCCTGATCGTGCCGCCCGGGGCACGCACCCCGACTTGCCCCCCCCCTAGATCCGGGCATACATGCATAAATTTATTTTCAGCAATATAAAAATACAATTAAGTATTAAAATGTTGTAGTAGCGTAGAATGTTGTGTTTAGACTGCCCTTTCTATCTCCTGTTAGTATATCCATCCCATGGTTGCCTGTAAGAGATTACCTAGTGTGATAAGGCCGCCACTTGTACTATTATAATTATTGTATATCTTCATAGTATTTCTGTACAGTACAAAAAAGAATTAAATAATAAATAAATAAATAGAGTAACCAGTGCGAACAAAATGTGTGACTAAATAGAGCATACACGTTCGCCTACTTCTGATAGTCTTTTTCACTATTAGACGATCTCACTATCTTCTCTCCCAATCCACTAGGTTCCTCTACTCGGGGTTAGTACATCGGTAGCTTGTATTCAGTTTATTTACCCATACAAACTTCTGCTTGAGGTTCCATGTAGTATTGCCAAGCGTAGGAAGAACGCTGGAAATACGCCGCCGCGGCTGGTATATCAGTGAGCAGCGACTCGGGTTTGCCGGCTTCCAACAATAATACAGTGGTGTTCTCGTTTTCGGAGAGGCGGGAGGCCGCCACGCAGCCCGCTGACCCGGCGCCGATCACCACGTAATCATACTCCTGGTAAGGTTCGTTTAGCCCTGAAAAATCGTAGACCGTATATGACCTACGAGTGCTTTAGCATTATAATTTAATACGTAAATGCTTGATGGTATCCAACCTGTAACTTAGCTTCTGGTCGAGCATGGGAATTAATTTTGTAACGACATGTTAATCATACAAAATGTGTTGATCGATCATATAGAGGATTATTATAATTTGTACTTGAGTGTATAGGGTAACTGGACATGATGAGACTTAACATCTTATGTCTCAGGTTGGCGAGCGCAGTAGGTTTTTTTTCTTTATTCTTTTTTTTTTAAATGCCAAGAATCGCTTTGTTATTCATGGTGTTGTTTGGTTTTGCTTTTGTCCATGAACGGTCGTATTGCTTACCATCAAAGCAAAGGCATGCTCGTCTCGCCATTCATCGCAATAAAAAATCCATTGAGTGTATTAGGTAGGATTGCCTCGGTGGCGTAGATGTACTAGGGTACGGTTACAAAGCTGAGGTCTCGGGTTCGAATCCCAGGTTGGGCAAAGTGATATTGGATTTTTCTATTCATTATCAGCCCACAGTCAGGAATTTCTGGCGATAGGCTCGCCACCTATCATATTAAGTGACGAAACATACAAGGCGAAATGTTGGTGTCCTGGCACCTCTGCCTACTCCTTCTGGGAAAAAGGCGAGAGTTTATGTATGTATGTGTATTAGGTAGTAATATTATTGTTGATATACATCACTTCAATAAAGTCTGTTTGCGTAAATGTGCTGGTGTGATTACCAAGTCAGGAAAATATAGCTTTTTCAGTTTGTAAAAAATTGTTAGCCTGGGATTTGATAAAAGTTGTGGCATTTGAGGTTTTGTGAAAAAAGTGTAAATACAAAAGTTTTAGATCTTTTTATTACCTACAACTTTGCCATTTGACTTTTTTCGATAGGACTTTTAGTTTTGCCGGAAATCGAGAAAAACCGTTTTTTACCCTTAAAAACCCACCCCCATCCCCTTCCCGGCCTCAGATCGCCCGTAAATTATTTTTCCTTTCATTTTTATACTATCCCCCTCCTTTTCTAATGGGTTTCATCCTACTATTATTTTTATTGGTTTTAAAAATTATCGACTCTGGTCTACCCAGCAGACATCGAAGTAGGCGAATAAATTGTAAATATACTGGGTGAATTTTTCAAGTAGGTAGTAGTGCATGGCCAAATACGAAACTCAGACGTAAAGCGAAAAATGGAAATGAATCATGAGCCCGATTTTTATGAAAGATAAAGTTGCATGATTTCCTATACTTTCCCAAGGGCTAATGTATTTCTTTACTAAATTTTATGAAAATCGGTTCAGTGGTTCAGACGTGAAAGCCTAACAGACAAAGCTACTTCCCCATTTTTCATATTATAGTAGGGTTGGGAGTTGAGACTAAGGCTTGAACCGTTTATAAAGAAGATTAGGTTCTTATGTTTGTTACAATACGAGTAAGCAATGATATAGAAAGAAAGAAAGAAAGAAAGAAGAATTTATTGTTGGACAGTGACACAGAAATACAAACAAAATAGATAACACAAGTGAGACACAAACACTAAAAATAATTATCACTGCCAACAATGGACCTCGCATTCAGCTAAATGCTTCGGTAATGCATAAGCAGTACCGCAGCGCTGATTTTCAATGCGAGGACCAAGTGACGTTCGGATGCTCAGTCATTAATCTGACTTGGATTAAACGTTAAAAAAATAAAATAATATAATAATAATAATAACAATTGGGAAAAGCGACAAAATAACCAAATTAAAGAACACTAAATACTTAAACAAAACACAAATATAAAATTAAATAGTACTCAATTTCAGGTATGTATGTGTGTATTATAAATGTACCCATGTAAATGTATTTGCGTAGTAAGATATTATTTTCTATGCATGTAAGTAGCGGGAAGTTATCAGATATTCAATACAATAAAATAAATAATTCCAAGACTTTGACTTATATACGTGAATATAAGTAGTAGTCATGATATAAATTAATAATATAGTCACTAACATTAAGATTCAAAGTTGCTACTTACCATAAAAATATGCTTAGAAAATAAAGACTTACCTCCTGGCAAAGGGTATGGCTCCCTAAAAAGAGCCGTGTCCATCAGTGGAACGACAATTTTTGTGACAGTCGTCAAAAAAGAATCTACAATTGGAACCCGTAAAAATGAAAGTAATCCTTGCACTTCTGCTAAACTTACGAGAAGTAAAGTCAACAAAATAGATGATTTAAACATTATTATTGTATTTTTAAAGGTATTTTGAATCTTTGACTGAAATAAGTAATGTTAAACCAAACTGTCTACAGCTACATGTGACGACGAAATGAGAAGCATATACACGGAGTATTTTTCATTGTATGTATAAGGTTTTGATAAATGCTATGACCTAATTGAATATTATTGCCCTTCTGATAAACAAACAGGTAGAACTACATTTTATTGAATTTTAAAGATATCGTAATAAGTAATTTTACCAGCCTTATACGAGTAGTAGTTATATGCTCGTATTACGCAAATATGTATATTTGAATTCATTCCACGGGATAAAATGTAGCCTATGGGTTAATCCAGAGTGCCAGCTAGTTTCATGCCAAAATTTTCAGTGGTTTGAGCGTGAAGAGGTAACAAACACAAACTTTCGCATTTATAATATTAGTAGGATAAATGCAGATTTTTATTGTTGTTTCTTGAGGAGTAGCCACATGTTACCTTGGTAATCTGACACTATGGTTCATTTAACTTGTCAGATGCGTTAAAAATGATATCTACCATTGGAATCATGACACAAACTTCGTAATTTCTTACACGTGATGCTTATGTGGATAATATGTCTAATGCCTATATAAGTACTCTTATGATTTACTTCTTGACTATTATAAATAATTTAATCACTGCGCTTAATTAAACCAAGCTGATAGTCTTGGAAAATCACTGTATTGTGTAGACTGGTTTTGAAAAGGGCAACGCTTAAGTTTCTTACCCGTTCATCTCTGGTGAAACTGCCTTGTGAACCGCATGTTCCAGAACAAAAGTGACTAAATCTAAATACGGAGTAACAATTTACAGATCTAATAAAGTATTTTCATTTTTATTTCATATTTTAGAGGCATGCGTAGACAAACTTTCAGCTTTAGGTATTTGGTTGTCTGGAAGAGATCGCTTATAATATAACACCCAATAAATAACATAAATAACACCCAACAGTCACATACATAGTCCTGACCCCACATTAAGATCGAGTCTGGTGTCGTGGGTATCAGGAACTACGAGAGATTTTTCGGTGTCACAAACACCCAGACCCGAGAGAAATATTTGTGGGCTGCACAAACATTTCTCTTGGTGCGGGGATTGAACCCGCGGCCTCTCGTTTCACAGGCGGCGTCTAACCGCCTGCGCCACGGAGGCTGTCACTTATAGCGATAAGACCGCCAGTTGTTACACTATTTCAAAAGAATGTAAATTGTTTACTTGTATGTAATATCTGGTGAATAATTAAGTGTTATTTATCTATCTATCTTTAATTAAATTACGTAAGTCTGAACGTCACGGGTTTCTGGTTATAAGTCTAGGACAAAAATGTTTGCAATACAGAAGTTTTTTTTGCCTTTAACGTAGTTTTTTTATTTATAGAATTCGCACTTGAGAGGTTAATGAATAATATCAAACTCAGACAATGGACATTCCAACATAATATAGTGGACGAATTGATTTATTATAATAAATAGATAAGGACATAACAAACAGCTTAACATACTTTTATTATTTATTTCACAAAAATAATATCACAGTACCAAATTATCTAATAAATAATTATACAATAATTAAATGTATTATTTTATATACTAGGTTTGTCTACGTAGCTGCTTGATGAATTACTCTAAACGCTGTTATATAACAAATAATATTACCAAGATTGTTTTATCATGTCGGCAGCCTTTTCGCCTATCATCACAGCTGGAGCATGAGTATGAGCAGAAACAGTTCGCGGAATAATGCTAGAGTCTACAACGCGTAAACGATTTATACCATGAACTCGCAGTTCCGGATCAACTACGGCGCGGGGGTCACCTTGAGGACCCATGCGGCACGTGGCTATCTGGTGATGTAGCGTTGCTGACAGAGTTCGCACAGCACATTCCCAATACTGATCTGAATCAAAAACAAACTTGCGACATTCAGGGTATTTTGCTGGATGTATTTTAGCTCCAAATTTCTGGAATGGAGGAGTCGCAGCAAGAGCTTGCACGTGCCGAACCGCTGCAACAAACGTGGCTGCATCTATGGGCTCTGTTAGATAATTTCCGTACATACGAGGGTGGCTAAATGGGTTGTTGTCTTTCAACTCTATGCTTCCAAATGATTTAGGATGCAGTAACATTGGGAAGGCACTCCAAGTGTCAGTATTGTCAATAGATCCGAAAGCACCATCAAAAACTTCGTCAGTAATTCTCATGCCTCTACGTGATGCTTTGCTGCCTCTGGGACCGCCGTCCGATACTAACGAACCACCAATGCTGATTAATTCTATATCTGGTATATCTTCAACTTCAGTAGACAACGGTGTTTTTATATATCCAATTCCTTCGACACCACCTATAGAAGCTATTGCATTGTCACCGTATTGCATCCATTTTATGAAATTGTTGACAGTAGCTGTCTTTGATTCAATAAAACTCACGCCCGTTGTATTCAGCTTAAATATAATTCCAGGGAACGTGATGTGGTCATAAAGCATTCGTCCTACTGGAAGGTCTTTAATGAGAGGTATTCCGTGACGGCTGAGTTGATCTTTGGGTCCGACACCGGACAACATAAGCAACTGTGGTGAGGCAATGGGGCCGGCTGACAATATGACTTCCCTTCTGGCCATAACTTCATATTTCAAACGGTTACGTACATACTGTACTCCGTAAGCAGTGTTTGTAGTAGGGTCTATGAGTACTTTGGTTGCTGTGGCCATTGGTAGAATGTGAAGGTTAGGTCTTCTCTTGTAAGGATGTAAGAATGCTTTCGCCGCACTAAGTCTTTTGCCGTTTTGCGTAGTAGTTTGAACATATCCGAAGCCGAGCCTCTCTGGAGCATTATAATCTACGGTTGGAGATCCCAGTATTTTTCCGGCTTCTAAAAATGCTCTTATTAAAGGTGTTCTGAAATACAAAACAATAACTTGTAAAGAAATGGAATTATAAATTTATTAATAGATCAGAGATACGATACTCTATTTCATACCAGAAATAAATTTATTAGATTTAGATACTATCCATGTGTTTATTTGGAATATGAATAAAATAGAACTTACTTAAACTTAATAAATTCAACATTCATTTCACCATCTTTTCCTCTGTACGGTGAGTTTTCGAATTCTTTTAACCTGGACTTTTCAGACTTCTTGTAATACTCAAGAACTTCCCTGTAGGACCTGTAATTTTTTAATAATTAACGTATGTAGCAACAAAAAACCGATATTGTACAAAATAAAATCGGTGATATATTTGTATTTATTATTATTGGTAAAATTTGTGTTCGTGCAACTTTTCCGAAACGTATACGCATGTACATACGGAGCATATACATGTATATACGGAGACATCATTGCAGTGATGTTATATTAGGCGTAGTTGTGTTAATTAACAATTAATTTACCCAACGGTCACATACTCAGTTCTGACCCCAAATTAACATCAATCAAGTCTTGTGTCGTGGGTATCAGAAACTACGACCTAACACCCAGACCACCAAACATTTTTGTCGGTTCGAGAATCTAACCCGCGGCCTGTTGGTTCACAGTCGGCTTCTTACTAACTGCGCCACGGAGGTTGTGTTTAATTTAGTGATCAAGGGCGGATCCAGCTTTTACGCCAGGGGGTGGGGGCGGGGGTCATATAGTTCTTGTTAGATTTTACGCCAGGGGGGGGGGTGTCATATAGTTCATGTCAGAACACTGGGTCCGATTTCAATACTCCAGTTTGTAATAATGACTTTTTAAAGTTTGTTACAGCCGTGTTTTGTGAACACACACATACTTTTTTACTTTATTTATCGACATAAAAATAATTAATTGTGTTTATAAATTTTATCAAGAAGATAGTTAATAAGTTTTGACAATCTGGTGCCAGTCCAAGGGGGGGGGGGTCATGACCCCATGACCTCCCCCCTGGATCCGCCCTTGTTAGTGATATGCTGGATCGTCAAAAATGTATATCCGCGTACACGGCATAGATAACCTTACTTCTGTGAACAGCGGATACGGATATCCGGAATATCACTAGAATAATTTAATATTTGATCACAATAAAAGTTAACTTATTTAAGTCACTTTGTCGGGCCAATTAAAAAATATTTGTGTTGTTAGTTTAGTTCCACTACCATCCATAGTTGCCCGCAGCGGCTATGCGGTCCCACTCGGCGGGGCGTCCTCGCGTGTAGATCATGTAGTTGATGACGCTGGTGCCGCCCACGGCTCTGCCTCTGGGCCAGTAACATCTCTTGTTCACCATGCCTGTAATATGTGCTAATATATTATAAAGAGTTTGAGGCTCATCCACAAGATATTATTTTGAGAACATTTTTATGACTTGTTCGGCATTGGAATTTATGCGTGTGTACCTTTGCATCTTGGGACGGAAATAAGCTTGGTGAAATGTGTGTATCTGTAATGTTACCTCTGTCTAAGCTTGTATACCTAGGCAATATATTATTGATGACCAAATATAAATTCAGGATTCATCACATTTAATTACCTGTGTCAAGTACGTATCAGAAGACCACAATTATTTTACTACTTGCTTTTGATATGTCATCAGAAATAATGCAGCAAAAATTACAGGCATTAGGCTTGTATCGATAATGAAATACTTGATGTTTTGATATAAAAACTCGTATGATTTAAAAGTAATCAGTGTATACGACATATTTTAACAATTTGAGCAGAAAATTAGTGTCAGTATAGCATGATACTAGTAATTTACCCAAACAAACTCCAGGTTGTGGTTCCATGTAATAAGGCCAACTATAGTCAGTTGACTGGAAGTACGCTGCCATAGAAGGTACATCTGTGAATAGCATCTCTGGTTTTCCGACTTCAAGGAGTAGTACTGTGACGTCAGGGTCCTCAGACAGTCTGGACGCGAGCACACACCCCGCCGATCCGGCGCCAACTATGACGTAATCATATTCAGACAGCGGGGATTTTAACCCTGAAATGACAATTTACTTATATTATAGATTGAATCGTGCTTTATGCTGAACGCTTTGTTTTTTTTTTAGTAATAAGGACAAATATTTTAAATGATATTTAATCTGCTCCGTATTACTTAATGTAAAATTATACCCTCTTATAGGAGGTTACAATATTCGGAGTAATTAAGGACTAGATATTAGAATTTGAGTCGGCATGGAGCTTCCTAACACATTGAGGACTATGTCGGCATATTGTAGATGGAATTAATGTCACTTAGTATGTGTATCGCTTTTCATCAAAATCAAAATAATTAATAAAATATGACGCGTAATTTACAGGTTTTTATAAGTATAATATGTATGGGGTGCGTTCATTCAACTGCACAGTTGATTACGATGTTAAGTATACGTCATACAAAATTACATTGAAATGAAGTAAAATATTAATATATTTTTCTCCTTTCATTTTCAACAAGTCTGCAATTATATGTTTATCGTATTATCAAGGTTTTTAATTATGCGGAATTAGTACGCGGAATCGACACCTGTTTTGCAATAACTGGTTTTGGAAATTTCACAGTAATATCGATAACTACCGTGTGCAGTCATCAGGGAACTCAAATACTTTGTGTACTTGTATGGCAGGCGGTCATTTATGAATTCAAAACAAGGCTTTCCGCTCGAAGCAGAAAAATCACGTTACGTCAACATAGCGTGTTTATTTTCTGTATATATTTGTTTTATTTTATATGTTATTGCAATGAATGCCAAGACGAGCATGCCACTCACTTGGTGGTAAGCGATACGACCGCTCATGGACAGTAGCAAAACCAAACAACACCGTGAATTACAAATCAATGCTTGGCATTCCACTGCGCTCGTCGTCCTGAGACAATACGTTAAGCCTCAATATGGTCAGTAGTAAAACTTGACGGAAGATGTTAGCAGTTCAAATCGACTATAAATACTCCTTTGTTAATCTCCTCTTTTCTTAAATCCACCCTATGGTTATCTTTCAGCCATTGCCTTTGAGCGATAAGACCGCCAATTGTTATTTTTATGTATGTATTATAATAACAATCAATACACCTAACAGTCACATACGTACATAATCCTGACTCCACAGTAAGATCAATTAAGTCTTGTATCGTGGTGGCCTGTTGGTAAATGGACTAGACGCGGCTGCCAACATGTTTACGGTGGTCGCAATTTTGAATCCCAGGCCACACCTCTGGCTTTTCGGAGTCATGTGTGTATTGATAGTCAATCACCACGCACTAAAACGGTGAAGGAAAACATCGTGAGGAAACCTGCATACCATAGCGATTTCTTAGAATTTCTATGGTATGTAAGTCCGCCAACCCGCACTAGGCCAGCGTGGTGGACTATAAGGCCTAACCACTCTCAGTCGTACTCTCGATTGTAGAGGAGGCCCGTGCCCTGCAGTGAGACGTATATGGGCTGATACAGATAGAGATACAGAAGTCTTGTATCAGGAACTACGAATTTTCGGTTTTAAAAATACCCCGACCCGAAACAAATACCTGTAAATAACACGAATACCCGCGGCATCGTGATTTTTCATTGTTTTTTTTTGTCGTGTGTGCCATAACGTGCAGGTATATAAATAAATAAATATCCATTGACGAGAGATTATTATTGTTATTAGTGACATGAGTGAATCTAATCTAAAGGTAATCAAATCCAATGAAAAACAAAAACATAGAAAAATGTAAAGTACGTACCGTTTGGCAATTCATATTTGTCTCTGAGGATGTCGAAGAGATCGTTCGGAGTATTCGGCACATAGTTTGGTGCTAGAGACTGCATTAATATATCCATTATTGGATTTTGTGGAAACGATTGCCTCAGTCTTTTTAACTTTCCAGTTCTTGATGACTCTGCTGATTCGTATTCTGCATCTTGCGCTTTTACTACACACGTTAGTAATATTGTCCACACTATAACTGTTCTCACGGTTCGACACATTTTTGCTGAAAAATTATGGAATAATATTTTAATGTAGCATTCGTACAAAAACTTTCCTTCCAATGGAATTTGATTGAAGAAGAGGCTTTTCCCTGCAATTGAATATATATGAAAGGAATATTTATTTAATTTTAAGAAAGTACTGGCTGAATACTTGTTCCAAGTATTCCAAGCGTGAAATGTCCGCGCCCGGTAAGATATTTTTATATTTATAACTTAGAAGTTCATTCACCCCAAATGAGAAAAGGATTTTGGCTCAGTTTAAATAAAGTTTAAACAAGTTACAGATAATAAGGGACTAACGACACAACACGTTCTTAATGGGAATATAAACTGAATAAACCAAAGTTCCTTTTGAGTCTAAATAAAATTTTACTGTAAGTTGCGAGACGATGCGTAGTTGTACGATTGTAAAATCATCTTAGTCCATGCTCTTTCATACATGTCTTAATGCTCAATACATTTATTACTTACTTATTATTACATATACCTCATAAATGTATACAGCTTACCTAGCTTATAAGATTATTATGAACTCTACAAAAAGCATACATTTTGTTATAAGTTCTAAATATCTTGCTGGTCTAGTCTGGCCAGTTTTGACCTCCTCGTCGTTAAAGGAGGTGTTCGGTTTTTTTCTTACTTAAACAAATAACTAACTAATTAATATTCGTCTGAGGAAAAGCTGACGTTTTAATTGCCATGTAAAACATTTCGTAGAATTAAAAATGAACTAATTAAAAAGAAAGTCGTATTCTAATAACATTTTAATAGTGTCACTTTCATATTTAATCAGGTTATATATTAATTATTTATGACTTTTATATTAAGTTTGATAGAAACGCCCTGAGCAGTATTTACCTATTGACACATCCTTATGGTGCATACATGGTCTTATCTACCTAAATTTGTATTTCATATGAAGATTCCGAGCATCTTTTTGTTGATTGAGAGTAATTTTGTTTGTAATAAAATTAGTTTTAGTCAAAGTGTGTATGTTATGTCGAGGTCGGTCAAGTAAAGGCGGTTGTTTTATTCATTACAATTGGATATGTTATAATTTATAAATGCATGATTGTATGGTCGATTTTAGCCGAGGTTAATAAATGTCGTCTAATTGCCAAAGTATCACTATTCAAGGTGACCTGTAATAATTATTTACATGTCCTAATAATGTTAGTGAAGTAGCATTGATTTATAATTTGCACCTATTTAATCAAAAAGTCCAATTCAGAAGTCCAGTGATTTTTTAAATTAAGAACTGATTATTCATAATTTTGGGAATTACACGGTAACAATCAAAGTATGCATAAAATTTGTTATGATTCATTTTGTAAATAAATATATTTTCGTTGAAAAACGGCATTGACGTGAACAAAAGCTGAATTCGAAGAGTAGGTGTTATTAATAATCTCCATTATGCACATTATTGACAGCCTCCGTGGCGCAGTTGGTTAGACGCCGCTTGTGAAACGAGAGGCCGCGGGTTCGATCCCCGCACCGAGAGAAATGTTTGTGCGGCCCACAAATATTTCTTCCGGGTCTGGGTGTTTGTGAGACCGAAAAGTCTCTCGTAGTTCCTGATACCCACGACACAAGACTCGATCTTAGTGTGGGGTCAGGACTATGTATGTGACTGTTGGGTGTTATTATATTATACAAAGTGTCGGTGTTTTAATTGCTTTAAATTACAACGTCATTAAATAACGTAAATTAAAACAAATTAAAATTATTAGATTTTAAATCACATTAAAATTGAAAAAATGATATTTTCAAATAAACTAAATAATAAAATAAATTGGTTTAAATACAACACGCTTTATAAGTTACCTACTGCCCTCAGTTGACCCAGACATAAGAGCGGCAACGCCGCATTTTTCGTCGCCGCGTCGCAAATGGCTTTAAATTGATTTGGCGCGATGAATCCTTTGTAGTTTTTAGGCATAATTGTATTCGTAGAATAATCAATGAAAACGCTCTTAATCAAGCCACCTTTTACACAAATTATGTGAGTCAAAATTGCTTCATTGGGTTGGGAGCGACGATGCCACTTACAATTAGTACACAAATTCAGTCTTATTTTTGCGAAGGGGGATGAAAATAGCACGTCGCGTAAAATATTACTGCCACTAAATAGACCTTCAAACAAATCATATCAGTGTATTCCACAGCTGTAAATCGCGACATCATGAAAATAAAATGCTATCGTAATTCATAATGTGTTGTGAGCAACGCACGCGCATTCGCAAAGAACAAGTACGGCTCACTGACGAGGTGGCGCGGGTGCCGACTCCCGAGTTTACACCCCCGCCCCGCCCCCGTCCCCGCCCCCGCCCGTGACACCAGACCTTCGACCGTCGCTCGATCGCCGATCGCAGTGTTGCTAGGTTAGATTTCAAAAAATACAGAAAAAGTTTCGTAAAAATATCGTAGATGGATATAAAATAGAGGAAATGGATATAGAATATATGGATCCGTAAAGAGATTTTCACGTGTATGAAAAAAGGCATTAAGTCGATCAATTAAGTCAACCTATACATCATTTGTATAAAGTGTAAATGAATAAATGTAAAAGTATGTCTTATCGAAACTTTGTATATATGTATCGTTATACATAAATACAAGTTGAGAGAATTTGTCCATTCTTATTTTGGTATATAATAATAATAATAATAATAATAAACTCTTTATTATAACACCATATACAAAAGATAAACAAAAGACAAAAACAAAAAGAAAAAAGAAGAAAACAATAGTTATAGAAACATAACGTTGGTGATATAACTGGCGGTCTTATCGCTTTTAGGTATATTTTTAGGATAGGTATATAGTATGTTTATGTATATGTATGTATAATATTTATGTTCGTATATTCTGTATATATGTATGTATATATATAAATATGTATTATTAGTGTGATTATGTTATATTTTTATTTTTAATTATTAATTGTAGATTATTATTATTTCATTTACACCTTAGACTGCCCTTTCTATCTCCTGTTAATATATCCATCCCATGGTTGCCTGTAAGAAATTACCTAGTGTGATAAGGCCGCCACTTGTACTTTTATTTTTATTGTGTAATATCTTTTTAGTATTTCTGTACAGTGCAAAAAAGGATTAAATAAATAAATAAATAAATAAGTTCGTATGTTTACTTTATAAGCAATATACCACATGTTTCACTTCTCTTCAATATAAGTTGCAATAACCTCGTAAGCATTGGATTGCTAATTATTGGTTTGTGTGGTCATCCTTTTAAAGAACAGTAAAGAGAGCAAAAAAAATCTATGTGTATTCATTAATGTGAAAAAGCACGGCTACTAAACTTATACTACACGAATTTATTACAAGTATACCAAGAGTCAATCAATGAATATGCAAACTTGAGCAGTATTGTATAAAAAACACATAACTCACCTTCACATTAAAAAAATCACAGAACTATAAACCCGTATTTCACTGGAGAGATGCAGAATTTCACTGTATTTATTCCGACCGTGCACGTGTAGCTACTCGCAATGGTTTGCGGCAAAGGCCGGATAGTTTCCGTCTACAGAATTTATAACATCGGGCACGTAAATAAAATAAAAGGTTGTGCCGGCTTCGTGCACTCTAAACACTAAGCGTTGGACATTGGATCCTTAACGGCATCCAAATGTGCTGCAGACGGTGCGTATTATCATCGTATTGTGATACTAATTGTAATGCTAAATATTTGGCGCAAACTACCATTGTTTACTTCAGAACAAAGCGTATACGTGACTTCTTTACTTAAATATAATTTGGTATTTAATTGTTTGTTTACATTCTAGTTAATAATGTATGAACATTGAGCATTTTCAACTTTATGTCATTGCGGTAACTATCAAGCATTCGCTTTTAAAAAGAATCAATAAACAAATAACACCCAACAGTTACATACATAGTCTTGACCCCACACTAGAGTCTTGTGTCGTGGGTACCAGGAACTACGAGAGACTTTTCGGTCTCACAAACACCCAGACCCGAACGAAATATTTTTGGGCAGCACAAACATTTCTCTCGGTGCGGGGATCGAACCCGCGGCATCTCGTTTCACAAGCGGCGTCTATATCGACTGCGCCACGGAGGCGCGTACATTGTAATAAAACTGCTTTTTTGCAACAGAGCAAATATCTATGTACCGCTTTTTTTTTTCATATATTTTTTTATTAAGCATCGGTATTACTTAGCCGTTTTTTTTCATTGCAAAATAATTGACAATATAAAAAATTTAGTAGCAGAGCAAAAACTTTTAACATTGATTGATGTTATATTAAAGAACGGATAGCCGTTAACGTGTATGAAATGAAAGGCTTGTACTTTGTACCATGAGGAGTTCAGGCTATGGTGACTTTTTGTAGAGCATTGACCCCCAAGGCATGACTGTTCAGTGGGTTACAGATGGAAGTTAAATTAAGATACATATCTAAAACTTACGCTTGTTAGGCGAGGCTTTTAAATATTATGAGGCCGACTTTGCCATTAATACGATAAAATTCGTACATAATACGGTATTTCTAATTTAAATCAATATAAATCGGTTGAATTTTAAAGCCACTGCTGTAACTTCCGAAAATATAAAGGATAATGCCCATTTTCTATGAATCGGTGCGAAAATTTTCGATGATACTTACTTTTCTGCGTAGGGAAAAATATATATTTTCAACAGACATAAACATAAAAGCGACCCAGGCCCGGAGTTCTTAGAAAAATGAACGTTAAGTCCAATAGATATTTCTTTTTAGTCTTCGTCTCTGTGAACAAAATGTCAAATGTGATAATTATTTTATTTTATGAAAATCTGTCGTCGGGTATAAAATAGGAAAACGTTTAAGGACAAACCATATACAATGCTATAATGAATTTTAAGCAGTATCGGTATCAGGATCAACGGTATTTTTTACAGATAATATAAATGGGCAATCTCCTTTATACACGAGTTTGGCCCAGCGCACCAAATGTCATATCTGATGAACGAAATTTTCAAAGAAAGAATGACGAAATGTGCAAATTCGACCAACAAATTGAAAGAGATACAGATCAATTTCTAATAAATGTTACTTATTCTGCCTGATCAACATCGTTTGATTTAAGTGATAATGACGGCTTGAGAACTCTTACAGTGATACTGATATGTGATGATAATATGCTATTTATATGTTATGGGCCAAGTGATTAATGCGGGCAGTATTCGTAATGCCCGGGCAGTATGAATAATGCCCAGCCATATCTGGCCAAGTGATTAATTACAATCGAAGCTCACCTATTTATCACATTGCCCGGGCATTATGAATATGGCTACATGATGATCGGGCAACGTGATTAATAGGTAAATTTTTAGGTGGTGCGCTGCCGCATTATCGCATCTGCGATAGACCCATAAATAAGAAAGGTTGAATTGATATTCTTATGTTTAGTTGTTTTTACCGTCCGAAACATTATCTTCAGAAGGAAATTAGTGTACCCATTTTATGGATCAGTTAGGTCGACTGTGCACTAAAACCGACTCAGGACACCCCGACTTCACGTAGTCTTTTGGCTACCGACCCTAGAGTGTATATAAAAAGCCGGAGGCGCGGAGGTAGAGCAGCTCCCGCCTGCTGTAACGAAGGATAGGTAACCGTGCGAGCCGTAGCGGTTGAGGCTGGTCGCCGGAGGCCACCAGCAAGTCGGAGCTGCGGATGTGAGCATGGGTGCCTATCTTTTGTTACGCAAGGGTGAAGGGGCTGAATTTCTCGTAGCGCCGGAGACGTTGCAGAAGCAAATTTGTATTGACAACAAGTGTTTTGAGGTTACGTTACTATAATTGATATTTCTCAGGAATGGTGCGTTACCTTTTCATGGGAGTGGTACCAGGGGAGGTGCGTGACCTTGCAATAGCCGCACGATGCCACTTCGGCTCATTGTTTTGATTTCGATTCACTTGACATCACTCTGCCCAATAGGCACTGAGCATTATTCATAATGCCCGGGTAATGTGATAAATTCATTGGTTATAATCACATTGCCCACTCTTATTCATATTGCCCGGGCATTATGAATAATGCCCGATTAATCACTTAGCCCATAACATATATACCAAATAATACAACTTTTAATTTTACCATGTTAATATAAAGTTAATGCTAAAACACAATACTCGCAAAATATTAATCTATTCATTGTTTGTTTACATGTTTGATCTCGGATTCCATTTCAGAGTATATATATGTTGTGTACAAAAAATAATCTAAACTTCAATAAATATAACCATGCCCCCGAAAAAAGCAAACAAAGTAGGAATGTTTATGGGTATTGTAGTTATAATACACAATATACGTATACATATTAATAGACTGCCTCGGTGGCGTAGTTGTACTCCGGTACGGTTACAAAGCTGGGGTCTCGGGTTCGAATCCCGGGTTGGGCAAAGTGATATTGGATTTTTCTATTCATTATCAGCCCAGAGTCAGGAATTTGTGCCCGATATGACGATAGGCTCGCCACCTATCACATCATGGGACGGAACATACAAGGCGAATTGTGGGTGTCCTGGCACCTCTGCCTACCCCTTCTGGGAAAAAGGCGTGAGTTTATGTATGTATGTATGTTACATATTAATAGAAAAAGGAAGAAAATTATATAGAATGCAATAAAACATTTTTTTTTGTTATTAAGCTATAATTTTATTATCACAGTTTTTACTACAGTAAAGTAATAATAAATTTTAAATAAATCATCGGCAAGTATTTTGTCGCTTTCTATAACGTTTGTTTAACTCACTCAAAATCGTCTTTTGTGTTCTACTCATTGAAATCTTTTGAAATTCTATTTATTTACTATTACTTATTTATTTAATTATATTATACTATTATATTTATTCACAGTTTAATTCCATGAGGCCTTTATCATGTCAGCGCCTTTCTCCCCTATCATCACAGCTGGTGCGTGAGTGTGAACTGAAACAGTTTTAGGTATGATACTGGAGTCTACAACGCGCAGTCGATTTACCCCGTGCACTCTTAATTCAGGATCAACTACTGCCCGAGGGTCTCCTTGAGGGCCCATACGACAAGTAGCTATTTGATGATGTAGTGTTACTGTTAGAGTTCTAATAGCGCATTCCCAATACGCATCTGTGTCGAATTTAAACTTTCTACACTCTGGATATTGTGCAGGATGTATCTTAGCTCCAAACTTCTGGAATGGTGGTGTCGCAGCCAATGCTTGTACGTATCTGATCGCAGCAATAAATGTTGCCACATCTTTGGGATCCTTTAGGTAGTTTCCATAGATTTTGGGATGACTGAACGGATTATTATCTTTTAATTCCAGCCAACCTACAGAGTTAGGGTGCAATAACATAGGAAAGGCACTCCACGTATCTGTGTTATCGATTGAACCAAACGCACCATCGAACACTTCTTCTGTGATTTTCATACCTCGACGAACGGCTTTGCTCGCTGTTGGACCACCGTCCGAGACCATGGAACCTCCTATGCTAATTAATTCTATATCTGGAATACTTTCAGTTTCCGTGGATAGTGGTGTTTTTATGTAGCCTATGCCTTCTACTCCACCCGGACTACCTAATTCGTTGTCACCATATTGTAGCCACTGGAAAACATTATCGACGGTACCAGATCTAGATTCAATTAAACTTACGCCTGTAGTGTTTAGTGAAAATATAATTCCTGGGAAGGTGATGTGGTCATAAAGTGTTTGACCTACTGGAAGGTCTTTGATGACTGGGATACCATGACGACGTAGTTGCTCTTGAGGGCCGATACCAGATAGCATAAGTAATTGAGGTGAGGCAATAGGGCCCGCGGACAGTATAACTTCTCTTCTAGCTATGACTTTATATTTATTACGGTTACGTACGTACTGAACTCCATACGCAGTATTTGTTATAGTGTCTATGAGTATTTTGGTTGCTGTGGCCATTGGTAGAATGTGAAGGTTAGATCGCTGCTTATTGGGGTGTAGGAATGCTTTCGCGGCACTAAGTCTTTTACCAGTCCTCGTTGTTGTTTGAACATATCCGAAACCGAGCGTCTCCGGTGCGTTATAATCTACTGTTGGAGACCCTAGCATTCTTCCAGCTTCTAAAAACGCTTCTATCAATGGTGTTCTGAAAATATAAGATGTTCAGTAAATTATTTATAGTTGACAGAATCATTGTGTACATATTATTGTTCTATATAAACGTTATCATCATTATTTAGTTATTGTTCTTCGATTTAATGATTTGGTTTATAATAAAGATAAATCTGTGTGTAACATACCAAATAGTATTGGCGTAGTTGTGTAATTGCTAAGTATTTTCTTAGTTGCAATTATGGTACAATAAGTAAGCCGCGTACATTGTATTTTACAGTTAAACCAGATCATAAACAATCAAGGATAAGTAAATTATTACACGAAAACTGCAATGAATGTAAGGAAAATTGTAGGTCGTTTTCTTAATAACTGATTGCGCTCCAAGATTAATGAAATTATAGGTATGTATTCAGTTATAAATAGTATAAACTTACTTATAATTAACAAATTCAACATTCATTTCTCCATTTTTCCCTCGGTACGGTGATTTGTCGAATGCTTTTAATTTGGAATTCTCAGATTTTTTGTAATACTCCAGTACTTCTTTGTAAGACCTGTAATAATAATAATGAAATACCAGATTATATACGTAACTAAATAGGTATTTGCAGTATAATCAATGGTTAAGTAATTATCCTTACGATTTTTTGTTACGTCTAAATAAAACAAAATTAAACTATGAATACCGATACATTTGCCACGGGCTTGAATGTCAGATATTTTTTCTGTCATTCCTGTCTGCAGCCAACTAGACTATCGTTCACATACACATGTAAGTATGGTTCGGAGACAGAAGTTTTGATTAATAAGTAAGCATAATATGTGCCGTCTAACAGGTTCACTTGATGCAAAACGCATTATCTACCAGTCTGTAATTATGTATTATCAACGTGAACCATCTTTTTTACTTCATTATAATTGCAATTCATACACTTACATTTATGTCAATGGTGGAACGTCAACTCCAGTAATTCAAGTTTTTAATACGATGTGTTTTTAATTGTTATTAAATTTATATTTTCTTGTATAAAATTGCAATAATTAATAGTCATACCTACATCATTTGAATTAATTAAGAAGGTATTGAAGGAAATACGGAATCTACTTGAATGATATGATTGGAAAAGTTATAAGAAATTATACAAAGAGGAAAATTAAGAAAATTAAATGAAGAAGCGGTCCAGCAACGTACTGGACTTTAAAAATGACAAATAAAGGGCAAGGTTTGATGACAATTGTGATAAAATATAGTGACAAAGATAGACGTGACGACCTCCGTTGCATGAGATTAAGGCAAGGAGAAAGAAGTAGGAGGAAATCACCTTTAAAAATGTACTAAACCTCAATTTTCACGTTATAGGCCCTCAGATATGGTCTGTAATACCTTCAAACTTAATAATGACCAAGATATATTTAAGAAATAAATCTGGTCTAGACCCCACCATTTTAATTCAAAAGGGCGTCAACAATATTAAAATTATTTTTCTAAGATAAAAAAAAAGTGTTATAAGTAATACCTGTAAAGCTTTTGTAAAAAAATGTTAACGATCTATATTAATAAGTGCTTAATTTAAATTCTGTGCTTTAAGATAAAATAAACATCCGTAATTGTTTTATTTCAAAACAGGATATTTACGGAAAACAAGCAAATGCCAGTGACCTTCGAATATTCTACCTATCTAGGGAATAGTTGTATAGCAAGCATGTAATGAAAATGGCTAAAATGGGTGCTTACGACGCAGTAATTATTTTTGGATATTTTGTTTTTTTTTTTATACTTGATAGTTGCAAGCTACGGTAAGACTCTAAAATTCGAAATATTCAGGGTCAGGGTTTGGTTCCTTGGTCACTCTACGCCATTTCATTCGGCCTTTATCATTCCCGTAATAAGACAATAGGCTGTTATATGACAAAAAATATACTGAAAAATCTTATTGGCATAACTATATTCTGTCTCTTATTGCCAAGTACGAAGAACAGGACCCTTCTACAATGGAGGGTTGGAATTGAGAGGGCTTCGGTATGAATACAGTAAAATTGATGAGCATTACCACCCATAGTTGCCGGCGGCGGCTATGCGGTCCCACTCGGCGGGGCGTCCTCGCGTGTAGATCATGTAGTTGATGACGCTGGTGCCGCCCACGGCTCTGCCTCTGGGCCAGTAGCATCTCTTGTTTATCATTCCTGTAATTATTGAGAAATATAAAAAAACAGTACTCGGTATTAAAAGCTAGAAAGTTAGTAAAGTGCTTTTTTAGTTTATTTTTTTAAATTTAGTTTTAGTGTTGATTTGCCATATTTTATGAATGTTGTGTACGTCTATAATCGGCATTCATATCTGTGATTTCGTTTTCCTTTTTAAATGTATCTTAAATACTATTAATGTGTCAACTGTTGATGTACCTATTTTAAATAAATAAATAAGTATCGATTAAGACACCTAGGTTGAGTTACTAATCAAGAAATTGTCAAATAATTACTAGATAGGTTAAATGCAAACACTAAAGTATAATGAGTCACAATTGCTTTGTTCTTTTGATGATAAAAAATCCTTAAGGTATGCGACATTGACTTAAAGTCAAACATAATGTGTATTTTTTGTCCTAAATGAACTTGCCCTGGTGTTGGTTCATGCCTTTTTTATTATTTGTAATTTACGACGAGGTTACTCTCAAATTATAACTGCTTTATGCATTTCTGATGTCATAATGGCACGTCACGTCTGAAGGACTTGTGGATTTTTACAACTTATGACGTCTGTTATTGGGATTGCTGTTATCCAAATACCAATTACTTTCATTAACATAATTAACTGATATTATATAGTGCATGTTAAAATATACATATAATGCTATTAATGAAAAATTAAGGAAGTATCGGAAGATGTTAAGCCAACAACTGTAGTTATTTTTGTATGCCATTATTCCAAACCTAACATGTGCTTGCGCAGCATATTCTACTATAGAATTGCTTTGTTTTATTATTTTGCGATTGGCTCTAAAAGCCAAAGCCCATGGAATGTAATCCAAAGCATTTTTTTCGAACCTTAAAATTCATAGAGCATAAATTGCCCCATTTAGGCCAGTAGTAACCAATATCTTTAGACTTAAACCACAGTTTCATAATCTAGATTAGTGTTACCACTTAAATTATAATCCACCTATATTAAATATCTATTTAATATTTACAGACAAATAACATCTATGATAGTGGGATAGTTATTTTACAAACCTATGATAATATATAAATAGGTACTTTTATAAATTTACCTAAACAAACGTCGGGCTGAGGTTCCATATAGTAAGGCCAGCTGTAGTCAGTTCTCTGGAAATATGGCGCTAAAGCAGGCACGTCAGTGAAAAACATCTCTGGTTTACCGACTTCTAAAACAATTACGGTTACACTAGGGTCTTCAGACAGTCTGGACGCAAGGACACAGCCCGCAGACCCGGCGCCGACTATGACGTAGTCGTATTCCGCTAATGGTGATTTTAACCCTGCAATCATATAAAACGGAAATATAAACTTTATCAGTCCATATAAGTCCCAATGCAGGGTACGGGCTTTCTCTACAATTGGAAGTACGATTGAGGGGGTTAAGCTATGTAGGCCACCACGCTGACCTAGTGCGGGTTGGCGGACTTTACATATTGTAGAAATTCTTACAAATTACTAAAGTTAAAACCCGTCACCGTGCTTGTAAGTGTATGGAGCTTTAGGATTAGCTTTGCGCATTTGGTTCTGGGTGTAAACATGATTATTTCAACTGTTGGGGGGTTAACCATATGCCATGCGGGTTAGTCTATTCTCCGATACTAAGTTTGAATGATTGAACGTTCGACGTCTACGTATACATAAAAGTTTTCCACTTGGATCACTTGGATCACTCTTTCCACTTGGAATATCAAATACTATTCCCTATGAAACTAATAATTTATCCGGAACTTATTCTAAGGGTACGTCGTGTCGGAGTACAGAATACCAGTTATCATTATCAATATAGCATGACGATATTGGATCATTTAAATACAATGATATAATTTTAAATCTCCAAATTATTTTATCCAGCACCAATTCTTCAACCTCTTTTTTACACATCGACCTCTATAGAAGACTTTTATTGTACTTGTCTGTTTCAAATATTCAAGACCAGGATGGCTGGCGATTAATTGAGTAGGCCTACGTTCAGCAGTGGACAGCGATTGGCTATATATATATATAATCAGCGAATTGTAAACACCTTTTGTTAAGTCAATATTATTAACTGTTAGTGAACAATATTTATGACTGATGTCTCCCCCTCATTAGTCGATAATTTTGTAAGGGCGTCGATTTTCATTTATTTGCTCATCGAACAACGAATACTACAAAAAATACGACACGTGTAAGGGAAACATGTTATGATGACCTTAAAAAAACAGTTTATTATTAGAAAAACATATGCGATTTATGAACTCATTTTTTGCATTTGATCCTTGATTATAATGCAAGACGCCAAAACATGCACAGGTCATTCGCATATCTCACAAAAGTATTTATTATCAAAATGTATTGTATAATTAATCATTTATCGTTGGAATAAAACATACATATGTGTATGTGTGTGCGGCAACTAATATTTGTGTCGTGTCTGGGTGTTTGTGAGACCGCCAAGTCTCCCGTAGTTTCTGATACCCACGACACAAGACATAATTGATCTTAATGTGGGGTGAGAATAATGTATTTGACTATTGGGTGTATTTATTTATATGGTTGTATATATTATAAAATTATATTTCACAGTCTAAGTGATGAATAAGACAAATAATTTGGTTACGAAATGAGAGACTGCGACAAATCCTACAACATTCTACATAAAAAAATTCTGAATTGCCAAAAAAATTTTTTGGAGCCGCCTGTTGTAAGACCAAAAAGTTTCCCATAATTTTTGATATCCATTGTCGTAGTGAAGGGTCAGGAATATGTACACAACTAAGTGTTACCACACATTTATGGTGGGTCGTGAATAAGGGTGTTAGTGTAATGAGTTAGCTCGAATTTGTCTGATGTCGAACATGGGACTTCTAAGGGTTTGAGAGTTGGAGACCACCACGCAAGCTATGAATAAAATAAATAAACAAATTAAAAACTCCAAAGGTTCTCTGGCAAAGATCGCTTAAACTGATATGATTGCCTTTTGTTCTTTTGTGTTTTATTCTTTTATATTGTAGTGTTATTTTAATGTACAATAAAGATGAACAAATATTATAAAAAATAGTATTGTGGTCATTAAACTTCATGAAAATTCTTTTTCATATCACGATGATACTATACGTTTACAAAATTATCTATCACTGTTCAAGGCCGTGGCATTTGATTATCAATACACACATGACTCGGAAAAGTTCGAGGTGTGAACTTGGTTGAAAGCCACCCTAAACGGTCCTGGTGTCATTTTTTTATTTCCCATCTATGCAGTTTACCCACCTCTGCAACTCCTGTCAGCCAGGATCAACAATGTCACGCAAATAATTGAAACTGAGCTCCGGAGCTTAGCGAGTCTTTTAGGGACACTAGCTTATCCTTAACCCGCATCGAAATTAATCAGTAAGAAAAAAAAAACAAATAGGATTTGGAAACAAACAATTGTCCAGTTCTCTCCGCAGCAAAGTGGATGACATAATATTCAGCTAGTAGTATTATCCTCCGATGTAAACATATACAACTGCAGAGTCAGATTTTAAGCACCACGGGAAAAACAATTACATGAGTCCTATAGTCTGAGCTGCTTATCCAGTACAAAGGAGTCCAATATTAGGTATGGCAAAAGCGCCGGAGAGCACGGAAATTCTTCGTAGATTCCACGAGGTTCGCATAATATGCTTAAGCAATATGTTCTCTAATGTAAAATGTTTTCACTTACCATTTGGTAAATTATATTTATCCCTGAACACGTCGAATGGATCGTCGGATATCCTCGGCTGGAAGTTTGGCGCCATCGTTTGTACAACAGTATTCATAAATGGATTTCGTGGAAACGAACGTTTTGTTCTCTCATTTCTCCAAACTCCAGAACCATCGTCGCTATATTTCACGTTTAATGCGTTTGTGATCGTTGAGAGTATCGTCGAAATTACAACTGCTTTTGGTACTTTTAACATTGCTGCAACAATTTTTTATACAAACAGTGAACACTCCTTTCACGAACATGAACTTAGCGAGTATATACTGTAATTAAAATATTAAAAACACAATAGTCAGATATTAATGTTGAATGTTCGTCCACATTTACTGAGAGCTCGTGAGTGTGTAGTTGTTTTTAAGACTGATCAAAATTTTATAGCTATGTTTTTCGAATAAATTTTAATGCACAATTGGTAGAAAAAAACATGAAATACCTATCTTTTAAAAGAGATTGTACGTTTTCTTTTTTTAGTGCCACAAAATATTATCAACCATCCATCCTTCAAAAATATAATAATACGTTGTATTTTTAAAAAATAACAAGACTGCTAAGACCTATGTTAAGACTGACTTGACCTATGTCTAGTTATAATTATTAAACTTACTTTATGCCAGTAAAAACTTATTATATGCTAAGTGACGCAGTGCAGATTATGTTCAAACAAAATGCGTGATTCACACCGGTTCATCAAAATATGAATTTCTTATATTTTCATAACTTCATTCATATATAAATATAAAATGAATATGATTATGATATATACTTTTCAACATTGAAGATTTTAGTTACTACTAAATACTTCAAAGTGGTATTCCATCGATGATTAAAACTTTATTATGTCATACACTGTAGTATTAATGATATATAAGTTCACGCCTATATTCCTGAAGAGACAGGCAGATTTGACGTATAGTCTGTTGTCTGCCGATAGTTATTTTGGAAAACTATCTAGTGCCAACTAAAACATTTTTCTCAAGTTAAAAAATCTCGCAGAAACAACATTAAGACATTTCAAAATCGAAATCAATTTATCAAATACATTATTTGATGTGCGTATCACATATATTCCTATTCTGTATGCAGTATTATGTTTACTCAGAGATGTTACTAATAGATTGACTGACTATTGTCACTTTTTGCAATGTTGAATATTGTAAATATCGTAAAACTAACTGGATTTACAAGATTAGAGATAAAAAAGCAGCATTAGTTTGGCCGCTTTTTCGGGCCGTGTTTTGTTATTTACCAGAGGAACCCGATTTTAGGATGAACTAGTTTCTGCTAGACCAAACTAGTTTTCGCTATGCGCGATGGAAAAAATCAGATTAGCCTAGGCCAAACCAGGGTAATATATTCCTTCCTATATACACAGTCAGGTCATAAGTATTGTCACACAGTAAAAACTTTTCTTTTAGAATGCTGGCCACAAAAAAGTTTATTGAATTCGAATTTCGAATTGTTCTTGAAAATAAAAATGTATACTTTTTCGAATTTTACTCATTTTTAAATATGGAGTGGACGCTTAAAGACCGTGTTGCAGTTATTGCGTTGCATCGTTGCGGTTACGCGCCAATTCAAATTTTTGACATTCTTATTGGGGCTTAACAGAGGTACATTTTTGTGAGAAATGTGTAAAAACGAATGCAGTTGTGTATCAAAATACAGTCCTGACGAACCTTGTGGAACCTGTTTCTCCTACCATGTTCAATAACAGGCACTGGGTATTCCAACAAGATTCGGCGCCAGCTCATAGAGCGAAGAGCACACAAGACTGGTTGGCGGCGCGTGAAATCGACTTCATCCGGCACGAAGACTGGCCCTCCTCCAGTCCAGATTTGAATCCGTTAGATTACAAGATATGGCAACACTTGGAGGAAAAGGCGTGCTCAAAGCCTCATCCCAATTTGGAGCCACTCAAGACATCCTTGATTAAGGCAGCAGCCGATATTGACATGGACCTCGTTCGTGCTGCGATAGACAACTGGCCGCGCAGATTGAAGGCCTGTATTCAAAATCAAGGAGGTCATTTTGAATAAACTTTAGTGTCATAAGAATCTATGTTAAGTTCATTTTGGTATATAAATGGTTACATAATGAATAAACTTGTTTCAATTATTTTATATTAAAACATGTGACAGAATTTATGACCTGACTAGGTATATATATTCCCTACGAATTTAATGCAATTCCGAGATTAAATACATATAAAATTAATGTTTTTTGAATAAAATAAATGAAGTGCACCAGCAAACTGATAAAAATTTCTTGATTTCAAGAAAAAATCGTTACTTTATGATAGTATATTTCCATTTCTAATTTTTTTTTCATTTTTGTGTACTTTTGTCCTTGCATAATAATAAAATTTGTTCTTAGAACGAATAATATAGAGGTTAGGTTAGCCTAACCTCTATATTCGTACAAATTGATACCCGATTCATGGATGATTTGTGGTTTATCCTATTGTTAACAAGGTTTGACCGGTAACATAAATATACAATAAGGTGTAAACCAAATTTAAAAAAAAGTTTTCATATACATTTTGACTTGTTGTAATAGTACTCACTCACCAACAGTACGTCGTACAGCGACATTCGTATTTTTAGAGTTGTTCCTGATTTGAATAGTATTTTTCAGAATGGTACGGGTTGTACTGCGTTCAATGCTATGTACCCGCGCCGAAAGCTTTTCGTGGAAATTATATTTTTAATATTTATGCTTGCGAAAAAGAATAATGTCGTGCAACACAAAGAAGTATTCATGAAATATGAAAATATTTTTCAATAAAAATACTAGCAGTCCCATTACTCATCTTTCTGTTATGTGAATGAAGAAATCAATTTGAACATACATTGACATTTCATAGGGATAAGTGATCAAACTCCAAGGGATTCTTAACTTACAGGAACAAATGTAACGATACTTGCTTGCAGACTTAACGACCTTAATAATTTTCCTCGATTAGTTATTCAGTGAAGAATAGGCTTTACATGTCTGTTATTACTTCGCTACGCTTATATTTAATTACTATGACATAAATATTTTAAATAGTACCATGAAGGTGACGTGCTTTAAGTAACTCGAGTATTTGAATGAAATAATTCCAATAGGTTTACAATTATGTCCAGTTTTATTAGATCTAATTATTCCATGCGTCTAAATATAATTTGAAAATTTAATGTGATTGTCAAGCCTTGGAAATTATGTACATTAAATTGCATTTTACGAGCCTGCTTATGTGTACCCACGTCTATGTATATAAAAGTATTAACGGTCTAATTTACTAATTTCACTTTGAGATAAATAGTTTTGGGAATTCTGAATAAATTTAATAATCACGGCGGCGGCTACTTAATAAAAATAGAAGCAAACTTTTAAAAATCGATAATCGAAATTGTCTTTCTAGGAAGGTCTAAATACATATGCATGTATGTTGAAGGTCAGTGACCTTCCAGCGTGATACGCAAGGACAACAGTTCAGCAAAGTGAAAGCTATAATAAAGCTAAATAAAATAAAATATATTTTTGTATTGGGCAGAATATTTGCTTCGTTTTTTTTTTGCCGGTAATTGTACATAGCCATTTTGTATCTGCAAGATGACGAATTTGCCCTTATTATTATTTATTTATTGCATTCCAATCGATTTCTAACATGCCTTGATACAGCGCCAAGATTTATTTATCAATAGTAATTATAATGCTCACCACTTTAATATTATGTTTAACAATCAATTCTCAAAAAAAACAAGTTTTATCTAATAACATTTTGTTTTTAAAAAATCCTAGTGGAAATAAACCGCAATTTACTTTAATAAATTCTGTAAAACAAAAAGAAATATAATAATTATAAAACATACTGACCTAGTAGTTGAGCTAATAAAAATCCTAAATATTGTGTGTTCAAGTTTTTTATCAAATGTCTTGATATCTCACAGACTAGTGTTTCTAATGGTGATCGCGTGGTCACTGCGCAGGCCAACGGCAAAGGTAAACTTCTAGCTAAGATAAAAGACCTTAAATACCTGTTGCGGTTGCACCGTACTCTTTGAGGACATTGCTTCCATGAACTAATTAATTAATTATTTTAAGACAGCGGTTTTCGGAGCCACGACAATTTATAGGAGCTAAGCAAAAAAATGTGGACTATATGGCCTAACCACTCTCAATCGTACTCTCAGAGTACTCTCGTAGAGTAGGCCCGTGCCCTGCAGTGGGACGTATATGGGCTGATCCAGAAGCAAAAAAAAAAAAATTAGTTCAGTATCATCCTGCTTGATGATAATGGAATCACCCTAGCTTTTAACATTAAAATATTGTATTTTTCTCCAATGTCTAATTTTATACTCATTCACAATTATTTATACTTTTTAGCTGCCTTACTAATGCGTGTTCTTTATTAACTATATTTTTAGCTGCCTTCCATTTATAAACGGCAATAAAATATGTAGGGAAGGCAGCAGGTGCACAAATTATCCGCTAAAAATCGTCATAAAATGCAAATTCTGAATGTCCTGGTAATGATAATGATGAGATAAACTTTTTAAATTGTTGTAATTTCATCAGGCCTTGTGACTTCAAAATTTCAAATCAATACGACGCAGGCGAATCTAATGTAAGCGTGTTAAAACACACACGTAGTTTTGATATTATTCTTTATGCTCGCACTACAAAGCAAATTTTAATGCAATGATTGCAGTCATGATAGAATATCCACTGACGGGGATGGCTACCAGTCCACATAATAGGGATGTTGACTCAATTTTTATTAGTAATATTGAAAAGTAATATTATGCCAAAAAGTAAACAGAATTTTTTTAAAATTAAAATTTGTTTATTAAGAAGTTATAATAGGAGGTCAAGAATAGGATGCAATTATCGTGCTTTGACGTCATCGTCCATAAGACGCGTGAGTGCGAAAAAGAAAGCAAATTCAAATGATATTCTTAATCAAAATCTGACGTTTTACTACAAACTTTGATGCTGTTTTAAACAAAAGTTTGATAAATAACTTGTATATAGTGACTATTGAATAATATTCAAAATTAAACATTGGAAACGTCGCTGTAAGCTAGCCTCAGCGAAACCCTAAACGTGATGCATTTACGTGGTACACTATGGGTCCATCACCGGTGGACCCAGTGTATCATGGTGGTGGTGGGATTAACACTTTTTCTTAAAAGTTCTACAATTGCGAATATATTTTGTGTGAGTAAATAATAAAACATAAATATGAATATAATAATTTAAAAATTAAAAACTAAATTTGTTAAACAAATTCGTTGATTTACAACACAGAAAAAATATTTTATTTTCATGTAGACTGATCAGATGTGGTTTGCCTGATGATAAAAAGTTACCACCGTTCATAATAAATCCGGTGCTTAAAACCAATTTATCGTACTATTTTGCCATTTTGTCATACATTACAATCGAGAAAAACAATTTTAGTAGGTATTGATAAACATAATGTTTTATGTATATTTATTTTACATAAATAAGATATAGGTAGTTTTGTTAAAAATACACCGTGCGGTCAACGAGATATTCGCCACCATAGATTTTTGTACATTTTATTACAAATTGAATTAGCAAAAAGATAAGTTAAATAATTAATATCTGTTTATGTGGAATCACAGTTGAATGCTCCATGTAAATGGTGCTGAGAACATATAACTTTTTCATGTTTGTTTCATTATTAGTATTTTTTATACTCGCTAGTCTAATTAACTACCTAAATATAGTTACGTGATGGTAAGTATAGTAATTATTTGAAATAAGGTTATTTAAGGTTAAGGCACTTTTTGCGGAAAATAACAACTTACATACATAAACTCACGCCTTTTTCCCAAGAGGGGTAGGTAGAAGTTCTACCACGATAACCACATTTCGCCTTGTGTATTTCGTCCCATCATGTGATACCAGCGTATGGCCATATCAGGCACAATTTCCTGACTCCGAGCTAATAATGAATAGAAATATCCAATATCGCTTTGCCCGACTCGGAATTGAAACCCGAGATCTCAACGTTGTAATTGTACCGTAATGCAACTGCGCCATCGAGGCAATCTAATACCAACATCTTTGTTAAAAAAAAAAAAACATGCCTCAGAAGAGCTGTAAGATTGTTGAAAAGCTGTGAAACTGTAGTACTGGTGTCTCATATGTGAGAGGCAGCGTGGTTAGGCACGAACGCAGTGTCTATTTCTCCTGCCAAACAATAGTATAAACGCACTTTTGTGTACCGGTTTAAAGGACATTGTAGCCAGAATAATTACTGGACATATTGAGACTTACTACATATGTATCAGGATGGCGAGCGCAGTGGCATGCCAAGTATTGCTACTGTTCATGAGCGGCCGTACCGCTTACAATCAAGCGATTGGCATGTTCGTCTCGCCATGAAAAGTAAAAAAATCTTTGTACACGTAAAATAATTACTAATCCTTATTTAAATAACAAATTCGTAAGTTTGTTTCGTCCTCTCGCCCTAATTACTCAACATAATATTATGAAACTTTTCGAGCATGATGTCAGGGACACAGAAAAGGAAAGGACGTAGAGTACAATACGAGAAAAATAAACGAGAAAAATATTGCTATTTTCTTATTATTAACTTATTTGTAATATTGGCCGAGTGGCAATAACGAATCGTAAGCTATTATAGACTGCATTCCAAGATCGGAAGCATGACGTCAAATAGATCGTAAAGTCGGAATCATTTCTATAATATTATGTTGAAGTGTTTAATAACCTCAAGAAGTCCTTTCTTTGATATTCTGTACGTATTAAATTCTGTAGCAAAAAAGTACAAGTATTATTAATTATACTTGAAAAGTTTGCCTTTTTTGCTCAAATACATTAAGTGTCACTCGTTTAAAATTGTCTGCCGTGGATATTTTTATAGACAAACATCTAGTATCATACTTAATTTTTTTAGGTTAAATTTGATTTGCCAACAAAAAAGATATCAACGCGTTTTTTAAGAACATTTTCAGAAAAAAAGTATCCTGCTGACATTAATTTTTATTTTGTAAATATTTTGAACTATTTTCGCCCAATAAAAGGAAGAATGGATTTTGATAGTATTGAATGTTGTGTGCCATGTTTTGGGTTACAATATAAACTAAATTTTCGCCTATCTTGTGGGATAAATAATTTACAATATTTTTAGTTATGGGATTTATATGGTAGGCAAGTTAAGTGTCAGTTGTGATCAGAAAATAACAAAGGCATGTGAACGCAGCTGAGGGTAGGTGATAGGGGCGTGTACATAAATTAACAATATGAAAGTCGAGTGATTAAAGCAAATTAAGGGAATACATAGTTAATGCAATCTGCAGCAATTATAATCTTTTGATAAAAATAAGACAGCCTCCGTAGCTTTGTTGGTTAGACGCCGGCTGTGATACGAGAGGCCGCGGGTTCAATCTCCGAACCGAGACAAATATTTGTGTGATCTACAGGCATTTGTTCCGGGTTTGCGCGTTTGTCCGAAGTCTCTCGTAGTTTCTGATACCCACGATACAAGTCTCTATCTTGGTGTGGGGTCAGGACTATGTATGTGACTGTTATATCTTAATTAAATTATGATTTATTCATCATTCCAAAATTATATTGCAGTAGTTCAAATACAGACATATACAAATATATAGAATAGAACATTAACACGTATCTGGTTTTACTAGGATTAATTCTAGTTTATCCTGTAAATTATGTCTTGCGGTTTTTTTCCAACGGACAAGAATTATGATACTCGATATTGTTATACCTCTATAGTCTATCATATTATAGGCAATTAAAGACCAATTACGAACAGGTAATGGAATAGCAGAAGAAAATATAAATTATAGCGACAAAACCGACACGTGTAAATATTATATACTATATATATTTTAAAATGTATTTATTACATCAATGTAACCACCACCCCAGGTAAAATTGTACCATATTTGAAAAAAAACGTGCCTCGATTTACAAAAATCTCAATTTTGGTTTTCAAGGCTTTTGTTCAATCTTTATAGGTAGGACTGTCTTTTTACAGCGCAGGTAAGGAACGAAACTGAAGTTCAGGTTCGCCGTAATAATAATCGTATGTGTACTGGGTGGCCAAAATTCGTGAAAACTATAATCACAAAAAAATGCGAATCAATATACATAATATGTATTTTTACCTCGATGCGCGAATCGAACCCACGGCCTCTTGTTCACAGCCAATTTCTAACAAACTGCGCCACGGAGGCTGTAAAATAAATAAAATATGAGGAGATACTTAATATTTTAACCCTAAAATTTCAGATAAAATTATAATTATGACCAGCATGTTAATTGTTTGATTCAGGAAGTTTATTTTAATCAATATTGCTTACACGTTTTAAGCGATACAACTTTACCGTTTCGATTGCTGTGCCTGGATCCTCACCGGCCTTGAACATTATATTTCGACTTCCTTGTCATAATGACAAATTAAAATTAAAAATAAGATTTAGTCTTAGAGTAAGATTTAGTCTAGGTATGTTTTTTTTTGTTAAATGTCTATTTATTCGATAATACTGTCATAATACAATTTTTGAATTTGCTTACGTATATACCTTTAGGGACTGATCATGCCTATAATTTTATTGTACGCTTGTTTCTTCAGGTACGTGTTTACTCATATACTCGTACTAGGAACATATTGTCGGATCCCCACACCCTTTTCCTATTCTCATCCTTTTTCCTTTCCATTCATCTAGTCTGTCAAGGTTATAAATCTGTGATCAAAACTTTATGCATTTTCATGGACGGCAGTGATCACTTTTCATCAGATTTTTGTTTGCTCGTTTGCCTGATATGTAAAAAACTCTAGAATATAAAAAAAAACTGAGTCAACAAAAAATAAAACTGCAAATGTATTTGAAGTTAAATACATTGCAATAAAAATATACACAATAAAACTGGCTTCAGCGTAACCAGATAAAGCATACAGAACGATACGCGATACTTGTGAGTAGTTTACAGTTTTGGATTTTTCACCAACGTATAAAGTAATCGCTATTCGAACGGATACATGTATCCTACAGCCTACTATGGTTATGGGTCTCTGGCAATTTCTCTCACTGAATAAGATGCTACAGCAAAGTTCTTGCTACAATTCGATATTTGATGAGATGGTATATCACTCTGGTCGTAATACACCTTTGATACTGTCGCTTTGATGAGCTCTACCATGGCTATACTTTTATTATTGTATCATATATCATAATAATACATGGATGTTCCCGTAAAATATTTCGGATACACTTACCCTTCACTTTTTTGTAAATTTCCTTACAGTAATTTTGTATCGTTGTTATTTGCGATCTGCAAATGAAACGAGCTTTTAGGAATGTGCGCTATACTTTGATTTTAAATTGAGTGATTTATTCTTCCCCCGTCAATTAAAAAAAAAAACACATATTCTCAAACACAAAATCATACAGAAGATGTAAGGAGAATCCTCCGGCATCTATCTGAATTAATAACACTCATATTAAGTACAGCAATTATGATTATAAGCAGATGAGTGTCATTGCCAAGCTGTTTTGAACAGGCGTTAGGTGCTTAATTTGAATGCTGCGATTCATTGTTTCCTCCATCCCATGACATATTTTTAATTTTAGTTCCATCTAGGATACTTGCGTCAAGACACATTCTTGCTCAAATTTTCTTAGAGTCTAAAGACGAAATTCTTTAACTATTATGTTTTATCAGTGACGACATGGGGCACCAAAACGTGGCCCCTCATTATGGGCCTCATAAGATGGATCAAGCTCACTCAACGCGCTATGAAGAGGTCTATGCTCAGTATTTCCCTAAGAGATCGAATCAGTAATATGAAGAACCGTAGAAGAACAAAGGTTTCCGACGTAGCCCATAGGACTAGCTGATATCCATAGGGGAGGCCTGTGTTCATCATTGGACTTCGTTTGGCTGAAAAAAGAGGGCGGTAGGATTGTCAGACAATACATATACTTAAGAAATATAATTTGGAAACCATGTACGTAATCTAGAAAGGAAATGGAATTGACTTGGCGATCATACCGGCTCGTTAAGATGCCTCTTCAAAGATTATATGCCAATATGTTATCATAATTCGGCCATAAAAATAAAATATTAAGCTTTATCATCCCAGTTGGCTGTAGAAGCAGTCTTGATCAAAATATATGTGAATTTGATATATTTAGCAGCCTTTCTTATATTCAACTTATTCATATAGCAATCTACTGTTACTTAGTGTTGCTATTATAATTTGTGAAGGAGTACCAATTTTATCGTCATTAATAATTAATTTATCAGCGCAATGTCAATGTCAGGCTTTCACCTTAATTGCTAGGAAGATTTTTAATTACAATGCAAATGATCAACTACTGATAGTCTATTCGAATTATTTCACTTATTTATATACTGTTTTCCAAACAAAGGTGAAAGTATACTAGGAAACCTGAAAAGTCCTCATTTATACTGTGTGTGCAAAAATATTTATTCTAGGTCAAGTCGCAAATATGGGTTTTTTACTGGGTACTGGTTATTTGACTGGGACATAAGTATTATGTTATTGACAGCCTCCGTGGCGCAGTTAGACGCCGGCTGTAAAACAAGAGGCCGCGGGTTCGATTTCAGCACCGAGAAAATTTGTTTCGGGTTTGAGAGTTTTTGAGACCAAAAAGTCTTTCGTAATGATACCCACGATAGAAGACTTGATCTTTGTGTGGGGTCAGCAGTCAGTACTTACTTATTTCATCATCATCATCATCATATCAGCCACAGGAAGTCCACTGCTGAACATAGGCCTCCCCCAAGGATCTCCACAATGACCTGTTGGAAGCGGTCTGCATCCAGCGACTTCCTGCAACCTTAGCCAGATCGTCCGTCCACCTTGTAGGTGGGCGTCCGACATTTCGCTTGCCTGTACGTGGCCTCCACTCAAGAACCTTTCGACCCCAACGGCCATTGGTTCTACGAGCTGGGGACATGCCCGGCTCACTGCCACTTCAACTTGCCAATCCTATGGGCTATGTCGGTAACCTTCGTTCTCCTACGGATCTCCTCATTTCTGATTCGATCTCGTAGGGAAACACCGAGAATAGCCCTCTCCATGGCAAATATTATATGTATACTAAAATATGGCCTTATATTGATGTTTATTTTAGGATTAAATATCGAAGTCGGATTATTGATTCTTTAATTACGATTACAAAGTCAAAATAACGTTGTCCGTATTGACGTAGGCTACCTGAACCGGCTCGACCGTAATATTTTTTCCAGAGTTTTGACGTCATGTAACCGTTGCTGTTTGCTATGGCGTCAGTGATACTGATGTAGGCTCAATAACCTTCGAAGGATGCCATTACCTGACCTGTACTTGTAAATATTCTCGATAACCGGTAAATATTTATTGTTTGGTTTTTATTAAAATGTGATTCTATTAAAAAAATAGATTTTGTTTACGTAATGACATAAAAGGTAAAGTATTGGCTTTTTGATGTGGATGTTGCGTGTTCTGTCACCGGCTGAATAAATATTTGTTAGTAGAGCCTTGAGGTAGGTTGTTAAACGTACTGTATGAATGGGGTAGTGTGAGGAAATAGAATCCAATGTCTGACAGAAAACTGTCAAAAAATAACAGGTTTGTTGTTCCGTTTAGTTCGATGAAAGTATCTGAAACGCTCAAGCAGACGGTATTCGTATCTGCTGGGGCTGTGGCCAGCCCTAAAAATGATGGACTACCGTTGTAATATACTAATATGTCATATTTCGAGTTCATACATAGGTATAAACTCACGCCTTTTTCCCAGAAAGGGTAGGCAGAGGTGTTACCAGGACCGCTACGAGAACCAAGTTTCGCCTTGTGTATTTCATCTCAAGATGTGATAGGGGATGATCCCATCGGCATATCAAGCACAATTTCCTGATAAGAATGGATAGAAATCCAACTTCACTTTGCCCGACCCGGGATTTGAACCCGAGACCTGGGCGTTGTAATCGTTCTGTTGTTCAATTGCGTCACGGAGGCATTTTTAGCTTGTTTCTATTCAGTTTTGAACAAACCAGCATAGTTGTGTCGACTATTTATATCGCAATGTTACTATATTGCGAGAATTCTGTCGTGTTGGTATAAAAAATGGCCTAGTAATATTTGACTGCTATGGGAAGTTTTACGTATCTGTAAATGCTAATAATATACAGGAGTAGTTTTCTATTAAGGATGTTTTTTGATAAATAACGAAAGTTTCTAAAGCAAAGATTTTGTTAACCTTTACAGTCGTTAGTCACAGTATTTATCAAATTAAGAACATCGGTTCGTATTAGGGCTAATAATAGATATATTCACTGCCGACAATCTTGACCCAGAAATAGAAAATTAGATTAATTATTTATCATCAAATATATCTTATAATAAACACACCTAGCGCTCACACACTTAGCCCTCATTCAGTATCACGGATACCGATTTTCATTATTGCTAAGTTTGAGCCATTGCACTGTACTCTATCAGCCCATATATACCCCACTGCAGGGCACGAGCCTCCTCTACGATCGAAAGTAAGGTTTATAGGATTTAGGCCATACAGTCCACCACGCTGGCCTTGCACGAGTTGGTAAATTTGAGCATTAGGTTGGGAACAATGGAAGTGGTTTAAGATTTCTGATGAATTGACCAACGTAGAAGAAAATATTTACTTATTGTCTTTTACAATAATTGTTTCGGGTGTAAAGAATTAAAAGCGTCTGATATTCACGACATAGATCTTGCATCTTCGTAGAAGTTTTAGCGGAGTTTTGTATACTTGACCGGTATATTAGTGTGGATAGAATCCGCTCTGTTTTTCGTACTTAAATGTGTTTGAAGGTAGTTATCTTATATATATTTCACCCCACAAATATTTCTTTCGGGTGTGGGTGTTGGTGAGGCCGAAAAGTCTCTCGTAGTTCCTGAACCACGACACAAGACTCGAGCTTAGTGTGGGGTTAAGACTTTGTGTGACCGTGGGGTGTTATTTATTTAATCGTTCCCGTAGTTTCAGAGCCTATTCAATGCAAATAAATAATATTTTTTCCTTTTTTTATTAGGATAGACTATAAAAATTGCTTTTTTATTTCAATTAATAAACTATAAAATGTATTTTGAGGCTACATAAGGAAGTTTTTACATTCTCACCACGAATGTCGTGGCCTCCACTTTTTGAAGGGCTATAATAGTCACTGAACATTCTCCAAAGGTGAACTTGACATTATAGCTGTGTAAATATAATTTGTTTATAAAATAACCAGATTCTGTTGCAATGAAAATGTAATTATAATAAACGTTAATATTTCCTAGAGGATTTATTTTCATTATCTACACAGTACGCACATATAGTATAAACCTCTGAAACATATTACAATTTTTCTGCGATAGTTGAGCAATTGCCATAAGGTTACCAAATAAGTATTATTTTTGGACCTAGACAGAGGATGACTGAAAGTAAATACATAAGTAGTCTGAGAAACGGACACTATTTAAAAAATAATTGTATGTTAAGTATAGTGGATTGTCTCACCTGGGAATCGAACCCAAGCCTTCACAGTACATAGCCCTTAAATACTTTCACTACACCAACCAGGTAATCAAACAGCTGATATTGACAAGTTACGCTATCTTCAATATAAAATTACAGCTTGACAATGGTCATAAAGAGCCTAATTCATAAACAATTTTAATTTGTAAACCACATCCCAATTAGACCTAAATTACACAACAATAGACATAGCATATTTATTCTCACATTTAAGTAGTGTCCATTTAGCTTAGACCTTCGGAAATAACCCTGTGTATTAGTTATGTGTTGGTATTTTAAGGCGAAATATCTTGGTGGTAAAAATATTTTTGTCTGGGTGCATATCAAGTTACCTTGGCATTGTGCACCATACATTAGTTTAGACCTTCGCGGTCTTATGTTGTATCTTGTTTTCAGTTATATATCACTATACCGGGTATATCAAGAATGCTACCTAAAACGATGCCGGGTGGTAGTTTTAGTGACTACAAACACAATGCAACTAAAAATTTCGCTATGAAATGCGACAATTTTTTTATTATTTTTTAAATATCGTCGAGTTTGGTTAGTAAATCCATAGTTTTTGCTAAAATTATAATTTAAAGCCTTGCATACCATAGCGTCTTTAAAAATAAAAGGGTGTACACTATTATTTAAGAAAAATCTATGTATTTACCATCCTAATACGACGATAGAAAGAAATAACAAAACATTGTGTGTGAAATCACTAAAACTACCACCCGGCTTCGTCTTCTGTAGCAGTCTTGATATACCCTGTATATTATGCTTTTTTTTAATTATTTCTTTACTCTATATTTATGACTATATTTTGATCATATTTGGTTATAGGTCGATTTACGTCTCATTGTTAAGTACGGATCTCGCCATCGCATCGTTTAGATGGAATTTTTTATTGAGCTTCTTCTTTTATATTTCCTATTTCAAAATAATTTAACTAGTTCCCTAGAGAGTTTGGAGATGTTCTTATATGAATGTCGAGTTTAAACTTGCCAATGGCGCGATGACAAAATGAATAAATAAATAACACCCAACAGTCACATACATAGTCCTGACCCCAGACTAAGATCGAGATGACAACATGTATGTTATCATGTTCTCTTAAATACCTACGTAATATATTTATGTTATAATTCCAATGCTGTCTTGATATATCAAGTCAATAATATATATGCCCAACAGCCACATACATTGTTCTAACCCCATATTAAGATTAATTTGTTTCGGTGCGGGGATCGAATCCGCGACTTCTTGTTTCACAGACGGCGCACAAACTAACTGCGCTACGGAAGCTGTCGAGTTATACCAGAACTTTTATTTTCAAGACAAGTATGTAAGAAATAAGTGAATGTTTGCGTGCGTAGTGTATGTGCGTGGTGGCCTGTTGGTGAACGGACCAGACGCGGCTGCCAATATGTTTACGGTAGTCGCGGGTTCGAATCCCAGGGCACACCTCTGACTTTTCGGAGTTATGTGTGTATTGATAGTCAATCACCACGCACTAACGGCCGATGCCAATAATCAATCGAAAAAATTAGATTGAAGTCAATCTGGATTGTTTTCTTCTTTTCGATTTGTCATTTACCATGTTGCCATAGTTTTTTCACTACTGAGATTGATTATTGGCAATATAGTATCAGAAAAAAGATTGAGCTGTCAAGAGCAAATTTTGGATTGGGATTGTTTATTGGCAGCGGCTGTTAAACGGTGAAGGAAAACATCGTGAAGAAACCTGCATACCATAGCGATTTATAAAAATGTCTTTGGTATGTAAGTCCGCCAACCCGCATTAGGCCAGCGTGGTGGACTATATGGCCTAACCGCTCTCAATCGTACTCTCGATTGTAGAGGAGACTCGAGCCCTGCAGTGGGACGTATATGGGCTGACACAGAAGTGAATGTTTGCGTTTATTCATTTTCCTTTCGAGGTTATCTGTTAATGTTAAATTATGGAAAAACCTAATTAAACACGGTCAGATATTTATTGTGGAATTCGGAGTTCTTATAATAGTTCATGTTTGCACATAGTTTCGCAAGTAATCTAAAATAAATAAAAATATACTTAATTAAAGCATTATTTTAGGGTATTTAATATTAAATAAAACTGCCTTTAGAACGGATCCTTTTTGGCAGATCCTCTATGGCTGGTGATGACCGCCTATATCATGGTAGATAACACGTAGGAGTGACTGTGCAAGACAGTCGCGGTCCAGGTTCATGTATCCGTTTTTGAGTTGGTTGATAGGCGGGAGATAGCAACGGACTATTGATGAAATTATTCGGATTGCGCTGTATTCATTACTAGATGTATTAGTCATTCGTATCAGTTTAAGAAAATTATGAGCACCGACAACGGTACTTGACAGCACAAGACTACCTAAATAATATATCTTTATTATTAAGAGCTTCCGTGGCGTAGTCGGTTAGACGCCGGCTGTGAAACGAGAGTGCGCGGGTTCGGTACCCGCAGTGAGACAAATGTTAGTGAGGCCCACAAGTATTTGTCTCGGGTCTGGGTGTTTGTGAGACCGAAAAGTCTTTCGTAGTTTCTGATACCCACGACATAAGACACAATTGATCTTAATGGGGGGCTGAACTATACATTTATTTATGTATGTCTCCGAAAGCACTTCACGTGGTTGGTCTCCGTTATTGCTATTTATTATTCCCGACAGTTAGTTTAGTGCCGGATACCTACCAATTATTTCTTTTGGTTTTCAGCCTTCTAAATCTCAGTTAATCCATTTATATAAATGTTTATGGCTAGCAGTGATCAGTTGCAATAATATGTGCTGTTTTTATGTTTGTCAGATCTTTTGCGTAAAAAGATGAACGTTGCATCTTTTATAAACTCTTAAGAGTGCAGCTGCAAAAGATGTTTAAATAAAACGATTTGTGTTACAATTCCACAATACATTTAATTAAATACAATTACACCTACATTAAATACAACATTTGATTTTAGATCATTGAATTAAATAATCATGACTTAACTCAGACTTATAGTACTTATAAGTTATAATTTTATTACACAAACCAATATTATGCGAGTCTTATAGTAGGTATCAATTCTGGAATAAATTTTGTTACTACGTTACTTACACTTATGTTCCTCACATTATACGTTGTACTCAGAGCCATTTAATACAGCTATATCAACTGATACAACGTTATTCCTACAAATAAATACTGCTAACAAATCACAGATGTGCTTTTAATTAATACAACGTATTGCAACTTCCATTTAAAAATATTCATTAAATATACGTGTCCACCAATTACTCTATTTCATACAATTAAATGTAATATTAAGGAATTTGTATAACTGTAATTTTCTGCCAGTAAAATATGCTTATTAAATTATGTGATTGGTGGGTCGAAATGTCATGCTTTCGGCATGGAAAGGGTAGTTTACCCTTTTAGAATAATATACTGGCTATGTGTGAATTAAAAAGATACTTTGGCGCAATCTTTTGGGCTTACAAAAGGCTTAACAGCCCTATCTTAACTTCCCCCAATCTTGTTTAATCATATCTGCACCTTTTTCGGCAATCATGAAAACTGGAGCATTAGTGTGACCGGAAACGATTTCCGGCATTATGCTAGCATCGATGACTCGCAATTTATCAATACCGTGCACACGCAATCTCGGATCGACTACGGCAGTTGGATCTCCTGCTACACCCATCTTGCACGTTCCGCTCTGGTGGTATATTGTAAACGTGAACATTTGCGCTTGGCAAGCGAAGTAAGCATCACTCCCAAAAGGCCCATATTTTAAACAGTCTTCAATTGGAACGTCGTACAATTTCGTACCCATCTTCTTCAGAGACGGTTGTCTGGCAATTTGTATGGCTATTTTAATCCCTTCCACAATTTTCTGTAAGTCTTCCTGATATTCGAAATAGTTTGGTATCAACGTTGGATGTGCTTTGGGATTTCTGCTTTGCAACATCACTCGGCCTTTGGATTTAGGCCGCATCAGCATAGGAAACACCATGAATGCGTCAGATTTGCCCATCGCTCCATATGTGTCGGAATATATTTGTTCGTCGAAACCAAAATTGCGAGGTAATAGTGGATCTGCATTTAAACCACCGCTTATGAAAAGCAATTCCATGTCAGGCCATCCAGTAGAATTGAATTTATCTTTCAAATCTAAGAACACTAGCGCCTCGCAGCCGCCGGGAACGGAAAGCGGTCCTTTGTGTGTTTGCATCCATTTGAATACTAAATCTAAGTGACTCAGTATATATTCAGTCGACAGGGTGATATTCTGAGATCGCACCATAAATTGTAACCCGCCAGCAGCAATGTGATCCATTAAGTTATATCCAACTGGTAAATCTTTAACGACCTTGATTTTCATAGTATCTAAATGGCTCTTGGGTCCGATGCCCGATAACATAAGCAATTGCGGGGAATTGATTGCGCCAGCAGATACAATTACTTCTTTCTTAGCCAGTATTTTATATTTTTTATTAAATTTTTCTAATTCAACCCCTATAACTTTTGTATTAGTATCATCGAAAAGGAGTTTCGTAACCATAGAGCCTTTCGATACGTGAAGATTATTTCTTCCATTGATAGGGTGTAAGTATGCCCTGCTCGCGCTGTGTCTTGTGCCATTTTTCATAGACAACTGTAAGAATGACACTCCTGATGGTTCGGCTCCGTTGTGATCACCGTATTTGAAGCCCATTTCTTGTGCGCTTTTGACCCATGCTTTACCTTTCGATGTACGGAAAGGAGCATGTTCGACATTAAGGTAACCTTTATGACTGTGATGTTCTGGATTATCAAACATTGGGATATTAAAGTTTTCAACTTTCTTAAAGTAAGGCAAGACTTCGTCCCATCCCCATCCCTCATTGCCCATTGATTTCCAGTTGTCATAATCCATTGCTGCTCCCCTTGTATAGATCATATAATTCAATACACTCGATCCTCCAACAACTTTTCCCCTTGGCCAGTTACATTGTTGATTCACAAATCCAGCACAATACTTCTTGGAAGGTTTCGTTTTATATCCCCAGTTAGCTCCCGTGAATTGTAGATAATTGGCAATAATGGGAATATCCATTACGAAGTTTTCTGTGACACCGGCTTCTATCAACAGAACTTTCCATTCAGGAATCTCGGTCAGCCTGTTGGCGAGAACGCAGCCAGCGGTACCAGCGCCAATAATGATGAAGTCATATTCAGAGAGGAGTTTTGCTTGGTCCGGTGGTTCGTTGTCTAGCTGATGAGCGCCTTCGTTTAGAAAGTTGACCAGGGAATAGAGTGGGTTTGTGAATTGCGTGTCTGTCGGGAGCAGTAGGGTGAACAACACCCATAACGCCGCCGCCGGAACCGGCGTGCGGTGATTCATCTGGAACAAAGAAAGAGCATTCATTGTGGCATATTTATTGGGACTACGCTTTTACAGTCACGCAACAAAATCGAGGCTGGCATTGATCTAGAACAAAAGGATACACGCGGTCAACGTGATCGCATGACTGTACATATTAATGAAGTCGGTGAGTTCATGAGCCGCTCAATTTATGTAGCATTACTTAAATTTTCCTGTTAAGCAGGTTTGACAAGTGTGTAATATAAAAGTTCCCAGCAGATACTAACTGTTTGTACTACTTAGTTTTAATACGGGAATAGCTTATTTCCGCGTGTCCATGTCTATTGTTTATTTAAACAAATTATGTATTTTAACTACATCATTACTGTTTTATCCTGTATAATAATATAAATGTCTAGTCTTGTCTACGCAACTAGTCTGAAATAGATTTTGTTTTTCAAATATTTGTTTAATATCAAATTGTAAGGTGTGATCGTGTTACTAATTTTTAAATGCGCATAAATTGCAATGTTCGTCTACTCACGTTATTACAATTTTTAAAATATTGTTTGCAGAGACAAAATTACGATTAGTATTGCACAAATATGTTATAATAATGTCATGTGTTCTGAACTAACAAGGATTCAGTTTGAGCAAATATTTTTTAAGTGATAAAATTCAATAAGTTTGGGTTTAAAAGTACCATTTTATTTAACCAGCAAAAAGTCCCCAATGGTTTTTGCAAACTACGTACATATTAACTGCGCTCTGACCTTTAGTTTTGCTTGACTATTTAAAAACGCAATATAAAAATATTGTGCTTCAATGTTTGTTACACGCAAATACTAAAAAACTTTGGGTAAATATACTAGTAACAACAAAGAGATACTTAATTGATGTATTTATATAATGGTTCCTTATTAGAGGTTCCAATTCGTTGGCGAAAATATTGAGATTATTGCTTTGGAGTAAATTTACCCTTTAGCAATGGCAGTATACATATTTATGCTGCATTTGGAAGTCGTGGGGAGAGAGCATAATTCTGAGGATTTATATATTTTTTTAAATTAACAATCGCTATACTTATGAAGACCTGTGTATTACAGCAAATGCTCCATAAATATTGTTATTTATTACATAACTAGTGCTGTTTGAAAAATGTCGTTCTGGTATTTCCGATTTGACAATTCATCGTATTGTCCTGGAAGCCTAGAGCGGTAGGCGTGAAGTTTTATATTAATTATGAATTTGTTTTATGTTTATTAATGTGAATGTAATTAACAATCACTCATCTTTGTTCGTTTTTGTGCATTGTAATAATTTTTGGTAATGAATTTTAGGATAATGGATTTACATTATATCATAATAAGTTATTTGTCAGGATTTTATCTTTCCATGTTATTTATATATTTTTTCTTTTTCAGGTATGTACCGAAAGAATAAATTAAATATACAAAGGCGATAAAGCTGGTAAATTTTTAAATAATAAATATTTGTATTTATTAATTTACAATAACATTGCATGTTGTAGCTACATTTATTTTATATAAACGCCACACATTGAAATAAATTACATAATAATTTTATCGATAATTTATGACATAGGTCGCAAATGCGTAACGTATGCGATTAAAATGCAAATCTGGGTTGGAGCATGAAAACCTAACTAGAATATTCTCACCGTATTGTGTGTATGTATAAATTTATTTATCATATCCTGTTTTATATTATATTAATATTCATATTTACATAAAACTAAATATACCAACCATTGAATAGAACAATCTTTTATCCGGTATTTGATGATTAGATTAGATTTTTTACAAACGTATAAAACCTGACAACGGGATAAAAATATTAAAAATGTTCTAATTTACCTTAGGGCTTGAATTTATTTTTAAATTTAATGTTTCTAAATTATAATTTATTAAAGTCGGTTAAAAATTAAATAAAACAAGAGAAAATACATCAGAAATAAAATAAAATTACATCATTTCAATCGGCACGATAATTCAGAAGAAGGTAAGTTGCTTGAATACTTTTTTTATAATACTGATTTTCTACCATATCGATCTGAACCAGTTGTTTTCTGCGCTTCAGAGCGATGAGAAGTTACGGCTAGCCATCTATTCTTTGAACTACCAAAACGGGTTTCTAGGGAAAAAACCGAAGTAGATTATAAGTTTTCCACTTCTAAAATTCAACACTATTCTCTATGATACTTATCATTCACTCTGAACATAGTCTATGATTACGATGTACGATAAAGGATTCAAAAATGTTGTGGATTACCTAGGCACATTAGTACAGTTTTAAGTGCAACGTTTGATCAATCTAATGTCGTTTCGGATCGTAGAGGCCCCTGGCTCGTGTGGCGATTACGTTTAGAGCAAAAATCTTTATTGCCATGAAGTACATTGATACTTTTTTAGTTACGTTAACCCTTTGGGTACTATACCATAATGCATTGGGCGGTGCAGTCATTAATCCGCAATTTCGTCGTGAATCATTCTTTGGTTGACTTTAAATTATTTAATTAAAATGAGATATCTACTCTTTTAATCAAATGCATTCGTCCATCTTAGTGGTGGGAATGCTTTATTTTGACCTTTTTTTACGATATTTTGCCTGGACATTGCAGTATACGTATTCTGCAACAGGATATGCCTTTAACTAGTAAAAAGTAATAGGGGGATAGTCATTATACATATGTATTCGGTTATTTAATAGAGTTCGGTTATTAAATGTGGTAAATATTTAACGTCTCAAATATTAAACATGGATAAACACATGAGTAGAGTGAATCACAAACTATCGACAAACAGACAAAAATTCTAACAGTTTCTACAGTCCCTCCATAATCTTTCTCAAATATCTTCCATGTACAGACATCGATTGCACAATAATATGTAAAGCTTTTTTTTTTTATATTCGTGTGATTTTTTTGTCTTTAATTTGGTTCCTTGTTACTGATAATTTGGGTAGATTAATCATGTATTATTGTTGTATGATTTATTACTTTGATTTATCTTATTGATGTTCTTAAATTTTAGACACAATGCAACAAAAAAATTGCAATCGAACTATAGTTTTTTTTATGTTTTTAATATCATCGTGTCTGTGTTATAAATCCACAGTATTTTTATAATTAAAATTTAAACCCTTGCGTACCATAAAGTCTTTAAAACGATAGGAACCTTATACTCGTAATCAAAATAATTTTGTGACTGGCATAAAATCTGATCATAACACCTCGTGAGAGTGGCATGGTTAAAAGAAAATTCTATGCAATTAGAAAATTACTAAGACATACCTATTAATTTACAAGCACGTATCTGTGACAAAGTTGGCTAAACGCATCATTAATGTGCGGTCACGTCACTGGTATTATGTTGAATTGTGTGTTAATTCCATAGATGATATACAATTGCGTGATATCACTGAAGATGAATCGCGTGTCGCCAGGATTGTTACGCAAAATGATCGCGTCAAACCCGTATACATTCATATAAATGTAATTGTTGTTTATTACTTATCAAGTCTCTGTGTTCTGTAAATGACGGGATATGGAAAGTGTGTGGTAGAGCCATGTTATATATCGGGTTTTCTCAAAAATATTTAGTTTTATTTTTCATTCGTCATTAAGTTTCCAAAAAAGTTATGCTTATAATTGTATGATAATAAAAGTTTTATCATACTTAATTGCACGCCTTCATCATCAGGAAACAGCAAAGATGCTATTATTTGCGAATTATTCAGTATTTTATTAGTAATTACCATTATTATAGAGATGTACGCGTATTTGCATTCAAACAGTGAATTTCAAAAAACTATTTAATGATTTTGAAACAATAGCGTATTCAAATGTGTTATAGTGTTTTTAAATACCAGTTCACATGTTACAGTATGGAAGCGGAGCTACTAATTTTTTGTATTGCAAAATTAATTGTAAAATAATGATGAGCTATTTGCAAGATTATTCATAAACGATTTTGTGAATGATAGGCACCAGTACTTATAGTTTCTGGAATATTTTCTTCTTAAGATGTTATTATCAACGAGTAAATCGGGGACGACACCCAAACCGGGTCAAATCGAATAAGCAAATTTTTCGAACATAAAATTTATTGTCCGACTTGGCAATCGTATAGAGTTTTTCATATAACTCGCGCCAAACATATTGCCATTAGACCAGTGTGACTAAGATTTTAACATAAATCTATACTAATATTATAAAGCTGCAGAGTTTGTTTGTTTGAACGCGCTAATCTCTGGAACTACTGGTCCGATTTGAATGATTATTTCAGTGTTGGGTAGTCCTTTTATCGAGGAAGGCTATAGGCTATATATCATCACGCTATGACCTATAGGAGGAAAGCAGAAGTGATATTTCTAGCAAATACGAGGAAATTTTGTTCGTTTTTCGTGGTCCGATTGGTCGATATTCTAAATTGATAGTCAGAATTAAACATTTTGACCGCCATTTTAAAACGTGTATGCATCCGGGTGGAGCCAGGCCCGACCGCTAGTCTTTAATTTACAATGAAGTAAAACATCACGACATCGGGCATATCATTTCCGGCAGTGAAATTATACTATCTTCAAATTTAGGATCTTGTATTTCACAGCCTAGACATACAGATGTCGCCCACTAAACAAGTATGATTCATGGTTTGACATCGTAAATCTTTAATATGGAATGAAATAAAATATCATCGGACATACAATTCCCTCCCGGGAATTATATGTCCTTATTAAATCTCCCAAAATATTTTAATTTACAGCTATGAATTAACTTGAAGCCTAAATTCATTTTTAGTTCATCACATACAGAGTGCTAAGGCCGCGTTTGCACTGTACGTAGAGATGAGATGAATCGAGCGGCATCGTATGGAAATTATAAATACATTAATTATATTGTCATGATAATCTTTTTGTTTGTGCTTTGGTGATAAACGTAGTCTTGTATGGTGGGATTTGAACTAGAGCTTGCTATAAGAAGATCGGAATTTCCAGGTGTGGTCAACACCTGGAAATTCCGGTTATTATATTAAGGTTATGTAAAAGTATTTATTAACATTCCACCTCATTTTTGTGCTATATACATTATTTTTCCAATGTCAATGGGTTATTTTTAAATACAGTTGAACTTTTTACAATATTGCAATGCGGATGTTACTTAATGAAGCTATTTACAAGTGCGTACATACAATTTCGTGTTGCTCCCACTTAGCTTTCATTACTAGTACATAAATGTTAATTTGAACGAAGATTGCACAGAACTTTTTTAATAACAGTTGTCTTTGATTACTTGGCCACATTAATATTTAATTTTATATCGAATTTTGAATAAGATTTTTTCGTTCTTATAGAATGCTACGGTTGTTGTTAAGTCAATTATCATATACCTACCTAATTATCATCTAATGGAATAATTTTATCAATTTGGACCAAATTAAATGAATTTATTTGGACGTGAAGTATTTTTTTTCATGTTTGTTTACTTATATGCTTAATAGTTGTGTAGTGTTGTATCGATGAAAAATTATTTTAATAACCATGTCATAACTTACTGCGTCAACGTAATAAGCTGCGTGTCATTGAAAACTTCCACAATTGTAGAGAAAGTTACATATGGGGTTATTTTATCGCGTGATATTTCTGATTCGCGAATTATTAGTTATAATACCTGTTCAACACACAATTACAAGAATTTAATTGAAATAAAATTTAAAAATTAGTTAAAGATTTTATCGCGGATTTGGTTAATTTTTTACATTTTTTAACTTCCCGACGCGACGTTTCGATTACTTTACAACTTTGGTGGTCCCATGACAGACAGCGTGTAATCCACGATAACTACCCTTAAAATAGTTTTATTACAATGTGTAACATTCGCATAAATAAAGCAACAATTAATCATTTGATTATTATTTTTAAAAACGTGTTCCTAATTGAAGTACTTATAATTTAACACATTTAATTACATCACTCATTTAACTAATTTGACGATGCGATTTATTTAATGCCATGACTAATTTTACGATGAGTGCCTACTCTAAATATATATGGCCTAACTGTAGGAAATAGGGATTTAAAAAATATTGAAGGACTTACATGTGTCGCCAATGAACGATGAAGACATTTCTCGCGATAATTTCAAAGGTTACCATTTTTATCACTTTTGTTACGCAAATTTTCAATGCAATATTGGGTAATAATAGAACTCATTACATATCAGTTAATTTCACAATTGGTGTTAGAAAATGCGAGCCCTGAGCTATCGCTGATCGCGACTGATAGTGTGTACAGTCAGCAACATAAGTTGCTGAAACTTCACATTTTTTGATAACATTTGTATGAATTAAAATTTGTACGTACTACTCTGTAGTCGTAAAATATAACCAAGTAAAGTCATCTATGCCGAGAAGTGCCATACGATATTGAAAATAATTATTATTTTGGATGATAAGACTATTCCAAATCTCGTGAATGTGTAGCGACTTATGTTGCTGACTGTACTTGTGTCTGCACATGTATTTGTACATTACTATTGATATACACGTTTCATAATACTATAAGCGTTAAATTTTGCGACCTCTGAGTATAATATTCATTGTAAATAAATAAGGATAACAAATATACCCAATATTACACAGTAGTCCCACGCGCTGTAAGATATGCGCCTTGAGACGAATGTGTCAGTAACTATAAGGAAATGTGTGATGTCACAACATGCATAGTCCAAATAAATATTTTTGTACTAGCGGCCTGGCCCAGCTTCGCCCGGGTACAAATAGATTTCTGTACAATAATATGTATGTATTATACATATAAATCTTCCTCTTGAATCACTCTATCTATTAAAACAAACCGCATCAAAATCCGTTGCGTAATTTTAAAGATTTAAGCATGCAAAGGGACATAGGGACAGAGAAAGCGACTTTGTTTTATACTATGTAGTGATAATACAGCTACTTCTTTTCATGCGAAGATTGAGCATTGTTTTTCGTTGCACAACGAGTTTCTTGTCCATTTGTCATAGGATGTACATCTTAAAAAATAAAACAAAATGTTTTTTTCCTAACGTGCTATTACTATAAGTGTAAACCAGTACATAGAATGCGAAGAAAATCCTCAAAACAGGCAAGCAGGCAGGTTAGGCATGCTATTACGATTTTAATACTTTATTACAGTATTAATATTTTTTTACGCTTAAGTCACCTGATAGTAAGTGATCACTGCCGCCAATGAACATCCACAACGATATTTTGTTGAGACGTGGGAGATTAGCGGGAAGGAAAAAGGATGGGAAGCAGAAAGTGGTATTGGGTACCCGGCAATCCCAAAATATTGAAGCGAAGTGCGTGGTGGCCTGTGAAGTGCGTGGTGGCCTGTTGGTAAACGGACTAGACGCGACTGCCAACATGAAATGAAATGAAAATGAAAATAATTTATTGAATCCATTAAAATGTTCAACATCGTTTAGATTCAGTCATTTTTTTTATCTACCACCCGGTTCGGAAAGCGGTTTTCACTAGAGAAGAACGGGCAAGAAACTCTAGTGTTGTCTCTCATGTTCACGGTGGTCGCGGGTTCGAATCCCAGGGCACACCTCTGACTTTTCGGAGTCATGTGTGTATTGATAGTCAATCACCACGCACTAAAACGGTGAAGGAAAACATCGTGAGGAATCCTACATACCATTGCGATTTATAAAAAAATTCTATGGTATGTAAGTCCGCCAACCCGCACTAGGCCAGCGTGGTGGACTATATAGCCTAACCACTCTCAATCGTACTTTCGATTGTAGAGTAGACTGCTGACACTGCAACGCACGGGTTGCAGTGGGACGTATATGGGCTGATATATAAAGTAAGTAAATACCGTATTATGCAAGTTGTAATAATTAAGGGTGGCTCTAAAGCGAATAAATATGTAAATATGTGTACTGTTTTCTTATAATTTTGAGGTCATTTAAATTTTCGTATATCAATATCATTTTTCTTCTTGTATTTTATTGTGCCCATTTCTAGCAAGAAGTAATCACAACACTTGTATTGTTTTTAATTAACCATGTACGTATTGTTAATATCAACCATGTTTGTTTATGTTACAACTGTGACAAATAAATAGTTTTTCATCATTGAGATAATATACTAGAGGGGACAGTGCAAACAATTTTTTTGTAACAAAATGAAGGGTACTTTCTATTTCTGTCTCTGTCACGCCTATGAAGTAACATTATTTTCCCTCTCGCTTCACTGTGTACCCGTGTGCACGCACAATACGCAGAGATTTTGTTCCCGATGTCCGCTCTAGTATAATACCTCAATGTTTTTCATTCTTTCTTTTTCTTGCATACTTATATTTGTGAAATATTTTATACGCACTTATAAAATTTGCTTCCAAATTGCGGACCAAAAATAAAAACAATATTCGTATTCGAATATCCTGGTTGGGTGTCGACCTTTGGATAACTGTTAGCTACCTGTGTTCAATGTCAAATATGTAAAGGTGAATGTTTTTCCTATCAACACATTTCCTACACTTACCAAGAAGGACCGATATGATTTGTCCTTGCAATATTGCAACTGAATCATACGTAATCAATGCTTCCAATGAATTATAATTTTTGATAATTTAAGGTTACGTGATTTACTTCTCGAGTTTCGCAAAAACGATTAGAGATCTATTGCGAAATAAAAAACGTGGTGGTTTTTATAATAAGGCTAAAGTTTTTAATAGTTACCTATCAAGTAACAAAATAAATAAAATTGCCGATCGCCTCAGTGGCGTAGCTATACTAGGGTGTGGTTAGAACGCTGAGGTCTCGCATTCGTAAGTAAAAAAATCGTAAGCAGCAAATGTAAGTGCAACAATGAGTATATTTTTTTTTATAATGGCCTGGCGTAAAGTAGTTGCGGCATTGCACCTGATGGTAGGTGCTAATGCCGCCCAGGCGGAGTATCCATTGGCATCGGACGGCAGTCCCATGCCAATGGAAACAATTATGCCGGCCTGCTAAGGTGCCTCTTCACACTACGGCGGAAGGACCCAGGATTGTAGGAAGGAGGGAACACGCGAGAAGGCAAACAATTCCACAGCCTGACGGTGCGGCATAAAAAAAAACATTTATCCAATTATTTCCTTAATGACTTCTTTTTTTTTGTTATGAATGGCAAGACGAGCATGCCATTCGCGTGATGGTAAGCGATACGACCGCTAATGGACATTAGTGATGCTTGGCATTTCGCTGTGCTAACCATCCTGAGTCATAGGATTTTAAATCTCAATATGTCCAGTAGTTACAGTGGCTACAATGTCCTTTAAACCGTAACACAACAGTGCGTTTACACTGCTGTTTGGCGGGAGAAATAAACATTGCGGTGGTACCTACCCAGGTAGCTCATTATATATGAGAGACTTACCTACCATCAGTAGATGGCGTAAATTTTCCTTTTGTTGTATGTGATAGAATCTTCCTACCAAGAAGAAATTTTCCTCAAGCGTTGACGTCTAGTATTCCATGAAACTGCTTTGCAATTTAAAACATGGCTACTCATAGGAATTTATTTTTATAAGCAAATAATGCTATAGAACCTAACGAATATGAAGTATTACTTATTTTGACTGACTTAAATAAAATGAAATGATTATCGGGTTGACAGTATATATGTAATAATGCCAGGATTGCACAGTTTTTGGATATGTTATTCTTCAGTACTTGAGTGCCAAATTTCATAAATGTATGTATATTTTTATGATACATGTATATCTAAAGAAATATAGGTCAGATTGACAATTTTGTTTTATAAAATCTAGCTTCTTACCCGGGGCGAAGTTTGAATAAAATGGCAATTTTATTACTACGTAAGTTCATAGAATTTACATAATTATTTGATAATGTCTTATATGTTTTTTAATTCAAATATCTCTTGTTCTACATGATTTTTAATTTTCAAACTTGTGGATTTCTGGACTAATAAAAGTAATTAATTGGTTTATGTTCTGCTCCAATATGCTATCTATTTGTATAAGTAATTACGATATTTTCTTGTTGCATTTTTTAAATATAGTTAAGTCATTAAATGTACGTACAATAGTAAGATAAGCTAATCTTCTAATACGTGCAAAACGAATGGCAAAAAATGCTAAAATATTCTATTGAAGTATTGTCGAGATGGCGATCAAAGCGTTAGTCTTGACCCCGTGAACTCTATCACGGTCAACCCACTTAGCTTGTTGCTTTGTCAACTCGTGAATTTTTTGCGTACGCATTTTATGATGTCTATTCACACCAAATGACAAATTTCCTCTCTAATGTGCCCCAAAGGATTATTATGGCAAATTGATTAGGGTTATTTTATGAAGTACTTTTTAAATTATAAAACTAACGCCCTAATAGTTGAACGCCATTATAATAATAAGTTGCTCTTAACAGCACACGGCCCACTTAGCCAGTACATATAAGCGGGATTTACCTAGTTAAGTGCAACATAATATTTATGTTGCTTTCCAGTATTCGGGCGTTAGACTCCGATGTATTAAATAATAAATACATGTTTGCTTATTATGTATGACCCATTATTAATTAACTGCTCTTATGTAAACCATCTGTGACATCATATCATGTGGATCATTATCACTGTATTTAAAAACTGGTTTTGAAAAGCAACGCTGGAGTTTCTTGCCCATTGTTACCTAGTGAAAATCGCTTTCCGAACCGGGTGGGAAAAATAAATAAAATGATTGAATATTTTCATATTCAGAATATCTGTATTGTACTTAGTTTTAGAGAAAAATTAAAAAATCAAGAAAATTTGTGCTCGGAAGTTGTTCTTTTTTACATCTTTGTAATATAATAAGAAGCAATAGTAATCCCACCATATTCCTTTGACATTTGTTACAAGATAAGAATAGTCTTATTAATAAATAAATAAATACACCCAACCATGGGCGTAGCCAGCCATGGGCTCAGGGTGGGGCAGAAATCACAAATAAATAAATAAATAACACCCAACAGTCACATACATAGTCCTGACCCCACATTAAGATCGAGTCTTGTGTCGTGGGTATCAGGAACTACGAGAGACTTTTCGGTCTCACAAACACCCAGACCCGGAAGAAATATTTGTGGGCCACACAAACATTTCTCTCGGCGCGGGGATCGAACCCGCGGCCTCTCGTTTCACAGGCGGCGTCTAACCAACTGCGCCACGGAGGCTGTCAAAATATTTAATTACACAACTGTCAATAATATTTAAGTAGCAAACTATATCCGTTGTCTCACCCCGGTATGTATCCCAATTATGTTTTTCATACAAAAAGGTTACACCCTATAGCACCATGTATCTACAGGATATATCAACTGTGTTACCGAAAACGAAGCCGGGTGGCAGTTTAAATGACTTCAGACTCAATGCAACTAAACATTTTGCAAAATAAGCGACGTACACCCTTTAATTTTTAAAGGCGCTATGGTATGCAAGGATTTAAATAATTATTTTAGCAAAAACTATAGTTATACCAGTTACCATCTAAACACGACGATATTTAAAAAATCACAAAAAAGTTATCGCGTTTTTTGCGATTTTTTTATTTGTTGTGTTTATAGTGTGGTCAGCGATGCTCCTATCTAGTATTAGATATTATTGCTATTTCAAATTAACATCACCACCTTGTTGCTTTTGAAGCCCTAGCATGCTCTATATTTCTGATATTGTTAATTTCCCCCATAAAATTTGTAAACAAAAAAACTGACCATATATAGGTATTATAACCATTTTTCACATCTAAAATTACACATACAAAGTTGACTGTTCAGTTACTTCTTTCAATGGGTTCGATTTCAAACGTAAAGTTGGACATGAGAAGCGATGCATAGTTGAAAGTGGGGACATGGGCAACGGAACCCCAGGGGTCAGAGGTTGGCCGACTTTCTGTAAAAAGAGTTACTCTATGCGATGATCTCTTTTTTCCCGAAGCCGCCTCACAGGAAATGGACCTGGTATGAGTCCTAAAGGTTCTAAGAGAAACAAGATAGATTTCATCTTAACGACGAATACACAGATGTTCAGTGATGTCTTTGTGATCAACAAGGTGAAAACTGGCAGTGATCACCGAATGGTTAGGGGCACATTGAATATCAGTGAACAATTAGAAAAGCGTCCCTAGATGAAGTCTACGCTCCGACCTAATCACGCCCATATCCAAAACCCCGGCTTTCAACTTGAACTAGCGAATCGCTTTGATTGTATAAGGAAAATTGTTGTGTTTTTGTAGAAGCATTCCATACGGTGGAATTTAAGTAATTTAGACCTCGCCGTAGAGATAGATCACAAAAAACCTCGATCCACACTCTTAACGATATTGTAGTCTTGTCAAAATCGCTGGAATACCCAATCAAGTTTACCAACAGGTGGGTCTTAAAATGAACATGGACAAAACGAAGATCATGTCGAATGTCCATGTTGTCCCCACCCCCATCGGATTTGGGGGCTCGACTCTTGAATTTGTAGACGAATATATCTATTTAGGACAATTGGTCCGGTTAGGCAGGTCCAACTTCGAGAGAGAGGTCAATCGTCGAATCCAACTCGATTGGGCAACGTTCGGAAAACTACGCGACGTCTTCTCGTCCAAAATACCTCAGTGCCTTAAATCGAAAGTCTCCAATAGTTGTGTGTCGCCAGTAATGACATACGGCACCGAGACGTGGTCTCTCACTATGGGCCTTATTAGGAAGCTCAAAGTCACTCAACGAGCTATGGAGAGAGCTATAATCGGGGTTTTCCTACGAGATCGAATCAGAAATGAAGAGATCCGAAGGAGCCTAAAGTAACCGACATAGCCCAGCTGAATAGTAAGTTGAAGTGGCAATGGGCGGGGCACATAGCGCGGTGAAGTGATGGCCGATGGGGCCAAAAAGTTCTCGAAACGAGGCCACGTAGCGGAAAGCGCAGCGTAAGACGTCTACTTACAAGATGGTTAGAAGACGTGGTAAAGGTCGCGGGACGTCGTTGGATGCAGGCGGCTTCTAACAGGTCACTGTGGAAATCATTGGGGGAGGCCTATGTTCAGCAGTGGACTTGATTTGGCTGATGGCTAATGGATGATGTGTTTATAGTCACTAAAACTAGCACCCGGCTTCGTTTACGGTCGCAGTCTTGATATATCCTGTTATGTATAATTCGAATTGACTAAAACATTTTCTTATTGCTCACCTTCCTACACCACGAAATCTTACATCTAAAAAATGTGTCTCAAACTTCAGCCGTTTGGGCTCTGGTAGTGGGCCAATTTGTTAATCAGTCAAGTTTGAGGTTTATATCTATCTATAGATAGTACTTTATTTTTTTAGGTTTGTGCAGGTACCTCAGAGGCCAGAGCCAGGGTGGGGCAAGTGCCCCACCCTGCCCCACCGTGGCTACGCCCATGCACCCAACAGTCACATGCATAGTCCTGACCCCACACTAAGATCAATTAAGTCTTGTGTCGTGGGTACCAGGAACTACGAGAGACTTTTCGGTCTCACAAACACCCAGACCCGGAAGAAATATTTGTGGGCCGCACAAACATTTCTCTCGGTGCGGGGATCGAACCCGCGGCCTCTCGTTTCACAGGCGGCGTCTAACCAACTGCGCCACGGAGGCTGTCAAAAGTCTTATTAAAAGAATGAAAAATAATACTGTTAGGTTGATTTATTTTGAGTGTGAATGTACCGGCTGTGCTGAATTGAATACCACTGTGCTCGTGGAATACACAAGTCATTAAATACATAACTTCTGGTTCTGTTTAAATAAAACTGAATATTGATGGGGGAAAACAAATTTTCTAATGTCTCCGCTTGTGCAACAAATACGTATTTTGTTAGTATTTTTTTATGTATAGATAAAAATACGGATATAATTCAGGTCTATTAAATATAAGTATTAAAAGTTGTTGGGGCTTTCCGCTGATACATGTTGAACGAAATTAATATGACGTGTCATAAAACTCGTTATGTTGTTTTTTCTAGAAGAAATGTGGAAAGGAAAAATGGAGGTCTTTACTTTCGAATTTCACCTTAATTGCTATTTTGTTATTATCTTGTCGATAAAATATATTTGTTGCTAATAGTTTCTCATATTAAAAATATCCATGCTGGATAATGTATCAGGTATAAATTAAGCAAAAGGTTAAATTAGTAAAAACATTTTAGTATTCATTGGGAGTAAGACATTTGTGTCCGATATGGCCATAGGCTCCTAACATTTAGTGGGACAGAAAATACATGGCGAGACGTGGGTGCATCTCTGCCTACCCTTTTCGGGAAAAAGGCGTGAGTCTATAAACTTACATATGTATTATAGTTAAAAAATGAAATCTATTTTAGAAGTATAATTACCACATTTTATTATCGCATATAATTGTTTAAATTATAAGATAACGATCCTACTAAAAAAAAGTAGGAGTACGCTTTTGTTACAAGATGTATGTATTTACATCTTGTAACAAAAGCGTGGGTTTTTTTAGATTTTTTAAACTTAACCTAATTTATTTGGATCGTAAACAGTTGTGTAACACATTTGTATAATTAATATTTAGGTATAAAAAAATAGATTCGCAGACGGAATTCTTTAGGTCATCAAGAAACTGGATTTCCAACAAGTCATTGCACTTAAATTTATGAATATCCTTAGTTTTAAAAGTTGTTCGGTAGAGGTATACTGAACCAATTAATAGGGACGTAAGAATTGATCTTTATAAACCGTTAAATAGTCCTATCTTGGAACTGAGAGTGATCTGTAAAGAAATATCTGACTGTCGTATTTTTTGAGAGACCACACGACAATCCCACCCTGAATACATTTTATAAATACTGAATTTTTGTAGGCTCGATACATTTAGCTTTGCGAACATCTAACCTGTAACGTCCTGCATAGAAACAAATGTTCATTTTTACTTTGTTTCAAGCTGTTTACTACGCGCACGATCAGAACTAAGAATAAAATGAATTGCGTGGTATAAAGCCTTTCATATATTATAATTTGAATTAGTTGAATCATGTATTTCTATAACAAACAATTCGCATATCAATTAATAAGAAAATAGACGTAAAACATTGTGCTTAGATTGTGATCGATTTACTGACGGAAATTGCGAAATTATGGTCGTAAGGACTATGTATGTGACTGTTGGGTGTTATTTATTATTTATTATCATTAACGTTAATCCCAAGAGTCACATATATGTATATAGTCCTGACACACTATTAACGAGTCTTGTGTCGTGGGTATGGGTGTGGGAACTACGAGAGACTTTTCTCGAAAGTCATATGTGTGGGTCGCTTAAAAATTGCTCTCGTTGCGGGCATCGAACCTCACGTTTTACACGCGGCGTCTAATCGTCTGTTCCACGGAGGTGAATACTAACTTTTCCTAAAGATCCCTACAGTGATATATTGGAGGCTGCCATTCAGCTACTTCTCCCTAACCCTTTGATCAAATTGGTCACATTGGGGATGGATGTGCGATGTTGAGGTTGCTGGCAATGTATGCATAATACATGTTTGATTATATTAACATCATCATCAGTTCATAGCAGTATATTGGTCACAAACGTCTCCAATGTCATGACATTGAACTTGACTCTCAGTTTGTCTCATCCATTTCCGCACAGTTGCATTGTCATGATTACTCCATTCATAGTGAAAACGTCGTAAATCAGGCTTGCTAAGCCACTGGATCCACTCCAGAACGCATTATTATGTAGATAAATTCAAAATGCAATTTTATAAATGACCTCTTCCTTCTCTTTGCACCGAAAATTCTGGTTCAATTTATCTCAAAATAGAACAAAGAAACTGGTCGACAACTTAATCGGTCAAGTTATACGTATAAGTAGTGTGCGAGTTATGCTATTGTTTGCTTGTTGTGTGTGGATGCATAAAAACCTAAGAGCTCTTGTGTGAAGAACTCTTGACTCAAGTAGATCTTCCGCTATTCGGTACAGTTCTAAAAAGGTATTTATGGAGGCAGGCTTCTGGCTTATAGCGTTAAGTTTCCGGTATTTTCTAATTATATATCCAAAAATTATTCAAAATGCCTCCATATATCTAATATTATAAATGGGATTGTATATAGTTTATGTGTATTATGATACGAATATGTATTATTTGTTTATTAAATTAGTGTATTATTTTATTTTATGATTTGAGTATTTATACCCTCTCTTTCTTCTTCCTTTTTATACATCCAAAGATTGTCTGGCAGAGTTCGCTCAGAGCGATAAGATCGCCTTGTGTACTTTTGTATTTTAGTTTACTTTTTTTTATTTTTATATTATATAAGTGTACGATAAAGATTAATTAAGTAATTAATAAAAGGAATAAAAATACCATTTTGTGATACATGTTTATTTCATCGCCGCTATTGCCGGCGAATATGTACGAAATGAAAAATAAAAAATTCAGACACATATTTTAGATTTTTCCTTTTACGATACGTGAAGATTCTCTACAGTCTTAATTATCAGTACATTTTTTTGCAAGTTTATTTGCATGCCAATAACCCTTCGAGCATTTTGGAAGGCACTCGATTTTACCAATAGCAGCGCCACGCATTTTAACGGTGAAGGAAAACATCATGAGGAAACCTGCACACAATTGTGATTTGTAAGAATTTCTATACTGTGTAAAGGCCTAACCATTCTCGATCGTACTCCCAGTAGTAGAGGAGGCCCGTGTCCTGCAGTGGGACATATTATATGGGCTGATACAGTACGATATTACCAATATATATTTTCCATTTCGTCTTGTCTAAATAAGATGGTAAAATAGATAACAATAAATATAATACTTGAGTACATGGCTCAATTATAATTGAGCACATGTAACAACATGTTAGTATGTCTGAAATCCATATATCTACATTATGTTTCCATTGAAAAGATAATAGGGGTATTTATTATACATAATTAGTAATATTTTAGGTGCATATATAGGCTAAATGTTTCGTATTTTACATCAGTACAACACTACGCAGTATTTACCGGAATATACTTAGGGAACTCCATGCATATATAATAATTATTAGATTTTAATGTAAATTTATTATGTTGTACTAAATTCTACATTTTGTAGTCTGATTTTTTTATATGGCTAAGTGTCAGCGTACATTAAATCGTAATAATGTGGTGTTCGATGATGTCGGAAAAACACTATGATTTTTTTTATTTTCAAATAATAATATGACTTTAATTGGATTACATTTACTATGAAAAAATCCTATCTAGACAGAAGATAGAAAATTGTAATCCGAATTATTTTGAAACATACATATTTGTATTGTAGGTGTGGAATAAGACCAAATATAACTATACTATTAAAATACTCAATATTCTACGGTAGAAAATTAATTATTATCAATTTAATCAATTTTATAATACATTGAAAACCATCAAACGCCGTTTAGATATCAGATTGATCGCGCAATAATAATAACGTTTTTAATTTCATTGCAAACTGGGCTTGTGCAATATTTTTGAACATACAACGTGCGTAATTTTGGTTCCACGCTGTATTTGTTTATGGATTTCGTTTTGCGAAAACTCACGCCTTTTCCCAGAAGGGGTAGGCAGAGGTGCCAGGGCACCCACATTTTGCCTTGTGTGTTCCGTCCCATGATGTGATAGGTGGCGAGCCTATCGCCATATCGGGCACAAATTCCTAACTCTGGGCTGATAAATGAATAGAAAAATCCAATATCACTTTGCCCAACCCGGGATTCGAACCCGAGACCTCAGCTTCGTAACCGTACCTTAGTACAACTACGCCACCGAGGCAGTTTTTCTAGGTAAATATGCGGTAATTTTTAGAGAATTGAGCAGCGCTATTGTTTCGAAGTCCACGTGGGGTTAAGTAAAAAGTAAATGAATGAGGAGTAATACTTTACGAGACAATTTTTCGCCCAAATGTCAGGTGACAAAAAGAAATTGATGGTTGGCAGGCATAAGCAAAAAATGAAATCATAGTGTGACCATTTTTTATCATAGATTATATTTTAAACGTCCCATGATGTGATAAGAGACTGTCTTATTGCCATGCAATGGTGAGAAAAAGTTAAAACGGTCGCAAATTGTTCGTTACTTTAATGGCACCTTTGACCACTTCTTTGGGCGTTGTGGTGCACTTATAAAGCCTAATTGAGTTTCAATAGTGTCTATTTAACTAAGTATAATTTAAATTCTCATCTCTTTTGTAGTAATATAACACGTTAATTAATACGAAGGTAGAGTTTATAAAACATTTTTTAGGCACCTGTTATTTTTATTTGCCTAAATGATTATTATTTGTGAAGCAAGAACGTTTTAATAAATGTTTTCTTTTTTTTTATTTTGGAATGCAATATGTTTGTGTATTTTCAAAAATAAAAGAGTTAAGGTAATTACAGTTTAATTGTTAATTTGAACTTGACTGACCTTAATTTTGATGAGATTGTGTTTTGTTTTTGGTGCTATACTGTGTATTGTATTGTATCAGCCCATATACGTCCCACTGCAGGGCATGGGCCTACTCTACAATCGTAAGTACGATTGAGAGTGGTTAGGCCATATAGTCCACCACGCTGGCCTATTGCGGGTTGGCGGACTTACATACCATAGAATTTTTATAAATCGCTATGGTATGCAGGTTTGCTCACGATGTTTTCCTTCACCGTTTTAGTGCGTGGTGATTGACTATCAATACACACATGACTCCGAAAAGTCAGAGGTGTAGGCTATACTGTGTTACGGTACAAAAATTATTCGTTATATCGTTTATTCGATCGTTACATTCTGTAAGTTTTTTTAAATTAAATGTAACGAAAACGTAAAAAAAATATTGTAAATTTTTTATATTTTTTTTATAATATTTTAATTTTTTTTAATTTAATATTTCGGCATATATTAAAAATTTAAATACTCACATTTTAATAATGTATCCAATAAGAACTAAAGCACAACACTCGATTAGTAATGTCACATGTACACACGTATCGTTTGCGACAGTACCACGGCTTAGGATCACGGACTCTTCGCCACTGCACGCCTTGCCACCAACTCCTCTTGTTTTATTTAGGTGAGAAAATACGCCTGTGACACTCACCGTGACCTCTGGGCCGTACAGTCGCCCGCACAGCTTTATCAGCTTCGTCGGTACAGCCCCGTCCGAACGCACCGTAGATGCTAGGCAGACTGTACGCTGCCTAATCTGTGTCATTGTGTACTGTCATTCATGCTGTATCGTGTCAATGATTTACGATTATCATTTTTGTTTTGCATCGTTGATAGTGTTTTTAGACGAGAGAAGAGGTTACTTGATGAATCAGCTGTTTTCTATTTGGGAATAAATTATAGTTATACGTAGAAGTAGTTTTGTTGTGGGTGTTATGTATAATTTATTAGTACGATGATAAATATTTTTTTTGTTTTCATTGTTAATTTAAACAGATGAAGTTTAGGACAAAATTAGCATGTACTGAATGTATAATATTTTTACCCATTTATTTTGAGCGTACTAACTTTGGCACTGTAACATGTGCGAAATAATATTATTGAAAATTTTGGCACTTTTTCACGTAATACAAGTCATTTAAGCGGCTTTATAATTAGCTTCATGTAACAACATACTAACTTGTATTTTATTTAATAATAAGTAATTAATATAATACCGACTTTACAGTGAAAAGTGGTTATATATAATCTCCTTTAAGCGCAGTATTTTAAGCTGCGTAACGACAGGCGCGTTGTAAAATATATAATTATCTGTGTTCATATTTTTTACTTTAATAAAACTGTAGAGCCGTCGTAGTTGTGTATTTCATTATTAATAAAAAAGTAACGTGCAAATGATATAGGGTAACGTAAAACAATAAGACTATTTTATAAAACTCTGTGGTGGTATTTTGTAAAGTTTCCGGATGTGAACTGTTATGTTAGGCGTGGGTTCGATAACCAATGCACGCACCTTAGGCTTGTCGCTGTTATGCTTGTTATTCGTTGACAATTACCATGCTCTTATACGGTAAAGGAAAACATCGCAAAACCTGCATACTATATGTAGATATCTGTTTAAGAATTTCAGAGGGTGGATTGTGGAGCGAGCCTACCTTCTATAGTAAAAAAAGTCTGTGCTCTGCAGTGGACAATATTGTTTTGTTAATGTTTGTCCCTCTGGATTGATAACACGCAAACTGTAAGACCATTTTTATGTCAATTTCATATATTTCCGGCACCGATCTAACCTTAATTAATATTAAATTTGTTTTTGTTTACAATAAAAGTGAAGTTTAGTTTATAAAATATATCGCATCCGAAACCGGGTTAAAAGGCTAGTAACTGACTATATAATTACATATAGATGTAGGCTCCAACAGCAATATTGATTTTTAAAAAGTAAAAGTTCAAGGGGAATCATGATAGCTATGAACATGTGATTATTTTCAATGATATTTTAATTATAGGCCATAAAATGTTGAAAATATGTGTGGAGGTGATGCACTTATTGGCTGAGTGTGGAATTTGGTTATAATATGTTATTTTGTATAATTTTGATATATTTCCAAATAGTGTGACATACAATGCACGTAATGGTGAGTTCAGTATAAATAAAATATAGAGGTATTCGGAATTATTAAGAATTTAGTTGCAGGAAGCCGCAGATCATTGGGGAGACCTATGTTCAGTAGTGAACTTCCTGTGGCTGAAACGAAAGAACGCAAATATAGAATAGGTATTCACTGGCAAGACATAATTTATAAAAGTAACTTGTTGTAACATAGGCTCAATCTGATAGCGACCTTACAATATCACGGAAAACCTATCACAGTGCATAAAGCAAGTATTTTCGGGTTTACCCTGCACCGCCAATTATCGTGTAAATTATAGTCAGTTTATCGTGCGACTATTAAAAGTAAACTAGGTGAGCTTTTCGTTTTGAATAATCTCGTCAGTCCACTGTATCTAGAATCTATGCTTGGTACCACGGTACGATACGATAGGCTACGATACGATAAGCTCAATGCCGTGTGAAGCCGTCTCGACCTAAAAGTAATATTAGCGGAGCTTCTGTCTATACCATTGGGGTTGAAGTCGTGAAGTTTTGTTACTGTATGCGTAACAATAAAATACTTGTGAGCATTTTCACAGGCAATGGTTCGTGTTATCTTACAAACAGTTCATAATTATTACGTTTCTAATTTGTAAGAAACTAAATCAGTAGTTTCGCATACATATTCATTATTGAAATAAAATAAATAATATTTTGAATATTCAAAAAGTAAAAAAAATCATTCAATACCTTTCGTAAAAATACTAGTTACACATCTGTATAACAACAATGTCGATAAATTCATACGACAAATTTCTGTGAAAGTGAAAAATACAATATAATGGTAAATCTATTTTTGTATGTAAAGGATCGGGTATCGGTTTGATAATGATATTGTCTAGCCGCTCGCGTTATCTAGTCCAAGGCTAGTTGGACTAGACCTTCACCTTGGATGGTACAGGGGAAGACGAGGAGGAAAATGTTCATTCGATTTTGGGCGGTAACACGGAAGCCGATCGCATAGCGTATCACTGTAGTAAATGTTTTGCATTCGATATATTTAGTTATTTAAAAGGAAATGTGATGAACAGTCCACGAACACAATAAAAAAAGGATTTTTGAAGAGTTTAATTTAAACTAGTTTGATCTCTTTTCTGTCATAAAAAAGATGTTGATTGTGCTTTTCGGGTGTTCAAGAGAAGTCAACGAGGTTTTTTATTACGATGAATGGCGAGACGAGCATGGCATTTGAGTGATGGTAAGCGATACGACCGCTCATAGATAGTAGCACAACCAAACTACACCATGAATTATTATAAAGCAGTGTTTGGCATTCCATTGCGCTCGCCGTCTTGAGACATAATATGTTAAGCCTCATTATTTCCAGTAGTTACTCTGGCTACAACGACCTTCAAATCTGAACGGACCAGTGCTTTTACACTGCTGTTTGGTGGGAAAAATATATATTGCGGTGGCATCTACCCAGGCGGCCTGCCACTTATGAGAAATATACAACTGTAACACTTACTTTTGCTAAAACCTTTTACTCCGCAAAAAATAGGTATTACTTTAAATATAAAAATTGATATCGTTTTTGAAATACCTCAAAACTTTTCTACCGATGGAGCCCTAAATATTGTTGTGAACTGGACCACCCGCATGTTATAATATAATCTTAAAACACCACATATTATCTTAAGACTTTGTTTTGTGCGTAGCCTTAATTTGTATTCCAATAAGTAGCCTATGTTACTCATGGAATAATAACTACATATAAATAACTATCTGTGAAAGTCCCCCAACAAACAGAGCGTCAAACAGACGTACAGTCAAACATTTTTCGTAGAGGTATATGGGTATAGGTATCGTGTAAATAATGAAAATATGTGTTTGAAAATAAAACTTCCGTTTTAATTCTCTTTATGGATAAAGAATAAACATATTTTGTAAATGTCTTGTCGACGCACAGCCTGCGCTCTCGGAATATTCCGATGTTTACCATAATTTTTACCAAACTTCCATACAACGTCATACGTGTATTATACAAAAAATAACCTAATTTTCATTAAAATATTGTAAGTTACTATTATCGAGTTCAAAAGATAAAGCAGCCTATTAATATTGTGTCATTATTGAATATTAGCATTTTGGTTTAGATTATGTACTGTACTGTATCAGCCCATATACGTCCTACTACAGGGCACGAGCCTTCCCTCAAATCGAAAGTACGATTCAAAGGGATTACGTTTATATTCGCCTGGATATAATTAATTAGTTATGTATTGACACACCAATCTAGCCTTGCCTCCGTATAACTGTCCATACACGCACGAGAGTATGCGACAGCTTATATGTCTGTCATGTTTAGATGGCAAACTGCTGATGCATTGAAACTATAAATACTAATATGTCTGCCGAATGTTTGGATGGTGCCTGCGCTAAAAAAACATTTCTTTTTAAATTTTATTTTCCACGGTATAGTTCCAGATATCTGGGCCGACCCACCGGCCGTCGACCGGTTGGTCGATTGAAGTATGCATCCTTTACATTCCGTTCCTCTCCCATCCGCTCGAGATGGCCAAGCCAGGGCAAACCATGAGCCTGTATCTCGCCGATGATGTTAGGTTGTGTCAACAGATCTTCTTTCTATCGTAGCTTAAAGAGCTTTACAAATTTTACAATAGACAAAAAATGCTAGGAAATTAATTACGTTGAATGGAGTGAAATAAATCTATTGTTATTTGTTTTTATTGTGAATCATGTTTGGATTATTAGATTTATTTCAACGGATTGAGATACTTATGCAGATTGTTGATAATATTTATTGATTTCAACACGTGTTTTATTTATTAGATCATTGTTATTATAAATGACTTGTTCTACCGGTTTATTAAACGATCGAATTTCGATCTTGATTATAATATTTGTGAAGTTTAGTACTAATTTATAGGAGGATAAATTATTGACACTTTCGTATTTTTCATTAAGTCGTGTTTCATTATGCCTACCTACGCCCATCGCTGAATACCAATTTTTTCTACAAGTGAAAACATTACTGCCTAATTTGGACCCATACAATCTTCTTTGTAGTATAGCAAAAGACCTTGACCACCCACGCATGTTTATAGAAAAAACACAGTTCACAGTTAATTTAAATACTATGCTGCTACGCCCTAGGGCCATTTATTGCTTGTTTGTGATTTTTTTTTAAATATGCGACAATTATGCGTGAATGAAAATGTGAAATAAAATTAACCGATATTGTTTATTTATAGGGTTGACGTGTGTGAATATTTCTTAAGGATTTATTGTATTTGAAACAGGTTAAAACCAGATAAAAGTTATATTTTAAGGCGTGTAAAGATCATTAATAGTATAAATCGTCATTATGGTTGTCTGAAACAGATCGTTCTTAACGATAAGGCCGCCTATTGATTCACCAAATATGTAAAGGTCTTTTTATATACGTTCTGTATTTCGTGTTATTTGGTGTTTATAGTGTTATAGTCTGATGCAAATCTGCCACAATAACGTAGTAGGCATATTATGACCGTGTTATGAACGTGTCAGACAAAAATCTTTGTAAATGGAATGCTGTATTGTAGGAACAGAGAACCTCATGTTTCTTGCCATACATGGTCTTCCGCAACGATGAATAAAATGTTGATAATAAAGTACCTATTTTGAGAAATAATGTAGTGTTTAGTACTAAGCAACGCGTAATTTACTCGTAACTTATGTAATAAAGTGCCGTGAACTTGACTTGCGTCGGCGCGTTGAATTGGCGCGGTTGGAAGGCGCTGCGGTCGTACACCGACCTCTCGAACTTATGCAAGTTCGTGTTTCGAAGTTATTAATATAATACAAATATCTTTAATGTGGATCTTTAAATGGATAAAATCTTTATTTATTTCTTGTGTTACCTCGGCCAGGCTTCGCTTTCCTACTAGATTTTCGGAATTTCGTAAAGTTTGAGAATTCTCATTACTATGACTATTTTGCTATCTACAAAATGATCTATTTTTTTTTTAATTATGGCTTTACCTTTGTTTTCGTTTAAATTCATTTATATACTGTAGTAACTATAGTTCTTAATATCGAGGTATACAAAGAGCTAATTCTGGCAATATGTTTCCGTGGGTCATTATGGAAGTTTTTAACTCCTTTTTATGGCTATCGCCGGATGGAAAATATTAAAGGTAGAAAGGGTGACGAAGGTACACTTCGTCAATCGATAACATTGAATTTCAACTTTTTAAGTTAAAAGGCTCTTACAGTAAAGATTAAAACTGGAAAATTTAAAGTCCTTTTTGATCTGTATTTGTTTATAAGGGCTATCAAGTTATATTATTGCTATTCATAATAACAAAACACGAGTTAAACTATGGAACGGGTTTGTCGGCAATGCTAAGGTCGTCCACTACAACCTGCCGCATAAAGACGCCTTTATGACACTACCACGATAGCAGCAATTGCTTGAATTATTATAATTTCAAATTAATTATGCTGATTTTCGATAGCTAATAATAATTTTGCTATTAGGATTTTCCTATGCCGTGCGGGTAGCAACAATCAATGTATAAACTTGTGTAACCTGTTGAGTCTGTGTATATCCGTTATCGACCAAGTCGGCTTAATTGTGTCAGCCGGCGAAAGATGATTTACTGCAGTTATCATCAAGTGCATTGATATCACCGTGTCGTTTCAGTACCTTAATCAAAAAATGAACATTGTGATTAAAAATGGGACTGGAGTGGCTAAAGGTATTAACCAATCAGAAATACCGACGCGATAGTTGCACTTTTCGGGTTAAGTCTGTCTATATTCGTTTTCGACCAAGTTGGCCTAATTGTGTCAGCCGGCTAGAGATAAACATTTCGCATCGGTGGATAGTTTAAACTGTACTGCAGTTATAATCAGGGGCATTGATATCAATTTGTCGTTTCAGTAACTATTAAATAAACACTTTTGGTATTGATAAATGGAACTGCAATTCGTATCCGCGTGGGGGGGACACAAGGTATAAGTGATAATAATTGCCTTTATTTAAAAAACATTACAATATAACTAAATATTAGTTACTTATTTACTTATATTGTAGTAATAATAAATACACCCAACTATTGCATGGCCCACCTGACCCCACCTTAAGATCAATTAAGTTTTGTGCCGTGGGTATCGAAAGACTTTTCGGTCTCATAAATACGCAGACTCAAGAAAAATACTTATGGGCCTCACAAACACCTGTCTCGGTGTACGGTACGGCGCGGCGTCTCACCAACTGCGTCATAGAGTCTAGATTACTGGTTAAATAAAGACAAAAAAGAATAAACTAGTCATAACTACCCAAGCGACAGTGTCAAGTTTCGGGTTAAGTCTGTGTATCTGTCTGTGTATCTGTTTTCGACCAGGTTGGCATATTCGTGTCGACCGGCGATAGCTCTTTCGCATCGTTGGATAGTGGATGCTCTATCTGGGCTGCTATGTGCTTACCAGCAGATTTATTAAACTATATCGCACCAATTTAAAAGATAAAACAGCATGTTCCGCGCTACAAATTATTTTTATACTTTCCATTATAGATATTTTTTATATATTTGATAAACGAGCAAACAGGTCACCTGATGGTAAGTGACCACTGCCGCCTATGAACATTCACAACTCATGGATCATAGATGTGTTGCCTATCTGATCGGGAGGGTACCGGGAAGGAAATAGATTGCGTAGAGGATCATCATCTTACGAAAGACAATAGCGAAGCTGTCACTTCATGTCGATCTCCTATGAGACAGTGGTATCACCCCGGACGAGGCTGGGGGATTACTGTATATTCGGACACGACAGTGAATTTTCGAAAGTCATACGGAAAACTACCAATACGCCTAAAGTTCGAATCCCCTATTACTTCATAGTGAACGATAAATTTCATAGATATTAGAAGTGTTGTATTGACTCTTAGAAGTGGAAAACTTTTATCTCATACGTGGACATGATCGTTCGAGTATTTGAGCTTTGTGTCGGAGAAAAGTGTAACTCCTTGCTCTTTCATGCTGATTCATGAATAACAACAGCGTGGCTCTACGATAATGTTGAGATATTTTTAGTCGGATTCTAGTAAACAGAATTACTATTAACTTGATGAAATACGTGGGCAGATGGCAATCAGTTTTGGCGTATCACCTTGGTATACCTAGAACGGAACTAGTAATGGCTATTGTTAGAGCTATATGGGCCTACGTGCGGAAACTATTTGGAAACAATGACAGGCCTGCGTTTACCATATGTTTCAACATGCTGACGTCATTGGATACTTTTATTGGTTAGCTTTCTGTGGATAATGAAGGTACTAGAAGTATTGGTAATAGGGAAGTCTGATTTGATTTAAAGTTTAGCCTTTTGTCGAGCTTTACAAATAAGAGCTATACGAGTGTACATAATATTTTGGGAATTGGATAATAATTTATTTCCGACACTTCGTATTAATTTAACTTTTTGATGATTAAAGACAAGTTAGACATTCGCGGAGACTCACTAAGCTTCAATGCTCGGTGTCATTACAATACGTGCCACTGGTGATCCTGGCTTACAGGAGTTGCAGTGATGGATGTGAGGGTGGGAGGGTCCATATATGTACATAATGTTTAAGAATGGGTTATCGAGGTAGCGCGGGGTCGTTTTTTTAATTGACTTAAAAAAAGGAGATTATCAATTCGATGTGTTTGTATGTAATTTTGTCATAATTGCATAGTATTTAGATATTTTAGTCTATACCAGCGTCTGAACACGTGTGGCAAATTTCATAATTATTTCATATTTCATTATTATTCACAATATGTATGTTTTTATGTTTGTCCACGCATATGTCATGTGACAGTCTAATCTAATATGTGTCATGCTTTAGCTGCATGACAAGGGTTAAATGTTAAGTAGTTCTGCACAACACAATAGTCGTTTTTTTGTCCATGACATTGTAATATTAAATACTTGTAAATTACATGTCGTAAATTTTTGGATTTTAAACCTAAAGTAAATAGACATAGCTAAATGAACCTGATTAAATGTGTGAATTCCCAATATAGGTCGTTTAACCTTAGCATACCTTTATTTCTTTTTATTTTTTTCGAAATGGGTTCGCACATTGGGGAGAAGTATGGCCTTCGAGGAAATTAAACATATTGTTCAAAGATATGAACTGACAAACTTATGAAGGGTGTGTTAAATGTAGTAGATTTGCGAAAGTATCCTTATGTTTATTAAAAATCACACTCTACCACTCTTACAGACATTTTGTTGAAGTATATCATAATACATACCGGTGGTAGGTCTCTCATATGTGAGAGGCCGCCTGGGTGGGTACCACCGCATTGTCTATTTCTCTCGTCAAACAGCAGTGTAGAAGCACTGTTGTGTTTCGGAGTGAAGGACATTGTAGCCAGAGCAACTACTGGACATATTGAGACTTAACATCTTATGTCTCAGGATGGCGAGCGCAATGGAATGTCAAGCATTGCTTTGTGATTCGAGGTGTTGTTTGGTTCTGCTACTGTTTATGAGCTGTCGTATTGCTTTCCATCAGGCGTACGGCATGCTCGTCTCGCCATTCATTGGAATAAATAAAAAAAAAAACATACTACAGATTTGTACCTCAAGTGTATGTGTAAAACTGTGAAATGCCCAAGCCGTCTTTTGTTACCCATATGCAGAAATTGTAAACATTCATACAGGGTTGAGGACAGCTACCGAAAACGAAGCCGGTTGGTAATCTTAATGACTACGAACACAATCCAATGAAAAATTCGCAAAGAAACGCGACATTTTTTTGTGATCTTTTAAATACCATTATGTCTGTGTGGCAAGTCCATAGTTTTTGCTAAAATAATAATTTATACCATTGCCGACCATAGTGTATTTAAAATAGAAGAGTGTGCACTATTGTTAAAAAAACTACGTATTTATTACCCCAGAAATTCGAAAAAAAAAACAAAATATCATTGTTTTATATTTTGTCTGAATTCTGTCATAAGAAGTCACTGAAACTACCATCCGGATTCGTTTTTAGTAGCAGTATTGATATAGCCTGAATAATGTTTTAGATTTTTACGTCGTATTTTGAATATTATGAAATATGATATTTAACCGTGAATAGTTAATGAGTAAATGTAATGGACGTTTGACACGGCAAAGTTTTTCTATCATTGATGTCATCATGGTGTAACTTGGCATGTAATGTAAGTAAAAACACACGCTGGGAGGAAATAATATAATAATCATTTTACAAGTTTTTGTTCGCTATTTTTGCATGTAATAATTTATTATGAATATAAACACTAGGAACATTGTAAGCAAATTATATATCAATACCTTTTTACAATCTTCGTTCAATAAAAAATATGCGGTTTAAGGATGTTCAATGAGCAACTTAAGTAAAAATTCGAATAATTCTATTCCAACTTTTTCTAAATATACAATTATAATTATTAAAATAATATAATCATGTATTATTTTCGTTTATATATTTTATTATTTTCGTTTGCGTAAGAGAATGTAGAAAATATATTTTAAAAAAGTAACCATTAATTCAGGGAGTATAATGTTCGTAATTAATTATTTTGTCCCGACAGTATGACGTAATAGCCATAAATTATTTTAATCATCTATTTGCTACTTTATACAAAACAAAGAAAATATAAAACGCAGTTATGTTTATTGCTGCAAATCTATTTTTAGTAATCCGTAATCACTAAATTGAAAAACGTGCTAATATAAATTTATATGAAAACTGTAATTTCTAGCTTCATATGCTTTAGAGCCTTAATAATGAATACTTCACGCCTTATTACGTTTCATCATGCTAGATGGAATAAATATAAGAGATTAACTACATTTTCAAACTAAACAGACAGTTAAAATCTCTTAATTAATTCCAAAGCCGTACCTAACATAGTTTCTTCACATGACTGGGATGTTCCGAACTTAATTTGTTTTATCGTTACTTCATCTAGAATTCACAGGTACCCCCCAATCTTCCTTAATCATGTCAGCTGCCTTTTCAGCTACCATCATAGTAGGCGCGTTGGTATGAGCCGCTGGTACATGTGGCATCACACTAGCGTCCACCACTCTCAGACCAGAAATACCGTAAACCCTTAGTCTTGGATCTACTACAGCTTCAGGATCTTCCTTCGGCCCCATCTTGTTAGTACAGCAGTGATGATATATAGTGTTGGTTATCGTCTTCATAGCGCAGAACCAGTAGTCGTCAGAATTGAATCTGTGATGAGCGCAGTTAGGTAATGGTATGTCATGCAACTTACTGCCGTATTTCTGGAACGCCTTGGTCTTTGATAGTTGTATAACCTTCCTGATACCATGAAGAATGACTCTCTGATCATGTCCGCCATCAGAGAAGTAGTTTGCATAGATAATTGGCTTGTGATAAGGATTTTTATCTCGCAACATTATTCTTCCTCTCGATTCCGGTAATAATAACATCGGAAACACCATCCACGTATCCCGATCTCGTATTGGTCCGTACACCTTTTCAAATACTCTATCGTTGATTGCAAACGCCTGTTTGTAGGTCGGCTGCGAGACTAAGGATCCTCCCACAAAAAGCAGTTCTAAGTCAGGATATCCATTTTCATTGTTCGGGTCCTTTGTATCGATAAATGCGAGTGCTTCAGTACCGCTAGGAGCTGATAAAGGGCCGGTGTGGTAACTAAAGTACTCAATAATATTGTTCATAGTGGCAACGCGTTCAGACCGTATAGAATCAGTAGTGTTGATCACGAAAGTTAACCCTCCCAAGGCCCAGTGATCTTGAAGATTATATCCTACATGCAAATCGACTATCGTACTTATATTCTTTGAAGTCAAGTGGTCTCTTGGACCAATGCCGCTGATCATTAATATCTGAGGAGAATTTATGGCACCAGCAGATAAAATGACTTCTTTTTTGGCCATGACCTTGTACTTTTTGCCGCGTTTGTCGAATTCAACGCCGTACGCCTTGCGTGTTCCAGGGTCTATTAGAATGCGCGTCACCATAGAATGTTTTGTGACGTGAAAGTTCTTTCTTTGCTTGATTGGGTGTAAGAAACCCCTGCTAGCGCTCACTCGTGTACCGTTGTGTGTCGTAAACTGTATCATTGAGTATCCGATTTGGTTCTCTCCATTGTAGTCTACTATTTTCCCACCAGTCTCTACGCCAGCCTTTAGAAATGCTTCGGACAGAGGTGTCTTCCATTCGGGGTACTGCAATGGCATCTCACCCGTAGTGGAATGATATTTTTTATTCTTTGATAATTCAGGTATTTTCATGTTTTCTGATCTTTTGAAGTACTTGAGCACTGTTTTGTAATCCCATCCTGTCATAGAAAAATATAAAAATAAACAAGGAATATAAATGCATCACATTTATTTTTGATGTTTTATGACATTGATGTGTGTATGTAATTATTTAGCGATAATTAACTATCTAATATTTAAGGAAATTGTAGTATATTAGCTATAGCTTCTAGGAGTTATATAGTTTTTTCAGGGAGTAAATTTCATTTTCATCCCCCATAGTAGCTTCCTATTTATTATATATGTAGTCACAATCGTGGCGATGAGTTAGAAACTTAATTGTTTAAACTTTATATGAAAAAATATCCAATCTTAAGCTTTTAATGGAAAAAATCTATTGTTTCTTCTTAGTTCCTAGTTCAATTTAATGTTTAATGACTACGTATAGATTTTTTGCTACACTGCATAATGTTAATGACTGCAGTTTTTGTAAGCATTCGTTAGGTTGTTTTGGGATTTATAATAGTGGAATGACTAAGATTTAATATAGCGCTCCAGATTCAACATAATATATGTATACATGGAACATCACTAATTGTCCATTGCTTTTAAAACACTGGCTTGAATACGATACACCCGATGTTAGGTGGAGCGACGATGTTCGTAAGATGGCTGGTAGTGATTGGCGACGATAGGCTGCAGATCGGGCTCAGTGGCGTGCCGTACGAGAGCCCTTCGTCCAGCAGTGGACGTGTACGGATTGATGATGATATACGGGTAAACCTCAAACATGCCACTCTTAACTGAGTCTTGAGATCCTATACAAAAAATACAAAAGATGTTGTACCTGGATTGCCATTAGCCGCCCATCGGTCGTAGTCCTTCCTGTTTCCACGCGTGTGCATCATAGAGTGAAGGACGGATGACCCTCCCACTACCCTTCCTCGTGGCCACGCGCATCTTCCGCCACGCATTCCCACGCAACCGGATTCCTAAAAAAATATTAATAATTACTAAATGGTATGGTTACAAAGCTGAGGTCTCGGGTTCGAATCCCGGGTTGGGCAAAGTGATATTGTATTTTTCTATTCATTATCAGCCCAGAGTCAGGAATTTGTGCCCGATATGGCGATAGGCTCACCACCTATCACATTGTGGGACGGAACATACAAGGCGAAATGAGGGTGTCCTGGCACCTCTGCCTACCCCTTCTGGGATATAGGCGTGAGTTTATGTATGTATGTATGTAATTACTAAATGCAGATAATATTTTAAATATATTTTCAATATTATTAACTTGAAATGTCGGACGCCCGCCAACAACGTGGATGACCTGGCTAAAGTTGCAGGAAGTCGCTGGACGCAGGCCACTTCCAACAGGTAGATGTGGAGATCCTTGGGGGAGGCCTGTGTTCAGCAGTAGACTTCCTGTGGCTGAGATGATGATGATAATGATTATTAACTTTCAAAATGCATAATATTCTTTAATTGGCAATAATTATTGCGTTTTATAAGTTAACTAAAGTGGCCGCGTGTGGTGACGAACTAAAGTTCAAGCCTCGTTATGTGAGGTTTCTATACCTAGTAGATAAGGAAATATGGAGTCTTAGTAATGTCATATTTATCGAAAAATAAGGAACTTATACAGGGTATATCAAGACTGCTACCGAAAACGAAGCTGGGTGGTAGTTTTAGTGACTTCAGACACAATGCAACTAAATGTGCAAAAACTTGTGACGATTTTTTTTTTCTATCGTCGTATTAGGATGGTAAATACATAGAATTTTCTTAAATAATAGTCTACACCCTTTTATTTTTAAAGACGCTATGGTTTGCAAGACTTTAAATTATCATTTTAGCAAAAACTATGGATTTACCACCTAAACTCGACGATATTTAAAAAAAAATAAAAAAAAAATGTCGCGTTTCTTAGCGAAATTTTTAGTTGCATTGTGTTTGCAGTTACTTAAACTACCACCCGCCTTCGTTTTCGGTAGCACTCTTGATATACCCGTATTAGTTTTCTTCACTATTCTTTCTCTTACATAAACTTGACGTAATATACGACCATTAAAATGTTTCCACGCAAATCTTAATAACATGTTTAATGTTTAGGCAGTGGAAAATTGCCACTCAAAACATCCTGTACGTCAACAGAGGTAAAACCCGGAATGATGATTATAAATTAAATATCATTCGACATAGGGGCGTAAATAATGGTTACATGCAATATATTATATGATTCGTATTAATATTAACACAATTGAAACAATTGCATCGATTTCTATAAGCTTATGATAATTGTGTCTAAGGATTTATGACTGCGGTTAATATTACTGTACTGTATCAGCTCATTTGCGTCCCTCTGCAAGGCAAACACCTCCTCTACAATCGAGAGTTCGATTAAGAGGAGTATGGCCATATAGTCCATCACGCTGGCCTAGTGTGGGTTGGCAGAATTTATATATCATATCGAACATACATAGCCCCGTCTAGTCAATTACCAAGCACATAGTTGATATTACAAGATTTAATATTTAATATTCATATAAACTCACGTCTCTTTCATATTGGGTTAGAGAAAGACTAGAAGATCAATTGCTATGGTCCGTACAATGGGAAACAGTATAAATGAACTATTACCAATCTGTTAGTAAAGTTGGTTTCACACACCTAACTTGAATTTCAATTGAAGTGCTATCGTGGACCATTGTAATTTATATCCTTGTTTAAATATTAAAACGTTATTTATTCAAATGGTATTAATATTATTATTTCTTATAAATTATTATTCATTAGTAATTTTAATAGTACGAACTGATAGCTACTGGGGCCGAAAGATTCTGGAGTGGGAGCCACGTACAAGCAAACGAAGTTTTTTGTGGTGATCTATAGGGAATCGTATGCTCAGCAGTGGACTTACTGTAGCTGACGTGTGACAGAGAGAGAGTAATAGTTTTGATACAGCTTGGTCCGGAACTGACTGGCTCGGAGGCGTGGTTGTACTACGGTACGCTTGTAAATCTGGGGTCTTGGGTTCGAATCCCGAGTCGGTAAAGTGATATTGCCAATCCTATGATGATGATGATGAAAGTGATATTGGATTTTTCAATTCTGTAGGTATCAGTCCAGAGTCAGGAATTTGTGCCTGATATGGCGATAAGCTCGCCCACTATCACATCGTGGGACGGAACATACGAGGCGAGTTATGGGTGTCCAAGCACCTCTACCTACCCGTTCTGGGAAAAAGGCGTGAGTTTATGTATGGTCCGGAAATCGTAATAAATCGCCACTCGCTGTATATTACGGATATTTATTTATTGAATAGTACATATAGCACTAAATTGTAAGTATAAGGGTATGGTACAAAGTTACATTCAATTAATAGTTTGTATCATCAATTTACTGTTTGATTTGTTCATACATTCTAAAGCGATGGTTTTTTTAGAGTTGAACAGTTTTAAAGGTGAATGACAGGTAGGTTGGTAATATTTTTTATGATCGCGCTAATGGTAAGCTTAATGTCTTTGAGATTGACTATAGTATAGCTCGGTACAATTATTCTGGCTTTTGGGTATTTGCTTTGTCATGCTACAATGAAAAATGGCATGTTTAAGGTATAAAAAAGGAATACTTGGACCGGCAAACTTTTCCATCGTGATATGGTTCGGTAAAAATGGATGAATCATAATCCAAAGCTTTTTGCGGAATGTTTTAAAATGATCTATAAATAAACTGGGGACGAATATTGTTTAAGAGACAAAATTTCCGCCATCGAGCCTAATAAAATTAAATCAATAACGATATTATTTATGGGTTATATTTGCAAATTGGCCTTGCTGTCCGATTTTAATATAGGAATATTTGTCAGCTGGTTCTTATAGGTCAATGCTCTATCTATACTTTATTTATTTAGACTCGACCTCTTCGTCGATACCATTTCTATGGTAAACCACCATAAATGCCAATCAAAATGATTGCTTACTTTGGCAAATGAGCGCACCTATTTGTATGCGATCGACGCTGTTAATGAGCGGGCGATTATTATACAATATTAATGTTGCCACGATAAAATATTTACTATACGGTATTTGACTTAATTTTCTTATTGTATTTTTTTAAATGTAATAGTGATTTGATCCGTGGTGCTTTATAGCTGGCTTCTCCGGCTGTAAAAGTTTTTTTACGAGGTTATTTACCTGTTTAGGGTACCCCTACTATATAAATCCGAAACGAAGTTCGAAACTTCGGACGATGAAAATTTATATACAATATGCATGTATCTACTCTATAGAAGTTCGTATTTATGTAACGTACATCGTAACTATAAGTCTATGGTTACGACCATAAGTCAATAACGACCATAAGTATATGTAGGTACATTCGTATCGTATATAAACTTCGATCATCCGAAGTTTCGAACTTCGTTTCGTTGAATATAGAAGGGCCCTGGTTCATTGTTTTTTCACCCGCTTTGAACGGAGGGAAGTGGACAATAATTTATTTCCAACTCCTCCTATTAATTTCGATTTCTGATTAATTTCGTTGCGGGTTAAAGACAAGTTAGACATTCCCGGAGACTCGCTGAGCTTCAATGCTCGGTGACATTACAATGCATGCCACTGTTGATCCTGGCTCATAGGAGTTACAGTGGTGGGTGTGAGGGCGGGACAGTCTCCCTCCTGTATTTTTTTAATGGTGTTTGTGCGCAAAATAATACACAAAATTGATCATAGTTAAATACCCTTTTGGAGCGCAATATAATATGAGGTGAGATGATTATGATGTTTCCAGATGGATGTAATTCAACCCCCCTGCTTGAAAGCGGATACACACAGGTTAATCCTGAAACGTGACCCACTAGCACGGATATTCTCTTCATTATATAAACTGCCCTTTCTTTCCCTTTCGCATAAAACCATCCAATGGTTGCCTGGTAGAGATTGCCTTAGTGCGATAAGACCGCCATTTGTACTTTGTTGTTTTATTGTCTCTATATATTATGCTGTTGTTATATTTATTGTGTACAATAAAGAATAAAAATAAATGAATAAATATGAGGGCTTATCCACTGTCGTGCCCCTATGGTCCCTCTTATTAATAATACTTATAGATATGCATATTATGATATATGGCATATTTATTTATTTATTTAATTCTTTATTGTACACAATAAAAAGGAATAACAGTTAAGAGATAATACAAAATAACAAAGTACAAATGGCGGTCTTATCGCTCTAAGGCAATTTCTACCAGACAACCATGGGATGGATATATGAGCAGGAAAAAAGATAGGGCAGTGTAAAATAAAGATAACGAAAACATGGAGACATAAATCGGTTTATCTGTTTATAGAGAAAGGTAGTGTTCTTTTAATCGTTTTTTAAATGATGACAGTGTTTGAGCCTGCCTCACCACAACAGGAAGTGCGTTCCACAAACGAACAGCTTGAACACTGAATGATTTATTCATAAATGTCGTGGTGTGGACGGGCATTCTCAACTTCAGGTTCTCAGACGATCTCAAGGACCTCGTATGTGACTCGTGAAGAAAAAGAAATCGTTCTTTGAGATAAGAACGGCATATTATGATCGTTGAAGGTGATTAAGTTCAGCTTCATATAGTTAGTGGGACATGATCAAGCCATTAAAAAACAAATACAGTTACATAGCGGTTTAGGAAACCTAGAATAGTATACATTTTTAATTAATTTCACAGTACGGTACTATTTAAATACAGTTTTTTTTCAGTTTAAGGGTGTCGTAAAACTGTTTTAAAGATTTTGTCTAGATTATTTTATATTACGTTTTTTACAGATATCAAGGAATTTGAATTTCATTCGCACAAGTCGCTATTAAAATAATTTGAAGATATTGAATTTATTTTAATGGTCAAGATCATTATGGGTGAATTCTAGAATATTTACGTGACCTCAAATGGAATTTAAAGTTTACGTCTACGCAAAATATTATGTTGATGTTGCGGTTTCCGAAAGCTATAATTTTTGGTGGGTTAAACCCAATGGTTAGTTTTAAAGCTTGTGATTTTCCATAAATTAACAGCAGATGTATAATGCTGTTATAGGATAGTGTGAAAACCAACATTTAATAAAAAATATTATAATGTGGAAATATGGTTTTCAATTGGATTTGTCAAGGTCCTAAATATTTTTTTTTGTATCAGTATGACATAGTGCTTACAATTCTTTCGCTACAAAAAACTTATTCTTCTGTGGATTAGGATGACATTGTTAATTGAAGCAATGTTTTATCAGACAAAAAACATCACTTTAAAACACACAATGGTGTCGTCTTTGACGAAACCATTAGTTGAATTAGACGCTGCGGCTTTGATTCCCGCACTCAGAAAGTTTATATGTATATGTGAAACTCACAAATATTTTTTTCGCATTTAGGTGTTGTGAGATAAAGAGTATCTTGTTGTTTCTGATATCCACGACATAAGTTGGTTCCTTATTTGGGGGTTAAAATTGTGTGTAATTGTTGGATATACCTATATTTATTTTTTATTTACTTTAATAAATAAATTAGAGTCTGTTTATGGACTGTTTCGGTGGAGTAGATGTACTACGGGGTGCTTACAAAACTGAGGTATCGGATTCGAATCCCGGGTCGAGCAAAGTGATATTGGATTTTTCTATTAATTATCAGCTCGGAGTCAGGAATTTATGCCCGATATGGCGATAAGGTCATCCTCTATCATATCGTCGGACGAAACATACAAGGCGAAATGTGAGTATACTGGTTGGCACCTCTGCCTAGCCCATCTGATAAAAACGCGTGAGATTATGTATGTTTATGGTAGTAATATATACCTCATTGTACCTCTTAAATATTTTTCAACTGTCTTCAATCATTAATATCTAAGGCCCAGTGTCAATAAAAATAAAATCACGATACAAATAAGATTCATAGCACATTAAGCCCTTTATCAGTGAATCAAATCAGCATACAATAGACAAGAGTACACCTTGGCCGTATGTTTATCCTACAACTGTGACGAGGATCACTTCAGGGCTACCGTATCACCCGATTTCACTATGAAGGTTGTATAGTTTATTTATATTAGATGATTCAAACTAAAATTTTCGACGTAGTATGTGACTAATGCTAAAAAATCCTTAGAAAGTTGATTGTTGTCCTCGGATGTGTCAAAAATGTGGGCAAAACCAGGTGTTAGATTTTTGTGACTTTGTTAACGTTTACTCATTAATATTCGTGTGAGTTAAATGAAAAAAATTTGGTAGTTGAAATTTGAGTCATCGATGATGCGTTGAGCTTTACTATAGCAACTGGAAGTGGCGACAACGGCGAATAAAGATCAATTTGAAGAATGAAGAGAAACTTCCCAGGAATGAATAGTAATACGTTAAATTAGATTGAATTTGGGCATTCGAATTTTGGAACTTCTTGCCCTGAGATTGTAACTTCTTAACCTGGCAGCCGTTGCTGAATTTTGCGTACTTGGGCCCTGTGTATTTTATGTCACTTAAAAAAATATTTATTTTTTAGCAGCATTATGTATAAATTGTACGATACATTATGTTTTCATGCGATGGCCAAGTCGATCCATTTATTTAAAACGTAAAGAATTTTTAATATTGATATGGTAATAACTAACATAATAACTTTATATAGAAGGTCCCTTAAGGACTAAATAAATTAATCGACTTGGTATTACATGCATCTCACAACTTTTTGCGGTAGAAAACCTGAGCTGCGAGACTTGGAATTTTTTTACAGGATGTTTTTGATGGGATATCCTTTTTTTGAAGTCAAATAAAAATAGTCTTGCTCTTGTTCTATATTATATCTCGATTTCTAGAAATATATATCTCTCGACTTATATTGTAATTATATTTTTATTATTGCGTGTACATGAACAAGTATATATAAACTTTAATTAAACGTTGAATGCATAATTCTAGTTTTATTGAAGTTCAAAAGTCAATGTTTACAATATACTATTAAGCTATGCTATTAAATGTTTAAGACGTAAAAGTAATAATGTGTATAATGGCGCAGGTTAAATCAATTTAAAAAAAAATTGTTTCTATTTTTGACAATTTCTATTTTGGGCTTAGTTAATTGAAATTTAGCTTTGAAAATATTTAAGTGCTTCATGATAATTTCATGCAGTGCTTATTTTCATAATAATCATTGTTTGATTTCCTTTTTATCCAATGATTATAATAAAATAATATTACGTACCATTTCACTCACCTGCCTGAGTACTGTTCTTTTGTAGTATGTATGAAAGTACGATTGAGAGTGGTTAGGCCATAGTGGTTCTTTTGTATGATTATTAAAAATATAATAGTTAAAAAAAACTAAAATACACGCTTTAATAAGATATACAACTAAAAAAGTAAAAATAATTGATACTGAATTTAAGATAAGAAAATGGAGTAAAATACATATATTTTATTGTTACAAAGCGTGGGGTGTTTACAACAATTACTTATCCTCCTGCACCCCACGCTTTGTAACAATAAAATATATGTATTTTACTCCATTTTCTTATCTTAAATTCAGTATCAATTATTTTTACTTTTTTAGTTGTATATCTTATTAAAGCGTGTATTTTAGTTTTTTTTAACTATTATATAATTGTTTTGACTAAAAACATCCATCTACGGCTGTATTTCCAATCAATAACGCCATCTGTTGGTCAGTAGTAACATTTGACACTTGAAGAATACAAGAAGCTTATACCCAAATGGAGATTGCATTCCGTATATAAAAGTGAAGCACAAAAATTTTACCTTGAATGACGTCGCTGATGCCTGCTATCCTTTTCTGTAGCGTAACAATGAATGAACTTCACGTGAACTTCATTCATTGTCACTCTAAAGAAAAGGATAGCAGGCAACAGCGATTGCATTCAAGGTCAAATTTTTGTGCTTTAGTGTTTTATACGGAATGCAATCTCCATTTGGGTATAAGCTTCTTGGAAGAATACAATGTTAACGCCATCTAGCGATGAATGTAGCAATGGTCATCAATTATAAGAATAATTAATCCTGGCGAATCTAATCAGGATAATTATATATTTTAATCGAATTATTGTATTGTCATCGGTCTTTGACAGGTGTGCAAAATTTGAACGAAATCTGGCCGTTTAAAGTGGGTCAAAATCGCGCCCAAAGAAGTCGGTTACAAACAAACATACAAATATACAAACATACAAATATACAAACATACAAATATACAAACATACAAGTGAAGCTAATATAAAGCGTGTAAAAAAGTTGTATGTGTGTATAGTGTACAAAACGACAACTACGGCAATATACTCGTACGAATTGTCAGTTTTTGATCGAAATTGAATTAAAAATATTCTATGATCGAAACTCTGTCTAAGTATTTCCTCCACAAAATGTTCGAATTCTCTATCGTAAGACGTAACCATAGACTAAGCTCGGAGAAAATAATATTTTAAAAGTGGAACACTTATATCTTACTTCGAATGTCGAACATTCGTACTTCATGTCGGAATATAAAGTAACACATAGGTCATACGTATGTTATTTTTAACGTTAAGTAATTATTTTGTGTACACTATTTTGTAACGGAATGCTAAAATAATATATTATAATTTAAATGTTTGTATTTAAGGCTCATAGTATTCCAAGAATTTACGGTTTGAATAATAACACGCCGAAATAACTGTTCGTGGTACAATTTAATACAACAAAATAAATTCATAGAAGAATCTATTATAGTATGTTCCTTCGTTTGTCTGCAAAAACAAGTCGAATAATTTACAATTGTTATTCATATAACGCAGGTCTCTATCCAATAGCTCCCGTCGGGAGCGGAATATTCAATACCTCATTAAATTTAATGTACTTGAGTTGAATTTGCAAAAAAGAACTATCTTTTCCTATTGAACGCCAACGTCGAAGACATTAACGCTCTAATGAAGTATTTATTTTAGGAAATAAAGCCAAAAGAAGATCAGATTCCGTTTATCTGCCTGAAATGTGAGGAATTAAAAAGCGAAATATAGTTAATAATATAAATACGAGTACATATATAATGCCGAGTGTCTGTAAAATTCTATGATTGAGTCAAAACGTTTAGGTATGTTAATGCTACGTACTGAGTATAATTGCAACCGAATTACCTTTAAAAATATTTGAGTAACTACGTTTTTATCTATAATGGCTTCTAAACACTATGCCATCATCACTATGCAGAAATGAGCTACCGACATGGCGCGGCGGGTTGCACAGGTAGCCGGGGCGGCGCGGCGCGGCGTATTACGCGTAACTCGGATTCATCCAAAATTTCCTTCTTCTTTTGATACATTTCCTAATTAAAATTAATATCACGGTCTCAATGGCAATGTTGACGGTCTTTATATGGATATTCGTGTTGGAACTTTAGCTAATCGCATATAAATTTATAGGGTGTGTTATTTTTATTTTATAACAAAAATCGTAGGTACACTCCTTTATAAGCTACGATGTTCCTTATAAATGTACAATTAAAAAGATCGTTAAATTTATTTTATTTAGTCTTATGTAATCGTGATGTACATAAAAGTGCAATATTTATTTTAATGGCCTCTATTGTGTTTATTAGATTGACGTAATCATTGTTTTATTAGACGTTTGAAATATAAAATTAATAATGTATAAAAAGCCTTCGTGGTAAAAATATTATGATGTTCGGGAAGTATTTGTGTCCAGCAGTAGATTCAGATGGGCTGTTGATTACGATTAGGTATAAAATTAACATTGGTTAGTCTAATGAGGTCTGAGTATTTCCTTAATTAAGTACTATAATATGTAAACATATTTTTGCCTTCTTAGTAACAATACGTATGTATGGATATATACGGGCTATGAATGGCTCTTAAGGATTTGAGATGCCCGTTATTAAGATGGCATTTAGATAGAGACTCTATTAAATCTTACACCTTTTTACGATAATTGCGTGGACGGAGGAGCATAAAATTTGGCACATATGAATATTATTTAGACAAAAAGTGCAGGAACCTAACATTTCTTAAAATGTAGGCTAGAAATTCATTTACAATCAAGGTTTTATTTATCAGCATACATATACTTTTCTTAAATTAATAATAAAAGTGTAAATCGTTTACGTTTTTTGGCGTGCAATTATGTGGTGGTCATGGTGTTTTCAAAAATTAGAAACAGTTTTTCTCTATCTAACGCATTAAGTATGTTTCCTTAATATAAGCAACAAGCATTTATGCTCGTAATATAATAGTATTATGTCCAAGAAAATAACACGGAAAGATGAAAAAAGCTTATACTTTTACAACGGTATGACAAAAACGCATTCCCACGCTAAAAGACCGCAGACGATCTACGAGTACATAAAGATAAATTACAATCGATTTTCAATTGGCGGGCGACTCGGTGTTTTAAATTAAATTATAATGAGATTCACCTTTAATAAATTACCTGTGATACTACCCATAACTCTTGGAAGGGTTAGGAAAACAAGGACGAGGTATATTTAAATTTTGAAAGTGTTAAGAATACTTTAAAAGAAGGCAGAGGAATGTTGTTTTTTCTCAGCATTCCTCATGTACAAACTCGAAATTTCAAGGGCATTCGAATGATGCAAATATTTATCTTAATAACCACGACGGTCGGCAAAAATATAACAAATGCACTAATATTATATTACTTGGTACAATGGCCGAATACGATTTATATTACGGTTCAAATATGAGATGAGTTTTATAAATATTTAAGGGAATTGATTATGTTTCATGGTTTGTGTATGTATTTAAATGCTTACATGAAGCAAATGCATCCGTTTTCAATTTGTAACAATTTTAATTAAGAGTAGATTTTAAGCGAGGGTATTAATTTTTAAACTTGGTTGTTGTTGTTTTTACGCATTTTAGCAATTGTAATAGAAAAACAAAACAAAAAATGTCATAAGTTACTTATGTGGCGACATTTGGGAGAAAAGAAGTAGTGTGCAGTCAGGAATATGTATGTATTTACCAATTCTTTATTTATTTAAACACTACATATTCTTATTTAGTGGATTTTTGCGAATACATATTTGAACAACTCAGCGATCGGTTTGATGTACATATGTAATTGTTTTGAATATTATTGCGCATTAAAATACAAATACCGTTTGATATATTTTCATCAAAAGTAAATATGGTAATTTCTATGCGGTAGACCCACTCTGTTGTCAGTGGACTACCCTTTCATGATTCAGCATGAAAGTTAACCACCCAATATTATATACTACAATTGTACTGCTAGGGTACTGGGGTACTATTCACGTTCCCAGGGTATCAAGTTTTGTGTCGTGGATTTTAGAAACAGGAAAGGCTTGAGTTCCAATCAAACTGACAAAGGCCAAGATATTTTTTTTCACGTTATTTGTCACGGAGCGGGGATCGAAAACGCAGCCTATAATTTTACAGCTGACTTCTCAACGGACCAACAACTAAAGCCAAAAACTAAAACGAATGCTAAAAATGCAAATGTGACCAACAACTCCGGTTTTGAAATCCCTGTGTATAAAAATATGTTAATTTTGTGTTATATTTTTAACATTTTATACAATTTTGCGTTTGTTTACCATTTGAGTTCCTTATCGTATGTAACGTTATGCAATTATTTTTTTAATTGAAATATATTACATTTGCACTTTGAGGTAATAATTAGTAACGCATCGTATTATTTAATTAGCAGGTGAAGGTTAAGAATAAAATGTTGTGTATTGTATTTTATGTCGTGATTTTTTTGATAAATGGATGATTTTTCTCATTGTCTAGTTTGCGTTAAGTAAACCGTCAGTTTGCTGTTTCAATTGTAAGAAACATAATTAAAATCAAGCAAGCTATCAAATCCTCCGATTGAATGTTTTTGAAATAGGTCCGATTTACTAATAAATATGATAGAGTCAGCCCTAAGCTGATGTGGGGTCAAGAAGAATAAGGCATTAATGAGTTTGAATCTTGAGCGATTTGAATATGAAGCAAAGCCACCGAAACTTTCTCCATAGTATAGAGAAAATTTACATAGAGCCTTGAAATGTCGATATTCTAAAAATCATCCAGTTGGTAAAATTGCGATATCACAATATTGACGTTGTGACTATAAAATTAAGTTGATAACATTTACAAATAAACACAACTCTGTAAATATCAAACTAATAACGTAGATACCGACTTTTTATTCCGTTATTTACGTCAGTTGAAATCATCCGTTTTATTATATCTATTAATAATGAACATGTATAATTTATGCATGCCGTTGTAGCTATTAATAAAATTTACATACATGTGCTCTATACTAAATATAAAAGTTGAAGAGTTTGTTTGTTTGTTTGTTTCCGCTAATCTCAGGAACTACTGGTTCGGATCGTTAATTTTTTGTGTTCGATAGGTAATTTATTGAAAAATGCTATAGGCTATAAAACATCACCAATAGGAGCGGAGCAGTAGTGAAAAAACGTTTCAAAAAACACCATGAGATACAAAGCAATGCTAGGCATTCCACTGCGCTTGCCATCCTGAGAAATAGGATGGCTCGCCTTTATGAGCCCACAATGTACTTTAAGTGGAACACAACAGTGCATTTACACTGTTTTGCGACAGAAATAGACATTGTAGTAGTACTTGCCCAGGCGGCGTCTCACACATGAGAGGCCTACCACTTGTAAATAGTGTAGGGTAACTTTGTAGTCCCACTGGAATTATTTGGTGACTCAACCGTTTATTTTCCTTAAATTTTTTATCAATAGAATTAGACGCGTACAAGCACTAGTTTCTAGAGGAGAGTACTAAAGAAAAGACAAGGCCTAATAAATTACGTGGCTAGATAATCCTTGCTCGCGGTTCGAGTTATTAAATTTGTTTCCTCCACGTTGCACACTTCGACCAGAATACGAATAAGAAGCAATATATCTGGTATGACCCTTGTGTCACCTTCGGGAGGAGATGATTGGAATTGTAATTTTTTTAAGACCGTGGCCGTTTTTTTATTTGCTTTCTGACTGTCGGATTTGATCCAGCAGAAAATATATAAAATTATTATATTTGTTTACAAATTTTTCAGTAAGATATTTTTTACATTTCACTGCGTCATTTTATATTGTTTTTAAATCGTAATTATAATATTGCATGTAAATCATTTATATTTGTTTACTTTAAATCTTAAATTGACAAAATTATTTCTAAACACCCCAAGACAAATGGAGTATTCGCCTGCAAGAGGTGTTTTTTGAATCATATCTTTGATTGTAATGTTTGCCAAACGAATGAGGGCAACGGCACAGGTAAATATTTGGATTTGTACAGGGCCTTGGTGTTGGGTTCCATTATTAGTTGCTTTTCTAAAAATCAACTGTTGGCTCTCGCGCAATTTCATCACAGTAGCGCATGCGCAACATTTATAAACAGTAAATAAAAGACAAGGCCATGCCCTAGGCCCTTGTGGTATATGGCTAAAACCTTCTCAATAGTTTTTTTTCAAGTTACATGAAATATACTAAGCAAGTGCGTGGTGGCCTGTTGGTAAACGGAAAAGACGCGGCTGCTAACATGTTCACGGTGGTCGCGGCTTCGAATCCCAGGGCACACCTCTGACTTTTCGGAGTCATGTGTGCATTGATAGTTAATCATCATACACTTTAACGGTGAAGGAAAACATTGTGAGGAAACCTACATACCATAGTGATTTGTAAGAATTACCGTGGCATGTAAAGTCCGCCTATCCGCACTAGACCAGTCCATCACACTGGTATATATTATATGGCGTCATTATTATCATCATCATCATCATCAGCCTATTCGCGTCCACTGCTAGACATAGGCCCCTCCTATGGCACGCCACTGGGCTAGATCTTCAGTCCATCGTCTTCAACCGCTACCAGTCATCTTTCGGATATCGTCACTCCACCTCGTTGGAGGGCGTCCTACACTACGCTGGCCGAGGCGTGGTCTCCACTCGGGAACACGTCTACCCTAACGGTTCTCGGTTCCCCGAAAAATATATATTTATATGGCGTAACCTTTCTCAATCCACTGTCGATTGTAGAGGATACTCCTGCAATGGGACGTATATGGGCTGATACTTTACACAGTACAGTACATTTCAAGGTTAATTATTGTCTAATGATCTGCGTACTTTCCTCTAGGGACCCCTGTGTGGCGTCACGTCCGCCTTTATGCAATCAGCACGTACACACATAGCGATCCCTCATCGAATAATAACCCGTTTTGACCGTGAACTCTGTTTTAGGTTTTATTTCTGGGCAATTTGATTTCCAATTACTTTTTTAACACTAGCGGCCCGTTCCGTCTTTTCCTGGATGCAAATAGTTTTTCCAGTCCACTATAGCAATATATTATTTCGCAGACTGTTTTGTTAAACGCAATATTACTGCTGTCCTATGCACTGCTATTCCCTTCGCGTTATATTCCGTTCTTTCCCGTCTTATTCTGACCCATGACCCAAAGCATTAAATACTACTTTATACCATCCTGTTGAGTTTGAAAGATTAGCAAATATATTTGAACTCCTTGCTCATCCTACGGGAACACCATATTTTTTTGGAGTACATAGTAGCCTGTGTATTAATCCGACGTATCAGCTACGTCATGCTTCGCCTTGCCTCGCCACTGTCTCTGTGGCATAGTTGTACTACGGAACAATTACAAAGCTGGGGTTTGAACACCGGGTCGTGCGAAGTGATATTCGTTGTACTATTATGTACTATTAAACGAGCATACGTTTTAGTAAGTTTAATCCCTTCTGGAAAACAGGCGTGAGTTTATGTATGTAAAAGTATCATGCATTTTATCGGGAAAAGTCACAGTCTCTTTCACCCTCTAGAAATTAAAAATAAACAAAACATAATAGCTACTTGTAGCTGAGTCAAAGAAGTACAAATGTACAATAAACCCTTCAAAATAAAGAATGAATCTTACCTGGGGCTCCGTGTAGTAGTTCCAATTGGCTTCAGTAAACTGTAGTAGAGTAGCCAGCACCGGTATGTCCATAAACATCTGCTCGTTGCCGCCAGCTTCGATCAGCAATACCTACAAAAAATAATTATAAAATATTGAATTGATGTGAAGATCAGGGGGGTTACTCTATAAAAACGATACGAACTACGAATTTTCGGATGTTTGTGTCGTTTTTGTAGATTAACCCCCCTGCACTGGGGCATTGTCGTGAACAGCCTAAGATCTGTCAATTTCGGAGGACACCCATGCCATGCTATGGGATATATACGACACAGTGATAAAAGGAGAATGTAAAGTTTTAGATGATTACTGAATTCTTATTAAGTTGCGGCAAAATAGTGCGTGGTGGTCTATTATAACATGCTCACAGTGGTTGCGGTTTTAAATCCCAGGGCACACCTTTGACTTTTAGCAGTTATGTATGTGTGTATTGATACTTGTAGTCATAACATATAGTCCTAACGGTGAAGGATAAAAAGTAAAAACCCGACCTTTTTTGTACTGGCCCTGCATATTGTCTGCACTGGGCCTGATGGTAAGCGCAAATGTTGTTCAGGCAGAGTATTGAATGGCATCAGACGGTAGTCCCATGCAATGTGTGTGATATTTGTAATTTATGTCAGTAATAAGAAGATGGCGCTATCACAGGCCGCTATGAAAATTCTACTATATACTCAAAAATTATATTATTAATCTAATTGTCCCTTTGTAAAATATGTTATTACGTTTCGAGAAGAGACAATTTTTTTTTATATAATGAATATATGAAAGAATGATGAATCGTTCTAAAGTGTAAGGTCAGGCCCAATTTCGCCCACCTCCTTTTCGATTGCATTGTATCTGAAGTCATTAAAACTTTATTTACTTTTATTCTTTTTCTATTTGTATAACCTGTATTTATTTTTAAATTGTTTATATTGTTCCATACAACTCTGTGATGTATTGTATCAGTAATAAATACATTCTTATTCTTAGAATTACTACCAGGCTTCGTTCTCGTCGCACTCTAAATAAACCTGTACATTATATTATGTACATTATATTTGTATGTCATGAAATATCAAGGCTGTGGGACTGGTTGAAATCTGAGTAATGGGCAATCTCTTTTCATTTTATTTTGCTGACGTTGGTATTTCTGGTTTTGGCTAATATTTTTATCAGAGAGAATTAAAAGAAACAAGTAGCTTAGAATATGGTCGGTCATGTCTACCGGTCGTCTAGACGTTTATGACGTTAACAACCAGACGATCTGATAAACCCCCTCCCACCTTTCTTGATGTCTGATAAAATTTTGGAAGAGTTTACAGCCTCCGTGGCGCAGTTGATTATAAACGGCCGTGAAACAAGAGCCCGTGGGTTTGATCTCCGCACCGTGACTAATATTTCTGGGATCCTCAGGTATTTGTTCCAGGTCTGGGTGTTTGTGAGACCGAAAAGTCTCTGGTAGTTTCTGATACCCGTGACAGAAGACTCGGATCATAATGTGGACTCAGGACTATGAAAGTGATTGTTGATTTGTGTATTATTTAATTTATTATTTACCATTTCCTGTTTCTGATGTCTAGAAGTCGTTTTTGAAAGTTTTGCTTTTATTGTAAATTAAAACGGTTTTTGTTTAACTATCATTCTTTAAGGTCATGTAAAGTAAATAAGTTTTCAATTCACCCGGAATATTGTGCACGATACGTTTATTTACTCTGCTTTGGTGGGCAGTTGTATTGCGGTATGAATGCAACGCTAAGGTCTCTGGTTCAAATACCAGGTCTAAGTTATATTGGAATGTCTATTCCTTGTCACCCCAGAGTCAGAAAATGTCGCACCCTATAACATCGCGCGACGGTACATACAAGGCGAAATGAGGGTGTCTTGGTAGCACCTCAGGTTACACTTTCTGTGAAAAAGGCTTGAGCTTATGATTGGATATAATATATTTATTTTTAGCGTGTTGAGTATGACGTAGCGCGCAGTAGGGCGAAATTGATTTTTTACAGTTTTAAAGAAAAAAACTAATAACAGTTGTAGAAGAACGGATCCTAGAGTTTTAATATTTTTATTTCTTAGATTTACGAGAATGTTACACTGTAATAAAACAACTATTAACGGATTTTATCGCGGATATCATTATGCGTTTTTTGTATTAGTTTTAACGAAGTTTTTTATGTGTAAAATTCAAATAAGTAACTAACATTTTGTTCCTTTTTCTTCCTTTGATATAGATATAAATTTTTCAGGAATAAATAAGCCTGTATAACTATTTGCATTGCTGTCTATTTATTTTTAATTTAAGTTTAAACCCTTGCTTTTGCTTTTTAAATTTAAACTCTTGCTAATTGGGTTTTAAACGTTGAGCGGTTTTCCTTTCCTTGTATTACGTGAGTTATTAATCTTTACTGATTAAGTGATTGTTCGTGGATGAATTTTATTATATTAAATTTTGTCAAACGGTAACAATAGACAGAACAAGTTTTTCCTTTGCGCACCTGATATTTTTTATAAATTTTAGATAATTTTGGATAATACTAAGCTATTAAATTTATTATGTAAATTTATTTTCGGAAATATGTTTCATAATTTTATAAATGATTTAGCTTAACAATAATATGTATATCTTTATCTATTTTTGTGCAATACTTAAGAAAAGCTGTTGATCTGCTAATGTCGAGTGGTTATCGACGCCTATAACGAAATCAGATCTAGTTTATGTAATTTATTTAAGTTTTTGCATAATGCTGCATATTTGGCAGCCTCCGTGGCGCAGTTGGTTAGACGCCGGCTGTGAAACGTGAGGCCACGGGTTCGATCTCCGCACCGAGACAAATATTTGTTTGACCCACAGATATTTATTTCGGGTCTGGGTGTTTGTGAGATCGAAAAGTCTATCGTAGTTCCAGATACCCACGACACAAGGCTCGTTCTTAGGGTGTGGTAAGAACTACACATACATAGTTGGGTGTATTCATTATTAATGAATAATTAATACTCAATTTAAACTGCTGTTTCACGGGAGAAATAGACATTGCGGTGGTACCCACCCAGTTAATGCATGCACTTGTGGGTAAAAATATGTTCTTATTTGTATGTTATTAGTGTACTATACTAATATTGATGTTGTTAACAAACTCCGTACAACAGCACTTTCCTGTTATTGAAGATGCACGCTGAAGGATACGTATGTAGTTAAATATAAATAATAAATAAATAACACCCCACAATAAGATTGAGTCTTATGTCGTGGGTATCAGGAACTACGAGAGACTTTTCGGTCTCACAAACACTCTAGGTGTTAGTGGGCCGCATAAATATTTCTCTCGGTGCAGGGATCGAATCCGCGACCTCTCGTTTCACAGATGGCGTCTAACCGTCTGCGCCACGGAGGCTGTCAACAAATGTTATGTGTTATATTCGTTGGAGAATCTAGTAAAAAAATATATACAGGGTATATCAAAACTGCTACCGAAAACGAAGTAGGGTGGTAGTTTAAGTGACTAACGACACAATGCAATAGAAATTGTTGCAACAAAAAGCGACGATTTTTTTTTCCTATCGTCGTATTTGGGTGGTAAATACATTTTTATCCTAAAATAATAGTGTATACCATTTTATTTATGAAGAGTAAGGTTTAAAAGATTTTAAATCATTATTTCAGCAAAAACTATGGATTTACCACCCAAAAACGATGATATTTAAAAAATCATAAAAAAAATAGTCGCGTTTCTTAGCGAAATTTTTAGTTGCATTATGTTTGAAGTCGCCAAAACTACCACCCGGCTTCGTTTTCGGTAGCAGTCTTGATATACCCTGTATTATACTCACATTAAATTGCTGAATTTCGGTGAGTCTGTTGCTAAGCACGCAACCAGCTGTTCCAGCGCCGATGATGATGAAGTCATACTCAGGTAGTATAGTGGTAACGTCTGGTGGCTCCCCATCATACAACTCCGCCGTGTCCCGGATGAACCCCGATATCGCTTCGTAGATCGTCCCGCGCTGCGCTGAACATTGCGCTACCAAGTACGCAGAACTAGAATACAAAATATACGAAGTGATTTTTATTTCGTGTCTAGCCTATTTTTATTATTAATTTTGTTGCGAATAATATATTTTCTAGAGTCTCTAATCGCTGTTCTCTATATTCTATCTATCTTTAACAAGAGGATAAAACAGGTACCATTACTATGTCTATAAAAATTCTACGCTTCATTAAACGAAGATAAACATTTATATTTATTTTAACTACCTATCTATAAATATATGAACCATATCTATACCTATTTGTGTTAAGTAAAACATAAAATGCATTGAAATATCTAACGAAACCTCTTGTTAAAGGTATGTTGGGTAGAGAACGGCTGTAAGAGAATAGTTGAACTTCGGTGATCGATTTTGATCCTTCTGTGTCACTGTTTATCTTAATTATGGTTTTTTTTTATTGCATTGAATGGCGAGACGAGCAAGCCGTTCACCTGATGGTAAGCGATACGACCGCTCATGAACAGTAGCAACATTCCACTGCGCTCGCCATCCTGAGACATAAGATGTTAAGTCTCAATATGTCCAGTAGTTGCTCTGGCTACAATGTCCTTCAATCCGAAACACAACAGTGCATTTAAGCAGTGTTGTTTCACGGGAGAAATAGACATTGCGGTGGTACCTACCCAGATGGCCTCTCACATATGAGAGACCTACCACCAGTACGGTTTATTTTACGATGTTGATAAATTGATTTAAATCAAATATAAAGTAAATTACTGTTTATTATCAATTTGGAAATTGCGATTATGGAACCTAAGATCTTTGCTTTGCTGCTTCAAACTAATTGTGGCATATTGACTTCATTATAAATTATAATAAATTAATTAAAACATATATTATGTTAAAATAACTAAATAAAATCAGGTTTCATTATTTTTATTACGCAAGTATATATAAGTGAACGAGATATTTGTATAAATAATATTTTCCAGAGTCTTAAGAATTATTTGGATGTTACAAACATAATTTGCAAGCAAAAGGGGACTCGTTAAATAATTGAGTGGGAAATTAGGCCTTTAATCCTATTTCGTTCCAGGAACAGAATGGAAACTGTTTTTCATTATAGGTCCTAAAGAATAAGGAATTACGTAAAATTACTTATATAAGTGCAGTATGGCGGTTTTATCGTTCAAGGTGATCGATATGAATGGCACAAGTTGTTGCAAATTTTCGAAGTCAAACGTGGTTGTACTCTGTTTGTTTTGTATTCCAAGAAAACATACGAGAATATTTTAAATTATTAACAATTATAATATTCTCATAAATAAGGCGTGACGAACTCATTCTAATTATGGAAATCCGGTGGCGCAGTTATGTTAAACATTTATATCTATACTAATATTATAAAGAGGAAATATTTGATTGTTTGCATTGAATAGACTAAAACTACTGGATCGGTATTAATCTAATGAATATAGGCGATAAAATATAATAAAAAAAACTGTATCTGCACCCTGGTGGAGCCGGGCCGGGCCGCTAGTAAGTGATAAGTGAAGGTTTCTTTATAATGACATCACAAGGTGATATTTTTTTAAAGAGGGATATGTAATTTTGGATTATTTCCCGCAAGCCCTATATGGCCTGTATGGTATGTATGGTTGGGGTCACTGGCCTGCCAGTTTGGTGAGTGGATGTTAATGCCAAGCTGGACGTTAAGTTCCAAAGTACCTGCCGGTAAGTACAACATCCAAGTAGTCTATACATTGATGACATATGGTTCTATTCTCACCCGTCAACAAACGTATACAAAGAATTTTTTTGGTACGAAAAGCACAAATGAAAAAAGAAAAGAAAAACATTTCAATAATGTATGCCGGTTTGCCCGAAACCTGATACAAGGGCTATAAAAAAAGGCTCAGTCCAAAACGACACACCCAATTTTCTAAAACAAGTTTTCCAGTATCGTGTACGGTTGCCGCTTTCTGGCCAGGTAGGAATATCCCAACACCAGATTTAAGATAAACTATATGGTGGCCAGTTGGGATCAGATGCTGCGAGCATGTTTTCGGTGGTCGAGGGTTCAAACAGAGCACACTCACTTTAGGGATGTACGATTTAGGACCACGCATTAAAACGATGAAGGGAATCATCGTGAGGAAATCTGAATGCTGTAGCGATTCGAAAGAATTTCTATGGCATGTAACAGTTCTGGTTAAAAGTGCAGCGCGGCGTTGTGGAAGACCTAAACCCTCTCAATCCTATTCTCGATTGTGGAGGAATCTGTGCTCTGCAGAGTGTGGGCTGATATAGATACAAAGTTTAAGTTTTTTTTTATTGCAATGAATGGCGAGACTAGCATGACGTTCGCCTGATAGTAAGCGATACGACCGCTCATAAACAGTAGCAGAACCAAACAACACCTTGAATTAAAAAGTAATGCTTGGAATTCCACTGCGCTCGCCATCCTGACACATAAGATATTAAATCTCAATATGTCCAGTAGTTACTCTGGCTACAGTGATCTTCCAACAAGAACAGAACGGTTCATTTATACTACTGCTTGGCGGGAGAGGGAGAGAACCTAGGCGGCCTTTCACATATGAGAGATCTACCACCAGTAAGTAAGATCTCTGATAATATCTCGTAAGCGCAAACTATACAGTAATGCAATTGCAATTGAACCTCCAATGAAATATAAAAGCCAATTTTCCGACAAGGAACGAGCATAAACACAATATTACGCAAGAATGTCTCCTAACTGGTATTAATAAATTTTATAGTCGTTTTATACCAGGGACGTTATGTCATCTGAATATTAATATGCTATGTTATAGAGTTGCTGATAAAACTGTTCGATTCGCTCAGTGTAGCTCAGTGTCACGGTCGATCGGTACATAATGTTTATCCTAAATATTGTAAAGTATATCTAAATCAATTTTGTCAAGCATTATTAAAATATTTCTTAATAATAAAATACGAAATATATAAATATATACATTTTGTGGTGCTTTAAAATCTTTTAAAAATCAAAATGCGCATTTTTTAAATAAAAATAAAATTATTGCAACAAAATACTGGGCTCTCTTTGTTTGATATATACATAGTAACAATGTATTCTGTGCTTATGTGCTTCTGTGCGTGGTTGCGTTTATGAACCACATTCAGATTAATTTAAAACACCATAAAAATATTTATCGACGCAAAACTACTCTCAGGGTGGGAAACCGACATATTAGGCGAGATGCCAAATAGTTGCTCACTATGTTTTATTGCAAAAATATTTATATTAAGCAGATATCGCCGGAAAACATATAATATGGGGTACATACCACAAGATAATTTTGAACAACATTTTGGTGTAATTTTTCACAAAATTCTAATCACTGGCCTTGTCACGACAGTACTCCGCTCACTCGTTTACAACAAAATGACAAATAAAGCAACTGCGCCTCTTTTCTCATTAATAATAATTAATTGTAACCAGTTTGCAAAACTAGTCTCCAATTGGTAATCTAATTATTATTAAATTATTATAGTAATTTATTTCACCGCGCGTTGATGTGTTCCTAATATGATTTTTACTTGATATTGCATGATAAATAAAAATCCGAAATATGAGAAAAAAAAGTATTTTCATAGCACCCGAATTAAATAATAACTGCGTTTTCCTTTTTTCAACAAACATATTTATATCTGTCAGGACATATAAGTTCAGCGAATCCCATGAAATAATTATTAGTTTCTTCTTTTATATACTTTTTTCAGTTTATCATCCAGTCTATCATTTTTTACAGCTTACTCATAAAATCACGCTTCCTTGGTATTATGCAAAAATTTTAATGCAGGCAAGTTCAGACCGCTGTATTTCGTATAGAGTATGCAAAATATTACGATTTGCGAAATAGTTCGAAGCCAGATGTAATGGCTGAATCAGAAATTTGACAACGACCACTTGTAGGGTTCTCTTGGTTTTTACCATCGTCTACATTGCTCGCTATGTTGGTGGAAACGAAAACCCAATCGTAGGATTTCTCAAGTATCTAATTCTGTATCAGCCCATATACGTCCCACTGCAGGGCACGGGCCTCTTCTACAATCGAGAGTACGATTGAGAGTGGTTAGGTCATATAGTCCACCACGCTGGCCTAGTGCGGGTTGGCGGACTTACATACCATAGAAATTTTATAAATCGCTATGGTATGCAGGTTTCCTCACGATGTTTTTCCTTCACCGTTTTAGTGCGTGGTGATTGACTATCAATACACACATGACTCCGAAAAGTCAGAGGTGTGCCCTGGGATTCGAACCCGCGACCACCGTGAACATGTGGGCAGCCGCGTCTAGTCCGTTTACCAACATGCCACCACGCACTTCAAGTATCTAATAATGTTCTAAAATTCGTGTTGACGTTTTTCTTCTTGGTTACTAACATAAGTAGTTTCGGGCTACAACGGTATTTACCCATGATGACTACAGAAAACATTTTAATTGCTGTATATTATAAAAATGACTTTGTAGTTCATTACAGTCAGTTTGTTTCACTTTTTACTATAATTATGAACGTCTTCTTGTATTCGGTACTGAGAAACTCTATTATATAGATGCTATTAGTCTTTCTTGGAGTTTTTGTTCTCGTGATTGTCTTGTAATGTTTTCTAAACAACAAAAAAGATTTGTAAGTCATATAAATTACGTTATCTTCTACCTAATAAAAATAAGTCGCTGTTAAAAACATGTAAGTAACTTAAGTGAGCATTGACCATTACTAATTATTGAACATTTATTTATTTGTCAAGAACGAAAGCTTTTACCTACAGAATTTCGTCGTTTTTAAATACTAATATGGTTAGATTGGTACCTTATTATGCTGAATTCTGCGGAACAAAAAAATGTATACATACATACATTATCGGGATACGTAATACCTATTTTTGTTGAGGAGTGCCGGTCACAGGATAGGAACTAAATGGATTAAAATACCATCTTCGCGAATTAACTATATTGTCGGAAACTAAGTAACACACTACTACATCGACAACCGCGGAAGAGCACACGGGCCACGCCCGCGCACGCGTCTATCCCGGACAACAACCGACTCGACACTCCTGAAGGGCGACGGGGTGTGAGCGCGGGCGCAACCCATAGGCACGGCATGGTACGGGAGCCCGTGGTGCGGACGGGAGCGATACGGGGCCCGCGGGAGCCGTAAGATGGCGCGCTATATCCTCCCCCTCCAGGTCACTAGCTCGTCCCGGATGTGACCTGGCCGGCCTTCCTCTACGTGCCTTTTGTATAGTCTTCCTTGTACCCTGATAAGGAGTAAGGGCGCTAGCATGGTATTTGCCAACTACCTGACCTCGACTATCTTTAATGACATAAGACGTCGGACTCGCCACCTCTGATACCACGTACGGACCGTTCCGTCGAGGTGCGAACTTTGCGGTAACGCCCTGTCCTGATTTGCTGACGACATGTGAGTTTACTAGCACTCGATCTCCCACCTGAATAGCAGGAGCCGGACGTCGATGCTTGTCTGCCGCTGCTTTGCGGATATCCTGTTGTTCCTCCACTCGATACTTTACACGTTGGAGTGTATGGCCGAAACTACGCAAGTACGGCGTTATCTGTGGGACGTAGTTCTCCTGGGACACGATGGCCCTCATATCATGGTCCACATCGATTGGCGACCTTAATTCTCGAGCGAACATCAGATAGGCTGCCGTCTCTCCTGTGCCACTATTATAGGCGGTGTTGAGAGCAAAACGAGTTTGGGAGAGCATCTCTGACCATTTGCGATGCTCCGGTCCCAATAACAGGGCCAGCCTCTGCTTTAAATCCCGGTTTTTCCTCTCGGCGGGATTCGCCTCCGGATGATAAGCGGGTATTGGACACTGCCGAACACCCATGACATACATGGCCTTTTGCATCACGGCGGATACAAACTGTGATCCATTGTCGGATACAACTCGCCGTGGGACACCATACCTCATAAATATCTCTTCTATGAGAATTTTCGCGCAATTTTCTGCGGTGGCGTCTACTAATGCGAACAATTCCACCCATCTGGTGGCGGTGTCTTCCACTAGAAAAATCCACCTTTCTCCTTTGTCACCCTCTGGAAGGGGACCAAATAAATCCATCGCGATTACCTCAAATCTCTGGTGCGGTATAGGAGTTTGCAATAGTCCTGCAGGCTTCAGATTGGACGGCTTAAATTTAGAGCAAGCATCACACTTCTTCACGTAGTCGGATACGTATGAGCGCATACCACGGAAGTAATATCGCTCCATCAACTTGCGTAAAGTACGCTCAACCCCAAGATGACCTGCCGTTGGGGCATCATGAAGCTGTTTCATGACATCGTCCCTCCAAACCTCAGGCAATACCAATAATGGCTCCTCGGCTTCTCCCTCAGGATCACACCGGTACAATACTCCTTGCGCCATGTAATAACCGCGATCGATCCAACGCAAAGCGCGTTCATCATCATCAGATTCGAAATCTTCGATAATCTTTTTACAGTCTGGGTCTGACAGTTGGGCTGTACGAACCTCCTCAGGTCCTCGTCGAGGCAAGTCAACGACTATGGGACAAATAGGACATTCCTCTTCACTTTCTGAGGCTTCTACTGCAACAGGCCTGCTCAAGCTGTCAGCAACTACATTGGCTATCTCTTTCCTCATGATTTTCTTTTTCACAGGTGTAACACGATATGGCGGGACGGATATTGGTGGACGATAGTTGTTACTATTCCGATGGATCGCAAAAGTGGTAGCAGCTCCCCCTGGCTCAAAGATACCTTTATTGTCTTCCTGGGGTGCTGAAAGCTCCTTGCGCTCGTGAACCTTCAAGAGCGTTCCTTCATTCTCACGTAGAAGGTCTACAGTGGAACAGACGAGGCGAGTCCCGTCATCCTCGTACTCTAACATAAACGTACCTGATCTGTCGCGTAATGACCACCGATCCCTAACAAAATCAACTACCATGCCAGCATCCCTTATGAAATTAATGCCCAGTAAAGATTCCGTAGCACCTGGCAATACCACGAACTGCGTCGGCACCACTACTCCCTGTACCTTGACACTGACTAGAGCAGTTTCAACAATATTGCTGCTAGTGTCACCGTTCGCAAATTTTAAATTGTAAAACACTTTTTCAAACTTATGATTATGTTTCTTTAGATAATCCCTTAAACTAACACTCGCGACCGATTGTTTCGCACCAGTGTCTAATAATAATTTTCCTGTCTCTCCGTAAATGTCCACGCAAATGACGGGCCTACTTCGCGGCGGATACGCACTCGATACCGCGGAAAAACTATGTGTAGCCGGAGAAGCGGACGAGTGTCGTCCTCTGCACGTCGCGCAGTTAGCGCGAATCACGCCTGGTGCACCACACCCGAAGCACACGATCGGCGCCGAAGACGGCGGCAATGTGCCCTCGCCTGTCCTCTGTCTGTTCTGGTCACGAAGCTTGGAACATTCATCCTTCACGTGGCCGTACTTTTTACAGTAGCCACAAAGGGGTCGTGACCGTTTATTCTTGGCATACGTATTCAATACAGACTGGTGAGTGGCGGATGGTGAGGATCCACTAACTGGAGTTTTATCTGACTTACACAGTTTAGGTTCGCCTTCATGAAACAAATCCTCCAAGCGTCGCGCTTGGCATAATAATTCTGAATAAGTACTGAAAGTACTTCGCGAAATCTTCTCTCTTATCCTGTAGTTCAATAGTCCGTATACCATGTCTAACTGAATTTCTTCGTCCAAGGTATACGGAAGCTGAGCAATCAGAGCCCTCGCTCTGCACACGAAAATATCGGTGGATTCATCCTCTTGTTCCTTTGAGAACAACTGTTTATAGATTTGATGTGGCGGGAGACGCGGCCCATATGTCTGCCTTAGCAACTGTAATGCTTCTGACCAGCTCGTAACAGAAGCCTTTACACCTTGCCACCACGTTGCAGCTAACCCGGTGAGAAGCATGGGTAACCCTCGCAAGGCGATACCATCCTCAATACTGACGCACTCCTTATAAATTTCTAACGCGTCGATAAACGCAACCACATCGCTGTCTTGAGCGCCGTCGAACCGCGCCGTACATTTGGCGAAATTTCCTTGAAACAATGTAGGCGGAGGCGATGCATACGAAACTGTAGGACTCTGCGCGCGCAGCAATTGCGCAAGCTGCAGTAGCTGCTGATCAGTGATGACAACCGGAGTCGCCGCCATCGGCGCCGGTTGAGGCGGTGTTGGCTCACACGTGGTCGACGTGGTCGGCGTGACAACATCACTAGCCAACCCAGAACTTGGTCGCGATTCACTCTCCCCCTTGTCTTTAAGTCCATGTCGCGTTGTGGGTGCCATCATAATAACGCAATAACTTCCAAAGTTAACTTAGCACTAAGAGTCAAATATGTCGTCCATTAACTATTACGCAGTGCACAATTTGAAAAGTTCAACAAATAGTTCGACATAAAACACAAATAGTTCAAAGTTCAGACATAACACTATGCGTCCACAATTGCGTCTTTGAAACACGACGTAACATAAATAAACAAAAGTTCAAAGAAATAGTTCGACATAAACACTATGGTTCCATATTGGCGACACAACTACGACGTAATATTACTCTAAGCTAAACAAAAGTTCGATAAACAATAGTCCGAGATTAAACACTTTAATGATTGCTAGGCGGAATGTCCAATAATCAATATACATCGTCCATAGCAATACATTTAACACTCAATCATAAGAAATGATGTATACTTATCGTCCCTTTTGTGGTATGACGACACGAGTTAACGTGTATTTACTCGTGGCTCGAACTCTCGAACATTCACGTTCACGTTCACGTTCACGGCGTGGAGCAGTCCGAATACCGTGATACGTCGTATAACGTTATTTACGTAGGTACACTGTACACTTTGGATCAGAACTAAATGTTCACTCAACAACACAAAGAAAATAGGTAACTCGATTGTCTATAATAACAATAATTATAACGGCAAGTTCGAAGCCGAACGTTGGGCAGCCACTTATCGGGATACGTAATACCTATTTTTGTTGAGGAGTGCCGGTCACAGGATAGGAACTAAATGGATTAAAATACCATCTTCGCGAATTAACTATATTGTCGGAAACTAAGTAACACACTACTACATCGACAACCGCGGAAGAGCACACGGGCCACGCCCGCGCACGCGTCTATCCCGGACAACAACCGACTCGACACTCCTGAAGGGCGACGGGGTGTGAGCGCGGGCGCAACCCATAGGCACGGCATGGTACGGGAGCCCGTGGTGCGGACGGGAGCGATACGGGGCCCGCGGGAGCCGTAAGATGGCGCGCTATAACATAAGCTTACGTCTTTTTCCCAGAAGGGTAGCCAGAGGTGCTTGTACCAACCAGTGCACTCACGTTTGGCAATGTAAGTACCGTCTAACAAAAATATATATACATATACATTTATATATATATATATATATATATATATATATATATATGTATATATGGAAATTCCACTTAATTATTTAATTTACAGATATATCAATTGAAGAGAGATTTTGTAAAAAATATGCTTTATTTGTGAAGGATAAATAAATATATTACATTTTTGATCATACGTCGACGATTGAGTCGGCGACCGAATAATATATCAAAATAGAAGCAGGAAATTTAATAGTTACGTAGCACCATTAGAGCATGCAGAAAAAAATCATTTACATGAATTTGCATAAAAAGACTCGGAAGTGACGCACATTAAATATTATACATGATTATTGCCTAGGCATCATTATTAAAATGAAAGACGAGTTAGAGCGTCATTGCATAAAATTTCGAAATATTTGAATACTAGTTGTCGTCTTCATATTCTTGATGTTGGATTTTACCCTACTCAAATTGGATGATCTATGCCGATATATCAAGGAGAAAGACAAATTATTACACGTATACTTTAAAATATAAAAAATTATAAGTAAGAATACGTCACACTATTTCTTATTGGTTGCGTAAAAGATTATCTTTATAAGTCATATATTTTCTATTGTTGTTTGGCGAAATAAGAAACTTTTTTTTATCATGACCACTCATGAACAGTAGCAAAACCAATAGAAACACCTGGAATTACAAATCAATGCTTGGCATTTCACGGCTCTGGCTACCGTATCCTTAAAACCAAAATACAACAGGGCATATACACTGCTGTTTGGCGGGAGAAATAGTCATTGCGGTATTACCGACCCAGGCCTGTCATAAATGAGAGACCCACTGCCAGTAAGATCAACCATCAGTAAGACCTACCACGAGCAACATAAAAAAATAAAATTAAAAGAATATAATATGCCTTTAACGCATTGTTTGACATATGTTTTCGTATATAAACAGCAAGCCTTTATATTCGGAATAAAATACACCCAACAGTCAATTACATACATAGTTCTAATCCCACATTAAGATCAATTAAGTCTTGTGTTGGGGGTATCAGAAACTACGATAGACTTTTCGGTCTCACAAACACCCAGATCCGAGATAAATACTAGTGGGCCTCACAAATATTTGTCTCGGTGGGGGATCGAACCCGCGGCCTCTCGTTTCACAGTCTTACCTACTGCGCCACGGAGACTGTCAAAATAATCTAATAATATGAACATGTCCATAGTAACTGTACATATTGAAACAGCATCTTATGACCCAGGATGGTGAGCGCAGTGGGATGCCTATTGCTCTGTAATCTATGGTTTTCTTTGATTTGGTATGTCCATGAGCGGTCGTATCATTTACAATCAGGCAAATGGCATGCTCGTGTCGGCTTTCATTGCGATAAAACAATGTCCAATAAAATAAAATGTTATGAAAGAAAAGCTGTTTCTAATATATGAACGAGTTATAAAGGGAGATAGCCACATTAAACTTTACATGAACGATCCGGCAGCTATGAGGTTTGATGACAAAATTAAATTATGCATGCGATTTTTAACTGCTTCTTTCGTCTCATGTTATGGTTTAGGTTTCAGAAAATCAAGATCGTCCAAAGAGCTATCCCATATTATCAGCTGAGAAATTAGTTAATTGGAATACAAGAGCTATTCAATTGTGCATTAAGAGCGTATACACCTTGCGCGCAAAGTCAACTATAGGTATTTCTTCGTTAATTTCACGCACACATAAGCGACCAAAGCTGTGTGCGTAGAGATGCCGCGTCGGCTCGCTATACAATCGGCTCAAACAACTTTGATCCGTGCGCTTCAAACATTCAATTGAAATGTAACTGTAATATAATATCATAAAAATATTTTATTTGCATTATAAGTAGACAAATATTACTGTACAAGCAAAGAATAATACAAATTTTGGATACTAATCATATTTTCGTTATTATTACATGGTTAAGTTGCATTCAAATCAGTGTTCAATCAGTAGACACTACGGACGTTTTATTAATCATTTCGTGTTCGAACACATTAAAAGTGTTAGGGGCCTAACAACCCCTTACAATTACGAAATATATTTAATTTTATATTACAATACATAACATAATTTAGCCTCGGAATTACGTCCCATTATATTACCTGAAACATAATTTCACTCACTACAAAATCATTGTAGGTAATAAAAATAATAAAATATTTTACTACCAAAGTACTAAGATGTGGTAATCGCATTCCGCGCGTGGCTATTTTTACTACGCGCGGCATAATCGACTGCAGCCAGGCCGGAGCGACGAGCGATACGTCCTCCCTCTAGAAGGCCTTGCGGCAGTCTGATTTGATCCACGTCGGACAGCGTGTTTTATAGTGGTTTTTAAAATATTTGTAGAAAACATGAAAACTAATTTTGTTGAAATATAAAAATGGTAATTTATTGATAAGATGTTCTTCTATTATAACATGCAATTGTTATAAAAAATTATGAACGATAAGTTGGTGAAAAAAAATATGTTCTTGACGAGAGTTTCTGAATAATTTCGCATTGTTTAAATTTTTATTTTTCAGTAACTAAACACAAAAAGATTATTTTTCTCAGCAAAATCCCTCCATAAGGGTCTTATTAGTCAGATAATATTTTTGTTTTCATCTTATATTTAGTGGTTAAGGATATCTTAGGCTTCTAAATTGCCATTTAAAGCCTAAATAACGAAACTTGTGTTCAGTAATCCGTATAGTACTCACAAATTATCCAGCAATCTATAATGTTTTCCACCAAAATCCCTAGATGACAACCTTTTCTAAAATTAGTAATAATTATTTTTCCTTTAAATTGTTTATTGGTGGCTATTAACTCATTTGAAAAGTCCTGTTTTTAAGCCAAAAAGCGCGTGCAGGGTATAAACGCTCTTAAGTAATTTTCGAGTAAACTTCATTTTGCATATGGATTTCCCGTGCCTAAAGACATAAATTGTATCGATTACCACAAACATTAAACAAAAATTAAAAAATAATTATAACCTTTAACTTGTTACTGATTTGATTAATGAATTATTATTATTATTAGTTCACGCCAGCTGATTTGAGTAATGAATTGATTAGTTCAGGCACATATTAAGAGTGGGGTCTATGTGAAATGGCCTTTTTCACAACGTTTTTTCTTGGTGATCTTTATTATTAGGTGTTCAAAAAAAATATATGTTGATCTACACTATATGGAGCTTGGGCCCTTCTTTTCAGAATTCTTAAAAGTGTATTAAAAGTACTTGAAATAAAATTGCAAAGTGACCTCTATTTTCGCATTTACAACGTTTTTTCTCTTAAACTACGAGCACTAGGATTATTTTATTATCATCAGGATGTTAAGAAATGCAAGGCGGATGGGACCTTCTTTTTATTTTTTCTAATTTCTGTCTCATTTATTTTTAACGAATTTTTCACATTATCGATACTCTAAATCGCGAGCACGTCCCCGCTGTCGCCCAACAAATCATTGCGGGACGAACCGCCGTGCTAAACGGACCTATGTCGCTTGTCTTCGCAATATCTACGTAAATTTAATATTGCTATTTCGCTCGACACATTCATTGAGAACGGTTACGGCCGGTCTAACCGTAGTAAATTACTATACTACGTCACTGCAACTGTGGCGCTGTTGCTTGGATGCCAAATAAAAACGTGTGGCCGCGGGTTCGATCCCGCATCGAAACAAATGTTTTTATTTATAAATTCATTTATCTACTATCTAACCCAATATTTTATATAGGAAACATTTTATTTCTTGCATTTTTGTAACATTTTTATTTAACATTTTTGTATTTTTGATTTTTGAATATTACGATTTTTGTTTATTATGAATAAACCAGAAATTACTCAACCGATCTTAAAATTCTTTCACCATCCGATTCCAACATTATCCTGGAGTAACATAGGCTGTATATTTGCCTAAAGGGGTTGACATGAGTTAAAATGGAAAATAAAAATCATTGAAGATATTTTTTTGAAAAAAATATTCTACCATATTTTATAAAATTATTATTTATGTTCTTAGTAGAAAGTAACTGTACTATAATAGTATATTTATTTTGTTAAAGTTAACGATCATAATATTGTATTGTATGTATTGTATATCGTGCGATGTTTTAATATTTCAATTGAATTTCATGCAACTTATGAGAGACCTACCCAACATATAAATAAATGAATTGTTATGTTCCGATCATATTTGAAATAGTAGGTAACATTTAAACACCAAAATAGGCACTAATATAATAGATAGTTACCGGTAATTTGGTCACCGAGAAGTAAGTATTGTTGGCCCGAAGGTTTGACCGATCGCTAGATGATGGTTGTGGCCGCAGGTTCGATCCCCGCATCGATACGATGGTTTTTGTTTATAAATTCATCTATATGTCTAACCTATAATATTTTATAAAAGAAACATTTCATTTTTTGCATTTTTGTAACATGTGTATTTTTACATTTTTGTATTTTAGATTTTTGAATATTTCGATATTTGTTTATTATGAATAAACACAAAAATTACTTAACCGACCGACTTAATCTTAAAATTCTTTCACCATTCGAATCCAACATTATCCTGGAGTAACATTGGCTGTATGTTTGGCTAAAGGAGTTGAAATAAGGGTTGAAATGAAAAATAAAAACCATTCGAGATAATTTTTTTTGAACATTTTTATTTTCCATTTAAACCCTTATTTCAACCTCTTCAGGTAAATATATAGTTCTGTTAATCCCGGATTAGACCATTAGAAAATCGAAATATTTTTTTAAATTGGTCCAGTAATTTTTGAGTTTCATTGTAAATAAAAATCCAAAAATATAAATGTATCTATCCTCTTTATAATATTAGAAAAGAAAAAGAAAAATAAAAATATTAAAAATCTAAAATGTAATATTGGTATAGATAGATGAAATAAATAAACACAAAAATTGAACTACAAGTGCGGGAACCGAACCCGCGTCTTCTCGTTTAACAGTCAGCGTTCGTGCAATTCTGCCACGATAGCTGTGACGTTTGTAGGTGAATTAATCATACACTACGGTCCTAACTGTACTCGATGGGAACATCGAGTGAAATAACACTACGAATATATCGTTTTGTCCGCAGCGAAATAATGAATGAATAGGTATAAAGCAGCGCGCTCGCTCGCACGTCGTGAGCCGGCGTGCGCCGGTGCATGAGATTTGGTGCCGCCCGTTCGAGCAAGGTCATTGGCGTTACCCCTCCTCTTAATACTCCGAACGTCAAGCTACAGATAGAATTGCCGAGCATAATATATTTTTACACGTGGTGAATCCGTTGCTGGTGGTATTGACTTATTTAGGCGGATTATATAATGTATGAATAAGTTTACCATACATAAAAATAAAGCGCACTACATACCAAAGCCGCCGGCCCGGCGAGGCAGTCCGCCGTCATAACCCGGCGGCCTATGATGCCTCCTCTACACGTCAACAAATGCATCTCCAGACGTCTTCGGATGGGTATCAAGTCATCAAGTGGAACGTATGGTTTGTGTCATTTAAACCGTGATAATAATAACGTGAATGATAAGTTTCATAGAGAATAATTTTGATTTTTAGAAGTCGAATCTTTTATCTTATATGTATACATTAAATGTCCGTACATTCGAACTTCGTGTTGGATTATAGAATAACCCCCCCAGTACTTTGTGAGCTTAGCGGTAAACAAAAAAATCAACTCTTCAGCTTTATATATTAGTATACATTTCAACGGTTATAGAATAATATCGTGTGAGTTTCTATGTGACACCACGATCCATTCCATCAAACTGATGATTTGAATAAATATTTTATATTACAAAGTTACATCATTTGTATCGTATTATGTTTTAGCGGCCAATGCCGCAAATAAAAAATATTATTACAATACCAACCTGTTTCTTTATGTTATTTTTATACAAACAACATTTTATTATGATAAATTATGAGTAATTTCCTAAAATTAGGCATGGTATTTGTATTTTTATATTATAGCTTCTATTCTGAGCATGTGTGGGAAAATGTCTCTTTACTTTATCATGACGCATGTATGGTATCTGATCTATCGCCGGATGTCGTTCCTAATCAATAAATACATACACAGAACTAGATTTTTTTCTTATATTTATGGACTGGTGCGATGTCCATTAATTGCACCAGTATAAGATAAGTAAAATCTTCGTTCTAGAATTTCTAAATTCTAGTACATTTTAGACATTAAGATACAGGAAGGGATATTTTTTTTTTTTGTTAAACGAATTAAACGGTTATATTTACGAAGTATATATATTGTGTAATATGTATGTATATTATTGACGTAAGTATAAATAACACCCACAAGTCACATAGATACATAGTCTTCACCCCACACTAAGATCAAGTCTTGTGACATGGGAATCAGGAAGTAGGAGAGACTTTTCGCCCTCACAAACACTCAGAACCGAGACAGAACCGAGACAAATACTTGACGTTAATAGATTTTATTGTTCATCGTTCGTCCACTGCAGTTCACTGAAATATAGCGGCTGGATGAAAACTGAAAAAAGAAAAATCACTTCGAAAATTAGCCATTATTTGTCATAAAAAGTAAATGACAAAAAAAAATTATTGTGGGATATCCATAAGAGATAGACATATACCATCGCGGAGTTTTCTGTAGACCTTTTCAATGTGTACAAATATGTAGTACATTCTTTTGATAAATCTCGTAGGGTTCAGCCTGCGTTTGCAATGTAAGCGGAAAAATATTGATAATTAACGACATCACATTAGAAACTTCAAAAATAACAATATTTCTCCACTATTTAATGGATGTTATTATACATGTAAACCTTTCTATTGAATCACTCTATCTATTAAAAAAACGCATCAAAACCCGTTGCGTAATTTTAAAGATTTAAAACAAACAAGGGGAAATAGGGACAGAGAAAGCGACTTTGTTTTATACTATGTAGTGATTACTATTATATTATAAAAAATAGTATGTATTTAGTATTCATAGTATCGGTATTTAATATTATTACACAAATAAAACTTTTTATATATATTTTTACGAACATTGCCCGGACTAATGAACATGACATTTGGCAGATTTGAAGATTATGAGATGGAGAAGTGCAGAAATTTAATATGTAATTAAATTTATGAAAATTCATTACATTTAAGTAATTATACAGTTTAACTGTGAGGCGTCCATTTAGTATAGGATTGTTGCTATTGGTTGAAAGAAGATGTAACGTCTTTTCAAGATTGAAGGGCTAATCAACGTACAACAAACTAACAAACGTAATAGAACAACATTTTAAAAATGTATACATTGATTTTATAATATCTGGATACACTCTTCTCTTAAAGTTATAGGTATTGGAGAACTTGTTATTAAAAGTGTTGAAGTGAGTTTAAATGAGAGGACGAAGCTTTTGGCTGAAAACCAGATGAAAACTATTGGGTCAAATATAAGAGACTTACTACCGCACTGAGATATGTACATTTAATGTCAATTAATTCATTAAGATCCCACTAGACTTAAATATACCGTTGGTCATTTCATACTGTTCAACTCACAATTTCAATTACGTTTTCCGTAAAACTATTGAGTTGTGGCATTTACAAAGTTGTTGAAACTTAAAAAATATGAAACGTCATACGTCAACGATTCGTTTAGTTGGGTAGTGGTTAGTTTAGATTTTATGAAGAGAATGTTAACTAAGGAATGATCAACGTGACATCAACGTCTCTGGAGTGTGGCCATTAGAGTGATATAACAATGCTAATGAATATTAATAGCGTTAATGACAACGCGTTTGTTGCTGGCCCGCTTATTAGGAACAGACAATTTTAATTTGGGTAATACCAAAGTTTTTGCCGATTGTCGTACATTGACGTGCATATTGCAAAAACCGTATACCATCATTACATTTGACGCTGTAAAATTCCATAATTGTTTTGTTTTCTGAAGGGTTGTTACGACATATTACTTATTATTATAAAATTATGCTATGGTGACGAGGTTTGGAATGATTTTATTTAGTTATATGTTATCTTTATAATTTGAATAAATAAAAGAACTGTCGGCGGTATTATCACTCAAGGTGATCTCTGTCTGACAAAAGAATGGATAGGAGACCACGAGATATATGGGGCATCATGAGATGTACTAAGGTGTATAAGAGTAAAAAAAAGTAAATGATTATTCATTGTCCACATATTCAGTAAGGATTATGTACAATGCTGTCTAAAACAAGCTATAAGATATCCCATCAAAAACATCCCGTAAAAAAATTCCAAGTCTCGCAGCTCAGGTTTTCTACAGCAAAAAGTTGTGAGATGCATGTAATACCAAGTCGATTAATTTGTTTAGTCCTTAAGGGACCTTCTATATAAAGTTATTACGTTAGTTATTACCATATCAATATTAAAAATTCGCATGAAAACATAATGTATCGTACAATTTATACATAATGCTGCTGGCCAAATCGATCTATTTATTTAAAACGTAAAGAATTTTTAATATTGATATGGTAATAACTAACGTAATAACTTTATATAGAAGGTCCCTTAAGGACTAAATAAATTAATCGACTTGGTATTACATGCATCTCACAACTTTTTGAGGTCAGGGGTGCTCCTATCTAGTGGTTATGGCTTGTCCTAGAATAGGTGCTACGAGTACGCGACCTCGGCCCCCCGAGCTACTGCAGTCACTACAAACATTCCCTTCCATGACTGCAGTATCCACTCCTACAGGCCATACTCTCCTTTCCCATTATATCCTCTACTCACAAACCCTATTTCCTTTCCCCCGCTGATGATGGGCAGCAGCGTCGTCAGCGCGAGTCCCCTCCTGCGCTCGCCAACCCGCCTGCCAAGCGTGGCGAGTATTGGCAAATACCCCTCAATGGCGACACAAAAATTTACCAGGCCCCCAGTCCCCGGCAGCCCCACTATTCCTGGCGATGGTAGCAGCCATGGTTACGGTGGGGCAGGGGGTGCTAAGAATCCCCGGGTTGGCCCCGGCTACCACCCCCGACGACGACTGGCCCTGGTAACACACAACATACGCACTTTGAGGACAGACGAGAAGATTATCGAACTGGAAGAAGAATTGAGCGGGTTACACTGGGATATTCTGGGGTTATCGGAAATCCGAAGAATCGGGGAGGATTCGATAACCCTGAAGTCTGGCCGGCCGTCTTCCGTCTTCAGCCCAGAGGCTGAAGACGGAAGACGGCCGCGTGGTATCGACGAGGGCAGAGGTATTAAGGGAGATCGAGAGGTTCTACGGACAGCTTTACACCTCGGTTGCCGAACCTACTGTTAGCTCGGCCGAAGACCCGAGAGCCGAGTTAATCCGACACTTTAGCGATGATATCCCGGACATCAGCCCGTTTGAGATTGAGATGGCCCTCAAACAACTTAAAAACAACAAGGCGCCGGGTGAGGACGGAACCACTTCAGAGCTTCTGAAAGCGGGCGGAACGTCGGTACTGAAAGTCCTTCAGAGGCTCTTCAATTCCGTTCTCCTCGAAGGCTCAACGCCAGAGGCATGGAGCAGGAGCGTGGTGGTACTGTTCTTCAAAAAAGGTGATAGCACCTTGCTGAAGAACTACAGGCCCATCTCGCTCCTGAGCCATGTCTATAAGTTGTTTTCGAGGGTCATCACAAATCGTCTCGAACGCAGGTTTGATGACTTCCAGCCTCCCGAACAAGCCGGTTTCCGAAAAGGCTTTAGTACCATAGACCATATTCATACGCTACGGCAGGTTATACAAAAAACCGAGGAATATAACTTGCCGCTTTGTTTAGCGTTTGTGGACTGTGAGAAAGCCTTTGATTCGATCGAGACCTGGGCTGTGCTACAGTCTCTTCAGCGGTGCCACATAGACTATCGGTACATCGAAGTGTTGAGGTGTATATACAACAACGCCACCATGTCGGTCCGAGTACAGGATCAGAGCACGAAGGCTATTCGAAGAGGCGTGAGACAGGGAGATGTCATATCACCGAAACTGTTCACTGCCGCGCTGGAAAATGCCTTCAAGCTCTTGCAGTGGAAAGGATTCGGCATCAACATCAACGGCGAGTATATTACTCACCTTCGATTTGCCGACGATATTGTAGTCTTGGCAGAATCGCTGGAAGACCTTTGCACTATGCTCGAAGACCTTAATCGAGTTTCCCAACAGGTGGGTCTTAAAATGAACATGAATAAAACGAAGATCATGTCGAATATCCATGTTGTGCCCACCCCCATTGGAGTTGGGGGCTCGACTCTCGAAGTTGTAGACGAATATGTCTATTTAGGACAAGTGGTCCGGTTAGGCAGGTCCAACTTCGAGAGAGAGGTCAATCGGCGAATCCTCGGTTGGGCAGCGTTCGGGAAACTTCGCGACGTCTTCTCGTCCAAAATACCTCAGTGCCTAAAATCGAAAGTCTTCGATAGTTGTGTGTTACCAGTGATGACATACGGCACCGAGACGTGGCCTCTCACTGTGGGCCTCATTAAAAGGCTCAAAGTCACTCAACGAGCCATGGAGCGGGCTATGCTCGGTGTTTCCCTACGAGATCGAATCAGAAATGAGGAGATCCGTAGGAGAACCAAGGTTACCGACATAGCCCATAGGATTGGCAAGTTGAAGTGGCAGTGGGCCGGGCACATAGCTCGTAGAACCGATGGCCGTTGGGGCCGAAAGGTTCTCGAGTGGAGGCCACGTACAGGCAAGCGAAGTGTCAGACGCCCGCCTACAAGGTGGACGGACGATCTGACTAAGGTCGCAGGAAGTCGCTGGATGCAGGCCGCTTCCAACAGGTCATTGTGGAGATCATTGGGGGAGGCCTATGTTCAGCAGTGGACTTCCTGTGGCTGATATGATGATGATGATGATGACTATTATTCCATTATATACGGGTACAATGATTCATTAACTGCAAATGTAACTTTGTAATCCTATACATTTATATGGGATTACAAAGTTATTCACGCAGTTGGTCTATCTAGAAAACTAGACACAAATTATGAAATGTTTGAATTTTCCCATACTTTAGACACTGAACACTAATTATATTCTAAATTTGAAGGTTCTATGTCTGCTAGAAGTGCCTTAGACTTTTCATGATCGGTCAGTCAGTCAGTGAGTGACAAAATTAAGAAAGTTTGACATACTACAATTCTTAAACTACTGGTTCAAATTGAAGGAAATTTTAAATATACCGTGTTTACACAATGCCTGCTTAGTAACTGAAAATTCAGGCTTCATACTTTAGCCACAACGAAGTTATAGGGGGTTGAAAATGGTCTGAATTGCTTCGAGAAAAGGATGTTACGGCCTATAACTCGACTTGGAGGGGGCTCGGCCGCGCCCCCAGATAGTATTTCAAGTTATACAATAAAAATTAATTCATACTGCATAAGATTGATTAACAAGTCCCAGTATCAATATGATCATTAACGTTGAGTCATTATAGCAGTCCGCTGTTGGACATAGGCAAATTAATTCGATGCTAGATTCCACTCTTCCATGTTTTAAATCCTAGATATGAATTGGTTATGTTTGGTTATTGAGTCTCGAAGAGGCTTGTCTTCCATCTCCATTATTTAGTAATTTCAGCGGGTCATGACTCATGACCTGTTACACCCAGAACCATGACAAGTACTCGTGGGCCTCATAAGCAACGGCGCGGCGCGGGAATCGAACCTGCGGTCTCTCGTTTCACAGCCGACGTATATCCTAACTGCGCCACGGCCATAATAAAAAGCAGTTGAAACAAATAAGTGCTTAGCTGGTAATTGTCAAATTTCCGTGATAACTCATAACTATATTAACCACAGAACAGATGAATATAGTTAGAAGGGAAATAAATGCGTTTGACGCGTCGCAACGTGGTGCATAAAAAGCATCACTGCCGCGGAACGGATGATTTGTCAAATTAGTCGCTGTCGAAATACCTTGGAGAGAGGTGCTCTAAAAATGCAGAATTGTGCTATTTTATCTTGCAGTTCCAATACTAAAGCATCAAATATCAATAGAGGAGGAATTTCATACCAATATTCAACCCGATTTTATTGATTTTCACCTTTATTTTCAAAATTTGCGGTTATTAATTAATGTCGAATTTTGAAGAATTCGATAATATGATAGACGACAAATCAAAAATATACATTGCTGATTACGCGTACATACAATGCTCGAAAATGCCAAGTTCCTACGTAATGCATATGACTCATTTTTGTTATGGCAACAGCGAAAATTGGCACATGTCACGTACGTAGTGTTGTAGTGTTGTACATAGTAACTATATCGATGTAGTTATAGATTTCGTATACTCGTAAATCAGTTTTTAGTCATTTTAAATTGTAGTAACGTTTGATAACGTTGACGACCTATCCTTATGTTCTAATTTCATACCTCCGCAAACATGAGAACAACATATTTTTGTGTCTGAAAATACATTATAATATTAACTTATTCATTTATACGTTTCCAAGAGTGAGTCGATAAAGGCAATAGGTAGAGACAACTGGATTCCTACAAAATCCAGTACGATTTGTTCTAAGTATTCATTTTCGTGAAACGGAAGACAATAAAAAAATCTGGATCATAAGTAATATACAAACCAAAAATAATTACGTGGAACGCTTATGGAAAAACTGTATCATAGCGATGAAATAATTAAATATTGTATGAAAAATCAAAACCACTGAATCTATAGAAGTAAAAAAATCGTAATTTGATTATAATAATTGCTTATATGTGCCTTTCCAATAATAAAAATGTTAATACCTCACACACAGCTAAAAATCTTAAACATCCTGTACATATAGATTTGTAAAATAGTATACAAATTAAAATGAATTTTCAATACTAGTCTCATTTATTTTCCGCTTATTGACATAATACTAATGAAATAACTGTATCAGAAAAAAACTATTATGCATATCGATAAAATAAATTCCGGTCTTATAACAAAGGCACAATTCCATAATTTTATCGATACTTTAAATGGACTATTGCAAGCTTTACGTATTGGATTTGTTGAGTTTTGTGTTCCGAAAACGACGACGCTGGTTTTCATACAATTTGACGGCTATTGCCTTTCTAACCATATTCAACTGTTCTGTGATATTAACTATAGCCGCTACTATAGTTACTTAAATGTTCAGTGATCTACAACACGTGTTTTATACCGGGTATATCAAGAATGATACCGAAAACGAAGCCGGGTGGTAGTTTTAGTGAATACAAACACAACGTAACTAAAAATTTTGCAAAGAAACGCGACAATTTTTTTAATTGTTTTTTTTAAATATCGTCGAGTTTGTGTGGTAAATCCATAGTTTTTGTTAAAATAATAATTTAAAGCCTTACGTACCATAGCGTCTTTAAAAATAAAAGGGTGTACACTATTATTTAAGAAAAACCTATGTATTTACTACCCTAACAAGAAGATAGAAAAAAAATAACAAGAAAAAAATTGTTACAATTTTTTGAACAAAATTTAGTTGAATTGTGTCTGAAGTCACTAAAACTACTACCCGGCTTCGTTTTCGGTAGCAGTCTTGATATACCCGGTATTAGTGGAGAGATAAAAAACATAAATAATACATACCTGTATGTGTTTTTTAATTATATACCGCCGTAAATGGTAGACCATTGTAAAATGTGATTAAAGTACAAGTATAACTTATTACGTGCGTACGTAAGTATACGCACACGTTTTTTTTTAATTATAAAAACTGTTACCTTTGCTTTGTTATAAGTGTAATATAAATTCGTTTTAAGAATTAATTCAAGGCTAAGCGTATTTATCGCAATTAACTTCGTAGTTTCATCTAAAAAAAGAATACTGTCATGGTAAAGGGTCAGAGGATTACGAGAAAACACGAACTATAACTATTAAATATAATTTTAATGACTTATTGTGTCTCATAAAACATAACCTCCCTTTTTAATAAAGTAATTCGCTTCAAATTATGCACATCCTGTATAATGAATTCTAGAAAACAGTTCGATATTAATTTTCTAAATTTTGAGTCGACAACTACGAGTATATAATAATTAAAAAATAAAACCGACTTCAAAACAAAAAAAAAAACACTAAAAACCAATAAATAATATTTATTTCATTGTTGTGTCGTAGGCATCAAGCCTACGATATAAGGTTTGGCATCAATGTGCGGTCTAGTGTTACGTGTGTGACTAATGGGCGTATTTAATTATTTAAGTATTAAAAATATTATAACAAAAAGCCATTGGTCGTTAGAAATTAAATTATTAGCAAGTAGGATGGCTGGAGCTTAATGCATCTCCAAAACGTACACAAAAGAATATTAAATCGAGTGCGGAAATTATTGACGATGTGCAAACCATAGAAGAGATTAAAATGAGATTGACGCGGCCTTGTTTCTTTCGTTCGCGCTTCAATCAACCAGATGTCCTTACTACTATTTAACAAGTCTAGGATAAGATGGTGAAATGTAACCGTTTCTGTCGCAACATAACCTTTACACGAGGAATACTGAAGATATTTGTAATATTTGTTTTATTAATTCAGTTAATCTTATCTGTAAGTTACGTAGTGAGTGTAATCTCATCAAAGAGTTTTATAAAATGGGGTCAATGTGAAATAAAATAAGTAAAATAGAGGAAACAACGCTGCCTTCACTGTAACTAATAAATTTTGTGGCAAGTACTAGTCTTACCGGTAAACAGTGGCGGTACTTCCATAGAAGCCCAAAAGCCCGGCTTGCCCTACTTAATACGTACATACTCGATACTAAACACAAACCATTTTATTCCGTACAATACAATCATATTTTATTAGAAAACATTTACAATTTTTGAATTTACCGCGTCCTGTCGAGAGCGACGAAGGTCGTCGTCCTGTCGCGCGCCTAAAATCCAAATTATTATTATTAAAAGCGCCTGCGACGGTGCGTCGCGCCGAAGCGCCACGCGAAATTCATTCAAATGCTAGTAATATTAAAATACGAAGTCCGCTGGCTCCACACGCTCCCGTAGTAGCAACATTGCAAAATATATCTATCCTTTTCTCTCTCGTGTGCTTTTACGAGGCTTTTGGTAAACTCGATATTTGTATGGGGATCTCACGAGTGAAGTGCACTACAAATGTATAGGTATAGACATTTTGTATAGCAATTTGTACTACACCAAATGCCCGGCTTTTTAGAATGAACATCGTACGTTTCATGGTCGGCGCGTTGTTATTTAATATTATGATTTATTAAAAATTATTTTTATTTTTATTAATTTTGTTGGTTTTATAGATTTAGTACAAATAGGAAGGTTTTCGTATAGGTACTTTTTAATAAAATATATTTGTATGTCGTAATGTTTATTTTACTTATAAGGGCAATACTGTACGAATTGCGATTAACTTCATATGTATTTTGACATTTTGCAATTGTTAGTATTTCTCAAAAATAGTTATTTTTAGTGATAATGTTTAGTTTTTGATACTAAAATGAGTGGTATTGTTTTGCTATGATGGTGTGAGTGTGACGGTGAAACTATTCATTGCCGTTAAAAAGGTAAATTTATTTAAGTGTATTGTAAATAAACTGGCGCGAAAAATACGCCGGGATTGTGAATTTCTGTAAGTCGTGGTATATCACAAGATACATTTTATCGACTCGCTTTAATATAATATGTGCGTTCTTTAATTTTAAAATGCTCTCCCCTTCAAATAGGTTATTAAACAATCGTGTTTCATATAGTTCATCAAACGCCAAGATTTGTGTTACATTATTTGGAGTATAATGATTTATGTTTAAAATAAATTAGTTCATTCCTTCAATAGAAATTATATTAATTGTATTACACAAAACATAACATGAATGTATTAATAATAATTTCTGCCGGCGAAGTTATACACGGCAACGTAGCTGTAGCTATGCTTTTGCTATTAAAATGCAATTTAAAGTTACAGATCCATTACCAAAAGTAATTTAAGTTACATATTTATTTTATTAATTGATTTAAAAACGAAAGATAAGTAATGCCTTTAGCATATTAGGAATATTAATTAGATGGGTGTGCAAATCGCGCCATCTATTAGAGTTTTACGGAACAACTTATTGATATAGGTGATTTCATATCAGTGATAAACAAAGCTGTTATTTTAATGGTTTTTATCCTATTCTTATATAGATTGAACGGTAGGATTTTCTTGGTGCCTGAGTTGTCGGATTCGAATCCCGGGTCGTTTTTTTTAAGATTCATTATTCAGGCTCGCCTCCTATCGCAAGATGGCACGGAATATGTAAGGCGAAACATGATTGTCCTGGTAGCACCTTTTCCAACATGTGTATGTATAGATGTTGTGTGGTAGGTGTGCCGACTTAATACCATTTGCTTCTAAATCAATACATATTAAAATATCTAAAAAAAATATTGGGCTTGCCCTAGTCTAGAACCCTAGGCACGCCACTGCCGGTAAATACGGCACATTAGGGTCTCTGCCCACTACAACGTAGCGTGACAAAAATATCTTTGACGGGTAGAGAGCCGGCTGTCAAGCGACAGGCTGCGGTCACCGACCATCGCACGAGACTAATCTTCTGTGGTCTACAAGTATTTGTTTCGTACCTGAGTGTGATGGGATCAGAAAGTCTCTAGTAGTTTTTTTATTGCATAGGTCCAGCAAACAAGCAAACATGTCACCTGATGGCTAATAGTAAGTAATCACTGCTGCTCATGAACATCCACAACGCTTGGATCATGGGTAGAATAAGAGGGATATTCTCACTCATCTCAATCTCACTCACCGAACGAAACGCGAAACTTTGCTGTCGCTTCACGTCAATTTCCTGTGGGACAGTGGTACCACCCCGGATAAGTGTGCCGATTTATCCTGAGTCATGACTGTCAACAGCGTGGCTTTACCAATTGTAATACCCAGGATACAACACGTGGTATATCACTGCGTGGCAAGAACTATGTATGTTGTTATAATGTGTATTTATTGATCTATGATTACTGTAAAGCATCACCAGTCGTTGACATATTGGTATAGTGAACAGTCCAATATTGTAATGAATACACAAAAAACGCAGGTCTTAGAGTGCTTCATATTGTAACCACTATAGTCAATATGTAACCTATGTGTCAGAAGTTAATAAATGATTGGAATTGTCACTTTTTTACTGATAAAAAACTTTCATAGCTCGGTCTTTTATGCTACGTTGCAGCTTATACCCGAATTGAGATTGCATTCCGTATAAAACACTGAAGCACAAAAATTTGACCTTGAATGCAGTCGCTGTTGCCTGCTATCCTTTTCTTTCGAGTGACAAATAATGAACAAAAAGTCATTTTATTCATAAGCTTCTTGGTCACGAACGTAACCCTGACCCTGTGATAGGATTTTGTGTTTTTGATATTCAATATGAAGCTTCGGTTTACACTACGAACCGCTTTGAATTCGTGCGACTCACATATTGATATAAAATTGGTTTTACGACCTCCCGATTTCATAATTCATACATTTAATTGAGACATTAAATTATTTATAGTTTAAGTATATGTATCTGTGATTTGGTAGATGAGGGTTAGCTATGAAACAAGATGTCACAAGTTATATCTCTTTATTGAGAGGATGTTTATGTAGTCAAATAACATTTATTTTTCTGGTGGTAGGTCTTTCATATGTAAGGCCGCTGGGTAGGCACGCAATGTCTAATTCTCCCGCCAGTGTAAATGCACTGTTCTGTTCTTGTTTGAAGATTACTGTAGCCAGAATAACTACTGGACATAATGAGATGAAACCTCTTATGTATCATGATGGCGAGCGCAGTGGAATGCCAAGCATTGCTTTGTAATTCAAGGTGTTGTTTGGTTTTGCTACTGTCCTTGTAGTCGTATCGCTTACCAGGCTTGCTTTCCTCACTGTTCATAGAAATAAAAAAAACGACATAAAATGTATGACTCTATCGTGTCGGATCTCTGTACGGATATCGGTCTGTCAAGTCTATTTATTTGCACATATTTAAAAGTCCATTAAGCTTATTGCGCCGACATATGATTCTTTTACTATTTACACTTTTTTGAAACATCACTCATTAATCACTTGCGGCATAAATATATAAGGTTTTTTTAATTAAGTTATTCAACTATTTTGTTTCGTTTATTTTTTTATACTATGTTTTGTTCGTATGAAAATTCCAATAAATGTTGAATATTTAAATTATTTTGGTTTGAATACGGATTTACGACATGACTAAGTGCTGGAATTAAAATAATCGACATGTGACATGATATTATTATTATCATTTCGTTTGAGATTTTAAATTGCAAATTTTCTATAGCTTACATCATCAAAATATACCATAGAATACATTTTAAATTAAAAAAACATGTATGGCTGATTTTCTGTAAAACAGAGTGTATTGATATAAAATCGTTTATTACGTATTTTATCGCGAATTTGGTTTAATTTTTATTTTTATTACTTTCCGACGTTTCGGTTACTTTGCAGCTTTCTTTTCAGCATCTCATTAAGTCGGTACCCAAAAGACCAACTGCTTGACCTCAAGACGTAGTGAGCTCCTTCCGCGTAGATCGGATCGCATACAAGTATTTTTTTAATTTGACTTTTTTAATGTTTATAATTGTCAATTGAAGTTACTTTCGTAACATTCACTGGGTGGATGACTAACACCTCAGTCCGTCCCGTGACCACGGAAGTTGTAAACGCAAAATACTCGAAACATCGCGCCGCCGGGAAGTTATAGAACGTAAAAAAATAATCAAATTCGTTGTAAAATTTCGATGTGTAACATTAGCATACATCTAAGAACCCATTATGTAAACAGATTGTATTTTAATTTCATCACATATTTCTCTGAATATCCATCGTCTAACTTCTTATTAACCGACTTCAAAAAAAGGAGGAGGTTCTCATTTCATCCAAGTATCCAGGTTTTAGCTCATACAAATATTTATGTATACGTCTTTAAAGATTTTGTATAAATAAAAAACTACAATATTTAATCAACAAAATGTATATTGTCACAAAACACTTGCGACCAACAATAATAATTAACACATTTGTAAAAACTAATTATGATGAACCCGCAAAATGGCATTATTACGAATTCAGTAATTAATTAAAGAACAATGTTTTATGGCATTACTACTCAAATAAATAGGAATTTATCGTTAATTACAGCTTAAAAATAGACATGTACATATTTACATATTATACAGATCTTAATTTCATATAATCATTGAAGTTAAAAAGTTAGAAGTACGTTCTGAGAGTAGCACTTGACGCTCAATTCTTTCTGTATACCCCAGCAGGACATAGGCGTAAGTATTTGCAACGTTAGTCCATTGTATTAATTACATTTCCTGAAGTTGCATTAGCGACGTTTCCTGTAGCATTGAGCATAATCTGCATAATTTAAAACAATTTCTAAACATACAATAATTATAATAATTATGCAGTTAAATTATAAGGAATTTACAGAATGGTAATATACGATCTACAGGATATATCCAGAGTTTTGGTGACTTCAGACAACAGGCAACTACAGATTGAGCAAAAAGAGTAGATTTTTAAAAAAATGGTCTTTTTAAAGACGCTATGGTACGCATGTATGTAGGTAATGGATTTACTAACCAAACATGATGATATTTAAAACATCATATAATATTGTCGCGTTTTTATCGAAATTTCTAGTTGCATTGTGTCTGTAGTCACTAAAGCTACCACCCCATTTTGGTAGAAGTCTTGATGTACCCGGTATGATGGTATTTCTACATTGCTGGTAAAACATTTCTTTTATGATTGGCAAGATACCTTTGCCTTAGTTTGCATAAAATATATTATAAAATAGGTTTTTGTAATATATCGTCGCTTTCTGGATATCTTGGGAGGGCCAATGTTTAGCAATGAATGATTTTGGTTTAGGATGAGGACATTTCAAGTGTTGAACATGATAGTGCGTTCCACGCCTTTGTGTGAAATGTTAAGAGTTGAATAAGACGGGAGTTGAAGGTGTGAGTGTCTCAAACTAAATACTGGGCTTTGCATTATTTTCTATATGGAGAATATGCAAGCTACTGGTGGTTATATTGAATATTTTTTAGCCAAAAACATGGCGATAAAATGGATGACTATGTAATTTTGCACTCAACTATGCATTTGAAGAGTAAAAGTAGACCGAAGATAAGTTACAAATATATCGAATTTTATAAGGTTGGTTGGTTGTTGATGTTATTCTCGTCCACACTATGTCTCAGACATTTTTAACTGAGTTCTTAATGCTGACATAATTGGGACAATCGGCAAGAGACAATCTGTCTCCTCCGACAATTTTTATTTTCACGGTGCTTCAAAAAGCTACTTTAAAAACAATTATATTTGTTTTCCATATTCAATTAAACGTAACTTAAAATATAGATTATCGAGTAATTTAGACCAGAAATAAACTCTTCATTAATTTTTTTTCATTCTACGTATTCCATATTAGTAAAAAAATATTTGTAATATTTACTACTAATAATTACATATAAAAATATAAAATAAAGACCTATTTAATATTTTTATATGTTAAAAATAAAATATTTACATCTTTGGGAACTGTAAATCAACGATTAAACTTAATAGATGGGTATAACGTAATTGGTAACATAATATGTTTATATCGATCGGCGAACTGTCATCGTTTGTGTTTCATCCAGTCCTCTTTAATCATATCAGCACCTTTCTCACCTATCATTATCACTGCTGCGTTCGTATTACCACTTACAATCGTGGGCATTATACTTGCATCTATCACCCTAAGTCCTTCAACTCCGTAGACCTTCAATCTTGGGTCTACCACAGCTTCTTTGTCCCACGCAGGTCCCATCTTCGCCGTACCGGACTGATGATATATCGTCATCGATATTGTCCTCACTTGGCACTCAATGTACTCATCTGACATGAATGGATGATGTTTACAATTCGGCAATGGCTTCCTGTACAGCCTGGAACCAAATTGTTTGAACGGCGAAGCATCTGCTACTTTCACGGCAATTTTAATACCTTCCACAAGTCGAGCGACGTCTAATGCGTTTTCGTGGTATCTCGGATTCATTACAGGGTAATGGAATGGATTGGAACTTCTTAGTCTTACATATCCACGAGTGTTCGGTCGGAGCAAAAGTGGCATGATTGTCCAAGCGTCTTTATTCGCTATAGGTTTGTAAACCTCGTCGTATATTTCATCAGTCAAACCCAGAATTTTTCTAACAATTTGCCCATTATCGGAAGAAAAAGACGCCGGTGCCATATGAAACTGTATGTCTGGCCACAGACCAGAGCTGTTAGCATATTTAGTATTGACAAAAGCTACACCTTCTAATCCTCCCAAAGTAGTCATAGGTCCTCTCTCATTGACTACATAATTCATAGAAACAGGGAAAGCTTGGAACCGATTCTGTACGATTGCAACTGGCTTGTCGACTAGGAATGTTAAGCCTCCCACTCCAACGTGATCTTGTAAGTTTTCTCCAACGGGTAAGTCTTTTAAAACTCTAATTCCCACTTCTCTTAAATGTTCCTTAGGACCTATGCCGGACAGCATAAGTAGTTGAGGACTATTGATGGCACCAGCAGACATGATAACTTCTTTTCTAGCGTAGACTACTCTTTTATATCCGTACCTAACAAACTCTACACCATACGCCTTCATCGTAACTGGATTGATGAGGACTCTTGTCACTTGCGTGTTTAGTGATACGTCTAAATTTTTACGAGTCCTTACTGGTCTCAAAAATGCTTTTGCCGTGCTGCATCTAGTACCGCGTCTAATCGTTCCTTGGGCTATCATAAAGCCTGTCTGCTTTGCTCCGTTTATATCCCTATTCTCATATCCAATTTCCACTCCCGCTTCAACAAAAGCAGCAACTAACGGTGTCCGCCATGGCGATTCTTGAACTGTCAAATATCCACCTCTTCCATGGTACTTGCTCTTAGCCAAGTAAGGGTTTCTGTTGTCCTCAGATTTGATAAAGTATTTCAGAACATCGTTATAACCCCAACCGGGGTTGCCGAAGGATTCCCATTGGTCGTAGTCAAATTTGTTACCCCGAACATAGATCATGTAGTTGAGGACGCTCGACCCACCCAGCACCTGAAAAAAGTATAGCAGACATTATTGGAAATTACGAATTGGTGTCAAGGATTATAAATTATGTGATAACTATGAATTCGTGTCAAGCCATATAAATTATGTGATATTTTAGGTAAATTGGTCTGCGTTAAATAGAGTAGACTATAAGAAAATGATTCATTTGCGTGACTCATTAAAAATAATTAATGGTGGTGTTTTCACAATATAACGATTTCTTTTTAGATGTAATGAGGTACGTTCGTACTATTTTTGTCATGTATTTGTGTTTAACTTATGTGCAACGAATATAATTTTAAAAACAAGCTACTCATCGTTTTACAATAGTTATTACTAATTTTATATCACGTTCATTCGTATCAATTGTACTTATAGTCAGTATTGCTATTAAGATATTTGCAGGCGCTGAGATTGTATCAGCCAATATTGCTTAATGGCTGAGCCTGGAATATGTGCGTGTGTTCCCATAGTCCATTATGTTGGTCTGATATTTTGGCGGACTTCATATATCATAGTCTTTCTCGTAAATATCTCTATGGTACGCATAGATTCTATTTTATCCGTCACCATTAAAGAGCGTTTAAATAATTTGTTGTTTTTTGAATAAAAATTATCTACCGGTCGGTCTCTCATATGTGAGAGTCCATCTAGGTGGGTACTACCGCAATGTCTAATTCTCCCGCCAAACAGTAGTTTAAATGCACTGTTGTGTTTCGGGTTGAAGGACATTGTAGCCAGAGTAACTGCTGGACATATTGAGACTTAACATCTTATGTATCAGGATGGCGAGCGTAGTGGAATGCTAAGCATTGCTTTGTAATTCAAGGTGTTGTTTGGTTTTGCTACTGTTCATGAGCGGTCGAATCGCTTACCATCAGGCGAACGGCATGCTCGTCTCGCCATTCAAGGCAATAAAAAAAAAGTAGTTTGACTAATAATACCTTGCCCCTGGGCCAGTTGCACCGATGTTTCTTGAAGCCGAGGCAGGCGTATGGAGTAGGCTCTGTCTTGTACTGCCAGTCTAGTTTCGTTAGCTGCAAGTAGCCGGCTAGCGAAGGGACGTCTGTGATCTCGTTCTCGTCCGGACCTGAAACACGCAGGCATTTATTACAATTATTTTCCTGATACATAAGATTTTGACATGAGACGTAACTTTATCATCAATATAAAATATCCATTTGATTGAGGTCAAGAGCAAATAACTAGTAAAAGATCCACTTCTAATTTTGATTAATATTTGTAGGATTCTTAACCATCAGCGTAGTACTAAAACTAAGCCCTGCTTAAGTTCTCTCGATTAAACTCCCGTTTATAGAGAATTGCACGTTCTTCACTATGCATGTAAGCTTTTTTTATTCCAAAACCGCGAAAACGTATCTTCTTTCTCTTCCATCCCCTTTCCTTATAATACATTTACTGGTGGTAGGTCTCTCATATGTGAGAGGCCATCTGGGTAGGTACCACCGCAATGTCTATTTCTCCCGTGAAACAACACTGCGTAAATGCACTGTTGTGTTTCGGATTGAAGGACATTGTAGCCAGAGTAACTACTGGACATATTGAGACTTAACATCTTACGTCTCAGGATGGCGAGCGCAGTGGAATGTTGCTACTGTTCATGAGCGGTCGTATCGCTTACCATCAGGCGAACGGCTTGCTCGTCTCGTCATTCATTGCAATAAAAAAAAAAAAAAAAAAAAAACATTGTACAAATTAAGATAAGTAGAGAATATTTGTGAAAAGTTCTATCTTACCACTCTCCAATACCAGTACATTCCAATGCTTGACTTCAGTCAGCCGATTTGCGACGACAGCACCGGCCGACCCACCTCCAATCACGATGAAATCATACTCCCTCCTCGGCTCCTTATCCAACACCTTTGCTTCGGGATCATACGAATTGTAATTATGATAAGTAAGCGCTCCAAGCAGCAGCGGTATCAGCCACAGTCCAGTCACACTGACAGATTTCAGCGCTGTAGACGCTAGAAGTACGTGGACACCCATTTTGTTCTTCTATCACAGTTTCGGTATATCGTTTTGCATGTGCCAGTATCACAGCATATTAAACCCGTTGGTTTGTTATGTGGACTAGTTAGTTTTGTGTCTGTCTGGCGGTTTGATTTTTCTCATCGGTAGGCTTGTTCTTGATAGGTGCGACGGCATGTTACACCTCATCGCAGGATCGCCTTGTTATTAAGTGCTTTACTCGAATCTGGAAATAACATATAGGGCATGTTTAGTGATCAGTTATCAAAAGTATACATACATTAACTAGAAATTAAAGACGAACTTGTAATTATTTTTCTCAATAGCCTATGTGTTTATGATTTAAATTTGATTATATCAATGTTTGTTTTCTTTTGCAGGTAAGGATGTCAATGGTTTATTTGGCTCTAAAAAGTATGTATGAACTCAGCCAATTGCCGTTCACTGCTGGATATAATCTCAGCCCCTCTCACCAACCAAGTAAGCGCAAACCATTACATTATAATATATTGACTAATCCAAAATTTTCCATTACCATTTTTAAAATACAATGATTCAATATGTATGCACTGCGCGTACAACCGTACTCTCATTTTCGTTGAAGCACACATTTACGCAATAAATATCTCAGTTAAATCATCATTGTGCAATGAAAGGACGTATAATATTTTATTTCCTACTTAGATGCGGAAGATTTGATTCGGTTTCCAGATACGTCACAACTCGTGGCTATTACGTGAAAGTGTTCGACGATTGTATTATAAAGATTGTGTTATTGTTCGCATTAAAGGTCTATTGTTCGAAATGTCGATGATTGTTTGAGCACACAAAGGTTTTTGTGTTTAGTTTATGAGATGTTATAATGTGTCTCTATGGTCTAACCATTCTCACTCGTACTCTCAATTGTTAGAGGAGGCACGTGCTCTGCAGTGGTATAATGTGTAATACAGTACAATGTACTGTATATAATATGTCTTTGAGACTTATACATACTTATAGAGGCACAAAGTTATCTGACCCGGTGAGAGAGTCGCTGTAATCGAATTTGGTGTTGCCATTAAAAATAGATATAGCAATAAAGTGGGTAAAGTAAGATTTTTCAATCCGATCAATAGTGTCGGGAAAATGAGTGGACTAGTTTCATATGCATGTTTTTTTCCTTCACAAGATTTCTAACCAATCGCTCCCCCTTAAAGAAGTCAAAACCCGTAAAAAGTTATCTGTATCAGTCCATACACGTCCCACTGGAGGGTACGGGCCTCCTCTGTAATCGAGAATACGATTGAGGGTAGTTAGGCCATATCACAGGCTATATAGTCCGCCGCGCTGGCCTAATGCGGGTTGGTGGACTTACACAAGTACCATAGAAATTCTTATAAATCGCTTCGGTATGCAGGTTTCTTCACGATGTTTTCCTTCACCGTTTTTGTGTGTTTATTGACTATCAATACACGCATGACTCCGAAAAGTCAGAGGGGTACTCTGAGATTCGAACCCGCAGCCACCGTGAAATGTGGTTGTGGTCATTGGTGGTCCATTTACCAACAGGCCACCACGCACGTAACGATGAATTTTAGTTTAGGATATGAACTAACATCTATTGTACTAGTACGTATAAAGTTCTGTTTTCGTGGAATTTATTTTGAAAAGCTGACAACACAAACTTGTGGCAACAGCTACACGATGATACAATTTTTCGAAGGGTATTATTGGTATCTGAAGCCGATTTTCTTCCTACGTAAAATTTAATACCTGAAGTTTAACATTCCTAGCAGCACTTTTTAAAGTTTTCGGCAATTTTCACTTGTTTTAAATAATGCAGGAAAAATAAATACATTGAGTAAACAACTAATGACCGATATGACAGCGACTGGCAGATAGACTGACATTCTAAATGACGTATTTGTTTCCACTTTTGGCCACCGGGCCAGGTATCTTTGTGGCTCTATATATGTGTTATATATTTTTTTTTTTTTTTACTAATTATAATAAATTTATTTATTACACATTTTGCCACAAACAGTAAACATAATTACTATCTAAGAGAAAGTATAAATACTTAAAACTAATTGGCTTAATCAGGTAAGAGATCCACTGTCTCCCAAACTAAGCAAAGCTTGTATCTTGGGAGACAGAAAAATTGTAAATTTGGTTAAGTCATTATAGAGAATAGTTTAACACCATGAGTAGCTGATCAATCCAAATTGTATTTAATCCAATGGTCAGCCAAAGCGATATTGAAGATTTTTATTCACTGTCACCTCGGCGTAAGGAGTTTGTTCCCGATATAGCGATAAGCTCGCTCCCTATCACACCTATGTAGATGGAACATAAAATGTGAAACGTCGAGTGTCCCGGTAACACCTCCGGGAGTAAGGTGTGATGTGATAGGTATGCATTTAAAAGAATTAATATTCTGTGACATCTTCCCTAAAGCCTTACGAATCTAAGAATTCCAAAGTGTTATGATCATTTACTCTGTTACTGGGGAAACTCTTACTGAGAATGTAATTATAGCGATCGTTATGTTTTTAAATTATAAAATGGGCAATGGCAAATTGTAAGATATGGCTCTTCGTTTTGATACTTCGTAACTCAAGTTAAGAAAAAACTTTGTATATGTTGAAGCTATATAATTCATGTCACCTTTATAATAAACTTCAAAGTTCAGTAATTTTTAAGGAATATGAATCAACCCACACGTTGCTTCGTATTTTTATTATAGTTAATAATCCAATAACACGGCTTGTGCCACAATTTAATTGAGATATAAAATTTTACTTTACAATTCGATAGCTTTACTTTATAACAATTGATAATGTCGTAAAAACTACATAATCCGATAGTTTTTTTGGGATGAATAAAATATGATTTGATAGACGTTTTATTGATAAAAGTGCATTAAAAAAGCGTAGCACTGAAAGCCGTGTAATACGTTTTATTGATCTCCGATTTTGAATTATCTACACTATAATAATATTATAAAGAGGAAAACTTTGTTTGTTTGTTTGTTTAATTGTAATGAATAGGCTCAAAAACTACAGGACCGATTTTAAAAATTCTTTCACCATTCGAAAGCTACATTATCCACGAGTAACATAGACTATATTTTATTATGGAAAAAATATTATGGAAAAAAATAGGGTTCCGTAAGATATTTGGATTTTTCGGACACAAACTGAAAAAAATCAACCAAAGAAGTTACTTATTTTGCGTACGCTGCCTAAACTACAAAAGATAGAACCATAAAATGTTATAATTAATTGTAGATCTTATAAATATCTACAAAAAAGTCCGCGACACACTATACCTATCTATGTCGAGTGAGGCACAACAACCACATTTTTATTTAAAAATCTTGAATTTTTTTTGGACTACATTTAAACGCGTTTATTTTACTCATGCTATTAATCCTTATCAAAATAAATTATTTCATCAATAAGTACAGTTTATGTTGATAATATTTGGTCTTTGAATGATTAAAATTGGACGTTTGGTTTTGAAGTTGTGGTGAAATTAAAATATTACGATTTCTGCTGCACAAAAATTTCATAAGGCAATCTTTATATGTACATGTATATGGAGAGACAGGATATAATAGAGTGGAAGGTACGGGAGAAGGCTGGGATAGCTGACAGATTTGATAAGACGAAATATAAATGCACGTTATAAGACGGGATGGATAATAAAGAGAAAGGACGGGATGGATTGGGAAGAGACTGAACAGACGGATGAGACGGGATTGAGCCGGACAGTAGGACAGCTACGTCAAGTTTAGGTATACAAGAGTTTATACGAAAAATAACATGTATTTGGTGTGGAGTGGAATCAAAAAATATATGCACCCAGACGAAGCTGGGCCGGGCCGCTAGTTTTTTATAAATTAGTATCGAAAATAATCCAATACTTTTTGCCGAATAAATAAAAAATATTATTTGATATTGTACGGTTCATTGATTAAAAATATTTAAAAAGTTTAATGCTAACGAGCCGTGAGATACGTTTTATTGATCAACGATTATTGGATTGTAGTTTTTATCTATGAATTGAACTATTGATATTTTTTGGTTATGCTATTGTTAGTGTGAACAATTTTATATGATTCTTAATTAAAAATTCGTCCGTATTTTGTATACGAGGACGAAAATGACTAAATAATAAAAACAGAAAATTATGATAGTTCCCAATGTAATTCAGGGGCCATAATACAGATAAACAACACTTTATTGAACATCCATCCATCCATCAGCCAAAGGAAGTCCACTGCTGAACACAGGCCTCCCCCGATGATTTCCACAGTGACCTGTTGGAGGCAGCTTGCATCCAGCATCGTCCCGCGACCTTCACCACGTTGTCTGACCACCTTGTGGGTGGACATCCTATGCTGCGCTTTCCGCTACGTGGCTTCCATACGAGAAATTTCCGGCCCCATCGACCATTAGTTCTCCGCGCTATGTGCCATAGAATTATTGAACACCAGATAAAATAAAATAATAGAGAAACCTTACAAATAGTGAACAACTGGCGGCTAAAAGCGATCTCTTCCAGACAACCATACATTATTAGAGTAAGATATTAGAGACAATTTAAAAGCGGGTTATTATTGTGTGTACGTAACTTATATCGATACTTATTTGTAGAACAATTTTTTTTAAAATTTATTTATCACTTTTACAAAATAATCATTTTTAACTTGTCACAATAGTAAGCATTGAAAAAACCACAATGATTTGTCAACAATGCTATGATCAGAATCCGTCATCGAAACTTCAAGAACGCTGGTAATAGGAGTAAGTACTAAAATTATCTTATCTTTAGACAGAAGACAAGAGCTACGTAAGCGTAAAATTATTTTAAAATAATAATAATATGATAAATAAAAATAACATGAGCGCAAGAGGTTAACTCGATTCAGTGTTAAGGAAATACGATTTTAATTTAGTTTTAATACTCTGATGTGTTAACTCTTTTTTTAACGTAGTAGGTAGTTCATTGATAAGCCGAGGTATCAAAAAGTGGGTAGTCCTTTCACCGTACATATTGTTTGCTCGCTTTGTGCGTAATCGTCACAGAATACTAACAGAAGTCAAGCTTGTGTATGTACTTCACTTTTATTGCCACACTCACACTACGCTCGGCGTTCGCGCTAGGGTTATTAACTCTGGCTCATGCGAAAACATGTATCGTGTTAATAGCACTCGAATCCTTTGATTATTTTTTTAAATAAAATATATAGACACAATAATGAAATAAATTAATTTTAATTGTATTTATAAGTCATTGAGAATGTGCATGTCATTATTCTTCGAGATTTTTTTAATGTTTTTGTATAATATATGTATTTTTTTAATGATATTTACATTCTATTATTATAATATGGTGTTTTATATACAAGTGTAAGAACTTTTATTCATTTGCTCCATCTTTGCACAAAACATCTCATTATTTGCGTACCCGAAGCAGGTGACACTCGCGCTCGCAGTGGTTTCGACTGGTTTGAAATATCGTGTCGGTGAACGCTGTCTATGTGTGCGTTGGTTTAGCGCGCTTTGTATGAAGCTTGACTTCTGTTAGTTTAGTATTCTGTGTAATCGTTCTCGAGCGACGGCCCGCGTGTATACAGTCTGGTCAATTTTAAAAGAATGCTTTGAATTAAATAAAAAATAGGAGACTTCAAGAAAAGACAACTCCGTTTACAAATAATTAACTTGAAACCTGACTAGATGCTGTAATTATCACGTTTAGGGCTACATAACTAACTATTCTTCTACCAAAAGATTCATCACAGTTGCATTAGCAGTTAATAATAATAAGTTTGTAATAAAATGCTCGTTCTATGGTTAAATAAGAACAATGCGCTCGGCGCGGCGTTACGATTCAAGAAATTTAATCAGCGCGTGAAATATTTTGGTACTTTTATTTTCTGTGCATAACCGAACCATGATCTTTCAATTATTTTGGAAATTTAGTGTCTACGAGTTCTCTCGCTTTATTGTTTGGTATTGTTTATTATTGGTCCAACTGGTTTTGTCAAATGAAATCCAAGTTACACTACGTTTGTCTACGCCTTTTACTTTAAATATAAATTCGGATTAAAATACTTTTTGTAGTTCGTGAAAAGGTCTGAATAACAAATACTTCTTGATGTGCAGGTTTGATCCCGTGACCTCTCGTCTGATATTTAAGCCTTCTGCACTAAGAATCTATCGGCCTGTCATGTCCGATAAATAATTCTAGCGACCTCATACGCTTGGATTTTGGGGCAGTCGCCCTAGGCGCTTGAGCTACCGAATCTCATCACCCCTCTGCATTATTAGTTCGTTTTCGTTTAGAGTTATTTCTGTCATTTTTTCTACGGCTCTTAAAGATCGTAGCTTGATGTTAATATGTCTATGGCCTTTCTCAAAATTAATGGTATCGAATGCCAAAATATTTTTTAGAAATCACTTGCTAATTTTGGGGTTTGCGCGTTCAAATAAACCTTTTAGCTTCATTGTATTAGCAAGCATGTGTGTATTGACATGGGCTGTTAATTTTTTCTAAGAAGTATCTCTATAACTGCTCTGGATTTTGAACCCGAAACTACCATGAACATATTAGCAGCCGCTTCTGGTTCGTTATCAACAGGCCACTATAATTCATTATTACTGTATGTAATTGTGTGATTCATAAATTATCTGTAAAAATATCCTTATATAGACACTAGAATTGGTTTTTGTTATTCTCTTTTAATAAAGAAAATATAATGCACTTCATAATTACTTAAAATAATGATTGATCAATTATCTGTATAGATACTTGGATCTATTACTTATATGGATTGCTTTTTAAATAATTAAATATTACTACAAATTCGCAGCAACACACACGAGTGATACAAATAAACAAATGTTATATAAGATGGAACAAGTTGCTCAGTAATCGGTTATCGGTGGCATTAGGTGAAGGCCGTTTCTCGAACTTTCGATTGTGCTGTCATGACGCCGGCTGTGTTGTCACAGCTTGAGTTTCAGAGAAAGTGACTGGTTGCGTTGTGTTGTTGAGGGTGTTTAAAGCTTTTAAATGAGATTATTAATAGTAAATTAAGTAAATAAAAGTATAACAAGGAGGTTTCTTAGTTTAACCATTTTCCTAAGCGGTTATAGTTCCTACTATATATGTTTTTTAAACTTAAGTGCCATGAAAATAGTTCTAAAATCTAATAAATGGTATGTCAAGAGTGCTATCGAAAACGAAGCTGGGTGGTAGTTTTAGTGACTTGAGACACAATGCAACTAAATTTTGTGCACAAAATTGTGACGATTTCTTTTTTAAGTTTTGTTTCTATTGTCGTATTAGGGTGGTAAATACATAGTTTTTTCTTAAATAATAGCATACACCGTTTTATTTTTAAAGACGCTATGGTACACAAAGCTTTAAATTATTATTTTACCAAAAACTGTGGACTTACCACCTAAACTCGACGATATTTAAAAAATAATAAAAAATAATTGACGCGTTTCTTAGCGAAATGTTTAGTTGCATTGTGTTTTGTAGGCACTAACTACCACCCGGCTTCGTTTTCGGTAGCAGTCTTGATATACCCGGTATATGTATTTACAACGACAAAATAATATTTTTTAGGTAGATTTGAGAAGTACGCTAACTTTCCTGGCTTGTGAGAAAATATTTCGTGTGATTTGATAAAGTCGAAAACATCGAGATAAGATTATTTGAAGGTTGATATCAAGGCTATCGATCCCTAATAATATATATTTTTAAATGAAGGGCATTAAAATAGCTTTGCGGCGAATCCATGTAATTATTTAAATCGGCCATCACGACTGTCGAAATTCTATCCAAATCATAAATTGCAGTGTGTTCATTAAGACAGCACATAAATACATATGGCCATATTTACCATACAAGCTATTCAAAGTGCGACACACCTGTCATAATAGGGTAAGTGGTCCAATGGGTGAAGGCCGCGCCGAATTACTTTCACCGTTACGTCACGCAGGACGTGCCCGCCGTCCAATGTTTGCCACGATGACACACCTATAAATGATCTTTACGTAATTAAATAAATAAATAACACCCAACAGTCACATACATAGTCCTGACCCCACACTAAGATCGAGTCTTGTGTCGTGGGTATCAGGAACTACGAGAGACTTTCCGGTCTCACAAACACCCAGACCCGAGAGAAATATTTGTGGGCCGCACAAACATTTCTCTCGGTGCGGGGATCGAACCCGCACCGAGAGAAAGAAAGAGAGAAAGAGAACCGAAATTGATTAATACTATTAATAATTTCACGCGACCCCGAGGCCGGTGAAATTGTAAGTAAACCACGCAATATGCATTTTAAATTATTTAAAAACCCAGTAAGTGTGAGGTAAGGACAAGTAGTGATATTTTTGCGAGACAAATTAGTTCGGGTTTCCTGGTAGGTATACGATTTTGCAACAACCGAAATAATAAAGAAATCTCATTATTCTTCCTAGAACAAAGGTAAAAATAAAAAATATCTTCGATGTATATTGAAACATAGTTCATTCCAAATAAAATCTCAATAATATGTCCAACCTCCAATGTCCTTTCCTGATGCCAACAAAAATCACTTAAAGAAAGTGACTGGAACTTAAACACAAAATTACGTCATCGCTTATAATATTAGGATTAAGCGAATATGAAAACAGTCTAGAGGAGGGACATTTCCCTTTCATTGTGACGTAAACGCGCGGAAGTACCGGCGCGAATGTTTATTTGAACGTAGTAATCTTTTCAATCTCCGCACACTTTACTAAACCACAGAATACTAACAGAAGTCAAGCTTGTGTATGTACTTCACTTTTGTTGCCACACTCACACTACGCTCGGCGTTCGCGCAAGGGTTGTTAACTCTGGCTTATGCGAAAACACTTATCGTGTTAATAGCACTCGTATCGTTTGATTGAATTTTTAAAATAAAATATATAACACACAATAATACAATAAATAAATTTCAATTTTATTTATGAACTCGCTGAGAATGTTTATGTCATTATTCTAAGTTGTTTTTTATTGTTTTTGTATAATATATGTTTTTTTAATGAAATTTATATTCTATTATTATAATCTGGTGTTTTATATACAAGTGTAATAACTTTTATTCATTTGCTCCATCTTTGCACAAAACATCTCACTATTTGCGTGCCCGAAGCGGGTGACACTCGCGCTCGCAGTGGTCTCGACTGGTTTGAAATATCGTGTCGGTGAACGCTGTCTATGTGTGCGTTGGTTTAGCGCGCTTTGTATGGAGCTTGACTTCTGTTAGTTTAGTATTCTGTGACTAAACTGTATTCGACTTTTACAAACGCTTTTATTAGTTGCCGATATAATGAAATTGCCATGATTTCGAACAGATCAGTTGATACTCGAACTTTTGATTTTGTGCATAACAGGAATTACCTAATTATTTATTTTCCATTGTATTTAAATAAAAGTTGAATGGCTGTTAATGTTTTCCGATATAACATAAGAAAATGACGGTAAAATATTAATTTGTTTAGGGCTTGTTATCGGATTATTCCGTTATTAATTGAATTATAAACTCTGAATTAAATAAATAATTTGCCAAAAAATCTTCATAATAAAATAACGTTTATTTTTTAGGATATTTTCAATTACCTACAGTTCAGATTTCCTGATCTAGGAATCGAATTTGGTATCTCACAGAAGACAACACATGTTATCTCTGTCTCTTTCTTTCTCTCTTTAGCCTCAGGAATTCAACTGATAAACGTCGGTTTCTCCCAATGATCTTCACATCCACCTGTTGGAAGCGGCATGTTTCTACCACAAGCCAATTATATTATTATTTACTGTCGGAATCGAGTTAACATAAAATGTAATAACACGCTCGTTAATAATTCCGGACGCGATGTAATAATATTGCAAATTGCAACTCATTTGTCTTAATTATCTGCGTGTGACATCAAGAACGATTAAATAGAACTGCAAGCTTTTTGTTACTTCTAGGTTTGAGCACACACAGCCCTGATATAATTTTGCAAGTTTATAAGGAACGTTGTGAATGAGAGATTTATATTTGGTTGTTGTCGGAATATATTAATACTAGTACAGATAGATAGATTGAGATTACCGGATGCCCTACAAGGTCGTCAGATGACCTGGTAAAGGTCGCGGTACGTCGCTGAATGCAGGCTGCCTCCAACAAGTCACAGCGGAAATCATTGGGGGAGGCCTATGTTCAGCTGTGGATTTCCTTTGGCTAATGAATGCATGCCCACTCGCCCTTTTCCCTTCCTATGCTTTTTCTTTCCCGCTGTCCTCTCGATTTGATGGACCGGCAACACATCAACGAACCAAGCGTTGTGGGTGTTCATGGCTACCAGTGACCACTTGCCATCAGGTGACCTGTTAACCCATTTGCCGGACCTATGCAATAAAAAACAAGTTTAAGACAAGGCTTTACGAGGTACTGAAAATGGTCAGCCAAAAATTGTATTGTGCGAGCTTTTGGAAATGAGTATACGCTTTCATGTTGTCTAAAAACAAGTGAATTGTGGGCTTCTTAAAATACGAACTATAAGGGAAGAAAAAGAAACTGTAAGCAGGGGTTTTGGGCCTTTGGTAATCTTCTATATTCAAGAGGCTATCACTTTAAAGATCCGAATAGCTTCATTAAAAGCCCTGAAATAATTCTTTATATAGCAGCGTTTAGTGTGAAACATTCCTTACTAGATAGAATTACCTAGAGTCTCCCATGCCGGATGTATTTTTACGTAATTCTTTTTGTTTCATAAAGTAGAGGTTAACGCTGGAAGTAATTTGAATAATGCATTCATTGTTTCAAATACATGGCAAAGGTGCTAGCTTACAAATGTAGCAGTGTAGTCGTAAAAAAATATATTTTGTAACAATAAAATGTTTCGCAAGACAATAATTATAGTAATGAGGGAACAGACAAATTAATTAAGAATATGCTGATTTGTAAAGAAGATAACTTGGACACTCTTCGAGGCGTAGTTCGTGTGCGTGGTGTGCAACGAGATGCCGCGGGTTCGATTACCGAAACAAATATTTGCGGGTTCCACTGGTATTTGTTTTGTTTGGAGTCTGGGTGCTTGTGAGACCGAAAAAGTCTCTCCTAGTTTCTGATACGCACGACTCTAGAGTCGATCTTTGTGTGGGGTCCGGACTATGTATGTGATTATTGAGTTTGTTTATTTATTTACCTTATGTGTTTAAGGAGGTCTGTGTCCTGCACTAGACATCTAGATACTAAGAGTATTAATGGTTGTAGTATAAATTAGATGGTGCAGAGGTCTCGGGTTCGAATCCCGGGTCAGCAAAATTTTAGTATTCAAATCTTCATGGTTCCGTAGAAGACATTTTAAAAAACATGTGAAGATATTTAATATATATATAAATCTTTATTTCAATTAATTAAGGTTAGTCATATGCGCTAGATAAACTAAGTTGATTGCAGCGAAAGGTATTTACGAGTCAGGAAGTAGGAGATGTATGGGATTTATGTTAATAATGCATTTCTTACGACTGCGCGGTATAATAAATCTACTAGGAGTAGTGCGTTTATTTCTATCCGGAATTGTCACAAGTTGTATTGATTTTCGGATGCATTGGAAACATATGTATTTGTATAAAAAAAATCTAAGATGTCTCGCAATTCTAGAACATGCTAATACAAGTCTATAGTTTTTAATTTTGATGTAAAAAATGTTATTACCAACATTGCTTTTCTAACTTCTGTATAACTTAAACTCTAACCACTTATTTATTTACGCTTTTACAATCACTTTGATTTAAATTTTCTGCGATTTTTTAATTTTCATCACAATGACAAAGTGAAATTTGGAGACTGTCCCGCCCTCACACCCATGACTGTAACTCCTGTAAGCCAGGATCAACAGTGGCACGCAATGTAATGACACCGAGCATTGAAGCCGCCGAGTCTCCGGGAATGCCTATCTTGTCCTTAACGCGCAACGAAATTAATCAGAAAGTCAAATTAAAAGGAGGAGTTGGAAATAAATTGTACACTTCCCTTCGTGCTAAGCGGATGACAAAGTGACATTGAAAATATTTCAGCATCCTTACAATTGTTTTCAATTATTATGGCGCGTTCACACAATCGTCGATGTTCGCCGATGATAGGCGATGACACGTTTGCGCATCATTGCCACAAATTTTGCGCACCTCGCCACGTATTCGAGCGAGTTGTCAATAGATAAGTCGTCAAAAATGGACGTCGATCGACGTCGATGCATTAGCGGTTGCCACGACATTTATTTAAAAAGCGCGTATAGATACGAGTTTTATGAATATATATAAAAACCAAATAATACCGAGTAAACAGATAAGTAGAAGATGGTGGATGTTAAGAATTTACCGCAACATAACTAGGTATTTGTAATCGTAAAAACAGCGTTTTTTCTAGGGATATATTTTACACTACATAAGAAAACAATATGTTCTTATTATCGCCCTTGAGTTGTTGTTGTTTTGAATCATCATTAACATTTCTGATTCCTTCCCGTTACATCCCGTCTTATCAAGTTTCATTCGATGCCATACCTCAATCCTGTCCTATTTTATTCGCCTCATACTTTCTAGCATACCATCCACTTACATGCAAATAGAGCGTCGTAGATAGCCAGAACAACCCTTAAAGTAACTTATTATTTGTATTACGATTAATATCATGGTTATAAACACAAAATAGAAAATAATACATTATTTAAATAATTATTGAAACGATTATATTGAATAACAAGAAGATAGACTTATATAAATTACGACGGATATATTTTTTGAAATTTATTAGGATTAAAAATTTTGCCTTATAAACTCCACTCCTCTGCCATTTCATGGACACGCAATACATCTTTGATCCGAACGTTATGGATGTTCATGGGCGGTAGTGATTACTTACCATCAGGTGATTTGTTTTCTCATTTTCCATTAATAAAAACAGACAGACGACAGACAAAGAGTTTCGTTTGAATTTATAATATTAAGTAGACATAATAAGATGAACAGAATCAGAGCAGCACGAGCAGAGACATAGAATTAATTGGATTGATAGAATTGGCTGGTCGTAAAATTATAAACCAAATAACTCTGGTGGATGAACCCTTATTCATCACATAGCTCTGAATTATAACAAGTACCACTAATACCTGGTTCAAATCAATGGGTGAATTGGCTATGGTAGAATGCTGGTTTTGAGATGAGATGTCATAAATATAATGAAAATAATAAATAACACCCAACAGTCACGTACATAGTCCTGACCCCACACTAAGATCGAGTCTTGTGTCGTGTGTCTTTTCAGTCTCACAATACCCAGACCCGAAAGGAGTATTTGTGGGTAGAACAAACATTTCTAGCGGGGCGGGGATCGAACCCGCGACCTCTCAGTTCACAGCCGACGTCTAACCAACTTTGCCACGTAGGCTGGCATATGATTCAACGACATTTATTTTTCATTTTGGAAGTCAATCATTTAACTAATCGCAAAGCCCGCAATGCCTAGTGTTTTTTAAAGCAGGTACTCATAAAACTCGTAGTAGAATTTCATAAAAAAACGAAGTTATTAATAACAGACATATTAGTTGGATTAAAAACTTGAATTGGTAATGGACGATGAAGGTTTTTGGTCGTATATATCCACAGACGTCCACAGATGTCAATTGTGTCATCTTTGTCAAAAATATAAAAATATATGTAGGATGACGGTAATAAAATCCATTGTGTTAATTATTTAATTATTATTATCACGACACGTTATAATTAACGGATTAACGGTTTTATCCGAATATCTGCGACAACTTGTTACTTTACACACACACTTTAGTAGACACGCGTTTGTCACTGTTTCACTGCCGACTGCTGGATCTCGAATATGCCTTGTCTACGATCCGGACGCGGTTTATATTGCAAACTGTCATGCTCCCACCCTTACTCTGACTGTGGGTAGTGAAATAGAACCACAATCGGGTTTCCTTTAATAAAATTCCTTCTGCAACTACCCGTAGATTCCTTAGGGCCAATTTACAATTATTTATCATATGGGTTTTACACAAGAACACCCCGACACGGCCATACTGACGAGCACACGTCCTCGTGTGTGTGTCTACTGTCTATACATCATTTAAGGAAATCATTCGTTCGTTCATCCTGAATCAGTTCACATAATATAACAATTCGCAAAATGGTAATAATTATTATACAGTCTAGTCCGGAAAGTATTCCCTTCAGACAACCATTCAAGTGCGCAGATTGTTCCTTCAGTTTAAAAACTGGACCGAACTATGCTAGACCGGGATAGTTCCCCTTTAGCCCAATGGTTGTTGGACCGGCTACACCCTTCAACAACTTTCCCTTGGACCAGTCACTTAGACCCTTCAAGTGTACAGATTGTTCCTTCAGTTTGAAAACTGGACCGAACTGTGCTAGACCGGGATAGTTCCCCTTTAGCCTAATGGTTGTTGGACCGGCTATACCCTTCAACAACTTTCCCTTGGACCAGTCACTTAGACCCTTCAAGTGCACAGACTGTTCCTTCAGTTTGAAAACTGGACCGAACTGTGCTAGACCGGGATAGTTCCCCTTTAGCCTAATGGTTGTTGGACCGGCTATACCCTTCAACAACTTTCCCTTGGACCAGTCACTTAGACCCTTCAAGTGCACAGACTGTTCCTTCAGTTTGAAAACTGGACCGAACTGTGCTAGACCGGGATAATTCCCCTTTAGCTTAATGGTTGTTGGACCAGTTAAACCCTTCAACAACTTAACCCTTTTTCTACCTGGACCAGTGTCTTAGACCCTTCAGGGGCTCTCATTGTCCCTTCAGGTTGAAAACTAGACTGGACTACTAGACCGGGATAATCCCCTTTAGCTTAATGGTCTCAAGTCCAGCTTAACCCTTCCAAAACTATAAAAACGACAAAGTTATTTCGTGTGAACTTGGTCTATGAAATGTTAACCTTTCAAAACCTTGTTACTAAATTCTATTTCTATTTAAAGACCATACGAGCTCTTGGAATCGATAACGGGTACACCAATACATTACTCTACGGAATGACACACGTAGAATAGATGAACTAAAATCAAACAAATATGGGAAGATCTCACCAATTTGAAACACTCCTGTGAAGATGCCGGTGTCTTGGAACTTCCAGGGCTCACAGTCACAGCTCCATGTCACTGCTCCTGATAACAATTAATGGCCTAGGCAGGCAGATGAGTTGGTGTGTCACCTGATGGTAAGTAGTCCCCGCAGCACATGGGCTATTTCAATACCAAGGGCACAGCTGAACAGATGCCCATCAATCTTTCTTGATTGATTCTAGTAGTAGGTTTTTTTTTTTTTCGTATAACTCCTTTATGTAGGTAGTTGCAATTTGATAGTCATCGATATCAATGTTACACTAGATAAGACGTTCTTTGTGAGAAATGGTTCCCACCTAGGTGCAGTACATGTACCGCACACGAATCTTTCAAAAACGCATAAGCGCCATGAAATTCGCGGCGCTTTCGACCTTTTGTTCGCGAGAAAACTACATCCCGAAAAGGATCTAGCGCTGCATGGTTATACTGTTTGGTTAGACGACTAATTATTTGTTCTACGCTGCAGCGATTTAGTTTCAACTTTTACCAAAATCGAACGAGACATTTTTATGGAATAGCTTCTCTATACGAAGTAATTTTATCTAAATTTTGATAGTTGTGCCACAAATGACAGTCACACATGAAAGACACACGACAGCTACACACGTGAGTCACACATGACAGTCACATACGTGAACCACACATGACAGCCACATACGTGGGCCAAATATGACAATCACACACGTGAGTCACACACGACAGCTACACATAACAGTCACCAGTTATCATAATTTACCTCAAGTTATTAGTTATGGTACTCACGTCAGAATCTGTGCCAGCTGATGTCGATAACCAAGCGGTTGTGGCTACAACGTAGGACGATCCCGCTTCTGATGTAGGATGACGGTAATAAAATCCATTGTGTTAATTATTTAATTATTATTATCACGACACGTTATAATTAACGGATTAACGGTTTTATCCGAATATCTGCGACAACTTGTTACTTTACACACACACTTTAGTAGACACGCGTTTGTCACTGTTTCACTGCCGACTGCTGGATCTCGAATATGCCTTGTCTACGATCCGGACGCGGTTTATATTGCAAACTGTCATGCTCCCACCCTTACTCTGACTGTGGGTAGTGAAATAGAACCACAATCGGGTTTCCTTTAATAAAATTCCTTCTGCAACTACCCGTAGATTCCTTAGGGCCAATTTACAATTATTTATCATATGGGTTATACACAAGAACACCCCGACATATACGAAAATTATGATTATTTTATTTAGTATGGGGTGTAATTAAATAATAATGTACGAACAGTTTATTTAAAATTATTTCAATTAGTAATTGTGCTTTTTACGTACACTATATTGCATGTAGTGAGAATTGAACAATGGTGTGGAATTTTATAATAAGAAAATGAAACTTACACAAAATAAAATGTGGTAAGTGTTATGCCCCGTTCACATAATCGCCCAACATCGGCAACTATAGGCGATGACGGTAATGTGTACGGCTTATTGCCTTTCATTGCCGATATTCGTGTACATCAAGCAGTGTTGCTAACGAAATATTTTTCATTCCCAAATCTGGAGAATGTAGCGGTTCCGCGAAGTATAGTAAATAAAATTATGCTTATGTTAAAATAAGTAACAAATTATTTATAATGTTGACTCGTGTAGTGTTTTTTTTGTAATGCATTTTTATTGTTAATCTTATATTATTATAATACTAAATAACTCACATTACAGTGTAATGACTCTGATAATTTAACTCGTTATCATAAAATGAACCAATTAAATTATTAAGATATACACCCACAATTTAGGGATTTGTTCCAAAACTTATAACCCTGGTAAAATTTTACAACATTCGTGTTCGGGGTTTTTCGCCAACTGTCGGTAATCAGAGTGAGAGTAAAGTGAGAATACCCATGTTTGCCTGTCATCGTCGACGATCCGCTAGTTATGGATTTCTAGCCACATGCCCCGCGGGTTTGTGACAGTGTATTGCTATAGAAATTTAATTTTTCATTAAAAAAATATCGAAATACAAGTTTCAGTAACAACAGCTAGCATTTTCCGGAGCTATCAGTTACTTCCGTATAATAATTGGTTCAGTTTGATCACAATACGAAATCTATTCAGAAATAAGTATCATAGTTTATAAGTGATTGTACATGATTTAAACTATATATTTGAATATTATGATTTATATCTGTATGAATATCACTCCGCTTATGCCGATGACGTGCATTGCGTTTACAGAAACCCGGTCTTCTCAAAATATTTGTTCATTTATTGTTATAAGGTCCGCCTACTTCCACTTTAGCTTGCTATTGCGGGTTGATATTTCTACAATATATACTAAAAGAAAATAAATAAAATTATAGATGTACAGAAAATGTTTATTTCAAACAAGAATATACAAAAAATACTTTAAAATAAATAAGTCGAATTATAGGACAGGGCACGCGTGCGTTTCAGCTGTATCTGCACCTAGTTGCCTGCTGCAACTTCTTCGGTTTCATTTTCTTATTATAAAATTCCACATCATTGTTCAATTCTCACTACATGCAATATAGTGTACGTAAAAAGCACAATTACTAATTGAAATAATTCTAAATAAACTGTTTGTACATTATTATTTAATTACACCCCATACTAAATAAAATAATCATAATTTTCGTATATTTTTATATTTTTGACAAAGATGACACAATTGACATCTGTGGACGTCTGTGGATATATACGACCAAAAACCTTCATCGTCCATTACCAATTCAAGTTTTTAATCCAACTAATATGTCTGTTATTAATAACTTCGTTTTTTTATGAAATTCTACTACGAGTTTTATGAGTACCTGCTTTAAAAAACACTAGGCATTGCGGGCTTTGCGATTAGTTAAATGATTGACTTCCAAAATGAAAAATAAATGTCGTTGAATCATATGCCAGCCTACGTGGCAAAGTTGGTTAGACGTCGGCTGTGAACTGAGAGGTCGCGGGTTCGATCCCCGCCCCGCTAGAAATGTTTGTTCTACCCACAAATACTCCTTTCGGGTCTGGGTATTGTGAGACTGAAAAGACACACGACACAAGACTCGATCTTAGTGTGGGGTCAGGACTATGTACGTGACTGTTGGGTGTTATTTATTATTTTCATTATATTTATGACATCTCATCTCAAAACCAGCATTCTACCATAGCCAATTCACCCATTGATTTGAACCAGGTATTAGTGGTACTTGTTATAATTCAGAGCTATGTGATGAATAAGGGTTCATCCACCAGAGTTATTTGGTTTATAATTTTACGACCAGCCAATTCTATCAATCCAATTAATTCTATGTCTCTGCTCGTGCTGCTCTGATTCTGTTCATCTTATTATGTCTACTTAATATTATAAATTCAAACGAAACTCTTTGTATGTCGTCTGTCTGTTTTTATTAATGGAAAATGAGAAAACAAATCACCTGATGGTAAGTAATCACTACCGCCCATGAACATCCATAACGTTCGGATCAAAGATGTATTGCGTGTCCATGAAATGGCAGAGGAGTGGAAAGGAGAAAGGATGGGAAGAAGAAAAGAGCATTGGGCATCCAGCAATCTCACTTACCGAATGCAATGGAAAAGCTGTTACTTCACGTTGATCATTCATGCTGAGCAATAACTGACAACAGCGTGGCTCTAACACTTCTGTTTGTTTGACAGTCTAGTGCCTGTTAAACTTTTACGCCTAAACCACTGAACCAATTGCCTTGTGTGAGCTGTGTAAACGGGTAAAGTTACGTTATCTATTACGTTTATAAGGCAAAATTTTTAATCCTAATAAATTTCAAAAAATATATCCGTCGTAATTTATATAAGTCTATCTTCTTGTTATTCAATATAATCGTTTCAATAATTATTTAAATAATGTATTATTTTCTATTTTGTGTTTATAACCATGATATTAATTGTAATACAAATAATAAGTTACTTTAAGGGTTGTTCTGGCTATCTACGACGCTCTATTTGCATGTAAATGGATGGTATGCTAGAAAGTATGAGGCGAATAAAATAGGACAGGATTGAGGTATGGCATCGAATGAAACTTGATAAGACGGGATGTAACGGGAAGGAATCAGAAATGTTAATGATGATTCAAAACAACAACAACTCAAGGGCGATAATAAGAACATATTGTTTTCTTATGTAGTGTAAAATATATCCCTAGAAAAAACGCTGTTTTTACGATTACAAATACCTAGTTATGTTGCGGTAAATTCTTAACATCCACCATCTTCTACTTATCTGTTTACTCGGTATTATTTGTTTTTTGTATATATTCATAAAACTCGTATCTATACGCGCTTTTTAAATATATTTCGTGGCAACCGCTAATGCATCGACGTCGATCGACGGCCATTTTTGACGACTTATCTATTGACAACTCGCTCGAATACGTGGCGAGGTGCGCAAAATTTGTGGCAATGATGCGCAAACGTGTCATCGCCTATCATCGGCGAACATCGACGATTGTGTGAACGCGCCATAACAGTTTTGTAACCCGGCTTGATCTGTACGTTTTGATTCATTCGAGTGGAAATAACATTTGTTGGTGTGTTCTTGCTGTGATGGCCACCTAATTGGCACATCATGAGAGTACTGTTTATATGTTTTTATTCATATGTGAATATGTGTATCTATACATGTATACTTATATATGTGTATATGTATTTAAATACTATGCTATCTATAATTGTTATTGTTTAATGTCTTTATTTTACCATATTTTCTCTATTTCTTGTGACAATTCCTTATTGTACTTTGTGCGCGTGTGCCAATTAAATGCCACATTTAGAAGTTACACTTTAATAAATTTGTAGTGTTAAATTTCATATAATTGCGTAGAGACTGACCTGATGCCCTTTTGAACGTTAACTCAAGTAACCTTGCCATTAGGTCAATAATAATATTGGTCAAAAATGGAAACACAAAATACTACAGCTAATGATCATCAATATTTACCTCAAATGACAAAAAAAAACAAAATTGGCTTACTCTCGTATAAAATAAGAATACGAGAAAGAATTTATACGCAATAATATCACACTGTGTTTTTATTCTATTGAAACGTTTACCGTAAAACTTAGAATAACCCAAAGTAAGTGCTAATTTTATCACCCAACAGCATAACGATTGCGATAATTTCGCACATAGCGTTATTTCAAATTATTGTTTGTACTTGACATTTGCTATTTGCATCATAAAATAGTGTACATTTTAGCAGTCCTTATTTCTAAGATCTACTTTAAACAAAAACCTACAATAAACTTTTTTCAGTAAAAATTGCACATTTAATGTAATGTTTGATTTGTGCAATTGGCAGAGTTTAACTTTTTGTGACTCTTTCAAGTCACAAAAAGTTGACTCCTTCAAGTCGATCTTTGAAACGATTTTGAATAGATCGGAATGAAATTATGCAAATAAACCGGAATCTTGGACATATTTACTTTTTATTTCTAAATTCGACCTTCAAGAGGAGGAAGGTGTTGCGAATTTTGTATGCAGAATAATATTATTTTTGTACTCACAAGAAGATAGAGTTGAGATCATTCATTGCATTGGACAACAAATATTAACTACACCCGGTTAGTTCTCTTATCTGGCAAATACAAACTAAATACCCCACTATTACGTAACAGAGATGACCGACTCATCGTCACATTATACAGAATCAAAGACAAGGCCTCATGCAACAGCAGTGCATGCGTTGCAAAACGTTTCGTTATATAACCAGCACGCTGTTGCAACTTGCAATGTTGGCTGCCTTGACAGTTGGTTCGCGGTCGCTGCCGGTCGCGATCGACATCTGCGTTCCAATTTTGAATTGACGATGTCGGTCGATCTTGATTTTTAAATTGTTTACGGCTCTGGATATCTGCGTAGTAGAGTTTGCTTATTTATTTGGGTAGTCCTTTAAGATTATTGATCCTTAAATGTTCTATTTTTTATTATTTATTTTTCCTGGAAATACTAAAAACTAGACTTTCTAAAGTAGGTTCAAATACGGTCATCATTCAATGTTAGCTTAGATGATTGCTCATAAGAAGGATTGTAAAGAGCTGTTAAATGATTAGTTCGAAACTCATAATGTCCTGTACCAAAGATTTTCTCAAATATCATCACTGTCTAAAGAGGCAATTCCTGCAATCGACCTATACTACCTTTTAGTTTTTCAATTTTATCCCATAAATAAGTAATAACCTTCTACTCTTTCCGACCGCCCAACGGCGATGTTATCCGACGTTGAAATATTGAAGGCTGTAAAATAGGAAATATTATGAGTGAATTGCTTGTGCGTGTTCTGAATGTCGTGCGAAAGTGCACTTTAATGTTTTGGAGTGTTAGTAATGGGTCTCGGAACAAGCATGCTTTGTTCCATATGATATAATACTTGCCGGCGTTCGTGCATTCCGACTATGAGAGTATACGATGAATATAATAAATTGAATGGATATTATTGTTTGAAAATGATTTGCATATGTATATTGTGCAGTGAGTAATTTAGTAGTCTCGTATTAATACGTGCATGGGTCTATTGAAAGCTGTATGGCTTGGGATTGATTCCCAGATTGGGGTTTTCACGTTAAAAATATAATATGTGTTTTTTGGCTCTGAATTTCTTCCCTAAATGCCGAATGCTCGCCTCCATATTCAGATCGAAATTAGGTCGGTGAATCGTGCGTGTCGCTGTTAACGCCGGGAAGGTTATAGTGTTAGCTTGAATGTATTATTTATTTATTTTATACTGCATTGTACACCATTCAAAAGATATATTATACTAGAATCTAAAATGTGAAAAAATCCGGGATATTTTGTTCACACTTAAATATTTAAAATTCGAACATTTAAAAACAATGGAATAAAAAGTTATGTCATAAATGTAACAATAGTGTTTTATTATTTTCGCCTTGACAGATTTAAAAAGTTTCAACCATCGTACTAAACAGTGGCAACAATTTAGGCGGTTTTGAAACGTTCAGATGGGCTGTTGCCACAATTTCATTAGAATGTGGTCGCCGGTTGCGTTTTTATTTGCTCATTGCATTTGCTTACCCAATTGTAATACATTATTGGCGGAACTCGGATTCCTATTGTCATGGTGAATTGGAAATTTAATGGTGTAGGTTCGGTGATCGGATGTAGATACATATCTTATATGTAATTTATTCTTACTGCATGTTTCATTTCTATAGTAGCACTACTCTATAAAGATTAGCAATAATATAGAGGAAAGAAAGAAAGAAGACATATTGACGCATAATTGATAGTATAATATGAGATGATTATCGTGTGGTTGACACAAATATGTCGGTCTCCGGTAATCCGATTAAAAGGCGGTTCTGATTGAGGAGATTTTGCAGATACAAAATATTTTGTTGTTACCAATGCATTTGCGTATTTCTGCTTTTAATTTCATATAGTCTTCGCTAAATTATATTCAGCATTTTTATATTTTTTATACTACTATTTACTAACATTCACCTCGAGGGATCTGTATTTTAATTTGATGTAGATTATTATAATACACACAGGGGATATAATGGAATGCGACATTTCAGTGGCACTTTGTCGTCAGTTCATAGGTCTCTAGAGATATGCGTTATTAACCTTCGCTTCCGCTTTCTCCTGTAAGTGACAGTGAAGAACATTGACGGCCTTATTCACATACAGTTTCAAAAAGTATATAAGTTACAAGCGGCCCGGCCCAGCTTCGCCCGGGTACAATAGATTTCTGTACATTAATATGTACGTATTATACATATAAACCTTCCTCTTGAATCACTCTATCCATTATAAAAAATCGCATCAAAATCCGTTGCGTAGTTTTAAAGATTTAAGCATACAAAGTGACATAGGGACAGAGAAAGCGACTTAGTTTTATACTATGTAGTGATTGAACGTTTTGTCCCTTTCGAACGACTTATGAATTCAGTTGAGAGAAGAAGACAAAACATTCGATGGTCAAAATAGGTTTTAAAACTGTTTGAGAATAAAGCCTTGAATGTTTTATTTAAATTGTTGTCTGTGTAAGAATGGATTCCAATAGACACTTATTTTGAGGTTTATTTATTTTATATAAATTATCTTTTTTGAGTTATCTTGCAATATGGAGAGTTTGAGAAAAAAAATTACAGATTTAGGTCAAAATAAATTGAATGGGATAGGTAGGAGGGAACATAAACATGCTTTTGCTCAAGAATATTTCAAAATATTGTATTTTGATGTAATTCTTCTGTTTTAAACACACATAATGACAGACGAATCGTTTAATTCGTAAATATTAATCGTTATTATTGTGTAAGGTGACGAACATATAGCCAAACCTCCTTAATAAATGATTAAATTCATAAATAACCTGACAACGAGTTTATATCATAAAAGTAAACAGGCGAACACAAATCCCATACTCATGGAACACGAACGTCTCATAGGCTGAATATTTAGTTCCTGCATTTTCTCTCAATGACACGCTTGGTATTACGTACTCGGTTACAACACCGCCCATTGGATCCACTTTCCCAGGTTTGATTCGAGGACGCCGTCAGTGCCGTGATCGCACAGATTTCACGGCTAACTCATCGGTCATCTGATTTCAATGGTAGGGGTTAAGCTTTGATTTAAATTATGTAATTAATTTCATTTCAGTTCAGATGAAAAGATGGATCAATTATTATTTTTGTTTCCGGCAACATTTATAAATTACTAGTAGCTGTAGTAGTATATCTTTCGCCCCGTGAACACGAAAGCTGTAGAGTAATCGAAACGTCAGGAAGTCAAAAATGTAAAACTTAAATTAAATCCGCGATAAAATCCGTAAATTATAGTTTTATTTCAATGTAGTATATCTTGTTACGCATATTGGTAAATTGCTTTCTAAACACATCTTTAAATTAATTAAGATACGATGATGGAAATAACCTAATTTCATATCTTTACTGAGTTTTTTTAAATCGATGAATGAATTCCATTCATTGATTGATGGAGATATACATAGGTTCTTGTCAAAACTTACTCAAAATACTAAACGAAAAAGCAAGCTATATCTTAACATTGATTTTATGTATTATATTTAATTGGAATTTTAATAGAAAGTATAGAATATAGAAATGATTAAACGCGATTGTTGTCAAGGAGATCTAGTGCATATTGAACCTTTGTAGCTCGTATGGCCTCGTTGGCGTCTTTGGATGACGAAACGACGTGCGGGATTTTTGCCAATTTTGTCTCACGTCAATGTTGCAACCTTTCTAATGTACTTGACGATTGCGAGCGAGCGGTCGGTTCATGGAGGCGAGTAGTCACCTCACCATGAACTATAATCAATAAAGTAAATTGCTGAGACAGGACCATAACGCTGCCTTCAAAATAAAGGACTGCATTTAATTGTACGGCGGCAAGTCATAAGAGCATTATAAGGTCATAAGGTCATTATGACCAATGATGAAAACAGACAATATGGTGAGCCCATAAATAAAAATTTGAGTTAAAGGCGGGCTGAAGAAAATGTTTTTCCTTATAGATCAATTCGGCCCGTTCATTTTGATGATGATTTTAAGATGATGTCCTGATCGGACGGATATGACCACTCTTTAATTACCTTGATAACAGTGATCCAATAATTATATTTTTATACGCGAAATCGAACCCAGAACCTCGCCATTATCAGTCCACACCTGTTGACTACAGTTCGTGCCTTTGACACCGTCATTCAGTTGCGCAGCTGGCGCACCGCGCTGGCTCGATCTTAATGGCTTTTATTTCTCATTGTACAATTTCCTTCCGCGTGGCGTTTTGTGTAGTTTACCATGAACAGCCCATTATGTTATGTAATGCGCTTGTTGCGAGCAAACATTACCGACACACATACGTGTGTTAGGTCGAGACGTGTAATATGAACGTAATAACCGTGTTAGTTTATCTCGGTTAATTAGTATTTAAAATTCGGACACTTAATTTGACCTGAATGTCACAATGATTTTTTTTATCGAAATTAAAGCGCCTTGAGCTTACTTTGCCATTGTTACGGGTAAATTAAGTATTTTTTGCTAAGCACTCTCCTTATGCATCCTGACAGCCTCTTTGGCGCAAAAACACGCCGGCTGTAATAAAAGATATCACGAGTTCGATCCCCGCACCGAGAAAAAATCCACAGGTATTTTTTTCAAGGCTGGGTGATGTGAGACCGAAAAGTCTCTCACATTCCTGTCATCACGACACAAGACTCGAGCTGAGTGTGGAGTCACTACTATGTATGTGACTGTTCGGTGTATTTATATTTATCATTTATTTATCGCTTTCGATGCGTAATTTTAAAATGGTCTGTCTGATATGTTTATTCCTGTTCATAGCGGAACCCGCGGATACACAAATTCTTCCATAATTTCCGATTGCGTGTTTGAATTTTTACATTCTCCATGGAAACAATTTTAAGGTGTTTTACGTAAGCATTGTCGGGTATACACACAATGCGTAGATTGGTCTCGTTGAATGTCGGGTTCGATCATTTTTCCGCGTGGTGAACACAGAGCAATAGAGCTGTCATGTCGGCGGAGATTGAGAGAATAATTGACGCGGTTTCTTCAAACAAAATTTGTAGATGCTATTAACTTTAAATTATTGAACTATTGTGTACTAAGATTTAAATTATTTGCATAATGTTTGTTATTGCAATATTGATTTTCTTTTACTTCAAAATCAAGTTAGTTGTTTTTTGTTTTTATTTTTTAATTATATTTGCTTATGCACGGAAATGGAAAGTTGTATTTCGGAAGTATAAGAAATTATTTTAAATTTATCTTTTAATATTATTGCACTTACTTCGCCATAGAACCTATCGAAAAACAAGGAGTTTACAATCCGAGAAGTGTGTATAATCCGACACGAAGTTTGAATTTTCGACGTCCGTGGTAAGAATTAAGATTTCCACTTCTAAAAATCAACATAGATAATATCTATTATATTTATCATTTTCTCCGAACTTGTTCTATGATTACGACGTACGATAATTGATTCCAAAATGTTTGGAGTATCATGGACCTATAGCGTCCGAACATTTCAACTTCGTATCTAGTCATATCTATCATACTGTAACGCCCTGTATCGCTAAATTACTTTTTTCCTAATGCAACAAGCACGAGATTATGTACGAGAGCTAGTAATAGTAAGCACATAGCAGTGACATAGTGAATGCGTAGTTTCCACTTGAGTTGCGTAAACACGCGCGCCTTCCTTCCCCGGTGAACCACTGTTACGTCACGTTTGGCACATATACTTGTACACATTGCATTCCAATTTCTTTCCCGCACTATTATAAGACGTCAAATAAGTTTTATTTATGTATTTATTATTTCTTAATTAAACACCACATACAGTAATAAGACAAAAAAATGACAACACGTTAAAATAAGGGTGACAATTGGCGGTCTTATCGCTTAACGCGATTTCTTCCAAACAACTATTAAATATATTTATTTATTTACTTATTCTTTATTACACAAAAAGAAATCTAATACACAAAAAGTACAATTATCGTTGAAAGGCAATGTCTTACAGACAACCATGGGATGGATTTAAGAATAGAGTAAATATACTATGCCCTATGTTTAAACTGTAGTATATGTTTTAAGAGTTTAAAAGATAGAGCCTACCTAGAAAGGAAGAATATTGCAAATACAAATAATTTGATAATACATATATTTAAGTAGTTCATTTAATTGATTTATAATTATTATCGTCAGTAAAAAATATTATGATGGAGCACATAAATCTGTACAAAGAACTTCTTTTATGACCCAGGATTTGATGAATTTATCCCACAGTCTAACACGCCGACGTGGTGCGAGTTGGCAGACTTTCTATACACAATAGAAATATCAGAATAATTTAAAAAAAATATGAATTTGCCCTGCAAATGCGAAGGAGTGCTAAAAGTAATTCGGTGTCAATATCATACGCACAATTAAGATCAATGCCATAGTTAAGTAGTTAAAAATAATATATGTACATTTGGCTACATTTACTTTGTTAATATTATTCAGCTCGAGGATTTAACAAAAATAGTACATTATTTTACAGTTGATAACCTTAAGGGATTTAATAAAGTTTTTTTTTTGAAGACTTAATGATCTTGATAACCTTAACTTCATACTTGACATATTTTTATATTTCCTGTGTTCCAACAGGTAAACAATCGGCTGTGAACCAAGAGGTTGTGGATTCGATTCTTGCGTCAAAAAATTTTCTGTCTGAGTTTTATAGAACCGAAATTCCCTTCTAATCACCAAGAGTGAAGACAATTCACATATATGCAAAAACTACGACAGACTAGTACTATTATAAACGTATATACGCTATTTCAGAAATCATATTAAGAGACAAATAGTGGAATCGGAACAAATACCATTTAGGTTTTATATTATTATAGATTGTTTGTGGTCTTTTGGCTTCCGAATGCATTGTCGTCATGCTGTTATTAAAATATTAGGAACAGTTTTTTCTATTCAAATTTTATTAAATTGGACATGTTTATACTATTAGATTACGAATGTAAATGCTTGTTCTTTATAATATGAAAACATATCTAAAACAAAGCATTAAATTGAAGATTTTTAATTTAAATTCTAGTTCTAAATTTCGACACATGTATGGATGTGTAGCTGCTAAAGCTGCTAAGCTTCTAAGCTGTATGGTCAGCTTAGGCGATTTATAAAAAGGATTTATTCAGATTAAGTTATATTCGTGTTAGCTTCCAAATAGACTATAATATATTTAGCAATTATATTTTAGCAATTTTTTATTCATATACTAAAAAGTATAGAAAGCACTAAATTCCAGTGGCATTATTTTCCAATCGACCTGCATGATGCAGAGACGACCTGAAGTATGTGTACAAATATTAAATTAAAATGGAAAGAAACAAAAATAATTGACATGATAACTATAAACGTAAGTGAGTAATTTTATAACATATATAATTAGAAACTAATTATACCCCTGGATATAAAAACCACGTATTTGCACGAAGATGACGTAATGTAGTTTTTGCATAATCAATTTTTGCTTAGGCGCCGCTTAAAAGCTTTAGAATATGTGTATTAACGGGTTCAATAGTTTTACATACAAACACAAAAGACTTGATTAATGGTCTGTTGTATAATGTTTTAGATCGTAGCTTGTTTCTTTATTTTTTAAATTATTAACCGACTTCAATAATATGAGGAAGTTCTCAATTCATCAGAATTTTATTTTTTATATATTCATTTAAATCTTTATTGTACATAAATATAGCTAAAAACACTATAAAATAAGAATAATAAAAAAAATAAGTAATATATTTTTTACAGCTATTTAGGAATTTGGATATCTTCTTCCACGGAGATGGAAGAATTGATTTCGTAAACTGGGACCATTGAGATATTATACTAGAAGGGACACTGCAAACAAAATTATTTTACCAAAATGAACGTTACCGTACCACCCCTCCTGTTTCTGTCTCTGTCACACCTACGCAGTAACATCATCTTCGCTCTCGCTTCATTGGGTTCTTATACCAGTACAATACGCAGAGATTTTGTTCCCGATGTCCGTTCTTCTATAATTCCTCAATTCCTTTGACCAATATTATCTTGATAATTTTCGTTAATTCAAAATAGTATCAATACTGACGTCTAAAGATATTTTGCCTGATTTTGATTATAAAATGTGGTATATCTCTGTCCTTGATTTTTAAACATTTGCAATTTTATTAATGTCACTGTTTGACCCAGAATCTTTCTGATATGTTATAGTTATTTAATTATTCCAACTTTATATTTTTATGGCTTTATCATACCAAAATATATTCAAAGCTACAAAAACTACTTAAAAATAAATAAAAAACAATTGTCAATACGTTTTGTGACCCACAAATGCATACAAATTGCAAATGAAAGCACACTATTCACTATGTCAGTAGACATTGCTTTTTTTATTAATGCATCGACATTCACGTTCGAGATCTTTCAAACTCGTGCGATTATGTCGAGTGATGACATGCCGGAAGGAAATTATCACACAAAACATCTTTACAACTCGAAAATGAAAGGTTGTGATTATTTTGATTGCAACATAAAATTTTCGAAGTTGTGTAATTTCATTATTGAATACATAAGCGTATCGATATTACTGTATCAGCCCATATACGTCCCACTGCAGGGCACGGGCCTCCTCTACAATCGAGAGTACGATTGAGAGTGGTTAGGCCATATAGTCCACCACGCTGGCCTAATGCGGGTTGGCGGACTTACATACCATAGAAATTCTATAAATCGCTATGGTATGCAGGTTTCCTCACGATGTTTTCCTTCACCGTTTTAGTGCGTTAATCAATACACACATGACTCCGAAAAGTCAGAGGTGTGCCCTGGGATTCGAACCCGCGAGCGATGATCGATATTAGCTCATATGTAAATTTGTATTTCCTAGATTGTCTCGGTGGCACGATTGTACTACGGTATGATTGCAAAGCTGATGTCTAGGATTTAATTCGGGATCGGGTATTGGATTTTTCTATTAAATATCTATGTGTATACTGTATTATTTCAATATATTCATACCCGAATCATACCAAGTGTTCATCACAAAAAATGATCCTTCCAACGGAGATACCAGTTCTTCGTATATAGGTATATTTTATTCGAATATTAAATGTGAAATTTTGTATTGTTATTCTTATTTGTAATTAACATTGAAATTAATTTTTACCCACTGTGACCTGTACTTTCAAGACTAACTACATCCTTTTTATGGCTTTAAACATTGAAATTATTTTCATTGTGTTTATTTCCCTAACTGAATTCCATTTAAAGAGGTAAGACTACAGTTTGGTTACCTTGGACTAATTGAGGTAAAGACTGGCACGGTCAGGGTAGCATACAATTTAAAAAAACCGACATTGCGCAAAGGTATTGTTGTCTTTTTTCATTCGGTCACTGAGCACGGATGTCATTCTTGGACTTCCGATTTACTTTTATTCCTCTAGTTATTTTCCTTCCCATTCTTTACTCATTTTAGAAGGGTGAATACGCAATTAAGGAAAAAAATATTTTTTATAGATATTGCTAATCGTGTGCCATTAAATGTGTAATATGCCCGTTTCTGAAACCTATGCAAGAGAAAAAAAAACCTTTTCTTTTTTCGGAATAATGTTTCATCATCATCATCATATCAGCCACAGGAAGTCCACTGCTGAACATAGGCCTCCCCCAATGATCTCCACAATGACCTGTTGGAAGCGGCCTGCATCCAGCGACTTCCTGCGACCTTAGTCAGATCGTCCGTCCACCTTGTGGGCGGGCGTCCGACACTTCGCTTGCCTGTACGTGGCCTCCACTCGAGAACCTTTCGGCCCCAACGGCCATCGGTTCTACGAGCTATGTGCCCGGCCCATTGCCACTTCAACTTGCCAATCCTATGGGCTATGTCGGTAACCTTGGTTCTCCTACGGATCTCCTCATTTCTGATTCGATCTCGTAGGGAAACACCGAGCATAGCCCGCTCCATGGCTCGTTGAGTGACTTTGAGCCTTTTAATGAGGCCCACAGTGAGAGGCCACGTCTCGGTGCCGTATGTCATCACTGGCAACACACAACTATCGAAGACTTTCGATTTTAAGCACTGAGGTATTATGGACGAGAAGACGTCGCGAAGTTTCCCGAACGCTGCCCAACCGAGTTGGATTCGCCGATTGACCTCTCTCTCGAAGTTGGACCTGCCTAACCGGACCACTTGTCCTAAATAGACATATTCGTCTACAACTTCGAGAGTCGAGCCCCCAACTCCAATGGGGGTGGGCACAACATGGATATTCGACATGATCTTCGTTTTATCCATGTTCATTTTAAGACCCACCTGTTGGGAAACTCGATCAAGGTCTTCGAGCATAGTGCTAAGGTCTTCCAGCGATTCTGCCAAGACTACAATATCGTCGGCAAATCGAAGGTGAGTAATATACTCGCCGTTGATGTTGATGCCGAATCCTTTCCACTGCAAGAGCTTGAAGGCATTTTCCAGCGCGGCAGTGAACAGTTTCGGAGATATGACATCTCCCTGTCTCACGCCTCTCTGTAGTGGAATAGCCTTCGTGCTCTGATCCTGTACTCGGACCGACATGGTGGCGTTGTTGTATATACACCTCAACACTTCGATGTACCGATAGTCTATGTGGCACCGCTGAAGAGACTGTAGCACAGCCCAGGTCTCGATCGAATCAAAGGCTTTCTCATAGTCCACAAACGCTAAACAAAGCGGCAAGTTATACTCCTCGGTTTTTTGTATAACTTGCCGAAGCGTTAATAATGTTTGACCACATCGAAAAATCTCGATAAAACTGCTGCACATGTTTTTATCTTCTGTTTCCTCAACAATGAGGTCACAATTTATAGCAAAAAAAAAAATAATTAAGACACATGTGCTAGTCATCAAAAAAAAGATTTTCGATACAAACGAGATGTAATATTAAAAAAAAAACTCTACCCGGACTTGGTACGTTTTGTATTGCGTCTTATGCAAATTATACCTTTTTTTCATTTGACTAAGCTAAGTATGTTACTCCTTATGACGATTTTATTTGCTAACTCTCGTTTCCGATGATGTCATTATAGTGTTTACTATATCGGGCCTTTCAGTTTTATGACTTTTACGGCTGTATTGTATAATAGATTAGTGTCGAGTTACTAAACATTTAACTGTTGAATTTATTATTTAACATACTTTGAATGTATTCCTTATAAGTAAGACATTTTGAGCTTCCAATATTTGCTACCTATATGTATTTTTTATGGCAATAAATGGCCTGACGTGTGTCCCATTCACCTGATTTTAAGCGATATGACCGCTCATGGACAGCAGCAAAACAAACAATACCATGAATTACAAAGCAATGCTTGGCATTCCACTGCGCTCGCCATAAATAAACAACACCCAACAGTCACATACATAGTCATGACCCCGCACTAAGATGGACTCTCGTGGCGTGGGTATCAGGAACTACGAGAGACTTTTCGGTCTACATTCTGCCATCCTGAAACATCAGATGTTAAGTATCAATATGTACTAATTTACATATTGATACTTAACATCTTAAATCAGTAGTACTCTGGCTACTATATCCTTTAAAGCCGAATACTGCAGTGCATTTACACAGCTGTGCGTGGTACCTATCTAGGTGGCGTCTCACATATGAGAGTCCTACAACCAGTAAATGTACTGCATTTTTTTAATAAAGGATAGGCTTTAAAACTCGCCTTTCGTTAGCTCAAACGAAGCCGGAAGGCCTATGCTAGTATTACCGCTATTAAAATCAGATATAGAAATAGGTTTATTGGTGCTCATCCCGTGCGTCACGATGCGTCAAATCCATAATTAAAATTATTGAGAAAGTTATTTAAGTTGTTCTATATTTTTATTCATATTTTTTTTTATTTTCAGGTAAACATCATGCGGTATAGTGAGTGGATTACCCCAAAGGTTACTTAACATTAATCTGACTCATAAGTCATAACGCAACATCGTTTTATGGTCCATAAAAATCTCCGCTGGAATTTCTCAAAAGATCAAGTCTGAGTTCGAGACACAGTAACCCACTTTGACTGCATGAGGTAACTCTGTCTTAGCTAATTATCGTTAATTGTTGATGCAATCGATTTTTGTTTTGGTGCCTGTAGTAGTCACTATTTATGGTGAATATGTGTAATATTGTAGTAGAATACAATTAGTAATATTTATCGGCTCGTTTGATACACGCCACGTCTTCACACCGTTTCCGTCATCAAAATCTATCCATGTTCCCATTCACCCCTGGTTCGCGTTGTGTATAGTTCGAGACGATAGATGCAAAGAGTATGAATATATAAATACACTACAGTGCCAATGTCAATATTGAGTTAAGATCGTTTAGTGTTTAGTGTTTGTTAAATAATTTAATCCTGTTAAATTAGGAATAAACGTAATCTGCTATGAAATTTTGTCTGTTATCAATTGATGATGCGAGTAAATTTATATTTATATAATGAAAACACATATTGCCTGACAATATTTTGGTTTATGTCGATACGAGAATGAAATTAGACGGCTCTGGTTTTATTAAATTATTGTCTATTGTTTTACGAGGTTGGTGTTGGTATTGTGTTGTATTTATTTATTTTTTTATCGTACACCTTAATCTTAAACTAAACCACTATATAAAAACAATCTGTATCAGCCCATATACGTCCCACTGCAGGGCACGGGCCTCCTCTACAATCGACAGTACGATTGAGAGTGGTTAGGCCATATAGTCCACCACGCTGGCCTAGTGCGTGTTGGCGGACTTACATACCATATACATTTTTTATAAATCGCTATGGTATGCAGGTTTCCTCACGATGTTTTCCTTCACCGTTTTAGTGCGTGGTGATTGACTATCAATACACACATGACTCCGAAAAGTCAGAGGTGTGCCCTGGGATTCGAACCCGCGACCACCGTGAACATGTTGGCACTCGCGTCTAGTCCGTTTACCAACAGGCCACCACGCACAATACAATATAAAAACAATACTTTTAAAAAAATAGAAATAGCGGTCTTATTACTCTATAGAAATTATATACATATAATATGTATATTGTATGGTCATTACTTACAATGATTTGAAAACATTTTTGTAGAATATTACATAATATAAGTTAAATGACTACACACGACGTTCACACATGCTATATGTATGCTTTGAACGCATAGGTATTAAAAGGACGATAGACTTTACGACCTGACAACATTGACGTTTAACAAATATTTGTGGAAAAGACTAAACATTTGACGATCGATTTATGTCGGTGCGAGGGTTGGTTGTGTGGTAACTTGTTTCATAGTTTGCTTAACTAATCTAACTTACTAACTGCGGTATGGAGACGAATAATGTATAAGAAGATAATATTAAATATACCCAACAGTTACCCCAAGCTCCCCAGCCCCAGCTAACCCCCTATATATAAGCTCCTGAACCCAAACTAAGATCGAGTCTTGTGTCGTGTTCCAGAAACTTCGAGAAACTTGTCGGACTCACAAACACCCAGATCCGAAAATAATACCTATAGATTATAGAAACATTTGTCTCCGTGGAGGGATCGAAAATGTAGCCTCTCGTTTCATAGCTGGCATCTAACCAACTGCGCCACATAAGCTATCTTTTATTTCATCGGCTCTATCTCTACCACTCAGGTGCAAGCGTGAATTTAAACACAATTATTCACGTTAGTCCATCATTGCATAACTATGTCTAATATCGAACACTCAGTCACATTGTTTGGCCTTGGCATGCATTCGCGTTTTGATTATCACTGTTGCCACGCAATAATAGCCGTTATTGGCTAGGCGACACGTCCAGCGAATCGAATTAACCTAATTTCCTTTGATGCCGATCTAATTTGCACGGGCACTTAGCTTAATAGATTTGTTTCCGTTGTATGAAGGTTATAGGCTTTTATCGTATAGTACGGTTAATTGGTTGATGTATTCTGGTAATTTAATACCATAGTAACGAAGTTATGGTGATTTTAATTGTGTTAATAGCTTTGACATTATTTTTGACGAACGCAATATCTGTTTGAAATACGTACTTTACTGAATTCGTTTTCCGAATAAATTTTTAAGTCCGTTCTATTTAATTATTTTTATTTATAAATTAAATCAATATTTTTCGCAACATACTTGTATTTGAAAATGCACAAAACACATATTTTAATGTATTTTTTGAGAATATATTTTTATTTACCATATAATACTTGTAACGTGAATTTTATTAATATTAAGGAAAAATGCTTTGAAATCAATGGTTTGAGCTTAATATGCAATTTGCATGTATTCAATGGAATACGCTAAGAATTTTTAGCGTACTTCATAATAAGTTATTATGCATACATAACGTATGCATGCGTTTCAAGTTTCACAATTAAAAGACATCAACGCGCCGCCTTGTGATGATGTTTGATCAACTGATCATTTAGAAAGATAATCTGATTTTATGAAGCATAAGATCTAGTAATATACAGGGAGCGCAAAAAAATGGCGCACTTGCTCAGTTAGGTACAAGGGCATAATATTAATATCGTAATAAAAAAATAATATTTGGAAAATACCTATCCGTTTTGAAGTTATGACCGTTTAAAGTTTTAAGTTTAATCACCACTTTTTCGCATAAAACCAGTTGGAATGGATGAAGAACAAGATTTAAACACTTACGTATTTTTTCGTTTCGTCGTTAATTGAACGGTTAACGAAATATACCACGAAAACCATTTTTAACAGCATCAAAACTTTCTTAGACTTCGCTTTAACCGTTGTTTACACATGGGTAAGGTCATGAACTCTTAGCTGTATAATTTATCCTTCTCTAACTTCAAAAAAGGATATTTTTTGTTTCATTTCAAATAAATCAAGCAATTAAACAGGGACGTACTTAGATTTAAGCGTCAATAAATTAACAACATAATAACTTTAGGTGCAGTTGCATCGTGTATGGATTGACTATTTTGTTTGTCATTATTTTCCTTAGTGTCACAAATCCAAACTGAAAGACACCAAGAAATCACACTGGTCATCGCTTAAATCATGTAAGGTTGCGAATTTAATTATAATTAGAAAAGTTTTGGTAATACCTACATAACATTTAAATTTTCTAAATAATTAATATTCATTGAAAAAATAATCTGATGACACTGATTAATAAAAAATAAGATTTTTAAAATGATGGCCCAATTCGGCCCTATTAGTCAAAGGAAGCCGCCGGTCATAGTGTACTTCGTCGGATCCAACGCGGCTCGATTATTCTTCCTTTGAGGTTGCCGCCGCCCTTTGTGAGCGCGAGCCGAAAGGCGGCAATTTCTTTGTCGGTAACTTTTAGCATTTTGCAAAAGAAGACCGACATCTTGAGGTGTGTTCACACTACACACTTGATATAACTTAATTTGATTAAGTACCTACTCCGATATAAAAGTTACGTTAAAAAAAAGATCTTATTGGACTGATAGAATGGTCCTTACTTGCTCATGAGCTTATAATATTATTTAAATATGTCATCAACCGATCCAGTCAGTTACAAATTGCCTATTTACTTTTGCTTATTATTGTATTTAACATTACTTTAATGTGTTTTGAAAATAATGTTACTTTAAAGTGATAAAATTTCTTCTAAATTTTTATACCTAGAGAAATATCGTCTACCATTATAGCATAGAATTTGCATATGAGACTTCTGTGAGATAAAATTAGTGAAATCAATAAACAATAAGCACTATTTTACTGCACTGGAGACCCCGTGCCCTGCAGTGGCACGTATATGAGCTGATACAGTACTAATACTAATTGTTCACATGAATTATTATGAACTCAAATAGGAAAGCTTTGTATCTAATGTGAACAGGCCTTTATCTTTCAAAAATCAAAATAATAATTTATTTTTTATTAGTTGAATTCGGATTGCGATCGCGTGTGCATGTATTAGTCGTGTGCATATTATTGTAATTCGTTTTCAGTTATTTTGAGTAAATTTTATTAATTTCACTATGCTTTGAACATTACCCAATTTGATAGCTTTTGATGTGACTTGTGTTATGTGAAATGTAAAAGAAAAAGTGATTTGTGCTACCAAACTGTGACAGTGTTTTCGTGCGGGTTTTGGCGGATCCTGCGCTTCCATCCTTGCCTATCAAGGTCATTACGGTTTACATTACAAGGTCAGTTAACTATTTTAGTGGTCATTAATGACAACTAACCAGCCCATATGAGTCACCGACGGCCTCCGTGGCGCAGTTGGTAAGAACTGCCTGTGAAATGAGAGACCGCGGGTTCGGTTTCTGCCCCGAGACAAATAATTTCCATGAACCATAATTATTTTTCTAATACCCGCGACACAAGATTTGTATCTTAGTGTGGGGTTAGTACCCATGTATGTGACTGCTGACAGTATTAATTTAATATCTTTTTTATGTACCCTGAGCGTTATGTACACAATCGCACGACATAAAAGTAAATAATGAGCTCTGCTTATTTATTGTTGAGTGTCTACCGTTCAGTTGTAAGGTTCAATCACTTTAGCGTAATGTGTTAAGGGTTAGCATATGTAACGTTAGTTTTTTTTTCTCGGCATCTTTCTTAATATTCGCTAGCGCCATGCAAATCCGTCTTAATTAAGATGCCTTCACCATATACTATAATGTATATTGGCAGGTGCGCCGTTTTCTTGTCCACCCTGTATTTTCCTAGTTTTTAAAAATTGTGACGTAATTTTAATACATCCTACTTTCAAAATTATTGTGCTTTTAAATTAACCACATGCTTATTATTGCCCACGTAATGCACTTACCGTCAAGAGACTTACACGGCAGTATATAATAACGCATAGATAAATAAAATGTATGTAACACGTCTCATATGCTTAAACCATAATTAAGATAATTTGAAACAAATTACTCACAGTCATTGCTGATGATTGATGATTCCTCTCAAACACGTACAAAAAAAACTTAAAAGACTTAATACACAAACACTGTTTGTCCTTCAAGAGTTGTTTTATCTCACGGTATTTTTGGAACACTAATGAGCCAACGCATTAAAGAGCACAAGTTACACACGAAAAACTTGGAAAGTTATGTCACAACAATTAACTTGACACGGCGATTGTGTTGCATGCTCTCACGGCTTGCGCTGTCAACGCACTTCGATCTTGAGGAGTTTTTACAGCATCTATGGAAATAGAAAAAAAAGTGTCATTTTTAAAAATTAATGTTCGTAACACAGTGATGTCATAAAGATATATTATCCTTCGAATAAGGTAATTTTTTGAATGGGAATATAGGAACACTTTATGACATTGAATGTCAAAAGTAATAAAATAAAATACGATTCAAAATAAAATTTACAAATCATTTAAATTAATATCCCCCCGGTAACTCAAATCGAAATTTCTCGAAACATTGCACTAATAAAATAGTTAGTTCCTTAGCTCGTTATTAAATAGTTCTCGTTCATTCTATAGGAAGTATAATCTGATAGAGATTACGAACGACCATGACTCAGCTATTATAGGATCGGAACTATTAAATGTGCATCAAGAATAGGAAGTGTAGGCTATCAATAACATTAAATGTCAAGCGCCTTCGCAGTACCAACTTACGTCAGTGCACGGATTATAGAACGGGAGAAAAAAATTGCGTAACTAACTGCGACTCAATGACTTGATAGTGTTTAGCTAAAGACGAGACGTTATGGTAATTAACACGTAATAGGTCAGGTATACAATCACGCGATAAATTGGTAATTTTAATTCCTCTCGCATTGTTTGCAATTGTTTAAGAAATGTTAAATAATTTTACAAAATATATACATAATTCACATATTAAATTTACTGTTTCAGAATAAATATTTATATCCAAAGTTACAAAGACAAATGAGAAAGCAGATTCTATTTTAATAACAAATCAGAACAAAGCTGCGTTAAAATAAATTACTCAACTAAAAACACGCAATTTTTCAATTAAACATGTTTACGTGACCCAACACACAAACCTGTTACGTTACAAACAGTCGGGGATGTAATAGAAATAGTTCAATTACATAACTTATACAACCGACTGGTAATCTACTATCAGTTACGTTTGCTTAGGTAAGGCTGTTACAACACCTTACAGGAATCGAGTTAATCGCAACAATAAAAAAACAAAACAAACACGATAACTGACATGAAAGAAATTTGAAAAAGGAACAAAAAAAAAAGAATAAAAAAAGAAAGGAATGCAAGAAGTACTGACGTAGTTTTCAGTAGGGTGCCGGCTTGGCCCGCGACCGGTGCGCGGCGCGAGTTCGCGTTGTGTACTGTGAGTGGCGCGTGCGCCGGCTCGCCGACCGCCCCACGCGCTATCAACAGGGATTACAGAAAACATTACAGAAAATTCGTAATGTGTGTTACGAGGCGGCTTATGTAGAGCTGTGGGTCGCCTCCGATACGGTTTGTTTTCGTCGCGTCAGCGCGTATGGTGCTTCGTGAACGGTATTGTAACCGATTATGTCATTGTATAGTAAGGAGGGTTACGTGCCATCGGAAAGTTTGTTGCATTGTGCATTGAAGATTTTCATGAATGGTGGAGACCCAATAGTGTCTTTTACGAGAATTTTCTAGCAGTGCTATCTCTAGGAAAAGTTGATTTCATGGAGGTACTTACATCATATTGTTAAGGAAAATATTGACCTTTTACTTGTGTTTGGTAGTAACTGGATTCCGACACGTGTGGACCGATTTATGTTTAACCCCGTAGGGTAGAGACGAAAGAACGCATCATTGTAGCATTTTACTGGGTTTCGTTAGTAGGTTGTAGTAATACACATAAATAAGATTACGATAATAATATTCATAAAATATCTACTTTGTTGTTAAATTGTTCTAGTATATTATATGCCATACTTTGAGAAATAATAGACCAAAAAAGGTCGTTTTTTTAGAGCATTTTGTGCCCACTGCAACTTTTGTCAGTCAGGATCAACAGTGGCACACAAAGAATTGACACCGAGCCCCGGAGCTAGGCGAGTCTGTTTGGGACACTAGCCTGTCTTTGACCCGCATCGAAATTAATCAGGAAGAATAAACAGAAATGTCGAATTTCAATAATGTTCAGAACTGTTGCCTAAAGGCTGATAATATAAGAATAATTAAGCCAATAATGTCAAGGAGAGGCTACGTGATCGATCCCATGTCAGACCATCGCGACGACCCCAATGTGGTCATCGAATGACGAAAATCAAAAGCGACACGCAACATTGTGTTGCAAACCATACGTTGCATTTAATCCTATTGTTATGAAATCATTATTTAAAGGATGTCGTTTTGTATGCTTGTTGTGAAAGAAATGTCAAATGGGTTGTGTGACAGCCTTTGTGGCGGACGCAAGATATGAAACGAGAGGCAGCGGGCTCGATCCGAACCAAGATCAATGTTTGTGTGATTATTTGTTTCGGGTCTGGATGTTGGTAAGACTGAAAAGTCTCATGTAGTATCTGATACCCGTGAAATAGACATGTACCATTGTGCGGGGCTAGGACTGTGTAAATGATAGGTATATTTAATAATTCTTGTATTTAAAGGATAGCATTTTCGACACTGAAACAGACGTTATATTTATTGCTCAAACTATGAAATAATTCAAATGAAAAGATATAGTTTTCGCGATTCATTACGAAAGGAATATTGTTTAATGTCGAAGATACGATCTAAATAATGTTTAGTATTATTAAAAAAATGATTAGTCTGAGAAGAAATATATTCGATTTTGGGTTCTAACTTCTAACAATGACAAGTTCATAATGCGGTACTTTGAGACTTTAACTTTCTAATACATGTTTCAAGAATATGTATTTCTTGTTATTGTCGTTCATAACATACTGTGGTTTTAAGGGTAATTATCTCGTAAGCTTTGTAGATTTAGTTTAGAAAAGTCATTTTATTATGTTATATCACTTTCTGTGCTGTGTTTACTATTTGTGGTTTAGTTATTTTTTATATTGGTTTAAATATGTGAGATGTTTATTATAATATTAAATGGCTTCTACCGCAATTATTTTATTTGCACAGCTATGTGATTTTGTGGTTACTCAAATAATAATAATTTGATAATGGCATATAAAATAAAAGTGTTTATAGTGATGGACACAAATTACTAATCTCACTATATACTTTTATTATGCGACTATATTCTCCGCATCATAGGGTGAGGTGATGAGAGTGGAACTGGAGTTGACTGAAATGCGAATGAACTCTTTCATCATCATCATCAACATCTTAGCCACAGGAAGTCCGCTGCTGAACATAGGCCTCGCCCAAAGATCACCACATCGACCTGTTGGAAGCAGCCTGCATCTAGCGACTTCCTGCCACTTTGGCCAGGTCGTCCGTCCACCTAGTAGGCGGGCGTCCGACATGGACTTTTTACTCGAGTTTAAATCTTTACTATTACATTAGTACCACGCACATTTAGGCTCTGGAATGAACTCCCTGCATTGGTGTTTCCTGAGCGCTATCACCTGTCCTTCTTTAAACGAGGCTTAAAGAGAGTACTCTCCTTAAGGTAGACAGCGACTTTGTTGTGCTGGTCCCCTGGCACTGCAGATGTCCATGAGGCGTTACTTACCATCAGGCGGGGTGCTAGCTCATCAGCCTATAAAAGCAATAAAAAAAATATTATGGAAGTAATGAGGTTCTCCGTTACAATAGTCTTTATTGTAATGCACAAAAACATTGTTAGGTTTTTTGCTGTTGTAACGTTGACAAAAGATTTATCACTGTAATCTAGTTTGAGACTTTAGACTCGGGAAGCGTGAGAGTATTGTTCGTTGACAGCTTGATGTGACTAATCGGAGTAGACGGTTTTGCATAATTAACACTACCGCATCAGTTGAGTGGGCATAGACAGGCAATTTTGTTTCATTTTCAATGCATGGAAGACTTATTATTTTTAATTTAGTTATCATCGTCATCACCATACCATTTAGTTAGTTTATTAGTTAGTTTGCAAGTGTACAAACACTTTAACTTTTACAAGCTATACAAATATTTTTCAGTGCCCGTATCGAATTCCGCGGGCCTCAGCGCAATATCAGCTTCATAGCTTCCCCAATCAAACTCCTCGATAAATACGAACTACAAAAATTATATCCGACTAACGGCCGTTCTCTATATCCTATCTGTCTTTAACAACGGGTTAAAATAGCCACCATTACTATGTGGTACAATTATACGCTTCATTAAACAAAATGGACATATATATTTATAAGATCTAGCTATCTATAAATATATGCAACATATCCATACATCTCTATCTTTGTTAACTGAAGCATCAAGCATCGAAATATCTAATGAAATCTCTTGTTAAAGATAGTTCGATTATAGAGAACGACCGTTAAAGCACCATTTTAAAAGTGAAGATAGATAACACAAAACTGGATATAACTAAGTACCATTTTAAAAGTGAATGTAGACAACGATCATTATTGTCACAGTTCAGGCGCGGAAGAGGTTTCTGTATTTTTTTAAATAACCACAAGTATGTGATGGCCTGTTAGTTAACAGACTAGCCGCGGTTGTCATCATATTCACGATGGTCGCGGGTTCCATCACATCTGACTTCGCATACATCTGACTTTTCGGAGTCATGTGTGTATTGATAGTCAATCACCACGCACTAAAAGTACAGTGACATTGCCTGTAAAAATATAATTATTTATATAGGTATATGCTTTATACCAAAATGATAGACGCATACAAAATACTTAAAAAACTAGACATGGTTACAATAGGCGGCCTTATCGCTAGTTGCGATCCAGGCAACCCAACCAACCCAATATATTCAGTTTAAATTGTAATGATTTTATTGCAATAAATGGCGAGGCGAGCATGCCGATCGCCTGTTGGTAAGCGATACGACCGATCATGATCAGTACAAAATCAAAAAACACCTTGAATTACAAAGCAATGCTTGGCATTCCACTGCGCTCGCCATCCTGAGACATAAGATGTTAAGTCTCAGTATGTCCACTAGTTACTCTGGCTGCAATGTCCTTCAATCCGAAACACAACAATGCATTTACACTGCTGTTTTGCGGGAGAAATAGACATTGCTGTGGTACCTACCCAGTTGACCTCTATCATATGAGAGACCTGTGTCATTTTCAAAGTGATGGTAGATACCAAATGTCGCTTCAGCACAGGCCAGGAAGTTAATGTCTGGATGAAATGGAAAGTGCTTGTGCTGTAATGGGAGAGGTTGCGTCACTTATGGCGCTGTACTTACAACCAACGCAGTACACTCGGCATTGTGTTCGACACTTTCACAGATCAAGCACTCGGATATTGTATTGAGGTGTTGTTGGTTAAACGGTTTAGATAACAGGGTTGTGTACAACATTTGATTTTGAGCAGCATATAATGGTTCATAAGATTATCGCTTGTAAAAACATGAATATGAAAACAGAGTACAAATTTGCCACGTGTCTGGGTGTTTGTGAGACCGAAAAGTCTCCACCGGTGGTAGGTCTCTCATATGTGAGAGGCCGCCTGGGTGGGTACCACCGCATTGTCTATTTCTCCCGTAAAACAGCAGTGTAGAAGCACTGTTGTGTTTCGGATTGAAGGACATTGTAGCCAGAGCAACTACTGGACATATTGAGACTTAACATTTTATGTCTCAGGATGGCGAGCGCAGTGGAATACCAAGCATTGCTTTGTGATTCGAGGTGTTGTTTGGTTCTGCTACTGTTTATGAGCTGTCGTATTGCTTTTAGTCCGTGAGCCAGGTGCAAATTTGGTTAATTATTAAGAGATAATTCGTGAGACGCATCAGAGTATAGTATTATAAAGCATCGTGAAAGTCAGCTGGTGCCCGGTTGGGGGGATGAGCGGGTGTAGCCTCCCACGCATGAAAAAAAAATTAATACATTCACTGATTTCCTCTCAGCTGAAATTTTGTCAAATTGTAGCTCATCTAATATCTCAACGAAAAAAAATAATCAGCTGGTTACAACGTGGTGTATTGTACGTCAGCTGGTGTCTCGAACATGAAAAAAAAATATTTTATTTTCAGTGATTTCCTCTCAAACAAAAATTTACCTGATGATAGCTTATATGTAACTGTGGATAAATATATAGGTCAGCTGGCTGTATCTTGGTGGAAAAACCGTCAGCTGATACTTTGAAAGTTATTACATAGGAGTTAGGCAGGAGCATCTACTGTCAATTTAAATACATCAGCTGACTAGCTTTTCCTCGACTTATTGCTAGCTGATTTTTTTTATTTATCGCATCAGTATATTAACAATCAACTCACAAATTTTCATCTGGGAGGAAATGACGTATCTTTAACCCCTGACAAGCACACATCTAAACCGTATACCTCTTTAGGCATTGAGGGTGAAAAGTACCCAACATATTTCATTTTCAAATATCTTGATCCCTAATAAAGTTAGAGATTTTTTTTTTAAATTAAAGCTCAAAAAATTCTCTACAAAATAGATATAATATTAAATTAATTAGTGCCAATTAAAAGAGATAAAAATACTATCGAAGTTTAAATATACACAAAGAATTCTAACGAAATAAAATTTTTAAATAAAAGAAAATATTTTTGAGAAGATAGAAGAGTTTGTTTGCCATATGTATGGATTTAATCGTCTAAAAAAGATCAATGAGGCAAGAGTAGCGTCGTTTGAAAAAACATATAAATTTTTGGATACTGAAACTTTCAAGTTACCAAAAAAAGGTATTGATGGCTCTTCTTTACCACCATGCAGATCAGAGCTATATCAGCAATTTTTAAGAGCATGTTACATTGCTCAAATTTGGTCACATGCACACCTGAAGGTTCCAACTTCTCATGATCCTGTAGATTATGGTTGGGCAGAAATCGACAACAAGTATGAATTCACCTGGTTTTCTGGAAGTCAGTTACCACCATCGATTAATGAAATCACTATTCAGCCTGAAAAAGGTAACATTTTTTATAATTTTGATTATATTATGTTAAAATACGCATCCTAATCTTTTTTTAAATTTTTGTACAGACAGCTCTGACAGCGACTCTGACGATGAATCTGAAAGAGAGGAAAGTGACTCAAGCCAGAGCGAAAACGAAAATGAATAAATCACATTGTTATTCTCATTGTCATTTTTCATCACGTTTATATAATAAATATTATTTATCGAGTAACTAGTTAATTTATACTAAGCTTATTGTTTATTTAATTATTTAAATATATCTAATATCATTTGATAACATACTTATTCGTTTCAAAAACATTGATACAGAATATTTATTTCAACTCAACTCTCATATTGAAGCAGCGCTACGTCGAATAATTAAAGATACGTCATTTCCTCCCAGATGAAAATTTGTGAGTTGATTGTTAATATACTGATGCGATAAATAAAAAAAAATCAGCTAGCAATAAGTCGAGGAAAAGCTAGTCAGCTGATGTATTTAAATTGACAGTAGATGCTCCTGCCTTACTCCTATGTAATAACTTTCAAAGTATCAGCTGACGGTTTTTCCACCAAGATACAGCCAGCTGACCTATATATTTGTCCACAGTTACATATAAGCTATCATCAGGTAAATTTTTGTTTGAGAGGAAATCACTGAAAATAAAATATTTTTTTCATGTTCGAGACACCAGCTGACGTACAATACACCACGTTGTAACCAGCTGATTATTTTTTTTCGTTGAGATATTAGATGAGCTACAATTTGACAAAATTTCAGCTGAGAGGAAATCAGTGAATGTATTAATTTTTTTTTCATGCGTGGGAGGCTACACCCGCTCATCCCCCCAACCGAGTGCCAGCTGACGTTCACAAGGCTTCATAATACTATACTCTGATGCATTTTACTAATTACCGCTTGAGAGGAAATTGGTCATGAAAATCTGTTGCTGGCTCCCGGACTATTTCCATCAGGCGAACGGCATGCTCGTCTCGTCATTCATTGGAATAAAAAAAAAAAAGTCACTTGTAGTTTTTGATATCCACGACACAAGACTTAATTGATCTTAATGTGGGTTTAGGACTATGTACGTGACTATAGGGTGTATAATTATCTCCACTCACACTTTGCTGAGCTTAATTCCGCGTCTATGTCTTACGATGTTAGTGACGATCCTATTACGAAGGGTTAATTATTCGGGATTTTCCAGAGATAGGCACTTTTTGGTATTAAGACTTACAGCAATATTAAATTTCATCCAAATTGATCGAGCAGTTTTTGCGTGAAGAGGTAACAAACACACAAACTTTCACGTTTATAATAGTAGTAAGGATTACTAAAATATTTCCAAAACTCTTCACTAAAATGCTAAGAACTTCCTAATGACCATGACAGCAGTGTAAAGCGATTGACCCACACAAGAGAGTTTCCTGGTGTGAAACTACTGTCACTGTTATGCAGCCGTTATACGATAGTTCCGGTGGTGTTGCCATAAATTAATAATGGACTATAAAACTATGAAATTGCATTTTTTTGAGGAGTTGGGAAATTATATTTTTAACATGTTGTGAATAACGGTTTGCTGTTTTTAATTAAATTATATATTTTTTCACGTATGGAGCTTGCAACCCATGTCGATTTTTCGTTCACCCCAGGTTAAAACTCTTTTTATCGTTAAAGGGATCACATAATTGTTACCTATACACAACCAATATAGAATTTATCATTACAAAAAGTATACATTAACTATTCTACCTGTTGTAACCTTAATATAGTTACTTGGCCTAGCTACATCATTGTACTCAATCATCATCATTTATTATTAAATAAATAAATACACGCAACAGTAATTATAGCTGACTGACAGATCGAGTCTTGTGTCGTGGGTATCAGAAACTGCGAGAGAATTTTTGGACTCAAAAACTTCCAGACCCGAAACAAATACTTCCGGTTCACACAAACATTTGTCTCAGTGCGGGGATCGAGCCTGCGGCCTCTCATTTCACTCGTCTAATAAACTTCGCCAACTTTGGAAACTGCCAAACTGGAAGGCAACACAAAACTCTCGTATATTTATGGGCCAATCAGACGCATACCATCAGGTGTCGTGCTCGTCTCGTCATTCTTGCTAAAAACTAAATAATACAGGTTGAAAATGTTGGCAACACAAAGTAATGAGATCCTTTGTAGTTGGCGGAGCGATGGCGGAAATATGGACGTCGCGCGGCAGTGTGTAAATCACGTAACAGTAACGCAATATCACAACCAACATTTAAATATTTAATTAATACTCGTGGTAATAGTCGAGGTGAACATCAACTAAGTAGGTTGCAGTGATTGTTTGGTATTTTCACCGGTAAAATATTAATAGACTCGTGGCTTAGTTGGTTCATAGATGGCCGTGAAGCAAGAGGTCGCGGGTTCGATCTTCACACCGAAACAAATATATTTTGAATTCAATTTGTCAGTCATGAATCAGCATGAAATGAACGACTCATCCAGGGTGCTACTACTGTGTCACAGTAAATCGAGCAACAGCAAGCTTTGCTTTCGCTTTTCGTTCGGTGAGTGAGATTGCCGGATGCTCTATACCCTCTCTTCTCAGCTTTTTCGATCCCGCTCCCCCCCCAATTTGATGGGCCGGCAACAAATCCATGACCCAAGCGTTATGGATGTTCATGGCAAGTATCACTTACCATCAGTGATCTGTTTGCTCGTTTACCTGACCTATGCAATGAAAAAAAAAAACCGGTCAAATAGACCTATTGGTTCTGAAGCTTCAGTCGGCAACACAAAGACACCACTTTAAATTATATTTCTACAAGAGTATTATTTAAAAAAGTACTCCGCGGTACATAATAATCAACTAAATTACGAAAAATAAACTTCACTCAATCGATTTGGTGATTAATTTTTTTTACGTGGAAGTATTGAAGCGTGACTCACTACATAAAAATGGCTTTATTATTAAACGGACTAGTTGATTCGCTGACAATTTCATAATGAACTCTTGAAGCAAGTTTTTCCTTTTATTTAACATACTTTATGTGTACCATATTATAGAATAACTAGCGGCCCGACCCAGCTTCGCCTGGGTGCATATATTTTTTGATTCCACTCCACAGCAATGACCAAATACATGTTGTTTTTCGTATAAACTCTTGTATGCCTAAACTTGACGTAGCTATCCTACTGTCCGACTCAATCCCGTCTCATCCGCCTGTTCAGTCGCTTCCCAATCCTTCCCGTCCCTTCTCTTTATTATTCATCCCGTCTTATAACGTGCATTTACATTTCGTCCTAACAAATGTGTCATCTATCCCAGCCCTCTCCCGTACCTTCGATTCTATTTTACTTTATGTCCCTTCTCTCCATAAACATCCATATACATCTTATATATAAAATAGGAATGATTAATAGTTAATATGAGAGCTACATTGAGAAAGCAAAATAATAATTGTCAACGTTACTACTTCACTTGATGCATAAACAATAATGATGGCCGACAACTGTGTAGGGAGTGAGAAAGAAAGGAGACCGGCTTCGTTCTCATCCCTACTCCGTGCTGTTTACTGGGTCAGATGTGACACCTGTAGACATCTGGCGGGGATAACTAATTAAATGACGATTGATCAGTTTTCGACCTGAGAGGAAAAATGACTAAATTACTAAAATGGCTATTAAAAAATAAGGGTTGATCGTAGAAGGGTGAAAATTGAGGATTGTATGTATTTTTGTATGTTGTATCATAAAAAAATAGAAATTAAAAATTTTGTCTAAAAAATAAAAATAAAAAATTTAGGGGTGGACTACCCCTAACATTTAGGGGGATGAAAAATAGATGTTGGCCGATTCTCAGACCTACTCAATATGCTCACAAAATTTCATGAGAATGGGTCAAGCCGTTTCGGAGGAGTATGGCAACGAAAACTGTGACACGAGAATTTTATATATTAGATGAAAACACAAAAACGATGTTTATTTAAAATGCAATTTACGATCTTATCGCTACCAGTTATTTCCTTTAGATATACTTTATTTCAAAGAACAGAAAAATTAAGTATTCTTTGGCTGTAGGATGTCCTCATCCGTCCGCTTTGCGAATACCTTACACAATAGTAAAAAACCTGTAAAAGTGATCCATTCGAGTGCTTCGTATTTTGATTTTATTTTGTGCATACCAATAACCATATTCAACTGTTCTGTGCCAATACCAACATGCCATCAGGTCGGCGAGAAATGGCCATTTAAATAAATAAATACACCCATCTATCACATAGATAACCCTGACTCCACACTAAGGTCGAGTGTTGTGCTGTGGGTATCAGAAACTATTTTTTTTTTTATTGCAATGAATGGCGAGACGAGCAAGCCGTTCGCCTGATGGTAAGCGATACGACCGCTCATAAACAGTAGGAACGTTCCACTGCGCTCTCCACTCGCCATCCTGAGACATAAGATGTTAAGTCTCAATATGTCCAGTAGTTACTCTGGCTACAATGTCCTTCAATCCGAAACACAACAGTGCATTTACGCAGTGTTGTTTCACGCGAGAAATAGACATTGCGGTGGTACCTACCCAGATGGCCTCTCACATATGAGAGACCTACCACCACCATATACTTGAAACTTTGCGGTCTCACAAACACTGAGACTCGAAAAAATTACTGGCACACGAATATTTGTCTCTGCGCGGGAGTCGTACCTGTGACATCTCGTTTCTTAACCGACGTCTAACCAACTGCGCCACGGAGGCTGTTGATTTATCATCTGTGATTACTTTATTTAAATTCCATTCTAATAATTAGGTGCATTGTTGTAACCGTTTTGTTCTAAGGAATGTCTATTTCTCTCGTCAAACAGCAGTGATAATGCGATGTTGTGTTCCGGTATGAAGGAAGGTCCTGGATATTGAAATTTAACATCTTATGTGTCATCATCTTATCCGTCAGGATGACAAGCGCAGTAGAAGGCTAAGCATTGCTTTGTAATTAATGTTGTACTGTCCTTAGTGATCGTATCGCTTACCATCAGGCAAATGATATGCTCGTCTCACCATTCAGCACAATAAAAAAAGAGATAATATCGGAATGAATTAGCGTCAAGAATGAATAGTATGGTCGGTGTGGAGCGAATATCTTTGTTCAGTTATGTAAGGCCAGCGTACGTGATTCGCGTATTGTGGACCTTAGCAAACATGTGTTACGTTACAAATGTGCAATAGGGCATCGAGCCCGGGTTTACCCGGACCGAAAAAACCCGGGTTTTCCCGGTTCTGAGGATTATAAAAAAACCCGGGTTTGGTTTTTAAAACTCGGGTTTTTCGGGTTTTTTTTAATACTTTTGTTTTTGTTATTTATTAAGTTTAAGCCACTTCGAATGCAATAATAAGTAAATGGAATAAAAACACGCTTTGATAAATCTATATATATTAATACGTGATGCAAAAACTTTGGATCCCTTTTTACGAAAATTGCGCGGACGCAGGAGCATAAAATTTGGCACACTTATAGTTTATGTGTAGGAGAAGTGGAGAATGCTAATATTTTTCAATAATAATGCTTATAAAGTACATTAAATCAAAAAATAAAACATTACACACACTGCTATGCATTTCACACACACATCCATACACAAGTATACATACTCTGGTGTCAAATTGTTTCTTTTCTTTTTCATTTTGTTCTTCTGACATAGACATATAAAAAAAAAGGTTTTATTCGCCTAATGAGGTAATAATATTAATATAAAAAGAGAATATTAATTTTAAATGAGGCAATAATATTAATATTAGGCCTAATATTAAATTGAATATATAAAAAAAGATTTTAATAATAATGCATAAAAAGTACATTAAATCAATAAATAAACCAGCATGCATTTGACACACGCATACACAAGAATTTGTACACGTATACATACTCTTTGGTCAAATTGTTTCATTGGTTTATTATAGACATAGTTGAATGTCAATCAGAAAAATTTGTTTATTGTGGTTTTGTTGAAAGTCAAACAGAAAATATTTATTTGATGAATACTACGTGAAATACTTGCGCTTATACAAATTGTGTAGCAGTAAGATACGTTTAAATGTACACGGACTATCATTATATGCATAAAGAAAGTTTTGTAGCAGCAATCTGCAATAACAACATTCAGGTACAAAAAAATATATAATTTACTATTGCTGGTTCAAAGCAATTATTGTAGTTAAATGTGCACGAATTATCAGAATAACATCATCATACAGGTAAAAACTTTTTCTCTTCTTGATTTGGTCGAATTTCGACCGCTAGGCGACCACTAGTTATTATTTATTACTTATTTATTTTTATTTTTATTTGTTTATTTATAATAATAGACACACCATCGATTCATCACACAAATTACATATGAGATAATCACAACATGATGTTCTTATTCTAGGTGACAAACCATTACAGGTGTATACAACACTATTGGCTTAACAAAATATACTTTTACAACAATTTAAATATTTTTAACAGAATTAAACAAAATTAAGGAAAAATACAATCTTAAAATTATAATAACAAGTATAAAAGGTTACTATAAGAATTACATAAAATCACTTAGCCTAATTAACTAAACACAACAAGTTAACTTACATAACTATCTATAAAATTAAAATACAATAATGACAACTAAGGAATATAGGAACATAGTATACACAATAAATCATTGGACTTTTTAAGTTACTAACGTAGAAGGACGAATTAATTTGTTTTATTTTTTAAGGTGTCATAGCACCTTTTGCGATATTGGTGAAGACTGTTAGTAGTGAACATATCGAGCTCGTTAAGGGAGTTCATATCGTTGTAGGTTTTTGCTAATCTATTTAGTGGAGCATATTTGCCCAAATTAGTTCTACTGCGGGATAGGGTAAATGTTTGAGATAAAGGATATCTTGGCAAGGTACGGGGAACGGTAAAATTTAATCGCGATAACAATTCGGGCGATGTTATGTCTCCATGTATTATTTTGTATAAAGTTATACCATCGGCTACGTTACGTCTGGTTTCCAGAGAAGTCATCTTAAAGTGTGACAGTCTCGCCAGGTAATCGGCGCGGTACGGACAGGTGCGATCAGTGACCGCCAAAAAACGAGTAAAGTTGCGTTGAACTCGTTCGATTCTATCAACATGTGTCTTATATGATGGAGTCCATATGGGAGAAGCGTATTCTAAGTTACTCCGGACTAAGGAGTTATATAGAACCAATAAGGTGCTAGGGTTTTTAAAGTCTTTACCGACCCGTTTCAAGAAACCTAACAATCGCCAAGACGTTTTTATAATTTGGTCCATATGTGTAATAAAGTTTAATTTGGAATCTACAACAACTCCGAGATCACGCATTGCTGTGGTTTTGTTTAATGTAATCCCGTCAATTGAAAAATTTGAATCAACTATATTTTTTTTGTTTCTCGTTAGCCTTAGATGTGCACATTTCTCAGCATTTAGAATCATTTTGTTATTGATGCACCAATCATGAATTGAGTTCAAATCTGATTGGAGTAGTGTGATGTCACTCTGGGACCGCGTATGTCTATATATTTTTAAGTCGTCTGCAAAGATTGAATAATTACTATATTTTACTGAATATGTTATATCATTTATAAACACTAGAAATAGGATGGGACCCAGGTGGGAGCCTTGGGGTACGCCTGAGGTGGCAGTAAACGAAAATGAACGGCAGCCGAGAGCAGTAACACGTTGAACCCGATTCTCCAAGTAGGAAACAAACCAATGCAGTAAAGATCCGTGAATACCATAATATTTAAGTTTAGACAATAATAAAATGTGGTTAACTTTGTCGAACGCGGAGCTGAAGTCGGTATAAATCGTATCCACTTGTGTTTTAGCATCCATATGTTCAATAACGTCCGTTATATATGTTAGGAGATTACTTACAGTTGATTTCCGAGTAGTAAATCCGTGTTGGTGACTGGATATAATATTTTTAAAGTAATTCGTTATAACTGGACACACGATTCGCTCAAACACTTTAGAAAACAAACTGAGAATAGACACCGGTCGATAATTTTTTACGTTGCATTTATCTTGCTTTTTGTATATGGGTACAACATTTGCAGATTTCCACATAGATGGGAAAGTGGAAGATTGAATGGATTTCTCAAATAAAATTTTTAGAGGCAATGTTAAATATTTGCAAGTTTTTTTGATAAAAAGTGGTGGTATTCCATCGGGTCCAGGACCCTTACTTACATCAAGTGATTTCAAAATCTTACCTATCATATTTTCATTGAAGTGTATGTAACCGAGTGAGAACTGGGGAAATCCATCACCCAAGTCAGATAGATGACCAATATCGGTGTAATCGGCAGGAGTGTATACTGTAGAGAAATGAGTTGCAAATAAGTTGCAAATTTCTTCTCCCGTTTCTGCTGAACGACCATCAAGGCACATTTTAGCAGGAAAAAACGAAGATCCCCCTCGAAGTTGTTTAATGTATGACCAAATTTTTTTCGGATTACTACGGATTGAGTCCTCTACGTCATTTAAGTGGTCAGAATAACAAGATTTTATTAACGACTCAATTCTTTTGTTACTTAGTTGCAATTCTAGCTTATCTCTGGAATTGTTGTAAATCTTGAACCTTTTACGAATTTTATCCCTTTCTTTTATTAAACAAATAAGATTCCGGGTGAACCAAGAGGGGTATTTCAAGTTCCGTGACTTAGTTTTAGGGACAGTCTCTTCGATAATAGAATGAAGCACGGAGTAAAACCTTGAAACGGCAACATTAACATCCCCGATGGATGACAACTCCAAATACCAATCCACAGTACTCAATTTTTCGTTCACAAGAGAGTAATCGGCTCTTCTAAAATTATGTGTTGCAAACTGTTTGGACACAGCAAATGATGGTTCTTTTATTTGAACTTCTATTTCTAACGGAGGATGATGAACATCGATTCTGCTGAGATGATTTGTGCTGTTTACAACGGAAACTCCATTGAAATTACTAAATATTAGGTCTAGGATACGATTGTTATGATTTTTGACGCCATTCAATTGTGATAGATTATTGAGTGACATAAAATCAACCAATGGGTAACCCAAGCTGCAGTTGTAATTACAGGGTGTTAAATTAAGTGTATCATTCTCATCCGATAACCAGTCAATGAAACCGAGGTTGAAGTCACCGAGAATAATAACCTTGCCAGAATATGATTGCAGAGCTAAACTAATACTATCTAAAGAAGAGTTCAGTGCTGTGCCAGTAACAGGGGGTGGTATATAAAGGGCGCAAATTAGGATTTCAACAGAACATTGATGAGGATTTTTCACCGAAACCCAAAGATCTTCAAAACAGCTTTCAAAGTGATGTATCCTCCTTGATTTCAGTTTCGAATTAACGGCGATAGCAACTCCTCCGCCATTCTTCCCAGAGAGGTAACTTGAGGTTCTATCTCGCCTGTAAACCACGAAAGCGTCACCAAATAGCTCATTGTTATGAATACTCTCGTCGAGCCAAGTTTCGGTCCCCACGATGATATCATAACTAGAGCTCTGAGCGGCCAATCTTAGTTCTTTAGTCTTAGTTTTAATCCCTCTAAAATTTTGGTAGTAGATCGTGAATGTATATAATCAATCACAAGGACTTGGGTTATGATATTAATTATTATACCAATTTGTTTAAAGTTACATTATTTTTTATCAGTATAGCAGGTGTTTGGTCATTTTTCCTTATGTAGATACGACCGTTACGAATCCAGATATATTTGTATTGTTTTTCTTTTGCAACTTTCCTTGTGTTTGCGTGCAGTACCTTATTTTGAGGAGATAGGTGTTCGGAAATATATACGGGTGACTTAGCACCCCCATATCCTAAGTGTCCTGAATGAAGTTTTTCGGTGGGCTTGGATTTATTGAACTTGCTGACTGCAGATATAATGTCGTCGCGATTTCTAGTGGTACGCAATTTTACTATTATAGTACGAGGTCTGGGACTAGCATCGTTAAGTTTACGCACTCGAGTACAAGACACGACATCCGCGCCATCCAATGGAACCGAAACCACTTTAACGAGCTGCTTGACGACGGAAAACAAATTTTCGGATTTATTTTCAGGGATCCCGTTAATTTCTAAGTTAGTCTCGCGTGAATGTTGTTCTTGTAGGTTCAATCTAGCGGAAAGGTCGTCAACTTTGGTGCGTAAAATAGAGTTTTCTTTCTTTAATTTAATAATATCTTCCTCCGACGACTTTTGTTTAAGCTTCATTTGGTCGTATTCTTCGCTCAGAAACTCTATTCCATGTTTAATATCATGAAGAGAACTTAATTCTTGCTTTATCTTTAGAAACTCTTCCGTCAGTACAGATTCAACGTATGTTTTAATAGAGTGTTCGATTGACGACTGTATTTCTGATCTTATAGTGGAAAGAAGGGTAGGATCAAGTTGGCAGGCACTATGCGACATTGTCGGTGAAGTGAAGCATTTTTTTCGTTGTGTTACATTCATGGAAGAATCCCACTCTTCGTTTTCTGTTATGACATGGTCGCCACGGTCAATATTCTGGTCGGAAATCATTTTTTTGTAATTTGTTGTGAAGACACGCGCCACACCAACCAGTCCAGCAGACTGCCGGCGCGGCGGTTCGAGACCCGCCGACACAAACCAATATTTTTAATTTGTTTATTTATAAACGCCCTCTTCCGGTGTTAGGAGTAAACTTATGTGGCAAACCAATTCCTTAGTAATTTTATTAATAACGATAGATGGCGCACAAGTTCTCGAATATAATTTGAACTTTAACAAAATATATCGTCGAGGGATACCCAGGTTTCGATCCTACGACTGACCGCACGGACAGTGCGGAAATGTTAAATAACTAGCCAACTGTGCGATGTAATACTTGTCGAAATAAGTCATCTATTCATACAACAGAAGGATCAGTATAAGATTTGAATTTGTAACGGTTTTTGTACTGTTCTTTTCACTTATTTCGACGAATTGTCTATTTTTGTCACGTTTTAGTTGGTTTATCACAAACACAGTCACTATCCGGTTAAGTTATTACGTTAAATCACTGATTTCACTAATTATTGATAATTTATAGAGTACGTACGTACGTTACGTAAAAAGTAGCTTCGGTGCTACTTTCCTACCAATAAAACAAGCCATGCAAGTTAAATGGAACGCGCGCGTCCATCTCAAGACATGAATGGGGTGAAGTGTGGAGCAGTGGGTTAGTTATATTATTAAATATATATAATACTAGCGGTCAGGCCCGGCTCCGCCCGGGTGCATACACGTTTTAAAATGGCGGTCAAAATGTTTAATTCTGACTATCAGTTTAGAATATCGACCAATCGGACCACGAAAAACGAACAAAATTTCCTCGTATTTGCTAGAAATATCACTACTGCTTTCCTCCTATAGGTCATAGCGTGATGATATATAGCCTATAGCCTTTCTCGATAAATGGACTACCTAACACTGAAAGAATCATTCAAATCGGACCAGTAGTTCCCGAGATTAGCGCGTTCAAACAAACAAACAAACAAACAAACAAACAAACTCTGCAGCTTTATAATATTAGTAGAGATATATATGTTACGGTAAATGTGATTAATTGAAAATTATTAATAATTTTACAAAATTATTAATAATAACCACATGTTTTGGTAATTATTAATAATTCACGACACATATTGGTGAAAGTGATAAAATAAATAAAAACTCAATGTTTTTTGACCAGCAGGTATTTATTTATAATATTAAACACAGTCTTACAATTATATTAATTAGAGATCACACAAACAAGGTTACTTGTGGCAGTGTAAGGCAGAGTGATGTAAAGCGAATCAAAATCAAAACAATAATGAGCCGAAGTGGTAGAATATAGAATAGGGCAGCACGAGGGGGTGGGTTGGGAGGAGTGGAAGGAGAGGGGAAGTGGCGCACCTCCCCTGGTACCACTCCCATGAAAAGGTAACGCACCATTCCTGAGAAATATCTATTATAACAACCTAACCCTTAAAACACTTGTTGTCAATACAAATTTGCTTCTGCATCGTCTCCGGCGCTACGGGAAGTTCAGCCCCTTCGCCATTGCGTAACAAAAGATAGGCACCCATGCTCACCTCCGCAGCTTCGGCTTGCTGGTCACCTCCGGCGACCAGCCTCAGCCGCTGCGGCTCGCACGGTTGCCTATCCTTCGTTACAGCGGGCGGGAGCTGCTCTCCCTCCGCGCCTCCGGCTTTTTATATACACTCTAGGGTCGGTAGCCAAAAGACTACGTGAAGTCGGGGTGTTCCGAGTCGGTTTTGGGGCACAGTCGACCTAACTGGTCCATAAAGCCATTGAAAATTATTAATAATTTTACAAAATTATTAATAATTACCAAAACATGTGGTTATTATTAATAATTTTGTAAAATTATTAATAATTTTCAATTAATCACATTTACCGTAACATATAAATTTAACTGTTTTTGTAATTTGTAAAGTACTGTTTTATTTATTTAAATTCTTCCTCATCCTTTATATTTTGTACTCATTATAGGAAAAGTGCGTGGTGGCCTGTTGGTAAACGGACTAGACGCGACTGCCAACATGTTCACGGTGGTCGCGGGTTCGAATCCCAGGGCACACCTCTGACTTTTCGGAGTTATAGGTGTATTGATATTCAATCACCACGCACTAAAACGGTGAAGGAAAACATCGTGAGGAAACCTGCATACCATATCTGGGGGCACGGCAGTGCACCCTCCAAGTCGAGCTAAAAAGCGGCACTGTCGTACCATCCTTTTCTCGAAGCAATTCAGACCATTTTCAACCCCCCATAACTTCGTTGTGGTTAAGGCAAGAAACCTGCATTTTCAGTTACTAAGCAGGCATTGTGTAAACACGGTATATTTAAAATTTCATTCAATTTGAACCATTGTTTAAGAATTATAACTTGTCAAACTTTCGTAATTTTGTCACTCACTGACTGACTGACCGATCAGTATCAGGGGGTATAGAGAGGGAAAGGGTGTATTCAGCCCATGAAACTGTATAACATTCCTCTAGGAAAACATGACGAAGAAAAACTTGCAAATAAATAGACTAAATTGCTCGAAAATATCAATTACCATGAAAAAAAGAACACTAATATTATTCCCCCTCCACTTAGAAATCTGTCCGTATCCCTTAGCACATTTAGGTATAAAATTAAAGAATACTTCCTTAAACAGCAGATAGAGGGTATACAGATATAACGAGCCCCTCACTGTAATTATAAATTAAAATGTGATTTTGCTTGTTGCGTTTTCTTCCTCACTGTTGTCTGTCTGTAGTCTATGTGAGTTCACATTAACCGATTAGTTATAGTTCATTGAATATTTTGTGTGTTAAATGTTGTACTATTATTTAATGATACCTATTAACCTAACGATTTTATAACCTATGTAACGATTTTATTTTGCTTGTTTAAGGGTTTTATTTTTAATGTGTCGATGTTTTTGTTTTTCTCATAATGTGGACAATTCGTTATTAAGCAAAAGTTAAAAAGTTTGTTTTTTATGTTTTATTTTTTTACCTCGTACATATTTATTGTTGCAATTGTTTTTCAAAAATGTGGACAATATGTTTTTAAGCAAAAGTTTAAGTTTTTATGTTTTTTTTTTTTCTTGTTTCGTATATATTTTAGGTCCAGCTAAAAACCAGCGCCGTAGCTCAGGCTGCGGCAATAAGCTGAGCTGGAACCTTTTTGGTTTAGGGAGCATATATTGTATTAGTTGTTATTTTATGTTAATTTTTTTGTTATGATTTGACTTTTTATTTTTAGCTTGTGTTATTTTCTCTAAACCAAATAAACGTTTATTATTATTATTTTCGTTTTTGTTACTAATTTCTCAGCACTTGGCTGGTATAAATTACACCTGCGGACCGAAGCCAAGCAAGCGTAATTAATGGTCTTATAATTGTAGAGGAGTAGTGATAGGCATATTATGGTGGACTATATCGTTTTCATCTATTTGCATGAATTTTCTTACGATACGACAGGTATTTAAAATGGCTGCTTTCTGGAGAGTAATATAAAGGGATTCACTAAGATTTAACAATTTTAAACTATTATGCAGATGCTTTGGGATAACTCCTGTGGTAGATAGGACTATGGGTACTATATAAACTTTTTCTTGCTTCCAAATTCTTGTAACTTCTTCCTTTAAGTCAGCGTATTTATTATTTTTTTCAGCTATTGTTTTTTGAATGTTGTGGGTATTAGGGACAGCAATATCAATTAGGTACGTAGTCTTATTTATTTTATCTTGTAATGTGATGTCTGGTCTATTGTAATGTATAGTTCTGTCAGTTAGTATCGCACGGTCGAAATAAAGTTTACACGAGGCATTTTCCAGGATAATATTGGGTTTGTATTTGTAATACGGTACTTTAGTATCTTGGATGAGTGAATATTTAAACGCAAGGCATTGATGAATGATATAAGCTACTTGGTTATGTCTATGGGTGTAGTCGGATTGCGTTAGACTAATACATGCTCCGGTAATGTGTTGAATAGTTTCAGGCTGTATGTGACATCTACGGCATTTATCTGTTGTAATGGTTGGGTCCTTAATAATAAATTTACGATAGTTTCTAGTATTTATAACCTGGTCTTGAATTGCCATTATGAAACCTTCGGTTTCTGGAAAAATATTGCCTATTTTAAGCCATTTATTAGAAGCGGTTTTATCTACATGTGCCTGTTCCAAATCATGTGGGTGTCGGCCGTGCAATACTTTCTTTTTCCAGTCTTCTATTTTCTGTTGTTGCCGGTTTATGATATTAGGAATTTCGAGGTGTGTCTGTTCGTGTAAATTTAATGGTGTAAAGTTATTATCATTGTGGACTATTGCTTTGTGCATAATACTGGTTTGAGATTTTGTATGAAAGTATGTTTTAAGGCTATGTAGTTGTTTTAGCCAGAGATGATGTATGTCTATAAGACCCCTGCCTCCTATTTCTCTTTTTAAAGTAAGTCTTTCTATGGCTGCTTTCGGATGGAGATTATTGTGTTTTGTGAGTGTGGTTCTAGTAATCCTTTCTATTTTTTCTATGTCTGTTTTGGTCCATTTTATAATACCAAAGGAATATGTTAGTATTGGGGTCGCGTAAGTGTTAACTGCTTTAATCAGGTTTTTACTAGACAATTGGGATTTGCAAATAGTATTTACTCTTCTCTGATATTCTGCGGTTAGGGTATGTTTAATTTTCGTGTGATCTAATCCCTTTAGTTGATTATAGCCTAGATATTTGTACACATCATCTGGTTCCATTGCGGTTATTGTATCTGTATAACTAAGTGTGTAGTCGCCAGGTCGTATTTTACCTTTTATTATGTGAACTGTTTTACATTTTTCTAAACCGAAATTCATATTTATATCTTTACTAAATATTGCTGTAGCCTCTATTAGTTTCTTCATGTCTTTTTCATTTCTAGCATATAGTTTTACATCATCCATGTATATAAGATGTGAAATATTTATGTTTTCTGTGGGATTTTTTAGTTGATATCCGGTACGGCAGCTATGTAGTATATGTGATAATGGGTTTAAGGCGAGGCAGAACCACAGGGGACTCAAGGAATCACCTTGATAGATACCTTTTCTGATGTTTATCAGCCGTGTTGTTACTGGATTATTATGGCTATTTAAATGTAGAGTCGTTTTCCAATAAGTCATTATTTTTTGTAGGAAATCAATTACTTTATTATTTATTTTATATATTTTAAGTATTTGCACTAGCCAGGAATGAGGTATACTGTCGAAAGCTTTTTTGTAATCGATATAGGTACAGTGGAGGTTTCTATTTTTCGATGCTGCATGTTTATGTATGGTAGAATCTATCACAAGTTGTTCCTTGCATCCCATGTGGCCCCGCCTGCATCCTTTCTGTTCTTCTGCTATGATGTTGTTGTTTTCAATATGGGCGTTGATTTTAGTTGAAATAACGGACGTTATTATTTTATATATTGTAGGTAGGCATGTGATTGGGCGGTATTGGGAAGCTTGGGCGGATATTTTATCTTTAGGGAGCATGTATGTTATTCCAGTAGCAATAAATTGTGGTATGTCCTGTTTATTTAATATTATATCAGTAAGAGTCTTTGCTATTGTTTTGTGTAATGAAGTTAATTTCTTATACCAGAAGTTGTGTATTTTATCAATGCCTGGAGATTTCCAATTATGTAGCCTATTTGTAGTAAGTTTTATATCTGATTCTGTTACTTCGGTAAATCCCATTTCTTCTATTACACTCCATCTATTTTCTTCTTCTTTAACCCAATCTGCTTTGTCATTATGCTGTATTTGTTCTTCCCATAAACTACCCCAAAAACTTTCTAATTCTTCTTTCGTAGGCGTGCATTCGATGTTTTCACTAGAACTATCTCTATACGGATTTCGTAAATTTCTGTAAAACATTTTTTCGTTTGCAGAAAATAAACTATTATCTTTCCTTCTTTGTTGGGTTTTCTTATATCGTTTTAGCCTCTGGGCTTTAAGTGCAAGTTTTTGTTTAAGCGTATCCAGAAATTCTTCAGGTTTTTTATTATTGTTTTCATGTCTAGTATGGGTCCTATTATTTTTAAATATTTCTTCTACTCTTTTAACAACTTTCTTTGATCTATTATTGTTTATGTATTGGGTAAGCCTTCCACAATCTGCTCTGAGTTTTTCTATGTCTTTTTCCAGACGATATTGCCATGCTGGTTTACTATTGCGTTTGGGTTTAGGATGTATGGTACTATGGTCCGTTATTTTGTAACCGAGTTCTTCAGTTATTACTAAGGCTGTGGAATATATTAGTGTATGTACATCTATTAATTTACTGGTTTCGGATAAAAACATATTTAAAATATCTTTATTAAATAAATGAATGAGTAATTTAAGTTTAGGGCTATATTTTAGTTTGGGTAATTTAGGTCGAGATGTTGGGTCTAGCCCTGAATATAGTGTTAGCGTTGTTATAAGTTTATTTTGCAATTCTTGGATATATGGGTTCGTTATGGGGTTGGACTCCATAAAACTATCTACATCATTTTCGAGTGTTAGAGTTATTGTTTCTGTTTGTGTGGATGTATGCGTGATTAAGTTAGAAGGTGGGTTTAATGTAAGTGGTTCTGAGTTAATTTGTGTTGGGTTGTAGCGAGATAAGTCGTATCTATCGCGATTGGGTGAATTCCCAAGATTACTAGTTTCATTGCTGTCCATTTCTGCATTTAATTGTCTCCTAACCTCTTCTTTTAGCTGATCGAGTACATCTTGGGGAAGTATTATTATTATTATTATTATTATTTATATTTTCAATTTGTATAAATTCTCCTAGGTTAGTAGGGAAAAACCATATTCCGCGGGCTTTTGGGCCAAGCAAGATATGGGTGGTTTCTATGAGATCTTGGAATAGAATTATATTTTGGTTATGATTGATCTACGGATAGGAATTTCCTTACGATTCTGCAAGTATTAAGGACTGTGGCTTTTTGTAGAAGAATATATGAGAGTTTATGCAAACCAAGAGATTTAAGACTCGTATGTAGTGTGTGAGGAATTACACCTGTAGAAGACAGAACTATCGGTATTGTTTTTACTGTCTGTACTCTCCATTGGCTTTTGAGTTCTATCGATAGGTCCGTATATTTGGCAATTTTTTCTGAATATGTGGATGCGAGATTGTGGGTATTAGGTATAGCTATGTCTATTAGGTAAACGGTACTATGGTCTTTATCATAGAGTAGGATATCTGGTCTATTGAAATGTATAGTTTTATCTGTGATTACTGTTCGATCCCAGTATAATTTAAAATGGGGAGATTCTAGTATTGAAGCAGGTTTATATTTATAGTAAGGAACTTTATGTGTAATGAGTGAGTTCTTAAATGCGAGGGATTGGTGTATAATGGAGGCCACTTGGTCATGGCGGTGCTTGTAATCTGTTTGTGCAATAGATTTACAAGCACCAGTTATATGCTGTATAGTCTCCGAGCTGCTATAGCATCGTCGACATATATCTGTAGGGACGGAATAACGGCGGATAATATGCTTCTGATAATTACGAGTGTTTATGACCTGGTCCTGAATAGCGGCCATAAAAGCCTCCGTCTCCGGGAAGAGTTCTCCACGCCTCAGCCACTCGTTCGATGCTTCTTTATCGACATGTGTTTGGCTGAGGTCGGCGAAGTGTCTCCCGTGTAGGGACTTTTGCGACCACGTGTCCAGTTTATTCTGTATGGTGATGATTCGTTGGTTTGGTTGAATGGTTCGGTCATGTAAGTTAAGTGGGGTTAATTTCTCGTCTATTTCTGTTATATATTTATGGAGTTCAACGTTTTCAGCCTTAGTGTGGAAATAATACCTGAGTTTAGTAATTTGATTATTATGCAAATTAGGTATGTGAATTAACCCTCTACCACCGTTACGGCGCGACAAGGTAAGACGTTGTATACATGATTTTGGATGGTGTTTTCTGTGTTTGGTCATGAGTGTGTTAATGATTCGCTGCAGTTTATTCAGATCAGATTGAGACCAATTTATGATCCCAAATGAATAGGTAAGGATCGGGATGGCATAAGTGTTGATGGCTTTAATAGTGTTTTTTGAGTTTAATTGGGATCTTAATATTTGGTTTAATCTTAATTTAAATTTCTGGGTCATTTCTAATTTAGCCTGTTTCTGGAGTATAACTTTAGATTGGTGGAATCCTAAATATTTATAGGTGGAGTTTTCGTCCATGGATTCTATTAGTTCACCCGTATTAAGAGGATATGTATTATTTTGTGTTTTACCGCGTATAATAGATTGAATTCTGCATTTATCGACTCCAAATTGCATTTTTATATCTGTAGAAAATGAATGGGTAATATCTACTAGTTTATTGAGTTCCTTATTATTTGTTGCATAAATTTTGATGTCGTCCATGTACATAAGATGGGATATAATATAGTGTGTGTTATTGTTGTGCAATTGAAATCCTAATTTACTGTTATTAAGTAATTCAGACAGGGGGTTAAGAGCTATGCAGAACCATAATGGGCTGAGTGCATCTCCCTGGAAGATGCCTCTCTGTATTTTAATCATATCTGTAGTTATTGTTGATTCATGTTGGTTAAGCTTCAGTTTGGTATTCCACTGTGCCATAGCTACTTTCAGAAACGCAATTAATTTTGGATGGATTTTATAATGTTCTAATACATAAATCAACCAGCTATGTGGTACCGAATCGAAAGCCTTTCTATAATCAATGTATGCGGTATGTATATTTCTATTTTTGGTATGCGCTTGTTTCATAACAACTGCATCTATTGTCAACTGCTCTTTGCAACCCTGGCTGTTCTTTTTGCATCCTTTCTGCTGTTCTGCTAATATTTTGTTTTCTTCTATATGTTCGTATATGATTTCACTGATACATCCTGTTATAATCTTATATATAGTTTGTAAACATGTAATAGTATTATTATTGTTTATTTTCTATTTATTGAAAACTCGGTACGACACCGGTAACACATGAAACATACGGGCCTAAGCCAAGTAAGTATCATTTTTAGGTTCCTAACTATTTTATTTCATTTGTAGGAATTTCCTGACTATCCTACATGTATTCAATATAACTGCTTTTTGTAAGGTTCTGTAAAGATATTTCGGAAGTTGTAAGGTTTTAAGCGATTCATGAAGCTGTAGTGGAATAACACCTGTTGTTGAGAGAACTATTGGGACTATGGTGACTTTATTAAGATGCCAGATTCGAGTTATCTCTTCTTTGAGGTCTATGTATTTTGATAGTTTTTCTGATATTGTGGTCTGAATATTGTGCGTATTTGGGATTGCAATATCAATGAGTAGGGCGGTTTTATTAACTTTATCAATTACAGTAATGTCTGGCCTATTGTAATGAGTGGTTCGGTCTGTGAGTATTGCTCTATCGAAGTAGAGTTTGTGGGTTTCATTTTCTAATATAACATCTGGTGTATATTTATAATAAGGATTGTCAGAGGTTAGGAGATTGTATTGGATGGCTAATTTTTGGTGAATTATGTATGCTGTTTGGTCATGTCTGTGCTTATAATCGGTTTGTACTATGGATTTACAGGCTCCTGTTATGTGCTGTATAGTTTCAGATGCACTATTACAGCGGCGGCAAATGTCCGTGGGTTATTATTAATAAATCAAATCCGCTATATTTGTGATAAATTGATACCTACAAAAATAAGAAAAAACCATAAGACAGATGCTTTAAGAAAAATCGTTATATATATTCTAGAAATAAAAAGTACCGAAAATAAAAAAGTAGGACTCTACAAAAAGACGTGAGATCCCATCAAAAACATCCTGTAAACAAATTCCAAGTCTCGCAGCTCAGTTTATCTACCGCAAAAAGTTGTGAGATCCATGTAATACCAAGTCGATTAATTTATTTAGTCCTCGCTAAAGGGACCTTCTGTATAAAGTCATTACGTAGCCAGTAACATTATGTATAAATTGTACGATACATTATGTTTTCGTGCGATGGCCAAGTCGATCTATTTATTTAAAATGTAAAAAAAAATTAATATTGATATGATAATAACTTACGTAATAACTTTATACAGGAGGTCCCTTTAGCGAGGACTAAATAAATTAATCGACTTGGTATTACATGGATCTCACAGCTTTTTGCGGTAGATAAACTGAGCTGCGAGACTTGGAATTTGTTTACAGGATGTTTTTGATGGGATCAATTTATAACTATGGTATGTAAGTCCGCCAACACGCACTAGGCCAGCGTGGTGGACTATATGGCCTAACCACTCTCAGTCGTACTGTCGATTGTAGAGGAGGCCCGTGCCCTGCAGTGGGACGTATATGGGCTGATACAGATAGGAAATCGATATATAATTATAAACGCAGATTAGTGTATTTTAAAAAATTACAATATAATGATCGAAATGCTCGAAAAAACCGGTCTACCCGGGTTTTGATTACTCTTAGACCCGAAAACCCGGGTTTTCAAAATTGAACCGAGTTTCGATGCCCTAATGTGCAATAGCTGATATTAATTAATAAGTACCTGTAGTGGTGTTGATAGTGTTACTTACGGCCTCCGAACATTTGAAGTTCGTATTGTTTCCGGTGGTCGCGGGTTCCAAGGGCACACCTCTGACTTTTCGGAGTCATGTGTGTATTGATAGTCAATCACCATGCACTAAAACGGTGAAGGAAAACATCGTGAGGAAACCTGCATACCATAGCGATTTACAAATGGTATGTAAGTCCGCCAACCCGCACTAGGCCAGCGTGGTGGACTATACGGCCTAACCAATGATTATAGATTATAGAGGATGAAACATAAGGTCACGTGACGCGTACCACTTTGATGAACTAAAATGGCGGCGGCTCCGCCCCTAAAAATAGTGATACGCTAGTACCCAATTTTCTATCGATATCGATCATCAACAGTGGCATACGAATAAAATTAATATAACATTTTTAATTTTCGCTTTATATGTCAATTAAGTTTAAACAGGGGATTTTAGGATTTGACAGTAGTCATTAAAAATTAAATCCGATAAAAATGTCAAGGTTTTGATATTTTTTTCATGCTATGATTTATTCCATTGGTAAGTTTTACCTGATGATTGGATTGGATTTTTCAAATAATACACACGTAAGATAAAATACAACTTTATTAATATCTAGAATTTGCTTGCGACTTCGAGTAGTATTGCCACACTTTTCTCTTTAAGCACCAATTTTCACCATATCAATATTTTTTTGCCAAAATATAACTAAAATCTAAAAAAAAACAGACATTTAGCAACAATGAAAATATGAACACTAAATTAACAACTTAAATATATTAATAGAAATATCTACACAAAACTAACAATTAAAATGTAAAAATAGAACTTAAACAATTAACTAAATAAACTGATATTATTGTGTTCTGTGATATGAACCATTGTAATTTTAAATGGCGATATAAAAGAAGATAAAAGACAGTTCGTGTTGCTGACGAAGTTTCTTGCGCCGTTTCTTCTTCACAGCTACAACACGTTCCGAAGCGGTGGTAGCAGAAATGAACAATCCAATAGATCTTTTGAAAGACTATTTGAATAAAGAATATTTTAATTTTGATTTTGAATAAAGGAATTGTAGCGGAGATCTCGAACGAAGGCAGGAAATCAGCACTAGAAAAAAAAATATTTTTCAAATCAATCAAACAAACAAAAAATACATAAGGTACATACATACATAAACATATAAGCGGTGAATAATGTGTACTATAGATTTTAATTTATGTATAAATATTGACTGCCTCGGTGGCGTAGTTGTACTATGGTACGGTTACAAAGCTGAGGTCTTGAGTTCGAATCCCGGGTCGCGCAAAGTGATATCGGCTTTTACTATTCATTATCAGCACAGTCAGGAATTTGTGCCCGATATGGCGATAGGCTCGCCACCTACAACATCGTAGGACGGAACATACAAGGCGAAATGTGGGTGTCCTGGTTGCACCTCTGCCTACCCCTTCTTGGAAAAAGGCGTGAGTTTATGTATGCATAAATATTAATATGATAAATGTATTTGTAACAGAACTAATAAAAAATGCAACTGCTACATAAACAATAGTGATGTGATGTATTAAACATTTTGAGGTTCTTGAGTGGAGGCCACGTACAGGCAAGCGAAATGTCGGACGCCCGACTACAAGGTCAACGGACGATCTGGCTAAGGTTGCAGGAAGTCGCTGGATGCAGGCCGCTTCCAACAGGTCATTGTGGAGATCCTTGGGGGAGGCCTATGTTCAGCAGTGGACTTCCTGTGGCTGAGATGGATGGATGGAAACATTTTGATCTTAATGTGGGGTCAGACTATGTATGTGACGGTTGGTTGAATTTATTTCTTTGATATTCCTAAAAATATACTAATACTTTACAATTATCGTTACTATTTTAGTCGCCATAATATAAATATATGACCAACTAATACTAATTTACATGTTAAAACCGTTACAAGGTTATACCTGTCGAGACAAACACCCAGTTGCATCTAATACATTTCGTTCATTATTACGTTGCACCATTCTTGGCTAAAATCAAAAATACCTATCAGGATATTTAATACATACCAAATAAAATAAAATAACATAGGTAGATTTTTATTGCTATTATTTGACTGAGGAAAATCATTATGTCTCACTTAGAATTCAATCAATGAATATAAAAGTGTTGGTTAAGATAAACAATTATAATAATTAATAATAAAATATAAAACTATTTCTGTTCATTAAAAGGTTCTCCAGAACATTAGACAATAGACTACCAATTGTCCAAATTATCTTGCATGTCATCTTTGTTATTGATTAACAGTTGTATTATTAATAGGATTATTAGATAAAATATCATAATTACTACAATTTCACTTACCGGAAATATTGTTGGAAAGCTGTTTTCTTTTTCAAAATGTAATGAACAAATAAATGTATTTATTGCAGGGTTCCAATAGCTTCCAATTTTTTGTATCCATTTTGTCCTGGTTTGTATGTTTATAGGGAATCTAAAAAATATATTTAATTTCACTTTGTTTGTCGGTCTGAATATATATTTAAATATAAACTATTTTTTTCTTTTTTTGAAAAATAAAGATCAAAATATTTAAAAATGATAATATCGATATGAATAATTTCGTATCGAATCCACTCATCCCTAAACTTGTGTGTAAACAAACAATGAGGTTGTTATTTACACTACTTGTATAAATAACGCCTAGAAGAGTCTAAAACTTAATCAACAAGATCCAAATACATTTATAAATGATAAAAATAAACCCAAAATGTAAATTTAGCACATATTTGTAAGTAGTTCGTAAAAACAGTTACTAACCTATGAAAAGAAATGTTAGGGTCCTTTTTGCTTGAACTCGACTCGAATCCTTTAACACAACACTGAGGCATTTTAAAAACTTAACAACTAAACTAATAAGCAAACTAAACAAACTTAACAAACGAGATTAACCAATGAATAATCCGAAATTCTTTGATTGTGCAGATTTGTTTACTCCGATTGACAGATAACGCCACAGTTTGACATTTCATGCAGTTTTTGGTTTAATAGTCTGTGGTTTCGAAAGCATAACTAAAATGGCGTCATTTTGGTCTATGGGCGGTCCCAGTGTGGCTAGTGAACAAAATATTGCCATATTCGAAACAAAGGAATTATTATTTGCCTCTTTCATTAAGGGACAAGGCAGCTTTGTGTAAATGAGACAGATACATAAATGTACATGCCGCGTCGATATTCTTAACATAACTATAACTTGACATATATAGCTACTTTTGTGGGTGATCCTCTATATATCTTTTATCATTGGGCCTAACCACTCTGAATCGTTCTGTCGATTGTAGAGGAGGCCCGTGCCCTGCAGTGGGACGAATATGGGCTGATACAGATTGTTTCATAAAGTAACCCCCCATCACATACCTCAATAGTCTTACTGTTGTAGGTACGATTTTAGGTACATACATTAGATATATTTTGAACGAGATACTCAATTTAAAACAGTCATGTTAGTTGGCATTGGTTAGCCATCTTTTATTTTGGGTTGGACATAGAAGGCTCAGTGAAGTCTTCGTGGAACTAGTGGCCGTTGATTTGTCAGATAGTCATAATTACAAGTTTAAACAACAAGGTAAGACCTAGTATAAATATTTGTTAGTTCATTAGCCAGTTCTTGCAGTATTGTCGAGTCACATATTATATGGTTTCTGATTTGTATTACCGATTGCATTCGTAAGGCTACAACTGGCACTGACTGCTTTCAGACGCATTTCTTATATTGAAAACTAATAATAATATTTAATTTATACCGTATGCCATTCTGCCGCACTCCTTTCATGGTAATGTTTTACTTATTTTACTGAAATACCCCTGTTTATTTATTCCCCTTTTTGGTAAGTTTTAATTTGCTTAGTTTTTTTATTAGAATTAATGGCGAGACGTGCTTACCAATCGCCTCGTGGTGCGCGATACGGCCGCTCACGGACAGTGGCAAAACCAAACAACACTATTCATTGCAAAGAAATGCTTGGAAATCCAAAGCGCTCGCCATCCTAAGACATAAGGTGTTAAGCCTCAGGATGAATGAATGATGAAGTATAAGACATTGAGTCTACCTTGATCTCTAAGTCTAGTAACTAGCCTTTAGACACGGTCTAGGCTACACCACACGATGCCCTTAATAATAACTGAACCATATGCAACTCAAATGACGTGTAGACATTTCGTGTTAGTATGAGTTGTAGGGTTGATGAGAAGATATTTCTGCCAAAAGTGGATCACCTATGTTTAATGATAGTTTTTGTATTGGAACGTTGTCTGCAATATCGCAGTAGTATCCAGAGTATATTGTATTACACGATCCGAAAAATTTCCCAAGGCTGATGAACTAAATGTTCACAATATAGAGCTCTTTTCGTATTATGTAATTAATATGAATATCTCCTTACATGGTGGCAGAACGCGCATAGTTCGGGGACGTTTATGGACTAAAACACATTATAATATAATTTATAACACACCTAACCAAACGTAATTTGATGAGACCTGAGACTGATATAGAAAAGGAACTATCATTTTCCGGATTTAAAGTTTTTAAAGTCCTTCTTCATAGAGATTATATAAATTAATATTAGTTCTCGAATGTTTTGTCCCTTTCGAACGACCTTTGAATTCAGTTTGAGCGAAGAAGACAAAACATTCGATAGCTAAAATAGTTTTACAAACTGGCTATGGATAAGGGCTAAGGCCCTAAATTGATGATTCAAAAAGACCTCAAATGTTTTTCCAGTAACCATTGATTAACAATCATCACTTAATTACTATTCAACAACACATCAATTCAATTCGATGTAAAAAATATTTTTTAATGAAATCTACATTGAACATGTGAAACTCGTTTGGCAAGGAATATTTCAATTGCAATGTAATTAATGCTGATAGTTTCACAGTTATATGCGCATGCACTTTGTACAAGTACTTATATTGTAATAATGTAAGGATTTTATAATAACCAGTCCAAATTGTTGTTATGAAAGATTTTTGTAGATTTTTATCGATCGTTGTTTAATTCAATTAATTAGTATATACTCACGCACGCACATAATGCTTTTACTAACAGAATTATTTAGGATAGCCTCCGTTAGACGCCGCTTGTGAAACGAGAGGCCGCGGGTTCGATCCCCGCACCGAGAGAAATGTTTGTGCGGCCCACAAATATTTCTTTCGGGTCTGGGTGTATGTGAAACCGAAAAGTCTCTCGTAGTTCCTGAAACTCACGACACAAGACTCGATCATAGTGTGGGGTCAGGACTATGTATGTGACTGTTGGGTGTTATTCATTATTAACAGTAAATATATACATTTCACGCCTTTCTCCCAGAATGGGTAGACAGAGGTGCTCTCAGGACATCCACGTTTCGCCTAGTGTTTTCGGTCCCATGATATGATAGAGCCAAGTCTATCGCCATATCGCGCACAAATTTCTAATTACGGGCTGATTATGAAGAGAAAAATCGAATATCACTTTGTCCGACCCAGGAAATGAACCCGTGATCTCACCTTTTTTAATCTTAAAGTAGTACAACTGCTGTATATGATACTAATCTATGACAACTGCGCCAAGGAGGCTTTCTTTATAGGATTACATTCTTTATTCTCAGTTAGATTGATATTCTGGAAATGTTTTGTATTAGGAAATTCATATTTATTAATAGACTATTTAAGTAACGTATATTCAATATTTTTGTCTTCCCTTAAAGTGAGATTATGGGGGAACGAAAAATAAAAGGTGTTCCAATAGACAAGATACATCTTATAACTCCATCTTGCGTTCTGGATGGTAAAACTTAAAATGCAATATTGTAAATTTTGATTCAACGCCATCTAGCGGTTATTAGAAATAGTATTATTTCCTTCATGAAGTTTGTGATGCAAGTAGTGCAGCTACTCGATAATAGATGTCGCTGTAATTTTTAAAGTCATTTTCTCTTCCAAATTTAAGTTTACTTGAATGCTTATAAAAAGTTTCTTAGTAGGGTTTTACTTTTTTGTTTGACTCATTTAATAAAATATTAGATGTTATGATAAAATAATAACCCTAGATTTTGTTCGAGACTGCGCTCGCGTACCTCGGGAACTGAGTTTTCTTTTCTATATTTCATAATTTCTTCAAGATAAAATAGGTATTTGCTGCTTTCTTTCTTTAGCTTATTCAGGCATTAAGCATGCTTTTAAATGTCGGTAGACAGGGCTTTTGCGCCCCTGACAACGTCATGAGTGATGGTGAAGTCAATGTGTGAAAGTGTAAAAGAAAATCAACATAGACTTTTTAAAATTGAAAACTTTTGTCTTATGTAGTGCAATGTTTTAGATGTGTTTTAGAATAATATGTACTTAATGTAGGCCCATTATAAAACCACAATAATAAAATTTGTAATTTATTTTAATCCGTTCCACAAACAAAATATACTAACAACATTACTAGTTTTCATATACACTAACCTTTAAGTATGTACAGACTTAATAAATAATATTAGTCACATTACACTACTATCATATAAAATAGTACTTTCAAAACTTCTCACTTCAACACTGTCATAACACGAGCCAATCTTCTTTGATCATGTCGGAGGCTTTCTCCGCGATCATTATGACAGGAGCGTTAGGATTACCACTTATTATGGTGGGCATAACACTGGCGTCCACCACTCTCAAGTTGGCCACGCCGTGAACCCGCAGCCTCGGGTCGACGACCGCGTCTTGGTCGTGCTTCGGGCCCATCTTACAAGTACCAGTCGGATGGTAAATGGTAAAAGTGAAATGCTTCAAGCTACACTCCCAGTATTCGTCGCTAAAGAGCACGTGGTGTTGGCACCCTGGCATCGGAATGTTATGAGGCCTCGAACCGTACCTTTGGAATGCTGTCGTGTTTGAAATTGCCATGGCGATCTTTATCCCTTCTGTCAACACTTTTAAATCCTCTTTGTATGCGAAGTAGTTCGGCTCTATCGACGGCGGATGGAACGGATTTTTACTGCGCAATTTTACCCACCCTGAACTCTTCGGACGGAGTAGTAAAGGAAGTATCGTCCAAGTCTCAGCATTTTCTATCGGCTTGTACACAGTATTATAGACTCTGTCGCGCAGATTGAGAATTTTGCGAATCTGTTCCCCGCCGTCAGAGTTCACTGAACTTGGAGCGAAATGGAACTGTATATCGGGCCAATTTCCTGACGTTGGTGCGTACTTCGTGTTGACGAAGGCTAATCCCTCGACACCTTGCGTTGTCATCGGTCCTTTTTCATACAGGATGTAGTTCATAGCTACAGCGAATGTTTGGAAACGGTCCTTTTTAAACGTAACAGGTTTGTTGACGACAAATGTCAAGCCTCCTAATCCAACGTGATCTTGCAAGTTGTGACCTACCTTCAGATTTGCTACTAAAGGTATTCCGTGTTCTCTCAAGTGATCTGCCGGGCCGATACCACTAAGCATCATCAGTTTAGGTGTCGACAAAGCACCGGCTGACATGATTACTTCACGCTTGATTCTCACTTTTTGCTTCTGCCCGTTTCGAACGAATTCCACTCCGTAAGCTTGTTTCTTTACTGGATTTATCAATATTCTTGTTACTTGAGCTCCTAGTGCAACGTGCAGATTGTCTCTATGACGTACAGGGCGCAAGAAAGCTTTAGCGGTACTGCAGCGGCTACCACGTCTCATTGTCGCTTGTGTCAACATAAACCCAGTTTGTTCTTTTCCATTTATGTCCCGATTCTCGTAGCCCAATTCCATGCCAGCTCTCAAGAACGCAACAGATAATGGGGTTCGCCACGGCGCTTCCTGAACAGTCAGATACCCTCCAGCTGCGTGATAGGGAGTGTTAACCAGGTATGGGTTGCGATTGTCTTCTGACTTCAAGAAGTATGGCAAAACTTGATCGTACGACCAACCAGGATTTCCGAGCGCTTCCCATAAATCATAATCGTTCCGGTTGCCTCTCACGTAGACCATGGCATTGAGGACACTGCAACCGCCCAGTACTTTCCCTCTGGGCCAGTTACAGCGGTCCCCGTTCATCGCCAGGCAATAGGAGCGGTTATTTGAAGGCGTCGTTTGATACTTCCAGTCCATGTCGGAGAGCTGAGTGTAGCCCGCGAGGGCTGGTATATCGGAGATTTCAGTTTCGTCTTGTCCGGCCTCCAGAAGAAGAACTGTCCAGTTGCCGATTTCTGAAAGTCGCGATGCGACCACGGCGCCCGCTGAGCCGCCGCCGACTATCACAAAATCGTAGATCGGCAGCACCTGGAATGAGATTTTTTTATTGTAAATATGGTGGAATTATCAATTGTTACTAGACTAGTAAAGGGAAATTAGTAAGAGAGAGTAGTAAGGGAGATAAGTAGATTAATAAATGATTGGTAGAAAAACATGATTTTATGCATTGTATATAAAGTGCGTGGTGGCCTGTTGGTAAACGGACTAGACGCGACTGCCAACATGTTCACGGTGGTCGCGGGTTCGAATCCCAGGGCACACCTCTGACTTTTCGGAATCATGTGTGTATTGATAGTCAATCACCACGCACTAAAACGGTGAAGGAAAACATCGTGAGGAAACCTGCATACCATAGCGATTTATAACAATTTCTATGGTATGTAAGTCCGCCAACCCGCACTAGGCCAACGTGGTGCACTATATGGCCTAACCGCTCTCAATCGTACTGTCGATTGTAGAGGAGGCCCGTGCCCTGCAGTGGGACGTATATGGGCTGATACAGATACAGATATAAAATAAGGGGCGTTCACAAATCAATGCTTTTTAAATGTAATTATTTGTAAAACATATTATTTTACTAATGAGACTAAAATAAAAAAAGGATGGTAACTTACAGCATTGACGTCCGTAACATAAGACTCCGGGTCGAATTGTTGGTATCTGAAGTACGTGATCCCTAATGCTAGGAGTGGTATCAGACCCAATACAGTGATGGGCGACGGTGCCAGACTCGCTAACGCTCCTGCCGCCTCCATTTTTATCGCAAAACATCTACTACTACACTAATATTTACAACTTATACTACTAGTCTTAATTCTCTTATATCCAATCTGATTTCTTTCTCTGTTCCTCCTCTGACAAAATCTTAGGCGTATAATTCCTTATGCCAGCTTTCTTTGGCGTCGGTCCCGCCTTTAATTTCGCTTTCTCAGTATCGCTCAAGTAGCTTTTAAGTCTAGCACTCTTCAGCTCGTCTTTTTGAACTTCGAAGAGTTGCAACTTGTAGCGTTTCTCTTTAGGGATTTTGACTGGTTTGTATAATTCCTTGTTGATGTCTTTGTAGTGATCGTTTTTGTATAACGACGTGCAGTAATATCCACTTGTGGATGAGGATCTATCGGAGCGGCATTCGTAAGCGCTGGAACCGCTTCTATACCCACTGCTCTCAGTGGATGATTTGTCGCTGTTGAAACTGTCGGCGCTTCTCCTCGCCCTGTGTCGTTTGTATTCGTAGTCTTTGTCTTCGTAGTCGTTTTTCCTATAGTCGATTGAGCTCCTGTACTGTATGGGATCGTCGTATTTGTCCTTGTACCGCCGCACTTGGACGTTAGCGTGTGTGTATGATTGCTCTTGACCCATGGCTGGCCGCGCGAGCGCGCTCTCTTCTCGTTTGATTTCTGGAATGAGAAAAATAAATATGTTATATATGTATAGTTGCGTGTTTTGAATTAAAATGATATAGGGAAATATTTATATTATTATAACTTTAATTTTATCAACTCTTTGTTGACATGAATTAGTGTTACTCCATATCATCAATTAGATTCGTTGATTTTTTTTGTATCATTCGTATAAAACAGAATCCAGTGCAACGCCATCTATAAACGTATTATGAAAACAGCCAACAGTTCAACGACCTCGACCTTGGTACCGTTAACAATAAAGATTATAGCTGTAAGGCGAGTTATTGGAGTTAAATGTTTCGCTAATATTATAATATTATACATTTTGGAACTCCTATTGATAGTATGTCAGTGGGCCAAAACGGTACACTTAGTGACCGAAACGACGCGAGGAGAAATTTCAACAGGTTTTGATACAGCATCGAGTGCCGCCATTTCTGGATGGGACTAATTTATCCAATTGAATTAATAATATCCTTTTGAATAATAAATGGCGGTTTTAATTTTGCATAATTTGCTAGATACAGATATTTTTGTTTTTCTGGTTTAAGATTATTTGGATTATAACGCAGAATAGGAAATTATACCCTGAAGCCATTTTGAATTATAATCACAGATTCATTTAAAACTCGCATGAAGGTATTTGCCAGATTTAGGAATTTAATACAACATGTCGTGGTTTTAAGTCCATAAAAGTTGTTACTTCTTTAGATTGGCTGAGATAGCTTTAGAGTATTATGAACACAGCATTTGAATTGTCAGGTTATTCTCTTTGTCTTTTGCGGTTTCCTGTAAAATCTACATCAATTCTTTTTATTTCAATCAACTTTCACTAGCAATTTAATGGCGTCTAATTGAACTTCCACAAGTATCTTCGCCGCTTTGATTTTATTTCTCGTTTTGTTTCTAAATATCATTTGTTTTAATTATATTTGTGTATTTTTCCAACTAGCGTAGCAATGGGTTGTGTCAAATTGAAAATGTGTACAAAAATTGTTCACGCCAGATTTCACTCTCGTACGTGTTGAGACTGTGCGAAACACGTGTTAATTGCTGCTTGTGGTTGAACGGTTGAACAGCTGATATTATATCGCTTTTAACTTTAGGAATTTGCCGCTGTGATGGTACAAGATTAAATTATTAGCATACATGGAAATTATTTTTATTTAATGTTAGTGTTTCATCATCATCAACATTGTCATTATTAGTTTAAATAGATTTCCTCCCTATGATTCGTAGAGGACTTTTTGGGAGTGGCCTGTATTAAAATACTTTCTACAAATTACGAGTTCTCGATCAAAAGTTAAGTTGGTAAATTCGTCAATTGCATCGTCAACGATCGTGATATCTGTATTTCATTGTTGTATTGTTCGCGCCACGATGTGCGTGTTTATCGGCATTATTTTACTAAAAGATTATCGCTCACATTGTCAGAAATAATTTGAAAAAATCGATAAATAAATATTAGAGTTCTTCTTATTCATATTTTGTTACAAATTAGCGATTTCGTGGCAATGATTCCATATATTGTTGATCATTAAAATATTTACATAGGCTTTCGTGATGTATCATCAAGTGGTCATCATCGGTTAGTAGGTTTCTGATTGTAAGTTGTTTATAAACACTATGATGGTGTTATGATTGATCAGAAAATGTGTATTTTCAAGATACGTGTATTTTTCAGGTAATTCGTTGATGGCGCGGTCATGGTATACGGTGTAGTGCACAGAGTACCCAATGAGAGAGAACGTGGATTGTTTACGATCATTCTAATAAATATCTAGAAGAAAACATCGAAGCCGAATAAATCAATAAAGGAGCTGCACGTTATGTAAAATGAAAGTTGAAAAACAAGTGTAGATAACATTTCAACGTTCTGAAATAGATATATCTATATATAAAACGTATGGTAGATAATAATTGGTTACCCATCTGCTTGGTTCTTTAATTGAAGAGTAAAAGTCAAACAATTTGTTACCATTATTAATACGAGAGCCCTATCTTCTTTATTGACGACGTTTATCCATATGTTATTACAAGGTTTAAAGCGGTAATAGATTAAATTGTGGTAGTCATATCGCACCCCCGGTGCAACAATGTCACTTATGCAAAAATTGCAAGGTTGGAGGGTATAAATAAATAATCTTATATTTTTTTAGAATATTACGTGGTCATATTTTTTTTACGGTAAATTAAAAGTTGATATTGTGATAGAAGCTGTTTAACTTATCTATGTCTTGAAATATCATATTTTTATACGATGTCAAAGTTTCAAATGTTTTCCTGAAAAGTAGCATTTTTGCAAAAGTGACATTGTTGCACCGGGGGTGCGATATTTAGTAATTAAAGTTTGAACCTTTTCCTGTTGTTTTCTTTCTTTTCGTCATAGATTGTTACATAAATAGGTACCCATAATTACTAACACTACATACACAAGGTTTAATCTTTAATCATTGTTTCGCATCACTGAATCGCCTACCGTGGCAGGACGCGTTAGCTTCCATTTGAACTCATAATGAAGCCTTCGCCTTGACAAATCGTATGTTAGACCGTTACTAACCGAGTTACCGACACAAACAATATCTTTGCCTACCGTGGTTAATGTGTTTGTTGTCTCTTCTTTTGTTATGAAAGACTATCTTACTACTGGCTGGTACTGTTTGGAATTTGTTTGTTTTACATATTGAATTGTCATTTTTGCTTGTATTAAGATCTCATTTGTAGTAAATTGATTTATGGGCATTATTTATAAAGTTCTTAACAAGTTCATTAGCATATAATTTTGGATGGCTTTTAAAATTACAATCTTATATGATTAAACTTTAAAAGCTTTCATTACTTATATTTCGTATGTGATATATTTCGCAAACCGTTTAATTTTATGGTAAAACTTAATAAAACGAGGTACAACATTTATTGAACTAAATGTTGTAATTCTTTAAACAAATAACACTTTCAATGTTGACACGTTTCATATGGCAGTAAAACCCTTTCGCCAATATTGATTTTGCATTCCTTTTGTTATTTTAAAACCTTTTTACGGATTGTTGTTTTGTTTTATTATTATATGATTGCAGGTCTTGTATGTTGTGTTGGCGCTTCTTTTGTTCATCCACGTTTATAATTTCTCTTATTCATTTGATTTAAGTAATGCTTTTAACACCTACGAAGGTTGTAGCCGTAAGGAAAGGACCAATTTTTTTATTATAATAAGATCGTCGCCAAATTCACTGATCTAGCAATGCGTAACATCAAAGTTAACACTTCGCTTTACTCAAATGGAAGTCTATGGAATATGGAACCACACCCATCAACTTGACTCATTTAAAGTGTACAAATAAGTGGCTACGACATCAAAGCACAGTCCAAAAAATTAAATTAATTAAAAAACTTGACATTACATTCTTATTTTTTTGTCAATCGTCAGCTAGTTGGAATATTGATGCTAACCAGAAATTTGCACATGCAACATAGGCCAGTCAATAAAGCCTCAAACCCCTAAGTAATTCGTAACTCGTTCAAATTTTGAGGGTTTGTTAAGGAAGGTAAAATAACTTACCGTGTGATTTTGCAGCGTTCTGGGGTGTACGGAAAGGGTTGAAAAGGGGTGAAAAGTGTTTTTTGTTAATAACATTGCCAAAAAAATTACTAACACGCTGCAAATTTGTAAATATGTTGGTCTCACCATTTTGTAACATGTATTAAATTTGCAGCGTTCTGCAACATACGGAACATTGTTTATTATCAAAAAACAATAAAATTTGTTAATAACATATCCAAAAAAATTACTAACACGCTGCAAATTTGAAACTATGTTGTTCTTACCATTTTGTAACATGTATCAAATTTGCAGCGTTTTGCAACATACGGAACATTGTTTATTATTAAAAAACAATAAAATTTGTTAATAATACGGGGTAAAAAAAAATAGTAACTCGTTGTAAATTTGGAACTATGTTGTTCTTACCACTTTGTAACATGTATCAAATTTGCAGCGTTTTGCAACACACGGAACATTGTTTATTATTAAAAAACAATAAAATTTGTTAATAACATATCCAAAAAATTACTAACACGCTGCAAATTTGAAACTATGTTGTTCTTACCATTTTGTAACATGTATCAAATTTGCAGCGTTTTGCAACATACGGAACATTGTTTATTATTAAATAACAATAAAATTTGTTAATAAGAGGGTGTAAAAAAAATTAGTAACTCGTTGTAAATCTGTTATTACCTTGTTTACACCTTTTATACTTTCTTAAAGAAAATTCTTGATAATGTACTATAACAACAATGAAAATTTCTTATTATAAAGGAGATGTTTTATCTTGGGCCGTTTTGTGTACGTCTAATACAAATTCTAGAAAAAAATGTGGAATTCAAATAAAATACATTTAGATTTCTTGGACAACAGGGGGCTTTATACAAAAATGTGATTGTTTTAGTACAGAAGCAATATTTTCTTCGATAATCTGTCCTCCATGATGCCTAATTGTCATTTCGTTCAAAAATGCGCGAACCCATTATCTTTAACTTGAATATGTCTTATTTTTAAAAACCCCCTACAAATTATAATTATTGTCTATATTTCTTTTTCTATATTCTTCGCTTTTTAAAAGACGATATATGTTGTTAAAGAAGTCACTTTTATTATTTTATTTACATTACATGATTTTAGTTTAAGAACGAAAATGTTTAACTTGACAGCAATTGCAAAACTCTGCATACATTTCGCAAATGTGTATTTGCTTCTCTGTTGACCTGGCTTTGTTTTATGGATTCTGCTCCTCGCAGATGATATATCTTGACGTTTAAACGCAATTACTAGTTCGTATTTTGGTGAGTAAACATGTATATTATTTAGAATGCCACATGTAAGTAATACTTTTATGTTTTTCTATGTTCATATTTCTCTTCTAACCCACAATTCTGCTTTTCAGCACATCAATAGTGGCGCTTTGCTTGAATTGCACTTCTGCAATTGTTGTGAAATGGTTAAATTGCACTTCTGCAATCAAAAATGATTTCTATCGTTCAACAGAATCTTAGTAACTACATGGGATGCCAATTTACTCTTGTGTAGAGTATTTCAAAACGTTTTATTGCTGAAATGGCAGAACAAGAAGTAAGTATTCTATTTTCTTCATTAACTTGGGAAATGTGTTTTATGCTAATTAATCAAGGTCAATACAAAGTATGGAGTATTACAAAAGTATTCATGTTAGAGCTGAATAGCATTGTGTCCACATGATACTAGTACATAAATATGTAAGAAGTGATATTTCATATATTGTTTTTTAAATTGTTAAATGAATTACATTTTCTTTTATTTCCCTCTGGACACTCAGATGATCTTGTGTTATGTATAATATATTATATATATAATATATTATATTATATATTATATTATTATTTCCATAATAACAACACTATATCTGATGGTAAGCACAAATGCCGTCCAGGCGGAATATCTAATGGCATCAGACGACTGTCCAAAGACATTTCATACAATTATCCGGCCGGCCTGCTAAGATGCCTCTTTAAACAATAGCGGAAAGACCTGGGATCATAGGAAGGAGGGAACACATGTGACTGCAAAGAGTTATTTATTCATCATGATTCTTCGATATCTTCAATATTAAATCTTTTTTATTTTGTTTTAGTTATCAGAACAAGCAATTATTTGTACAAACTGCTGGCTGCAAATAAATCAAGCTGTAGACAATGAGCAAGATTTTATTCCAACTCCGCCGTAAGAAGATTGTATCAATCTCAATTCTTTTGGACATATATAACATCCACAAGTGCAAGTACGTAACATCCACAAGTGCAAGTAAGTGCAGTACAATTGAAAGGAACATAGCTGGACACTGGACAGTGGGTTGCTGCACTCATACCATGATCATACTGTGGTATTTAGCCTTTAGGTTGGGCTAGGCAATAGTACAATATGGGAGCACCGGCTTTGTTCCTAGATGTTTTGACTGGAGATTATTTTTAGGCGAATATAAATAAAAATATAAAGCAAGATCTGGTTGTACTTTATTGTCCTTAAGTTTTGTTTGATTTTAGTTTTCTTTCATCAATTAATCCTACTTTTTCCTTATGTGTGCTCAGAAATAACCAGTTAGAATTAATGTCAAATACATTATTTGAAAAATAATTTCTTAGACCTTAGGATAATATTATTTTTAAGTATGCAGAAGTCTAATATACCAAAGTATATTAGACTTCTAGGGGTAGACCAAATATAATGTTTAAAATGTTAGCTTGTACAGAAATGATTGCTAGTAAGTTCTTTTACTAAACATTAAGGTATAGAAATAAACATGGCTGCTATCAGATTCGATTCCATTTTTATAGCGTATTTTTTGTATGGACTATAATAACTAAGAGCTTATTAAGTGCATATGCCTAATAATAAAATGATTATTTATTCATATGCACATAGGGCACACCTCTGACTTTTCGGAGTCATGTGTGTATTGATAGTCAATCACCACGCACTAAAACGGTGAAGGAAAACATCGTGAGGAAACCATAGCGATTCATAAGAATTTCTATGGTATGTAAGTCCGCCAACCCGCACTAGGCCAGCGTGGTGGACTATATGGCCTAATCACTCTCAATCGTATTCTTGATTGTAGAGTAGGCCCGTGCCCTGCAGTGGGACGTATATGGGCTGATACAGATGCTAGCAGTTGCGACAAGTGATCAGCCTGTGCCGTGCTGTATCTCATGCCTAGCAGATTTTTATTGTGGATTATTTAAATAGGTTGTTTAGCAGGTATTATGCACCGCACTTACGGCCAGATATAGGTACACTTTCTTAATATTAAATAACTATAAACATGACGAGATTCTGACAGACTTGTTGCAATTTATTGTATAGACATTATGTTATATTATATTAGATGATCAATAAAGTATGATAGGTACTAATTCCGTTGACGTAAAAACATTTACGAGTTATATAGAGTACAGTAATTTATAGCACAGACGACTAAAAATAATAGGTATTTGATTTATAGGAAAACGAATTACGACTTCATATTTCATAAATGTCAAGTTTTGACATCGGTTGTCAAACATGCCGTTTCAGACGCCATATTGTCCCCTTGTAGTGTTGCTGTTCTTGGCTTGGTATTTATTTTTGTATAAAGCTAATATGCAACGTATAATAGTATTTCATACAGAAATCGAATGCCAATTTCACTAATTAAATTTGGTGTAATGTACTACAAACGGCCCAAGGTCCATACATTTCTGGCCCATCTCCTTTGATTAAATAATAATGATAACATTCTATTGACGTTATCAATTTTCTTTCAGAAAAGTATTATTGAAATATTTTATTTTTTGTTCGATACTATTGTTAATATAAAACAGTAATTTTGCAAGGTAAAAAATGTTTTGAAAAGGTGTAAACAAGGTAATAACAGATTTACAACGAGTTACTAATTTTTTTTACCCCCTTTTATTAACAAATTTTATTGTTATTTAATAAAAAACAATGTTCCGTATGTTGCAAAACGCTGCAAATTTGATACATGTTACAAAGTGGTAAGAACAACATAGTTCCAAATTTACAACGAGTTACTATTTTTTTTTACCCCGTATTATTAACAAAATTTTATTGTTTTTTAATAATAAACAATGTTCCGTATGTTGCAAAACGCTGCAAATTTGATACATGTTACAAAATGGTAAGAACAACATAGTTTCAAATTTGCAGCGTGTTAGTAATTTTTTTGGATATGTTATTAACAAATTTTATTATTTTTTGATAATAAACAATGTTCCGTATGTTGCAGAACGCTGCAAATTTAATACATGTTACAAAATGGTGAGACCAACATACTTACAAATTTGCAGCGTGTTAGTAATTTTTTTGGCAATGTTATGAACAAAAAACACTTTTCACCCCTTTTCAACCCTTTCCGTACACCCCAGAACGCTGCAAAATCACACGGTAAGTTATTTTACCTTCCTTAACAAACCCTCAAAATTTGAACGAGTTACGAATTACTTAGGGGTTTGAGGCTTTATTGACTGGCCTAACAGGTGCTTCCAGTTATGTATTGCAGTAATGCGAAACGATTTCATAATGAATTTCTACATATATTTGAATTTAACGTAATCGACCATTATGCGTAGTAATATAATCCGCCGTAATTTTCTGTGCATAATTATTATGAGAATCAATTTTGTTGAAATGTTGTATGCAGTTATTCTTTTGGAATAGTTCCAAATTTTAATTTTGGAATTGAACCTTGTTAAATCTTTCTTCTTGTTATGCATGTTTTCTAAAATCGACATTAAATAAGAATGCCATTGCGATTTTGAGAGCTATTTCTAAGTCATCACAAAAATGTCTTTAAAAGTTGGTTTTATTTAGTATCGTAATTGATCTTTAACCGACTTCAAAAAAAGGAGGAGGTTCTCAATTCGACTGTATGTTGCTTTTTTTTTATTTTCTTTTTGCTTATATAATTTTCCATCGGTAAACATTAAGTCACTGTTAATTGCCATTTTATAGACGATTAGAAGATTAAAAAATCCTATTAGTTCGATTGTTTCGTGTGTCGGTAATGCTTTACGGTTAAAGTTTTTTAGGCAATATTTAGCGCATTAAGATTTACGGTATCATAATGATGGTTTCCTACTAAGTGCGAATGGAATTCCGACATTCTAAATTTATCAGAGCAAAACGCACTTTTTATTTGTGCCTCATCTACGAATTGAATTGTTTTTACGTATGGACTCTTCTTGTTTATGATGATATTTTTCTTCAATTATCCGTCGAATTCTATTATGGTTCTTACCGCTGCACTGTTTGGAACAGTTATATTTTTCTTGTTTGTTGAAGTTGTGCCTAAGCTTCGCGATTTGTGTCCCGTAGTAGTTGATTGATGGAAAAAAATAAAAATCCAGTTTCATAGCGTAAGAAGTTTAAGGTACTGTAACATCTGTAGCTTCCTAAGTTATTTTAAGTTATTATTGAGATTTTAATATGATAATAATTGGGCCTAATACTTTAAGTGTTCTTCGTTGCACGCAGAGATTCAAGACCATTCTGATCAAATTGGGCCGCCCTACATTTCGGGTTTAGATTACGATTGGAACTTTTAATTCATGAACGATTAGCGAGTAGAATTTAAGCAATTTATTACGCTATACTATTGGTATATAAGGCAACGTTGACATTATTTATTTGACTTACTTAAACTAACACAACGTAATAGAATGTGAAATGAGTTTACAGGGGCGTTTATACATCGAATAAACATCCACTTGAGTTTAGCAACCGAATTTTGTAAGTAGCTGACGAATGTTTTAGATGTTAGAGGTGCTTTGGCTGTCGTAATTTATTGGTTTTATGACCAGTTACGCAGTATAGTATCCATTTTGAACTAACATTGTAACCTCTATATTTATCACGGATACTGGAAATGTCTTGTTACTTAATTTTAAGGTTTTCTTTTAGGTCGTGCTTGAAACGACCTGAATCCAGTGAATTCTTGCAAATTTTATTAGACCATCATTGATGGAGATCCGTATGGGAGGCATATGTTCAGTAGCGGCCTTTGAGTGGCAGAAGATGATGAAGATGAATATAAGCGATCAATTATTCCGCTTTAGTCCAAGTCCAAGCTTTAATAAAACAGAATATAGTTTTTTACGCAAAGAATTTTTTCCTAACTGTAATAAAACAGAATATACTTTCTTAAGCAAGGCAGTTTTGTATATCAAACTTTCATTTCGGATTTAGTTCCATATCAATGGAGAACATGACTCATAGAATAGTTTTTAATTCGTCTTCATATTATTAGTTCATACCTTTAAAGTCACGCGCTTTAAAGATAGTTAATATGTACCCCGAACATGCTATGTTCTATATTCCAGTAGCATTCTTAAAGGCGAACAAAACAAATAAAGTGACTTAAAATTGTAACTCAATGCTTAAAATTATTCCAGTACTTTAAATTCAAACGGAGTTCATCAGATAATAAAGCCGTTGGTATTCGGAGTTGACCAAATAGCTTTTAAAACAAGGAGTACAAGTTAAAATCTCTTGAAAATTGTTAGGTACTTTTATGGTCACAGCTCGCGCATTAATGGTATGAGACGGTATGACATATATGTGGATATTCCAATCCTGAGATTTGAGAAAATAGTCATATGTTTTTGGTTTTTTATTTATTGAATGGCGAGACTTGCATAGTATTCGCCATTATATAATATTATGTATATCGCATTCAGCGATACGACAGCTCATGGCCGGTATCAAAATCAAACAACACAATGAGATATAAAACAATGCTTCGCATTTCACTACGCTCACCGTCTTTAGATTTAAGAAGTTAATGTTGCAGTTGTTTATATACCCAAAAATTATAATTATTACCTTGGAAAAATTAAGTTCATTTTCAATTGTTATGTTATTTATACAATAGTTATTTAATATGAATACTTCGAGGCAAGGTTATATCATAGCTATTATCGGCTTATTATTCGCAACCGTTGTTCAGTCTATTTAATAACAACTCACTGGACCATATCTTCCGGCATTTGCATCCTGTAACAGCCGCATTTTACCTCACTATGCTTCGTCTGGCCGGAAAATTGGTTTATCTGATAAGAGTATTTCATTTTTGTTGACAATACTGGTTTTACTTAGCATAGAACATTTGGCTTCCTAAGTAACTTAGGTAAACAGAACCGAAATTCTTCAAAGGTTGTAGTCATAATAATACCTCCTTGTATATTATATTTATCTATATATTTCAAATTGATGAATTTAGAGTTTTAATAATTTAATCTTTTTTATCTTTGTTGTATAATAATGCTCTTCTCGTATCTTATTGAGCTGGGGATGTTTTTTAATTACAATTGTCCACTTACTTATCTTTTGTGGGCTAAGAACATAATCTCATCTCAATCGTAGAGGAGACCCTTGCTCAGAAATAGTGCGTGTATAGATTATATTGTTTAACACTATTTCATTTCTTTTTCAGGTAAAGGCTTCGTAATATATACGGCGTTGTTTAGAATAGAAACCACCCATATGTTTTTGAAAACAGACCCATGGCATCGGTGGTAAGTAAGACTTTTCCAAATGTTGCTAACTCGGTGCACTAAGGAAATACTTGTGATTCTAACGTAGATATTGTATCTATCTCATCATAAATTCTAAGTAAATCCTTTAAGTAGACAAAGGTTGAATAATGTAGTGACTTTTTATGCACGGTCATGGACGGCCTGAATTTTGCAAGGCTCGTATGGTGTGTTGGATCATAATTTTAATGATTATGTCATTCTTAGAGAATTAAGAACGAATGTATTGTGTAGGCAGGATCGATTATGTGCCTAGAATTTATTTTTAAGTAATTATTATCTACAAATTAGCAGGCATTGAACCTCGGAATTACTTGAATAAGTTTAAGCAAAACTCAAGTTATTTTTTTAATATAAAATAAATAATTGTAATATAAATATTTCTTGGATCCATTTATAAGTAAACACCAATGCTTTTTACTATATGAATAATTTTAGTGAGCGATTCTAAGAAAGTATTAGCATAAAATTTACTCAATACTTGATTACCAAATCCCGATGACTCACTTTTTTTGTAATGGTCAGTTAATGTCCCTTACTGTATCACAATAAATATGCGGACGTGAGTCAAGTCACATCACAACCGTGGCAGGACTATTAAATATATCAATTAATTCACCGTTGATTTTATTGCAAACTTTATTTGGACCGGCCACAGCAACAAGTGGAACATTGGCTTCATTTCCAATGGCCTACGTGCACTTCAGATCGACTGTATCACCAAGTGCACGGCTACAATCAATATGAATCCTTGTTTCGACTACTCAAAGTTCAATGTCGTTTGATGGTACGCGATCGTCTCCAGGTGTTCGGTTCCATAGACGAAGCAAATGATTGATTCCGTGTTGGAGAAAGCTGAAGATTGCTCGGCGGCTCATGTTTGTTTGACAGAATGGTTAGTTAGCCACCGTGTGTACGTATTGTGGCGTAACCCAAAATTATGGTGCCCACTCTCATTTTCTATTGACACTTGCGTTTTTGGATCGCGAATGTGATACGACGCATTACATAAGGTTAGATAATAACATATTTACATGCTAAGAATGTTAATTTAATTATATAATAGAGATGAATGATGGTTATCAAATTAGAAACTAACTTTGCAACAGTGACACCGATAGATATTAAGTCATCAACCTTCTCCATAGAACTATGTACTTATTTATTTAAATCTTTATTGTAAACATAAAAAAGTACAAATGGCGGACTTATCGCTTAAAGCAATGTCTTACAGACAAACATGGGATGGATTTAGAAAAAAAAAGAGATATATGGTATCTGTACTCGAGCTTTAAAAGCAAAATTCGTCCGAATGACGAAACGGTGTTTCTAATCATTACGCGAAAGGCAGTTAACTTAATGGCGTTAAATGAATAGCTAAATGGGTTCTCTATATGCTATATGGTTTCGTAATATACTAACGGAAATACACGTTCTGCCCGATGCCAGTCATGCAAATTGCTAATTTTTCCAATAAATTACACGCCTGTAAACAACTGTGACTGCGTGTTAAATCTCTATTTGAATAACAGTTTTGCCGTTTATTAAACTTTTATCCTCAATTTGTCAGTATCCAAAATAAGAATGGATAGGTCAAGAACAGTTATGTTAAATATACGATAATTATTATTAAACCTGTTTCGTTTGAGATTATTAACGGAAATTGCACGCACTTTTGTTTTGGTAACAAATCGGTGGATGTTATATATTTGGTATACAAACAAGTTGTTTAGTCAGCTGAATGAAACACTCTCCTCGCTCCTTTCTCTTTTATTGTCACGAAAACGCGAAACATTACGGTTTTATGTATTCTGTGGAGTTTCTTAATTCACAGATAATTTTGTTGCGTTTCGTGTCCTTGTTTGAGTGTTCTAGTGGCACCTAGTTACCCTTGTTTGTCTAGAATGTCGTCAGTGCCTGCCATCTGGTTAATTGCAAACGTTTGTAAATCAAGCTGTGACCCTAATAGCTTAGCTGGTAAATAATCATGAGCATGTTTTGAATTTCTTTACGTGATAATATTCTGAATAGTGATTTAGTTAGCATAGAGCATTCCTTTAAATATATTCAGATTTATAGTCTTTCTGTTGACCTAGACTATGTTTATACTATAACTAGCTGTCGGGCCCGGCTTCGCCCGGGTGCAGATAGTTTTTGAGTCCAATCCACATCAAGAACATATTATTTCGCGTGTCTACTAACTATATTTCCCGCGTGCCGTCGACTATATTTCCCTTCCGTAGGAGAGGACATCCCGTGCCAACAATTTGAATTTGAAAGAGTAGAAAATATGTATATTTGGTTTCCTGACTCATCCCACGGGAACACTACATTTTTCGGGATAAAAAGTAGCCTATGTGTTAATCCAGGGTGTCAGCTATCACTATACCAAATTTCATCAAAATCTGTTGAGCCGTTTTTTCATGAAAGAGTAACAAACATCCATACATACATACATACATACAAACTTTCACCTTTATAATATTAGTAAGGATTTAGTGTTTAGGACTAATCAAAATATGCTGCAACTGCTTAAACCAGTTCTGGTAGCAGTTTATACTTTAAGTAAATACATTGTTACTAAGCTAAAACATCTAACTAACATTTAAGATGTTTTAATATACATTTTCTATAGAACTAAAAGTTTCAATTACGTGTCTGTGATTTTATTCTGTTGAGTATTCTCAGTCTGTTCGCTCAATCATCATTTACTTTCTTCCACCTGGGGATAACTACGCTACACGATTACCATCTATTTTTTTGTACTTGTTAAATTGTAGTTTTACTCGTTCCAAAATTATTTCTATGTGACGTTGTATACATAAAAACAGGCAGGATAATTTTGTCCATTCTATTATTAGCTGTTTCCGGTATATAAAATGTAGATGATGAGTAAAGTACATGAACTAGTCTCGTAGAAAGGGTTGAATCGTCGCTATCATTCCGCATTTGCGGAAAAGTAAAGCGTTCACCAGTTTCCGGTTCTCATGGAAGGTGTGGGATCAATGTTTCCACTACATGTTCCTTTTTTAAATAAGGAACTTGATTATATTTTCCTTGTGCATGTTTTGAAATGAGTTCGAAAGGTACTGAGAATGGTCCAAGATTATTGACTATAAAAAATAATTATATGAAGATTTTTATAGTTTGGCAAATTGTGTGAGTAAAAATTAATTTTGTGGCAGTGTTGGGTTGAGAATTTTTACACAAAATAAGTAATAATCATAATCGGCATCGGATTTGCTAAGAGAACTCTTGAGAAGTCTATTTATTTCACTAAATAGTATCACATATAATGAACAGACTAGATATGGGCAAATAAGTAAATGTGCAGCTTGTTTTAAACCATCAAGAAATTAATAATATTAAAAGTTCCTACAATGACAAAACACTTATTTCTCTAGGTCAAAATTTAAACAGATAATTACAAAAAAGAGCCCATAAACATCAGTGATTGATGCCAAAGGTCAATGCTATCGACGGAGCCATTATGATAATCGCTCATTATCACGACATTAATTTGCGTTGTGGTTGCAATTATCTTGATAGGCCGCATCTGTGTCACAGGTGTGGCTCGGGTCAAATTGTGCTGTAACTTGGGTAATATTCATTATTTTGTATTTTATGATCGTTTGGGCTTAACAGATTACTTTGTTATCTCAGATTTTTGTAAGAATATTTGCGTGTAATATTTTAATTGGAATGTGAAAGGTTCGAAGGTTTTTACTTAATTAAATTATGATCTTTAAAAAGATTCAGATGTAAATTGTATGAAGCAGAAGTATCGTACCTACTAAAACTATCGATAAGATAGTAAATATGAGAAATAGATATTACTATATCAAGCTATATTATAAGGTGTTTGGGTCATAGTTCAACATTATTTTCTGTTCAACACATTTCATGTGATAATAAGCATAATGCTGTGGATATAGAGCATTGAGTGAACCTGGTCACAATTTTGTTTTGAAGTTGTGCTAAATGATATTACCCATGAACAGTTGTAAAAGTATGAAAGTTTCATTCATTGTGTTTTCAAGAATTCGAGTAGGACTTTATGTAATTTTTGTAATGTATCAAATAATTGCAATTTGTTCTTAAAGTTAAAGTTCATGCATTGAATATCTAAAGCTGCAAATTTTTATATAGGAAAATGTTCTGTTCAATGATCTTTCGGATATTTACGCAATAGGTTAAGGCTTTTGTACAATTGCTATAAACTTTCTTATTGTGCCGCTCTTAATGTATTCTTGATGTAAATTGTAAACCCTGACATTACCCTTTCTCGTAGCGTCGAGGAAATCAACACAACAGCTGTGGACGCAAATCGAGGCTTAGACAGAGACAAAGCTATTGGAATGGCTAAATGTGTTAGAAAAGGACGAAAGACATTGGAATCCAGTGTAACTAGTGAATCAGGAAAAGTAGTGTCAGGTGTGAAGGAACCGCTCTAAGATGTTTATGATGAAAGTTTTTGCATTTTGTACTTAATATCAATGGTTTAGGGTTTAAAATCACGTGGTCGATCAAACAGAAAAAAATGTAGGCTAATGGAGATGTTACTCAAATGTACTTGTGTTTGTGTTTATTATTTACATTTAAATAAATGACTAATGGATGTGAACTTCACAAAACTTAAGTAACTTGTGTTTTAGAAGTGATTTTTGTCCGCGTCGTGTGTCACTTACTATGGTTTGTTTTTTTTTGAAAATTAAATTATAAATTTTTACTTTCGGCAGACAATGGTTGTCTAGAATTTATTAATTGTTATGATACAAGAGACTGGTAATTCTAAGCTAATAAGAATAACGATGTTTGTAGAACAAATAGCACGCACGATATGCTAACAAATAACGTCACATAGTATTAAGATAGTGTCTCAGGTAACCATGCAGGACACCTAACTTAGACAGTTGCCAACTGTCAAGCAGACACGAGAATCTTCGCACCAGATGAAGCAACAGATGACAGGCATATTCCTAAATCCGATGACCATGACACGAGTAGTGAACGTACAAGTATAAAGTACCGAATTATACTCAAGTATGTCGGCCAATACACCAGTTAGCTGCTTTCCATGTACGAATTAATGCTGTATGCGATGCGACTCGATCGCACGAATCATTTATATTGTTGGTTTATGCACTATCAAAACAATAGATGATTTTCTAGTTGAATTTGGAGAGTGTCATAGCTTGTTTTAAATACATAGTTATAAGGGAACAAATAGTGGGGTTACGAAGTCATTGAGTCGTTAGAAACAGATACAATTAATAGAAAAATATTTTCTGATATTTTCCTGCTGAAAATTCATTAAATATTGTCGCATTTACTTACATAAGCATGATTAAGAACACCATTAAATTTGATCATAAATGCTATCTAATATCTATATAATATATTGAGGTGCCAAAGATGGCTGTCTGTTTAAGTCTCCAATATGACTGTAGGTCTATAATAATTTCGGTATTATCTTTTTTGGCAACAACCTGTTGTAATTTCTTCAACGATAATTTTGCAATTACATTAAAACGTTACCCAACATCTCGTATGCTAAATATAGAAGATTTTGGGTTAACGTTCCAACTGAATATATTACTTGTATTTTTAATAGCCTCTCTGGTGTTACGAGATAAAATTTGAAAGGCCGAAAGCAAACAGCATTGACTCAACTTGGTAGTAGTAGTTGGAGTAGGTTAAACTATTTTCAATAATATGGAGAGGCTTTTATAGCATTTAGGCGCTGTTCGCACTTCAACTTTAGTTGAAAAGCTGTCAAATTCTTTGATATTTGTCATCGCGGCCACTGAATTATAAGCTGTTGACAATTGCATTTTTTTATCGAAAACTAGTAAAATGTTGAACATTTCTTAACTAATGTTGCTCTGTGTACACAGCACCTTAGATATGTCAGTTGATAAAATATCAGTTACTGGTCATATATAAAGAAATATATCTAGATCTAGAGTAGTGGTTATACATTTTGCAACCTACGACCGCTTTTAAACATTTAATATTATGAAATGAAATATAATGTGCTATGTACTTAGTTTCATTGATTTTCTAAAATAGCTATTCATGTTTGTTAATATTGACCTAGTACATTTACTTTACATGTGAATCTGCTTGTCTGTAGGGAGTAATAATTATATATGGATCACTCATGAAAGATCTATAATAACTTCAGTCAGTATCATAAACACTGATGTCATAATATGGGATTAGACGATATTAAAATAATAAGACGATTGTCTTTATGTCTATGGGTAATGCCATATTACAATATGCAACCGGACTCGTCACCCTGTACATTTATATTGACACTTAATATATTCCTGTGGGTAAATATTGAAGTCATGACGTATGTTCGACATCTATTATGTTATCATTAACATTATGACATGAGCTCATTACCTAATGTTCTATTTTTAGTTGCTATACTGTTCGATTTATAAGAATTTGATCATTTTCTTCTTTAAATCATTGCTATGTTATCATTACTTATCACCTTTATAGTAATTAAGTTTAATAGCCACTAAAGCTTTAATTAAGACTTTACGCAATTATTTAAGCTGCACACCTTAACGGAATATTTCTGAAAGTATATATTCTACTTAATAACGGTCCTCGGCATTTTAACATCGCTTGCGAAATTACTGGCTCTATCAAAGTAAAGGTTGTATATTGCAAAACTGTTTACCTTGGATCCATTTTTACATCCATAGAATGTCGAATCTAATTCAAAATTTTCGATCACAAAACGTCAGTCAAAAACAACACCACTGCCTCACTGCCCAGTGGGCCATTAAAGCTCTTCACACTTTTTAAAACACTGTTCCAAATTTAAATTAGATCGCGTTTAATTGCCAGGATTCGTTCACAAATCACAAACAAATAAACCTCTTTCCCGGATTCTATTTATTTTTTAAATATACCGTTCGGAATTCGATGTGTCGCGGTTGATAGAAAGCCACGAGTGTTCCGGTCTGGGACTTTCATCGGACGCGTGCGCTGACGTGCTTTGGCTCACGGCGATTGAGACTCGGACGCCGCAACCGCTATTGATACTGCTTACCAGTTGCCTAATTTTATTTATTACATATTTGAAAATCGAATTCGATTCTGTTTTATATCCCCTAATTATTGTTCAACGGCCAGTATTTTAATTGTTTCTTTTTTTCGCATGACTGAGCAAGAATCAACCAGGAATATTGAATTAAGCATTGGTAATTGAGAAACTCATTAAAAATACGTGAACAACTAGTTAAAATAGTAAATATTAATTTCCTCCATTTTGCGATGCTTAAAAAGTAACCGTTTAGCAAACTGAATTGATTAGTTTAATTAAGACAAATGTTTGTTTCTCTTTGATGCCCCGTGGTCACTTTTTTGTTGTATGATTGCAACCTTTCACTAATCGGACACATAATACTATCTTTATCCTTCCCTATTGGAGAGAAAGAGAAAGGTGCAGTGAAATTTACTCGTACGTAGATGCTTTTTGGAGAAATGTGGTTTTAGTACTGCCGTGGTTCCGTGGACATTTAACTTTGTTTATTACTATGTGGCTTTAAACCTATGCTTTGTTTATTGTTTTCCTCATTTCTGTCTATTGTCAGTGAATAATTTTAAATAATAGTATTTATTAATAACAAGCGGTTCGGCCTGGTTCCACCCGAGAGCAGATACACTTTTTTTTAAATATCTATCACCTATGTTTATCAGGGATAATGTACGATTTTAATGGTGAAAGAATATTTAAAATCGGTCCAATAGGTTCTGAGCCTAATCAATGCAAGTAATCTAATTTTTCCTCTTTATAATATTAGTATATTGCCTATTTAAGACCTGTCTTGTATTACCTGGATCTTAAACAGTGAATCATTTTATAGACTTGCTTAATCACCTACTGGCCATATTGCAGGAAGCATAAGCATGTTATATAGCTTTTCTTGTATTCAACGATGTGATATATTGAATTGATGCGGAAAATTTTATTTAACACGTTAACTGCCAATAAAATGAGTATACTTTTCAATGTTGTTCGATGATTAATAATTCTTGATGGAGAGTCAGAAATTATTCCGCATTAATAAAACCCATTATTAAGAGTGTATTCTAACTAATTAATAAAAAAAAAAACAATCGATGAAAATTTAAAAGAAGATGTTATTTTTCGTTGGATTGATAGGAAATTTAGGCATCGCACAACATTGACCGCGTTGGCAGTTAACGTGTTAATTAAATGTTCACAGAAAAAGGCCTTATAACTGTGTTTAGTGCCATAATTATTGGATATATTGTGAGACTTTAGCTGTCTTGGCAATGGGCTTTAAATGGAAACACAAGAAGCGGGTATTGTATAAAGATATTAAGAAAATCAATAGAATAAAATAAATTTAATACATCCGTCAGTCAACATAGTCCTAACTCCACACTAAGGTTGAGTCTTGTGTCGTGGGTATCAGCACAGAATACTAAACTAACAGAAGTCAAGCTCCATACAAAGCGCGCTAAAACAACGCACACATTGACAGCGTTCACCGACACGATATTTCAAACCAGTCGAGACCACTGCGAGCGCGAGTGTCACCCGCTTCGGGCACGCAAATAGTGAGATGTTTTGTGCAAAGATGGAACAAATGAATAAAAGTTATTACACTTGTATATAAAACACCAAATTATAATAATTGAATATAAATTTCATTAAAAAAAACATATATTATACAAAAACAATAAAAAAAATCTTAGAATAATGACATACACATTCTCAGCGAGTTCATAAATAAAATTTAAATTTGTTTATTGTATTATTGTGTTTTATATATTTTATTTTAAAAATTCAATCAAACGATACGAGTGCTATTAACACAATACGTGTTTTCGCATAAGTCAGAGTTAACAACCCTAGTGCGAACGCCGAGCGTAGTGTGAGTGTGGCAACAAAAGTGAAGTACATACACAAGCTTGACTTCTGTTAGTATTCTGTGGTATCAGTAACTACGACAGACTTTTCGGTCTCACAAACACCCAGACCCGGGACAAATACCTATGAGTGTGGTTCACAAACGTTTGTCTCGAATCTCGATGCGGGGATCGAACCCACAATTTTACGTTTTACAGCTGGCGTAAAACCAACTGCGCCACGGAGGCTGTCGTAAGGCTGTCAGGGTGTCATGTATTAAATGTTTTATACCTCCTTTTTTATTTATACACAATATGGAGGGGACGCTAAAATATTTAGAGATATAATAATAATATTAGTGTTTCATTGTCTTTTTTTTTATGTGATAGACGTTCTTAATGCTACGTTTTTTTTTGAAGCAAATTTTGTATTAGAGGTTTTATTTTGTCATCAAGCGAACCTGTGTTGTACAACTCCCGTATAACACCATAGGGAGATAGGGGTGACTGAAAATCAGCGCTGCTCGGTACTGTGTTGCCGATCAGCATAAGCTGAGTCACTTCCTTTTGCTCTACTGGCATTATTATTAGTTATATCAATTCATTTTGTAATTTAATTGAAGCAATAAATTGTTTTTTATTTTTATTTATTTATTTATTTATAAAACAAGTAGAATGTACCAGTATGTGTGTTACTTTACGTAGGTTGGATGATGACTTGTTAAGATCGCAATCAGTGTATGTACGTACTTGGGAAACAGTTTTGCGAAATTATATTGTTAGCAACGTCTTTATTCAGTTTGGGTATATTTTATTTTTGAACAATATAGATCCGACAATACTGTTATACTAGTGATAGGTCTCTCATATGTGAGAGTCCGTCTGGGTAAGTACCACCGCAATGTCAATCTCTCCCGCCCAACAGTTTAAATGAACTGTTGTGTTTCGGTTTGAAGGAAATTGTAGCCGGACTAACTACTGGACATATTGAGACTTAACATCTTATGTCCCAGGGTGGCGAGCGCAGTATACTAGCGTATACTAAGCATTGCTTTGTAATTCAAGGTGTTGTTTGGTTTTGCCACTGTTCATGAGCAGTCGTATCGCTTATCATCAGGCTAACGGCATGCTCGTCTCGCCATTCAGTGCAATAAAAAAAAGTAGTTTATGTCCGACAGTATAGCTAACGGTTTCCTTGGTATGAGATTGTAAGACCACATAAAACTTACATGATTCATGGAAGAATTAAAAGCATTATCGACCTTAATGATAATGAATTTGTCTTGAGAAGATTAGCAAAAGATTATAGTCAATGGGAAGGCTGTTGATACACTGTAATTTTTAAGATAGTTTGCCAGAAAATTATCACATTAATTCATAGTCTAAATGGGTAATAGAAAGCCCATATGACTACATTTTTAACATCTCTATATAACTACCAACAAAGGTAACGGTTTCGATTACCGCGCCGAGACGAGTGTTCGTATGATCAAAAACATTTCCAGTTTACAAATTAAAAAATTACAAATCCACCGTTAAAATTGCCTTTTTTATCATAACTATTCTTGAAACAGGAAAGGCGCTTAAGAATTTGTGTGTAGCCTTATGGTTTCCTTATTCAGAGATTGTGGCATTTCCCGTCTGCAAACCTGTCGAAATTACTAAAAATTGACCCTATTGCCTTGATTGGTCGATAAATATTCCGAGACCAATCAAAAGAGCAAAATCAATTATTGGTAAGTGAGCTTAGTAAACCTTATTCAGGAACATAATTATGTATTTACAAACATTATGCAATTAAATCAACAAATCCTTTGAAGTTATGATCACAAATACCATTGTATTACACGCACATTTGATATTATGTAAAGCTTACAAAAGTTTTAGTTTATTTGGTGCGTGAATGTGATATTGCTGCCATCTGTCGTCGAATAGCGGAACTTTTATTACAATTTGCGTACGAAATATACATGTTTCCGTTACTTTGTGACAGATGGCGCTTATATTTTTTATAGGTTGTAAAATTGAAATTAGAATATTTTTTCCGTTAATGAATCACGACTGTTAATGTGGAAGTTAATTAATTTTACTTTAAAGCCACGAAGAAATTAAAATAACTATTAATAAAATCGTTAATATTGTCAAAAATATAATCGTTTTTGCATGCTATTTCTGCTTTTACGCATTCAGATTTATTCTCGATGTATAAATCAGTATAAATGAAGACGGGGATTTAAATAATGAGTTACGCGTTTAATTATGTTTATGTAACATTTTTAAATTATTTCCTCGTAGATATTAAAGTATTTAGGACACAAAAGTTGCAAGGTAAACGGTCGTAAAATTTGTTTGAGTTAGGTAACTTGTTAAATGACAGGGAAAGCCGTTGTAATGTTTCGTAATTAATTTTCTTTGGGTTTACAACGACTTTTATACGTAAAATATTTATTGAAATGTGAATAGCAATTATTTTTATAGCCTACAATAGCTTTTAGCTAATGCAGAGTATATCAAGACTGCTACCGATAACGAAGCCGGATGGTAGTTTTAGTGACTTTAGACAAAAGGCAAATACATTTTTTGTAAGATATTAAGCTACTGGTCTGTATGTGAGGTCCTATCCTAAATGGAGACCGACATTTTTTGTCCTACTTCTTGTACGATAGATTTCATACTGCATTATAATTATTTTAAGGACAAAATATGATAATTTTAATTCAGGATAATAAAAAAATTTGCAGATTTATTAAAATTAGTGACTCGTATCTAAGCGGCGATCAGATGATACATAACTTATTACGAAATTCATCGACATTTTGTTGCAATACATACCTACATAAATTCAAGTCTATTTTTCAGATGGGGTAGGCAAAGGTGCTGGTGGCAACCAGTAAACCCACATTTCGCCTTGAAGTTCCGTCCCACGATGTGATAGGTGACGAGCCTATCGCCATGTCGAGCAGAAGTTTCTGGCTCCGGGCTGATAATTAATTGAAAAATCTTCTATCATTACGCCGACCCGAGATTCGAACCCAAGACCTGAGTTTTGTTATGATACCGTAGTACAAATACACCCCTGATACTTAATTTCCATATTCATGTAATAATAATAAAATCAAATAATATAAATATTGGTTCTTACAATCTATATTTTATGTTGTCATTGGCAGCGATGTTCAACTATTTGATAAATATGACAAAATTGACTAGTTTTTTCCTTCCACTAACTTTGGATAGATGCTTGCATATTATTACAACATTATAAAAGTCGCAAGTCGAACATGCGACTAACAAAAGATAGAAAAAAAGGCATAATATATATTGTATCTGTATCCAGCATTGGGACCGTATAGGCTGTGAATATTGAGGATATTACATAATGTATTGATGTAACAAAAAAAGAACTTCATTACAAAATCACTTTTAATCCTGTAATTAATGAACTGAACTTACGAATGATATATATAGCCTTTACAAACGCGAATCGATTACATATCGATTATCGAGAAACCGGTTGAAAAACTTCACGCCGTTGAATTCGGGAAATGTTTCTTATCAAACATGTTAATTTTTATAGAATAACTTACTCATGTACATAGGGGTGCGACTTCGTACATGAAAAATATTGAAAACGATTATTTCGATTCTAGGGCCCTACTATATTCATCGAACGAACGAACGAAGGACCCTACTATATTCAACGAAACGAAGTTCGAAACTTCGGATGATCAAAGTTTATATACGATACGAATGTACCTACATAAAACTTATGGTCGTTATTGATTTATGGTCGTAACCATAGACATATAGTTACGGTGTACGTTATATATATACATTCGTATCGTATAAAAAACTTCGTTTGTCCGAAGTTTCGAACTTCGTTTCGTTGAATATAGTAGGGTCCTTCGTTCGTTCGTTCGTTCGTTCGATGAATATAGTAGGGCCCCTAGCGCCACGCTCTGGCAAGAACGGGAAATTATCTTGTAATTAGTTTAAATTTAATTGTTAAATGGCGGAAGCGTACCGTTAAACCAAAAAATTGTTTTGTATATTGATATTATGATTTTTTTTGATATTAAAAACAATTTCAATTTGATATGGGTTAAAATTACAACAGGTTACGAAAGATACACATTTTGAAATATTGGAATAACAAATATGAAATTTCGCGCGTTTGCCTAGCGCGCTCTCTGAAGGCGAAATCAAGTCGGAAAATTAAAAAAAAAGTGGAGTTGCGCATCTATCTCTGTATATAATTCTAATCTATGCATATGTATGTAAAATTTCTAGGAAATATGTTATTAGAATCGATATTCAAATATTAAACATCTGCGAAAGCAAGGGATAAACACAAGGGCTGGATCTTGGTAAAGAACACACAATTAAAGAGCTAATGTCATGATACTTAAAAATATCCAAAAAAATTACCTAAATATTTGTACAAGTAATTTCAAAGGTGATTACAAAAAAGGGAAAGACACTACCGAAATGAAACATGAAGTGCGAAGAGTCTGATCATTTTGCTAGTCAGTTCTAGTTGAGCTGTGAAACCGAAAGGTTGTCTACAGGGACTATTATACTGTATCTATTGTAAATAATAGGGAATATGCATGTCATTTTTTTATATTTTTAATCAATTCTGTATGTTATTACATTATCGGAAAAAAATATAAGTCTTTGAAAATATCAATCAAAAGAGTACAAAAAAATAATCAAAACTGCTATCAGTTTCGAAGCATTCAAACGCCATGTTGGCGCGAACTCGCTGTGACGTCAAAGGTTGCGTTATGAACAACGTAGTATTTGGATTTAGTTTCTTTCATGAATTGCTACAGAACTGTATTTCGCGACAAAATAATCCATTTTATTTAATAGTATAAAGAAAACACAAAATAACTCATAAACAAACGTAAAACAACAAGCTAAAACTTCATAAGAACGCAACCATTGTCGTCACTTTCCTTTTCAAGCAATAGATCGCGTTTCGGAAAAAATGCGCGGCAAATTTGAAATGTCATTTTTTAAGTATTTATTTTACCGATTTAGAGTTGATAAATTAAAAAAATATCTTTAAGGTATAATTCTATATTAATAAAGATTACAAAAAAATTATTTTGACTTAGTTTAAAGTCTGGTGCATGTTCCCTATTGTAAAAATCTATTAAATAAAAATCGATTTTTCTTTATTTAATATTAATCGATTTGTTAAAAATCGATTATTATTTAAAACAATCGATTTTTGCGAAAAATCGATTTTTTTCTATCATTTTAAAATCTAAATGCTTTTCATATTCCAAAAATAATCCTCAGAAATTCATATTAAAAATTTATTAAAATAAAAATCAAATTGATATGAATAAACAAATATCATATTCAAAACTAAAAATCAAAGTGAATGTTCCTTTAAACTTTCAAGGTAAGGAATAAGGAAACTAAATTTATTTATTGATAGAATTTTTCAGTACCATTAAACGTTTATTTTAATAAAAATGAAATGATGAGCATCGCAATAATATTGAACAGTATAAACTGACTCCGAGTTTTTTCATACGTCGCATAGATAGCACTGTTAATAAAAATCGATTTTTTACGGATAATTTATATAATCGATTTATAAAAAATCGATTAATAATATTTTAAAAATCGGTTGTAAAAAATCGATTATAAGAAAATAATAATCGATTAAATTAAAAATCGATTATTTTTTAACATCTCTAGTCAGTACTCATTGCGCCGTGCTTGTTCTCTGCGAATGCACGTGCGTTGCTCACAATACATTACGAATTACGATAGCATTTTATTCATGTTCATGATGTCGCGATTTACAGCTGAGGAATACACCGATATGGTTTGTTTGAAGGTCTGTTTAGTGGCAGTAATACTTTACGCGATGTGCTATTTTGATCCCCCGACGAAGCAATTTTGACCTACTTTATTCGTGTAAAAGGGGACTTAATTGAGAATGTTTTATTACATTTGTTATTAAACGAATAAAATTATGCCTAAAAACTACAAAGGAATCACCGCACCAAATCAAATGATACCATTCGTTACGTGGTGACGAAAAATGCGGTGTTGCCGCTCTTATGTCTGGGTCAACTGAGGGCAAGTAGGTAAACATATAAGGCATGTTGTATTTTAACTAAATTATTTTATTATTTACTATCTTTGAAAATATCATTTTTTAAATTTTATTGCGATATATAATCTAATAATTATAATTTGTTTTAATTGACGTTATTTAATGATGTTGCAATTGAAAGCATATTTTATAACACCGACACTTTGTATATATATATATATATATATATTCATAATACATGTTGAATAAATATTTGATCACATGAATTTGATTTTAAAATCTGAATTAAAATATGTAAGCCGCAAGCAAGAGGTGTAACAAAATTTTATAATTGGATCTGTAGAAAGTTGGTAAAATATTTACATATCTAGATACGGTGTTTCATCGATCTATCGTTACATCTAAAAATCTTGCAATATTTTAGAATAAAGCAGCCTCCGTAACGAAATCACGTCAATATTGAGTATTTACTAATGAAGACGTTTGACTCACATGGTTTTAAACAATAAAAAGATCCTAACAAAATACATACATACATAAATTCAAGTATGTTCCCATGAGGGGAGGCAGCGGTGTAACCAGGACACCCACGTTTTATCGTGTGTGTTCGCCACGATGGAAAAAGGGACGAGTATATCGCCATATGAGGCTCAAAACAACCTTACAAAATAAGAATTAAGGCTTAGTATAGTATATAGATGTAAAGAAATAATAAGATCATACAATAAGCGAGCACACGAGAAATCTCAGTAAGATCGATGCTCTCGCGTCGTTTGGTTGCGCAACATGGCGTACCGATCCGTTAATAGCCTGTTGCCATGCTTTGTGCATCGTATCTATATGTACCCAGAGGCCTTGCTTCCAATTAATTTGCATCTATCTATCTACATCTAGAAGATTTTTTAAATTTCTGAGTAAAAAGTTATTTTTATAAATATAAGTTGGGGTTTTTGATTGTCGCTGGTGATGTTATTATTGGCAATGGAAGTATGATGATAAGTCGATACGGCGATAGACTAACCCGCTAGCAAACATTTCCTATGGTGTTATCACTTATCATCAGATGAACCGTTTGCTCGCTTGCCTCCTATAATGTATATTAAAAAAAGTATAAAACAAAGCTTGATATAAGAGTGACGCAAATTACATACCCGAGTAAAACATAAACGTAACATTAGAAACCAATGTAACAGTTTGAATCTAATACACGACACGTGATAATGCGACCGCGGTGGTACACTTTCATATTAGTGCGAAATGGTCGCCGATGAACGAATATAATGTACGCAAGACTCAAGAGTCATAATGTTATGATAATATAAATCGGTTGAGTGTGGAGCGTAACTTTCATCTGTTGTCCGATGTGCGGTAACTGGATCTAATTAGCAACGCCGCACCGGACTGGAGATCATTATTAAACATGCAGTTTTTTAAGATATGAACATACTGTAGTTAAATATGGTAGGAACTGAAAGAGTGTGTACATGTCTCTTAGAGGTTTTAAGTCAGTTAGTAAGTTAGTTTGTTGGATGGCATACGCTGATGCAAATTGATTATGTAATTAGGGATTATAAAATTTATTAAAAAAAGTCCTGCAATTATAATGTTTAAAGATCTTCTGATATTTTTCGATGAGGGTAGAAGACAGGCTAGTGTCCCTGAGAGACTCGTCGAGCTACGGAGCTCGGTACTAATTCTTCGCGTGCCACTGTTGATCCTAGCGGTGGATGTGGGAGCGGGTAAGTTTGTAATCATACTAAGCTAAAACTTCCTTTGGATCGGTGTAATAGTATAAACAGTAAGAAAAAATTATTGTTTATGCCATTACACCATCCAAAGAAAGTTAGAATTCGATTATAACAGGACCATCTAATTCCATTTTCTCTGGCAACAGTATAATTATTCCCATATCACTTGTAACCTCTTCAGCTTACAATTGCTTGGTTTCAACTCCGCCCTATTTAGAATTTTGTTAAGTATTATGAAATGCAGTAGTTTCAAAGTTGATTCCTCATTATTCGAAATTTCAATTTTTGGGATTGCTTTTTGATAACTATAGGCCAGCGCAGATCGGGACGGAATGGCAAGAGATTCAAGTTTTACCAAAGGATATCCAAACTAATCCGGTGGCAATACGGCGTAAATTCCATTGTTTTAAATTGATGTCGTGAAATGTCTTTCAATTTCCAAATTAAATTCCTTGCCTGCGCTGGCCCTAAGGCTGAAAACCTGCGAATTATGAGGGTGAACAAGAGGGTGCTGTGAAGGTTTTAGTGAACTCTTAGGGCCTTATTAATAAACTCGGATGAGCGAGGTATTAAATTTTAGCCCAAAACTTTAAAATTGACTAATTTATTTTGACCGTTCTTTTTACTTTTAAAATCAGTGGATTGCCATAACAGGATTATCATGTTAGGCTGAAGAATGTAGATTTTTATTAATATAGTCATTACTATCTAGCTATTCGTAATAACAGATTGAATTCTCTAGCCCAATGCCTAAAGTTAATCCTTCGCTCATCCGAGTTTATTAATAAGGCCCTTAAGGATTAAGTGTACAAAATAAATTATGACTGAAATGGGCATTTTAATGGTCATAAAACTTGGACTTATAAGGTTCTTATTGAGAGCATTTGATCACACAGCTTTATGACAGTGTGCATTCTATCTGTCTATTGTGATCTGTCATTGAATTCTTTCTTGTTTATATTAATATCATTCAGTTGTCGCTGTACTGATTCTAGCTAAAGTACGTAAATCCTTATGATAGTTTGTTTAATGAAAAAGTTCTTGCGATGAAACAAAAAAAAAATAAGAATATTTTGTGGACAGTTGGTGTGATTGTATATTTTTTATTTGTTCTCGCTGGTAAGTGAACACGTAGCTCTAATTAATCTCGCCAGACTTCATTTTAGTGAAAGTGCTCAGAATACTTACGGATTGTATCATTTTCTTTTTTAGAAAATTTGAGTTAAGTATTAACTTTGTTAGTATTAAGATGATATGGAAAGTAAGTTATCAACGTTCTATGGGCATGAATTTATTGTGTATTGTTTTTAATCTTTTAAGATCGCTGAATGTGTATTATTTACCAATATTCAACTATGATACTGATGTGATATTTAAATCCAAATTAGTATTCTAGTACTATCACATAAATTTAATTCGCAGAAAAAATATAGCCGTATGTAGGTACTATGTATTGTTTTTGTTTATTTATGTTTATGTACATTAATGACTTTAACTACGTCAACTATTTCGAGTGTGTCGATATTTTGCAGAAATAAAATATCCTCTTTTTTTTTGGAGTTTGTCTCGCCCTCACTTCACTACCACCACTGTAACTCCTGTCTCACAGGACCAACAGTGGCACGCAATGTAATGACACCGAGCATTGAAATTCGGCGAGTTGCCGGGAATGTCTAACTTGTTTTTAACCCGCAACGAAATTAATCAGAAAGTTAATTTAATAGGAGGAGTTTGAAATAAATTATTGTCCACTTCCCCCCGTGCAAAGCGGGTGATAAAATATTGAACTAAAGAGGTAAATAACATCGCAAAACGACTTTTACAGCCGGAGAAGCTAGCTGTAAAGCACCACGGATCAAATCATTATTAAATTTAAATGGGACCTATTATGTGAACTATTATGGTTGATTCCAGTAATAGGTATGCCAAAAACGCCGGAAAGCACGGGAGTCCTTCCTAGTTTCTACAAGATTCATGTAGTATACAACTCCAGGTGATATTTGCATCCCATCTAGCATGGTTTTACGCTCATTCTGCCAAAGACTACACTCCCAATAAACTACCCTTTTGCAAGTTGCCTTTGACTTTGGAATTGGTTTTGAAATATTTAAATATATTTATTAATTAAACTTCATACATAGAGGGCGTCATTGTTGCTAAGCGATAAAGCCCTTAAATAAAGAGAAAAAAAAAACTTTATACAATCAAATTCTGCAAGGCGAGCATTTTCTACCAGTCAAACTTTGGGAGATGCTGAAATGAGACAAAGTTATATCCCGTTGGATAGTATCTACGTATAAAGGATGTAAAACTATGATTTCTGTAAGGTGTATTGTTCCGATATCGACTAGTATTGAAAAACGAATGAATAATGTAGCTAGTCGCTCTTTTATCTGAGGCTGCATTGCAAAAAATCAAAAGGTTTTGATTATTTGAAACCTATTCCCACTGCTTGGCCAAGGTCTCCCTCAACTCCTTCCTCTTATCTCTATCAGTTGTTGATATCATCCGAATGCTGCTAAATTGAAAAAACCTCGAGCCTGGACGACTGAAGTTCGGTCAAAGACCAGGTTTGAGGACCTTATAACATGAATATATATTACCAATCCCCGCATGGTAAGATACACATATCGATTATCGACTAGTCTACGTTTAACAGAAATGGGAATGAGAAGATATCCTTAAGAAATTTCTTTAAAAACCAGTATCCCTTCAACGCATTGTCAATTCGAAGCGGGATCTCCTTGTCTTGTCTGTTGTCGAAGGAGACTATTTGGCCTAAATACTCATCGACTTATAATGTCTCATCCCCATCCACAAAAATTCTCTGTGTAGAGCTTTGACCTTGATTACTGAAAACAAACATTCAAACTATCGTTATTAAATAATTGTAAGTGGCTTATGATCACCTATGAACCCCTTGCGCGGAATCATAGCAATAAACAAAGTCAAACACGTGGTTATAAAATTCCCGGTATTATCAATTTTACATAATCTTATGGTTTATTACTGACATAAGACGCGAAGGTTGATTGGCGTCATCTCATATTCAAATTGAAAATCAATCGGTTTGTTTATTTTCCTTTATTTAGATGAGATTTTTATGATTGACTGATCATGTTACGAAATTTCAATGATCAATCAACTGTTTTGCAATGTCGTGTGCTATGTCAACGAAATTAATTGATTTATACGTAACGATTCTTGTTTTAGAGTATGGACAGGGCGTGCGTGTTTGTTGATTGTATCTACTTATTCATACAGTGTATTTATTTATTGGTGTATTGGGTTTGATTCTTTATATTTTTATTTTCTTGACATTTGTCGACATGGGGGAGAGTCGGGGAGTACGCCCCGTGACGACGAAAGCTGTAAAGTAATCAAAACGTTGGCACACGTTGGGAAATAAAAATGAAATGTAATCTGCGATGAAATACAAATTAAAAGTTTTTCAATGTATTAAATCAAAGTAATAATGTAGAACATTTGCGTAAATATGTATGTATTTCTAAAATATATACTACTATATACTATATATAATGTTAAATTTAGTCATGAAATTAATAACCAATATATACATAATATAAGAATCTTTTTTAGTCTCTTAAAAAAATTACGTGATGTGACGTCGCTTCATACCACTTTTAATCTAGCATCGATACTACTAATGTAAGTGATGGGTTTGTCTATCTATTATATTGATATCGATAAATTTAGATTTCATTTTATACTGCGTATTCTCGTCCAGATTATTTTCGCCTTTATATGCAAAAGTAATAACAAATATACCTTAATAATAGTCCACAGTAACATTTTATTTCGTAATAAATTTTTATGAAACACGTTTAGCAGTGAACTGAAATAAAAATCATCGGGAAGGTCATCTCTCACTCACAACTGTCAAGAGTGTGTTAACATAATGAGCTAATAAATTAATTTTACGAACGTGTTTGGCATTGACCCCGAATAGAAAGGCTTGCATTCACTCTATAAGCTCTATGAGATTATGTAGAGCTTCATGATGGACAAATGCTTACTATGAAATTGAAACTAGTTATGCATACACACATACATAAACTCACGCCTTTTTCCCAGAAGGGGTAGGCAGAGGTGCTAGGACACCCACATTTCGCCTTGTATACGTCACACGATGGGGTAGGATGCCTACCCCATCGTGCCTATCGTAATAAAGGAGATAATGAATAGAAAAATCGACTATTACTTTGCCCCACCCGGGAATCTGGGCAGCTAGAATTGGTTATGTAATTTAGATTTTAGAACCCGAATAGTTCCGAACTGCTTGAATTATAATCCAAGATGGGTATGAAATTTACGAACCGTCGTCGTCCACAACCAGAAGATTTGAGACTTGGGCTTCAGCCCTGGTACTGTGTTACCAGCGTAGACTTCCTACCAATACCCCCTGTGTTTACCCCCCTTTTTACTGATTGATATCCCCGATGAACGCGAATATTTAATCACCAGTAAAATTATACACGCATAAATTAATTTATCATTATACTTGGTAATTAAATTATTAAACACAAGATTTATTTCCGAGCTTTCCACAATAAATCTTCATTCCAATAAAATAATAATAGCAACAGTCAGAGCTGTGGTTAAAGGTACAATTAGAGGCAGTAAAATAAACTATAAAATGCATGATTAATTTTGTTAATTTAAGAACGTTATTTTAATAATTAATTATGAATAATTTCACAATTGTGTCGCGTAGAGGCTAAATAAATATTTAGTAGTTTTAATTTAATTATTTTTGTGGCTTTTTTTACTGAATGTGTTACGTGAATGGTAAAAATAGCATAACATTTTGTTATGCGATTTTTTTTGTTATTTTTATCTGTTTACGAATTAATATATTTAAGTATTGCGATAATTATGTAACTCAATATCTATGATTCACGGTATACATCTTTTCTCGTAAAATATTTAGTTTAAAAATGTTTACATTTTATCGATTCATTTAAGAATAAGTTTGTTTAAAATTTTAATGGCCTTATTCATAAACAAGTTTAAAACCTACTTTAATTATCGAATGTTTTGTCCCTTTCGAAGTTCTGAATTCAATTTGAGCGAAGAAGACTATGAATCAGGCCGGAAATGTTTACGCCTTGTAATACATACATACATACATAAACTCACGCCTTTTTCCCAGAAGGGGTAGGCGGAGATGCCAGGACACCCACACTTCGCCTTGTATGTTCCGTCCCACGATGTGATAGGTGGCGACGAGCCTATCGCCATATCGGGCACAAATTCCTGACTCTGGGCTGATAATGAATAGAAAAATCCAATATCACTATGCCCAACCCGGGATTCGAACCCGAGACCTCAGCTTTGTAACCGTACCCTAGTACAACTACGCCACCGAGGCAGTCTTGTAATATTTATGAAAAAAAAAAAACGCTTCCGTCGTATCTATCGTTGATTCTGTTTCGCGTAAGTAGGTCCAATTTTATATGGGTTATCCTGTGGGATAGAACGGGTCTTGTGTGGGGTTAAACAAGGACACACAACTGCGGAATAATGTAAAACCTGATAATTTAAAAAATATAGGTATGTCTGCAGAAAAGAAATCTTGTGTGGGAAGTAAAGATCGGGTCATTGGTAACTCGTGCCATCATTGCAAAATTGTTATGTATAACAGACAAGATATTTTCGATTACACCGCGGTACATAAATGATGCTAGGAATCGAGATTAATTCAATTCAGAACCTCGTTTCCATTAGTGATATGTGTAACTTAGTTGCAGCATTTGTGGTGTCACAATATTATATATTAACAGCCGCTGCCAATAAACAATCTCAATCCAAAATTTGCCGTTTAAGATTGATAGCTCAATCTTTTTTCTGATACTATATTTCCAATAATCAATTTAAGCAGTGAAAAAACTATGGCAACATGGTAAATGACAAATTGAAAAGTAGAAAGCAATCCAGATTGACTTCAATCTAATTTTTTCGATTGATTATTGGCATCGGCCGTTAGTCTAGCGGCCCGACCCGACTTCACCCAGGTTTACATATTTTTTTATTCAGTCCACGTCATACATGTAATATTTCGCGTAGTTTTATATTAAAACTAACCACATTAATACGGTAATGCTTCTCCCATTTAATCCCGTCTCATTTTAAGACATACAATTTTGGCCCTGTTAAATCCCATTTCGTCCGTCCTATCCTATCCTATCCCTTTGAATTTTGTAAGAGTGGAAAAAATATATTTTAATGCCTTGCTTATAGTAGTTATCCCACGGGAAAAAAAATCGGGATAAAAAAGTCTATACGATAATCCAGGCTATCAACCACCTTCACACAAAAATTTAATAAAAAAATGGGCGTGAAGAAGTAACAAACAAACAAATTTTAGCCTTTATTTTAGTAGGATTGTTGTTCATATCAAACGTTTCGCCGACATTGAAGGCGGGTTATAATTAAAATTTTATGCATATATTGCAATATTGTAATTTGGTTTTATTTTAATAAACATATGTATTTGTAACAGCGTTGTTGCAACGCATAGTAAAAATATGTTTGACTTAATATGCAATGAATTAAATTAAATGTATAATTTGCAATGAATTAAAAATTATGCAAAATCTACAAGTTCATGTCAAGTCAAAATTTTAGACGTATGAAAAAAAAAAAAACTTCGGTATGGGTGACATGATAATCGTCAGTAGTCATAGTTGCCATTTTGACAATTGCATTAATGGGATAGAAACTTTCAAATTTCAAATCTATTCGACTCAACCACCCTTAATTCGAAATTCGAATCTCATTTGGTAAACCTAAAACAAGTTCTTCGTAGTTTATTTACGCTACTGAAGATGTGTATCGCACCGAGGTTGGGGTTATGTGAGCGAATGTTCAAGTATTTTTTTTACGATGTGTTGCAAGTGAGGTTGAAGTTGATTCGGTTGTTAATTATTTAGAGTAACCGTTGAGAAATATTAATTAACTTTTTTGGGCCGTTAAAAATTCTTCATTCGATTGGATAAGACGCAATTGCGTTGAAGGCATATTAACAGTTCTATAATATAAAATTTTAGTTGGCAGTTTAGTAGGTAGTAAGATAAGTAATTTTTAAAAGTATCACAATTACTACGAACATGTTGATAGTCAATAACCACGCACTATGACGGTAAAGGCAATTATCGAGGTGAATCATGCATACCATAGCGATATTTGGATAAATTTCTGTGGTTTGTCTGCATTTAACACAATTCCTGTTCAAAAGCTCCTTAAGTAATCCTATAAAAAAACTAGGGCTATGCTGGATTGAATATGGGGGTTGACAATATTATAGCCCAGCTTAATTACCGCGTCGGAAATACTAAAACTTGGTTGGCCTAAGTGGTATTCAATTAAATAGACAATCCCAGACCACAGGATCTAATATTCGCAATTCACAAACGTTTGACCCAACGGCCTCAATAATATAATTCGGAAGCACAAAAAAAAACGGTCATAACTGCTAAAGGTAAATACGTTTTTGATGAGTCAGTTACTAGTCACGACCGATCGTGAGCCGTGCTTAGTTCACATAACACCGTATTTACAATGGAAAGTGAAATTCAGCTTTACTTAGGTGCGAGTAAGTAATGTTATGTAACATACGCAACTTGTGTAATAAGATTTAAGTTATTACGCCCTTTGTCGGCGTTATTGTGCTGTATGAATAGAGATATCCCTATCTGTCAATCCAACAATTACTGTTCAATTTCATCATAGGTCCGACGTATGGCACGCCACTGGGCTTGAGCTTAAGCCCATCGTCTCCAACCGCTATCAGCCATCTTACGAATATCGTCAATCCTCCTGGTTGGAGGGTGTCCTACACTACGCTTGCCGACGCGTGGTCTCCACTCGTCAACACGTCTACCCCAACGGTTCTCTGACAAATGTGATCAGCCCACTGCCACTTCAACTTAGTGATCCATTGCGCTATTTCGATTACCTTGGTTCTCGAATAACCTCATTTCTGATTTTATCCTTCAGAGAAACACCGAGCATAGTCCCTTCCATAGCTTTTGCGATATTATCGACGAAAAGACCCGAAAGGTTCGTGGCCAAAGGTTGCCAGGAAGAAATCGCTTAATGCGATATGATCACCTAGTATACTTTTTTTATTCGTTTTATTTAATCTATATACTTGTAACTTGATATGTACAATAAAGAATATATAATTTAAAATGTTTATACGTTCTGGGTGACTGCACTTAACTCAGCAATACAAAATGACTTTACAAATATTATTAAACCAATCTATTACTATCAATCACTTATGAACTGCTCTGAATTAAAACAAGCTGCTACTCCTGTATGATAACTGTATTTTAAACTTGTTTTGAAAAGACAAAAGAAAAAGGTAACTGAATCTAAATGAATGAACGTTCTCGGTAGCGCAGTTTTACCACAGTATGATTCAAAACTGAGATATCGGGTTCGAATCCCGGGTGGGGCAGTGATACTGAATTTTTCTATTGATTATGAGTCCGGAGTCAAAAATGTGCCCGATAAGTGTTACAGCCATAATACAAATATTTTTATATCTTGACAAAAAATGTATGTATCAGCGCTCATTAGCGGTAGTCGTTAAACGGAGCGCAGTATACACATAAACCATATAAGTAATGATGTGTAACCATTATGCTGGTTATTGAAAGCAACTTTCTTGTAAATATAGGATAATAGTCGTGAATTCAGAACCCAAGATGGTGAGACAACTGATATCAAACATATTAAACATTAAACACATTTTGGAATAGTGGAACAAGTGGTGGTTTTATCGCTATTGGCAATCAACAAAACCTAATTGGGTTTGTGTTGAAAAAAAAAAAAGTGTTTTATTTGCTAGATTATTGGAAACAATGCGTCTGTAGGTACCGGAGCAGACGTGACTGCGATACATACAAAGATACTGTATCAACCCATATACGTCCCACTGCAGGGCACAGGCCTCCTCTGCATCAAGAGTAAGATTGAGAGTGGTTAGGCCTTATAGTCCACCACGCTGGCCTAATGCGGGTTAGCAGACTTTATATACCATAGTAATTCATGCAAATCGCTATAACGATGAAGGAAAACATCGTAGAGAAGCTTGCACACGTAATATTATTCACTTAATTTATTATTATGGATACAAATTTTATTGTAAAATGTGTACCCTGTATTTTCTTGGAGGATATCCGCAATTGTTCTTATTAACTTTGGAAAACATTATTCATACAAATAAAAGCTCTGATCGGCGGTTGCAATGGTTGCCATATTAAGCGATAAAAAATGGTGTCATAAATGCATATAATTAATTACCACAATTTATGTATGTTCTTTGCATAAAATTTACATAATGACATAATAAAGTTTAAAACTAAGTTATTTGTTATTAAATAATAATTTTGTTATTTTTAGACTTGTTTGGATTGAACTATGAATTAGCAATCGGATAAAAAATAATCTTTAAGTTGTGTGTGCGATTGTAGTTAAATAAAACGTTATTTATCTATTTATTTACCATTATTTTTTATTACTCGTACTAGCAGCCCGGCTCGGCTCCGGTCGGGTATAGATACACTTTTAAAAAATATTGTTTCGCCTATGTTCATCAGGACTAGTGTAGAATTCTAATAGCGAAAGAATTTTTTCAAATGGACCCAGTAGTTTTAGAGCCTATTCAATGCAAACAATAAAATATTTCCTCTTTGTAATATTAGTATAGAAGTGCGCCTTTTAAATATTAATATAGAATTTGTTGTAACAAAAACCAACGCGATATGAGGCAACAACTTTGTTGCGTTTCGTTTGTCGGTGACCCTGTATGCCATGTAACTGGTGGAAGGATATGTGACTCCGTCTGTACAAAAACCACTATGCGATGATGATTGACAGCCTCTGTGGCGCAGTTGGTTAGACCCCAGCTGTGAAACATGAGGCGGCGGGTTCGATCCTCCCACCAAGACAAATGTTTATGTGAATACCAAATATTTGTTTCGGGTCTGGGTGTTTGTGAGACCTAAAAGTCTTTCGTAGTTCCTGATGCCCATGACACAAGACTCTTACTAACTGTGGAGTCAGGATTATGTACATATGTATTTTTACACATACATATGTATTCAAGATTATGCGCATATGATATTGAATATTTCTATTCACTATCAGCCCGAAGTCATGAATTTGTGCTCAATATGGCAATAGGCTCGCATTGCATCGTGAAACGGAACCACACAAGGCGAAACGTGGATGTCCTAGTTGCTACCAGGAGAACCTCTGCCGAAACCCTTCTAGAAACATGGCAGGAGTTTATACATATAACATGTATGTGTATATAATTTTTCGCATTGAACGAAACACATCACCAAAATAGATACGTCCGTTTTCTGTGAGATATTGGTACAGCAAGACTCTACCATACATATTATAGATATAAACAGGGATTATAGATAAAATGCAAATCGATGATATATTTATTTAGGCGTCAGATTTATCCTTATTTGATCATAAGGCAAAAGTAATTTAATGCTTAATTTCTTTTATAAAATGCACTTATGATGGTGAACGTGGCAGACGAACTCATGTCATTAAAATAACCACTATAGCGCATGCGTATGATAAGGAAATAAAAGTGATTTATTGATGATACGCGGCTGCCAACATGTTCACAGTGGTCGCGGGTTCAAATCTCAGGGCTCGCCTCTGACTTTTCGAAGTCATATGTGTAGTGATAGGAAAACATTGTAAATAAACCGGCAAACCATAGTGATTTGTAAAATTTATATGGTGTGTAAAAGTCCGCTAATCCGCACTAGGATAGCGCGGTGGGCTATATGGCCTAACCACTCTCAATTAAACTCTCGATCGTAGAGTAGGCCCGTGCCCTGCAGTGGGACGTATATACACGCTTTATATTAGCTTCACTTGTATGTTTGTATGTTTGTATGTTTGTATGTTTGTTTGTAACCGACTTCTTTGGGCGCGATTTTGACCCACTTTAAACGGCCAGATTTCGTTCAAATTTTGCACACCTGTCAAAGACCGATGACAATACAATAATTCGATTAAAATATATAATTATCCTGATTAGATTCGCCAGGATTAATTATTCTTATAATTGATGACCATTGCTACATTCATCGCTAGATGGCGTTAACATTGTATTCTTCAAGTGTCAAATGTTACTACTGACCAACAGATGGCGTTATTGATTGGAAATACAGCCGTAGATGGATGTTTTTAGTCAAAACAATTATATAATAGTTAAAAAAAACTAAAATACACGCTTTAATAAGATATACAACTAAAAAAGTAAAAATAATTGATACTGAATTTAAGATAAGAAAATGGAGTAAAATACATATATTTTATTGTTACAAAGCGTGGGGTGCAGGAGGATAAGTAATTGTTGTAAACACCCCACGCTTTGTAACAATAAAATATATGTATTTTACTCCATTTTCTTATCTTAAATTCAGTATCAATTATTTTTACTTTTTTAGTTGTATATCTTATTAAAGCGTGTATTTTAGTTTTTTTTAACTATTATTTGTTTATTTGTTGTCTAAATGGTTACACTGCACTTGATAGAACCAGATAGAACGGCGAAAGAGTAGCCTTTTTTTAACTCCTTTGTTTTATTTTGTAGGAGTTTGGTCTTTATCGCTGTTGGGTGATGTGTTTCATTTGTGAGGTGAGCAGACTGAAAGACTAGCCTTTTGAGATCAACGCAATCATGCCGTACTCTACTATTGCAGTTAATATAGGATTCTACGGCCTATCTTAGTATTTAGATCTAGGCCATGCCATATACGTTCAGTTGGCACGTGTTGACCCCCTTTCTGATGAAATGAAAGGAATTGTGCCTTCGTAAGTATATAAGTATATCAATAGAGTAGTTTGGATGGTAAAGAAAGGAGGGGTAAGGAAATGTGGATATCTTGGAGGTCTCCTATGAATATATAATATAATATGGTATGTAAAGTCTAACATTGCTTCCATAAATTGAGAATGTACATATGTATGCCACTATTGGGATAATGATAAGAATAAACTTAGGCATATTGTTTTTATAAAAATATCCAACAGCAACATATTTGGCGTAAAAAATGATTTATTTTAGTTTTTTATATATATTATACTTTGATTCTGAAATAATTAATAGGGTAATAATTGTGTCTCATGCGTTGGATTTAACCTTCGCGCAAAATAAATCGTTTTGTATTTGCAACTTCAGATTCAGACAAAAAATGATGCGCTCATCACTATTTATCAAACAACTTTTAATTCTAGTGGCATTTAAAATTATATTATTCGATGCATAATTAAAAACGTTAATATTATTATACCTACTACTGTGTAAAATCTTTTATTTTAATATAGCATGATTGACTGATGGAAAAATGTGAATTCTGCATCGTATGTGCGTAACTGTTGTGATAAAGTCGATAACGACAGATTAATACCTCTGGATATGCTATACGTTTATGTCAGCCTACTAACAGCCCTTCTCTTTAATCTATCTATCTCTAACAAGAGATTTCATTAGATATTTCGATTGCATTTTATGTTTCAGTTAACAAAGATAGAGAGGTATGGATATGGTGCAAATATTTATAGATCGGTAAGTCAGATGAATATATATATTTATGTTTAATGTATATCTATGTTTAATGAAGCTTACCCAAGAATTGTACCGACATAGTAACGGTTACTGTTTTAACCTCTTGTTAAAGATATATAAGTTTAGAGAACGGCCGTTAATAACATGTTCACGCTAAAGAGATATAAAGATAGGCTACATATCCTTGAATCTAGCAAACTTTTCGATTGATAGTTTTACGTCTCAAATAGCAAAAGCTGTCATAGCTCTTTTTATTCAATATTCGTTTGATATATTCATAAAAATATATATTAGGAGTAACATTAACTAATAATTATTATTCTTAAATAATTTTTATTCTTTGTTTACGTATAGAGATGAGATCTTGCACTGGTATTTAATACGAAGTTGTCAAAGAAAATCTTACGCAGAAGTAAGAGAAACATAATGACGAATATGTCGTTATCGACAGCAATATATTTATGTTTATATTCTACTTTTATAGGTTTTAATCCTTTCAAACTATAGTGTAGTCTAACTTTTATCGTTTAAGTATAAATATTACCACAATTGAAACTTTTGCCGAGGTTTTATTTTATAAGAATTTCTTTACTATTGAGTAAAGTAATAAAAATATTGCTCTTTCGTTGTTATTTATTATACTGTAAATAATTATTTTTTATGGTTAGCAGGCTTAAGGCGAAAAATTACATTGTGTAAACAACGCAACTTTTATTTACGATCTATCTATTACGCAATTGTTTGTTTAAAAACAATATATTTTTATTGGTAAAGATGTTTTAATGAAAAATAAAAGTTTAAGCTTTGAAACTATCCCGTCTCTTTCTTCACTGCAAGTCTTATCAACCAGGACCAAGAATGACGCATAAGAAATCGATACTCAGCTTTGAAGCTCGCTAAGTCTTTTAATGATACTTGGTTGTTTATAACAAGACAGAAGGGAAACAAATATGAGCAATTTGAATCAAATAATTGTCCTATAGTAAAGTGGAAACAAAATATTGTCGCAAAAGATAGTATCCTTCGTAATAATGACATGCAACTGAACAAGAAACACTAAAATGTACATGATAATTGATACCTTAGTGCCAGCTGCTACGTTTCGTTCGATATAATAATATACGCCAGATACCACGAATCTTTGTCCTGGATAACAAGAGTTCCATGTTGTAGGATAATAGCACAGAGTACATTTAACATACTAAGAGATAATAGTCACTTTAATTTTATGTTTCATTAGATATATGTTTTGCTAAGAATAAGAAGAAACAAACAGACCATAATTAACAGTAATTGAGTATTGCTATCAGAATCTACGGTTTTAATTGTGTTAGCTTATAGTCATGAAAGTAACTTTTAGTACATAATATTATATTTTATTTATTGTTTAAAGAACTATGTACTATACATATTTAGTGACAAAATTTTAATAGAAAAATCTCAATTGAAATTTTCATTGTGCCTGAATCCTTTGGTCATCATGGACAATCATGAACTAATACCATACCACGATATAGTAATGTATATGTCACTTACTGAACTATCTAATTTTTTTATGAACATATTGTTTAAAGAACTATACTATGTAGTTAGTGGCAAACTTTCAATAGAAAAATCTCAATCGAAGTTTTCTTTGTGCCTGAATCCTTTGATGATCATGGACAAACACTAACTAATACTATACTACAATATAATAAAGTATGTATGTTTCACTTACCAGATAAGTGTAAGATATTAATAATCCGTACACGACAGTCACCAAGTGCACATATTCACAGTGAGTACCGATAGAAGACGCGACGTGCGGCCGGCTCGCGAGCTCATAAAGCACTGAATGGCGCGTGCGCACCGATCCACTGCCATGCTGGGGTATTGTTCAGGATTAGTTTATGCCCTTTTAACTGATTAATTTTATTTATTTTTATTCTTTTTTGTACAACAAAAATTGTATTTTTTTGAAGGACATTGTAGCCAGAGTAACTACGTAGTTACATACATAATCGTAATCCCGTAATAAGATCGAGTCTTGTGCCGGGGGTATCAGGAAAGAAGAAAATTGTAATAAATAAGCTTTTTCCGATCTGCGATTGTGTTTTACAAAACCGATCGGCTAATATTTAATATTTATTTCAAGAAGCTGAACTGTAAATTTTGTGTGTGTGATTATAGATGTGAAAAATGATTGTGTTATATGGTCAGTTTATGTTTACCAATTCTGAGGGGAACAATTACCAATAATAGAAATATAGAGCATGCCAAGGCTTCAAAAATAACAAGGTGATGTAAATTTGAAAAAGCAATAATTCCCGTTACTACAGCTGCCTATCCTATATCCAATGGGAAATAGAGCATTATCTCCAGCCCGGTACCACACGGCTTTAATGGACGTTTAGCTTTATCAAAAGCCGTATTAATTTTATTAACAATGGAGCCCTACTCTGAAAATCCGAAACGAAGTTCGAATCTTCCGACGATCGAAGTTTATGACCATACGAATGTACAGTCAGCAACATAAGTCGCTGAACACTTCACATTTTTTGATAACCTTTTTATGAATTAAAATATGTACGTAATACTCTGTAGTCGTAAAATATAACCAAGTAAAGTCATCTATGCCGAGAAGTGCCATAAGATATTGAAAATAATTATTATTTTGGATGATAAGACAATTCCAAATCTCGTGAATGTGTAGCGACTTATGTTGTTGACTGTACCTACATAGACTTATGATCGTGATTGACTTGTGGTTACGATGTACGCTATACGAATCCGAACATTTACAGAGTAGGTACATTCGTATCGTCATAAACCTCGATCGTCCGAAGATTCGAACTTCGTTTCGGATTTTCAGAGTAGAGCTCCTGTATACGATCGCGTGTTAACAAACCATTCGATACCGAATCAATCATTTCGACAATAGAGCTTGATGTCGAAAATTGTTGTGAAATGTTCACGTGTTGCATTTGTTTATTGTCTTCTCTGAAGATGTTGAAATATTAAGATGTATTTAATAGTTGTATATGCAAATGATATCTTAGTGGAATCTAACAAGAATTATCGTGCATTCCGAGTTTTTGCTATACATTAGTACTGTTCGGTACAAGAAAATACTATTATTGGTCCCTTCTATCGGGATCGTCTGGAGTGTCTCATTGTTCAAGTTTTCAATTACTTTACAGCTATCTTGGTCACGGGGTGTACTCGTCGAAACGTCGGGAAGTTAAAAACTGTAAAAATCAAACCAAATCCGTGATAAAAATCCGTGATATTATTAACGGATTTTATATATACCAATGTCTAACATTCGCGTAAATCTAAGAAACCATTATACCTATAATATACACATATATTACTGGATATATGAACTGTCCTCCAAACGAGGCATAAAGAGAGTATTTTTCTTAACGTAGGCAGCGACTTTGTTGTGCTGCCCCCTGGCACTGTAGAGGTCCATGAGCAGCATTTACCATCATGAGGGCCGCTTGCTCGTCTGCCTTTAAAAGCAATAAAAAAAACGATTCTGTACGTATGGCCTACTTGTTGGTTATATATACCCGTAGCGAAGCTTTCATTACTCTATTTTTTTTAAATTAAGTAACCCAAAAATTATGCAATATTGTACAGTAGTTACCTCACTTTTTGCGTTTATTTTTTAAAATACAATTAGCGATAATTAAATAAATTACGGAGATTTCTCGGATTTAATTGCGGTGTCCGTCTGACGGGCGTCTCGTGATTATCATCGAGTTAACGAGTATACTATTTCGTAACAGGGGACCGTAGAGATAGCAATGCTTAGTATTCTGTGGCAATGCGTTGTTATTTGTGTCTTTTAAAAAAAATCCTAATTAGGAAAATAGAGGATTGGATCGAGATTCTTAAAGTTATTTACTATAGTTTAAATTAACTGTCTCAATGGCGGTAGATAATAGATATCACTCCCCTGTAGAAGGTTGATGCACAAATATTTTTATTTTTTAGTACCTCTAGTGACGTGTATACAAAATGTGGTAAAGATAATGGTGTGATGGTTTTTTAGTTTTACGCGAATGTTACACATTGAAATGAAACTATTATTTACTGATTTTATCGCGAATTTGGTGGATCATTTTTACAGTTAAGTTGTTTTAATTAACGACTATAATTAATTGGCATATTATGTTAGTACTGAAAATTCTTACTTCTTCACTTTTGTTGGTGAAAACGTATTTACATGATCTGAATAACAGCGTCTACGTAAAACTAGTCGTTCGTAGGAAATTACCTTGTATTCAGTCAACGTTTCATCGACATCATCATCTCAGCCACAGGAAGTCCACTGCTGAACATAGGCCTCCCCCAAGGATCTCCATATTGACCGGTTGGAAGCGGCCTGCCTCCAGCGACTTCCTGCAACTTTACCCAGATCGTCCGTCCACCTGTTTGTGTCCGTCAGTCAACGTTTACGGAAATTCAATTTCTCCGTTTGATAAACCGAGTCCTGTGTGAGTGTACATAGGAAATGAGAGAGATTATCTCCGCAGTTTATCAAACATGCTTCCTGGTTTCGCACTGATTAGACGATTAGACACGGAAAACGACGTCTGAAGCCTACAAAGTTGTTATGGACGCGATACTATAACGTTGTGAACGTTGCTTCCATTTATATTATTTTATATGAATTTAGGAAACATACAGAACATTGAAATAAAACTATTTTTTGCGGATTTTATCGCGAATTTAGTTTAATTTTTACATTCTGACTTCCCGACGTTTCGGTTACTAATTTACAGCTTTCGTGGTCACGGGGCGGACAATAAAACATATGAGCAAGACAGTACAATAATTACTTTAATATACATAAACAAAGCAAGTGTACAAAGCAAAATTAAATTTTAAACAATAAAGTTCCCGCTGGGCAAAATTGAATAATATGTAACAAAAACTAAACAAAGTTATGAAATTATAAAGAAATGGATTAAAACTACAATAATACAAAAAAATCAATACAATGAGAAATGAAAAAAAAAAAAAAACAATAGTGACCGGCATCGCCCGGGTGCAGATACGCTTTAAATCCAGGCCATATAAGAGACATTATTTCATCCGCCATATACTCTTTCTCATTCCATCTCTTTGAGTTTCAAAGAGTAGCAAATATATTTGAATTCGTCGCTCGTCTTTCGGGAACACTATCTTTTGTGGGTATAAAAAGTATAAGCTACCTCCATACAACATTTCATTATAATTGATTGAACCGTTTGAGCGGGAATAGTCTTTACTTATCTCCCGGAAATACTAAATTTCCGGGATAAAAAATAGCCTACGTGTTGATCCAGGATATCAGCTACCCCCATACCAAATTCTATCAAAAGTGGTCAAGGCGTTCTGGCGCAAAGAAATAACAAACACAACTTTTATCTTTATAATATTAGTAGGATAATAATACTATTGTCGCATCGTACTTCCATGATAATACTTGTCAAGATCCACTGCTATCAAATACTACGAAGAATTATTTCATGCATAAATTGGCAAAATCTTTCCATTACTTTCTAATCTTATTCCTGCCTTTTTGATTTACGAAGTTTGCAATATGTGTATAATCTCCTTTTCAAGTTTCATTTGTTATTCGCAGTGTCTGATAGCATATTTCAAGCTGGTGTCGTTTCCTAGGCGACTTCAAACAGGGAATCGAGTAGAAAGTGCAACAATTTGCTTGGAAGTGATCAGATACAAGTGCGTACGTACGTAAAGATAGATTTGTATCAACTGGTTTGTAGGGTTGTCAGATATGTTATTATATTTTTACACTTAAATAATTTTTGTTGCGTTCATATATAGATTCTATCATTGTAGACCTCAGTCGACTAGAAAATATCGAATAATAGTCACTAAATTCTAAATTTTACATTTATCGCTTTCCGGATAAATACTAACTGGCGACTTTCAAAAAATGAGTATATAACCTGAAAGGCCGGTATCGTATCTCTATGCCCAATGGTGTTCATGGGCGGCCATCACTTACCATAAGGTTAACCGTATGTCGTCTGCCTCTGGCTGGATATTTACTTCACGTTCAAGTCTATTGTTTCCTTTCATATTAAGGTAGTGAACTTCTTGACAACCCTAAAACTTGCGTGAGCATTCATTTAAAATCTTCTTGCTTTGTAAAATTTATTGTAAATTGAAACGAAAACATATGTCTCATTGAATTTCGACTTTGCGTTGCGAAGCATGAGGTTCAAAATTTGTTGCGTTTATGACATTTTTTTTCTTCAAAAAATGATTTATTAGTCAGAAAAACACGTATCAAATACTCGCACATTCTTTATTTATATTGAAATAGGAATGAATTTAGCATAAAAAATTGTTTGTGAATTGCAAAAAAATGTTCGTAATTGTCCATTTGACTTAGACCTTGATGTAGTGACTTTCTCCGAACACCATGTGGGAAATTCAGAGGTCATCGCGCGCTGGTTCTTTCTTTTGTTGCGTGCCACTCAGGAGATGATTAAGTTTATGTTTTGATGAAAGACAACGCCGCAAATTGTACATGTTTAATGAGCTATCCCTGCTTATGCGTGTCGCACTATTTTGTTGTAAGATCAAAATTTCTAATCATGTTGCAATTTGCGCTTGTAGCATATTCTTATATGAAATTAACTCACAAATAGTAGTATACGTATCATCACCAGAAAAAAGCGTATTTCATAGCAAAATATAAAGGACTGTCTGTCTTTAATTTTTGTCTATCTCATCTCATTTCCCAAAATCAGACATGCATCTACGATTCTAAGGGTATGTTTGTGTTTTACGCGTCGATTTTTTAAGCGATACGACCGCTCATGGCTTGTAGTAATGCTTGGCATTCCACTCCGCTCACCCTCCTGAGACATAAGATGTTTAGTATCAATATATTAAGTAGTTCAGTTATTTTTTAGTTTAGTTACTTCAACGGTTTATTTACAGTTTATTTACATTGCTGTTTGGCGGGAGAAATATATATTGGGGTGGTACCTAACCAGGCGGTCTCTCACGTGTGAAAGACCTACCACCAGTATTTGTAGTATTATCATCAGTCGATGATAATTAACGACAGATGAGCCTCTTTGTTAGAAAATTAAAATAAAAATCGATACAAGAAGAATTAGGTCTTAATGCAATAGCCTTTTTCAAAGCAAATAGGCGGATAAAATAAAATTATGTGACGTTGTGAGAGTGTCACCTCTAATATTTGCGGTCTATGGTTCAATAGTCGGCATAAATCCTATTGTCTATGCCAATCAACGCCTCCGTTGCGCTGATTGGTTGATTCAATCTCTGGCATCTGTCAAATGTGACGTGCGAACTGTCATCGGCGCTTGCTTAAATACGCGTGTAACGGCGCTCGCGTCCTTTTTCCATAACCTGAAAGCCGCGTGCTACCACGCGTCTTTCCGAACCCGCTGGGGTGAGTGTTCTATTTGCTAACCGCTTTTGAACTGCTTGTTTTTCAGTGTATTCTGTCTGCCGGGCTTGTGAGCTATCACGAGTCGCTGGCACGGAATGCAAACCTAGTTTGCATTCCGATTTCTTGGATACTGATTCCAGGTTCTTCGCCTTCTTCGTTCTTGGCGCTTACTTCGTTTGCTTCCGCCACGGAGAGCTGACGCCGTGCTTACTGCCCGCTGTTGCTCCGCACCGCTTCCAGCCCGACTGCAACCGAGCCTGCGCCTGCCGCTGACCTGCGCACCGTATCCGGCCACGTGGCAGCTGACTTCGCCGGCGAGCTGTCGCCGGGTTCCGCCACGTGCCGAAGACCCGGATCAGTGTCCAGTGAAGGCCAGTGACTCCTGTTGCATACCACCAGCAACAGTGCCGGGTGTAAACTGTGATGCGAATTTATTAAAGCCCGAACCACGTAATTACCCTGAGTACTCATTTATCTACCTACCCCTACCTGCGGGCGGCCTAACCCGCCGCAATTACTTAGTGCTAACATACAAAAGTTTTTTTTCGGCAGCTTACAAAAATTAACAAATCATTGCCTCTTATTGCGATGTCGGCGTGCGTGCTTAATCCATTCGTATGACTGTGCGTAATATTGCGCAATGATAATCTTTATTTATTACGCCTCGGCTCACAAAAATATGTAGGTAATTTGACGGTATTTTTTATCTGCGAACATTTGTGTAAATAAATGTATTTTTTTTAATTTATCATTATATTATCATTTTGTCAAATGTATTATTGAAGTCAGTTGCTTACTAAAAATATTTTGGTGTACACTTAGCAGTTAAGTTTTTGTGTGTGTAGTGGCCTGTTGGTAAACGGACACGGCTGCCTTCAAGTTCACGGTGGTCGCATGTTCAAATCCTAGGGCACACTTCTGACTTCTCGGAGTCATGTGTGTATAGATAGTAACGCAGTATAAAGGTGAAGGATTTGTAAGAATTTCCATGGTATGTAAAGTACGCCAACGCGCGCTGGGCTAGCGTGGTGGACTATATGGCCTAACCACTCTGAATCGTACTCTCGATTATAGAGGAGGCCCGTGCCCTGCAGTGGGACGTATATAGGCTGATACAGTAAATAATTTGCTTTCCGAAGTTCGGGCGGCGCATAAATTTTGAGATAGACACATATTACTGTTAAATTTTATTTCAACTTATAGGATGAGGGACAGTTTCCTGAATATTTATCAAGATATAAATATATATATATATTAGAAGACACAGCCGTATTTCCATCAATAAGTTCGCCGACTATATTAAAACCAAAAATATTCCTCATGCACATCTATGTCAAAAACCATAGTGTTTTATAATTGACCTAATGCCCATACAAGGTGTTATGCAAAATTTGTATTTAAATATGGCATTGTACGGTTCCAATTCTCTTGAACAAACACACATTCTATTGTTACGTCACTTTTGTTTGAATAAACCGTATTTATTTTAAAGCATATTAAATTGAGATTAATGTCGTTTCCAGCAAGCGTAGCGTACAGTACGTTTCGCTTACTATACTAACAACTAACATTTTATGAAGCTGAAGAGTTTGTTTGTTTAAACGCGCTAGTGGTAGAGCGCTGTTGTCAGTCATGACTTAGCACGAATAGGCAGACGCGTCCGGGGCGGTACCACTGTCTTACAGGAGATCGAAGTGAAGCCACAGCTTGGCTGAGTGACATTGCCGGATGCCCAGTACCCCTTCTCTCTTTTCATTCTTTTTCTTTCCTGCTCCACTCCCGAATTGATGGGCCAACAACACATTCAGGATCTAAACATTTTGTATGTTCATGGGCGGCAGTGATCACATAGGTGACGGGATTGTTCGTATGTCGGACGTATGTAATAAAATAAAATATCTCAGGAACTATTGATTCGAATTGAAAAATTCTTGTAGTATTAGATACTCCATTTATCGAGGAAAAGTAGAGGGTACTGTTTATTTCAACAAACCGGGAATTTTAGCTTGTAAAACTTAGTCATGTGGGCGAATCCGCGAGTAAGCGAGTAACTAGGTCTTTTTAAAATGTTATGTAATTGCAATGACTCGGCGTAGTCATTATTATGATCAGATAACTTGTCGTTTTGGTATATTCATGTATTACATGATATTTTGCTTTGCTTATTGTAAGTTATGTCCTCGTTTATTTAAATGATGGATTAAGGAAAATATGTATTATTTAACATAACTAGTGTAATTGTAAGATCTGTGAAGTGTTGCTGAGACCCCATTTCATTAATATTAAATGATTATTTTACTTTTCAGTAAGTATTGGTCTCATTAAATGGAACTTTGTTGGTGTAGCAGTGATATCCAGACACGCTCGAAATATATTTAGAGATTTTGTAAAAAAATATGTTGAAAGTTTCTTTGAAGATTTCAATAAATTGTTTTTAACAGAGTCTAGGCAATTCGATGCATGTATTATATAATAACAATGAAAACATGTTCCTCCTTAGATCATTTTTTTACTTTTGTACTGGATTTCATAATCCTGGCGTTGTATGACTGACCTAAAACCTTCCTTTAAAATAAAACAATCGAAAGCAGAAAAATATATGAATGATTGTTTTGAATATAACCACGAACAAACAATCTCATCCGATTTATTATATTAGTTAAGGTTATGAAAAAAATATTTATAGAAAAATTACGTAGTTTTTTATCAACGGATGTCTCACTATATTTTAATAATTTAAAAAGATTGTATCATTAACCATAAAGTCTAGAATACCGGACATACAGAATTAAATTGATATCCTGCATTAGTTGCATAAATGGCATCCTCTTGTTCATTAATTTGTAGAAAATTCTAGTTCACACTTACGTATCTACATTGAGAGCCTCTGTGGCGCAGTTGGTTAGACGCCAACTGTGAAACGAAAGGCCGCGGGTTCGATCCCCGCACTGAAACAAATATTTGTGTGAACAACAGGTATTTGTATCGGGTCTGGGTGTTTGTGAGATCGAGAAGTTTCTCGTAGTTCCTGATACCCACGACACAATACTCGATCTTTGTGTGGGGTTAGGACTATGGGTGATTCTGTATATTTACTTTTATTTTATTTTAATTATAAATATTATTTCACAATGCATTTGCTATCAGTATGTAAAACCAAAAATCTAAGATATCGTTTTTCTTTTTTCAGGTAATGTGGCAGACAATTTTACAATATTGATAACCTGAAGTAAACTTGAAATGCATGGGTACGATTGAGCAAGCTCGTATTTTCATCCGACTGCGGCTATACTGAAACGTAAGTTACAGTTGTAGCAAAGCTATATTATCTATTTTACAATATTATGCATTTTACAGAAAGATATTTAATTCAGGCCGTATCCAACGGGTTTGGACATCTTTTGAGCATGCTTACTTATTATCAGCAATAGGGCCGCAGGAATAAAATCTCTCTCTCTCTCTTCAGTCAAAGAAAGTCCACTGCTGAACACAGGCCTCCCCTATAGCTCCTTCACATAGACCTTCCTAGAAATTCTTTCTTTTTTTTTTGAGATTTCAACAATATATTTTGCTGTTCAAAGTCTCGATAATGTGCTGCATCAGTATAACACAAGTTTGTTTGCTATGGAGGTAAGTGAATAATGTAAGATTTTTGAAAATATACTATCGCTTATGTTCATCAGAGATAATTTAGGATTGTAATGGTGAAATAATTTCTCAAATTTATCCAGTAGTTTTAGAGTCTATTCGATACAAACAATCAAATCTCCTCTTTATAATATTAGTTTAGATAGTAAAAAAGCATGAAAACAACGCAAAACGTATAAAACAGCCGTACTGTACATCTGCGAGGTAACCTAGCCGCTAGTGAAAGTAACTCTCAGTTTATTGGTACAAATAAATTCAGTTAGACAACAACTTTATGGATTGCCACCGGATGAGATGAGTGCTTGCTAGTAATGGGAATTATTGCTATTTCAAATTAACATCACCACCTCGTTATTTTGAAACTTTAGAAATTGTATACAAAAATACTGACCATTTATTACAACCATTTTTTACATCTAAAATTACACATACAAAATTGACTGTTTAGTATCTTCTATAAATGGGTTCGTAAAAAAACTCACTCGTTCATAGATTACACGACATCGTATTAAAATATTAGCCGATCGGCTTTGTAAATTACAATCGCAAAATTTAGTTTATTCATATAACTATTGAAATGTTATTATCGACTTTACTCGCTATTTGTGATTGCTAAATTGCTATTTATTCCAACACTAGTGCTTAACACTCGCCGATGTTCCTGTCAATATTATGCGTTTCCTTATGACGTAAAATTGCTTTGCCTTTCTATTTAGTTAAGTGTATGTAAAGATCATAATACACACTAGTCATACAAACCAACTCCAAAACACATTACGTATTTTGTGTCGTTGATATTACAAACAACGAGGTACTTTTAAGTCCCAAGCAAATATTTGTCGAACACACAATCGTAGAAGGTTCGATGATTGAGCGCGCTGCCTCTATTTTCTCATATAGCTTTCAGCCCTCCTCGAAATGAATGCGACAATTAAAATACCAAAAATATAAATATTCTCTCGTTCAGGTCCATAATGACTTTCGCTGTTCATATTTTTTATGATATTTGTGACTAGTCTGCAAAATCTCCTGCTGGGCAAAAGTCACCCGTAAAGTGCCCCATCAACAAAGATGGGGCAGTCTACAAAGACTGAGCAAAAATTGTTTATTTGGCATCACTGTTTCTAATTTCGTAGGTCGTCCCGTCATCTGTTTTAGAGTCTACCTATACGCTGATAGCCGTTGACGTATTTAGTTAAATTTATTTATAAAAGACATCTAAATTTTGACTTAATGTCGTCACATCCGCACGTCTTTGAATAAACACAAGTCTTTTTCCACTGCAGGTGGGCAGATATTCTAAAAATCTACGATTCATACACATATCCATCGTATGACCTTCTAATTCGGTAGGATTAACAGCTGTCTGTAAATTATTTAAAATATTGTAGATAGCTTGGTAAGGATAATTTTTATAGTGCAAAACATTTTTTTATGTCATAAATAAGAATATAACTAACAATATTGCCTAGGCTTACTGTTTAATATATTGCTCGCTATAATAACAGCAAAACAATTATACAGGGAGCGCAAAAAAATGGCGCACTTGCTCAGTTGGGTACAAGAGCATAATATTAATATCGTAATAAAAAAATAATATTTGGAAAATACCTATCCGTTTTGAAGTTATGACCGTTTAAAGTTTTCAGTTTAATCACCACTTTTTCGCATAAAACCAGTTGGAATGGATGCAGAACAAGATTTAAACACATACGTATTTTTTCGTTTCGTCGTTAATTGAACGGTTAACGAAATATACCACGAAAACCATTTTTAACAGCATCAAAACTTTCTTAGACATCGCTTTAACCGTTGTTTACACATGGGTAAGGTCATGAACTCTTAGCTGTATAATTTATCCTTCTCTAACTTCAAAAAAGGATATTTTTTGTTTCATTTCAAATAAATCAATCAGTTAAACAGGGACCTACTCAGATTTAAGCGTCAATAAATTAATGACATAATAACTTTAGGTGCAGTTGCATCGTATATGGATTGACTATTATTTTGTTTGTCATTATTTTCCTTAGTGTCACAAATCCAAACTGAAAGACACCAAGAAATCCCATTGGTCATCGCTTAAATCATGTAAGATTGCGAATTTAATTATAATTAGAAAAGTTTTCGTAATATCTACATAACATTTAAATTATCTAAATTATTAATATTCATTGTAAAAATAATCTGATGACACTGATTAATAAAAAATAATATTTTTAAAATGATGGCCCAATTCGGCCCTATTAGTCAAAGGAAGCCGCCGGTCATAGTGTACTTCGTCGGATCCAACGCGGCTCGATTATTCTTCCTTTGAGGTTGCCGCCGCCCTTTGTGAGCGCGAGCCGAAAGGCGGCAATGTCTTTGTCGGTAACTTTTAGCATTTTGCGAAAGAAGACCGACATCTTGAGGTGTGTTCACACTACACACTTGATATGATTAAGTACCTATTCCGATATAAAAGTTACGTTAAAAAAAAGATCTTATTGGACTGATAGAATGGTCCTTACTTGCTCAAGAGCTTATAATATTATTTAAATATGTCATCAACCGATCCAGTCAGTTACAAATTGCCTATTTAATTTTGCTTATTATTGTATTTAACATTACTTTAATGTGTTTTGAAAATAATGTTACTTTAAAGTGATAAAATTTCTTCTAAATTCTTATACCTAGAGAAATGTCGTCTACCATTACAGCTTAGAATTTGCATATGAGACTTCTGTGAGATAAAATTAGTGAAATCAATAAACACTAACCACTAATTTACTGCACTGGAGACCCCGCGCCCTGCAGTGGCACGTATATGAGCTGATACAGTACTAATACTAATTGTTCACATGAATTATTATGAACTCAAATAGGAAAACTTTGTATCTAATGTGAACAGGCCTTTATCTTTCAAAAATCAAAATAATAATTTATTTTTTATTAGTTGGATTCGGATTGCGATCGCGTGTGCATGTATTAGTCGTGTGCATATTATTGTAAATTCGTTTTCAGTTATTTTGAGTAAATTTTATTAATTTCACTATGCTTTGAACATTACCCAATTTGATAGCTTTTGATGTAACTTGTGTTATGTGAAATGTAAAAGAAAAGTGATTTGTGCTACCAAACTGTGACAGTGTTTTCGTGCGGGTTTTGGCGGATCCTGCGCTTCCATCCTTGCCTATCAAGGTCATTACGGTTTACATTACAAGGTCAGTTAACTATTTTAGTGGTCATTAATGACAACTAACCAGCCCATATGAGTCACCGACGGCCACCGTGGCACAGTTGGTAAGAACTGCCTGTGAAATGAGAGACCGCGGGTTCGGTTTCTGCCCCGAGACAAATAATTTCCATGAACCATAATTATTTTTCTAATCCCCGCGACACAAGATTTGTATCTTAGTGTGGGGTTAGTACCCATGTATGTGACTGTTGACAGTATTAATTTAATATCCTTTTTATGTACCCTGAGCGTTATGTACACAATCGCACGACTTATAAGTAAATAATGAGCTCTGCTTATTTATTGTTGAGTGTCTACCGTTCAGTTGTAAGGTTCAATCACTTTAGCGTAATGTGTTAAGGGTTAGCATATGTAACGTTAGTTTTTTTTTTCTCGGCATCTTTCTTCATATTCGCTAGCGCCATGCAAATCCGTATTAATTAAGATGCCTTCACCATATACTATAATGTATATTGGCAGGTGCGCCGTTTTCTTGTCCACCCTGTATACTATAATTGTAATCCTATAAATAAATCACTTACCATCAGATGAACCGCATGCTCGTTAGCCTCCATCCATATCAATGTTACACTAAAGAAAAAAGTGAAAAAAAAAGTGTCCCACCTAGGTGCTGTGCATGCACTGTACACGAATCAGGCAAAAGCGCGTAAGCGCCATGAATTTCACGGGGCTTTCGGCCCTTTGGTAGCGAGAAAACTACGTCTTGAAAGCGGTTTAGCGCTCCATGATTATACTGTTTGGTTAGACGACTAATTATTTATTCCACGCTGCAGCCATTTAGTTTCAACCTTTACCAAAATCGAACAAGACATTTGTATGGGATAGCTTCCCTACACGTAGTAATACAGATATTTCAATGTTTACCCCCCATTAAAAATATGAGATTGTCATAACTCATACTAAGTAGTGAGCATCGCACAGACGTCGGTTTTACGTTCCCCGCCGTGATTACTTCCCTATTCGATATTTTATTACATTTCACATTTATTGGCTGCGATATGAAACTGCTGGCAGGATGGCGAGTTTTACGAACATTTTTATAGACACTTTGAGTTATATGCGCATCGTAATACCGAATGCATGAAGGCGCGATGGATATTTATTATTATTTGTTTATAATTTCATGGATGTTATAAACTTTATAATACATTTTACTAGTTATTACTATGGGACATATCACATCGTGGGATGGAACATACAAGGCTAAATGTGGGTGTCCTGCCACCTCTGTCTACCCCTTCTGGCAAAAAGGCGTGCGTTTGTGTATATGTTATGGGCCAAGTGATTAATGCGAGCAGTATTCATAATGCCCGGGCAGTATGAATATTGCCAAGCCATATCGGGTCAAGTGATAAATTACAATCTAAACTCACCCATTTATCACATTGCCCGGGCATTATGAATATGGCTTCATGATGATCGGGCAGTGTGATTAATAAGTGATTTTTTACGTGGTGCGCTGCCGCATTGTCGCATCTGCAATAGACCCATAAATTAGAAAAGTTGAATTGATCTGCTTATGTTTAGTTGTTTTTTAACGTCCGAAACACTATCTTCAGAAGAAAATTAGTGTACCCACTTTATGGATTAGTTAGGTCGACTGTGCCCCAAAACCGACTCGGAACACCCCGACTTCACGTAGTCTTTTGGCTACCGACCCTAGAGTGTACATAAAAATCCGGAGGCGCGGAGGGAGAGCAGCCACCGCCCGCTGTAACGAAGGACAGGCAAGCGGCTGAGGCTGGTCGCCGGAGGCGACCAGCAAGCCGAAGCTGCGGAGGTGAGCATGGGTGCGTATCTTTTGTTACGCAAGGGCGAAGGGGCTGAACTTCCCGCAGCGCCGGAGACGATGCAGAAGCTAATAATTTGTATTGACAACAAGTGTTTTAAGGGTTAGGTTGCTATAATAGATATTTCTCAGGAATAGTGCGTCACCTTTTCATGGGAGTGGTACCAGGGGAGGTGCGATACTCCCCCTTACCCTCCACTCCTCCCAACCCACCCCCTCGTGCTGCCCTATTCTAAATTCTAACACTTCCGTTCATTTTGATTCGCTTTACATCACTCTGCCCAATAGGCACTTGGCATTATTCATAATGCCCGGGCAATGTGATAAATCGATTGGTTATAATCACATTGCCCGCTCTTATTGGGCACTATTCATACTGCCCGGGAATTATGAATAATGCCAAATTAATCACTTGGCCCATAACATATATATCAGTCATCAGAAATTTTAGTCAATGTACTCACGATGTGATAGGGGGCGAGCATATCGCCATACCGAGCGATCTCTGAGGTGAGGACCATTAATAATAATAAGTAAATACACCCAATGATCACATAGATAGTCCTGACTAAGATCAGTATCAAGAACTAGGAGAGTCTCTTCGGTCTCGCAAACACCTAAATCCGACATATGGTTCACACAAATATTTGTATCGATGCGGGCACAGAACAGGATGCGGGGATGGAACCCGCGGACTCTCGTTTCTCAGCCAGCGTCTAACCAACTACATATATAACAGTATAATATAAAAGTATTCCTTAACAGTCTTCAGAACTTTCACCTCCAGAAAACTGTAATATGAAGCATATACATTTACGATTACGGCCTCTTACAGCACAAGACAATATATTTTCCCCATAGATCATAGTTTTCCTTATGAGCGCAGAGGCCACTTTCTCGAGTCGCAGCTGGATCGCGTGGTTTTATACAATGGTTCTGAATGACAGACGCCTTGAAGCGAACATCACTTCCGTTCGGGCTTGCTAATTTTTTAAACACCGTGGCTTGGAAGTTGGGACACAAATATTAATTTTTGAATGTTTTAGGTATTATTTGATTCGGAGTATTCTTATTAATTTATTTATACACCACTATTTACTATCTAAAAGAAAGTATAAATACTTAAAACTAATTGGCTTTATCAGATAAAAAATCGACGGTCTCCCAAACAAAGCAAAAGCTTGTATCTTGGGAGACAGATATAATATTTCTCTGAAGATTGGCTACTTGTGAAGTTGTGAAGATTGTGGTAGTGGGTTGCAATCCGAATGTTGTAACTGCGCATTGTTGGCAACTTTATACTCATTATATTATTATTATACAATGACCTTTGTTAAACAGCATTGCGTCATAGACAAGCTTGCATATGCAGAATCCAGTTTTAGATTTTGACACAAGTTTTGCATTTTTATTTATTTCTGCTTCATATATTCGTGAACGAAGCTGTTGGACTATGAAAATTATTAATGTTGACTACTTGTACTAAAAATATCGACTTTCAGTTTTTATCTTAATTCCTTTTTTTATCGTGAGAAAGGAGAAGGGGCATCCCAGCCTATCGACCAATAACGACAAGCCATATATCAATGGAAAGGTCTTTTCAGGTGCTACAACTTCTTCTATGGCGACAAAATCGAAATCGCTGTATTTTAGAAAATATAGCTACTTAAACACTGCAGGAAAATCACGCGAAAGAGCCTGGCCATAGTGAGCAATAACAACAAGCGATGCGTCATTAGAAAGGTCTTCTGAAATACTATAACTTCTTCTACGGCGGCCAGCATCAAATCTCTGCGTGGAAAAAAATATCGCTGCGTAAAGGTAACGCAAGGATGATCATATGTATATGGACTCATAGCCTGTTGACCAATAACGACGAGCGATATATCATTCGAAAGCTCTCTTTATTTTCAATAACTTCTTCTTTGCCAAGAAATCCCGATTCGCTGTATTAAAAGAAGTATATCGACATAAAGATATCACGAGGCTCACATGTATGGACTCAAGCCTATCGACCAATAACGACAAGCCATATATCAATGGAAAGGTCTTTTCGGGTGCTACAACTTCTTCTATGGCAACAAAATCGAAATCGCTGTATTTTAGAAAATATGGGTACTTAAAGCCTGCAGGAAAATCACGCGAAAGAGCCTGGCCATAGTGAGCAATAACAACAAGCGATGCGTCATTAGAAAGGTCTTCTAAAATACTATAACTTCTTCTACGGCGGCCAGTACCAAATCTCTGCGTGGAAAAAAAATATCGGTGCGTAAAGGTAACGCAAGGATGAAAATATGCATATGGACTCATAGCCTGTTGACCAATAACGACGAGCGATATGTCATTCGAAAGCTCTCACTTGGACTCCACACGGGATTTGAAACAGAGGCCTCCGCTCTGCATTTTTTTCTATTTTAAAGTTTTTCTATTTTAAATTGTGTTTCTTTTTTATTAAGAGCCCTCCGGATTGATTTATTAAGAACGTTGACAATAATTGACGTCACTGGCAAATGAACACATATCAGTACAAAAATATCTTACTTATAAACATAAATGTCTCGCAAACCTCCTTGGACAACTTCTAACCAATACCTGGATTGAATTTATCGTATTTCATCTTATCACAAAACTTAAACTGGACTCATTTCACGCACATAATAGTGTACATTAACGTGATGTAGAACGCATCGCTTGTTGTTATTGCTCACTATGGCGAGGCTCTTTCATCTGATTTTCCTGCAGTCTTTAAGTAGGTATATTTTCTAAAATACAGCGATTTCGATTTTGTTGCCATAGAAGAAGTTGTAGCACCTGAAAAGGCCTTTCCATTGATATATGGCTTGTCGTTATTGGTCGATAGGCTTGAGTCCATACATATGAGCCTCGCGATATCTTTATGTCGATATACTTTTTTTAATACAGCGAATCGGGATTTCTTGGCAAAGAAGAAGTTATTGAAAATAAAGAGAGCTTTCGAATGATATATCGCTCGTCGTTATTGGTCAACAGGCTATGAGTCCATATACATATGATCATCCTTGCGTTACCTTTACGCAGCGATATTTTTTTCCACGCAGTAATTTGATGCTGGCCGCCGTAGAAGAAGTTATAGTATTTCAGAAGACCTTTCTAATGACGCATCGCTTGTTGTTATTGCTCACTATGGCGAGGCTCTTTCGCGTGATTTTCCTGCAGGCTTTAAGTACCCATATTTTCTAAAATACAGTGATTTCGATTTTGTTGCCATAGAAGAAGTTGTAGCACCCAAAAAGACCTTTCCATTGATATATGGCTTGTCGTTATTGTTCGATAGGCTTGAGTCCATACATATGAGCCTCGCGATATCTTTATGTCGATATACTTCTTTTAATACAGCGAATCGGGATTTCTTGGCAAAGAAGAAGTTATTGAAAATAAAGAGAGCTTTCGAATGATATATCGCTCGTCGTTATTGGTCAACAGGCTATGAGTCCATATACATATGATCATCCTTGCGTTACCTTTACGCAGCGATATTTTTTTCCACGCAGTAATTTGATGCTGGCCGCCGTAGAAGAAGTTATAGTATTTCAGAAGACCTTTCTAATGACGCATCGCTTGTTGTTATTGCTCACTATGGCGAGGCTCTTTCGCGTGATTTTCCTGCAGTCTTTAAGTACCCATATTTTCTAAAATACAGTGATTTCGATTTTGTTGCCATAGAAGAAGTTGTAGCACCCAAAAAGACCTTTCCATTGATATATGGCTTGTCGTTATTGGTCGATAGGCTTGAGTCCATATGAGCCTCGCGATATCTTTATGTCGATATACTTCTTTTAATACAGCGAATCGGGATTTCTTGGCAAAGAAGAAGTTATTGAAAATGAAGAGAGCTTTCGAATGATATAACGCTCGTCGTTATTGGTCAACAGGCTATGAGTCAATATACATATTTTCATCCTTGCGTTACCTTTACGCACCGATATTTTTTTCCACGCAGAGATTTGATACTGGCCGCCGTACAAGAAGTTATAGTATTTCTGAAGACCTTTCTAATGACGCATCGCTTGTTGTTATTGCTCACTATGGCGAGGCTCTTTCGCGTGATTTTCCTGCAATCTTTAAGTAGCTATATTTTCTAAAATACAGCGATTTCGGTTTTGTTGCCATAGAAAATGTTGTAGCATCTGAAAAGACCTTTTCATTGACATATCGCTTGTCGTTATTGCTCGATAGGCTGGAGTCCATACATGTTTGCCCCTTCTCCTTTTATAATATCAAGCGTGGAATGAATGAATTGAAATAAAGTGTTAACAATAAAGAGATCTAACTATCTCTTTTGTATCCATAAATATTGTGTAAATTATTATTGTATTACCCTAAAAGATTCCGCTGTTAGGCATTAAAAGCAATTTTCTTGTTTCGTTCGTCGAGTTCATCCCGGTATTGCTTTCAGGGTCAGCCTCTTCGCCTGTAACCGTCTTGCGGCACCCATTGGCCGAAATAATTAAACCTAATATTTAGTGTCAATACTTTTGTGCGTCTTATGACGTAAATTTAGATAAAATTGATATAATTTATTTTAAGTGGTTTTTAAATCAGTAGCACAGATCTGATATAATATAATTAATAATATTATTTAAATTTATTATAAATATTAAGCAATTTTATACATTATGCGTGGCCGAATAGAAACAATGATGACATAAGAAGTACGTGTTAATAAAGTTATTAATTGGGATTGGGAGTTCAATGTATCAGTACGAAAACAAACTTTTATTTTGATATCTTTAAATATAAATATGGACATTGAAATCCAACCGTGATACAATACAAACGACCTTATTCATATAGTCAGTTTATAAACCTATTCCAGTTATTCAATTATTTGTCCCTTTCGAACGAATGCTTGAGATCAGTTTGAGCGAAGAAGACAAAACATGCGATAACTAATATAGGTTAATAAACTGTCTAACAGCCGTTCTCTATAATTTATCTATCTTTAACAAGAGATTTCATTAGATATTTCGGTTCATTTTATGTTTCGTTTAACAAATATAGAGAGGTATAGATATGTTTTATACATTTATAGAAAGCCAGGTAAGATAAATATATTTAATTTATTTTTATTTTATTAATCTTTGGGAAGCAAACAGAACAATAGTAACTATAAACACGTTTAAAATATTAATACTCGATCCAACGAAGTTTCCACTAATAAGTTAAACATAAACAAAGAAAATGTACGTATTAGAATTAAAGACACGATAATTAAATCCTGCTAGGACTGTGCGTCAGTAACAGAAAATACGTAAAAATAATTAAAAAAAACAAGTATATGTCTATATTTATTTTATGAAGCGTATAATCGTACCGATATAGTAACGGTAGCTATTTTAACCTCTTGTTAAAGATAGATAGGAAATAGAGAACGGCCGAATAAGACCGTATCTATGTCTTCAATCCACACATTACGTGGTGTTACTTCTAACCGCGCTAATGCCAGATTATTGCATAATTTGACCTCATAATCGCTGTCACGTTTTGATAACACGATGATTCTGCGGTATACGGTACCTTTATTGTTACGAGATGCATAATACTCATTGTCCGGCCGGTTGGGTAACAGCACTGGACATCGTTTTAACCTAGATTTGACGGTGAATAGTTCTTTAGATGGTGGTGAGAGATAATGTTCTGATGGTATCTTTGTAGTGTGAATGTAATTACGATAAACTTTATATTTTGTTTATTTATTATTATGTCAATCTTGTAAGATTTTATTTTATTTATTTTAAGGGAACATATAGCGTTATAAAGAAAATACAGAGTATAAACTAAACACTTATTACATGTTTCCACAGATAAGATATAATGCCTATTGATACCTTTATAATTGTCCAATACGGATTGTGTAATATGGAGTGTTTTAAAAATTGTGTCCTTCCAAAAGAATTAACGTTATGTAAATGGTATATTTTTCCTGCAATGTGTTTTTTATGATATCTTTCACCAATATGCGTATGATATGTACACAGATAAGTAGAAAGTGCAGATTTTTTTTTTTTATCTCCATTGATATAAAACACGCGTTATAAATTTATGAACCTTTGAATAACCAAGAAAATACTTTGAATAACTTGTCATGGAAGTTTAAAAGACAGTTAAGCAGCCAACTTCGTCATGTTGCTTTTTCATGTCGGTGTGCGTGCGCATCGTAAAATGTCTCTGCCATGTTTCCAAACGTGCCAATAGATGTATAACAACAAAAAAGGAGCTTAGTTTCTAGGTAATCTTCTTCTACGTAGTTGTGTACTCTTGATAGAGTGGTCGTGATCATTTCTAATCACTGCTGCAATTAATTTTAACTTTGACACAGATCTGCTGAAAAAGTTCAAGGAAGCATTAAATGGGAGGTCATCCGCCATACTATTAATAATCTATTTATATTATTTAAAACAACCTCTTTTAGATGAGGTTTTTTATAGCATAAAAATACAAACCGAAAAAATATATACATTTCCTCGAAGCCTTGGGGAGAGGCCCTTGTTTGGCAGTGGAAATATTGTGCACGATAAAATTAATAAATACGTAGGATGACGGTAATAAAATTCATTGTGTTAATTATTTAATTATAATTATCACCACACGTTATAATTAACGGATTAACGGTTTATCCGAATATCTGCGACAACTTGTTACTTTATAGTAAACACGCGTATGTCTATGCTTCACTGCCGACTGCTGGATCTCGAATATGCCTTGTCTACGATCCGGACGCGGTTTATATTGCAAACTGTCATGCTCCTACCCTTACTCTGACTGTGGGTAGTGAAATAGAACCACAATCGGGTTTCCTTTAATAAAATTACTTCTACAATTACCCGTAGATTCCTAAGGGCCGATTTACAATTATTTAACATGTGGGCTCTACATAAGAACACCCCGACACGGCCATACTGACGTGCACACGTCCTCGTGTGCGTGTTTATGCATCATCTGAAGACAAGGAAATCATTCGTTCGTTCATCCTGACTCAGTTCACATAATATAACAATTCGCAAAATGGTAATAATTATTATACAGTCTGGTCCGGAAAGCATTCCCTTCAGACAATCATTCAAGTGCGCAGATTGTTCCTTCAGTTTTAAAACTGGACCGAACTGTGCTAGACCGGGGTAGTTCCCCTTTAGCTTAATGGTTATTGGACCGGTTAAACCCTTCAACAACTTTCCCTTGGACCAGTCTCTCAGACCCTTCAAGTGCACAGATTGTTCTTTCAGTTTGAAAACTGGACCGAACTATGCTAGACCGGGATAGTTCCCCTTTAGCCTAATGGTTGTTGGACCGGCTATACCCTTCAACAACTTTCCCTTGGACCAGTCACTTAGACCCTTCAAGTGCACAGATTGTTCCTTCAGTTTGAAAACTGGACCGAACTATGCTAGACCGGGATAGTTCCCCTTTAGCTTAATGGTTGTTGGACCAGTTAAACCCTTCAACAACTTAACCTTTTTTCTACCTGGACCAGTGTCTTAGACCCTTCAGGTTGAAAACTCGACTGGACTACTAGACCGGGATAATCCCCTTTAGCTTAATGGTCCCAGGTTCAGCTTAACCCTTCCAAAACTATAATAACGACGAAGTTATTTCGTGTGAACTTGGTCTATGAAAATGTTAACCTTTCAAAACCTTGTTACTAAATTCTATTTCTATTTAAAGACCATACGAGCTCTTGGAATCGATAACGGGTACACCAATACATTAATCTACGGAATGACACACGTAGAATAGATAAACCAAAATCAAACAAATATGGGAAGATCTCACCAATTTGAAACACTCCTGTGAAGATGCAGGTGTCTTGGAACTTCCAGGGCACACAGTCACAGCTCCATGTCACTGCTCCTGATAACAATTAATGGCCTAGGCAGGCGGATGAGTTGGTGTGTCACCTGATGGTAAGCAGTCACCGCAGCACATGGGCTATTTCAATACCAAGGGTACAGCTGAACAGATGCCCATCAACCTTTCTTGATTGATTCTAGTAGTAGGTTTATTTTTTTCGTATAACTCCTTTATGTAGGTAGTTACAATTTGATAGTCATCGATATCAATGTTACACTAGATAAGACGTTCTTTGTGAGAAACGTGTCCCACCCAGGTGCAGTGCATGTACCGCACACGAATCTTTCAAAAACGCGTAAGCGACCTTTTGGTCGCGAGAAAACTACATCCTGAAAGCGACCTAGCGCTGCATGGTTATACTGTTTGGTTAGACGACTAATTATTTGTTCTACGCTGCAGCGATTTAGTTTCAACTTTTACCAAAATCGAACGAGACATTTGTATGGGATAGCATCTCTATACGAAGTAATTTTATCTAAATTTTGATAGTTATGCCACAAATGGCAGTCACACATGAAAGACACACGACAGCTACACACGTGAGTCACACATGACAGTCACATACGTGAACCACACATGACAGCCACATACGTGGGCCAAATATGACAATCACACACGACAGCTACACATAACAGTCACCAGTCATCATAATTTACCTCAAGTTATTAGTTCTGGTACTCACGTCAGAATCTGCGCCAGCTGATGTGGATAACCAAGCGGTTGCGGCTACAACGTAGGACGATCCCACTTCTGATGTAGGATGACGGTAATAAAATTCATTGTGTTAATTATTTAATTATAATTATCACCACACGTTATAATTAACGGATTAACGGTTTATCCGAATATCTGCGACAACTTGTTACTTTATAGTAAACACGCGTATGTCTATGCTTCACTGCCGACTGCTGGATCTCGAATATGCCTTGTCTACGATCCGGACGCGGTTTATATTGCAAACTGTCATGCTCCTACCCTTACTCTGACTGTGGGTAGTGAAATAGAACCACAATCGGGTTTCCTTTAATAAAATTACTTCTACAATTACCCGTAGATTCCTAAGGGCCGATTTACAATTATTTAACATGTGGGCTCTACATAAGAACACCCCGACAAATACAATATATTTAAGTATTTATATATTGAAATTTTATCGTATTCCTGTAATTTACAATAAAGGAATAAGCGCAGAAAAAAAACGTACAAAAGGCAGTCTTATCGCTCGCGGCGATCTCTTACGGACAACCAACCATGGCATGGATAAGAGGGAACGACAGTATTGGGGTACCATGAGGTGTGCGAAAGATTAAATACGACAATAGACATACATATATAGAAAGAAGGAAAATAATCTTTAGTGACACGATTATAGCACAAAACATACAGTACACGTACAAAAGGCGAAATAAGTTAAAAAAAAAATGATTTAAAATTATTTAAATATATCTCAGTATTTCTATAAGTAATATAGTATAAGCTCAAACATATTTAAAAAAAAAACTATATCGACCGTATTCATAGACAATTTTTAAACCTATTTTACTTAACTTAGTGTATATCCCAGACATATTAGGAAAATTCAACGTATTTACTTATGACATGATACACGCAATTTTGTTGCAATATATTGGCATATTTTCACTTCACTATCTCATTTGCAAGAGTTATTAATAATAACTTATACTTCCTCGCCATAAAAGTTAATTACAGTTGTAAATTTGATTTTCTAATGCGTACCTTATATAAATATTTTGCTTGTCAATATTGATTAACAAACATTGATTGATTTATTATATTACTTAATCTTTAGCTGTCTTTAGTATAAATCACACATTCCCGACAACTCAAATAATAATTTAAAATCCGAAATCTTGCAAAAGCGGGAACGTCATTGGCATTTCAACCTAGGACTCCATAGTACAAACACAATGTCACGGTATGACACAAGATGTCTAGGGTTTAACCTAAATTATAAAAGATGAAATGATCTTTTTCTTCCTGGTGTTATCTCGGCTGGTGCCAGGGTCCGCCTACGGCTAATTCGCCTCCAATTTGTCCATCTTCGGCATCCTCATTAATAAGGCCATTGAACTTCATATTTTCTTTGACGAGCCAGCGCTTCTTTGGTTTGTCCCTGTCCGGATAGAGATAAAATAAGATATACAACATTTTTCATTTACTCAGGCGGACAATATGTTTGCGGCAAGAACTTCCATAGAGTTATTTCGATAAATTATAAGCGGTAAAAATAAATAAATAAATAAATAATAAATAAATGAAGTGGCATTCATTTCTTAGTAATAAATTAAGTTAAAATTCTTATTGGTGTTCATGCTGTTAATGAACAAGCGACCAATCTACTATTCTAGTCTTTCTCGCTAATAAAATTCCCCCAATAGAACCAAAACAAATCAGTAATATTATATTATGTTATTAAGTTAGGAAATGTCAACAGATTATAATCGGCATGCAATTTTTAGCATCCGTCGCAATCGTTTTGATAATTCAATTACTTAATGATTCACCTAGTGACCCCTCCGTTAATATATTTTATTAGTATATAAACATTTCGTTGTGTCTGCAAAGTTTTATTTTTATTAAATCATCATCTACGTATATATTTATATTATATGATGGACCAAAAGTATAACACACTAATGATCAAGAAAAATATCGTTAGGAAACTAATACAGGCATTGTTGAAAGATTCCGTGCCGCAGTGGTTGAGAGCAGGCTCCGAATGAGGCGCCTACAAATATTTATTTCTGGCGTGGGTTTGTAAGCCCAAAAAGTCCCTTATACTTTCTGATTCCCAAAAGGCAATTAATTAGAAGTATAAACGTAAATCGGTTCCTTTATCTCACAACTTAGCCCTCGATTTCATCCTTGACGTAGTTATTCTCAAAATAATATCTATTAAATTATTTCTTAGCTTTATAAATACAATGCCATACAATGATTGATGTATCTTTATCTTCGTTCAAATTAGCAATAAGACTTATTTACCAATATCTAAACAACTAATTGAATTTAAGTCGATACATATTGTGAAATGAAATTATTTATTGCATCCATAAAATGTACATATTGAGATTCAGTCACTTTTTTTTCCACTACCACCCGGGTAACAAGGCTATTTTCGCCAGAGAAGAACGGACAAGAAACTCTGGCGTTGCTCTTTTCTAGATTTAGATATCAAGGCTCATCGATCAGCACATCCTACTAATGTAATTTCCGGGTTTCTAAAATTGTATTTAATAATGTGAACAAAGTTTAGTGTAGTGGAAAAAATGTGGCAGAATATGCTGTATACTGTATGACCCCATATATGTCTAATTACAGGGTTTGGGTCTCCTCTGTAATCGAGAATACGATCGAGAGTGGTTAGGCCATTTAGACAATTGATATAGAACATAATTATTTGAGAGTGCGTGGGGCCTGTTGGTAAAACGGACTAGACGCGACTGCCAATATGTTCACGGTGGTCGCGGGTTCGAATCCCAGGGCACACCTCTGACTTTTCGAAGTCATGTGTGTATTGATAATTAATCACCACGCACTAAAACGGTGAAGGAAAACATCGTGAGGAAACCTGCATACCATAGCGATTTTAAAAAAAGTCTATGGTATGTAAGTCCGCCAACCCGCACTAGGCCAGCGTGGTGGACTATATGGCCTAACCACTCTCAATCGTACTGTCGATTGTAGAGGAGGCCCGTGCCCTGCAGTGGGACGTATATGGGCTGATACAGATACAGATACAGATACAGATACAGATACAGATAATTATTTAAGATTCCATATGTTATGCTACAATAATTATTAAACGAATACGTAGGATTTACTATATTTTGTAGATCACATACCAGAATATAATATTATGTATAACTTGTAGTTATGTAAATTATATAAATATGTAAATTATACGTAATTAACCAATAGCGACATCTATGTTTAAAGAGGGAAAACAGATAAGCATCGTTTATTCGGCTTATGTATTCTGTTGACGTAGCCTTGTATTGTATTTACCGTTGTAATTGGTAGATGGCGCTTTATTTGTTCCATGTCCTATATTTGAAGAGCACCGGTAAAGTATTAAACAAGCGAATATTAAATTACAATTCAACCGCTTCGGCAATTTTTTGCGTGACTTTCAAGCTTTTATATAAAGGACAATGGCCATTCATAGTATCGGTATATAATATAGTTGATCCCGATACCGGTACTGCTTAAAATTCATTATAGCATTTTTTATGATTTGTCCTTAAACGTTTTTTTATTTTATCCCGGGCGCTTTTTATAAAATAAAGTAATCATGGTCACATTTAACATTTTGTTCACAGACCCGAAGAAAAAAACAACATCGGTATTTCATTCAAGTTCATTTCTCCAAGTAATCCGGGCCTGCGTCGCAATTATTTTTATATTTATTGAAAATATATATTTTTCCCTTCACTAAAAAGTGGGTTTCATCTGGATACAAAAATCTTCGCACCGATTCTAAGTTTCATAGTAAAATGGGCTATCTTTTTTAATATTTGTTCTCACCAATAGATGGAGTTGTAAGTTTAAAGAACACTGTTAGCCTTTCGTTTTATTTTTAATTTCGGACATTAATTTAATTTCTAATTCAAGTAATTTTACTGCTTAGGCATAGGCTATGTCAAGGCTATGTTAAGGCTGTGTTAAGTAATTGTGAACAAATAGACGTTTTTCATTAAAAAATCTAAACATTTACGTGATAGTCCGAATTTACTACTGGGGTTGAAGCTGATGATTTGCAATGACTTCTAGTTATCAATAGAAAGCTAAACGATAAAATTTACAACTTCAGAAATAAATTTTATTTCGCTAAAAAATATTTTTTAGCAATCGCTTCCAAGAGAGAAGCCTGTGCTCTGCAATGGGCTTTTATTAATAATATGATGAAAAAACAAAACATAAAAATCGAGCCCATGTATTCGGGCCTTCTCTACAGCTAAGTGGGCACTTAGACTTACGGCGGCTAAGATGTTTATAAAGCATAGATGCGTTGTCCGAGCTTTATAATGGCAACACGTTTGGAAGGTAATTGCCTCCAGTGCAATCTAGACATGGGTAACTCAGCGAAAATCCTTGCGTTAACTCAGTAACTCAGGCGCAATTAACTGCGCTGGCTCACTGAGTTAACTCAAAATTGCGCCATGGCGCAACAAAATGAAAACGAGTTAGAAAGAATTTAATTCAAGTTAGTAAATCCGAAATCGAGTTGACTGTTGTATAACTCCTTTTTGCGCCAACACATTTTGAACAAGTGAGTTAACACATCCGGCGCAGTGAACTGAGTTGGCGCAATTGCGCGGCGTAGCGCAGTGTTACACATCTCTAGTGCAATCAGTCACACATCAACCAGTGTCGCGGGTACACGTTTCTCTGACTATCTGTATTCTCGAAACCAAATGCGTAAGAATAGATTAGAGTTATTTAAAAAAAAGTACAAATGATTCTGAAACTGTGAAACAAAAAAATATTTTATTTAGTGCACAAGTACACACTAATTTAATTTTTTATTAAATAAAATTAGTAAAATCGCTCTCATGGCAACGTATGACAGCTCCCGCCACGTCATTCTGTACTTCATGCTTGGTGCTACGTCACACGCGCTTTGGCCAATAACCGTGCGGCACTTATTGTTACGTAACTAGCGAAGTTTATTCATCTTCTTCTAACTTATGTTTCTTGCTTTTTTACTCTTTCTTCGAACCAATTTGAAATTACAATACGCATCGCGCCATTTTTTTGTGCCATTATGTTAGTGTATGACGTGTCTATTTGTAAAACGTCATTGTACGGCGGTTGTTTTTTTATTATGAATAACCTTTTGAAAATCGTATTATACTGGTATTACTTTTTATTTTAATAAAAGCTGCAGTTTCGCTAAGTTACTAGATCTTTCTTTCTTTCTATATTTAATAATGATCGACACACTAACGCCCTTGTCTATAGGCAGTTTATAAATACATATTAATCATCAAATGTTTTGTCCCTTGGAACAGCTTTTAAATTCAATTTGAGCGAAGAAGACAAAACATTCAGTGAGTAAAATAGAGTTATAAACTGTCTTGAATAAGGCCAAAAAACATAGATCGGTCTTTTTATGAATCAACATTTATTTTCCGCATACTCGCAAAATTTTTGTATAAGAAATAATAAAAATATGGATTTTGTAATATAAACTAGTTTATTTACAAAATATACAAAAGTAATAACATTATTTACACCATTACAATATTTTCTTACATAATGCATAATAAAATGTAATAGCACGATTGTGTACTAAGTTTGAGGTTATTTGTCATTTGCGCTATATTTAAAATAATTACTAAATCTATTGTCATTATGGTTATACCTGTCGACTAGAATTCGTAAAAGGTACATACATAACAATCCACACCTATACTGACAAATGGTCGACAAATGAACACTTTTGGTATCTCCCGTTAATTTACATTATTTAAACCTATACCTAGATTAATTATCATCATCTGTCTTTACCGCATAATCTCGTTTTGTTACTTTTGAATCCTAAATTGTCTAATAAGGAGCAATTTGTGCTTCTTCGTCTCCGTTTCTTGCCTTCTTTTGAGAGCCAATCCTCTTTGATTAAATCTGCCCCTTTCTCCCCTATCATTATTACAGGAGCGTTAATATTCCCATTTGTGATAGTAGGCATAATACTTGCATCTATCACTCGGAGACCTTCAATCCCATAAACTCTTAATCTAGAATCGACGACGGCCATAGGATCACTGGTGGGTCCCATTTTCGCCGTACATGAGAGATGGTAAATTGTCATGGTATACTGACGGATGTAGCAGTCCCAATATTTGTCAGTGTATAAAGGTAAATGCTTACAATTCGGCACAGGTTTACTGTGGAATCTTGCTCCAAATCTTTTCATGGCTGTGGTCTCTCCTACTGCTACGGCGGCTTTAACTCCTTCTCTGAGCACACCGACATCATCAGGATGTGTCAAGTAATTGTGAACCATTATGGGATAATCTAGAGGATTGTTTGAGCGCAGTTTGATAAAGCCTCTGCTCTTCGGACGAAGCATCATAGGGAATATACCAAATACATCTTTATTGTTTACTTCTGCGAATACTTCGTTGTAGAATTCGTCAGTAAGACTGTGAGCTCTCTTCACCTGTGTGCCACCGTCTGAAGGAGTCGAGCATGACGTCATCATGAACTCTATATCAGGCCAATCGTCCGACGCATTTGCGTATTTCGTGTTAATAAAAGCAACTACTTCCAACCCAATGCTTGAAGTCAATGGCCCATCTTCATTGATAGCGTATCGTAAAGCTGAATTAATGTTTACTAAACGGTTCATTACCAGACTGACTGGATAATCGATTTGGAATATAACACCACCTACGGCGATGTGGTCCTGCAAGTTTCTCCCAACGCCCGGAGAATCGTGGATCACATCGATTCCTACCTCTCTTAGATGATCTGCTGGTCCTACTCCAGACAGCAGTAGTAATTGCGGTGAGGCTATAGCTCCAGCAGCTAGGATGACTTCTCTTTTAGCATAAACTACGTGCTTTTCACCGTCTCTGAGAAATTCTACTCCGTAAGCTCTCTTTTGTTCCTTATCAATTAACACTTTGGTTACGTGTGAAAAGAGTGCGATATGTAAATTTGGTCGTAGCCTCACAGGTCTTAAGAAGGCTTTGGCCGTAGAACATCTAGTTCCTCTTCTGATGGTGAATTGGTACCACGCGTAGCCGGTTTGTTGAGCTCCGTTGACGTCGATGATGTCGTAACCCATTTCTTCACCCGCTTGGAGTAACGCGGCTCCAATTGGTGTGTTGTATGGTGAGTCTTGTACGGTTAAGTATCCACCTGAAACGAAGGTATAAAAACGATAAGCTTAAGCGCTTCGTTCTATGTTATAACCTACCTGTTTAAGATCTATTGCTGAACAAGAATTTTCTATACGACTATTACACGGGTCTCTTTAGCTTAGTATGGATTGTCGAATTGTAAATAATATTTAATTACTTTTAGATTTTCTCTGCTATTTTAAAAATCCATCTAATAGAAATATCAGTGTTTTTATTATTAAAACTATTAATAATACTATGAGCATGATTATGAAAATATCAATCTAATATAATATTAAGCACCTGTGTTATGATGTCGCGTGTCTTTAGCCAAGTACGGGTTTCGCTGGTCTTCAGACTTCTTGAAGTAAGGCAGGACATCTTCGTACCCCCACCCAGGGTTACCCAGAGCTTCCCATTGGTCGAAATCGCGCCTGTTCCCTCTGATGTACAGCATGGTGTTGAGAACTGATGATCCGCCAAGGACCTTGCCCTTGGTCCAACTGCACCGTTTGTCTATCATAGCCTGGCACGCTGTGTCTTGAGGTTGTGTTCTGGAAAAGGTCATATTGGAGTTGTTAGTGGAGTTTACTAATTGTGTGAAGTGTATGGTTCCACATTGAAATGTTCTGTGGTTATAACCTATGAATAACGAGATTGTACGTTCATTAATATACTTATTAATATGCCTTTTCTTTCTCTCTTAAACATAATTAAATTACACCTATTTCATTTTCAATTACTAGCCCTCTCTGCCAAATTAGATTCTGATCGCTGTACATTGTTAAGGGTGTTTTGGGAATAAGCAATTCAAATAGATGGACAAATATACTGCATTATACATATATTACTGAATTAGGATAAGCATGTTATGTATAATTTATTGACATTATTTCGTTACTTTGAGAAGGTTATTTTTAGAGTCTCCTACTAATATATACGCAACAAGCTTTACATAACTGGAAAAAAAATCAAACCAATTTTTTATCTCAACAGACCAAAAAGTACGTGCCGTTTAACATGCCGCTTGCGTTGGTAAAAGTAGAACACCGGACGAATTATACACTCACCGATACTTCCAGTCCAGTTTGCTCTTATGTAAATATAATGAGAGAAGCGGAACGTCGCTTATGTCTGTCTCGTGGCCGCCGGCTTCCAACAGCAACACATTCCATCCTTCCACTTCCGACAGTCTGTTCGCCAGGACAGATCCCGCCGAACCGCCTCCAACTATGACGAAGTCGTATGTTTCCCTAAGGTATTGCTGGTTGAATGGTCTCTGCTCTGGGTCGAGCAGTTCGTAGTTGAAGTAAGCCATGGCGGCGAGCATGACCGGGATGAATGTCAGTTTACTAAGCCCGCCGATAGATAGCGCTGCCTTGGCGGCCGTCGCTGCGACCGTGAAGATACCCATTGTTGATCAGTGTGGCATTATCAGGACCTGGAATCAAAAGAAATAACTTTTTAAGTTTTGTTTGCAAAAATGGGACATTTTTAAAGTATCATCATCTAAAGTAGTCTTTTTAGTAATTCCAGTCCAAATACGAGTTTAGATTGACGAAAGATGATATTTCGCTTGTTGGAATATTTAGTTTATTACAACTATTAATATTAGTTGAAATTGTTTGTTAGAAATCTTCACCTTGCACCAGACAAATGTCTAACACTGAATGGTTGAAGGCTTATAATCTTTGAATGTCCAATCATCACTAACTTAGATATCTTATTAATATATCTAACTACTTATATAACTTATGTATATATCTGAACTTATGTATCTTGTTGATAATGTAAAATTATTTCAAGGCGTACCTACTTAATATGATTTTATAACGAGGTTAATGTTTGACATTAGACTTTGAAAAGGTTTGTCTTATATATTATTAAAAAAAGGAAGATCAAAATTGGATGACATAAAAGCTATCGAGTTTCTTATTCAGGGTATTAGAGATTTGGCGACAAGATTATTTATAACCTCATAAAATTTAATTCAAAAATTATACCTCGAATGAAATGAAATGAAATGAAATGAAAATGAAATGAAAATAATTTATTGAATCCATTAAAATGTTCAACATCGTTTAGATTCAGTCATTTTTTTTATCTACCACCCGGTTCGGAAAGCGGTTTTCACTAGAGAAGAACGGGCAAGAAACTCTAGTGTTGCTCTTTTCAAAACCAGTTTACAATTTAGTGATTATTACATAATTTACAAGTTGGTTTAAATCAGAGCGGTTTATTAAAAATATTTTTAATACGAATATTATTATAGTATAGTTACTATGGCTGAGTGAAGCGAAGTCTCCCAGAACGAAGAATCAGTATACTCTTTTTCACCAAAACAGTGAATAATTGCGAAAACCTTATGTAATCTATCAATGAATCCGTTACAATGTAAGCAAATCGGATAGACCAGTCTACGCAAGCAGCACCCGTTCACGAGTATGACGCATGTGCCAGCCATCGGCCTCCTCAACCATGTTGCAGGGAAGTGACCGACCTGGCACACGACGCCACCGCAAGCAATGTAGTATGTATATCCAGAATACGATCGAAAACGAAGCCAGGCGGTAGTTTTGGTGATTACAGACATTGTGTGCAGATAAAAAATTCCCAAATAATAATCGACGCCTTTTTTGCATTTTTTAAGTATCATCTTTATTGGGTAGTAAATATATAGATTTTCACCAGTCACCACTTGATATTTTTAACTATACTGATTTTCTTAAACATCTTTAAGACGTTGTACAATATCTTTTGTTTAACTTTCTTTTTGTACTTCTTCTTGTGGTATTGTAGCCATTGTTACCTTTGTAAAAGCATTTATTCAACGTTGCATAAGTATAACAGTAGTCATGAGCTATGGTCGTTGATTTTCTAAGACTTATTTTGATGACTTATTATCTTATACAGTTAATATGGAAGCGAAACCGTTGAATAACTGTTCATATTCCAATATTTTTTTTTGTGAAAAAGTATTTTTCTTTTCTATTTGGTAATACGTAGTTGTGCGTGGTGGCCTGTAAGTGCGTGGTGGCCTGTTGGTAAACGGACTAGACGCGACTGCCAAATGCCAACATGTTCACGGTGGTCGCGGGTTCGAATCCCAGGGCACACCTCTGACTTTTCGGAGTCATGTGTGTATTGATAGTCAATCACCACGCACTAAAACAGTGAAGGAAAACATCGTGAGGAAACCTGCATACCATAGGGATTCATAAGAATTTCTATGGTATGTAAGTCCGCCAACCCGCACTAGGCCAGCGTGGTGGACTATATGGCCTAACCACTCTCAATCGTATTCTCGATTGTAGAGTAGGCCCGTGCCCTGCAGTGGGACGTATATGGGCTGATACAGATACAGAATACGTAGTTCACTGGGTCAAGCATTTATTCGTGGCGGGATAGGCAGATGTATCGTCGCATTTAAATTAAAATATAATTTATAATTTTTATAGTTAAAAATGTGTAGAAATGGCATGCAATATGACGGAGACATTAATATTTAATAGGCCTTCATAATTATGTTGAAGGGATCCTATGTCGAAGGCTTTGTATTTATCATCCACTTAGTGAGAGTATAAAAAATATTTAAAAATGAAAAAATTACAAGCCCCTCAAACTGTAACCGGAAAAGCGAAGGTTTAATTAATTTTGCAAAAGTGAAGCGTACAGTCAAGATGATTAAATGTTTATGGCAGTTTTTACTTTTTTTTAGTATAAAAAGTTTTATTTTTCACTTTAGAACATGTAGGAGTTGTTTTAACATTAGATTGATTAGAATTACTTAGAGATTCATACAACTAAAATCAAAGAGATGGATGGTACAAGTACTGGTTAACCACTCGTAACTGACAAAAGCCCACAAATATACTTCAGAATGATAGTTGTAATATTTAATTATTACTTTATCTTCTTAGTACCTTGTACTTATCACATTACTTTTGTACTGTACTGTACTGTATCAGCTTATATACGGCCCACTGCAGGACACTCCTTCTCTACAATCGATAGTGCTATTGAAATTGTTTAGGCTATTAGTGAGAGTTTATTTTGACTGGCTATAAAAGAAATCAGACAACGAAATCTCAGCATTCGTCAAATTTGCATATTTCTATTGTTAATTTTTAAAAGTATCACAAACACATAATTTCCATGTTTTCAAATCCCATTACAAAAACTTAGTCGCCATCAAGATATACATACGCATCGTACGTAAGCAGGTATGAGAGTATCGCGTAACAATTACATAACGGTACACGCAATGCATTGCGTTGTAGCTATGGTGGCTTCTTTGACCGTGCTCCTACTTGACGCTACGTTTACGCGTAATCCGAATATCTGTGTCAACGTTAGAATAATTATGTTATACTGGTGGATTTTTTGAAGAATTTGGGTTCATGTTTTAAATTTAGAAGGATATTTGATTAATTCTGTTTTTGTAATTGGTTTATTTTCTGTCATTATCTGTTATTTATGATTAATGCTTTTTTGAATAACATTTGGATTATGTTTCCTTTATTGTTCTTTAAGATTTTTAAATTTAGTATTACAAGTCGTTGTTATTTTGTTGCTGGTTTTGATCTATGTCCACTACATTCAGTGACAAATATGTATTTTTTATACATTATTACGGAGCACTAGAACGACGATAGGACGAGACTTTCGTCATATTTATGTCAAAAAATAGTTTTGGGGCCTAACACAATAATAAGCACGGGTAATCGTAGATACCTTTAGTAGGTATAGTTTTTAATTGTCTCATAACATAATATGTATGATTTTGTCTTGTGTTTGTGAATGTTACTTTTCTTAGTACGAACCAGTTATACCAGTTTCATAAAGCTGTATACTGACGGAAGTAGGTTAAAATTTGTGAGTTTAATAAGGTTTATGTGATGAATTGAATGATGAATGATAGTTTTAATGGCGCAATCGGTTAGATGCTACCAGTGAAACGAGGGGCCACGAGTTCAATCCCCCGATCGGGAGAAACGATTGCGCGGCCCACAAATATTTCTTGTGGGTCTGGGGCTTCATTTGATTTGTGTGACTAAAAAGTCTCTTGTAGTTCCTGATACCTCCAAGACAAGACTCGATCTTAGTGTGTGGGCAAGACTATGTTTATGACCGTTGGGTGTTCTTTGTTATTACTGTTTTATTAGTTAAATATCCACGTCAAAAACTAGTAATAAAAAGTTTAATATATTGCACCTATTTTCAGAGATTTGCTATACCTAATAGACACCTATAGACGGCACAAGAATAACATTAATTACTCCTATGAACCTAAAGTACAAGATTAAGAATCTAAATATCGGCAAAGTTCACTTCATTGCAAATAATGAGCCTTTTAATGTATGAGAATCAGGTCGTTGTTAGAACTCTTTTGTGTGGTATTGCCACATCGATTGAATAGGTGTTGTGAACTCCAGCATGGCACTGGGTTACATCAATCAATGGGAAACCTATCACATACCAGCGGTCCGCCCCGGCTCTGCCCTGGTGCAGATACACTTTTCAAAATGGCGGCCAAAATGTTCATTTCCGAGTATCAATTTAGAATATCGACCAATCGCTACGAAAAACGAATAAAAATTCCTCGTATTTGCTTAATTTTTCACTGCAACTTCCCTATTATAAGTCATAGCGTGATGGTATACGTTTCATCGACAAATAACTTATTCAACACAAAAAAAAATGTCAATTCGAACCATTAGTACGTAAGTTTAGAGGTATCAAACATACACACAAACAAACAAACTCTTCAGCTTTATACCGGGTATATCAAGACTGCTACCGAAAACGAAACCGGGTGGTAGTTTAAGCGACTTCAAGACACAATGCAATAGAAAATTTTGCAAAGAAACGCGACATAAATTTTTAATGATTTTTTTAAATATCGTCATTTTTGGGTGGTAAATCCATAGTTTTTGCTAAAATAATAATTTAAACTGTTTCATACCTTAGAGTATTTATAAATAAAAGGATATACACTATTATTTTAGGAAAAAAAAAATATTTACCACCCAAAATACGGCCATAAGAAAAATTTCCAAAGAAATTGTCGCTTTTTTTTGCAAAATTTTCTATTGCATTGTGTCTGAAGTCGCTTAAACAACCACCCGGCTTCGTTTCGGTAGCAGTCTTGATATACCCTTGTATATTAGTATAGATATGGTGAGTAATTTGCTGGTCGATGTTTTAAACGATTGGTTATGGTATATAGTTCAATTGAGTATGACAACGTTCGTGGCGCAATTTTTAGGTCGTCGGCTATGAAACATGAGGCCGCGAGTTCGATCCCCGCACTGAGGTAAATATTTGTGTGATCCACAGGTACTTGTTTCGGGTCTGGGTGTTTGTGAGGCCGAAAAGTGTCTTTTGTGATAACCACGACACAAGACTCGATCTTAGTTTGGTTTTCGAACTATGGATGTGACTTTTCAGTGTATTTATAAAAAAGAAAAAACTTTGTTTTCGTTATACATAAAATAAAAATAAATAAAATGAAGTACGGTCCATATATCGCAGTTGAACATACTGTGACAGACGTATGTTTACCAATTAACTTATAGTATATACCAGGTTGATTGACCTGTATCTAATGCCACTACTCACTAGTGACCTACATGACTATAGGTAGGCAGAAATAAATTTAGAACCATAGGTTATTACCCGATAAAAAAATGTATACACAGATCGCCTGGCAAATGAGCAAATAGGTTATATGATGGTATGGTTGGATCGTGAATGTGTTGCCAGCCCATCAAATATGAAAGAAAGCGGAAAGCACAAAAGGATGGGAAGAAGAAAGGGGTGTTGACCATCCGGCAATCTCACTAACCGAACGAAACGCGACAGCAAAAGTCACCGCACGTCGATCTCCCGTGGGACAGTTGTGCCGCCCCGGACAACCCTTGCCATTCATGCTAAGTTCTAATTGGTATTAACGCGGCTCTACAACATACAAAAAACATACATAAATATTTAATAAATAAATAAAATAAAAATAAAAAAGCCTTTATTCCATTTTCCTTTGTTTCTATTACATTTTTTGACATTTGTTTGTTAGTGTTTGTTAGTTATTTGCTTATAGTCTAATTGTTAGTAAGAATTAGTTTTTGCTATTGGATATGGACCCCTCTTCGGGTGAAGGCCTCCTCCAGTCTTTTCCATGCATCTCTGTCCTTGGCGATAGATTGCCAAAAATTCTTACGACAGTTTGGTCATGTAAAAGGATGGATGAAAGGAGACTAACCAAGCAAAACAAGGCGAGTGTAGATGGAAGAGTCGGTAGGCGTCAACCTCATCGAACCTACATTATCCAAATCAGTGATACACTCAACAAAGATCAGGGCAAAAGTACCATGAACTGACGAGATACATGAAGAGGTTCATGAAAGTGGATGAAGTGAAAGTAATATATCAGGATCGAGTAAAGTGATGATCTATAGTCTCTGCCTACCTATATGGAACACAGGCGTGGCGATTAATTATAATAATAATAATAATAAATCTTTATTTACTCAGACAATTACAGTCCATTTGATTAGTAGTACAATATTTAACTTACGAGCTACCTGTTAGTTTATTTTTAAAATATATATTTTATTATTTTTTTAACATTCATTAACCTATACATAAATCCACATATATAAGAACATACATACAAATTCATATTACATTATCTCACTAATACAGCAATATGATGGTGTAACAACGGAGAATCAAGTTTCTCCGTAAACATTTGTATAATGCTATTTGGACTCCCGCGCATACCAAGCATTAGTGACGCAGTCTTTTTTCTAATAATGGCGTAAAAATCGTCAGTCCGCTGCTCTGCAAACATGCAAGATGCACTACAAAAACGCGGAAATCCCAAGAGCATCCTAAAAATGTTGTTGTATTGTACACGAAATTTATTCAGAGTCTTTTTGGTGTAGTTGATCCACAGACCCGCAGTGTAGAAGCTTTGACAATAAGCTTTAAATAATATTATTTTAGCCTCTTTACTACATCGAGCGAATCTGCGGGCCAACATATTACCCCTAACAGCTAGAGCTCTGCGTTCTCGCTCAATGTCTAAATCATCATTAAGGTTCTCATCGACAAGGTGCCCCAAATATTTAAAGGTGATAACTCTTTGCAACGGCATACCATTGAGAGTGATTTTTGGATCGTAATGTATTTGTCTATTAGGGGCCTTGAAGACCATGTACTGGCTCTTTTTACAATTATACACCAAACCGTGATTTGAAGCATACTCCTGACACTCTTTTAAAAGTTCCCTTATTGAACCGGCTGTTGGACCAAGTAACACCATATCATCCGCATAGCTGAGGTTATTGACAGTTATTCCATCAATTCGACAACCAACATTTTTATTATTGAGTCTAATTATTAAATCATTCACATAAAAATTGAACAGCCGAGGAGAGGTAAGTCCACCCTGCCTTACCCCACACTCTAAACGATAAGTTGGCGATTGAGCAGCCCCCCACCTCACGCTGTTCAATTGATTTCGGTACCAAAATTGAAAAACCGCCAATAAATCCGATGGTAGACCAGCCTCCCTAAGCTTTCTCCAAAGCAGATCATATTGTACGAGGTCAAAAGCCTTTGACAAATCAAGATAGCAGGCATACACTGGTGTATGCCTCTGTTTGTAGTATTGGACAGTTTGCTTAAGACAATAAATAGCACTCTCAGTTGACAAACCAGGGCGAAAACCAAACTGAGCATCATGAATATTTAGGTATGTCGCCAAGTACTTGTCCAGCAGACCATCCAACACCTTGGCTATTACTGTTGCCAGAGATACTGGTCGATAATTTGTCTCATCAGAAATATCACCGGTCTTATTCTTCAATATTGGTACTACTAATGTTTTTATCATATCCTCAGGTATGTATGAATGACTCACGCATAAATTATATAACAAGGACAATACTCTCGGAAGATGGACCCCTGCATGCTTCAGATGTTCAATGCTGAGGCCATCGTGACCGGGCGATTTTCCTCTCGACATTTTTCTGATTACTTCAGTCACTTGTTTAGACGAGAAGCGTACCGGTAACACTTCTTCACAGACCTCAGCATCGAACATACATGCTGAAAGTTTACTTGGTGAAGGGACTTGAAACTGCTCCCTAAATACATTAGCAATGTCTTGTTCAGAAACGCAACCCTTTACACAAACAGGGCGACTTAAACCGCCATTTAGCTTATTTGTCGACTTCCAAAACCTAGCAAAATTTTTGGTTGACTGGTGGTACGATATGATATCCATTCTAATTTGTTCCTGGTGATTTTGGCACCATTTAAGTTTACTTTTAAAAATCTTTTGCGATTCCCTCATCTCTTCCCATGCCCTACCTGAACGGGGTTTATTATAACTCAACCATACATTATACTTTAAACGAGCATTGCTGTGGGCACACTTTACGTGCTTATTCCATCCTACTATTCTGTTAGTTTTGACAACCTGGTGTACATTATGCATTTTCTTAGCCGCCTCTGACATAATATCAACTATATTTTTATAAAGATCATTTATGACATGCCTATGTTCTAAATTATTACACATTTTATCAGCGCATCGCCGAAAAACTTCATGGAACTGTATGTCTCTAAACCTGCTGTTACAAAAATCATGGTATCCACGAACCTGTTCCGGGTTTCTTTGTCTCCATAATATGCTATTACACAGTGTACTACCAATGGGAATCTTAATTGGGACAGTATGGAGATTGCACTTTATGATAAGTGGTAGATGGTCGGACCAATACACGTCTTGACATATAGTAATACTTGAGATAGCGCGCCAAGCAGTTTCTGTCACAACGCAGTGATCAAGCCAACGATGGCTGCCATTAATATCACTCACATATGTAAAAGACTCTGAGTTTATACCTAACTTTTCTACATCTGCACATCTCCACTGTCGGTCTCTACAATATATACTGAGCTCATTCCAAAACGGTTGATATGGATGAGAATTAAAATCTCCAAGCATATACACTGCCTCAACATCTTGAGTTTCAATTATTGCATTCATTTCCCCTAAACAGTTAGTAAATTCCACCGTATTTTCCGGGAGATCAATAGGCATATAGACACTAAATACAATAAACAAACGGCTGTTCAGATTCACAATTATACCCGCGAGCCGGTCACTTTTACAGCTTATTATTTTGACCGATTTAAAAACATTTTTACGCCACATTAACGCTACACCACCAAAAGGTCTCCCTATTAAAATATCTGCAGAAGTATCTACTGCCGACTTACCAGTGTAATCAAAATCCTGATGCGCCGTTCCGAGTAAAGGAATGTCGTGTGGAAGCAGCCACGTCTCCTGCAGTGCTATTATATCAGTAAACTTACATAAATTATGTATACAACCAAGTGATCTCTTATAGGACTTACAATTAAAACTTACAATATTTAAATATTGATTATTATCACTAATTTTTTTTTATTGTTCTCCATTATAAATTATGCTTTAAGTTACTCTTATCAGACTTTACTCTGTCTTTATTTTTAAAATAAACAAATTGTCGAAAATGAATACCTTCCGGCCACAACTGGTCATTAAGAAATAAATTTAGCTTATTTCTATCAACATAAAATTTATACGAATTATATTTTCGTTCTATCTTAGATACTATTTTTTCTAAATTAACTTCAACCTCGGTTTTGTGACGTATGTATTCGACAATATCTTGTTCATTTGTCTCAGTACTCACATTTGAAATATACAATAACACTTTGTTTGTCGCCGCTCTAAAATTACAATTCGATTCACAATTTGCCCTACCCGTACTACAAACAAATCTGTTTCTAAATGTTCGCTTCTTTACTACCGTCTTCCATTCACTATCCTTGGCCCCTACTGTTTGCTTCCATTCTCGACTCGATCTCACCGCTTCTGCTAGTGTTGGTCTCCTTATCGGTAAGGAACTCTCGCCGTACACATTCGATCTTTCCGCCCGCGCACACATAGTAGTATCCGTGTTATCTATGCATGCGTTTGCGCATTTATTTATTTGATTACCTTCCGACGTTGCAATTATTTGCTTGTTTACCGCATTTTTACTTGTGTAAGCGGTTTGGAAAGTTACTTCATTCAAAATAGGAGGCTCGGGTGTCTTACTTTTTCGCGTTGCCACGTACTGACAATCGGATGAATGTGCAATTGATGTTTCAGTGTTGTTGTGAATGACAGGTGTGTTCCCATCGGTATTGGGAGACCTCATATTTTTCTTATATAGCTCGGGATTGTCATAATCAGTGTGAAAGTGATGTCCATTATCATTGTGTTTTGAATCGGTGTTAGTTTGTCGTTGCACCGATAAAGAATTTTGCAATTCTTTGTGTGTTACATATTCTTTTTTAATAGCCGACAACTCGTTTTTCACATCCAAAAGAGTTTCTTGAATACGCAGAATATCCTTTAATAATCGCGTCGCGTCTATGTGGTCGAAACTTACTGGGGGTAGCTTATGTAGTTCCTTCGCAACGAATGTAGGTAACCGTTCAGGATCCGTAGCATCCACATATTTCAATAATTCAATAATATCAGCTAGGTCTTTACGGGACTTGTCACCCTTTTTTCTATTTATAATTTTCTTTTCTGGAATTACCTCGAATAGGAGTTTTTTTGCAGATAATATATCCTCCGGTGTGAAAGCCGTAACACATATGTTTGTCAGACTTTCTTCATCCATCACAGAAATCTTGTTGTGCATAAATGCAAGCACTTCATTGATCACAATATTACACGAATTACACTTTAATAGTATAGACGTCATAATTGCGTGTTCAAAGTAAACGCACCCGGTCGCTGTCAAAGTTCAACGACGACTAATTATGTACGTATGTATGTGATTGCAATTCCCTTAGTACTAGACTTTAATAATTACTTCACCTTCATAATAAAAATACCAAATACCACTTTTCACCTTTTAAGGTCAAGATGTGATAGGTAGGTAAATGATTCATTTACAAAAGCAGCCTTGGAAATTATGTCGGCGGACGCGACTACAAGAGGATATGTCAAGTATTCGGGTCGGGTTATGTAAACCAACCACCATTGTATTACTATTTATGGGTACCGATGTGAAAATAATGCCGGCTCCGTTGACATTGTTTCTTCAAACAATTAAATTATTACTTTACATTTATGTTGTCCTGGTACACCGACTGTTTTTTCAGTATTCGTGTTCTGAGAATAAATTAATTATAAAGTTATTATTATATAAATTCTCCGATATAAATTGTAAATAACACCTATTACAGATCAGACATTAAATATTTTATTCAATCGGAAATAAATGGAGATTTTTCGCCCAAGTATTTCTAAATCGGACTTTGGCATTGTGACAGTAATATTTTCATTTTTCAAGCATTTATTTATTGATTTCGAGACTAGTACTTGTTATTTATTGATTGCGTATAAATTTACTTGATTTCGATAATTATTTATTCAAACACAGACCACTAATACGTGCATCTAAAATATCGTGAAGAGTAAATAGACAGTTTGCAATAGTTTTCCTTGTTATGGTTCAATAGACTGCATCGAATCTTGCAATAACATCAGTTTAATAACAATTTCTTATCTGATATGTTGTTATTGTTGGTTAGAAAGTTTTTGTTGAAGCTCTTTTCTCGCGGTTCAACGACCTCGACATGAGGACGATGGTAAAATGCAGTCCGATGCATGTCACCTACTTTCAGAACGTAACATGTACGGAAGCCACAAACTGTCGATAATGGACTTCCGATGTTATATAATAGAGTTTAAAATTAAATAACCGAATAAGAGGTTTTAAGTGCATTGCACTAAGATTCTAAAAATGATGTGCAAACCGGTTCGGAAATATTCATTTTCTTTGCAAAAGTATAGCGGTTCGCTTAAACTCAAATGAGTGGCACTTTCTAGCGTATAATTGAATTTTGTTCATTTGGTCATTGATAGTTGGTTGAAACTTGAATCCATCTTGGTATAATTATAGATGAAATTATGCCGCTTTCCTTGTGTAATTGCGAGAAATATTATTTCTCCTTTAATGAATCACAGTTTCCCTTGTGTAAACTTTTTTATTTTTTTATTCTGACACGGCGTAGTGACTGCAACGCGTCTGGTGGTAAGCAACTCTATATACCACAACCTATTGTTCATTATGAAAACAATCAAGGCACTTATTTGTGGTTAATTAGTAAATGATCTGTAGGAATTGCGCTAAATACCCACGCCTGATTAGCGATTGTTTTGCGACAGATAGTATGAAATTATATACCTCTATGTACTCATGCATTTGAACTGTATGGTTTTGAAATAAGCGTCTATAGTTTTCGCAACTCTTGTTTACCTGTACGTGTAGGAAAGGTTAATATATCAACTCTGTATAAATTTAATCATTGAATTTTACAAAAGGGTTTAAAAATGTCTGGCGTCGTAGATATGATAAATTATGAAAGCTACAGTCAGCATTTCAACCTTACTATTTGGATTGATGGGGCTTCTTAACGGCAAGGTTCACGCGAAGTTTTCAACACTAGGGACCTTTATGGAAATACACAGTAGGTACAAGCAACAAGTTAAAAGCAAGCAAATGCAGTGACGATTTCTTTACTATTTTATTAAAAACCTACACAAATAAATTAGGGAAATGATTCGTTTTATTATGAGAGCATTCGTAAGGCAGTTGGTTAGAGAAATAGGGTTTTGATCGGAGGCTTAACCCGCGGGTTTGATCCCCGTACCGAGACAAATGTTTTCGTTTGTTTTGAGTGAATTTTTGTGAGTACTAAATTTTTTCTCGTTGTTTCTGCTTTCTCCTTGAAACTTGATTTATTCCATTAAAGGCACACATTAGTAAATTCTGTATCTGTATCTGTATCAGCCCATATACGTCCCACTGCAGGGCACGGGCCTACTCTACAATCGAGAATACGATTGAGAGTGGTTAGGCCATATAGTCCACCACGCTGGCCTAGTGCGGGTTGGCGGACTTACATACCATAGAAATTCTTATGAATCCCTATGGTATGCAGGTTTCCTCACGATGTTTTCCTTCACCGTTTTAGTGCGTGGTGATTGACTATCAATACACACATGACTCCGAAAAGTCAGAGGTGTGCCCTGGGATTTGAACCCGCGACCACCGTGAACATGTTGGCAGTCGCGTCTAGTCCGTTTACCAACAGGCCACCACGCACTTACCAACAGGCCACCACGCACTTAGCATTAGTAAATTAATTCACAATATTTCCGATGAGTCAGACGCCCATTAAGATCATTACGCCCTCACCTTTCCAATGCAGTCATTTGTACCGAATTTCGACATCGAAAGTGAACCGACAATTATTATGACACACTGCACCACATTAATCACGAATTCCGTTAATAGCCAAATTATATTATATAATTTCCGGAAATAGTATGGGGAATTAACAAAAAAAATTAAATTGCGTAAGAGAATAAAATTATATGTAAATGGTTAAGTTTTATGTCTTTGTGTATGTTATGCGCCATAAAATATTCGTATATGCACGAATTTAATATGCGTGTGAAATTAAAAATAATGTGTGGAGGAAATGAGGTTGATTTTTGATAGATAAATAAATTCACCCATTCACATACATGCCATCGCTATGCCGTGCCAGTTTAAAATATACAAAAAATTCAAATTTACAAATCAAGGTCCTTATTATTAAATAAACTTACTTCACCTTGCTTAACCCGTGGTGGAAAACGCACGCTCAACCGCTTAACCGCTAGATCTGTTGCTCAAATCATAATAACAGTGTTTGCACTTTGAAATGTGAATTATATAACTATCATTACATATTTGGGTCAGGTGGTTTTTGCACATCATTGTTTTGTGAATTTGCTGTAGATTTTAGCGCAATTTTTATATTTAATTTTGGGAGTTATGTTTGTTGATAGAGCATTTGTGATAGTACATAGAAAAATAAAAGAAATGTAAGTTGAAAAGTAGAACGTGAAATTGCTGCGCATCTTTCTATGTTGGTTCATTGTACAGCTTCCGTAGCGCAGTTTGTTGAATTTAGCTTCAATGCGATTGTGAAATTATTGCTGGTTCGGATCGCGTGTAATGATAAGAGAACTATACGTATATATTACATACTGGATTTATCAAAACTGCCAACGAAAACGAAGGTGTGTTGTAGTGTTTGTGACAAACAAAATGGAACTAAAATTTCGAAAATATTTTTTTGTGATGTCTTTTTTAAAAATTAATTAGAGTAAATACTGGCCATCTAGAAATTTAACATCTTACGTCTCATAATGTTTAGCGCAGTGGAATGCCAAGCATTGCTGCTATGCATGGGCAGTCGTAAAACTTCGTTCTTTCGTGAAAAAGTAAAAAAAAAAATATAAGTTATTCAAAGATGTTTGAAGTTATGTCATCCATATTATTTGTATTGCATTGGACAGCCCATCGGGAAATTCTCAGTTCAAGCAATTTTATTTAGTTAAGTGTCGTGTAACTGGATTTAAAAGGTTTTGAAATTACATCTCTGAAACACGCCGCCAGCATAAAGTGATTTCGACATTTACTAGTAACACGCAAGTCACATAATAAATGCCTCGTTGTAGGCGTTATTATAAATAATTTACAAATCGTGTTCACATATCAATCTCGATTCTCAGACAAAAGCCTTTAATAAAAGATATATTGTCATAAATAACAACATAAAATTATTATATTTTATGTACTATTTTAGGTATTCCGTTTCCGTGTTAAAATTATCTAAGTCTTAATAATATGTATATCTTTTATCTGTACCTTTGTTTCTTCATAAGTTCGTCGAAGCATATAAAATGTTTTCTCATGTAATAGTTATTGAAGGTGGTAAGGAATGTAGCGTCATCATCATCATCATCATCTCAGCCACAGGAAGTCCACTGCTGAACAAACGCCTCCCCCAAAGATTTCCATAGCGATCTGTTGGAAGCAGCCTGAATTCAGCCGCTTCCTGCAACCTTAGCCAGATCGTTCGTTGTAAGCGGGCGTCCGAAGTTTCGGTTGCCTGTACATTGAATGAATGAATGTTACTTTTTTCACCTTAAAAATATTGTCAGTAGGTCATTTTACGACTTTGCCGTACACGTACTCTTGAAGATAGCCATGGCAAAATTTTATTCTCATAGCGAGTAATATTACGTTTTTTTTATTGCAACAAATGGTGAGTCAAGCATGCCGTTCAGCTATTGGTAAGCGATACGGCCGCTCATGAACAGTGGTAAAACCAAACAACCACATTGAATTAAAAAGCAATGCTAGGCACTCCATTGCGCTCGCCGTGTTGAGACATAAGATGTTAATTCTCAATATGTCCAGTAGTTACCCTGGCTACAATGTCCTTCAGACCGAAACACAACTGTGCATTTACACTGCCGTTAGGCGGGAGAAATAGACATTGTGGTGGTACCTACCCAGGTGGCCTCTCACACGAGAGAGGCCTACCACCAGTAGTACAATATTTTTCGCCAATTGAATCTATTTATAAACTCGTTCAAGCAAGGGCTAAGCTCAGATCAAGTATTTACTAGTTCACTAGGTTGTCGAGTTATTACTTTATCTGCGATTATAAACTGATCGCTTGAAGTTGTTTGTCCTTGACTATTACTCCGTTGGAATTATGAATATATAAAGGTTTGTGATATGGTTCTACTGGTATTTATGAACTAAGCTGGGAGCTATTTGTGTTTTAAGTAGATGCCGGCTGTGAATCGAGGAGCCGTGGGTTCGATTCCAGAACCGAGATAAATATTTGTGTGATCCACAGGTATTTGTTTCGGTCCTGGATGTTTGTGAGACCGAAAAGTCTCTCGTAGTTTCCGATACTGACACAAGACTCGATTTTAGTGTGGGGTCAGGACTATGTATTTGACTGTTGGGTGTATTTATTTATTTACAAATATGTTGCAAGTATTTCAAATTATAGAAATTGAACTACACTGCGTCTCTTCTCACAGGATACGAAAACCATAAGATCTCTTCTAGCAAACGTATCTATATACTTTCTTTTGGTCAATCCTTGAATTGTATTCCTGGTCCCATTGCTGTTGTGACAGAAAGCTATCAAACACAGCGACCAAAAACTCGACCAAAGGTTCGAATCTCGTGTCGGACGAAGTGATATTGGATTTTTCAATTCATAATCAGCCCGGAGTCAGGAATTTGTGCCCGACATGGCTATAGGCTCGCCCCCTATCACATCGTGGGGCGGATCACACAAGCCAAAATGTGGGTGTACTGGTTGCTACCATCATCATTCAACTTTTTCTGGCGTTTTTTTTTTGCTGTTTTTTTTTTATATAATTGCTATAACATAACAATGACCGCGTTATTTTGCACCACATAAAATATGTGTGTCAGAGAAAGTGTGAAATCGATACGAGATGCAATAGATCAGCGAACTCTCGTTGTTTTGGTGGCGTAACCTTAGCCGATACACGTAATGATTTAGGACAAGAACTTGATAATATTTATGTATTAGACGTACATACATACATGAACGCCGCCAGAAGGGGTAGGCAGTGGTGCAACCAGAACACCCACATTTCGCAATTGTCCCTTCCCACAATGTGATAGGGGTCGAGCCTATCGCCATACCGGCCACATATTCCTGACTCCGGCACAGAACACTAATCTGTGCTCCGGGCTTATAATGAATAGAAAAATCCGATATCACTCTACCCCACCTGGGATTCGAACTCGAGACTCGGGAGCCAGGATGTTAAAGGGCTATTTTTTCAATTAAAAAAACAAAAAAGTAATTAAGAATGCCAAGATTTTCTGTGAGTATTAGTTAGGATTATACAATTAATTAAGTAATAGTGCAATTATATAACGACATTTATTTAATGGTTAAGCTTGAAATACCTACTTTCGTGAGGAGGAATAAAATATAATAAATATAATGAATATAATGGCTTAGTTATTGGGACAAAATTGCAAGATGATTTTCGGAATATGATTGCAGTTCTGACATTATGAGTATAACCTTTGCATGCCTTCAGTTGCCATGAAACTAATTATGTTTAATGTGACGCAACATATGACCAAAAAATATTTTTTGTGGTACGGAACTTCTTTTCCCGAATAATAATATAAAATCTTGATTTCAATGTTACTTATGAAATAAACAATAAAATTAGGAAAAACAATTTTTTTAACTATAAATCAAATTGAGCTCGTAATTTTTGCAAAAAAATAAAGAAATACAAAAACCTACCTGAATAAACAAAAAAAACAAAAGAAACCACAGTTATAAAACACGATCACTCAAACCACGACACTGCGATTGTTTTTGTGTTTTTTTTTGTCACGTAAATATCCAAAATGCGGCTACTCTCGCGCACTGTGTCGTCGGCACTGCAGTCTGCAGTGTGCACCCAACACTCGGTGTCGAGCTCCATGTTACACAACGCGCGGTCAATGTTAATCGGCTAACGGCTGATTTGGGACACAAAACTTGTAAGCGATGTTAGGACTATCCATCACATCTTCTAGGGGCAAGCACTCTTATACAAGCGATGTAGGACCATCCATCTTATTCGAGAGGAAAGTGCTCCTAACGCCAGTGCTTAGAGAGGTCGGAAGGAATATTTATTATATGTAATTTGACGATGGCCTTTTGGATTAGACAGGATGCTTGCATATATTATTGCTAAGATTAATTTAAAAATCAAGATGTAAGCGCTTTGGGCTCTCCTTTGAATGAAAGAAAGGCACTTTAGCGATTTGATTTTGAGGTCCCAAAGCGTCTTAAAAGTGCAGATTAAGACGTAGGCTGGCGTTCTCTAGTTTATTTGTGAAGTTGAGCACCTTACTCTAACACCCGTCACTACAATCCTGTAAGCAAGGTCAAGAAGGACACGCTAACACTACACGAGGTCAATGTTTATCGGCTCTCGGATGTTTTGGAATGCTAAAATTATACAAGCAATATACCTCTCAATCAAACTATCGGTTGAAGAGTCACAGTAGTGGGGGCAATACTGCGCGATTATGAGCTGATGTAGCGCTGTATATTAGAAGCGTATCCTTTTTATTTCGAGAGGAAAGCGCTTTTAACTCCCCTTTGTGCTGACAGCGAGGTTCGCAGTTGTATATCGGGGCCTCTGGCCTTCCATACCACCTTGAGGCGATTTTTCTCCGCAATAGTCAGATGTTCCGGCCGGGTTAGGTCCCTAATCGAGATCCTATGCTGACATAGCGATTAAACCCGACGGCTATAAAAATTGCTAAATTAATACATATTGAAAGGAAACAAGCAAGACTCGTAAAATCTGGTAGATTACTTATATTCGTATCCGTCTGCACGTCTGATTGATTAATGTTATTTATTTTGTTCAATCGTGCTGTTCTAATAAATAAAATAAATGCGGTTTAGTGCATTAATAAGTTCACCTCGCACCTCATGTTCTAGTCTCGAGTCGTTCGGTCTTATAACGGAAACAGTTAAGAGATAACCATTTCTGTTTACTTTAAGCACTTATCGTCTGATTATTTTTTGTTACTTTCTTTTCTTTCTTCTCTCTCTCTCTCTCTCCCTCTCTTTCTCTCTCTTTCTCTCAATAACTCTCTCTCTTTCTTTCTTCACTCCGTCACAAAACGTCCTCGTCTGAACAGAAATATCTGAACATAGAACCAAAAATAATGAACATACTTTTGGATCAGTCAAAGCTTACATAAATTCCACGTTTAATGTTCATTAGTAATTCATTTCGGTGTAGGTAATTAAAAAGCAAATATAATATGTTACAATGTTACCTAAGTTATGAAATAAGTACCCAATAATATAATTAGCCGTGTTTTATGATTGAATTAATGATTTTCTATTTTTTATTCGCAAATTGGGTTTGACGACACTGTTACAAAACTTCTTAGACGATCAATATTACTTTGTTAGAATAACGTATTTCTTTGATAACAATCTTGCAAGCCTGATAATTCTTTCGGCAATAATTCTTTTAATTTATCATTCTGGCCTAAAGCATTTTTTAAAGCATAGGTGCGGCAAGTCCAGGAAACGAGCAAACAGGTCACCCTATGGTAGGTGATCTCTGCCGCCCTTGAATATCCACAACGTTTGAATCATAGATGTGTTGCCGACCCATCAAAACAGGAGGGGGCAGAAAGGAAAAAGCTTGGGAAGAGGAAAGGGGGTTCTAGGCATCAGGCAATCTCACTCACGAACTAAACGCGACAGCTAAGGTGGCTTCTCGTCGGTCTGCTGTGACACATTGGTGCCGCACCGACCAAGCTTGCGCACTTATGCTGAGTCATGACTGATGACAGTGTGGTTCTATGACTTAAGGAAATACTTAAACTTAAATATTACTTAATTGGCTAACCATACTCAATCGTACTGTCGATTGTAGAGGAGGCCCGTGCCCTGCAGTGGGACGTATATGGGCTGATACAGATACATATTTCCAAATATTTCGGACGACCTGGCTAAAGTTGCAGGAAGTCGCTGGATGCAGGCCGCTTTCAACAGATCAATGTGGAGATCCATGGCGGAGGCCTATGTTCAGCAGTGGACTTCCTGTGGCTGAGATGATGATGATGAAATATTTCCATAAATATTCGTGCTATTATAAATATTTGCCCAGCTGTGGATCGTGAATGGCTTGCAACAAAATGGTATGTTGGTGAAATAATTGATTTATGTAATTTATTGGCTTGTTAAAAATTAACGTTGCGTATTTATAGGCCATTAATAAATGAGCCTCAGGCAATTTAGTAGCACAGACACAATGTATAGAAATTATTTATGTGTATGTATCAGACCATATACGTCACACTGCAGGGCACGGGCCTCCTCTAGAAACGAGAGTACGATTGAGCGTGATAAGGCCATATAGTCAACCACGCTGGCCTAGCGGACTTACATACCATAGAAATTCTTATAAATCTCTATGGTATGCAGGTTACCTCACGATGTTTTCCCTCGCCGCGGCGTATTAGAGCGTAGTGATTGATAATTATCAATACACACATGACTGCGAAAAGTCAGAGGTGTGCCGTGGTATTCGAACCCGCGACCACCGTGAATATGTTGGCAGCCGCGTCTGGTCCATTTACCAACAGGCCCCCACGCACTTCTAGAAAGTATTTACAACTAATAACTAATGCTGGCTCCATAAGGCCTTATTCAAAGACATGTTTAAAATTTATTTTAGCTATCGAATGGTTTCATCTCCTTCGCTCAAACTGAATTCGAAATTAGTTCGAAAGGGACAAGACATTCGATAATGAAAAAATGCTTTTAAAACTTTTAAAACTTTTTATGAATAATGCCGTAACTCGTTTTATCTTAATTAGCTAAATTTATGCGCATGTTGATCAATAAGTGCGTAAGATTTTCTATAGAGTATAGATATGTATATTATAATATTCATGAGGTTTCGAGGTTACATTTTGAAATCATTTTGATGCAATTTTCTATTGCGTGGCATAACGTAAATAGTAGGCATTCGTCTCGTCTATGGGTGACCCCTTCCCATCAAGTTCCAAGCGAGTCTCCATTAATTGGGAATGAAAACTATTGTGGCATATACATGATAGCTCTTTTTATACTGAAATGACATAATACTAAAAATAAAATTAATAATAATTAAAAATTTTTTTTTTTTTATACACATACTTTCAGTAAGTACAGTACAGTGAAGATCTTATGCACCTAAAACCTAGTTATCGAATGTTTTGTCCCTTTCGACTTTTGAATTCAGTTTGAGCGAAGAAGACAAAATATTCAATAACTAAGATATGTTAGTAAACTGTATATGCATAAGGCGGAGAGAGGCCACAAATGAAATATGCCTGTGGAAATAATCAATCTAGCCTACTCGAACCAGATGTAGACAGAGTATTCCAAAAACCAAAACATATACTTATTATGACGGGATTTTTATTAAAGTACGGTGTCCGGACATGCACACACAACGATACGGTGTCAGGACACCCCCGTTTTGAGTTGTGTTCCGTCCCACGATGTCATAAGGGGCAAGCCTATCGCCATTTCGGGTGTTGGGACAAAACCGAATATTTTACCAACTAAAAAAATTATTCATTGCATAGGTACAAAATACATATTATTTAAAATCACATTAAAATTTTTACGACTTAATATTGCGTAGTAATGTCAAAAGTAATTCCAATTTCTCGGTATTAATCGGTGTAAATAGCGAATTATCTAATGACTTATCGAGCGTGACGGCAGGTTTCTTGACCGCTGTTTTCCGCAGGAATTATAAAAGGTCGTCATGGATTTTGGCGGCAAATTAGCGTATTGTTCCAATGCTTGAGTAGAAAAACGCTGCGTTTTTAATTTATTGGAACATTTCTTTATAGTGCAAGTGCTATTGAGTGACGTCATTGGTGCATATTCTTTATTTGATTGGTTGTATATTTGGTCTTCGTGTTCAACCAGAATGATGATGAACAATCAAATGCTGAACATAATATGCCTTACCCAAGAATTTCCACTGCATGTTGACAATGTTGTGCCATCCTGGATTGACTAGGAAGTCAATGCAGAATGGCAATGATATGGCAGAATGGATGCAACTTCAACGGCTGTGAAGCGTGAGGCATCGGGTTTGTTCCCAGCATCGAAAGAAATATTTGTGTCTTGAAAATTCTTTCGTAGTTTCTGATACTCACGATACAAGACTCTATCTTAGTATGGGGTCAGGATAATGTATGTGACTATTGCGTGTATTTATTTCTTTAATTTTGATTAAGTGTTGGCCTAAATAAATAATAATGTTTACTTGAGTACCTACTAAAAAATATCTTACATAATGGGGTAATCGGAGATATTTATTTTGCTGTTGGACGTTACGACTATTTTGTACAATAACGTTACTTATATTACACATAATTGAAGTTTACAGATCTTTTAGTGCGTAAATGGGTTGTAAAAATGAATTATCGTTAATAAATTTTACTGGTGGTAGGTCTCTCATATGTGAGAGGCCGCCTGGGTAGGTACCACCGCAGCGTCTATTTATCTCGCCAAAAAGAAGTGTAAACGTGCTGGGGCCCTACTATATAAATCCGAAATTCGAATCTTCGTGACGTTTTTCGTTTTGAAACCTACTCTGTAACACGAAATTCGAATCTTCGGATCGAAGAATGAATGATTCGAATATATCGGCAATCCGAACATTTACATTTTTATTTACTATATTCATCCGAAATGAAGTTCGAAACTTCGGACGAACGAAGTTTGTGACGATACGAATGTACCTACTCTGTAAATGTTCGTATTGCCGATACATATATTGGAATAATTCATTGTTCGATCCGAAGATTCGAATTTCGTGTTACAGAGTAGGTTTCGAAACGAAAAACGTCACGAAGTTTCGAACTTCGTTTCGGATTTATATAGTAGGGCCCCTGGTGTGTTCCGGTTTGAAGAACGTTGTAGCCAGAGTAACTACTGGACATATTGAGGCTTAACATCTTATGTCTCAGGGTGGCGAGCGCAATGGAATGCCAAGCATTACTTTATAATTCATGGTGATGCTTGGTTTTTGTACTGTTCTTGAGCGGTCGTATTCCTTATCATCAGGCGAATTGCATGCTCGTCTTGCCCTCTATAGCAATATAAAAAAATAGTTTTATATGGAACTTTATACTTTGTAATCTGGGGGCGCGGCCGAGCCCCCTCCAAGTCGAGCTATGGGCCGTAACATCCTTTTCTCGAAGCAATTCAGACCATTTTCAACCCCCTATAACTTCGTTGTGGCTAAAGCATGAAGCCTGAATTTTCAGTTACTGAGCAGGCATTGTGTAAACACGGTATATTTAAAATTTCATTCAATTTGTACCAGAAGTTTAATAATTGTAACTAGTCAAACTTTCTTTATTTTGTCACTCACTGACTGACCGATCATCAAAAGTCTAAGGCACTTCTAGCAGACATAGAACCTTCAAATTTAGAATATAATTAGTGTTTAGTGTCTAAAGTAAGGGAAAATTCAAACATTTCATAATTTGTGTCTAGTTTTCTAGATAGACCAACTGCGTGAATAACTTTGTAATTCCATATAAATGTATAGGATTACAAAGTTACATTTGCAGTTAATGAATCATTGTACCCGTATATAATGGAATAATAGTTGTAGATAGATATCTATATATATTAGGCATAACAGGAGGGGATATAGAGAGGGAAGTGGTGTATTCAGCCCATGAAACTGTATAACATTCCTCTAGAAAAACATGGCGAAGAAAAACTTGCAAATAAATAGACTAAATAGCTCGAAAATATCAATTACAATGAAAGAAAGAACATTAATAATCAAATCCGCTATGTTTGTGATAAATTGATACCTACAAAAATAAGAAAAATCCATAAGACAGAGGCTTTAAGAAAAATCGTTAGTGATATTCTAGAAGTAAGAAGTACCGAAAAGGAAAAAAGTAGGACTCTACAAAAAGACGTGAGATCCCATCAAAAACATCCTGTAAAAAAATTCCAGGTCTCGCAGCTCAGGTTTTCTACCGCAAAAAGTTGTGAGATGCATGTAATACCAAGTCGATTAATTTATTTAGTCCTTAAGGGACCTTCTATATAAAGTTATTACGTTAATTATTACCATATCAATATTAAAAATTCTTTACGTTTTAAATAAATAGATCGACTTGGCCAGCAATATTATGTATAGATTGTACGATACATTATGTTTTCATGCGATGTTTTTGATGGGATATACTCTACCTTGACTATTTGGTATTAATTAAGTTTCTAATGAAATAGTTATTACATTGATATGTATGAAACAGGAAAACCAAATATAAGATTTATATTAATTAATCGAAACTGATCTCAAAAATAAAACGGGCACGGACCTCTTGAGGTATTAAAATATTAATTTTATTTCTCTCTTTTTATTTCAATTATGAAATCTGCTTAAACTAATTTAAGTCTTTTTAAATGTGTCTTTGCAGTCTTGATACACCCCGTATATACAAACAAAAAAAGGTAACAAGCCAATCAATTGCAAAAAAAAATAATTACATATTTTAGATATATTTTGAACTAACACATAATAACCGTCCATTAAAACAATTCAAGGTACGGTTTTGAAAGTGCGGATTAGAAGAGGTCACTTGTCAAGGTACGCGCACGACTGAAGTGTTACTAAAATGTTCACATGTCGCCTAAATATGTGTAGATTGAACTTTGTGTTGCCACCTTGATCTACTCCACGCATAAGTAATTGAATAGTTGGGTTATTTTTTTAAGGTCTTGGGCATTGCTATTATGAACTTTGGTTGTTTATTTATACCCTGAAAAATATGTTAATATTGCAATCGCACACACACACAGCCTCCGTGGCGCAGTTGGTTAGACGCCGCTTGTGAAACGAGAGGCCGCGGGTTCGATCCCCGCACAGAGAGATGACCGACCGACCATGTCTGTGTGGCCCACAAATATTTCTTCCGGGTCTGGGTGTTTGTGAGACCGAAAAGTCTCTCGTAGTTCCTGATACCCACGACACAAGACTCGATCTTTGTGTGGGTTCTGGACTATGTAGGTGACTGTTGGGTGTCAAAAAAAAAACTATTTTTCAATGCATAATGTACTGTATCGGCCCATATAGGTTCTACTGCAGAACATGGACCTCCACTACAATCAGTACCGTATTTACACTAAGGGCACACGGGGCCCGTGCCCAGGGCCCCCATCCTTAGGGGGGCCCCGAAGAAGAGCAAGTGAAAAAAAAAAGATAAACAATAAAAAATCCTGACACATTTATTCACACGGTTCACGACTCCTATCACTTATGTACGTATATTTACAAAATTGTAAGAAGTATTAATCATCTATTTCAGTAGAATAGTGATAATATAACTCCACATCCTAAAAGAGATTCCTCCAAAATAAAAGTGAATTTCTAGCAATAATATGTATGTATTATACTTATAAAAATTCCTCTTGAATCACTCTATCTATTAAAAACCGTTGCATAGTTTTAAAGATTTAAGCATACAAAGGGACATAGGGACAGAGAAAGCGACTTTGTTTTATACTATGTAGTGATAAATAGCATATAAATGTGTTCTCAGTCACAGAAATAGTAATTATACTATATAGGTAGTATGTTTGCATCTTACAAACATTTGTATAACACCAAGGTAGGGGGCACCCGGTCCAAGGGGGCCCCGAGCTTGAAAGGCTTCAGGCCCGAAGGGATCCTCGGCCCGAGATGGATAAAGTAAGCAGAGAAGGAATGTAACATTGATTTATAAAATTAGTAAGATACAATCAACAATTCGCTGGATTGTTTACCAATTCTTGGATATATATATTTTTTTATTGCCATGTAGGCAGACGAGCTTGCGGCCGCGCCTGATGGTAAGCGGCTACCGCTGCTCATGGACCTCCGTAGTGCCAGTGCACCAGCACAACAAAGTCGCTGCCTACCGCGATGAGAGTAATGTTTGTAAACCTCCTAAAATTTTGAAGAACCTAAAAATTTGAAGGGCAGGTCATAGCTCTGAGGAAACACCGATGCAGGGAGTTTATTCCAGAGCTTGCAATTACGTGGTAGGAAAGAACGCTGGAAACGTACCGTTCGGGAGCGGTACGCATCCAGGTGGTGGGAATGAACTCTACTGCAGAGACGTGTGGTGCGATGGTACATAGGCGACGGTGGTAGCGTCTCAAACAACTCTTTGGAGCACTCCCCATGGAACAAACGACAGAACACACAGAGAGATCCGAAGTATGTCCGCAGTTCTAACGGTTTCAATTTGTTCGTGAGATCGGGATCAATGACTATTCGACAAACTCGTTGCTGCAAGGAGTCAAGTGTCTGTGACCCGACGTAAAGTACCGTTTGGCTCTGTTCAGCATTCCCAACTTCTTGCTCGCCAGTTGGGCTTTGTCCTCCAAATGACTCGTAAACTCGACCTTGCTTGATATTTCGACGCCAAGGATGCCAAAACTCCCGGACCTTGGACAGTAACTCCTTGGAATTGCGGCACCATGACAAAAGGGTCCTTCTTCACAGTGAATACGCCATCTTGTGTCTACTAAGGGTTAAATTGAACTAAGTTCAATTCACCCCATTCGGAGACCCGCCCCAGAGATCTCTCGACTTCAGACACAAATTGAAACTGTCTTTCCATAATGAAATGCTGAGAGTGGCTGCGTTGGCCGATGTACCGCGCGTCACTCCTACTATCATCTGCATAACAATGCATGCTATCAATAGACAACATGACATTGATATGCCGGATAAAGAGTGTTGGATATAGCACCGAGCCTTGTGGAACACCAGTATTAATAGTCTTGGTCTCGAAGCAACAGCCGTTCACTACGACTTGTATGCTCCGACCATTCAAAAAGCTGGCGATCCATTTGCGGAGTGCCTCAGGAATTTCATACGCAGGTAGCTTCGCCAGAAGGGCCTGATGCCACACTCGGTCGAGCACCTTCGCAACGTCAAGGCTGACCGCAATCGCCTCACCCAACTCTCCAAAGCCTCCGCCCAATGGTGCGTGAGGAACACAAGAAGATCACCAGCCGAGCGACCGTGACAGAAACCGTACTGGCGGTCATTAATCAGCTGGCGATCCTCAAGATACCTCAGGAGCTGAGTGTTTATAACTCGCTCCAAGACCTTGGAGAGTAGGAATGTGACAGCAATCGGCTTGTAACTCGAAGGTCCGATCGGTCACCCTTTTTGGAGACAGGATGTACATCGGCGACCTTTCACGAACCCGGAACCCGGTTGGCTTTATAGGAAAGACGGTAAAGGCGCGTGAGCGGGTGAGGGTGTCAACTCAGGGGCACACGTTTTAAGAACCACTGCGGGGATACCGTCTGGCCCACTCGACTTATGGACGTCAAGAAGCCTGAGCTCCCTTCTGACAGCATGCTGGGTGATTTTTATGTTAGATAGGAGACTCTTACAACGCCGGATGTTCGGCGGTGTTGCTCCCCTGTCATCCAAAGTCGAGTTCGAGGCAAAGAATTGGGCCAAGAGATCGACCTTCTCCTTTGCACTGTGGGCCAAAATGTTATCGGGCTTACGCAGTGGTGGGAGACCGGGTAGGTAGAAATTACCCTTCACAGCCTTAGCGAGCGACCAAAAAGCAAGACTCCCAGAGGGATAGCTCTGGAGTCGCTCGCCAATTTTGCGGATGTGCTCCGCCTTGGCATTACCTAAGGCTTCTTGTTTATGAAGTTAAATAAATTAAATAAATCATAGAGATTATAAAGTTGAGTTTTTTATAGTAAGGGAGGGCCCCATCTGATGATTTTGCCACGGGCCTCAGATAATATAAGAGTTACCTACCCTACTGACAAATTTTATTTTTTTTGAAGTAATTATTTTGATGGTAATAAAACATTTTAGTGGACCTGTGTAATGAGTGAACCTGGAAAGATCTAGAGACATCATACACAGATTTTTACATTACATCTCTTTGAGAGGGACAATTCCGACAAGATTGATACATAACTTCGATAAGAAATGGTCATAGTAGATTAATGCCAGATTATTTTTTTCTTTATTTTTCAAAAGGGCCCCAAATTGTTGTGTGCCCAGGGCCCCATCACAGGTAAAGACGGCCCTGACTACAATTGTGAGTACGAGGACTAGTTAGGCCAAATAGTTTGCCACGCTGACCAAGTGCGTGCCCAAAATGGTGAATTAATGTACTATAGATATAAATTGATCAATATTTAGTACTCTTAAAAATCAAATTACACCTGAATTCACGAACCAGGAAAAAAATTAACAAATCACGAATTATAAATTAAGCCTCTCAATCGTTGCAAAAGTAATAGCTTCATTCAGCCGATAATAAATATAGTGTGAACATGTATGATGTAATTCTAATTCAACACGCGAACGCAGATGTGATTGGTTTTCGAAAGACGCGTTAGAATTCCGTGTAAGATCGCAAGCACATTTCGGCGATAACGTAAACACTCGGAGCTGGGTCAAGGACAAATGGATAAATAAAGATTTACATACATACAGCCTCTGTGGCGCAGTTGGTTAGACGCCGACTGTGAAACGAGAGGCCGCGGGCTCGTTCCCCGCATCGAAACAAATATTTGTGTCGGATTTGTGTGTTTGTGAGATTGAAAAGTTATTTTATTTATTATTATACATAAGCATATATCGAAGTGCGTGGTGGCCTGTTGGTAAACGTACTAGACGCGGCTGCCAACATGTTCACGGTGGCCGCGGGTTCGAATCCCAGGGCACACCTCTGACTTTTCGGAGTCATGTGTGTATTGATAGTCAATCACCACGCACTAAAACGGTGAAGGAAAACATCGTGAGGAAACCTGCATACCATAGCGATAAGAATTTCTATGGTATGTAAGTTCGCCAACCCGCACTAGGCCAGCGTGGTGGACTATATGGCCTAAGCACTCTCAATCGTATTCTCGATTGTAGAGTAGGCCCGTGCCATGAAGTGGGACGTATATGGGCTGATACAGATACAGATACAATTAGGCCATACCAATTATTATTTACCAAAACTCAGACGTCTGCTTAGTAATATGCATTGTATTAATTCGCAGGTGTCGTCACTATGTCCTTTGCGTTGGAACGTGGTGTAGTTTTAAATAGTCGCGTACTTTGTAATGTACTACGTGGATAGCGTTGAATTCTATTTGATTGTTAATATCGACTGCCTCGGTGGCGTCATTGTACTACGGTAAGGCTACAATGCTGAGATCCCGGGTTCAAATCCCGGGTAGTGCAAATGCCGCCACTACGCCGGGCCATTAAAAAAATAAAAAAATAAATAAAAAAAAATAAGAAAAAACCCAGGGGTCAGGCATTTATGCCCGATAAGGCGAGAAGATCGTCCCCTATTACATCGTGGGACGGAACATATAAGGCAAAATTTTGGTGTCCTGGTTGCTCCTCTGCCTACCTCTTCTGGGAAAAAGGCGTGAGTTTATATATGTATGGATTGTTAAGATCCGAACAATTTGTGAGAAGAACTTTGAACTAGACCAAAATTCGCGGAAAACTGCACTGTATCTGGAATGAAATGGAAATACTTTGCCTTATTGTTAGAGTATTGAACGATAAACGACAATCATTTGCGAATCTTCTTCATTAGCTGATCGCGGAATTTCATCAATTTGTGCGAATTTCACATCACGGTTGTCTTAATCAAATAATAAATCTTAAATAACCGTCCTCTAGCACACTCAGTAATGCATCAATAATATTTCCGGTTTTTCGGCTTCTGTAATATAAGTCTGTGATCAGTTCTTTTCATGTGAGTCAATTGCTTTACTACTAAAAGCATTATATTTTTTCCGGTGATTCTATAATACAAAACAAACTCGTCTTCAATTCACATCAATAAGGCAACTGTCCGTTATTATCTACCGACTAGTTTTGTGACTAATGTGGAAATACTATAAAAGGTCATCTATGACAATTCTGACCCATAAAAGAATGACTTTTAAAAACTTAAGTAACAGTGCCTCTAATGATAGTTTTTGTCCGTGGGTCTTGGCTAAATTCCGCAATAATGATAAAATGAAGAGTCCAGTGGCTATTTGGATAAGTAGTACATAACTAGAAGACTTAGGAGAATGGATAAAAAAAGAACGAGACGCAGATATTTATATAGAGCCACTGTAGATATCCTGCAAACAGTGATAAAAAGACTAGAGAGAGAATAGCATAATGGTTTCTTAGATTTACGCGAATGTTACACATTGAAATAAAACTGTTATTTACTGATTTTATCGCGAATTTAGTTTAATTTTTTATATTTTTTGACTTCCCGACGTTTCGATTACTTTACAGCTTTCGTGGTCACCGTGACCGTAAATAATAGTTTTATTTCAAGAGTTATTGCACCGACTTTACTTTTACTTAATAAAGTAAAATAGATGTCGATTCCACGTAACTTACGATCTTCGGTGAATTGATGACCAGAATTATCATAATGACAAGCAACGGCTTTTTAAATTTCGGAACGGGAAAGTGACTTCAATGGCGTCAGACGGTAATCTCATGTCATTAAAGACAATTATCCCGTACCACAGACGTACTTCTTCAAGTTACTGCGGAAGGACCCGGAACAACCTATTTACTAAAATAAGGTATGTGCTTAAATATAGAGCGGGTTGGTGGAATTACAAACTATTTCTTACAAATCGCTATGGTATGCAGGCTTTCTCACTGTTTTCCTTCACCGTTATAGCGCGTGATTACTATCAATAAACACAAAACTTCGAAAAGTCTGAGGTATGCACAGGGATTTGAAGCCGCGGTCACGTTGAACATGTACTTCACTTCTTTCTCGTAACTACCAAATTAAAGGTCAGTTCTTGCATCACATCAAATCCTAGCGTGTCTGTAGTGGCCAGTGACCACCAGCAGTGCAAACATTTCGTGATGTGTGCGAAGTTTCTCAACCTTGCGGTAGAAATTTCTCCTATGTCTGGTATATTTTCGCAATTATATTTATAAGCGTACGTGAGTACTGGCAGGCGTCTTTCCGTCCTCGATTGACGCGTACATTGCGCTTGCGACACTGCTCGAAATTCATACCATTGCATTGAGGGAATCTCTCAATGGAACCGGTTTTGTGACTTGGATGGTTTTAATTGTGTTAGTTTAATTGTAGTAATTCTGATAAGCAATATGTGTATTGTTTTTTGCTTAGTTGTCATTGAGGTATTATACTCTCAATGTTAGTTGTGTGAGTAAGATATAATAGTGTTATGGTAAAATATATTTGTAAGGTTTTATTTCATTATTATGGTTGTTCAGAAAATTTAACCTTGTGATACATTTTCTCTTGTATATTGACACGTGTATTTTAATTTAATGAAGTTTTATTTTCTCACTAAAACTAATTTTAAGTACCTATTAACTCATATTGATGAATGATATACTAAGAATTTAATTTAAATCATTTACTACGACGATGTTTCACTAATCGTTCAATAGATACTTACGTAAATGTATTTAGAACATTATTTATAAGTAACCTTAAAAAAATATTTTGATTGATCCGACATTGTATGCCAACGACCTTTATACATATATTTTATGCATAGTATTAAACTTAAAATATGTATATTTTACTTACCTTTGGCATTGAAATGTTGGTATATCTTTACACTACATTCATCATGTCGAACAATAGTGTTTTGACGTGAAATGAAACATTTGAATTATTCTTAGCTATGCAATGTCCTATCGCACCAATACAACATTCGCTTCCACTTAAAAATTACGCACAAAACGCCACAACAGGTCACCAAACATTACCGTCGCCGGTAATTTACAATTTATTTTATATTTCTCTGAGTAAAATCATCAATTAGCATCCAATAGCATTCACCGGGTGTTGTGTAAGGCTTGTTGGGGTTATACAATTATGGAATCATGTTGCACGACTCATGGTAGGAGTTGCAACATAGCCGTGACGGTGAAGGACTTTGAAACTCTTCGTATTTTGGTCGGATTATCTTCTGTCCTATACATAGTTGAGATCTGAGATTTATACGTGTATTAGTTTGTTTGTTTATGATTTGATATAAGTAGATTATATTAGTTAGATAGCACTAGGCCAGCGTGGTGGACTATATGGCCTAACCACTCTCAATCGTACTCTCGATTGTAGAAGACGCCCGTGCCCTGCAGTGGGACGTATATGGGCTGATACAGATACAGATACAGATTAGTTAGATAGTATTAGTGACAAATCTTTCGGATAATAAACAGGCCTAAAAAAATGGAACTCGAATTAAATAAGTTCACACCAAGTTATTTGCTAAGCGTGACATATAATATGTGTTTTTTTCAGTGCTGGGGTCAATCCTATAATATCTCATTTGCAAACTGGCTTATTATCGGCATAATTGTATCTAATGGCATGGGATTGCCGACTGATGTGATTCGATAATTAGCGATTATAATCGATTATAATATCGATTATAAAAGATTATAATCTGCCTAGACAGCATCAGCGCTTGCAATCAGTTGTAGTGCAGTCATTATGCCGTATGCCGTAAAGAACTTCTATGAGAATATAAAAGGGAAAGGCCAATTGATTTTCCTAATATGATTATTCTTGCGATCGGTGCCTCTAAAGCATAACCGTGAAACGCATATTACTAAGTGATGGAATATAGAAGAATAAAAAAATTAACAGGCCATAAAAAATTGCGTGAAGGTTGATCTATTCGTTGGGCAACAGCGACAGTCGAAAACCGGATAATGATCTTTGAAGAAACGACGCGACGTCTTTCATATGATGACATATGAGTTGTATATTAATGTAGCGTACAAAAGATGCGTTTCGTTAGGTTTTAAGGTTCTGCGAGTTGGGAAATTAAAACTGTATAGAAATATATATTTATACTAGCGGTCGGGCCCGGCTCCGCCCGGGTGCATACACGTTTTAAAATGGCGGTCAAAATGTTTAATTCTGACTATCAGTTTAGAATATCGACCAATCGGACCACGAAAAACGAACAAAATTTCCTCGTATTTGCTAGAAATATCACTACTGCTTTCCTCCTATAGGTCATAGCGTGATGATATATAAATTCCTCGATAAATGGAGTACCCAACACTGAATCATTCAAATCGGACCAGTAATTCCAGAGATTAGCGCGTTCAAACAAACAAACTCTGCAGCTTTATAATATTTTATATTTATATATGTAATTTGGTTGTGGTAAAATATTATTATATAGATAGCAATTCTTAGAAATCGCTATTACATGAATTACAGGTTTTATCGCTATGTTTCCCTTCACCTTTTTGGTGCGTGGTGATTAACTAATACGCAAACGTCGTCAAAAGTCAGAGGTGTGTCTTGGGATAAGAACTCACGACCACCGTGAACATGTTGGCAGTCACGTCTAGTCCATTACCAACAGGTCATCGCGCTTTTCTTTATATCTATCTATCAGATAACAACACCAGACACTAATGTTTAGCCCGTTATAGCCATAATCACCTTCTAAGTGTTTCGCATTCCGAGATCATCTTATGTACCCGACACTATTGTTTAGTCTGGCTGGAGAGGTGACTCGTGATCATTTTTAAGTATTTTGTTTATAAGTGTTATGTCTTGATGTCTCTTTAGTTTAGTTGGAACGTCCATAGACTTCATGCTGTGAGGCCTCTGGTGGTAGGTCTCTCATATGTGAGAGTCCACCTGAGTAGGTACCACCGCATAGAGACATTTCTCTATCTCCCCGCCATATTGCAGTGTAAACGTACTGTTGTAATCGGTTTGAAGAACATTGTAGCCAGAGTAATTAGTGGACATATTGAGACTTAACATCTTATGTCTCAGGATGGTGAATGGTGTACACGCCTCACCATTAATGGACGTAAAAAAGGCCCTAGATTTAGTTCCCAAAAAGAGCGCTATTCTTTAATTTTCCGGTGTAACTTACCCAAAACTTAAATATGACCAGTCTATTCAAATCTTGGGCAGTAAATAGAGCAATTCTGTTTGACTCCAATGATCAGCGGCATCTTTGCCTGCCCTTAGAGGAATCAAACGCAATAACTACACATCATTTAGATTATTTAATTAAGTACAGAACCATCAATGTTCCTGTTAAAATCACGCTTAGTATATTTATTTGCAATAAAATGAGGAAGGTTTTTTTAAGTCTACGTACAATGGATGGTTTCTAAACTGGGATGTTACTTCTAACTTGTAACATTGTCCCACTAACTAATGCGGTTATGCATATTGCAACAAGTCGTTTGTGATTTGCTAATTTTAAGTATTGTTCAAATCTTTTTCTGAGATTTATGTTTTACATAAATCTTGCATAATTGTCTCGTATTTAGATGTACTTAATTATTAGTTAATTTGCTAGCTTTTGTTAAGTTAATTATAGTTATTTGCTTGATTGGTCCAGAGATAATTTACATTAACTTATTATAAATAAATTCACCCTGCCATAGTGTGCCATAAAAATCCGGTAAATGCCCAATCTGGAAATCATCAATTTTGAATTAACCCCGAATGTGACACAATAGTAAAACTAAACTTTTGGATATTGAACAAATTATAACTATTAGACCAATTGCAATTTAGACACGTGTTCATAATAAAATTATAACAAGTGAGTAACATTTCATAAAGGCCGATGCGGATGTCGTCACGCCATTGGCCAAGGGATCTTCTTCAAGGTGGCGCTGGTTGTGTAAGGTAGTCGGCATAGTCGCAATCGGTAGCTTGGATGGGTGCACGACCGAGGTCGGATCGTGTGTGGCAAACCCTTTAATGTCATTGGTTTTTTTTAATTGTAGGCATAATGTGGTGATAAGTGAAATCTTTCGTACGTTCATATAATTCCTATGGAATATTATTCTGTTGTGGTCAGAGTATGAATGATATTTTTGAGCGGAATAAGGAAAATATGTTGTAAAGCCTTCGGTATTCGGAAAATACACCCAAAAATAAACAAGGTTTTAAAAGAGATAACTCTTATAATATGTCGGTCTAATTAGCTTTGTGATGATAAACTCATGCCTTTTTGTCTGAAGGGGTGAGCAGAGTTACTACCAAGATACCGATATTTTGTCTTGTGTGGTCAGTTCTATGATGTGACGGAGTTCGAGCCTGTCGCCTCAACCGGCACAAATTTTTGACTCCGGGCTGATTATAAATAGAGACATCGAATACTACTTTGCCTGACCTGGGAATCGAGCCCGAGATCTCAGCTTTGTAACTGTACTGTAGTACAACTACGCTACCGAAGCAGTCTGTTAAGGAGAGATTGATCACATAAAATAAATATTTGTCCCAATGCGAGGTTCGAACCTGAGTGATATCCTGAATTTGTCTTCTTGACATAGTTGGCAAAAACAATTTATTGACGGCAAGTACATACTACTCCGATGGGCTACGGTGTGGCCCAATCCACACATTCCGACGACAAATAGTTTGCCAATTTTCATGCTTTTTGTGTTGCTTTTTGCATGAATGCGTGTATACAAATATTTCTTGTTTACTCCATAGTTGTGTTTATTTACTTTCCTTTTCGTTACCTTTTCATCATTCGGCTTTATTATTTTCAGATTATGGGTTTTTAAAACATCAATAAATTGTAATAGTTATTCTATCACATTTATCTCCGGCCACAGAATGCCCAATCGTATACATAGGTAGTAACATATGTACATCCCCCGATATTTTTACAGCGCCCTGTTGCCTATATGATTCACTTTCCGGAACAACTTACGAGTCTTATATCAAAGCTTAGTAAAACATTGCATATATGTAAAACAAGAAAATAAATCTTTATTTATTTTTCGTTGAGTAAGAGCGATATAATGTAATAAGAGCATGCCATTTATCTGAGAGTGAGCGATACGACCGATCATAAACAATATAAAAACCAAACAGCACCATGCTGTACAAGGCAATTCTTGGCACTTCATTGCGCTCGCCATCCTGAGACTAATTGCCTAATTCATCATCATCATCATCATCATATTAGCCACAGGAAGTCCACTGCTGAACATAGGCCTCTCCCAAGGACCTCCACGGTGACCTGTTGGAAGCGGCCTGCATCCAGCGACTTCCTGCAACCTTAGCCAGATCGTCCGTCCAACTTGTAGGCGGGCGTGCGACATTTCGCTTGCCTGTACGTGGCCTCCGCTCGTCCAACCTTTCGGCCCCTACGGCCATCGGTTCTACGAGCTATGTGCCCGGCCCATGTTTAATTGCCTAATTAAACCAAAATAATTGCAGCATTTTCTAGGTTTTTTGCTCCTCCTACCTCCTACCTCCTAGATGTGAAAGTGCTTGCACTTACATAACTGTAGGCAGTTCTGATTCCAATTAAATTCAAAACTTAAGAGTATGTAATTATCCATATTGTATAACGTTCATATTGCGCCGTATTGTACTGTTATACAAGTTATTTCAGCATTAGCAGTGACGGAGAAACAAAAATGCCTTGTTTTTCCAACCTTGATGAAATTATCTTTATAATATACGTTATACGCTTTTTCCAAAATATTCCATTGCCTATGTCCATCAGGGATAATATAGGAATCTAATGATGAAAGAATTTTCGGAAAATCTAATCGGTCTAGTAGTTTTAGAGCCTGTTCAATGCAATCTGTATCAGCCCATATACGTCCCACTGCAGGGCCCGGGCCTCCTCTACAATCGAGAGTACAATTGATAGTGGTGAGGCCATATAGAAAACCACGCTGGCCTTGTGCGGGTTAGCGGATTTACATACCATAGAAATACTTATAAATCCCTATGGTATGCAGGTTTTAGTGCGTGCTAATTGACTATCAATACACACATTATTCCGAAAAGTCAGAGGTGTGCCCTGGGATTCGAAATGTTAGCAGCTGCGTCTATTCCGTTTACCAATAGGCCACCACGCCAATGCAAACAATCAAATATTTCCATTTTATATTATTAGTTTTCTGTATCAGCCCATATGCGTCCCATTGCAGGGCACGGGCCTCCTCTACAATCGAAAGTACGATTGAGAGTGGTTAGGCCATATAGTCCACCACGCCGGCCTAGTGCGGGTTGGCGGACTTACATACCATAGAATTTTATTATTAGTTTACATTCGGGGTATGTACTTACTATAATAGAAAGATTTTTTTTATTTTATATTATTCAGATCCGGAATTTATTGCTAGGAAATTTTAATCATCCTTAATTTAATGTTAATTGACCGGAAAAGAAGAAAGCTAATAGCTCACTTAACGCTTATTCATCATGGCTATTGACCCTACGTAACCCCAATAAATTTGGCATTTGAGAAGGTAATCGGAATCTATGTAAAAAAAAATAGGTTCAACCTCTATGTATCTGGCTGGATACCGACAGCCTCCGTAGCGCAGTCGATCCGCGCACCGAGACAAATGTTTGTGAGGCCCACAAATATTTGTCTCGGGTCTGGGTGTTTGTGAGACTGAAAAGTCTTTCGTAGTTTCTGATACCCACAACAGAAGACTTAATTCTTCTTAATGTGGGATTAAGACTATGTATGTGACTATGGGTGTATTTATTTATTACTAGTGGCCCAGCCCAGCTCTGTCTGGGTTAAAAATATTCTATCGCCGATGTTAATTAGAGAGAGTGTAGATTGCTTATGATGTCAATGCAAACAATCAAAACTTTCGCCTGTATAATACAATTAAGTATAGAATATATTTTTATCTAGACTTTATTCTTCTCGATATAACGTACGCTGTTGCTTTTTCGTGTATTAAGGGTAGATTTCGGTAAGATTCTTGCAATACGTCACTAGGAAGTAATGTTTACAATACCGTCGTATTTTGTAGTACAGTCTGAGTGTCTAATGTCGAATGTTTGCACAATTTCACGGTGCTCGTACAAGGCCGGAGGTGACGTAATGATGGTCCAGAGAAAAGCAACTGAGTAGAGTGTGTTTTTTGTGAGACTGTTCGATTGTGCAAAGTTTCCAATGCCTAATTTTACACTGGTGGTAAGGTCTCTCATTTGTGAGAGGCCGCCTGAGTGGGTACCATCGTAATGTCCAAACAGCAGTGTGGACGCATTGTTGTGTTTCAATTTGAAGGATATTGTAGCCAGAGTAACTACAGGACATATTGAGATCTTATGTCTCAGGATGGCGAGCGCAGTGGAGCGCCAAGTATTACTTTGTAATTCATGTGTTGATTGGTTTTGCTATTATTTTGAGGTGAACGGCATGCTCGTCTCAACATTCGAAAATATATAATTTTTCACTTGATGCTGACCGAACATTCACAGCAAAGATTTGTTATATTATATTCGTTATTTGTTATATAGGTATAAACCAATTTGTGACCTAGGTGTATTTATAATCTCTAAATGTAAATCAAGTTTTAAGTTTCTTGCATCACGATGTCCTAAAAAAAAGCATAATAATATAATCACATGTTATTTGATATTAAAACCGTTACGCAGAATAATCTGTTACAGTTACATAATAAAGTTATAAGTTTCAAATATATAATGTACTAGCGGCCGGGCCCAGCTTCGCCCGGGTACAAATAGATTTCTGTACAATAATATGTACGTATTATACATATAAACCTTACTCTTAAATCACTCTATCTATTAAAAAAAACCGCATCAAAATCCGTTGCGTAGTTTTAAAGATTTAAGCATACAAAGGGACATAGGGACAGAGAAAGCGACTTTGTTTTATACTATGTAGTGATTAAAAAATCAACTTACGAGTATAACCCCAAGATGCATTTTTTATAGCCTCCGTGACACAGTTGGTTAGACGTCGGCTGTGTGAAGAGGCCGCAGGTTCGATCCCCGCACCGAAACAAATATTTGTGTGAACCACAGGTGTTTGTATCGGGTCTGGGTGTTGTGAGATCGAAAAGTCTTTTGTAGTTCTTGATACGACACAATACTCGATCTTAGTGTGGGGTCAGGACTATGTATGTGACTGTTGGGTGTAATTATTTTATTTATTTTAAATGTTAACCCACTTCACTATATTATAGGTTGTTCAAAAGTCAAAACAAAGTCACTTCCCGTTGCCTATCTGTCCATGTGTATGCTTAGATCTTTAAAACTACGCAACGGAATTTTATGCGTTTTCTTAAGAAAGATAGAGTGATTCAATAGGAAGGTTTATATGTATAATTATTATATATTGTAGTATAGAAATCATTTTACACCCGGGCGAAACTGGGCCGGTCCGCAAATCTTGTACAATAATTATAACTTAAAATCCCTTTCAAAATTCGCAAAGAACGCCGCCGGCACAACTTAATTTTTGAATATTAAATGAATTTAAAACGAATGATGTTAGGTAATAGGTAACTTAAATTAAAATAAATATACATTAATATGTAGTCTTTATTTTATTCAAGAAATGGAATCAATTTTGCATTAATTACGATTTAATGTTTATAATAAAAATATAAAGTTCAGACAAAATTTTTAAACTAAAATTTTGATGGAGTCTTACTGGTTATTCTGATTTCTGGTTAACTTACAACTCATCTTTAACTTCATAATTATTTTTGATGATATCAACTGCTCTCTCAGCAATAATTAAAGTAGGTGCCATCGTGTTACCGCTAGTTATAACCGGCATTACGCTAGCATCAACTACCCTCAAGTTCTTCACACCATGTACTTTAAGATCTTGATCCACTACAGCCGTTTTATCGAAATTAGGACCTATTTTTGCAGTACCAACTGGATGGTAAATGGTAGTAGCCGTGTGTTTTATATAACAAACCCAAAATGGTTTCGTGTCTATAGAAAAATTAGAACAACCAGGTATATCAATTGTAGCTATTTTCATTCCTAACTGTTGAAAAGTTTTTGTTTTGACAAGGTCTTTTACGAAATCGATTGCTTTTATTAAAGATTCGATGTCATCTGGATGTTCTAAATAGTTTGCATTAATAACAGGTTTTGTTTCTGGATTTGCATCAGATAGTAAAACATTTCCTCTTGACTTAGGATGCAATAAAGTCGGATAAATACCCAGCAAAGCACTTTTTTCGTTCAAAATTAAAATTCTTTTTATTATTTCCTCCGTATAACCCACTCGTTCAAAGTAAGATTTCAACATGAGGCTGTCGTGTTTCGGAAAATACGTATGATGAAATTGCATGTTCGGATAATCCGATGCGTCACCTGTGTTAATAAATCCCATAAAATCAGTTATTCCTAAGTTAGAAAAAGGGCCAGTTTTAGAAAGCATGTATTCCAGAAAAAACGATGTGATAATATTTGGCGTTAAAATTGTATTAAGGTTTGTAGTTAGTAATATTGGGAGTAAAATATGGTCTTGCAAATTTTGACCTACTGGTAAATCAACTAAACAGTTTACTTTTTTGTCAGTTAAATGTGATTTAGGTCCTATACCAGAAATCATCAGTATTTGCGGTGTTGCTACAGACCCAGCTGAGAGTATCACTTCATTATTTGCAATAATATTTATTACGTTGCCACTTGCGTGTCTTATTTCAACGCCAGTTGCTACTTTCGTGACAGGATTGATAATTACCTTAAGTACTTGAGTGTTTTTCATTACACGCATATTTTGGTTCTCATTAAGATATATTTTAGCTGTATTTAAACGTGTCCCTTTATGCACGAGTACTTTTGTGTGTCTTGTACCGATTTTAACAATGTCATCGTTTTCATTATTAAAAGAATACCCTAGTTCATTCCATGCTTCTTTAATGATGTTATACCAAGGATTTTCTGGATATTTATAATCGTGAAGGTTTAACTTATTTTCGATTTTATTGAAATAACGTTCTAAATCACGGTAGCTCCAACCTTGATTTTCTTTGCTCCACTGATCATTGGGATGACCTCTCAAATAAAGCATTGCATTTATCGAACTTGATCCTCCCATTGCCTTACCTTTAGTCCAAATCGAACTATTGTTTTTAAATCCTAAGCAAGTTTTCTTGTTTGGATGGGTCTTGTAATTCCAGTCCATTGATGTATTCTGGTTGAAGAGTAAGAAAGCTGGAATCTGGGAAAAAATACATATTATAATGAAAGTATAATTTATAGCAAATTCATACTTTAATTATTTTTTTCTATTTAGTTATTAAATAAGAACCTAGGTCTAAGTACACCCATTTCCTACAAAACCACCTAGGTGGTTTGACTGTAGGTCGTATAGCCCCTAATAAATAATATGTAGACATTAATATGATGAGAGTGATGACAATATTAATTTCTGTCTTATATTACAGCAGTTGACGTAGATAATAATATACCTCGCTGTCAATTGATGGATCGTCACCAGATTCTATCAGTAATACGGACCAAGGTGGATTTATATTTGTTAAACGGCTTGCCACTACCGATCCGGCGGTCCCAGCGCCCACAACGATGAAGTCAAATGAAGAAATATCTGTAAATAGTTATACTTTTATAACAATTCACGTCAACTAAATAATTCAATTCCTAATTTGTATGAAATCTGATAATTATGAGGTTTATTTATTTAATAGACACATTCTTTAAAGTTTTAATTATTCCCTGGTTTCGAATGTAAAAATGTTGGTAAAATGTAACACTTACTATTTTTGATAATTTCTTTAGAATTATCCTTCGGCCAACTGTAGTTGTCGATTATTTTACAATGTGCAGCAATCAGTGCTATCACGGCTTTAACAAAGAGACTTCCAGTTATACCAGAAAACGCTATCGGGCATGTATTTGATATACTTGCTTCCAACATCTCCATGGCAGTAGATGTCAGGGATCTAAAAACATGAGGAATTCAGTATTTCACTAGTTCCTTTGGAAACACTCTTAGCAATTACGCGTTAGTACCTAATGATAATAAATTAGACGTGTACAAGTAACCAGTCCTTTAGTGAAAAAATATTACATTTATATTAATACAAATCTCTCAAGAAGTACTGTATATTAAGTAATCATATATTATTTTCCATTCAACTTTAGTAGAAAAATAATTTTGTAATTTTTATAATTGTAAACAATTACCCGATGTTAAATCAGCTTTCTTTGTAACCAGCGAAAAAAACGACGTGCTTAATATCAAAATGATAAAAAGTCATAAATATATTAGAATAAAAAAAACGAAGAATTTTGCACGTCGTGGTTGTGACTAAAAGGGAACACTCAGCAAAATGTTAAAATTTTAATAGATTTATCTCACTTAACAAATTTCAGGGAAGTATAAAATGAATTTACTTACATGCAGCTGAATTCCCAGGAGTGGTTCCCGTCGCGTCGCTGGCTCCAATATGTTCCGTCTGGCTACACACGCGTTGTCAGCGTTTGTCGTCATGTACAAGACATTTCATTATTCACATTGAACAAAAGGTGAACTAGAACTCACAAGTAACAGGAGACTTACTTTTGCCTTGCTGGCAGTTTGAATTCCTCTAAGATTTCTTTTGAAATCTTGGCTTTATCTTACATATTTTTTGAACCTTGGAACTAAATCGAAAGAGTGTGCGTAGTAGATGGAAAAATAATTTTACGCAACATTGAAAAATATTGTTGTTGGGATTATTTTTGTATGTTTTTGGTGAAATGAAACATCTTATATGATTTTATGAATGCCAAATAAAGTCATAAAATTATTTTCTAAAGGTAAATGAGTAAATAATAGTTAATTAGTCAATATCAATTTTAATTAGACGTCATGATAAACAACATTTTACAATACATTTCATTCGTTATCTCCGTATATTATTTACATTGCGTAATATTTACACAATTATGATAAAACTTTAATAACAAAAACAATGTTCTTATAAATATTTTTCACACATAATGAAAATTAATTATCAAGTGTACTAGCCCCAAAACATAGGAAATTTGTGTGTGTCTGTATATAGGAAGAAACTGATCAATAGTTTTTAGACAAAAATTGGAACCTTGAACTCTCTATTTTAGATATCAGTGCTTGATTTCTTTACATCATGCCTAGTTACTAAGTAATTATAATATGAAAACCAACAAGAAAAAACACTTTCACTTTTGTTTGTAAATGTGTGTGGACTTAATGTTCTTGGTGATAAAATTGTGAAGTTATTTTAGATAATCTAATTACTTTTAATTTAATATGCTAAAGTGCTGCCGGCCATAATTTGGAACTGAGTTATCGTGAATCGAACTAAAATTTGCCTTTTCGGCTTTGACACTGGACTACTCTAGAAATACTGATTATGCAGAAGCCAGAGAGAAAAAATAATGATAATTGAAAATATGGTTTAATTTTATTTAGTAGTGTAATATTATTTGTTACTCGTCACTTTGCCCCTCAGTGTTTTCAGTACAATTCGTGTCCTGGGTAAACCAACTTTTCTTTATCATATCAGCTCCCTTTTCTGCGATCATTACGGTAGGCGCATTGGTATTGCCCCTGACTATTCTAGGCATCACACTAGCATCAATCACTCTCAGTTTTTCCACGTTCCTTACTCTTAATTCTGGATCTACAACTGCTTTTTCATCGCTATCTGGGCCCATTTTGACCGTAGACGTAGGGTGATACAGTGAAAATGTCAATTCTCTCGCCATGCATCCTAAGAACTCATCTGTATTCTTATCAAAATCTTTACAAGCTTCCAATTCCATCCATTCAAGTTGAAATCCGGCTTCTTGAAATGCTTTAGTTTCGTTTAGTTTTAAACTATGCTGCTTCATTGATCTCAACATTGTTTGTAAATCTTCTGTGTCATTGAAATAGTTAGCATATATCAATGGATATTCGAAAGGATTATTGCTTTTTAACAGAATATGACCTGTAGACTTCGGTCTGAGTAAAACGTTGCAGACTAGCAATGTGAATTTGTTTTCGTTCATTTCGTGGAATTTCTGTACAACTTCATCGCTAAAGCCGTGTAAATTGAATACGTCAATTAAGTTGTAAGAACTGGGAACGTTAATAAAGTAATGACCCTGCATGTCGGGTGTGCTGGCGTTCGAGTCTGTAGTGTTATAAAATGAAATTACTTTGTGTGGATTTAAATCAGATAATGACCCATTTTTATATAAAATGTACTCAGCTAATGCATTGCTTATATTTGGTAAAGAATTCATAGTTTTATCGCCAGGTAGTGTGTAAATTATGGGAACGTAAAGATGGTCCTGCAAATTTTCGCCGACCGGTAAATCTGCTTTGACTTCAATATTCATGTCTTTCAAATGTTTGCTCGGACCTACGCCGGAGAGTAATAATAATTGAGGTGTGTTTATAGCACCGCATGATAAAATAAGTTCCTTTTTCACGTTAACCACAATTTCTTTTCCGTTTTGGTTTATTAATACACCACTTACAACATTAGTTCCTGGCTGGAACAAAACTTTAGTAGCAAGTGCATTTTTGATGATATGTAGATTTTTTCTATCCTTGATCGGTTTCAAAAATGCCCGCGCAGTACTAAGTCTCATACCATCTTTAATATTTGTAAGTGACTTAGCAATTCCCATCTGTTCTGCGGCATCAATTTCTGTTAAATTCTTCAGTCCCAATTCTACATTACCTTTAATAATCATGTCTTCAAATATGTTGTGGTTCTTATCTTGGTCCACGTAGTAGTAACCGTCAGTGCCGTGGTATTTGGCATTTTCTTCGGTGATGTCGCCGCCAAATGCTTCACTTTTACGGAAGTACGGTAGAATCTCATCATAACTCCATCCTGTATTTCCGTCAGCTGCCCATTCGTCGTAGTCTAGTTTGTTGCCTCGGACGTAGTACATTCCGTTGATGCTACTGCTGCCTCCAAGAACTTTGCCTCGAGGCCAAGCGCAACCTTTGCTCGTGTAACCTCTGCAGGCGCCCTCCTGTGGTTGTGTTCTGTAACCCCAATCTTCTGGACTGCCTAAGTTACTGAAGAAAAGTTGAGGGGTCTGAAAGGAAAATTATTTTATTTAATCCAAATCCAGTGTTTGCATTGGGAACATTTTCTGATTTGATTATTATGTATCTATATCAGCTAATATGACACTGCAGGACACGGGCTTCCTCTGAAATCGAGAGTATGAATGAGAGGGATTAGACCAAAGTCAGCCATGATAGGTTAGTGTAAGTTTGCGATCTTCATATACCATATAAATTCTTGCAAGTCAGAGGTGTGCCCTGGGATTTGAAACCGAATCCGCCGTAAACATTTTGGCAGCCGCGTCTTCGCTATCAATAAGCTATCACGCACTTCCTTGTTCATACAAATTTTAATTGTATTTATGTGCGAGAATAATAAATGATTAACAAATACTTTATTTATTTATTTATTTATTTAAATCTTTATTGAACACAAACTTAACAATACAAACAAACAGAAATAATAATAACAAAGAGTACAAATGGCGGTCTTATCGCTCAACAGCAATATTTTACAGACAACCATGGGATGGATTTAAATGAAGGAGAGGGAGAGAGGGCAGTGTAACAAATGAAGAATTGCTTAAAGCTAAATAATACTAAATAATACTTAAAGCTAAATAATACTTTATTCGGTATTACTTAAAAAATAGCATTTTAACCGAAATAACTATTGCCATAACATGTCCAAGAAAATGTAAGTTTTTTTACGAAAAACTTTTAATACAGTATGCGAGGCTTATTAAATCTCCTTAGTTATAAACTTCTTATTAGTAATTAATAAATAAATTCTCTTAACAGACACATATAGAGCCACAAACTTATCTGGCCCGGTGGCCAAAAGTGGAAACAAAGACGTCATTTGGAATTGTCAATCTACCTGCCAGTCGCTGACATATCAGCCATTGGTTGTTTACTCAATATATTTATTTTTCCTGCATTATTTAAAACTAGTAAAAAATGCCGAAAACTTTGAAAAGTGACGCTAGGAACGTTAGAATTCAGGTATTAAATTTTACGTAGGAAGAAAAGCGTCTTCAGACACTAATAATATACTTCGAAAAATTGTATCAACGCGTAGTTGCTGCCAAAAGTTTGTGTTGTCAGCTTTACAAAATAAATTCCACGAAAACAGAATTTTGTACGTACTGGTACAATAGATGTAAGTACATATCATAAACTAAAATGTATCTTTCTCGTCTCATTTTACGTTACGTGCGTGGTGGCCTGTTGGTAAATGGACCAGACGTGGCTGCCAACATGTTTACGATGGTCGCGGGTTCGAACCTCAGGGCACACTTCTGACTTTTTGGAGTCATGCGTATATTGATAGTCAATATATACGCACTATAACGGTGAAGGAAAACATCGTGCGGAAACCAGCATACCATAGAGATTTATTAGAATTTCTATAGTATGTAAGTACACCAACTCGCATTAGGCCAGCGTGGTGGAGTATATGGCCTGTGATATATATAACCACCCTCAATCGTACTCTCGATCGATCGAGGATACAGATACACTTGTTTAAGGGTTTTAGGGAGCGATTTGTTAGAAATCTTGTGAAGGAAAAATAACATGCAGATGAAACTGATCATTTTCTCGACACTATTGATCGGATTGAAAAATCTTACTTTACCCATTTTATTGCAATATCTATTTTTAATGGCAACACCAAATTCGATTACAGCGACTCTCTCATCGGGTCAGCTAAGTTTGTGAGACTATACATAGTCCTGACCCCGCACTAAGATCAAGTCTTGTGACGGAAGACTTCGGTCTTACAAACACTCGGACCCGAAACGAATACCTGATCTTATGATTTTGCATTGTTTATAAAACTATATAGTTATGGTTTTACGGAAAATTTTATTGAAATTGTGTGTTACGACTGTACAATGTTAAAAAGTATGAAACGTCAAACGGTACCTATTAGTTTGCTTCGATTATACATATGCCAAAGCTTTCTCTGTCATGTATTTGACATACTCAATATGAAAAATATGGTGTTTTATAGAGCTACCAAGTATTTCCGCTTCGAATTAATGTAAAGATTACTTTGTCACCTCAGTATTCAAAGTAGGGTTTCCTCCAGCTTCGACGAGCAACACTTTCCAGTCACACACTTCGCTGAGACGATTGGCAAGCACTGAACCGGCACTACCCGCCCCGACCACTACGAAGTCGTAGTTCGGATCTGAAAGGTTATTTTAAAATGAAATGAAATTCGTTTATTTGTAATTCATTATGCTTGCGTTTGCTACTGTCTACGAGCGGTCGTATGGCTAGCTGCAGCTGGCGAATCGAATGGTATGCTGGTCTCGCCATTCATTGTACGGACTTTTATAGTATGTATTAGACTCTATCTTTACTAACTGGTGTTAATTACGTATCTAATGAAATTGTTATTACATTGGTAAAGAAATCTTGATAGTAGATACGTATGAAACAGGAAAACATTTCCAAATGTAAGATTTATGTTAATTAATCGAAACTCTTCCTATAACTCTGAAGTAATACTATTTTTTACGGATTTTATCGAGATTTTATTACCTATTGTATGTTAAAAAAGGACTACTTTGCAACTATTATTATTGATTGACAAGCAATAGTTATAACTCCTCAACCCGGTTTGTTAGGATATACTGTAATATAAATTATTGTTGTTGTCAAAGCTTAACGTAGGTTTAATTGCATTTCGATAGTCATAAATAAGTAAGTGGGCGAGAGTTGAATTAATAAAGAATGAAAAAAGTCGCCGGATGCAGACCGTTTTTGTTAGATCCTTCTAGAAATCCTATGTGAGAAATCCATCTTCAATGTGAAACTATCTGTGGCAGAAGATATGATAATATATGATTAAAATTATTTCAATGATCATATGATTTTATAACTTGCACGATATGGCGATAGGCTCGACCTCTATCACATCATGGGATAGAAAATGCAAGGCGAAATTTGGGTGAGCTGGTTGCACCTCTGCCTACCCTTCTTCTAAAAAGGGGTGAGTTTATGTATGCAAGTGTATACATATAGTTATCAAATGTTTTGTCCTTTCTGAACGACTTTTGAATTCAGTATGAGCGAAGAAGACAAATTAAAAAGAAAACATCAACATCTAAATCAATTTTTAAAACTGAACATTAATGTCCGTTAGCGTTCTGACCTTCAAACTGGGCTGAGTATATGCCGGGTATATCAAGACTGCTACCAAAAACGAAACCGGTTGGTAGTTTTAGTGACTACAAACACAATGCAACTAAAAATTTCGCAAAGAAACGCGACACTTTTTTATGATTTTTTAAATATCATCATTTTTGGGTGGTAAATCCATAGTTTTTGCTGAAATAATGATTTAAAATCTTTTATACCTTAGAGTCTTTATAAATAAAATGGTATACACTATTATTTTACCCACCCGATACGACCGTAGGAATAAAAGTAAGTGACTGCCTCGGTAGAGTAGTTGTACTAAGGTACGGTTACAAAGCTGAGGTCTCGGGTTCGAATCCCGGGTTGTGCAAAGTGATATTGGATTTTTCTATTCATTATCAGCCCAGAGTCAGGAATTTGTGCCCGATATGGCGATAGGCTCGCCACCTATCACATTGTGGGACGGAACATACAAGGTGAAATGTGGGTGTCCTGGCACCTGTGCCTACCCCTTCTGGGATATAGGCGTGAGTGTATGAGTTTATGTATGAATAAAAGTAACAAAAAAATCGTCGCTTTTTTGCAACATTTTCTATTGCATTGTGTTTTAAGAAGCTTTAACTACCACCTGGCTTCGTTTTCAGTAGCAGTCTTGATATACCCTGTATGTATGTTCACTTGCCTTGAAGAACCTCCTGGGTAGCGTCGGAAGGCCACAGATGGTCACCATACATCGCGCATTGTGCCGCGAAGATGCTGGTCAGAGCTTGCATCACCACCGGACCAGCCACGCGGTAGCTGTTCACTATGGTGGACGTGAGGTTCGGGTCGCAGGCCCACAACATGACCTGGAAATTTAAAAAAATGTGTGTTTAACCTAAACCTTGGTAATGAACTATTCGTAAGACTAGACGATCTTTATGCTCAGCAGTGGACTATCATGGAGTTATAATAATAAATAATACATATAGATACTTAAACTCGCGCCTTCTCTCCAGAAGGGGTAGGCGAAGGTGCAAGACATTATTGGGCACAAATTCCTCACTCCAGACTCCAGTATCACTCTCAGAAATCCAGTATAACTTTGCCCGCCCCGGATTTGAATCCGAGACCTCAGCTTTGCAATTGTACTGTAGTACAATTACGCCACCGAGGCACTCACGGAAAAAACATGGTTATAGTATATTTTTTGGTTATATTTGTGTGAGATTGCTATCTGATAGATGATCCACGCAAGCAGAACCCGTTCACGAGTATGACGCATGTGCCAGTCATCGGCCCGCTCTACCATGTTACAGTTAAGTGGCCAACCAGGCAACGCCACCGTAAGCACAGACATTTTAGCGAGCGTTTTTAATATCTAGTATTATTAACCAATTACATATTACCATCCATAGATCCTCTGTTCATACAAGACGTCCTAATTCATGTCATACAGGTAACACCGGCCTTCCACTTTTGGTTTCCCTCGAATGCCGGGATAGATATCGGGGATTGATAGCTTTTCTCTAGTTCGAAATAAGGCTTAGTTAAATTAACTAAGAGTATAATACGTAATAGTTTAGATTATATGTACCTACCTAATAATAATTTCCTAATATTAAGAACCTTAATAATATTAAGACCATATAATATTAAGACAAAGTTCAACGGGTGTTGGCTATATTGGTAATTGAATGGGCATATAGCAGTATGCAATTTACATTATTGGCTTACCTATAGTGCGATTAATAGTACTTAAATAAACATTACCACTGAAGCAACTACCACTTGGTAACTCTGCGCTTTTGTCAATACTTAAATACATAAGTACACACAATGTGTTACTTGAGGTAATGACGTAAAGCATACAAAGGTTAACATGTAGGAGCATCAACGTCATTCGTGTTTTTTGTAAAGCCTGTAACGGACGATCGAATATGGCGGTTACTCTATTTTCCGACCCTAAGTTCGAATATCGAACGTAAAACTCTCCAAATGTGCGTAAGTACTTTACAAAATTTTCTAATTCTTTATCGTGTGTCATATTATCATATCAATATTAAAAATCCTTTACGTTTTAAATAAATAGATCGACTTGGCCAGCAGCATTATTTATAAATTGTACGATACATTATGTTTTCATGCGATGGCCAAGTCGATCTATTTATTTAAAACGTAAAGGATTTTTAATATTGAAATGATAATAACTTACATAATAAATTTATACAGAAGGTCCCTTAAGCAAGGACTAAATAAATTAACCGACTTGGCATTACATGGATCTCACAACATTTTGCGGTAGAAAACTGAGCTGCGAGACTTGGTATTTTTTTACAGGATGTTTTGATGGGATTTAATTTAATCGCACTTCGCTATTATTTTTTGGCATTTTTTTGCGATTTCTGTCATCATGTTCTTGCCAAACTTTAGATAGATTTTACCCAAATAGATAACTTCATGACTTTACCAAAACCAACGCGAAGTCTTCATCTATTTGAAGGGGCCTTGCATCATTTACGTCTTTTCTGTGCATATAATAAAAAAACTTGGTCACCGTTTAATAGTGCTCAGATGCCTGGGAGTCTTTTTTCAGTGTACACTCGTCAGCGGGACGCGAGATATTTATATGTCACTACCCACATCTGGGCGGATATTGCTATAATTTTGTTTTGTTTAATTTTTTTTCTTTTATATTTTTTATACGTATTATGTTTTTGGCGTTTGTGACGTCATTTACCGGCCTTGCGGAAGACCAGCGTTGGTTTATACCAGCACATGCTGAGCTTGAGCCGTTTTGTTTACAACCACTGTTATACGAATATATATTGTATGTAGTAATTTACTTAAAGCTGTAATCCATTGCTTGTAACAAATAAATGTTTCTTTCTTTCTTTCTATAATCATGCTTATATAGATACAGTAACTCTGTATCAGCCCGTATACGTCCCATTGCAGGGAACGGGCCTACTCTACAATCGAAACATACTTTCGATTGTAGAGTAGAGTAGTGGTCCAAGATCCCAGGGCCCCCAGACGTTACTTATTTTCTCATAAAAAATATAAATGGGATAAAGTAGTGTTAGTACGTACTTTGAATGTGTGCATACCTGCTAGCTTGTGTCGACGGCCAATTCATAGGTACCAGGTGCTAAAGGTAGATAAATACAGTACAGATTTTTCTTAAATTCTCAGTGGTGATTTTTACATATGTTTTAGATAATTTTGTTAAAAATTAATAATAATTATTGCCAGACACTTTCCATCGGCGCTTATCCTTAACAGACGCTTTAAAGCTTCAAAAAAAATAACATATTTTTACTTATAATCTCACTCTTGATTTTTATATATGATACTTAGGGAACTATTTGAACACCCCTGGTCAGCAGCCAGACCAATTGGAGGGGTCAAACATCCCCCCAGACACACATAAAGTGTCGCTATGTGTATGAGCGAATGAAGAGTTCAATCGCAAAAATGTGAAAAACTTTGATGCAAGTAACTTACCACCATGCAAAAGTGAGCTTTTACAACAGTTTGGACGAGCTAATTACATCACTAGTCTCTGGAAGAATGCCCATTTTTTTTTATTGCTTTGAATGGCGAGACGAGAATGCCGTTCGCCTGATGGTAAGCGATACGACCGCTCATGAACAGTAGAACCAAACAACACCTTGAATTACAAAGCATTGCTTGGCATTCCACTGCGCTCGCCATCCTGAGACATAAGATGTAAAGTCTCAATATGTCCAGTAGTTCCTCTGGCTACAATATCCTTCAATCCGAAACACAACAGTGCATTTAAACTGCTGTTTGACGAGAGAAATAAACATTGCGGTGGTACCCACCCAGGCAGCCTCTCACATATGAGAGACCTACCACCAGTAATATATGAAGAAAATTAGTATTTTTAGTTCTGACAATAATGGGACGTTGGAAGACAATAAATATCATTTTAACTGGTTCGATGGGGACCAATTGCCGAGCTTTGTCAGTGAATCGCTTCGAGAAGCATCAGGTATTATACTTTAACTTTGAATAATTGATATAACCGTGTAACTCTTTGATTCTTAATTATGTTATTTTTGTAACAGAAAATGAAAGTAATAAGGATGATAATGAAGATAGTCAATGCCAACATTGGGTTGATGATGACTTATCAAACTTAGACGATGATGACAGTAAAGATCACGCTGAATTGCAAAATGTTCAAACTACAAATAATCCGAAAGAAGAAAGACATGTATAGCTTTGTGTAATTTTAAGATATATATTTATTGTCTTCCAACGTCCACCCATTATTGTCAGGATTAAAAATACTAATTTTCTTCCAGAGACTAGTGATGTAATTAGCTTGTCCAAACTGCTGTAAAAGCTCACTTTTGCATGGTGGTAAGTTACTTGCCTCAAAGTTTTTCACTTTTTTGCGATTGAACACTTCATTTACGTCACAAGCCATATAAGTGTTGATGAAGAGTTGGAGTCGGGCAGCATCTACGTCAATTATTCCGGCCACGTTGTACAGTTCACAAACAAATTTTTGTATAGTGTTAAACACATTTTGCTCTAGTTCTAAGTCACTGAATATCGCCGAGTTTCATAAATGCTATCTGGTACTCTGCATTTTTAAGTAAGAAAGATATCGATAAATAGATATCTCTCTCACACTCAAGCGTACAAATAATGACCTCACGCTCATACACATAGCGACACTTTATGTGTGTCTGGGGGGATGTTTGACCCCTCCAATTGGTCTGGCTGCTGACCAGGGGTGTTCAAATAGTTCCCTAAGTATCATATATAAAAATCAAGAGTGAGATTATAAGTAAAAATATGTTATTTTTTTTGAAGCTTTAAAGCGTCTGTTAAGGATAAGCGCCGATGGAAAGTGTCTGGCAATAATTATTATTAATTTTTAACAAAATTATCTAAAACATATGTAAAAATCACCACTGAGAATTTAAGAAAAATCAGTACTGTATTTATCTACCTTTAGCACCTGGTACCTATGAATTGGCCGTCGACACAAGCTAGCTGGTATGCACACACTCAAAGTACGTACTAACACTACTTTATCCCATTTATATTTTTTATGAGAAAATAAGTAACGTCTGGGGGGCCTGGGATCTTACTCTATAGTAGATTGAGAGTGGTTAGGCCATATAGTCCACCACGCTAGCCTAATGCGGGTTGGTTGACTTACATACCATAGAAATTCTTATAAATCGCTACGGTATGCAGGTTTCCTCACGATGTTTTCCTTCACCGTTTTAGTGCGACTTGTTGAACTTGTTGATTCTTATTCTTACAGTAATTATATAACCTATTATTATTATCACGCAAGCGTTCCCTGGTATGACCAACTGATCCTCATACTAATATAATATAATTATTATAATTGTGTCACGTAGTGGATAATTTAAGGGGCAAGTAAGGTTAGGTTATAACACATCAATGCCAGCAATATTAGCAAAATTGATGGTGTAATAGGGATGTGTCAAAGGTTTGTTTGTGAACAGTATTTAACAGTTCCTGAAAAATATCGCTTATAAAAAAAGTAATTTCGAAAATAGCTTCAAAATTGGTTGGTAAATTACTGAGATATTAATATTTCTAAAATGTACGTTAAGACTACGACAGAAATTCCGCCATACATAAATGTCCAATAGTGATGTCTGTACTGTTTACACTTGTACGATTTTTGTGTCTGTGTAGTGTCTATTTGTAATTGTTAAAAAAAACTTATGGTGATAATTATTATAGGCATATTTTTATGCTAGTTGCTATAACAACAGGTACCCCCATTCAGCTTCTTGCTGCAGTATAGCCTAAGTAGTACCACAGCGCTGGTTTTTATGGTAACTTTGACTGGTGATATTAATTAAAAAGGTTATAAAACACTTCAGCTCGTGTAGTTTATTACCGCGTTTTATGAATGTAAATAAACATTATAATACATTTGTATTAGATTGTGATATTTTAATGTCAATTGATCGCTAACTCCAATGCCCTTTTAAAACCAACCACGAAGATGTTAATTTACATGTAGTAGCTACAGTCGAAGTGCGTGGTGGCCTGTTGGTAAACGGACTAGACACGGCTGCCAACATGTGGTGGTCACGGTGGTCGCTGGTTCGAATCCCAGTCCATACCTCTGACTTTTCGGAGTCATGTGTGTATTGATAGTCAATCACCAAGCACCAAAACGGTGAAGGAAAACATCGTGAGGAAACCTCCATGGTATGTAAGTCCGCTAACCCGCACAAGGCCAGCGTGGTGGACTATATGGCCTAACCACTCTCAATCGTACTCTCGTTTGTAGAGGAGGCCCGTGCCCTGCAGTGGGACGTATATGGTCTGATACATAATATTAACCAAAATGCAAGAAGATAAACCATGAGGTTATATTTAACGCTCTTATTGCTAAGAAAAATCTAAATCATAATTATTCCTTTGTTAATGAAACAGTTTCGGGCGCAACATTAGATTAATATGAAAAATAAAGAATACGCACATGTGCATAAGAACAAAAGGCTATCATAAAAATTCTCACCGCAATTGTAAAGAATTGACTATATATAAAAACTGGAATACATAATAATTTTATAATGCATTATAGTTTTTACACTGTAGTTTGCAGATAAAAAGTCACGATAAAATTTAATTAAGTATTTCATTTTATCATCTTTAATATTTAGCTCATTCAGGAACTGTTTTTAACATTGTTTTTAACAAGTGGATGAAACTTGCGGAGATTTGAAGTAAAATTTGAAATCCTTAATAACTATTATATAATAATGCATATATATATATATATAAATAATTGATGTGCCGTCTGTAAATGCACTCATGTTTCCAATTTTTTCTTAATAATTATGAGCTAAATTAACTTTGAATAAACTTCAAATGTAGCTTTCTGGAGTCATGAGTGTATTGATAGCCAATCACTACGCACTATAATGGTGAAGGAAAATATCGTGAGGAATCATGCATAACATAGCGATTTGTAAGAATTTATATGGTTTGTAAAGTCCGCCAACTTGAAGTAGGCCAGTGTGGTGGACTATATGGCCTAACCACTCTCAATGGTACTCTCGATGTAGTATGAGGGGTTATACAGTTAAATGTAGCTGACATAAAGAGACGACAGAATTCTACCTAGACTAGTCGAACTACGACTAGCCTAGACTAGATGTCTGAAGGATTGACATTGATATGAAGTGCGAGTATATTGATAACATTATTGTTATTTGAAGTAGATTTATTGAAGTGCAAGGTTTACATAATGTACTTTATGCTAGTGTTCAAGCTCAATGTACTTCCACTAAGGTAGCGCGGCAAGTAAACCCGAGGAAAACCTGTTTTTATCATAAAACGCCAGGATTTATGATACAGTAAAATTTAGGGCGAGAGTTTGTTCTTTTATTTATCTTATGTAACTGGAAGTTATCGAAATAACTTTAAATCATGCCGTCTACGGTTAAGACGAGCTTATATCTTGAAATGAAATTAATATTTTATTGAATCTTTATTATGTTAAACATCATTAGGATTCAGTCACTTTCTTTTCCTACCACCCGTTTCGCAATCTTTTTTCGTCAGAGAAGATCAGTCAAGAAACGTGGCCCTTTTTGTTAAATTTAAAATATTGTGTCTTCATCTCTTTAAGTTCTGCTTAATTCAATATAATGCTTTAGTTTTTGTAAATTCACCCAACGGTTGCATACAGTCTTGTCCTGACATTTTGATATAACATCACCATATTGATATGAAATCTGGTGTCGAGGATATCGAAACCTCAGATTAATATTAGTAGACCTCACAAACGTTCGTGTCGATGTAGGGATCTCTCTCTCTCTCTGGTTTGACAAGCGGCGTCTAACCAATTGCGCCACGGAAGCTGACAATGCTGGTACTTTGAAATCTAATAACTTTAAAATTAGATTTGAAAACAAGCTACAAAATTTCCTCACGATATTTACCTTCGAATTTTAGTGCTACTTCGAAAATACAATTGGACCCGCTCGCTTCAATTAATTATCAGTCCAGACCTCACCCAATTATACTAAGCTTGAGACACTCCAATTAGTAATCCGTCCATATCAATACTTTATCTACTAGATGCCACTGTAAATTCATGCGATCACGTCTTAGTACGTTTCGTGGACATTGTCTTGTCGCGATCTTGAATGTAAACGACTTGTTAACGAAGCAAATACACGCACATAATGATCAGGCCAGTACAATTGCTCTGAGATATTAAATTTTATGTCGATGTTTGTTTTGTGTGGTCCCCTGTCATTACTAGGCCTATTTTGTCTGATGACGTGTATCCATCCATCCATCCATCCATCAGCCAAAGGAAGTCCACTGCTGAACATAGGCCTCCCCCAATGATTTCCACAGAGACCTGTCGGAGGCAGCCTGTGTCCAGCGACGTCCCGCGACCTTTACCAGGTCGTCGGACCATCTTGTGGGTGGACGTCCTACGCTGCGCTTTCCGCTACGAGGCCTCCATTCGAGCACTTTCCGACCCCATCGGTCATCAGATCTCCGCGCTATGTGCCCTGCCCATTGCCACTTCAACTTGCTAATCCGGTGGGCTATGTCGGTTACTTTAGTTCTCCTACGGATCTCCTCATTTCTGATTCGATCTCGTAGGGAAACCCCGAGCATAGCCCTCTCCATAGCTCGTTGAGTGACTTTGAGCTATTTGATGACGTGTATAGTATTGTATAATAGATACAAGCATATATGAATAAATAACACCCAACAGTAACATACATAGTCCTGACCCACACAGATTTCTTAAACGGAAAACTGAAATGTACTATAAAATACAAATGAATTAACAAATTAAATAAATGTATTATACCTAGTCAGGTCATAAATTCTGTCACATGTTTAATATAAAATAATTCTGGTTTCTGGATCAGCCCATATACGTCCTACTGCAGGGCACGGGCCTACTCTACAATCGAGAGTACGATTGAGAGTGGTTAGGCCATATAGTCCACCACGCTGGCCTAGTGCCGGTTGGCGGACTTACATACCATATAAATTCTTATGAATCGCTATGGTATGCAGGTTTCCTCACGATGTTTTCCTTCACCGTTTTAGTGCGTGGTGGTTGACTATCAATACACACATGACTCCGAAAAGTCAGAGGTGTGCCCTGGTATTTGAACCCGCGACCACCGTGAACATGTTGGCAGCCGCGTCTGGTCCGTTTACCAATATAAAATAATTGAAACAAGTTTATTCATTATGTAACCATTTATATAACAAAATGAACTTAACAAAGCATAGATTCTTATGACACTAAAGTTTATTCAAAATGACCTCCGTGATTTTGAATACAGGCCTTCAATCTGCGCGGCCAGTTGTCTATCGCTGCATGAACGAAGTCCATGTCAATATCGGCGGCTGCCTTAATCAAGGATGTCTTGAGTGACTTCAAATTGGGATGAGCCTTTGAGCACGCCTTTTCCTCCAAGTGTTGCCATATCTTGTAATCTAACGGATTCAAATCTGGACTGGAGGAGGGCCAGTCTTCGTGCCGGATGAAGTCAATTTCACGCGCCGCCAGCCAGTTTTGTGTCCTCTTCGCTCTATGAGCTGGCGCCGAATTTTGTTGGAATATCCAGTGCCTGTTATTGAACATGGTATGAGAAACAGGTTTCACAAGGTTCGTCAGGACTGTATTTTGATACACAACTGCATTTGTTTTTACACCTTTCTCACAAAAATGTACCTCTGTTAAGCCCCAATAAGAAACTCCCAACGATACCATGAGCGAGGATGGAAAATGACCTCGTTCGACACGCGGAATACGGTTGCTCGCTTCTTCACTACTGTGTGCGTACACCTTATCATTTTGTTTGTTGTAGCTCTCTTCTACGGTAAAAATGTTTTCATCTGAAAAAAGAATTTCCCGATATTTTTTTCCCGCGTACCGCTTCAACAAAGCGCGGCATCTCTTCAGTCTCAGGTCCATTAGACGAGCATTCAAACGATGTCCAGTTTTTCTTCGATATGCCCGAAGCCCTAAGTCTTCATTTAACACCCTTTTCACCGTGGTTCTGCTTAACCCCATCTGAAGGGCCAACAGTTTCTGCTTACGTTTGAATTTCTTTGAATTCGCGCCTTCACAGCTTTTATCACTGCTGGAGTCCTAACAGACCGAGGGCGACCACTTCTTGACCTGTCATCTACACTAGAGTCTTCATTGTATCGTTTGATGGTACGATAAACGAATCTTTTGGTTATATTCAAATTTTTCAGTATGTCAAAAATTTGAATTGGCGCGTTACCGCAACGATGCAACGCAATAACTGCAACACGGTCTTCCGTTCCATATTTAAAAATGAGTAAAATTCTAAAAAGTATACATTTTTATTTTCATGAACAATTCGAAATTCGAATTCAATAAACTTTTTTGTGGCCAGCATTCTAAAAGAAAAGTTTTTACTGTGTGACAATAATTATGACCTGACTGTGTATTATAAATATTCCGCTGTCACTGTCATTGAATAATGCTTATCCTATTGTTTATGTTTTAACCGTTTATCAATTCATTAATAATCGAAGTTGTTTGTTCTCATTCTGCTAATGTTTAGTATCTTACTATCAGACAGTTAACATCTCTCTCTCTCTCATCTCTTTGTAGAGATACATGATTAGTATTGCGTCAATATGCATTGTCTTTTCAATAGAATAGTCGAATGTAAATAGATTGTGTTTTAAATACAATGCAAATATAACTATATTACTTAATACTTGCATCACAAAAATAAAAATATACGAAGGGGTTTAAATGTACTAGTCGTGTTTAAATATCTCCCAAATAGTGTTCATCGGCATTTCTGTTAAACCTACTAACATCAGTCGATGTAGCGGTAAAACAGACTTAATAAATACTACAATCAAAAAAAAAAAACATGTCGTGGTTGCCTATAATTGTTACAGCAATTCTACTTATTATTATTGAATTCAATGTATCATTCACAATAATTGTATGTTACCTTAGCGATCCTAAATAAATAAAATAAGAATAAAATAAATCATTGCATTAATTTAAATAAAATCTGTACATATAATTTTCACTGCAAGTGTAGTCTTTTGTACTAGCGGAATAAATTCACAATAAAAATAATAATTTACAATAATCTTACCGTTACCCTTATTCAGGCACTGATAAAAGATTCGAATACAACACTGCTACGTGCAAAACCCTTGCGGTTGCGATAAACACTGACAGCATACGGCCGGCCACCACGCAAACTGTGCCCCAAGCAGGAACATTTGGCTCTATACTATAGTAATCGTAATAGTAACATCAAAAACACCCCGTGAAAAAATTCCAAGTCTTGCAGGTCAGGTTTTCTACCGCAAAAAGTTGTGAGATGCATGTAATACCAAGTCGATTAATTTATTTAGTCCTTGCTTAAGGGACCTTCTGTATAAAGTTCTTACGTAAGTTGTTATCATATGAATATTAAAAATTATTTACGTTGTAAATAAATAGATCCTATACATTTATATGGGATAACAAAGTTATTGATGCAGTTGGTGTATCTAGAAAACTAGACAGAAATTATGAAATGTTTAAATTTTCCCTTACTTTAGACACTAAACACTAAGTATATTCTAAATTTGAAGGTTCTATGTCTGCTAGAAGTGCCTTAGACTTTTGATGATCCGTCAGTCAGTCAGTGAGTGACAAAATTAAGAAAGTTTGACATGTTACAATTTTTAAACTACTGGTTCAAATTGAATGAAATTTTAAATATACCGTGTTTGTACAATGTCTGCTTAGTAGCTGAAAACTCAGGCTTCTTGCTTTAATCACAATGAAGTTATAGAGGGTAGAAAATAGTCTGAATTGCTTCGAGAAAAAATAAAAACCGACTTCAAAACAAAAAACCGCTAAAAACCAAAAAATAACTAAATAATAAGTACCACTGCAAAGCAAAAAAATAATATTTGTTTCATGGAACTTGCGCTTGTTGGTTAATTTGCTTAATGACTTGACTAGCCAACAAATCAAAATATATGCATAACATATCGAAGGCGGGCCGCCAAGTACCAAACATGTAGGACCTATGCCTTATATTAATTTAAATATCTATATGTTTGGTACTGGGCGACCCGCCTTCAATATGTTATGCATATATTTTGATTTGTTGGCTAGTCAAGTCATTAAGCAAATTAACCAACAAGCGCAAGTTCCATGAAACAAATATTATTTTTTTGCTTTGCAGTGGTACTTATTATTTAGTTATTTTTTGGTTTTTAGCGGTTTTTTGTTTTGAAGTCGGTTTTTATTTTTTTATTAAAAATTTTGGTTATTTTTATCTTTTTAGTGTTGATAGGAATCAAAATGAAGAAGATTTGGTCCCCACAAGGAATATGTTCTTTCCGATGATAATGAAATCACTAAAATCGGCTAAAAGCTGCCAAAGATATTGGAGTATTCATGTTTATTATTTTTTCTCCCCCCATCCCCCCCTCCCTATGCCCCTACCCCCTTTTCCCACCACCACTGTAGGTTAGCTTTTATACTGAACCCAATGCAAAAAGAACCATTGGAATCCTACTAAAGTTTGAAGAGTTCTACACTCCAGGTCCGAAAATGATCATCAGATCTCCATGTTGTGTTCCTGAGATCAACCTGTCAATACATTCTTTCCAATGAAAAAGAAATCACTAAAATCGGTTAAAAGCTGCCGAAGATATTAGAATTTACGTGTATTTTAATTTTATCACCTACCCCCCCTCACCCCCACCCCTTTTTTCCTGTCTCACTGTAAATTAACTTTTATAATGAACCTAATGCAAAAAGAACCATTGGAATCCTACTTAATTTTAAGGAGTTCCCCTCTCCAGGTCCGAAGATATTGCTCAGATTTTCACCATATTTTTATGGGACCAAATGACAAGCATCAGCTTTCAATCAAAGAAAGAATGGTCGAAATCGGTTCACACAGTACAGAGAAACGAGGTAACAAACATAAAAAAAAAAAAGCAACATACAGTCGAATTGAGAACCTCCTCCTTTTTTTGAAGTCGGTTAAAAAGGATGGTACGACAGTGCCGCTTTTTAGCTCGACTTGGAGGGGGCACGGCAGTGCAGGCTGGCAGTGCTCCCAGAAATTTTGAATTACTGAACCGACACTACCCTCCCCAACCACTACGAAGTCGTACTTCGGATCTGAAAGGTTATTTTAAAATTAAATGAAATTCGTTTATTGGTATTGGAATGCCAAGCATTGCTTTGTGATTCATGATGTTGTATGGTTTTGCTACTGTTTATGAGCGGTCGTATGGCTTGCTGCAGGCGAATGGTATGCTGGTCTCGCGATTCATTGCGCGGAACTTTATAGCATGTACTCGTATTAGACTCTATCTTGCCTAATTGGTATTAATTACGTATCTAATGAAATTGTTATTACATTGGTAAAGAAATCTTGATAGTAAATACGTATGAAACAGGAAAACATTTCCAAATGTAAGATTTATGTTAATTAATCGAAACTCTTCCTACAACACTGAAGTAATACTATTTTTTACGGATTTTATCGAGATTTTATTACCTATTGTATGTTAAAAAAGGACGACTTTGCAAATATTATTATTGATTGACAACCGGTAGTTATAACTTCTCAACCCGGTGTTAGGATATACTGTAATATAAATTACTATTGTTGTCAAAGCTGCATTTCAATCTATATATTAATACGTGATGCAAAAACTGTGGACCCCTTTTTACGAAAATTGCGCGGATGCAGGAGCATAAAATTTGGCACACTTATAGTTTATATGTAGGAGAAGTGCAGAACGCTAATATTTTTCGATAATAATGCTTATAAAGTACATTAAATCAAAAAATAAAACATTACACACACTACCATGCATTTCACACACACATACATACACAAGTATTTGTACACGCATATATATTATTATTTATTTAATGCTTCATATACACAAATTGTATAAAGGCGGACTTAATGCCTGAGGCATTCTCTACCAGTCAACCTTAAGGTGGTGCAGAGAGAGAGCACGGTAGGCGCATAAAATATTTAATACATAAATATATTTGAATTAATTAATAAATATAACTGTATACATACACACACACATTTATATACATACACATGCATACACACAAATTATATATATATATATACATATATATATATATACATATATATATATATATATATATATATATATATATATATATATATATATATATATATATATATATATACTATAATGTAAATGGAAAGTGATCAATACGCACCAAAGTGATTCTGCCAGGCTAGGCGGTCAAGTAAAAGTTGCTATATACTGTGGTGTCAAATTGTTTCTTTTCTTTTTCATTTTGTTCTTCTGACATAGATATATAAAAAAAAAGGTTTTATTTGCCTCATTAAATATAAAAAAAAGATTTTAATAATAATGCATAAAAATTACATTAAATCAATAAATAAAACCTTAGAGTTAGGTAATTACTCTAAGAATAAAACATTACACAAACCAGCATGCATTTGACACACGCATACACAAGTATTTGTACACGTATACATACTCTTTGGTCAAATTGTTTCTTTTGTTTATTATAGACATAGTTGAATGTCAAACAGAAAAGTTTTATTTGACGAATACTACGTGAAATACTGAGCGCTTATACAAATTGTGTAGCAGTAAGATACATTTAAATGTACACAGACTATCATTATATGCATAAAGAAAGTTCTGTAGCAGCAATCTGCAATAACAACATTCAGGTACAAAAAAAATATAATTTGCTATTGCTGGTTCAAAGCAATTATTGTAGTTTACGATTTCAGTAATTGCATATACTTCAGGATAAATAAGTGATTTTGAGAGATACGTACATTTAAATGTGCACGAATCATCAGAATAACAACATCATCATACATGTAAAAGCTTTTTCTCTTCTTGATTTGGTCGAATTTCGACCACTGGGCGACCACTAGTAGTCATAAATAAGTAAGTGGGCGAGAGTAGAATAATAAAGAATGGAGAAAGTCGCTGGATGCAGACCGGTTTTGATAGATCCTTCTAGAAATCCTATGTGAGAAGTCCATCTTCAATGTGAAACTATCTGTGGCAGATTATGATAATATATGATCCCATTATAATGGTTCCTTACATGTACGCGAATGTTACTCATTGAAATAAATTTTGTAGGTAAATAAAATCCGCTAATAAATACGCAAAAATTTAAAATTATTTTAATGATAATGAATCATGATATGATGTTATAACCTGTCCGATGTGGCCATAGACTCGACCCCTATCACATCGTGGGACAGAAAATACAAGGTGAAATGTGGGTGCCCTGGTTGCAGTTTTGCCTCCGCCTTCTGGGAAAAAAGCGTGAGTTTATCCAAGTATGTACACTTGCCTTGAAGAACCTCCTGGGTAGCGTCGGAAGGCCACAGATGGTCACCATACATGGCGCATTGTGCCGCGAAGATGCTGGTGAGAGCTTGCATCATCACCGGACCAGCCACGCGGTAGCTGTTCACTATGGTGGAAGTGAGGTTGGAGTCGCACTCCCTTATCTTCAACTGGAAATAGGAAAAAATTTAGTAAGCAGTTTTAGTCTTCGATCAAATATACACTAGATACAGTTCCCTGTAAACGTACTATTAAAAAAAAGTAACAAATTTTTTTTAAGTTAAACGGTTTTATATTGCAGATAAATGTACTAAAAGCTAAAAAATAATTTCATGGATACAGTCATGGGTACCAATAAAATATAAATTTTAAACATATGTATTGATTAAACTAAAATAAAATCGTGGGGCACGTCCACTTTGAATGAATTTTGTGTGTACATTTATCTGCAATATAAAACCGTTTAACTTAAATTTTTTTTGTTACTTTTTTATTTTTAAGTTTTTAGTTTTTATTTCTCATTCTATTCAATTCGTTGAGTGCCTCATTATTGCAAGGTCATAAAACCAAGCCCTTTATTTTGATACCCATATTGATGGGATTGAAAAATACATTATCCGTCATTTTGTATCAGTGGCCATCTTTGATTTTGATTTTGTATAGTGCACTGAATTCTACTTGACAAGCCCTTTCATTTGATACCCATATTGATGGGATTGAAAAAAACTAAGTTGTCCGCCATCTTGTAGCGGCGGCCATCTTGGATTCACAATAATATTGAATATGGATAATTGTATTGGCACCAGAATCAAAGGCGTATACCAAATTTCAGATCAATCGGTTAACGGGAAGAGGGTTAAATTTCAGTTACTAAATTTGACCCAAACAAACGGGGTGAGCTAAATAAAACCGTTTAAAAAGTGGCACCGATGCATTGAAACAAAAAAGTAAACAAAAAGATCACATATTCCAAATACGAATTTATGACTTTAGTTAGACAGCCTAATAAAGGCACTATGGAGTCGAATGATTACATATTTTTCTATGAATTTACAAGAATGTAATAATAACATTATCTAAAATATGTTGTCCGAATATGTAGAGGATAGGAATTTGGAATAGTCAGAGTCACACACCTACGCTCGAATTATTAGGTTTAAAATTTTCTTCGCCTATTTCTTGCGAAATAATTTCACGCCACTTATTCCTTTCTATTACATTAAGTAGACATTTATAATAAATGTTTCTGGTGTTAATTTATAATAAGTATACTGTATACATTACTTATTACTAGTAATTTAAAAAAAATAAAACGACTCCATATATTTTCTGTTCCAAATCATGACAATACTCGTCTTTGTCTATTTAAGCGAGTAGAAAGGGATAAGTGCAATGCACAGTTTGTTGATTTTAGTATGCTAAATTTATTTATATTTAATTATTGGTACTCAATTTCGCATATTTATTAATGTAGAAAGCAAGTACATGGATTATCATTGCCGCAAATATGAAATCCCATGTGTTTTAAGCTTTGTAAGTGTCTTGTTTTTGCATTTTGACGTCAACGACAACAACGTCACAACACGTGACAACGTCTTAAATTAGGTTGCGGCTGGGAGTCACTTATGAAAAAGTGTAACGCCCGGTAACGTTACGATGAGTCACCGAACGAGAGAGAGGCCCGCCGAATGCCTTGCGTCTCTCTCCCACTCAACTATGATCGGTCTGCCGCGCGCGCAGCACTAGAGAATTAGGCGCATTGAATCGGCGCATGCTTGTGTCTCTGTCTTTGTCTTTCTCGAACGTTCTTGGCGATGGAAAAACAAGAAAGCGTCACAATACAAGTTCACACGTGTGGTTAAAGTATCGTCAGCTGTGTCTGTAGTGAAAATATGGAGTGCTTAGATTCGTCATTACATGTACAATGTTTTAGTAAACAAAATATATTTCTATAGTTAAAATTTGTGCAATTCTTATTTTCATTCAATTCCTTGTTCCTATTGTGCAATTTAATTATATTCATATCAATAAATATTCTACCGAGAAAAAGACGTTGTCACGTAAAATCTTCGCCCGTAAAACCGACTTTACAGGCAACCATTTACTTTACATATTTTATTTTTTTCACAGAGCATTGAAGCGCTGTCATAAGCAACGGTCGGTGCGTGACTGAAGGCGAAACAGTGCTTACTCGAGATTTAAGCACTCTTTTTCGGGGCCATTTTCTAAGCGCTCATGTTGTATCCAGTGTATATTCGATCGAAGGTTTTAGTAGACTTAAAAGTAAAAAACACTACAACTTAATTTCATAGGATATTCTCACTGAAATGCTACTCAAAAAAAAAATTAAATTGACCATTAAACATTTCCTTAAAATTTTGTGAGTAGCAATGAAATTTTCGCGTTATAATAGCAATTACTGGTATAAATTTACAATAATAGTAGTAAATTATAAAAATCTTACCCTTTATCCAGTAACTGGTACACGAGTCGAATAGATCGATATACTTGCAAAATCTTCAGGATAATAATTGACCAGTGATAACTAGGCCACGGATAGATGTGTCTCAATTGTCACTTAACGACCTATTTATAATATTTTTGCATTTGTTGCCCCTCCACACTATCGCCAATGATGGGTACACATCATTGCATCTGTCCAAACGAGCGTGCCCAGACGACGCGTTTGACACGTCCGCGTACATTAAATTTCTCTTTCCGCCCTATACGAAAGTTAATTAGGGTATTTAAAAATTATTAATAATGGTTTCTTAGGCTCAGTTGCACAAAATAACTTTGCCAATACCTTTGACCTTGAAACTGTCAATCACATACATTAGCAAGGTCAAATATGTCTCAAATGTATGGCGATGACATTTTCAAAAGCAAGGTATTGGCACAGTTAGTTTGTGCAACTCAGCCTAAGATTTACGCGAATGTTAAACATAGAAATAAAATTATTATTTACGGGGCGTACTGTGACCACGAAAGTCGTAAAGTAATCGAAACGTCGCGTCATCGGGAGATTAAAAATGTAAAAATTAAACCAAATCCGCGATAAAAATAATAGTTTTATTTGATTTATTAATAATTATATATTTAGCATAAATAATTCTAATCTCCAGTAACACTGACGGAATCGTTTCGCTGTCGGTACTTGATAATCAACTAGCGGTTTTTTCGTCGTTATGGGTAATCCCCGGAACAACACCACATCTAAACGTTGTATTCCTATTGTATTCCCTTTCATCGTATACACGCAGACAAAGTCGTGGGTAAATGCTATACATATACATATAGAATAAATCTTTAATTACTTTTATCAAAAGCACCCAATTTGGTTGCGGAGGATTCTGCAAATAAATTATTATTATTATTATATGAACCGATTGGGATAGAATACGGAAGTGGGAAGGAAGAGAGGCACTAGGGTAGCTGATAGATTTCCCTTGATGGGATAGGACAGAAAATGAATGCACGAAATGAGACGGGATGGGATGCCAAGAGAAAGAGCGGGACGGAGCGGGAAGTGACGGGATAGAAGAGACCTGATGGCATGAACAGGACAGGTTTTTGCGGGAAGAAAAGGGGACGGAAGCATATTTACGTCGAGTGTATACAAGAGTCTGTACAACAAATTACAGCTATCTGGCGTGATAAATATTATAAATATCTAAACATAACCAGAAAGCTAGGTGTGGAACCAAGCGCTGTAGGTTCGGACCCCGCGCGGGGACAAATATTTGTATCATTATTTTAAGCCTCATGATGACTACTGCTAAAGTGAGCACATGACTTTTACATTATACAGACTCGTATAAGGTTATCAATGCGAAATATTGAAATGTAAATTTTCAAGAAATCTCAGAAATAAATGTATGCGGGTCACTCCATTTTCCTGAAATAAGCGACGCTTTACTGGCCAAAGGCCAATTCAACAATATCAGAAAAAACATTAATTACTTTTGAGACCAACATCAAGTATCTTATCGTAAAAAAAATATAAAATTGTTATTGCTGTGGACATTGCGCGTTTCGTGTATATTAAAAACAGGAAAATTTTAAACTTTTTATGTACCTACTGAAAGAATAATATAAGTTTCACCTGTGAAATTCCATATTGGTTAATTATGTAATTTCAATTATTTATTTCAATAATAATTTGGATTAAATTATTCCATCTGCTTTCTCTTAAGGAAAAACATGCAATGATCTCACCACGTAACAATTACCTTTCATTATGCCGAGTGATGTTGACATATGGTGTTTTATTGTTACAATTGTCATGACTTGGCATGAATGGGTAGGCTCGTCTGCGGCGGTACCACTGTCTTACAGGAGATCAAAAGTGACAGATTTGCTGTCGCGTTTCGTTGGCTGAGTCAGGTTGGCAGATGCCCAATACCCATTTCCTCTTCTCATTCTTTATCTTTCCTACTTCCCGCCCAATTTGTAGAGCCGGATACATGTTTATGATATAAGCGTTTTGGATGTTCAAAACACGTTTTCCTAACCATCCCAGGTAACATTTTACTAAGTTTAAAAAAACTACCTGGTAGTTTTGTATATTGAAATTTTAGTTATCAAGGCTTTATTAACCTATGTGGGTACAGGTGTTTTTTTTGCCATGAATTCCAAGACGAGCGTGCCGTTCGCCTGATCATAAACGATACGATTGCTCATAGTCAATAGAAAAACCAAGTCAATTACAAAGCATTGCTTGGCATGCTACTGCTTTCGCCATCCTGAGACATAGGATGTAAAGTGTCAATATGTCAAATAGTTTCTTACTCTGGCTACAATGTCCGTCAATCCGAAACACAACAGTGCATTTACACTGGTATTAGGTAAGCCAGGATCAACAGTGGCACGCATTTTAATGCCATCTAGCACTGAAGCTCAGCGGCCTCCGGGATTAGGAGACTGTCCCGCCCTCACACCCACCACTGTAACTCCTGTGAGCCAGGATCAACAGTGGCACGCAAAGTAATGACACCGAGCATTGAAGCTCGGCGAGTCTCCGGGAATGTCTAACTTGTCTTTAACCCGCAACGAAATTAATCAGAAAGTTAAATTAATAGGAGGAGTTGGAAATAAATTATTGTCCACTTCCCTCCGCAAAAAAGCAAAGCGGGTGACAAAACATTGAACTGAAGAGGTAAATAACCTCGCAAAAAGACTTTCACAGCCGGAGAAGCCAGCTGTGAAGCACCACGGATCAAATTATTATTACATTTAAATGGGACCTATTATGTGAACTGTTATGCTTGATTCCAGTAATAGGTATGGCAAAAACGCCGGAAAGCACGGAAGTTCTTTCTAGTCTCTACAAGGTCCATGTAGTATACAACTCCAGATGATATTTGCATACTATCTAGCATGATTTTACGCTCATTATGCCAAAGACTACACTCCCAAAGTATATGATGCGCGGACTGCTCATACTCGCAATTAGGTGTTGAACATGAACACGCAGGCGACGCAACAAGCTTAAAAGAGTATAGTTTAGACTTAGTTACCATGGCCCGTGAGAAATTGTGATACGCAATAATCGACATCTAGCCACGTCTTTGTTAAACGATCACGTACGCAAGGAAAAAATTGGTATAGATGCCGGCCCTTCAAAGATACCTCCCATCTATTTTGCCATTCATCTAATAGTTCGCTATATACCACTGAAACCGGTTTAAATAATCTGTCAACTTTTAAAAGTTCACGTGCGGTGAAAAAACTTTTATCCATATTCTCTCTATTAGAGTAATACATCGCGGCGCGACGTTGCACCTCCAGGTCGACTGGAAGTACACCCGCTAGGACAGGCAAAGCTTCGGTACTAACAGTTCTATATGCCTTGCACAAGAATATCAACGCCAAACGTTGGCTCTGGAGCAGTTTTCTTCGCACAGCACCGATAGTAGCCCTATCAGCCCATACGGGAGATCCATAACAGATACATCCTAAGTAAGTTGCTCCGTAGATGATTTTTAGTGTATTGAAAGATAGCCCCCACGTTGATTTTGACATTCTTGTCAAAGCAAAAAAGTTCCTTTTCGACTTTTCCCCGACGTTCTTAATATGTTCAAGAAAGGAAAAATTCCTTTCTAAAATTAAACCAAGATAACAAACCGATTCCTTTTTTTTAACATTGATATTCTTAAATTTAATTCGCGGCTGTGATTTTAAATTTCCTTTCAGAAGTAATTGGAAAGTTTTTTGTGGTGCAAAGGTTAAGCGATTTCGATGGCCCCAGTCACATATTAGTTTTAAACACGCGTCCGACATAATTTCTAATCCCGATCTACTATTTGACTCTATAAGCAAAAGGCCGTCGTCCGCATATCCGGTCAAAGAACACCCTGACGGCAAGGGAATTGCAAGAAAATCGTCGAACCCTAAATTCCACAAATAAGGACCTAAAACTGAACCTTGTGGACAGCCCATCGTAAGTGGTTTCGACACAGCATAGTGTCCAAGTTTAAGTTTTGTTGTTCCGTGCGAGAAATACGAGTAAATAAGTGATTATATATTTTTAAAGCAACCTCGTAATTTCAACTTAAGAAGCAGCATCGGCCACCAAGCGTTGTCGAAAGCACCGGATATGTCCAGGAAAATACCGAGTACATATTTGCGCGCCGATGTACTTACAGCTCTTCTAACCGATATTGCCGCGTCGATAGTTGACCTACCCGTTGTAAATCCGAACTGTTTTTCATGAAACTTTGGTCCACCCGGTAGCAATCGAGGGACGATAAGACGTTCTAAAAGTTTACCTAGAGACGGTAAGAGTGTAATAGGTCTATACGACTTAGGATCATGTGGAGATTTATCGCCACCCTTGGGTATTATACGAATGAAACCGGTACGCCATACCCGCGGAAAAACCCCTTCAGCAATACATCTGTTATAAACAGTGAGTAATGCATCGCCGGCCGATTTACACGCTTCTTTGATCATTTTATTAGTTATTTTATCGTCACCGGAAGCCTTGTTTAGGGGCAAAGCTCGTACAATTTCGCTAAATTCATCAAACGACGCGAGATTTGAATCGGAGGAGTTCGGTACCTCCAAGGCCCACATCCTAATCTGCTTATGGTATTCCGTATCATTTTCAATATTATCATCCGGAATTAACGATTGTAACAGAGCCTCCGTTGTCTCCTCAATACCAGTTGTGAAGTTGTTGTCAATTTTTAAATTCTCAATATAAGCCAAATTGATTGACCTATTCGCTTTAAATTCATGGTATAAAGGAGACCACGGACCCTCACTATCTAACCGGGCCACAATTTTACGTAACAAGTTACCTTTCGATTTTTGGACGGCCGCTTTATAATGTGATCTGGCAACTCTCAGTTTATTTAAAGCAGATGTAATTGCTTCCCCTGTGACACAACGTCTCTTAAGCCCGTTGAAACGCCTACGCGCTCTGCGAAAAGTCCGACGTAGTTGGACCAGTAAGTCATTCCACCAATCGCACCTCCGAGTGTTAGTGATGGAACCTCGACCGATGATAATGTCTGCGCAATATGTAAAAGTGTCCGACATAATCTCAGCACAGGTTTCAGCTGATAGATCATTGCGAGTGAAGTCCCCAGCATGCCGAGCAAATAGCGAGCCAAATAAATCCCAGTTAGCACCTCTAGATTTATATCTAAAATTAAAATTATTCTGTATCGGACCCTGTGTCAATCTAGGCAAGAACTCGTACACAATCAGGCGATGGTCACTACACGACGCGTCCGGCAGGACGCGCCACCTATCAATACGGACGTCTCCACTAGAAAGTGTGACGTCAATAGAAGATTCGCCCGTAGGGCTACTGTAAGTAGGTGGTGCATCGGGGGTGTTGTGTATTTCGAGATTCATCTCTGCAATGAAATCTTCTACAGCGCAACGTCCTCCGGGATTGTCTAATTTGTCTTTAACCCGCAACGATTAATCATAAAGTTAAATTAATAGAACAAGTTGGAAGTATTTTTGTCCGTTTGCCTCCGCAGTAAAGCTGGTGACAAAACAACGAACTAAAGAGGTAAAAAAATCTCGCGTAAAACTTTTACAGCCAGCATAGGCAGCTGTATAGCACCACGGATCAAATCATTATTACATTTTTAAATGGTGTCTATTACATGATCTGTCCTAATTTATTCCAGTGACAGGTATGGAAAAAATGACACCTAATCTCTACTCAATGTTTTATAAAACTCAAGATGATATTTGCAAACTACTCATCATGATTTTTCTCATTATACAAAAGACAACATTCCCAAAGTATAATATGATGCGCGGACTGTTCATCTTCGCAACCAGGTGTTGAATATGGGCATACAGTCGAATCAACGAGCCTGAATAAAAACAGTTCACATTTGAAGTTACCATAACCAGTAAGAAACTGAAATGCACAATGACCGATACCTAGCGAGGTTTTTGATATGCCTATTTTACACCGCATGTATTCTAGAATTATTAAAGTACTTCATTGTATACAACAAAATGCTGTATTATTTACTTCAAGAGGCAAATACGCCGTTGCTTAGCTAATAAGTCTTAATTTAATAAGTATGTTAATTTTTAGTTTGAGCATATAAACTTATATTTAGAGTTAACATCATGTTCTGTTCATCTCGTGTATACCATGAGTTCACAATTTTGTTTTTACTTAGTAATTATTAGTTTCTTTTTTTTTTTATTTGTTTTTCCATGTACTCTTGTTTTTGTTGTAGTCGTAAGTACTCTTTAACTATTATTGTTATATTCTTTTTATATATATATAATATATATACATAATCTATAATAATGTAACATAGTTCACCTCGTATTTGTTTGTTGTAATGTCGTGAAACTCTCTTATTGGCTTTAGACATTTATTTAAATATAAAATTAGAAATAGCTGTTTTTGTATAAACTGTTGAGTTTCCAAATAAATAAAATAAAATAAAATAAAATCTTACGTAGCGCCGCATCTCTCGCGTTACTACATATGCTTATACAAAAAAAATCATTCACTCTCTTTAAAATCACTGGTGTTTAATTTACCTTCTCATGTACTACAACAAAACAATGTATTAATAAACATTATATATGTCGCCGCAAAATAATAAATATTGATTTTATTACTTATTTTAAACATAATTATTTACTATACAAATTTATACATCATCTACAAGCTCTAAAGCTCTATGTTTGTAATGTTAACTCTTATTTAAAGTAATTCAAGTTCTAAAATGTAGGTTTACAGATGGCGCTCATTGTAACCATGATGTAGCTACTTCCTTTTTATTCCTTTTAGATTATAAAATGATTTATCACCGTAATAAAATGATAAACATGAATTTTAACCATATTACATTTTCCATTGATTATTTAAGGCCTAAACTTTTAATACTTGATTATTTCCTTTTACTTCAGTTTCACATTACAACCGTATAGATGTCGCGCATCTCAATTATGTGGGAGCGACATCCTTTCGATGTAAAATAATTCCTTGACTATAAAATGATTATCAATATTCATAAATAATTATGTAAACTCTCATACGCGTAATTTAAGATTTTATTATAAGATGTTGCATTAGAATAGCTATTTTAAAGTGTTTAGTTTACTTTGTTTATATTGAACCAATCGGAGCGCTTGATTGGTTGACCAATCAGCGCGATTACAGAATTTTCTTGTAGAAGGCTTTTGTTGAGCTGAGGATTCCGTAATTCGCCTTCGTATGGAAAAGTTCTATAAAAACTACTAAGTGTTTAAAGCAGTGTTTAAAGCAGTGTTTAAAATCAGTGTTTGAATTAAGTGTTTGAAATAAGTGTTTAAAATACAAGTGTTACAGAAATTAATTGTGTTTAATTTATTAAGTAATTATTTATTACAAAGTTGAGGATTTAAAGTAAACGATGGACCTCACAAACAATAGAGATGTCGACCTCTTCTCAATAGATTGCGCTAGTGCTGCAATCCGAAATAATGCTGAGGAATTCATCTATTTCCGACATCAGAAGTGGTATCGTCCTACGTTGTATAGCCGCAAGTGCAAAGGAGTATTTGAACTTGGTGAGTTCTTTCCATATTTGTTTGATTTTGGTTTTACTTTGCTAATTCCGAAGAGTAATGTAACAAACTATAATTTGTGTTGCTTTTGGTTGCGTATTCTGGTACCCTACGACAAAAACGCACCACAGTGTACCACAAAAAATAAACCACTAATTGAAAATCAATTTTATAATACTAAGGTACACAGATACCTATCTCAAAAAGGGCTTACGATTGTTTCAGACAAATCTACGAGGTCCTACGAGAATCTTAGCTCACATAGCAGAGATGTTGATGTGGCTGAAGAAACAAAACCAAATCAACAGCAGTCTGCCAGAGATTTACAATGGTTAAAAATAGAGCAACGCCGCGATGGTTCATTACGAGCCAAGATTGACTCCATTCACAGAGGAGAGTCGGTTGAAGGATTTCTTGTTGAAGACGACCTGCTGAAACACGTACGCAAAGATGAGCTTTAGGAACCCAGAAACTCGTTGTACCAAAAACGTTTCAATGGAGTTTGATAAATACCTTCCATTCGAGTCTCAAACATCCTGGCTGGGATAAAACTTTAGCGAAGATAAGAGACATACTGGTTTGAAAGAATGAACACTGTGGTTCAACAATTTGTAGACAATTGTATTGTTTGTACGACTTCCAAAAATTCATCAGGCGCTATTCAAGCACAATTGCACCCAATAGCGAAGCCTACGAATCCATTTGAAATGATCCACATGGATATGACTGGGAAACTCGGAACACCGACCGACAGAGTATGTGATAGTGACCGTCAATGCTTATACCAAATTCGTTCTGTTGCATCACGCAAACGATAAAAGTCAGCACAGCACCCTTGGAGCTCTTAAAAATGCTGTTCATTTATTTGGAACTCTGAAAATCGTTATTGCAGACGGTGGACGCGAATTTCTTGGAGTGTTTAAGGAATACTGTGAAAGATACGGTATAGAAATTCATTCAATAGCTCCTGGTGTTAGTAGAGCGAATGGGCAAGTAGAAAGAATAATGGGAACTCTAAAGAACGCATTAACCATGATCAAAAATTACGAAACAGTTGACTGGCATACGGCACTCGATAGTTTACAACTTTCACTCAACTGTACCATGCATTCAACGACTGGCGTCGCACCTCTGACATTATTAACAAAACGACAACACTGCGTTCCACCGGAATTGTTAAACCTAGTGCAACTTGATAACATGACGATTGATTTTGAGACATTGGAACAACACGTAAAACGTAGAATGACCGAAGCAGCAATTAGAGAGAAGAAACGATTTGATTCGAAGAAAGCCAAGATACACAAATTCGAAAGAGGCGAATTCGTCTTAATGAAGAACAATCCTCGTAACCAAACTTCGTTGGACTTGAAATTTAGTGCGCCCTACGAGATTCACAAAGTGCTGGAAAACGACCGCTACTTCATTAAACCGGTAGTAGGAAGAGGACGGCCACGAAAAGTGGCCCATGACCAACTACGACGAGTGCCACAACCTGGTGAGCAAGCATCCATGTCGCCGGACGACCTATTATCAGACAGCGAGCATCCGACACCGGACAGCGAACAGCCGCCACTGGACAGCGAGCATCCGTCATCGGACAGCGAGCACCTGTCACCGGACAGCGAACAGCCGCCACTGGACAGCGAGTATCCGTCATCGGACAGCGAGCACCCGTCACCGGACAGCGAACAGCCGTCGTCTGACGTCTCGCCTAACGCCCGACGCCTAGGTAATACCCTGTAGCTTTGCATTATAATGATCAATTTTTAAAGATTCAAATAGTGAAAATTTACAAAATTATATGAGCGAAATCAAATAACTCCTGTTACACTAAGTGCCACTAACACCTAAGCCGTGGAGGCAAATATAACACAAAGCAAGACATGACATCACACCAATGAAATGAAGTCGTGGAGACTCAATATCTCTCATGTTATCCCGCTGGGACCACGGCGTTCAGGACCGCTCAGAACCTGGCTCCTATGTCCTATCGAAACAAAGCCTTCGTGCCTGTCACGGAGCAATGGTCCTAAACTCCTCACCTTATTTTTCCATCAAATCAAAGACTTTGTGTCTACCACAGAGCGGTGTTCCTGATCCCATCCTAACTTCCCGTCAAATCAAAGACTTTGTGTCTATCACAGAGCATTTCCGTCACGTGAGAAAGAAACAAAACTATACACCTGTATATAAACATACTAACATTATGTGTGGCACTAGTTTGTTAACATTCTTATTTAGTTTCCTAATCCTGGAAACTACTTCTATGTCTATATGTTTATGCAAAACTACTGGGTGACGAAAGGCCGGCTGGTGCAGAGCGCGCACCGCCGATCAGAATGGCCGTGTCGCCGCAAAATAATAAATATTGATTTTATTACTTATTTTAAACATAATTATTTACTATACAAATTTATACATCATCTACAAGCTCTAAAGCTCTATGTTTGTAATGTTAACTCTTATTTAAAGTAATTCAAGTTCTAAAATGTAGGTTTACAGATGGCGCTCATTGTAACCATGATGTAGCTACTTCCTTTTTATTCCTTTTAGATTATAAAATGATTTATCACCGTAATAAAATGATAAACATGAATTTTAACCATATTACATTTTCCATTGATTATTTAAGGCCTAAACTTTTAATACTTGATTATTTCCTTTTACTTCAGTTTCACATTACAACCGTATAGATGTCGCGCATCTCAATTATGTGGGAGCGACATCCTTTCGATGTAAAATAATTCCTTGACTATAAAATGATTATCAATATTCATAAATAATTATGTAAACTCTCATACGCGTAATTTAAGATTTTATTATAAGATGTTGCATTAGAATAGCTATTTTAAAGTGTTTAGTTTACTTTGTTTATATTGAACCAATCGGAGCGCTTGATTGGTTGACCAATCAGCGCGATTACAGAATTTTCTTGTAGAAGGCTTTTGTTGAGCTGAGGATTCCGTAATTCGCCTTCGTATGGAAAAGTTCTATAAAAACTACTAAGTGTTTAAAGCAGTGTTTAAAGCAGTGTTTAAAGCAGTGTTTAAAGCAGTGTTTAAAGCAGTGTTTAAAGCAGTGTTTAAAGCAGTGTTTAAAGCAGTGTTTAAAGCAGTGTTTAAAGCAGTGTTTAAAGCAGTGTTTAAAATCAGTGTTTGAATTAAGTGTTTGAAATAAGTGTTTGAAATAAGTGTTTGAAATAAGTGTTTAAAATACAAGTGTTACAGAAATTAATTGTGTTTAATTTATTAAGTAATTATTTATTACAAAGTTGAGGATTTAAAGTAAACGATGGACCTCACAAACAATAGAGATGTCGACCTCTTCTCAATAGATTGCGCTAGTGCTGCAATCCGAAATAATGCTGAGGAATTCATCTATTTCCGACATCAGAAGTGGTATCGTTCTACGTTGTATAGCCGCAAGTGCAAAGGAGTATTTGAACTTGGTGAGTTCTTTCCATATTTGTTTGATTTTGGTTTTACTTTGCTAATTCCGAAGAGTAATGTAACAAACTATAATTTGTGTTGCTTTTGGTTGCGTATTCTGGTACCCTACGACAAAAACGCACCACAGTGTACCACAAAAAATAAACCACTAATTGAAAATAAATTTTATAATACTAAGGTACACAGATACCTATCTCAAAAAGGGCTTACGATTGTTTCAGACAAATCTACGAGGTCCTACGAGAATCTTAGCTCACATAGCAGAGATGTTGATGTGGCTGAAGAAACAAAACCAAATCAACAGCAGTCTGCCAGAGATTTACAATGGTTAAAAATAGAGCAACGCCGCGATGGTTCATTACGAGCCAAGATTGACTCCATTCACAGAGGAGAGTCGGTTGAAGGATTTCTTGTTGAAGACGACCTGCTGAAACACGTACGCAAAGATGAGCTTTAGGAACCCAGAAACTCGTTGTACCAAAAACGTTTCAATGGAGTTTGATAAATACCTTCCATTCGAGTCTCAAACATCCTGGCTGGGATAAAACTTTAGCGAAGATAAGAGACATACTGGTTTGAAAGAATGAACACTGTGGTTCAACAATTTGTAGACAATTGTATTGTTTGTACGACTTCCAAAAATTCATCAGGCGCTATTCAAGCACAATTGCACCCAATAGCGAAGCCTACGAATCCATTTGAAATGATCCACATGGATATGACTGGGAAACTCGGAACACCGACCGACAGAGTATGTGATAGTGACCGTCAATGCTTATACCAAATTCGTTCTGTTGCATCACGCAAACGATAAAAGTCAGCACAGCACCCTTGGAGCTCTTAAAAATGCTGTTCATTTATTTGGAACTCTGAAAATCGTTATTGCAGACGGTGGACGCGAATTTCTTGGAGTGTTTAAGGAATACTGTGAAAGATACGGTATAGAAATTCATTCAATAGCTCCTGGTGTTAGTAGAGCGAATGGGCAAGTAGAAAGAATAATGGGAACTCTAAAGAACGCATTAACCATGATCAAAAATTACGAAACAGTTGACTGGCATACGGCACTCGATAGTTTACAACTTTCACTCAACTGTACCATGCATTCAACGACTGGCGTCGCACCTCTGACATTATTAACAAAACGACAACACTGCGTTCCACCGGAATTGTTAAACCTAGTGCAACTTGATAACATGACGATTGATTTTGAGACATTGGAACAACACGTAAAACGTAGAATGACCGAAGCAGCAATTAGAGAGAAGAAACGATTTGATTCGAAGAAAGCCAAGATACACAAATTCGAAAGAGGCGAATTCGTCTTAATGAAGAACAATCCTCGTAACCAAACTTCGTTGGACTTGAAATTTAGTGCGCCCTACGAGATTCACAAAGTGCTGGAAAACGACCGCTACTTCATTAAACCGGTAGTAGGAAGAGGACGGCCACGAAAAGTGGCCCATGACCAACTACGACGAGTGCCACAACCTGGTGAGCAAGCATCCGTGTCGCCGGACGACCTATTATCAGACAGCGAGCATCCGACACCGGACAGCGAACAGCCGCCACTGGACAGCGAGCATCCGTCATCGGACAGCGAGCACCTGTCACCGGACAGCGAACAGCCGCCACTGGACAGCGAGTATCCGTCATCGGACAGCGAGCACCCGTCACCGGACAGCGAACAGCCGTCGTCTGACGTCTCGCCTAACGCCCGACGCCTAGGTAATACCCTGTAGCTTTGCATTATAATGATCAATTTTTAAAGATTCAAATAGTGAAAATTTACAAAATTATATGAGCGAAATCAAATAACTCCTGTTACACTAAGTGCCACTAACACCTAAGCCGTGGAGGCAAATATAACACAAAGCAAGACATGACATCACACCAATGAAATGAAGTCGTGGAGACTCAATATCTCTCATGTTATCCCGCTGGGACCACGGCGTTCAGGACCGCTCAGAACCTGGCTCCTATGTCCTATCGAAACAAAGCCTTCGTGCCTGTCACGGAGCAATGGTCCTAAACTCCTCACCTTATTTTTCCATCAAATCAAAGACTTTGTGTCTACCACAGAGCGGTGTTCCTGATCCCATCCTAACTTCCCGTCAAATCAAAGACTTTGTGTCTATCACAGAGCATTTCCGTCACGTGAGAAAGAAACAAAACTATACACCTGTATATAAACATACTAACATTATGTGTGGCACTAGTTTGTTAACATTCTTATTTAGTTTCCTAATCCTGGAAACTACTTCTATGTCTATATGTTTATGCAAAACTACTGGGTGACGAAAGGCCGGCTGGTGCAGAGCGCGCACCGCCGATCAGAATGGCCGTGTCGCCGCAAAATAATAAATATTGATTTTATTACTTATTTTAAACATAATTATTTACTATACAAATTTATACATCATCTACAAGCTCTAAAGCTCTATGTTTGTAATGTTAACTCTTATTTAAAGTAATTCAAGTTCTAAAATGTAGGTTTACAGATGGCGCTCAATGTAACCATGATGTAGCTACTTCCTTTTTATTCCTTTTAGATTATAAAATGATTTATCACCGTAATAAAATGATAAACATGAATTTTAACCATATTACATTTTCCATTGATTATTTAAGGCCTAAACTTTTAATACTTGATTATTTCCTTTTACTTCAGTTTCACATTACAACCGTATAGATGTCGCGCATCTCAATTATGTGGGAGCGACATCCTTTCGATGTAAAATAATTCCTTGACTATAAAATGATTATCAATATTCATAAATAATTATGTAAACTCTCATACGCGTAATTTAAGATTTTATTATAAGATGTTGCATTAGAATAGCTATTTTAAAGTGTTTAGTTTACTTTGTTTATATTGAACCAATCGGAGCGCTTGATTGGTTGACCAATCAGCGCGATTACAGAATTTTCTTGTAGAAGGCTTTTGTTGAGCTGAGGATTCCGTAATTCGCCTTCGTATGGAAAAGTTCTATAAAAACTACTAAGTGTTTAAAGCAGTGTTTAAAGCAGTGTTTAAAGCAGTGTTTAAAGCAGTGTTTAAAGCAGTGTTTAAAGCAGTGTTTAAAGCAGTGTTTAAAGCAGTGTTTAAAGCAGTGTTTAAAGCAGTGTTTAAAATCAGTGTTTGAATTAAGTGTTTGAAATAAGTGTTTAAAATACAAGTGTTACAGAAATTAATTGTGTTTAATTTATTAAGTAATTATTTATTACAAAGTTGAGGATTTAAAGTAAACGATGGACCTCACAAACAATAGAGATGTCGACCTCTTCTCAATAGATTGCGCTAGTGCTGCAATCCGAAATAATGCTGAGGAATTCATCTATTTCCGACATATACATATGATGACAATCACTTCTCGCTTATTACTTATAAAATATTCATAAAATTAAATATTGATCTCAACGTTTATATTAAAATTCAGTGTGCTGGTTAAGCCAGTATTTCTTTATAATGTCAGATCCCTTTTCTGCAATCATGACGGTAGGCGCATTAGTATTACCCCTGACTATAGTAGGCATCACACTAGCATCTATCACCCTCAGTCTCTCTACTTTTCTTACTTTTAATTCTGGATCTACAACCGCTTTTTGGTCGCTGTCGGGACCCATTTTGGCCGTACATGTAGGGTGATAGAGCGAAAATGTTATTTCTCTCGCTATGCACTCTAAGAACTCATCGGTATTCTTATCAAGACCTTTACAAGCTTCCAGTTCCATCCATTCAAGTTGAAATCCTGCTTCTTTGAAAGTTTTGGTTTCGCCAAGTTTCAAACTATACTGCTTCATTGATCTCAAAACTGTTTGTAAATCTTCTGGGTCATCAAAGTAGTTGGCATAAATCAGCGGATGTTCGTGAGGATTTTTGCTTTTTAATATTATACGACCTTTCGATTTTGGCCTAAGCAAAACGTTGTAAACTATCAGTGTGAATTTGTTCTCATTCATTTTGTGGAATTTTTGCACAATTTCATCGGTTAAGCCGTGTAATCTGAATGAGTCCAGTAAGTTGTAAATACTCGGAGGGAAAACAACATAATGACCCTGCATGTCGGGAGAGCTGGCGCTCGGATCTGTAGTATTATAAAATGAGATCACTTTATGTGGACTTAAATCAGATAATGGCCCTCGTTGATATAAAATGTATTCAGCTAATGCACCGATTATGTTGGGCAAAGAATTCATATTTTTATCGCCAGGTAGGGTATAAAATATGGGGACGAAAAGATGGTCCTGTAAATTTTCGCCAACAGCTAAATCGGCTTTAACTTCAATATTCATATCTTCTAAATGTTTTCGCGGCCCTATGCCGGACAGTAATAACAGCTGAGGTGTGTTTATAGCACCACCTGATAAAATAAGTTCCTTCCTCACGTTAACCACAATATCCGTTCCGTTTTGGTTTATTAGTACACCACTTACAACATTAGTTCCTGGTTTGAATAAAATCTTAGTAGCAAGTGCATTTTTGATGACATGTAGATTTTTTCTATCCTTGATCGGTTTCAAAAATGCCCTCGCAGTACTTAATCTCATACCATCTTTAATATTAGTAAGCGATCTAGTAATTCCCATTTGGTCCGCACTATTGACTTCACTCAAATTCTTCAGTCCCAATTCTACATTACCTTTGATGACAATGTCTTCAAATATATTATGGTCTTTATCTTGTTCTACGTGGTAGTAACCGTCAGTGCCGTGGTATTTAGCATTTTCTTCGGTGATTTCACCGGCAAATGCTTCACTTTTACGGAAGTAAGGTAAGACCTCATCATAACTCCATCCTGTATTTCCGTCAGCTGCCCATTCATCGTAGTCTAGTTTGTTTCCTCGGACGTTGAACATTCCGTTGATGCTGCTACAGCCTCCCAGAACTTTTCCCCGAGGCCAGGCGCAGCCTTTGCTCTTGTAACCTCTGCAGGCACCCTCTTGCGGTTGTGTTTTGTAACCCCAGTCTTCCGGACTGTCTAAGTTATTGTAAAACAGTTGAGGCATCTGAAAATTTGCGAATTAATTATATTAAATGATATAAAATTGATTAAAAAGATTCTATTGTTGGTATTTTCGACAGTAATGAACGATTAACAAAATTAACTACACAAATTAAAGTCAAGTAGGAATAAAATGTTGTGTTTACAAGCTAAATGTATTATTAAATACTGTGTACTATCACCACTGTCGTAAAACTTGTTATATACAATAAGCATGCAAGGTCTTAACCTACAGATAATAATTAAAGTGTTCTACAAGATTATTATTGATAAGTGTAGGTACTCTCGGGGCTATTTGCGAAATATTTTCTGATTATGTAGGTTATATCAAGATTGCTACCGAAAACGAAGCCGGGTCGTAGTTTAAGTGACTACAAACACAATGCAACTAAAAACACAAGGAAACACGTCAATGCTTTTTGTTACATACCATACCATAGAGTTGCATACCATAGAGTCTGTAAAAATAAAAGGTGTTCACTATTATTTTAGTAAAAACAGTTTAGTATTAATTAGTTTTTTTTAATTAGTTTTTTTTAATTAGTTTAGTATTTACCACCCAAATACGACGATAGAGAAAAAAAAACGCTTTTTGGTCAATTCTTTAGTTCTTGTCATTGTGTCTGAAGTTACTAAAACTACCACCCGACTTCGTTTTCGGTAGCAGTCTACAATCTACCTTTCTTATGGCATAGATATACCTTTGCTAACAAGTATGATAAAGATTAATGATCACCTCAGTGCCTAAAGTAGGGTTCCCTCCAGCTTCGACGAGCAACACTTTCCAGTCAGCTATTTCAGTGAGACGATTGGCAATCACTGAACCGGCACTACCCGCCCCGACCACTACGAAGTCATAGTTAGGATCTGAAAGGTTATTAAGATCAACATTAATATCTATTGTAGCGACTTTACCTGGAACACATGGAAAGTTAAAACATGTTGTATTATTTATTAATTTTATTTCCCTTTATTTCATTTGTTTAACATTTTTATATTTACATATGACCTAATAATCAAAGACATATAAAATTATAGTTTAAAAAACTAAAAAAACACGCTTTCATAAAGTTCAAACTAAAAAGTAAAAAATAATTGATAATGAGTTTAAGATTAGAAAATGGAGTAAAATACATACATTTTATTGTTACAAAGCGTGGGTTGCTGTAGGATAAGTAATTGTTGTCAACACCCCCAGCCTAGCCCAGTCCTAGTCAGCAAAATATTATCATTTCACGTGTTGTTTAATTTATATTTAAACTCAATTAATGTTATTGCCGTGTTTTACTTTTTTCCGTCCTGTTATATTCCGTCCAGTCCCGTCTCATTCTGTTCCATGAAAACATGTAATTTTGCCCTTACCTTTTCCTTACTATTGAGTTTAAAAAGGTACCTAATAAATTAATATGTGATTTCCTACCAGACCTTATCTCTTTAAATCAAACAATATCAATTTAAAAAATATATAACTTCATACTTGTGCAAATTACCCCCAATAGCTCAAATGGTAAAAAGAGAAAGTCCCAACTGAGTAAAAACCAGATCAATATTACTGTTTTCCCGGTAAACACATTTAGCCTGTTAAAACCGGATATGCACAGGATCAATCCAATTCGTGATATATTTGCGTGGATCACTATGTAGAGTTTTCATTCATTATGGTCGGTGGTAGCTATGAAGTCGGTAAGTTGTAAATCTTCCATCAGTGCTAGCTTTAATATTGGCAACTAGTGAACCCGGGTGCAGATACTTTTTAGTTCCAGTCCAGTTTAGAAACATTAAAACTATTTCCCGTGTAAACTTTTTGTCAATATTTAATCTTAACGTACTATATTATACTTCCCATCCTTTTCCTTTGAGTTTGAAAGAATCGAATACATTTCAATTCCGTGGACGTCCTACGGTAACATGTCATTTTGTCGAGATTAAAAGTAGCCTATGTGTTAATCCTGGTTGTCTACCTCTATACCAAATTTCATCAAAATTATCAAGTGGTTTGAGCGTGACGAGGTAACAAACACACAACTTTTCGCATTTATAATTTCGCATAAATAATATTAATAGGATTACTAAAAATCATCAAGGTTAATTGTATTTGCACATAATAATAAACTCCATATTTCTTTTGTATATTTTTTATGTTTATAGCATGGCTGTCAAGTTTTCAGATACAATTAATTAACTTATTTGTTACATAACAGTGATTAATAATATGTTTATCTATGTATGTTTTATCACCTTTGAGATTAACTTGTCTTAGGTCATCACTACTCAGGAATTCATACGTTACAATAACAAAAATAATTTAACATGAAACGTTACTTTTTGTTTAAGTCATGTACCTATTATATATTTTGATAGCTGTTTTTATAACATTTGGATAATTTCATTTTGATATCACACTAGAGGGGACACTGCAAACAAAATGTTTACAGCAGAAATGAAGGTACAATACCGCTTCTTATGTTTCTGTCTCTATCACTCCTACGCAGTAACATCATCTTCGCTCTCGCTTCATTGGGTTCCTTGTACCAACAAAACGCGCAGAGATTTTGTTCCCGATGTCCGCTCTAGTATAATACCTCAACTCGATAATTTATAAAGTTTTTACAAAGTCAACAAAATACAAATCCGCATTCGTATAAGAAATCGCACAAAGTCTTTTTTTTTACTGAAAGCAAGCTTTGGGTAATTCAATCCACAATCAGTGGTGGATTGTTGTCTACCTTAATCTCTTTTTTACATTCCGAAATAAGAAGCATGTGATATCATTAGTGGTCCGGTTAGGCAGGTCCAACTTCGAGAGAGAGGTCAATCGGCGAATCCAACTCGGTTGGGCAGCGTTCGGGAAACTTCGCGACGTCTTCTCGTCCAAAATACCTCAGTGCCTAAAATCGAAAGTCTTCGATAGTTGTGTGTTACCAGTGATGACATACGGCACCGAGACGTGGCCTCTCACTGTGGGCCTCATTAAAAGGCTCAAAGTCACTCAACGAGCCATGGAGCGGGCTATGCTCGGTGTTTCCCTACGAGATCGAATCAGAAATGAGGAGATCCGTAGGAGAACCAAGGTTACCGACATAGCCCATAGGATTGGCAAGTTGAAGTGGCAGTGGGCCGGGCACATAGCTCGTAGAACCGATGGCCGTTGGGGCCGAAAGGTTCTCGAGTGGAGGCCACGTACAGGCAAGCGAAGTGTCGGACGCCCGCCTACAAGGTGGACGGACGATCTGACTAAGGTCGCAGGAAGTCGCTGGATGCAGGCCGCTTCCAACAGGTCATTGTGGAGATCATTGGGGGAGGCCTATGTTCAGCAGTGGACTTCCTGTGGCTGATATGATGATGGTGATGATGATGATGATGATATCATTAGTAATATGTTTGTTTTTGTTGCAGGTACTGTGATCAATAAAGCATATACATATAAGGCCGTATTAACGAATTGTGAAGGTACTGTACAAAGAACGTCTTCGACTACATATTTTAAATTCAAAAACATCGATCTTTGCTATTTATTGCAAGGAATTCTATAGTTATTTAATATAAACTACATTGCTACGATAATTTTTATTGTCTGGCAAGTAGCAATTATTTTTTCTTTACCCAATTACCCTGATTTGTTCAAATAACGTTCGAATATGTATTATTGATTACTATTGCTGTTAAAGCTTATCTTCGGTTTAATAGCACTTCAATGGTGGTAGGTCTCTCATAAGTGAGAGGACGCCTGGATAGGTACCAACACAATATCTGTTTCTCCCGCCAAAATTTAGTTTAAATATTGTGGCCAGAGTAACTAGCGGACATATTGAGACTTAAAATCTATATCTATATCTCAGGATGGCGAGCGCAGTTGAATCATGAATACCACGCATTGCTTTGTATTTCGTCGTGTTGTTTGGTTTTGCTACTGTCCATGAGACCCGTATCGCTTACCATCAGGCGAATGGTATGCTCGTCTCGCCATTCAGAGCAATACAAAGAACTTCGACAGTCATAAGTGTAGCGTGAAGTGCGAAAGCAGAAATGATAAGAATTTTAAGCAGTCGCTGGATGTAGACCGCTTTTAACATACCACTACGTACTATATTTTTGGAGCAGGTTTATTTGCAGCAGTGTTATTTCTTATATAATCTTCATCATCGCAGCCACAGGTAGTCCATTGTTGAACACAGGCCTCCCCCACATAACCACAAAGCTAAAGATAATGACAGTAATTCGTCGCATTAAAACTCCATTACGATTCAGATACTTGCGTGCTAGTTATTATTACACATCTAATAAAAACTAATTTTGCTTATTTCGTGGTTTTGGTTATTTTTTTAACTTCCTGCACTTCGCCGCTTTCATGGTCATGGAGCCAGACGTCATAGTCCAATAATTCAGAGTTGCTGCCTGTACTATACTGTATCATTCCATTAACGTTGCAGGGAACTGGCTTCCTCTACAATCAAGAGTCCGATTGAGAGGAGTAAGCCCATATAATCCACCACGCTGGCCTAGTGCGAGTTGGTGGATTTCACTCCATAGAATTTCTTACAAATCGCTATGGTATACAGGTTTCTTCACCATGGTTTCCTTTTCAAATTCCATTCCTAAATCGGTACGTGCTTTTGTGAAACCAATGGTATTTTTAAAGGTTTGGGTGTTGTTCGACCGGAAATTGTCTCGTAGTTTATTACTGCTTCGATCTTACTGAAGGGCCGTATTTAAATGAGTGACTATTGTACTACTTGCCTTGAATCACCGCTTGCGTGGCATCAGGAGGCCACAGATGGTCTCCAGATATGGCGCATTGTGCGGCAAAGAAGCTGGTCAGGGCTTGCATCACCACCGGACCAGCCACGCGGTAGCTGTCCACTATGGTGGACGTGATGTTCGGGTCGCACGCCCACAACATAATCTGGAAATTTAAAAAATAATAATCAGGTGAGGACATAACCTAAAACCCTTCGTAACGAAATTCTCGATGCGACTAGACGCTCGCTATGCTTAGCAGTGGACGATTATGGGCTGTTTAAAAATTGATACAATAGATGCTTATTGTAAAGATTGTACATGAGACTGGTGTCTGATTTAGATATGGCCGGTATTTCAGGATCTTCTACCCATCGAGGTTACAGCATGTAAATACATTTCCAGGCAAAGTGATATTGGATTTTTCTATTCATTATCAGCCCGGAGTAAGGAATTTGGGCCCTATATGGCGATAGGGTCGCCCCCTTTCACATCATGTGGCCTAACATTCAAGGCGAATAGTGGGTGTCCTGGCATCTCTGCCAACCCTATCTGGGAAGAAAGCGTGAGTTTATATACATATGTATGTATTTGTGTAATAGTGTAAACGTATACAAAGTTCAACGAGTTCTGGCTATATTGATAATTGAATGGGAATATGGCAGTATGCAATTTACATTATTGGCTTACGTAAAGTGTGGTTGATAGTACTTAAATTAACATTATCACTGAAGCAACTGTCTGTATCAGCCCATATACGTCCCACTGCAGGGCACGGGCCTACTCTACAATAGAGAATACGATTGAGAGTGGTTAGGCCATATAGTCCACCACGCTGGCCTAGTGCGGGTTGGCGGACTTGCATACCATTGAAATTGTTATAAATCGCTACGGTATGCAGGTTTCCTCACGATGTTTTCCTTCACCGTTTTAGTGCGACTTGTTGAACTTGTTGATACTTATTCATACAGTAATTATATAACCTATTATTATTATCACGCAAACGTTCCCTGGTATGACCAACTGGTCCTCATACTAATAATAATGTAATTATTATAATTGTGTCACGTTTGTAGTGGATAATTTAAGGGGCAAGTAAGGTTAGGTTATAACACATCAGTGCCAGCAAGATTAGCAAAATTGTTGGTGTAATAGGGATGTGTCAAAGGTATATTGTTAACAGTACATATTAAATAGTTCCTGAAAAATATCTCTTATAAATACGTAAATTCGGAGACAGCATCAAAATTGGTTATTAAATTACTGAAATATTAATTTTCTAAAGGTATGTCGAGACTACGACAGAAATGTCCGAAATTGTTGTTGTACTGTTTACACTTTTGATTTTTTGTGTCTTAGTGGTGTCTATTTGTAAGTGTTAAAAAATACTTATGGTGCGATACAATGACGAATTATAAACACAGTGATAATAATTATAGGCATATTTTTATGCTAGTTGTGATAAAAACAGGTACCCCCATTCAGCTTCTTGCTGCAGTATAGCCTAAGTAGTACCACAGCGCTGGTTTTTATGCTAGCTTTGACTGACGATATTAATTAAAAAGGTTATAAAACACTTCAGCTCGTGTAGTTTATTACCGCGTTTTATACATTTTTATTAGCTTGTGATCTTTTAATGCCAATTGATCGCTAACTCCAATGCCCTTTAAAACCAACCACGACGATGTTAATTTACATGTAGTACCTACTGTCGAAGTGCGTGGTGGCCTGTTGGTAAACGGACTAGACGCGGCTGCCAACATGTTCACGGTGGTCGCTGGTTCGAATCCCAGTCCATACCTCTGACTTTTCGGAGTCATGTGTGTATTGATAGTCAATCACCAAGCACTAAAACGGTGAAGGAAAACATCGTGAGGAAACCTGCATACCATAGCGATTTATAAGATTTTTTGTGGTATGTAATTCCGCCAACCCGCACTAGGCCAGCGTGGTGGACTATATGGCCTAACCACTCTTAATAGCACTCCCCTTTGTACAGGAGGCCCGTGCCCTGCAGGGGGACGGCTGGTACAGAATATTAACCAAAATGCAAGAAGATAACCAATGAGTTTATATTTAACGCTCTTGTTGCTAAGAAAAATCTAGATCATAATAATTATTATTCCTTTGTTAATTAAACAGTTTCGGACGCAACATTAAATTAATATGAAAAATAAATAATAGGCACATGCGCATAAGAACAAAAGGCTATAATAATAATTCTCATCGCAATTTTAAAAGAATTGACTATATATAAAAACTGGAATATATAATAATTTTATAATGCATTATAGTTTTTACACTGTAGTTTGCAGATAAAAAGTCACGATAAAATTAAATTAAGTATTTCATTTTATCATCTTTCTTAATAAGCTCAATCAGGAACTATTTTTAACATTATAAGTAATAATAATGATAATAACACCCAACAGTCACATACATAAGTGGGTGAAACTTGCGGAGATTTGAAGTAAAATTTAAAATACTTAATAACTATAATAATGTTATATATAAATAATTGATGTGCCGTCTAAATGTACTCATTTTTCCCATTTTTTCTTAATAATTATGAGCTAAATTAAATATGAATAAACTTCAAATGTAGCTTTCTGGATTCATGTGTGTATTGATAGTCAATCACTACGCACTATAATGATGAAGGAAAATATCGTGAGAAATCATGCATAACATAGCGATTTGTAAGAATTTATATGGTTTGTAAAGTCCGCCAACCCGAAGTAGGCCAGTGTGGTGGACTATATGGCCTAACCACTCTTAATCGTACTCTCGATTGTAGAGGAGGCCCGTGCCCTAACGTGGGTAGTATGAGGGGTTGTACAGTTAAATGTAGCTGACATAAAGAGGCTCGAATGGAGGCCACGTAGCGGAAAGCGCAGCGTAGGACGTCCACCCACAAGATGGTCCGACGACCTGGTAAAGGTCGCGGGACGTCGCTGGATGCAGGCTGCCTCCAACAGGTCTCTGTGGAAATCATTGGGGGAGGCCTATGTTCAGCAGTGGACTTCCTTTGGCTGATGGATGGATGGATGGATGGACATAAAGAGACGACAGAATTCTACCTAGACTAGTCGAACTACGACTAGCCTAGACTAGATGTCTGAAGGATTGACATTGAAATGAAGTGCGTATATTGATAACATTATTGTTATTTGAAGTAGATTTATTGATAGTGGCGACATTGCACCTGATGGTAAGCGCAAATGCCGCCCAGGCAGAGTATCCATTGGCATCGGACGGCAGTCCAATGCCAATGGAAACAATTATGCCAGCCTGCTAAGGTGCCTCTTCACACTACGGCGGAAGGACCCAGGATTGTAGGAAGGAGGGAACACGTGAGACGGCAAACAATTCCACAGCCTGACGGTGCGGCACAAAAAGAATTTAAGAACCGTTGGGTTCGCGCCGGGATGATGTGGACCGTCGAGCTATGGCTTCGCAAGCCAGCTCGCGTGGTTCTGGTTAGGAATGGAGAGGAGGGGATCAAGTTGAACAATTCCTCAGAGTACTCACCGTGATACAGGCGGTAAGAAAGAAAGAAAGAAATATTTATTTATTGCTAGCACAATAACAAAATAAATTACAAAAAATAAAAACCAAAAGAATACAAAACAAAAAACGAATTACAATAAGAACAAAATTATAAATATAAAATTAATTATTCTGAATTATAAATATTGCGCCAGCAATGGAACCTCCCATTCAGCTTTCTGCTGCAGTACTGCATATGCAATACTACAACGCTGATTTTCAATGGGAGGCCCAAGAGACGTGCGGACGATCAGTCGGAGTTACTTATTTAATAGACAGAAACTTTAATAGTAAAAAATACAATAAACAAACAACATGACAATTCAAAATAAACCTAAAACAAGCAAAAAATATTTAAAAAAGAAACAAAGAACTATTCTATTACATCACAGCTTCGTTGTATCCGTGGTTGTGTGCGTGGGTATGTGGTTGTATACCTATGTAAGTATGGCTCGCCATATCGAGCAAAACAGGAAAATAAAAATAAAAATATACATTTATTTAAATTCCATAGTGCTTTGTACAGTATCTCGGTCAGAGGCGCGACGCGACGCATGCACCTGCCATCATTTATGTGTACCGAGCTGTTCTACAAGATATTGTACCTACCCATGAAATAAAAAACAAATTAACAATATTTTGAACCACATTACAAATGGTGGTGTTATGGGTACGTAACTGGAATGTAGGTGAGGTGAGAAAAGGATGTAAAACTGTGTCCCTCGCCAATCTAAAATAATATTATGTGGAAATACTGGCTATAAGTTTGTCATAGGCGGTGTTATTAATCATGGTTTGTATGGAAACTAATTAACCATGCCAACCCTCTTGTTCTTGTCTTGTAATGTTAAAATGGTCGCCTCTCCTCGATCCCGCGCCTCAAGGATATTACCCACAACAAACGGTAGAACACGCTTAGAGAGGCGACATCAGGTACTGGGCGGATCCATCCCAGAGGTGCGAACAGTACTCCATACCCGGCCGGACCTGCGCTTTATACAAGCGATAAAGCTGACCGGGCGTGAAGAATCGACGCACCCTGTTCAGGACTCCAACCCTGCGTGATGTGGCAGATATTACGCCCTTGATGTGATTCCTTGGATTGAGATCACAGCGGATATCCACACCAAGGATACTCAGGTCATTCCGCACTGAGAGGGGAAAACCCTGAAGAATGGGGAGGGGAGAGAAGGGGGATTTTTGCACGTGAACGCACACACCTGGGATTTCTTGGCATTGAACTCAACCATATTTCTGGAACCCCATGTAGAAATGAGATCCGGTTAAGCTCAATGACAAGATCTTCGCGTCCCTTCACAGTTTCGACGGCAACCTGGAGGCCCGCAGTGGTATCGCCCATGAACCGTGCTGTCATCTGCATAGCAATGAATGTTGCCAAGCGACAACATGTCATTGATATGCAGAATAAACAAGGTGGGCGACAGCACCGAGTCCTGAGGAACTCCGGCATTTACCGACATGAGCGCCGAAGCGTGTCCGTCAACGACTACACGTATTCTACGCCCATGCAGAAAGCCGGAAATCCACGAACACAGGTTACCGAGCAGACCGTATGCCGGAAGTTTAGAAAGAAAACCACGGTGCCAGATCCTATCAAACGCCTTGGCAATGTCGAGGCTCACAGCAAGAGCCTCGCCACGCCGGTCAATCGCTTCACCCCAGCGATGCAGGACAAACGCTAGAAGATCACCCGTCGATCAATATTGACGGAATCCGTATTGTCGGTCACTGATCAACGAGTGATCCTCCAGGTAGCGGACCAATTGAGCGTTTATGATCCGCTCCATGATTATGTACTTTATGTTAGTGTAATAATATATGACATCAAGTATATTATGTACATACATACAATTAGAATAGATCAGGGCTTCTAGAAATTCTAATATTAGTATCATTTTATACCTATAGTATTTAACAAGAAGTCAAAATTACAATAACAATTATATTATATTATTATAAGCTTAAAAGTGAATGACAAAGTAAACAAAAAAATTGTCGAGTTTCAAATAAAAAATATTAAAGATTTTAAGTTTCATCTGCTACAGAAAATTCTACGTAGTGGCGTTGTTTTGATACTTCAATGAGGGCCAAGCTCAATGTACTTCCACTAAGGTAGCGCGGCAAGTAAACCCGAGGAAAACCTGTTTTTAAACATAAAACGCCAGGATTTATGATACAGTAAAATTAAAGGCGAGAATTTGTTCTTTTATTTTAGAAGACTTAACTGTAAAAATATCCTTTAGATCTGATGGATATCTTATGTAACTGGAAGTTATCGAATATTATATTTTTTTTATTTTTATTCTTTAAATCATGCCGCAGGCTTATATCTTGAAATGAAATTAATATTTTATTGAATCTTTATTATGTTAAACATCATTAGGATTCAGTCACTTTCTTTTCCTACTACCCGTTTCGCAATCTTTTTTCGTCAGAGAAGATCAGTCAAGAAACGTGGCCCTTTTTGTTAAATTTAAAATATTGTGTCTTCATGTCTCTAAGTTCTGCTTAATTCAATATAATACTTTAGTTTTTGTAAATTTACCCAACGGTCGCATACAGTCTTGTCCTGACATTTTGATATAACATCATCATATTGATATAAAATCTGGTGTCGTGGATATCGAAACCTCAGATTAATATTAGTAGACCTCACAAACGTTCGTGTCGATGTAGGGATCTCTCTCTCTAGTTTGACAAGCGGCGTCTAACCAATTGCGCCACGGAGGCTGACAATGCTGGTACTTTGAAATCTAATAACTTTAAAATTATCTTTGAAAACTAGCTACTATTTCCTCACGATATTTACCTTTGAATTTTAGTGCTACTTCGAAAATACAATTGGACCCGCTCGCTTCAATTATCAGTCCAGACCTCACCCAATTATACTACGCTTGAGACACTCCAATTAGTAATCCGTCCATATCAATACTTTATCTACTAGATGCCACTGTAAATTCATGCGATCACGTCTTAGTACGTTTCGTGGACATTGTCTTGTCGCGATCTTGAATGTAAACGACTTGTTAACGAAGCAAATACACGCACATAATGATCAGGCCAGTACTATAATTGCTCTGAGATATTAAATTTTATGTCGATGTTTGTTTTGTGTGGTCCCTTTTCATTACTAGGCCTATTTTGTCTGATGACGTGTATAGTATGGTATAATAGATACAAGTATATGTGAATAAATAACACCCAACAGTAACATACATAGTCCTGACCCGCACAGATTTCTTAAACGGAAACCTGAAATGTACTATAAAATACAAATGAATTAACGAATTAAATGAATGTATTATATGATAAATATTCCGCTGTCACTGTCATTGAATAATGCTTATCCTATTGTTTATGTTTTAACCGTTTATCAATTCATAAATAATCGAAGTTGTGTGTTCTCATTCTGCTAATGTTTAGTATGTAACTATCAGTCAGTTAACATCTATATCAATGTGCACTAGATAAGACGTCGTTTGTGGTAAATGTCTGGCCCATCTAGATGCATGCACCGCACACGAATCGGTAAAATAAAAAATAAAAAGCAAAACGCACCTAAGCGCCATGAAAGTTGTCACAGTAAAAGATTATAATTTATTTCGCGATAATTTAAACAGTCGAAAGATCAATCAACAAATCAATATCAACAAATTTTTAAATCGAGGAATTTTGCTCACCATTATGTTCAGTATTTACTCTCTATGGAATATGAAATTCACAAAATATTCAAAACGCAAGAATAATATTTTACTCTTTAATTCATACAACTTAATAATATTAATTAAAAACGGAATTCGAATTTCAAACCGTCCAATAATCATCATCATCTAAGCCGCAGGAAGTTCACTGCCTCCCACAAGAACTGATTGATGGCCCTTGGGGCCGAAAGGTTCTAGAGTGGAAGCCATGCGCAGGCAAGCGACATGTCGGACGCCCGCCTACAAGATGAACGGGGCAACTGGCTAAATTCACATGAAGTCGCTGGATGCAGTTCAATCATCTTAATATAATCATCCTCCAATACAGGGTGTCCACTGTTGAATGTAGGCCTCCCCAATTCCTCCTTCACATTGACCTGTTGGAAGCGGCCTGCATCCAGCTACTTCCTGCATCCTTACTGTGTCGTCATGCAACCTTCAAATTCTGCGAAAAATTACGTGCAATATTTACTTGGGTTTATTTTGACCCGTTGGCGTCTGTAACTTTAAATTGTTTTTTTTCTCTTTTTTATACCCAAAATAAAGAACAAGCCAAATGAACTTAAAAATTTAAAATATTAACCTTGATATTGTAAACAACAGTATTTAATATGTACCTAATCGTGGTACAGATAAATAAGCACATCTCTTTGTAGAGATACATGATTAGTATTGCGTCAATATGCATTATCTTTTCAATAGAACAGTCGAATGTAAATAGATTGTGTTTTAAATACAATGCAAATATAACTATATTACTAAATACTTGCATCACAAAAATAAAAATATACGAAGGGGTTTAAATGTACGAGTCGTGTTTAAATATCTCCCAAATATTGTTCATCGGCATTTCTGTTAAACCTACTGACATCAGTCGATGTAGCAGTAAAACAGACTTACAGCCGCTACCAATAAACAAACCCAATCCAAAATTTGCCGTTTTAGATTGACAGCTCAATCGTTTTTCTGATACTATATTGCCAATAATCAACCTCAGTAGTGAATAAACTATGGCAACATGACAGGAGACCAATCGAAAAGTAGAAAACAATTGACAACAAAACAGATTGACTTCAATCTAATTTTCTTCGATTGATTATTGGCATCGGCCGTTAATAAATACTACAATCAAATAAAATTTCATGTCGTGGTTGCCTATAATTGTTACAGCAATTCTACTTATTATTATTGAATTCAATGTATCATTCACAATAATTGTATGTTACCTTAGCGATCCTAAATAAATAAAATAAGAATAAAATAAATAATTGCATTAATTTAAATAAAATCTGTACATATAATTTTCACTGCAAGTGTAATCTTTTGTACTAGCGGAATAAATTCACAATAAAAATAATAATTTACAATAATCTTACCGCTTATTCAGGCACTGATAAAAGATTCGAATACAACACTGCTACGTGCAAACCCCTTGGGGTTGCGATAAACACTGACAGCATACGGCCGGCCACCACGCGAAACTTGTTACTTACCTTATCATATACCAACACAGAAACTCTACTAGATTAATATTATATTACTAGCTGTCGGGCCCGGCTTCGCCCGGGTGCAGATAGTTTTTGAGTCCAATCCACATCAAGAACATATTATTTCGCGTGTCTACTAACTATATTTCCCGCGTGCCGTCGACTATATTTCCCTTCCGTAGGAGAGGACATCCCGTGCCAACAATTTGAATTTGAAAGAGTAGAAAATATGTATATTTGGTTTCCTGACTCATCCCACGGGAACACTACATTTTTCGGGATAAAAAGTAGCCTATGTGTTAATCCAGGGTGTCAGCTATCACTATACCAAATTTCATCAAAATCTGTTGAGCCGTTTTTTCATGAAAGAGTAACAAACATCCATACATACATACAAACTTTCACCTTTATAATATTAGTAAGGATTTAAGTTTTACTATTGATCTCAAATTTAAGGCCGTCGATTAGTCGGCTTTCTTTTTTTATTCTTATATAAAACTTGATGTTTTAGGTACTTGTTTTTAATTATTATTATTTCTTTTAATTATTATTATTTTATTTATGTTGTGTTTTAAAAGCAGTTAAAATTACATACTTGTGTGTGTATATCTTTTGTTTTAGAGGATTTTATTTTATTTCATATTTTTATTACCTGTTGGAGGGCATAGTCTTTATAATTTTGTTTAGTTTTGGACAAAAATTGTAATAGCAATAAGTGTTCCATGTTCAGATTTCTCTCTCCTTGTTTAATTATTTTATCTTTTGTTTTTATTACATTTTTTTTATAGAAGCTTCAAATTCTGCATGTTAAAGTTTGTATTGGTACCCAAAGATACCAGAAGCCTAGTGGTTACGCCATATTTATACATTTCGATACAAGGTTATTGTCTATTCGACGATGTCTCAAACCGCCATTTTATATGTATTTCACGCGCAGTTGGCAGTATTGTAGAATCCTTACTATCCAACATTCCCGCTCTTTCCTTCTCCCTCTAACGCACGCTTTACCGCATATTCTGTACACCTCGCGCGTGACGTCACGCGAGGACCACGGGGACGCGCTAGCGCACCCATCAGTTCCGCAATTTCGCTTCGCTTCGCCGCACGCGCCGCACACGCATTCGTGTTATGTATGTGTTCCCGCCGCCGCTACCCTGCATGTGCATATGGCGCCACCGCTAATCCGCGAATAAATAATTAATCGCACGCCGCTTAAATATATCAAAGGAGATGCTGAATCTTACCCTACCACAATCTTTGTCCGCTATTACAGAAATAATAAACAGATCGATCACATCGTGTAAATTTCCAGATCTATGGCGGGAAGCCATCGTACGTCCGCTTCCCAAAAACAGAAATCCTCAAACCTATAAGGACCTTCGGCCGATAAGTATATTGCCCTGTTTGTCCAAGGTGCTGGAAATGGTGGTCGTTTTACAGATGACTGACTTTCTCGAAACTAATGGCATTCTGCCAGAGTTACAGTCAGGCTTTAGAAGGGGCCGCGGTACCACAACAGCATTAGCCGACGTCGTTGGTAACATTCTCGAAGCGCGAGATCGGGGGGAGGGGACGATATTGACGTTACTAGATTTCTCCCGAGCCTTTGACACAATCAATATCAACCTACTCCTATCTAAATTGTCATTTTACGGTTTTGATAGCCATTCTCTAAAATAGTTTCATAGTTACCTAACAGGCAGGTCTCAACGTGTTCAAATCCGCAAAGGTGATGGTTCAGTGCTTTCTTCCTCCCCTCGACATATATCTAGAGGTGTTCCGCAGGGATCGCTTTTGGGTCCAATACTGTTTATCCTATATAGCGCAGACATGATTAGCAATGTCAAAAATTGTAAGTACCATGTTTATGCTGATGACACCCAACTTTATGTCTCCTTTAACGCAGTACAGACCTCATCTGCCGTTTCTGTATTAAATGATGAACTTAATAAAATTGCAACATGGTCTTTAAGGAATTCACTGGTCTTGAACCCCGAAAAATCTAAGTTTATGATTTTGGGAAGTCAAAACCAAACTAGGGCTATCATATCGCTGAACCCCGATGTTAAAATCATGGGACAAAGCATAACTCGCGTGGAGACTGCTCGTAATTTAGGCCTAGTCATGGACCCGGGACTGCGGTTTGAAAATCATATCAATGGTGTTGTGAAAAATTGTTTTTACAGATTGAAGATTTTGTACGGGATAAGGGATTTTCTTAGTGATACTTTGCGTAAGAGGCTGGTAGACTGTTTAATATTATCGAAATTAAATTATTGCGACACGGTTTACGGCCCGTGCCTCTTGTCCCGCACAGAACGTCTAATTCAGCGGGTCCAGAACGCATGCGCAAGATTCTGTTTTGATGTAGCCTTTAGAAGCCACATTACGCCTTACTTGAACCGTTACAATATATTGAAAATGGCTGCTCGCCGTAAACTACATATGGCAAGCTTACTGTTCGGGTTAATAAAAACACACAAACCGGCATACCTATACAACAAATTAGTTTGGAAACATGAGCACTACAGCTACTCTGCTCGTTCGACAACTCATCCGCTCTCGACGCCTCAACATAATACTGCTGCATTTAGGGGCTGCTTCAAATTTGCGGCCAGTCACTGCTGGAATGTTTTGCTGCCTCCATATATAAGATCCCTGAAAACGAAACATACATTTAAATTACAATTAAAAAAACAATTACTAATCGAACAAAAAAATGAAGACGTTTTATACAAATAATCTTATACTCACATCTGTTTTATGACCTATGCGTTCTTTATGTATGGCTAATCTCAATCTCCAAGCAGTGGGCAGCGAATAATTATGTACTTTTCCAGTATTATTGTGTTGCCGTCACATCCCGATTAGCGTGGTTTCCCGTAACATTGGAAACCATTGCTATTATGCGTTTACTATGCACGTAATTTTTGGCGTTGTACCCACTTTAATATAGATGTTTTTGTTCAAATTATTGTAGCCCATGCGCACGCCGCGTGTACTGCGTAGTGTGCGCCAGCGACGGCGTGCACGTCGCAACTAAATTAAAACGGAACAATATTTTTTATTATCAACGCAGAACTGTGTGCGCATGAGGCGTTTACATCGATTGCATAATTGTTTTGCACTTTTTTAATTTATTTTTTTTATGATCTGTCTACTCACTTTTGTATTTTCTTTTATTTTTTATATTTATTTTTAATGTATTATTGTTTTTGGCTGGCTTGACGCCCGGACGTCACTTAAGGTGTCCACTGAAAATCAGCGTTATGTTGTGGTCTGCACCACATCATAGCATCAGCTGAGTGGACACCTACCAGTCACAGCCGCGACCAGTCTTTTTTTTTTTGTATTTTTATTCTGTTTTATATTATCAATGCCTGTGTATGTTGCGACTGTGACAAATAAATCGTATTTCTTTCTTTCTTTTCTTTCTAAATCATAACACTAATTAATTAAGGACTGAGGACCGTAAAGTTGATGCCGGCATAGCTATTTTGCACGGGACAAGCCCCTTCTTGTGTGTGTCGTGTCACGTATTGCTGCGTCGACGCCATCACGCCGGGACTGTGCGCCACCTCGCCGAGGATGCAGATATAAAGTAGGCGTGCGTTCCTTTCCTTGATCCCGACCTACAGATCACTCCCAATAGATACCTAATGCAAGGCAGCGGTTGCGCCCAACACATATAAGCTATCAGATAGATATAAACTGATGCCAAATGTCGCGTCATCAGTGTCGTCCAAGTAGTGGACCCGCACATGTCGTCGCACGTTATTCATATGAACATTTGTATTTCACCACTTATTTTAAACGAAAAATAATGCTGTGAACTACTATTAGAAAAGAGCACTAAGGCGGTGAAATAAGGGATGACATTTTCATATAATGTATTGCTTTTACGTCCGTATTATGATAACATAAACACGCAGACAAAGTCGCGGGAAAAAGCTAGTCTTTCATTATGCCGAGTGATATTGACATATTATGGTATTATATTTTACAATTGTCATAACTTGGCATGAATGGGTAGGCTGGTTTACGGCGGTACCACTGTCTGACAGGAGATGGATGTAAAGTGACAGCTTGGCAGTCGCATTTCATTCGATGAGTTCGTTTGCTAGATGCCCGATGCCCATTTCCTCTTCTCATCCTTTATCTTTCCTATTTCCCGCCCAATTTGTAGAGCCGGATACATGTTTATGATATAAGCGTTTTGGATGTTCAAACCACGTGTTCCTAACCATCCCAGGTAACATTTTATTAAGTTTAAAAAAACTACCTGGTAGTTTTGTATATTGAAATTTTAGTTATCAAGGCTTTATATTAACCCATGTGTGTACAAGTGGTTTTTTTGCCATGAATTCCAAGACGAGCGTGCCATTCGCCTGATGGTAAACGATACGACTGCTCATGGTCAATAGAAACACCAAGCAACTCCATGAGTTACAAAGCATTGCTTGGCATGATACTGTGGTCGCCATCCTGAGTCATAGTATGTAAAGTCTCAATATGTCCAATAGTTTCTTACTCTGGCTACAATGTCCGTCAATCCGAAACACAACAGTGCATTTACACTGCTATTTAGCGGGAGAAATAGTAATTGCGGTGGTACATACCCAGACTGCCTCTCACATAAGAGAGACCTGCCACCAGTAATAGTGGTAAAGTGTGATCTTTTTAAAGAAATTTAATTTGTTTTTGCCTATTCATTGATTTGTAAAATATAATAATAATAAATAATATTAATTGGACTTCTTGATGAAATTAGACACATTTTCGTTATTGAAGTTTGATTTTTGTCTTGGACGTTTAAATTATTGGTTATTATACAATTTTTATCATCCTTCGGCTATCTTTTATTGCCAATTATTGTACAATAAGTGCTGTCATTGCTTTAGCTATTAAAGGTCCTGGTAAACCTTTGTGACGTACTTCTACTCGTTATGAGTCCATATATCAACAAATTAGAGACACCTAAAAAGCATGAAATTTTTATTATTTCCTCAGTTCCTAAGGAAATATTTTTAGCAATTGAGCTCTGGCAATTATAGCATATTTAATATTGTAAGTCTTTTGTTAGTAAACTACATATTTCATTGAATAAGTTAAAAGTAAAACAGCTCGTCCATCACACTCTACTTCACAAATTTATTAACCTCATAAGAAAAAGAAAAACCTCACATAAGCGGTGGATTTCTAAGATTATAGAATACAATTTGAAATAATATAAATTTTAAGTCAAATTAAACTTTGTATATTTTGGTAAAATGCAAGTTCGTTTTTTTTAATTACTTTACCCGCATACAGCTATATTCCCGGGAGTCATTCTTGTCGCATCCCTGACTACATTATGTTTCATTCTCCAACACACGCGTTGCCAGCGTTTCGACGCGGTGCAAACACAGATACTAAACGTGCAAAGTAATAAAAGTTTTCTGAAATCTTGCGTTTATTTTATGATAACAGCAACTTACTAAGCATATTGTGTTCTATAATATTTAAAAACAACTCACAAGTAATAGGAGATTTACTTTTGTTGTTTACTTGCATTGCTTTAATATTTTTTATCATGTGTTATTCTCGTCTTTCTTTTGTTTATATGTGAACTAAATTTAAAAGAAAGTTTAATAGACACAAAATTAATTTAGGCTGAATTAAAACTCTTATTTCGATTGTTTTTGTAACTTTGTAGTTGAAGAAAACCGATTGAATACGATTGGCTTGCTTTGTGTGTCCAATGTTAACGATATTCAAATTTCCAAATATTATTTTTTCCTGTAGGTAAATGAAAAAAAAAAACTTGATGTAAAATTACTTTATTCAGTTGTCATGATTACGTATTTTCCAGTACATTTCATTCAATATCTCCCTAGTGGGAGGCTAGCCTGTCCCACACCCACCACTGCAACTCCTGTAAGCCAGGATCAACAGTGGCACGCATTTTAATGCCATCTAGCACTGAAGCTCAGCGGCCTCCGGGATTGTCTAATTTGTCTTTAACCCGCAACGATTAATCATAAAGTTAAATTAATAGAACAAGTTGGAAGTATTTTTGTCCGTTTCCCTCCGCAGTAAAGCTGGTGACAAAACAATCAACTAAAGAGGTAAAAAAAACCTCGCGTAAAACTTTTACAGCCAGCATAGGCAGCTGTATAGCACCACGGATCAAGTCATTATTACATTTTTAAATGGTGTCTTTTACATGAGCTGTCCTAATTTATTCCAGTGACAGGTATGGAAAAAAATGACACCTTATCTCTACTCAATGTTTTATAAAACTCTAGATGATATTTGCAAACTACTCAACATGATTTTACTCATTCTACAAAATACAACATTCCCAAAGTATAATATGATGCGCGGACTGTTCATCTTCGCAACCAGGTGTTGAACATGGGCATACAGTCAAATCAACGAGCCTGAATAAAAACAGTTCACATTTGAAGTTACCATAACCAGTAAGAAACTGAAATGCACAATGATCGATACCTAGCGAGGTTTTGGATATGCCTAACAATTTTACAGTTACACCGCATGTATTCTAGCATTATTAAAGTACTTCATTGTATACAACAAAATGCGGTATTATTTACATCTTCAAACATTTGTGATAAAACATCTATAACAATATACGTAGCGCCGCATCTCTCGCGTTACTACATATGCTTATACAAAAAAAATCATTCACTCTCTTTATGATCACTGGTGTTTAATTTACCTTTTCATGTACTACAACAAAACAATGTATTAATAAACATTATTTACATAATATGATGACAATCACTTCTCGCTTATTACTTATAAAATATTCATAAAATTAAATATTGATCTCAACGTTTATATTAAAGTTCAGTGTGCTGGTTAAGCCAGTATTTCTTTATTATATCAGATCCTTTCTCTGCAATCATGACGGTAGGCGCATTGGTATTACCCCTGACTATATTAGGCATCACACTAGCATCTATCACCCTCAGTCTTTCTACTTTTCTTACTTTTAATTCTGGGTCTACAACCGCCTTTTTGTCGCTGTCGGGACCCATTTTGACCGTAGATGTTGGGTGATACAGCGAAAATGTTATTTCTCTCGCTATGCACTCTAAGAACTCATCGGTATTCTTATCAAGACCTTTACAAGCTTCCAGTTCCATCCATTCAAGTTGAAATCCTGCTTCTTTGAAAGTTTTGGTTTCGCCAAGTTTCAAACTATACTGCTTCATTGATCTCAAAACTGTTTGTAAATCTTCTGGGTCATCAAAGAAGTTGGCATAAATCAGCGGATGTTCAAGAGGATTTTTGCTTTTTAATATTATACGACCTTTCGATTTTGGTCTAAGTAAAACGTTGTAAACTATCAGTGTGAATTTGTTCTCATTCATTTTGTGGAATTTTTGCACAATTTCATCGGTAAAGTCGTGCAATCTGAATGTGTCCAGTAAGTTGTAAATACTCGGAGGGTAAACAACATAATGACCCTGCGAGTCGGGAGAGCTGGCGCTCGGATCTGTAGTATTATAAAATGAGATCACTTTATGTGGACTTAAATCAGATAATGGCCCTCGTTGATATAAAATGTATTCAGCTAATGCACCGATAATGTTGGGCAAAGAATTCAAATTTTTATCGCCGGGTAGAGTATAAAATATGGGGACGTTAAGATGGTCCTGTAAATTTTCGCCAACAGCTAAATCGGCTTTAACTTCAATATTCATATCTTCTAAATGTTTGCGCGGCCCTATGCCGGACAGTAATAACAGCTGAGGTGTGTTTATAGCACCACCTGATAAAATAAGTTCCTTCCTCACGTTAACCACAATATCCGTTCCGTTTTGGTTTATTAGTACACCACTTACAACATTAGTTCCTGGTTTGAATAAAATCTTAGTAGCAAGTGCATTTTTGATGACATGTAGATTTTTTCTATCCTTGATCGGTTTCAAAAATGCCCTCGCAGTACTAAATCTCATACCATCTTTAATATTAGTAAGCGATCTAGTAATTCCCATTTGGTCCGCACTATTGACTTCACTCAAATTCTTCAGTCCCAATTCTACATTACCTTTTATGACAATGTCTTCAAATATATTATGGTCTTTATCTTGTTCTACGTGGTAGTAACCGTCAGTGCCGTGGTATTTAGCATTTTCTTCGGTGATTTCACCGACAAATGCTTCACTTTTACGGAAGTAAGGTAAGACCTCATCATAACTCCATCCTGTATTTCCGTCAGCTGCCCATTCATCGTAGTCTAGTTTGTTTCCTCGGACGTTGAACATTCCGTTAATGCTGCTACAGCCTCCCAGAACTTTTCCCCGAGGCCAGGCGCAGCCTTTGCTCTTGTAACCTCTGCAGGCACCCTCTTGCGGTTGTGATTTGTAACCCCAGTTTTCCGGACTGGCTATGTTACTGTAAAATAGTTGAGGCATCTGAAAATTTTCGAATTAATTATATTCAATGATATTAAATTGTGTAAAACATGTAATTCTATTGTTGGTGTTTTCGACAGTAATGAACAATTAAAAAAATTAACTACACAAATTAAAGTCAAGTATGAATAAAATATGGTGTTTACAAGCTAACTGTATTATTAAATACTGTGTAATATTCAAATAACCACTATCGCAAGACTTGTTATATGCATTAAGCGTGCAAGGTCTTAAGAGCGTTTATATTTTCCGCGCGCTTTTTGGCTTAAAAACAGGACTTTTCAAACGAGTTAATAGCTACCAATAATCAATTTAAAGGAAAAATAATTAGTATTAATTATAGAAAAGGTTGTCATCTAGGGATTTTGGTGGAGAACATTATAGATTGATAGATAATTTGTGAATACTATAAGGATTACTGAACACAGGTTTCGTTATTTAGGCTTCGAATGGCAATTAAGAAGGTTAAGATATCCGAAATCACTAAATATAAGATGAAAATAAAAATATTATCAGACTAATAACACCCTTAGGCACTTGTCTCACCGGCAACGATTAACGAGTAACGAGTAGAGCTAGAACTAGAAACGAGTTAACGAGACGCGGGGAGCGAGTGCGTAGTTCCGATATTTGTGTAGCTCGGCTATAAGCGAGTGTGCGAGTGAGGCGGGCGATTACTCGCATCACTCGCGGCAGTCAAGCGTACAGTCCACAGTACAGTCAGTCTAGAGAAATGACCACTGGTTGCTCTCTCGGCGTGAGTTCTAATCGCTTGGCGAGTATCGCCGAGCGAGTGTTATCTTTCATAGCTCTTGTCGCTCAGTGACAAACTAGTGAAGCGAGTGCTCGCCGGCAGTGTGAACAGTCAGCGATCAACTTGGGTTGGTTGAATTTTGACTTAGTCACTAAAACTACCACCCGGCTTCGTTTTCGGTAGCAGTCCTGATATACTCTGTACATTTCCTGCCACATTCATATACAATCTACTTCTATTATAACATAAATATACCTTGGCTAATAAGTATGATAAAGAGTAATGATACAGAAAAGAAAAGAAGAAGTAATCATCTGATTCACCTCAGTGCCTAAAGTAGGATTCCCTCCAGCTTCGACGAGCAACACTTTCCAGTCAGCTATTTCAGTGAGACGATTGGCAATCACTGAACCAGCACTACCCGCCCCGACCACTACGAAGTCATAGTTAGGATCTGAAAGGTTATTAAGATCAGAATTAATATCTATTGTAGCGACTTTACCTGGAATCTTAGAGCACGATTATTTATTGATTTTATTTCATTTGTTTTAACATTTTTATATTTACGTATTACCTAATATTTAAAGACATATAAAAATACAAAAGAAAATAATTGACCCTTCGGTGGCGAGGCTCAAGACCCAAGCCACGGGTGGTTAGGATCTCAAAGTGAGGAACCTCCTCACTATACGTACCGTATCAAGCAATACTGCCTTCTGAACCTGGCTTTTGACCCAACGACCCATTGAGAGCCTCTGGAAATGTTGGTTGAGGGTCTATGGTATCAATTTTATATTACTACACTAGGCTGGCTCGGCTCCGCCTAGGTCCAGTAAATTTTTAGTGCAGTTCTAGTAAGCAATATTGTTTCGCGTGTTTTTTAATTTATATTTAAGAGCGTTTATACCTTACGCGCGCTTTTTGGCTTAAAAACAGGACTTTTCAAACGAGTTAATAGCCACCAATAAACAATTTAAAGGAAAAATAATTAAAACTTATTTTAGAAAAGGTTGTCATTTAGGGATTTTGGTGGAAAACCTTATAGATTGATGGATAATTTGTGAGTACTATAAGGATTACTGAACACAAGTTTCGTTATTCAGGCTTTAAATGGTAATTTAGAAGCTTAAGATTTCCGAAATCACTAAATATAAGATGAAAATAAAAATATTATCAGACTAATAAGACAATTATGGAGGGATTTTGCTGAAAAAAATAATCTTTTTGTGTTTAGTTCCTGAAAAATAAAAATTTAAACAATACAAAATTATTCAGAAACTCTCGTCAAGAACACATTTTTTTTTCACCATCTTATCTTACATAATTTTTTATAGCAATTGCATATTATAATAGAAGAACGTGTTATTAATAAATTACTATTTTTATATTTCAACAAAATGAGTTTTCATGTTTTCTACAAATATTTTAAAAACCACTATAAAACACGCTGTCCGACGTGCATCAAATCAGACCGCCGCAAGGCCTTCTAGAGGGAGGACGTATCGCTCGTCGCTCCGGTCTGGCTGCAGTCGCTTTTTGCCGTGCGTACTAAAAATAGCCACGTGCGGACTGCGATTGCCACATCTTAGTACTTTGGTAGTAAAATACTTAATTTTTTTATTTCCAACAATTATTTTGTAGTGAGAATAAATTATGTTTCAGATAATATAATGGGATGTAATTCCGAGGCTAAATTATGTTATGTATTGTAATATAAAATTAAATATATTTTGTAATTGTAAGGGGTTGTAAAGCCCCTAACTCTATTCATGTGTTCGAACACGAAATGATTTATAAAACGTCCATAGTATCTACTGATTGAACACTGATTTGAATGCAACTTAACAATGTAATAATAACGAAAATATGATTAGTATCTAAAATTGTATTACTTTTTGCTTGCAAATAGTAATATTTGTAATAGTAATGTAGTAATATTTGTCTACTTATAATGCAAATAAAATATTTTTATGATATTATATTACCCATATATAAATCATAAGTTAAATTTAAATTAAATATTAGAATTTTGAAGCGCACGGCTCAATGTTGGTTGAGCTGACTATATAGCGAGCCGACGCGGCAGCTCTACGCACACAGCTTTGGTCGCTTATGTGTGCGTGAAATTAACGAAGAAATACCTATAGTTGACTTTGCGCGCAAGGTGTAAACGCTCTTAAACTCAATCAACCTAACTGCCGTACTTTACTTTTTTCCGTCCCGTTATGTTCTTTTATCTTATCTCCTTTTATCGAACTATATCAATTTAAAAAAATACAATATCCCAAATGGTAAAAGTAGAAAGTCCCAACTGAGTAAAAACCAGATCAATATTACTGTTTTCCCGCTAAATACAATTTAGCCCGTTAAAACCGGATATGCACATTATCGACCCAAATCTTGATATATATATCCAAATCTTGATATATGTGTATAGATAGCGCAAGAATTGAATGCAGACGGGGCCTGAGGTGCGGAGTGGGAGCGTTTCCCCCCGCCGTCCACACGCTTCACCTCGCACGCCTATAATTTAGTGATGTGCTGTCCTAGCTAATTGTACATTTACCCTGTTATCGCGTTAATAATCAATTTGCAATCCGTGTTATTAGTTTTATTGTTTTTAATTATTCATAATGACTGATCCGATACCATCAAGTTCTGTAACAAAAAAAAACCGAGTTTTTGTTCATCACCAAGCACGAGAAATGGCGAAAAAGATCCTAGATATGTGTGTTGAAGAATGGCAAAACAACAGTTTGTTATTTTCTTTAAACAATGTTTTTTTGCAATTTCTGAATCTGACAATAATTTTTTTTAAAATTTTATTTTGATGTATAAAATTATCACTTATTAAAAATGTGTGATAATTATTATCTAGTTTTTTTTTAAATTATGTTAATCTAGTGTGAAATTAAAGTAAAAACATTTATCGACAAACTTATTGTGGTCATAAATAATTAGGTCACAGCACTACCGCATTCCTAAGCTCTGCATTCAACTCGCGCGCTATATATATATTACTATGTAGAGTTTTCCTTCATTATGATCGGTGGTAGCTATAAAGTCGTTACATAGAAAATGTTCAACTAGTGCTAGCTTTAATATTGGCAACTAATGAACCCATCTAGGCTTTTCGAGTCCAGTGCAGTTTAGAAACATAGAAACTATTTCCCGTGTAAATTTTTTGTCAATATTTAATCTTAACGTACTATATACTTCCCATCCTTTTCCTTTGAGTTTGATAGAGTATCGAATACATTTCAATTCCGTGGACGTCCTACGTTAACATGTCATTTTGTCGAAGTTAAAAGTAGCCTATGTGTTAATCCTGGTTGTCTACCTCTATACCAAATTTCATCAAAATTATCAAGTGGTTTGAGCGTGAAGAGGTAACAAACACGCAACCTTTCGCATTTATAATTATAATATTAATAGGATTACTAAAACTCATCAAGGTTAATTGTATTTGCACTTAATAATTAAGTCAATATTTCTTTTGTATATTTTTTATGTTCATAGCATGACTAACAAGTTTTCAGATACAATTAATTAGTTTATTTATTACCACCCAATGATTACTAATATGTTTATCTATGTATGTTTTATCACCTTTGAGATTAAATTGTCCTAGGTCATCACTATTCAGGAAATCACACGTTACAATAACAAAAATAATTTAACATGAAACGTTACTTTTTGTTTAAGTCATGTACCTATTATATATTTTGATAGCTGTTTTTAAAACATTTGGAAAATTCCATTGAGATATTATATAGAGGGGACACTGCAAACAAAATGTTTATAACAGAAATGAAGGTACAGTACCGCTCTTTGTTGTTTCTGTCTCTGTCACGCCTACGCAGTAACATCATCTTCGTTCTCGTTTCACTGGGATCCTTGTACTAGTAAAACGAGATAGACGAGCAGAGATTTTGTTCTAAATATCCGCTCTAGTATACCTCAATTTGATAACTGACGTTAAATTTTTACAAAGTCTAGTTAATACAAATCCGCATTCGTATAAAAAATTGCACATCATCTTTTTTTATCGAAAATTAGCTTTGGGTTATTCAATTCACAATCGGTGACGGATTGTTCTACCTCAAACTCTTTTTTACATTTCTAAATAAGAAGCATGAGATATCATTACTAATATGTTTGTTTTTGTTGCAGGTACTGTGATCAATAAAGCATATATAAGGCGTATTAACGAATTGTGAAGGTACTGTACAAAGAACGTCTTCGACTACATATAGCTTGGCAAAAAAGTCTGTTTTTATGAGGGCGCTAATATCGAATTTTGTATTAACATGGCAACCCGATATACTACGACAGAAAATCTTTGGGTACTTGTTATTTCTATTTCTTGTTCTTAATAGTCTCTTTCTTTATGTTAAATCACAAAACAAACAGAACCGTGCGAAAATGTATAGAAATACCTGCGAATAAAATTATCCAATGAACACAATGATATGCCAAGTTATATTATAAACTCAAAAACATCGATCCTTGCTGTTTATTGCAAGGAATTCTGCCTACTTTTGTATGCCTATCTTTATTTCCATTGGGCAGTTGATTAGCATACAAGATTTTCCTTAAATGGTTTTAGTCCTAGCGAACAACTCAATTATTCAGTTATGTTATTCACTAATTTATGATAAAATTAGGGCTATTATTTTACATACCTATTAAGTTGATTTCATAAATAAATTGTCATTATTGCTATGGCAGGACGATATTTATTATTGATTGGCAACCAGTAATTATTTCTTATCGACCCTACTATCCCGGTTTATTAGAATAAGCGTTCGAATACGTATTATTGATTACTATTACTTTTAAAGCTTAACTTCTGCTTAATGCTATTTCACTGGTAGGCCTCTCATATGTCCTCCCGCCAAATAGTAGTTTGAATGTTGTAGCCAGAACACAGAGCCAGAATAACTATTCCACATATTGAGACTTAACATCTTACGTCGCAGGATGGCGAGCGCAGTTGAATTGAAGGTGAATCATGAATACCAAGCATTGCTTTGCAATTCGTGGTGTTGTTTGGTTTTGCTACTGTCCATGAGACCCGTATCGCTTACCATCAGCCGAATGGTATGCTGGATGTAGACCGCTTTTAACATACCACTATCTACTATATTTTTGGAGCAGGTTTATTTGCAGCAGTATTATTTCTACATATCATTATTACCTTTTTTTAATAGCGAGACGTGCATGCCATTCGCCTGATGGTAAGCGATACGACCGCTCATAAACAGTACCAACATTACACTGCGCTCGCCATCCTGAGACATAAGATGTTACGTCTCAATATGTCCAGTAATTACTCTGGCTACAATGTCCTTCAATCCGAAACACATTAGTGCATTTACACTGCTTTTTGACGGGAGAATGAGAGACCTACCACCAGTAAATCATCTCAGCCACAGGAAGTCCACTGTTGAACACAGGCCTCCCCCACATAACCACAAAGCTAAAGATAATGACAGTAATTCGTCGCATTAAAACTCCATTAGGAATTCAAATACTTGCGTGCTAGTTACGGTTACACGTCTAATAAAAACTAATTTTGCTGATTTCGTGATTTTGGTATATTTTTTAACTTCCTCCTGCACTTCGCCGCTTTCATGGTCATGGAGCCAGACGTCAGCCCAATAATTCAGGGTTACTGCCTGTACTGTACCATTCCATTAACGTTGCAGGGCACTGACTTCCTCTACAATCAAGAGTCCGATTGAGAGGTGTAAGCCCATATAATCCACCACGCTGCACTGGCCTAGTGTGAGTTGGTGGACTTCACTCCATAGAATTTCTTACAAATCGCTATGGTTTGTGCACCATGTTTTCTTTTTCAAATTCTATTCCTAAATCGGGATATGCGCTTGTGAAACCAACAGCATTTTTAAAGGTATGGGTGTTGTAGGACTGAAATTTGTCTCGTTGTTTATTATTGCTTCTTGCCAAAGGGTTGTGTTTATATGAGTGACTATTGGATGTACTACTTGCCTTGAAGCACCGCTTGCGTGGCATCAGGAGGCCACAGATGGTCTCCAGATATGGCGCATTGTGCCGCAAAGAAGCTGGTCAGAGCTTGCATCACCACCGGACCAGCCACGCGGTAGCTGTTCACTATGGTGGACGTGAGGTTCGGGTCGCAGGCCCACAACATGATCTGGAAATTTAAAAAATAATAATCAGCTGTGGACATAACCTAAAACCCTTCGTAACGAAATTCTCGATGCGACTAGACGATCGCTATGCTTAGCAGTGGACGATTATGGGCTTAAAATAATAATATTTTTTATGTTTGAAAATTGATACAAAAGATGCTTATTGTAAAGATTGTATATGAAACTGGTGTCTGATTTAGATATGGCCGGTATTTCAGATCACCAGGATCTTCGTCCCATCGAGGTTACAGCATGTAAATACATTTTCAGGCAAAGTGATATTGGATTTTTCTATTCATTATCAGCCCGGAGTCAGGAATTTGTACCCTATATGGCGATAGGGTCGCGCCCTTTCACATCATGTAGCCTAACTTCAAGGCGAATAGTGGGTGTCCTGGCACCTCTGCCAACCCTTTCTGGAAAGAAAGCGTGAGTTTATATACATATTTATAGATTGTGTCTACCGAGCCGGGGGCCCCTTAAGTCCGGGGGCCCGTGGCATTTTGCGCACTCTGCCACCCTACTGTTACACCACTGACCCCACGGGTAGTCCGAAATGCCCCTAGTTCTATACACGTTTCGACGAATTTATGCCCATACATTACATAAATGTGTGTCATGTCGCTAATTATTTGATTTTGGTAGCCTCCGTTGCGTAGTCAGTTAGATGTTGGCTGTGCAACGAGAGGGTGCGGGTACCATCCCCGCATCGAGACAAGTGTTTGTGGGATCTACAGATATTTGTATCGCGTCTGGGTGTTTGTGAGACCAAAGAGTCTCTCGTAGTTTCTTATACCCACGACACAAGAGTCGATCTTAGTGAAGGATCACTACTATGTACATACGAGTATGTGACTGTTGGGTGTATTTATTTATCCTCACGTGTAATAGGAGCGAGCCTATTTACGTGTCAGACGTAAAGTCATACGAGATTTATTAAACCGAAAACTGAAATCTATACTAATATTATAAAGCTGCAGAGTTTGTTTGGTTGTTTGTTTGTTTGTTTGAACGCGCTAATCTCTGCAACTACTGGCCGATTTGAATGATTCTTTCAGTGTTGGGTAGTCCATTTATCGAGGAAGGCTATAGGCTATGATATATATATATATATATATATCACGCTATGACCTATAGGAGGAAAGCAGTAGTGATATTTCTAGCAAATACGAGGAGATTTTGTTCGTTTTTCGTGGTCCGATTGGTCGATATTCTAAACTGATAGTCAGAATTAAATATTTTGACCGCCATTTTAAAACGTGTATGCACCCGGGCGGAGCCGGGCCCTACCGCTAGTGTACTATAAAATATAAATAAATTAACAAATTATATATCATAAACTAGCGGCCCGGCCCGGTTTCGCCAGGGTGCAAATACAGATTCCAGTCCATATTTTATTTAAAATCAATATGACAGCCGTTGTCTAAACTGCTTATCCAATTCCAATCCCATCCTGTACCTATTCTTATGTCCCATTTTATCCACCTTATATTCTATTCTATCCCATCTCTCCAGATTCAAATCATTATTTTGCTACGGAGATATTATAACACTGTTACTACTCCGCAGTGGCGTAACAATAGGGTGGCATAGTGGGCAAAATGCCACGGGCCCCCGACCTTAGGGGCCCCCGGCGGCCCGGACCCTCAGGCAAGGAGGTAAGAAGAGAAGAACCTAGCCAATTTATTACCACTAAAATTGATAATCAAAAACTATTTTCTTAGTTTCCATTAAAGATACCAAGGTTTATTTTTGATACATAAAAATAATAATAATGGTTCATTAGATTTACGCGAATTTTACTAACTTTTTTTTAACTATTATGTACAGATTTTAGTGCGGATTTGGTTTAAAAAAGAACGAAACTTCAATATTAGGCTTCTCAGGGGGGCCCATCACCATTGCTGCGTTGCCTGCAGGTATACGAGCATACAGCCCGCCTCATGGTCAGCGGTCACCGCCGCTCATAGACTTTTGCAGATCCAGGGATCCACCAAAATGAAGACGCTTCCTACCGTAAGGAGAGCACTTTCTTAAAGCCTAGTTTAAAGAAGGGTAGGTTATAGTGCTCAGGGAATACCGGAGCAGGGAGTTCATTCCACAGCTTGCATGTGCGTGGTAGAAAAGAACACTGGAAACGTACTTTCCGGGAAGGGATAGTTTCCAGGTAGTAAGAATGAATTCTACTGCGGTGACGGGAAGTGTGATGGGAGAATAGCGATAGTGGCACCATCTTCCTCAGAACACTTTCCGTGGAACAAATGATAGAATACACAGAGAGACCCAGTCTCACTGCAATCCCAACGGCTCCACATTCTCCGTGAGATCGGGATTATCGATGATTCGAAGAGCTCGGCACTGTAATGAGTCAAGTGGGTCGAGCTGGTATTTTGGGGCTTCTACCCAGAGGTGCGAGCAGAACTCCACGTCGTGCCAGATCGTCGCATTTGTAGAGCAATAATGAGAATCCTTAACTTTTTGCTGGCCAATTTGCCCTTGCCTTCCAAATGACACCTAAACTGCAATTTTATTAATAATTCGGGTCAATGAATACTCTCGGATGCTTAGAGGGAGTGTCTCCATGACAAAAGGGGTCTTCTTGCTTGTAAACGAGCAAACTTATATCTTCGTGGGGTTAAATTGTGCTATGTTCAATTTACCCCATTGAGAGGCCTGCCCCAGAGAGGTCTCAATTTCCTACAAAATTTGAGACCATCTTTCCTTAACGGATCACCGATAGAGATTCTGTAGTCAGATGTATCTTGCCTCACTTGCACTAGCATCTGCATAGTAATGCCAGCTGGTGATAGACAACATGTCATTGATATGCAGGATAAACAGGGTCGGCGAAAGCACCGAGCCTTATGGAACACCAGAATTAATGGTCTTGGTCTCGATGCAAAAGCGTCCAATACGACTTTTATGCTGCGATCATCCAGAAAGCTGGCGATGTACTTTCAGAGTTCCTCAGGTTGAAATACCAGGCAGGTAGCTTGCCATGCCACACTAGATGACAATTTCAAGGCCTACCGTAATCGCCTCACCCCCACTATCCAATGCCTCCACCTGATGGTGGGTGAGATAAACGAGAAGATCACCATCCGAACGACCCTCAGTTGGTGATCCTCAAGATACGTCAAGAGCTGCATATTTATAAATCGCTCCAAGACCTTGGAGAGTCAGCATGTGACAGCAATTGGCCTGCGATTCGAAGGATCCGACCGGTTACCCTGGGGTCATCTTGGGGATTGGATGAACATGGGCGATATTCCATGAAGCCGGGCCTAGGTTGTTTTAATAGAAAAGACGCGTGAGTACGGAGGTTATCTCAGGGGCGGGCATCTTAAGAACCGCTGCAGGGACACATTCCGATCCACTCGACTAGTAGATGAGCAGTACCGCCCGAAATGCGGAGGTCAGGGTTTTATTCGGTATGCTAGTGCAGGTTTTTGTTAGGGAACCGCTTCGGCCTCAATTTACTGGCAGGCCAGTGACACTAATATATTCCTTTCGGTCTTCTCCGGGGTATCGGAAAATAAGCTTAACAATTTTCCTCTCCATACAAAAAGAGGGGCCCCCATCCGATGATTTTGCCACGGGCCCCAGATGGTGTAGTTACGCCACTGCTACTCCGACCACATTCATTGAAATCAATTGAAAGATACCATAGCTGACCCGACCACGCTTCGCTATGGCTTAGTTATTATATGATTAATTTTATATTCAATTATTTAGCATAGAAAAAAAGCCCGACCCACGTTTGCCTGGATGCAGATATTTTTTATTTTACTCCACACCAAATACATGTTAGTTTTCGTATAAGCTCTTGTATACCTAAACATAAATTAGCTATCCTACTGTCCTGCTCAATTCCGTCCCATCCCGTCTGTTCAGTCACTTCCCGATACGTCCCGTCCTTTCTCTTCATTAACCATCCCGTCTTATACCGTGCATTTACATTTCGTCCTATCAAATCTGTCAGCTATCCCAGTCCCCTCCCCTACTTCCCACTCTATCATATCCCGTTACTCCATATCCAAATAGTGTGCCTTATAAATTTTTGACATTAAACACTTTAGCGATTTTGATTATCCATGCAATATTCCATCCCTTATTTCACCCCCACTATGCTGTTTTCACAACGTGACACGTGAATTATATATATTAAGATATTCCGCTGTCACTGTCATTGAATAATGCTTATCCTGTTGTTTATGTTTTAACCGTTTATCAATTCATAAATAATTGAAGCTGTGTGTTCTGATTCTGCTAATATGTATTTAGTATGTAAATATAAGATAGTTAACATCGATATCAATGTGCACTAGATAAGACGTCTTTGTAACAAACATCTGAACCATCGAGATGCGGTGCATGCACCGCACACGAATGGGTCAAATAAAAAAAAAACAGAGCGCATCTAAGCGCCATGAAAGTTGCCACCGTAAAAGATTATAATCTACATATTTCGCGAGATTTTAAACTGTCGAAAGATCAATCAAACAAATCAATATCAACCAATTTTTAAATCGAGGTATTTTGCTCGCCATTATGTTCAGTATTTACTCTCTATGGAATATGCAATTAACAAAATGTTCATAACGCAAGAATAATATTTTACTCTTCAATTCATACAACTTAATAATATTAATTAAAAACGGAATTCGAATTTCAAACCGTCCAATAATCATCATCATCTCAGCCGCAGGAGGTTCACTGCCTCCCACAAGAATCTCCACATCGACCTGTAGGAACTGATGGCCCTTGGGGCCGAAAGGTTCTAGAGTGGAAGCCATGCAAATACAGAGTGTCCACTGCTGAATATAGGCTCCCCAAATCCTCCTTCACATTGACCTGTTGGAAGCGGCCTGCATCCAGCTACCTCCTGCGTCCTTAATGTGGCGTCATTCAATCTTCAAACTCTTCGAAGAATTACGTGCCATATTTACGTCTTTTTTTAATATTGATATGGTAATAACTAACGTAATAACTTTATATAGAAGGTCCCTTAAGGACTAAATAAATTAATCGACTTGGTATTACATGCATCTCACAACTTTTTGCGGTAGAAAACCTGAGCTTCGAGGCTTGGAATTTTTTTACAGGATGTTTATGATGGTTTACTTAACAGTTTAAAATATTAACCTTAGTATGTTAAATAACACAATCTTTTAACTTGTACCTATTCTTGGTACATGTAAATCAACATCTATTTGTAGATACATGATTAGTATTGAGTCAATATGCATTATATTTTCAATAGAATAGTCGAATGTAAATAGATTGTGTTTTAAATACAATGCAAATATAACTATATTACTTAATACTTGCACCACAAAAATAAAAATATACGAAATATTAAAGGTACGAGTCGTGTTTAAATATCTCCCAAATATTGTTCACCGGCATTTCTGTAATAAGTACCTACTGGCATCAATCGACGGTAGCAGTAAAACGGACATAATAAATACTACAATCCAATAACATTTCATGTCTTGGTTGCGTATAGTTGCAACAGCAATTTTACTTATTATTATTGAATTCAATGTATCATTCACATTTGTATCTTACGTTGGCGATGCTAAATAAACAAAATAAGAATAAAATAAATCATTGCATTAATTTAAGTAAAATCTGTACATATAATTTTCACTAGAAGTGTAGTCTTTTGCACTAGGAATAAATTCACAATAAAAATAAAAAATTACAATAATCTTACCGCTTATTCAGGCACTGGTATAAGATTCGAATACAACACTGCTACGTGCAAAACCCTTGGGGTCGAACGCGCGAACTGTATCAATTGTCACTCAAGCATCCGTTTATAAAACTTTGGACGCTTTAACCTAAGGGTTATCAAATTAAGATTTGATAACGTATACTATATTATACGTATACTTTAAAAAATTACTGAGTCACTCCGTTTGAAAAAATAATAAATTTATTTCTACTATACGATAGGTCAACATTTTATCTGTCAAATAAAACTATTTTTAAGTTTAGATTTTGGAATGACATAAACATTTGACATGTATAAATTTTTGAAAATGAATCCCCAGCGCCTTTTCTCGGTCATTACTCGGTAATTGATTTTGCTTTTACATATGTTGCAAAATTATTGATAAATGGAATTACTAACTAACAACTAACTTTCTTGCAATATTTTCAGTGATAATTGACGCTACAGGTCTATGTATAGCAGGCTATACATTTCGGTGTGTGTTTCGTCTTATATCTAGAATACGCGTAGTCATAAAGAGTTATTTTTAATATTTATATATTGTTTACACAGTAGACAGTCACAGCAAAATTTTATCGGACATAACCAGCGTAAGTATTACACAATAATTATGAGAATTAAGAAGACTCAGATAGTGTTGAGTATTAAGATAATTCATTAGCAACGTCATTGTGAATGGATAGTTATATATACCATGTAAAGGCTGGGAGCGCAAATAAGGCGCACTACACACTAAAGCCGCCGCGCCGATCCGGCGACACAGCCCGCCGACACAACCCAGCGGTCTATAAGGAAATAACTATGTGGATAACAACCACCCTTATTTGTTGCCCGCCGACATATTGGCCGCATGTCGGCGACGCAAGCGCTCAGCTCAGTTGCCCGGCGACATTCAACAACACTTCGAGTAAAAAATAAGACGACGGGTCGGCGGGTCTGGTGTGGTTTAAGGCTAACATGATGAACTAACCCTTCTAAATCGAAAATTCGGTATTAACAAAGTCTCATGGACGAAAGAGAGCTTATCGTTTTCGAGAGATGAGTGACATTGCCGAATGACCATGATTGATAAATCTATCTGGGATGATATCTTCAGGACCATCCCATAATATTTATTCATTTACACTTTATACAATATATGTAAAGGTGGATTTAATTCCTGAGGCATTCTCGATCAGTCAAACCTAGGGCGATGCAGAAATAATATGATTTAATAAATGAATCGTATATCTTAATACAATCCATCTGTCTTTTGTTTTCTCTCTCTCTCTCTCTCTCTTTGTTAACTAATAATTAGTTCTTTATTAAGTCTCATTGACGTTGAACTAGATGTAATAAAAGATACGGCACACAAACAGTTCAGGAATTCAAATAGAAAATGAACGATATACTAATTCAATTAATTAAATTATACAAAGGAAATGAATTAGAAACACATAATTATCAATACAGTAGTAACCACTCTATGTCAATATTAACTATCATTATGTCAATCAGTCAATTAATTTGGAGAAAAAATAAAATAAAAAGAAAATCATACACATTTCATAATGAAGAGTAAAATAATAATAAGGATATGTCAGTCTTGTCCGGTAATTATACACATCCATTTATGTTGGATCGGACAATCAGCGCGAGAAGCAATCATCCCGAGGATGCTATTACTACTGTCTCTCACTCGTCTTAATAAAGAGATCCGTCCGAGCATCAGCAAACATTTGCGACGCACTGCAGTAGGGAGGCAGCCGCAACAGCACCCTGAAGATGTTGTTATACTGAACGCGCAGGACCCTGGCAGCCCGCTGAGTATGATTCACCCATAGACTGCTCGCGTAAAACGATTGACAAAATGCCTTAAACAAAGTAATTTTTACTGGGGAGGAGCACCGAGCGAATCTACGGGCAATCATGTTTCCTCGGACCGCCAATACCCTGCGCTCCCGCTCCAAATCTGCGTCATCGGACAAATCATCCGTCACAATGTGGCCCAGGTACTTAAAACTGGTCACTCTCTGCAGTTCCTCATCATATAATTTAATTGAAGGAACACGAACTGGAACGGGTGCACCTGACTTACCCTTGAAAAGCAGAACTTTACTTTTTGCTTTACTGTTGGTCAGTCCATGTTCCCCAGCGTAGGTCTCGCATATAGCTAACATCTTACGAATAGCACCTACCGATGGTCCCAGCAGCACCGTATCGTCTGCGTAGCTAATATTATTGACGCATACACTATCAATATGACAACCGGTATGAGTGCTGCTGAGCTCACCGATAAGGTCATTTATGTACAAGTTAAATAACAAAGGAGAGGTCAGCCCCCTTCACTTAACTTTTGTATGCCTACATTTATTTCCATTAGGACATTAGTGGCATACAAGTTTTATATTAAATGGATGAAGTCCTAGCAAACAACTAAGTTATTTAATAATGATATTCAAAAGTCTATGATCAAAAGTAGTTTGACAGTATTTTGACCTTATTACTATGGCAGGAGTTAGTTAGAGTTTACTACATTGCTACGAAAATTTTTATTGTCTGGCAAGTAGCAATTATTTTTTCTTCACCCAATTACCCCGATTTGTTCAAATAACGTTCGAATATGTATTATTGATTACTATTGCTGTTAAAGCTTATCTTCGGTTTAATAGCACTTCAATGGTGGTAGGTCTCTCATAAGTGAGAGGACGCCTGGATAGGTACTGTAATGTATAAGTAAATGATGACACATCTACTAGTGGGGCGAGCGGTAGTGGTGGGGGTGCGGTGAGTGCAGTGGCTGCACTCACCGGACACTTGCTGCTGGTGCGCCGTACGAATAGTGTGTCTGTCGGAAATCAAACTGTGTTTCCTTTATATAGCCTATACAAAATAGTGACCTGTACAGGTACCAACACAATATCTGTTTCTCCCGCCAAAATTTAGTTTAAATGTTGTAGCCAGAGTAACTAGCGGACATATTGAGACTTAAAATCTTATATCTCAGGATGGCGAGCGCAGTTGAATCATGAATACCACGCATTGCTTTGTATTTCGTCGTGTTGTTTGGTTTTGCTACTGTCCATGAGACCCGTATCGCTTACCATCTGCCGAATGGTATGCTCATCTCGCCATTCAGAGCAATACAAAGAACTTCGACAGTCATAAGTGTAGTGTGAAGTGCGAAAGCAGAAATGATAAGAATTATAAGCAGTCGCTGGATGTAGACCGCTTTTAACATACCACTACGTACTATATTTTTGGAGCAGGTTTATTGGAGCAGTATTATTTCTACATATTATAATCTTCATCATCGCAGCCACAGGTAGTCCATTGTTGAACACAGGCCTCCCCCACACAACCACATAGCTAAAGATAATGACAGTATTTAAAAATTATTAATAATTGGCGGGTAAATAAAATATAGCTATAAATATAGAAATATCTTTAATAATTTTTGGGACAGCAGATAGATTTCACTTGATGGGATAGGAAGAACAATAAAAGCACGAAATGAAACGGGCTGGAATATCAAGAGGAAGACGGGACGGAGCGGGAAGTGTCTTGATAGATGAGGATAGGTTACGGCGGGAAGAAAAGGGGACGGAAAGATATTTACGTCGAGTGTATACAACAGTTTGTACAACAAATTACATCTATCGACTATCTGGCGTGATAAATATAATAAATATCTTAACATAATCATAAAGCTAGGTGTGGAACCAAGCGCTGTAGGTGCGTACCCCGCGCGGGGACAAATATTTGTATCATCATTTTAAGCCTAGTGAAGACTACTACTAAAGTGAGCTCGTGACTCTTACATTATACATACGAGTATAAGGTTATTGAAAAGAAAAAAATCAAGAAATCTCAGAAATAAATATATTCGGATCACTCCGTTTTACTGAAATAAGCGACGCTTTACTAGCCAAAAGCCAATTCAACAATATCAGAAACACATTGATTACTTTTCAACATCAAGTGTCTTATCTTAATAATTTAATAAAATTGTTATTGCTGTGGACATTGCACGTTTCGTGTATACTAAGTACCTACTGAATGAACAATATCAGTTTCACCTGTGAAATTCCATATTAGTTAAATATGTAATTTCAATTATTTATTTCAATACTAATTTGGATTAAATTATTCCATCTGCTTTCTCTTAAGGAAAATCATACAATGATGTCACCACGTAACAATTATCTATACCTAGTCAGGTCATAAATTCTGTCACATGTTTAATATAAAATAATTGAAACAAGTTTATTCATTATGTAACCATTTATATACCAAAATGAACTTAACAAAACATAGATTCTTATGACACTAAAGTTATTCAAAATGACCTCCGTGATTTTGAATACAGGCCTTCAATCTGCGCGGCCAGTTGTCTATCGCAGCACGAACGAGGTCCATGTCAATATCGGCGGCTGCCTTAATCAAGGATGTCTTGAGTGACTCCAAATTGGGATGAGGGTTTGAGCACGCCTTTTCCTCCAAGTGTTGCCATATCTTGTAATCTAGCGGATTCAAATCTGGACTGGAGGAGGGCCAGTCTTCGTGCCGGATGAAGTCGATTTCACGCGCCGCCAGCCAGTCTTGTGTGCTCCTCGCTCTATGAGCTGGCGCCGAATATTGTTGGAATACCCAGTGCCTGTTATTGAACATGGTATGAGAAACAGGTTCCACAAGGTTCGTCAGGACTGTATTTTGATACACAACTGCATTCGTTTTTACACCTTTCACACTTAGATTGTTCCAAACTTCTCAAGGACATGATTCGAATGAGAAATGGCATAGAATTAATTAAGTCAACATACGCCACATTAAAAAATATTAATGACTTGAAGACAGAAGTTTTGCGTTTCAGAAGCGATTTATCTTCATCGTCGATCGCTTCCAAAGTGAGTTCGGAAATCAATATAGGCTTAAATGGTAGTCCGGCTAAACTCTCACAAAATTGTATTGTTTCTTCCTTAAACATTCCTCAAGCATTCAATAAAAATGACCAGACAAATTCTGTAACTAAACAGCAAGTTATGAAAATCAGGGTAGGTGAAAATAAAGTGACAAATCTTGATGAGGTACAACCGACAGGTGCCAGCGGTGGCGAGGAAAGGCGCCTGTTGCTTCCGATACAGCAAGAAGCAAGTGCTCAGAATAGTTTTGATCCATGTCTTACGATGATGTCGCATGCATCGAACAGGGCTCGACACGATCAGCGGACTTCTACAGATAATACTGGGTGTAATATTACAATGCAGCAGTGTAATTCGGATCTACAGCTGCATATAAATGAATTACATTCTAATGAAACGAATAGTCCAGTATGGCAGAAAGCCAACCATCACAAGAAATTGGTTAAATATCGTTTCATGGGTAAATCAGGAGTAGCCGCTGATACAGATAGTACTTTTAAAGCGGCAGAAAGGAGAATACCTGTATTTATTACGAATATTCACCGTGATACAGCAGAACAAGACATTGTGAATTATATTCAAAAAAAGACAAATGAAACCGTGGAACTAGAGAAAATAAATATAAAAATAGAAAGACATCATAAGGCCTATAAGTTTTTCACGAATGAAGCAAATTTACCAAAATACATGGATCCCGAAATATGGCCAGCGGGTATAATATTTCGTCGCTTTGTAAATTACAAGAGCAAAATATCGAACAGTGATATTGCTGTAGGCGGTCAAAAGGCGCATACTAATGCAAAGTAACTTAATATATCGCTTCGCTAGTTATAATTGCAAGAATGTGAAACGAGCTGTTGATGACGTTAGAAGCTTATGTTGTACGTGCCATGTAGTGTGCCTGCAGGAAACATGGGTGTTCCCTCATGATATACCTTACATTAGCACAATCAACAGTGATTTTGGTTTCACTGCGACTTCGGCGGTGGATACATCGGCAGGCATTCTGCGTGGACGCCCTTACGGAGGCGTCGCTTTGTTGTGGCGTGTTGTGGCGATACAGTGCATTCGAACAGGTGTCGGTGTTAAAATGAAAATGAAAATGAAAATATTTATTGAATCCATAAAATGTCATACACTATTTAGATTCAGTCATTTTTTTCCACTACCACCCAGTTCACAAGGCTGTTTTCGCCAGAGAAGAACGGGCAAGAAACTCTAGCGTTGCTCTTTTCAAAATAAGTTTACAATACAGTGATCATACAGGAGTTGAAATTCAGAGCAGTTCATAAATTATTCATAATAATGATTATATTGTACGGCTGAGTTAAGTGTGGTCGCCCTGACCGCGGAACTGGTATACACTGTTCAGCAAAAGCAATGAAAGGCAATAAAAAATTAAACAAAAATGAAAAAAAAAAAAAGTAATTAATATTATCATTATAAGCAAATTGAGCAGACCAGTCTACACAAGCAGCACCCGTTCACGAGTATGACGCATGTGCCAGCCATCGGTCTCCTCAACCGTGTTATAGGGAAGTGACCGACCCGGCACACGACGCCGCCGCAAGCACAGACCTTTAAGCGAGCATGACGTACTCAAATTGCCTACAACTATGGTGACACAAGTGGGATAAATATTTTAATTATATTTAACAGAGTACACACACATCCGGTTCTGGGACTTATATTATGTTTTATTCCCACGCCTTACTATCTTCTAAGTATTCCGAAATTTTATAATATGCTTTATTACACAACTGTCGTTTAATATTAGATTTAAATTTATTTATAGATAAGGCTTTTATGTGAGTGGGAACTTTATTATAGAAATGTATACAGTAACCCTTAAAAGATTTGCTAATTTTCTGGAGCCTGGTCTTATGACTGACTAGATTATTTCTATTTCTAGTATTTCTGTCATGAATATCGCTAACCTTTTGAAATTGTTCTATATTCTTATGGACATACATTAAATTAGCGAATATAAATTCTGATGCTACTGTCATTATATTTATTTCTTTAAATTTTTCTCTCAGAGATTGTCTGGAGCCTAACGAATAAATAGATCTTATGGCTCGTTTTTGAAGAAGAAAGATGGTATTAATGTCAGCAGCACCACCCCACAACAAAATTCCATAACTCATTATGCTATGAAAGTAAGCAAAATAGACCAATCGAGCTGTATCAATGTCAGTCAATTGGCGAATCTTGCCCACTGCAAAAACTGCAGCACTCAGCTTTTTAGCTAACGCTGTTATGTGGGGACCCCATTGAAGTTTAGGATCCAATGTGATTCCCAAAAACTTAGTAGTCTCCACAAGGCTCAACACATCCCCGTTCATAAAAATGTTGGCATTCACTTTTTTTACGTTAGGCGTTATAAACCGAATACATTTAGTTTTTTGGCTGTTTAACAGTAAATTGTTAACGCCAAACCAATGAACTATTCTTGAGAGAGTGTGGTTTACTTCGTCAAAAATTGATTGATGTCGTTTAATTTTAAATATCAGTGAAGTATCATCAGCAAACAACACTACCTCACATTTATCCCTTATAAAATAAGGCAAGTCATTTATATAAATCAAAAGAGTGTTAGAGTGTGATAATGATAGATTATGTGGAACTAAAATAATGACGCAGGACAAACCATTGATCGTCATCAGTATTTATATGCCCACAAATTCTAGTGAAAATTTACCAGTTTTTACTGACTGTTTAAGTAGTATTTGTGCCATAATAAGCGAACATGGGATTGAATCCGTTTTTATTTTGGGTGATTTTAATGCAGATCCATGAGACATATTTTATAGAGAACTGGTGAGTTTTTGTAATGAACAGCAACTTTCGTGTATAGATGTGGATGTCTTGGGCTTGGACCTTGGTACGTTTACTTTCGTTAGTCAAGTGTATGGAACTTGTAGCTGGTTGGATCACTGTGTAGTGACCCAGTCAGCAAAGCAATGTGTTCAAGATGTACATATTGAATATGATGTTTTGTCGTCTGATTATTTTCCACTAATGTGTAATTTAAAAACAGTGACTCCGAAAATCTTACCTCAATCGATTATGAATAAAAATGTAATATGGGGCGTAAGAAATGAGGAACAAATAGCTAAATATAATGAGGAGTGCCATAAAAACTTAAAACTGATTGAGTTTCCCAGTGCGTTTGTAAACTGTGCTGATTCTACTTCGATCAAATATACACTAGATACACAGTTCCCTATAAAAGTTCTGTTAAAAAGTGGCACCGATGCATGACATGAAAAAAAGTAAACAAAAAGATCACATATTCCAAATATATTAACACAAATTCCACCTTATTCCTGGAGCTTAAAGTAGCTTTTCACATAATATTGTCTAAAGTTCTGCGACGTTTTAGAAGCAACGGTTTGTTACGCATTTTATTACGCATTTGTGAAGAATACGTCTGTGAACATGGCTTAAAATATAATGTTAGTAAAAGTCAGTACATGGTGTTTGAGGCCGGTGAAAGGTTGCCCTCTAATCTACCGGACGTCAGACTCAATGGCGTCGCCATTGAAAGAGTGCAAAAATTTAAATACCTGGGGCCATCGATATCAATGTTACACTAGATAAGACGTTCTTTGTAACAAACGTGTCCCACCCAAGTGCGGTGCATGCACCGCACACGAATCAGTCTGCCGCGTGACAGCTACGCAGCAGTACGCTCCTTTGTATAAACTTTTATGTAATTTATTTTGATGTTTCCCCGTAAAACCGACAGCAAAATTTTCTGAAGTTACAATATGATTAAAGAATGCAACGTAAGTGATATAATATTTTAGAATAATGACGATAATACAGATCTTTTATTTATTATTGGATTAAATATATTTTAGAGCTCGTTAAAATACAAGGTGAGCTCCTTAATCGTATGTCTCTTTTCCGCGCATAAAAATTGCCCGTCGAGTGAGAGAGACGAACTATATTAGATATAGATTATTCAAGGGACATTCATATCAGTCGACCAAATAGGTATAAACTATTCGAATACATTACAAATACAAATATCTAGGAAAAAATGTAGTTGCAAATTGATTTCAGTATTTTATTTTAATTATATGTTTTTAATTAATTTATTTATTTATTTATTTATTTAAATGCTTTATTGTACACTAAGTTAACTTAATTACAGAACATTATATTAATACATAGTGGTACAAAAGGCGGTCGTATCGCTCGAGGCAATCTCTTACCGACTACCTTGGGATGGACAGTAAGAGATGGAAAAAAAAGAGAGGGCAGTCAATAGTGTACCAAGATAAATATTGAATAAAGAAAAAATAAATTAAATAAAATCATATATGCAAAAAACGTGACATACGAATATAATTACAAAATTAACAAACATAACATATACTAGATATATAAATAAATATATAAATACATGTATATACATATACAAGTGCACAGATATCATAATAATATATACAAATACATACATAATATACAAACAATCAATCACTTGAGTAATGTAGTAGTTAAAGGGACAGGTAGTGTTCTTTAACCATTTTCTTAAAGGACACCAATGTTCGTGCCCGTCTCACTGCATCAGGAAGTGCATTCCATAATCGGACTGCTTGTACTGTAAAAGACTTGTCCATGAAAGTCGTAGAGTGCACGGGCATTCTCAACCTCAGGTTCTCCGACGATCTCAAGGATTTTGTATGTGAATTATGAAGGAACATAAAACGATCTTTAAGATAAGAGGGAGTTAAGGGATTAAACAAGATGTTGTAGAGAAGATAAAGAATATGAGTATTCCGACGAAGTCGTATGGGTAACCACTTGAGCTTAACACGAAACTCGGAAACATGGTCATATTTGCGAAGGCCAAATATGAACCGTATGCAAAAATTTTGGAGACGCTCAAGTTTATTAAGTTGGTCCTCGGTAAGATCAAGATAGCTGACATCGGCATAATCAAGGATGGGGAGAAGAAGTGTTTGCGCAAGTGAAATCTTCGTGGCGACGGGTAGGAAATTGTGTAACCTTCGCAAAGAGCGAGCTGAAGCAAACAACTTTCTACTTAGCTCACGAAGCTGCGGGCCCCAGGTGAGGGATTTATCTAAATACAAACCTAATTTTTTTACAGTATCACTGTAAGGAATAATGATACCATCACAGTATATAGACGGTACAAGATCCCAGTCTAGTTTTGAAATCATCCTGGGGCTGCCGACAACAATGACCTGAGTTTTGGCAGGGTTAACCTGCAACCCATTAGCTTTGCTCCAGTTACAGATGCTTTGGATGTCGACATTAATTTCCGAAATTGCATCAGCTAGCCTATTCAGGGGCGCCCGAGTGTAGATTTGGAGATCATCTGCATAAAGGTGGTAGGAGGAGCGAAGATGATTAGTTATAGAGTTGATAAAAACAGCGAAGAGTAAAGGAGATAGCACGCCGCCCTGAGGGACGCCAGCATTCACAGTGCACCATGAGGAAAAACTTTCCTCAACACAGATACGTTGCTGACGTCCATACAGGTAACTTCGAAACCAATCAATTGCCATTGGAGATATGTTAAGAGAACTCAGAATGCCAAGTAATACATCGAAATCAACGGTGTTGAAAGCATTACTGAAGTCTAGCAACGCTAAGACTGTCAGCTTGCCCTCCTCCATACCTGACCTGATGCCATCCGTAATATGAGTCAGAGTAGTGGTTGTACTATGTCCGGGACGAAATCCGGATTGGAGAGGATTTAAAATATTATTCTTAGAGAGGAAACTATTGAATTGGCTATGGATTAGGCGCTCAAGGACTTTAGACAGAAATGGTAGGATGGAAATAGGACGAAATTCGGAGAGTAGGGAAGCATTAGGTTTTTTAGGAATAGGAATGATGTGGGCTTCTTTCCAAGCGATCGGAAAGGTCCCTGAGGAGATGGAATGGTTTAGGATATGGGTAATGATAGGAAGGATTTCGTCGAGGATAGGAAGAATCATATTACGGCTGACATGGTCACTTCCCATTGCATTCGATGAGATAAGCGAAATAGTTCTCCTAACATCACAGATAGCAAATTGTTTGAAAACGAAACTAGAACAATCGGGAGCCTTAAGGGTAGAAAGATGCTTTAAAGTGTTATCTTTGATCGTCCTGGGGAAACAAGACGGAGAGGAGAAATGATGGTTAAGAGAATTTAAATCTATAGATTTGGGAATAGAGTCTTGTTGAGATTTACCCACTCCCAAAGACTTAAGAAATTTCCAGACTTTAGCTGGGTCTCCGTTTTGTACAGAGTTATGGATATGTCGGCGTTGGGCGATCCTACATACCTTTGTGCAGTGATTCCGTACGGCTACATATTTCAGCCAATTAGTTTCATTTGGGCGTCGGTTAAACCTGGACTTAGCGGCCGCTTTTTTGGCAAGCAACTCCTTAATTTCAGCCGTAAGCCAAGGCGTTGGTAGGTGTTTCACCTTAATAGCTTTGACGGGTGCATGTCTGTCAAACAGTGAGGTTAATTTATAACATTAATTAATAACATAAAATATGAGTGTTGTATGTATGTTTTGACAGCCTCCGTAGCGCAGTTGGTTAGACGCCGCCTGTGAAACGAGAGGCCGCGGGTTCGATCCCCGCACCGAGAGAAATGTTTGTGCGGCCCACAAATATTTCTTCCGGGTCTGGGTGTTTGTGAGACCGAAAAGTCTCTCGTAGTTCCTGATACCCGCGACACAAGACTCGATCTTAGTGTGGGGTCAGGACTATGTATGTGACTGTTGGGTGTATTTATTATTATTATTATTATTTAGACCCCATTTCTTAATATGAATTTAATGGACTATTCGAACCCATTGATTGTTATTGAAGACTAAAATTGTTTTACATTCTTACGCGTCGGTTACGAAAAAAAGGAGATCTTTATAATATTTGTCCAGAATTATTGGAACAGATAAAAGTGGCTACCATCAGAACATACCTATATTTGTTCAATTCATTTTCGACACGAAGATTTCAGATATTCCAAATGCGGTAGTCATTTTTGTAAACTTCTGTTGTACCATTCCTTCTGTCTAGTAGTCTTGAAAAAAGTTTATCAGTTTGTTAAAAAATCATAAATGTTATTATACTAAATGTCAGACTGATTGTACACTGATTTTCTGATTGTCAGACTTGTACACTCGTAAGAATATTTAATTTCATTTACATCATTTCCATGAATTATTCACGTAAATAAAAAAAGAAAATTACAAAAAATATTATTGCTAAGACGGTATTGATACTTAGGCAGTATCTTAGGAAAAGCTATTATTGACATGAACTGTCTTGTCTGTCTAATAATCTTTGATCATAATTTGTAATACTCAAGTAAACGTACTAGATGTCGCTACTGAGCTTTTGACAAATACGGGACAAATAGTTTCTATAACGCGCCTCGTCTATCGGTAGAATATAAGTCAATGCCTGGGGCACATACTGACTATTGATCTCAAAGACCATGAGGACATCGAAAGGGAGCGAAGGTCATTGTCTTTGCGAGGAAATATGATAGCCCGCAGGTTTGCCCGCTGTTCGCGAGAGGTGAAGACTATGCTTTTCAAAGCATATTGTACATCCCTTTACACATGTAGTCTGTGGGCTGACTATACAAAGAAAAGTTACAGTGACCTTCGCGTCCTTTATAATAATGCATTTAGAGCGGTAATGGGACTGCCCCGATTCTACAGTGCGTCGGGCATGTTCGCTGAGACACGGACAACCTGCTTCCACGCAACGATGCGTAAACGATGTGCATTCTTAGTGTGTAGAGTGCGAGCTAGTACTAACTCAGTCCTGGCATGATTGCCAGCAGGTTGGACTGTCCCTATATACGGCATTGCTGCGATAGACATATTGCAGTAACGCCGCCTGCTAGGATTTATTGATTTTGTTTTGTTTTCATAATATTAATTAATTTCTCTTCTTTTAATGATTGAATTTTTTGTGACATATATTTTTTTATTTTATTTAGATTTTTGTATATTTGTTCTTGTACAATTTGATTAGGAATCGTTTTGAAGCCAATAGATAGCGCTTGTACAACTTGATTCGAGATAATTCGTTCAATATCTTTGTTTTGTTTCAATGATAATAGATGGCGCCAGTAGTAATTAATGTTAATTTATTCCTTTTGCCAAGAGGTGGCGCCACTTAAAAAATAGATCGCGATATGGTTTGGTTTACAACACTAGTATAAATAGCGATGCAAATTTTGAGTAATTTGTAGGATCTCGCTCCGAGCGAGATCCGAACGCGAAGCCGCCTAAAGTCCGAACTCGTTTCGGACTTCACCAAGGAACGACACCGTGTTTACGGGTCGCTTGGATAGACCACAATCAGAGGGCTCACGCCCCGGTATTGTTTCCACAACGCGGGACCTCCGCTATCGCGGAGGTCCTGCGTTCGTGAAGGTCTGTTGACAGAGTAATTTGTCTCCTACGTTCCGGAAGTTGTGGTTTCATTTACCTGGTGTGAAGTCGTAATAATAATGTAATCCGACCGATTACGGCCATGGCGACCACTTCGACCCCTTATAGGGCTTGGCGCTGATGCGCCCGGAGATGGCTTATATAGCCGATTTTCGCAACAAACTCCCTTGCACAAAGTGGGCATGTGAGCTTACCGCTTTCTTTATTGAAGTGAATAGCGGCGAGCGGACGGGCTTTAAGCTCATCGCGCTTGGCGTCGAGCTCGCTTCTTCACCATCTCGCGCCACTCCGGTCGTTGTGTTGCCAAACTCTCCCAGCGAGAGGGCTCTATATTGCATCTTTTCATGTGACGTTTCTGAACATCCTTATATCTGAGGAGTTGTCCGCCATGCCGAAAGCATGCCCTCCTCTAGCTCAGAGTAAAAGATGCGCTTCGCCACTCTCTCCTCCGCCATCCGTGATACGTGACCGCACCACCGTAGTTGCCGACGCATCAAATATGCCTCAATGCCACCAACATTGGCGCGTCTTAAAACTTCGGTATTACGCACCCGATCGGACCATCTGATCTTCATGATGGAGCGCAGGCATTTTAGGTGGAATCGATCGAGAGTGCGTATATGGTGACGATACACACACCAGGTCTCGGAAGAATAGATAAGGTTTGGCAGCACAATCGCCATGTAAACCGAGATCTTAGTAGCCAGCTTAAGGTCGTGCGAGCAGAAGACCTTAGAACACAGCTTTCCAAATGCTGCAGCTGCAGCACTTATTCTGCTGTCGATCTCAGTATCAAGGTCACACTTAGCTGTTATAGTGTTCCCCAGATAACGAAATTTATCGACCTGTTTCAGCACGTCCTCACCAAGCTTAATGGTCAGTGTCTCACGACCATGGATGTCTAGGGACATCACTTCCGTCTTTTTGACACTGATCTTTAGGCCAAATTTGCAGCATGCTTGGTGGAAAGTGGACATTAGCTGTTGCAGGCCGTCTGGGGATTCTGCCAAGAAACACGGGTCATCAGCATACATGATCTCTGTGATCAATGCATACGAGACTTTGGTGCGCGCCTTAAGTCTGGCCAAGTTGAAAAGACTGCCATCGGTGCGAAAGCGAATGCGAACCCCTTCAGAAACAGTTTGTAGGACGTCCTTGACTACTACTGCAAAGTATAGAGCGAACAGTGTGGGTGCTAGTACGCATCCTTGCTTAACACCACAGGTAACGGGGAAAAAGTCGGACTGTTCGCCGTCTATGGAGACGCAGCACTGCATATCGTCATGCAGGAGTCGCAGAAGTCTCACTCAAGTTTTCTGTGCATCCTAGCTTTCTCAGTACCATCCAGAGGGCTTCGCGAGGCACACTGTCGAATGCTTTCTCCAAGTCAACAAAGCAGAGGTACAGCTGACGTCCCTGCTCTCTACTTTTCTCCTGAAGTTGACGCACCGAGAAAATAGCTTCACATGTGCCTCGGTTAGGTTGGAAGCCAAACTGGGTTTCAGGCAGGATCCTTTCTGATAGGTCCCTTAGGCGGTTCAATAGAACTCTTGCAAAGACCTTTCCAGGAGCTGATAGAAGTGAAATACCGCGATATGAGTTACAATCGGATCGGTCACCCCTGTTCTTGTAGAGAGCACTAATACGAGACAATTTAAAATCGACTGGTACTCGCTCCTCCTCCCACATTCGAACAAACAGTTTCCACACCGACGTGTGCAAATCCTTACCGCCGTATTTCAAAAGCTCGCTTGGTGTGTGGTCAATGCCAACTGCCCGCTTATTTTTCTGCTGCCTGATGGCAGTGACAACCTCGTCAAGCGCCAGTGGTTCATCCAGCTCGATATATAAAGGGAATTGAGGCATTAAGCTGATGTTTTGCAGATCGGCTGATCGATCCACGTTGAGCAAAGTGTTAAAGTGTTCAGCCCAACGTGCTAGTACTTCCTTCTTGCTAGTGAGGAGGTGTGAACTATCTAAAGACCTCAGGGGTACTTTTACTCGGTAGGAAATACCAATCAGCTTTCGCACCTCGCTGTAAAACTCTCCAAGCTGTTTAGTGTCAGCAAGCCACTGCATTTGGCAAGCTTTGTCCTGCCACCACTTATGTTTTATCTGACGAGACAGCTTGCGCAATTCTTGGTCACTCGCTTTGACCAACGCAGTGCTTCCGCCTCTTCTACTGTGCTGTCGCAAAAGCTCTCGATGTTTGTCGAATGCTGCTCTGAGAGCCTCATTGTTGTCATCGAACCAGTCTTCGTTACGCCGATATTTAGTACCCAATGTAGCTGAAGCGGTTTCCATAATGTGACTAGACAGAGTTCCCCAAGCAGCACCGACATCATCCGCCTCATTTGTAGGCCACAGCTTTCCCGATATGGCTTCAGCATATTCCTTTCTAGCCTCGCAGTACTTTAGCCTATCCACGTTTACACACGCAGGCTTTTTATCTATGGATCTTCGAGGCCAGCGGAGGCGGAGTCTTAACTTAGTGACAATGAGTCGATGGTCAGTCCAACAGTGTGCACCGCGCATAACGCGGGTGACTTGCACTTGACTGATGTCTTGTTGTCGTATGATGGCGTAGTCTATCAAATGCCAGTGTTTAGACCGCGGGTGCATCCACGTTGTCTTGTGCTTGGCGGCAAGCCGGAACATAGTGTTCGATATCGCAAGGTCGTATTGAGTCGTATCTCAGTATTGGATGATGTCCAGCGCCTACACTACCTGAAGATTCAACTAAAAGGAGAAGCAGAACAGTTAATTCGACAAATTCCGACTATAGCAAATAACTATAAAAAGTGTTGGGACTTATTACAAAATCGTTATGACAATAAAAGATATATGTCAAATTGTACTCTTAAACGTTTATTTAATCAACGGTCTATGACTTGTGAATCCGCTCACTCTTTAAAAGAACTCATAGATACTACGTCAGATTGTATTCACGAATTGTCAAATTTAGGTATAAAAGATTACGGAGATTTAATCATTGTTTATATATTGTGCTCTAAGTTAGATATTGAAACACGTAAGCAGTGGGAACTCCACGTTAATACTTTTACAGAGGGGTTGCCATCGTTCGCACTTTTCAAAGAGTTCTTAGAATCGCGATACCGTGCATTGGAATTTCTCGAACCCAGTAGAAATAAATTAAATAGTCCAAAGTCTCGCAGTAGTGAAGGTCCTAAAGTATTACATAACACTGAACTAAAGGTAATTTGTCCTCATTGCACTGAACATCATAAACTAATGACATGTCAAAAATTTGTCAAGGAAAACATTCAAGGTCGTAGAGATATAGTCAAATCGTTGAGACTTTGTTTCAACTGCCTTGGTAATAATCACACTAATAGTAATTGTAGGGTACCAACAAGATGTCGCATATGTAAACGCAAACACCACACACTTCTTCACGGCACAGCCAATCCACCTGGCGGGGCATCTTCAATCGACACCACAGAGAAAGACCAAGACCCGGAACTATCTTCATCGACGAACGAGAACACACAGATCGTCAGCAATTTTGTGACTGGAAATTTGCAAACGTTATTAGCCACAGCCTTGATAAAAGTTCAGCCAACAAATGGACATCCTCAGGTATTAAGAGTTTTGCTGGACCAAGGGTCACAGGCATCCTTTATATCTGAAGCAGCAGTGCAATTGCTGAGATTAAAGAAAAATCGCGCTACTAGTTTGATTTCAGGCTTAGGTGGAGGTCAAAGTGGTTTAACCACGAAGTACGTGGTTAAGGTTAATGTTCAATCACTACACGACCCATCCTTTCAATTGCAAATTCAAGCTCATGTTTTAAATACAGTCACTTCAATTCTTCCAGAAAGGAAATTTATCCTGCCTACTTGGACAGAGTTAAAGCACCTCAATCTTGCCGACCCACAATACTATGCACCTAACAAGATAGACATGTTATTAGGAGCCGAGGTATATTGTAGTATTCTGAAAGAGGGATTGATCAAAGGTCCTTCCGGTAAAACTATTGCTCAGGATACGCACCTCGGATGGGTATTATCGGGTCAAGTAGAGGGTTACAATGAGAGAGACCAGAAATCGCATAACTTTATAGTTAATACGCACGTGCAGATAGAAGAAAGCAATGAATTATTGAAAAGATTCTGGGAACTAGAAGGCGAAACAAAATCGAACGAGAAAGTGTTGACACTGGAAGAGCAAGCATGTGAAGAGCATTATAAAGCAACTACGCCTCGAGATAATTCTGGAAGATATATAGTAGAATTGCCTTTCCGAACGGAAATTATAATATTAAACCCGCAATAGGCCACCACGGATTTCTAAAACTGCTCTTCACATGGAAACTCTTTTTTTAATGTAATTTTTAAAGACATCACAAACAATTTACTAATAAATCTTTAAAAACTCTTGTAATTTAAATATCGATCTACAATTATATATTTATTTTATCTGGATGTAAGGTTTTTAAATCTTAAACTTTGTTTTCCAATACTTTGACATTTTGTATAAATAAATAAAAATTGAAGAAGTTTAAAATATTATATTTGGTCAGGTGATTGCACAGGAAATAAAATCTGAGGTACAGAAACGAATGTTTTGCGCAAAAATATTTTCAGCGAAATAAAAACTTTCGATAAAGCTGCAAAGACGCGCGAAGTAAATCCGAAGATAACGAACTGTGCATTTTGTTCAACAGTATTCGTACGGTTTCAACTACTATTACACCTCTTTGCTCGGTAACTAAAGGTTAATACATTACGACACTGAATTATTGGCACAATGTGTGATGATACAGCAATTTCGAGATCAAATGATTGACGTCAACCGGCAATGAAGATATTTTTATTGGTTAGTTGTGCATATTATACATCAATAGATTGTGCATTCAAGAAGGAAATTCCTCCATATTTCTTCCAAGTCAACGAGCAATTATAGAGCAACTAGCAAAGCTATATAAGGTTAATAAAATAGGACAAGTTAAATATTTAAGCATTTAAAACTAAATTTTGGGTAAAAAATCTACATACTACCCTAAATATTCTCCCGCCAAACAGCAGTGTAAATGCACTGTTGTTTTTCGGCCTGAAGGAGATTGTAGCCAGAGTAACTACTGGACATATTAAGACTTTACATCCTACGTCTCAGGATGGCAGGCGCAGTGGAATGCCAAGCATTGCGTTGTAATTCAAGGTCTCGTTTGGTTTTGCCACTACTCATGAGCAGTCGTATTGCTTACCATCAGGCGAACGGTATGATCGTCTCGCCATTCACTCCACTGGCTTCTCCAACCAATATCGTTTTGCCTACTGTTTCCATTTCGGAAAGCAATAAGTTTGCCGATGAGAGTTCGAGCCTTGTTAATACGGTCCTCGATCCTACGCTGCCATGCAGGCACACTCGCAACATCTCGAGTGGTAGTAATATTATTAATTGGAAATTTGACATTAGCCACCCGACATGCTGCGACGGCTGCGCAGTAAAGGATCGAATGCGTATCAACAAAGTCCCGACTGGACTCCATATAGGTAGAAACAATGGAGTCCAATGCTCCCATCAGCGCTAAGTTTCGTCTATGCGTAGGCAAACGCGGCACGCGCGTTCTACAGGACGCTGGTATGGATTTATATTCCAAAATCGCACTCTCCAAAGTCCTTCTCAAACGCTGTTGATCCTGGGGACTTACAGTGTTGTCTAGATTGTCCACCAGCTCAATATCAGCAGCAGGAATGGATGGTGTTTCTGCAGCTCGCTGGGTGATAGGCGTGATAACATCTAGAGCAACACATGCTTCAGTACGCAGCCGCTCAAGTGCTTCATCATCCAACAACTTACGTCGTTGGATAAACCGCACTTGATCCTATAGTCATTGGGTTGACACATTGACCGTTGGTTCCAGAACCTGAAACATAGACAGCATCTGAGCACGGTATGCAGTGAGGTTAGTTCCCCCCTTTGTCGCCCCAAAGTAGGCCCGCATGACATTTTCATTCATTTGATGAGTCCATCTCATGCGGCGCACTACTCCACCGGTAGCGGGTACCGTAGGCGGGACACTCGGCCCCGTTGGTCCCAAGCCTACCGCTGGAGGGGGTCGTCCTCTTCGCCGCACAGGTGTTGGTGGCGGCGGGGACGACTGCAGCTCGTCGCGTTGGCTCAACGCGTCGTTGTCCGGCGTCACCTCGAACACGTCCGAAGCCGACGCCCACGACGCGGAGCTCGACGAGCTGGGAGATCTTAAACGTGCGTTTAGTCTTCTGGCGCGTGTTGTCATCTTGTGATATTATTTTGAGATTTTATTGTTGTTTTATAGTACTTGACACTGTCATATTTGTCAAATAATTTTCTTCCTTATTTATTTTAATATTTTGTGCCAAATTCCGAAATATTCTTTTTAAAAACATGATTTTTTATTGCATTTGATTGAATGTTGTTAATAATAGCGTAGGATATATAATATATAGTAAATATACAAGTAAAATTAATTTTCACAATTTTCACAAGATGCGTCTTGGTGTTGCCAGTTTGTTATTATTATCTTTATTTTAAATCTTTTTTTTTTACGTTTTTGTATATATTATATTAAAAAACAAAATACAATATTATTTTTTTAACGTTGTGTTATGGCGAATGCCGTAATACATCATTTCAATAACGATCTAGCCTTATGACTAATAAGTTATTTAAATTTAACCTAAACTTCTAAAGAGACTACGACTAAGAATATGTCCAATAACACGTTTCTTATTGTCTCTATTAAGGTAAGCGTCTACAGGTCCGCATCGTAAGCATCGGACGTATCGCATGAAACGGATTATAGTATTGTTTGTATACAAAGCCATACAAGTGCGTCCACTAGTCCGCACTGTACGGATCGCACTTGGGTCTTGGATCCGTACAGTTGCACATCGGCAATGCCGACACTGATGCTCCGAGAGGCAACTTTTGCGTTGCGTGCCGATGACGTCATACGGAATGGTTTCAGCATGGTTTCAGTTTGTAGAATATTATTATTATTATGTATCAATTTTGTAGAATATTATTATTATTATGGTAAAACTTGGCACTTTAGTTAATTATTACAAACATATATAATTGCCTACTCTCTTTTCTCAAAATTAACCCTAAAAGGTTTAAAATAGGGGTTGAAATGTTGTATGCAAAATCGAAACCGCTGAAGTTATTCATATGAACATTTGTATTTCATCACTTATTTTTAAACGAAAAATGATGCTGTGAACTACTATTAGAAAAAAGCACTAAGGCGGTGAAATAAGGGATGACATTTTCATATAATGTATTGCTTTTACGTCCGTATTATGATAACATAAACACGCAGACGAAGTCGCGGGAAAAAGCTAGTCTTTCATTATGCCGAGTGATATTGACATATGGTGTTATATTTTACAATTGTCATGACTTGGCATGACTGGGTAGGCTGGTTTACGGCGGTACCACTGTCTCACAGGAGATGGATGTAAAGTGACAGCTTGGCAGTCGCATTTCATTCGATGAGTTCGTTTGCTAGATGCCCGATACCCATTTCCTCTTCTCATCCTTTTATCTTTCCTACTTCCCGCCCAATTTGTAGAGCCGGATACATGTTTATGATATAAGCGTTTTGGATGTTCAAACCACGTGTTCCTAACCATCCCCATACCATAGTAGTTTTGTATATTGAAATTTTAGTTATCAAGGCTTTATATTAAACCATGTGTGTACAAGTGGTTTTTTGCCATGAATTCCAAGACGAGCGTGCCATTCGCCTGATGGTAAACGATACGACTGCTCATGGTCAATAGAAAAACCGAGCAACTCCATGAATTACAAAGCATTGCTTGGCATGATACTGCGGTCGCCATCCTGAGTCATAGGATGTAAAGTCTCAATAGTTTCATACTCTGGCTACAATGTCCGTCAATCCAAAACACAACAGTGCATTTACACTGGTATTAGGCGGGAGAAATAAAAATTGCAGTGATACCTACCCAGACGGCCTCTCACATATGTGAGACCTGCCACCAGTAATAGTGGTAGAGATGTTTTTAAAGAAATTTAATTTGTTTCTGCTTATTCGTTGATTTTTAACCGACTTCAAAAAAAGGAGGAGGTTCTCAATTCGACTGTATGTTGCTTTTTTTTTTTTTTTTTTTATGTTTGTTACCTCGTTTCTCTGTACTGTGTGAACCGATTTCGATCATTCTTTCTTTGATTGAAAGCTGGTGCTTGTCGTTTGGTCCCATAAAAATATGGTGAAGATCTGATGAATATCTTCGGACCTGGAGAGGGGAACTCCTTAATATTAAGGAGAATTGCAATGGTTCTTTTTGCATTACGTTCATAAGAAAAGTTAAGATACAGTGAGAGAGGGAAAAAGGGGTGGGGGTGAGGGGGGGTGGGTGATAAAATTAAAATACACGTAAATTCTAATATCTTCGGCAGCTTTTAACCGATTTTAGTGATTTCTTTTTCATTGGAAAGAACGTATTAACAGGTTGATCTCAGGAACACAACATTAAGATCTGATTATCATATTCGGACTTGGAGCGTAGAACTCCTCAAAATTTAATAGGATTTCAACGGTTCTTTTTGCATTGAGTTCAGTATAAAAGCTAGGCTACAGTGGTTGAGGGAAAAAGGGGTAGGCGCGAAGGGAGGGGGGGGGGAGAAAAAATAATAAACATGTGAATATTCCAATATCTTTGGCAGATTTTAGCCGATTTTAGCGATTTCATTGTCATCGGAAAGAACATATTCCTTGTGGGGACCAAATCTTCTTCATTTAAATACCTATCAACACTAAAAAGATAAAAATAACTAAAATTTTTAATAAAAAAAATAAAAACCGACTTCAAAACAAAAATCCACTAAAAGCCAAAAAATAATAAAATAATAACTACCACTCCAAAGCAAAAAAATAATATTTATTTCATGGTACTGGGCGACCCGCCTTCAATATGTTACGCATATACATATTTTGATTTGTTGGCTAGTCAAGTCATTAAGCAAATTAATCAACATGCACGAGCTCCATGAAATAAATATTATTTTTTTGCTTTGGAGTGGTAGTTATTATTTTATTATTTTTTGGCTTTTAGTGGATTTTTGTTTTGAAGTCGGTTTTTATTTTTTTAAAATACAATACCAATAAACGATATTAATTGGACTTCTTGATGAAATTAGACACATTTTCTTTATTGAAGTTTGATTTTTGTTTTGGTCTTGAACGCTTAAATTATTGGTTATTATAAAATTTTAGACTTCATAATATTCTTAATCATCCTTGGCTATCTGAAATTGCCAATTATTGCATAATCAGTGCTGTAATGGCATTCTCTATTATAGGTCCTGTTACACCTTTGTGAGAAACTTCTACTCGCAATACGTCTATATCAACAATTACAGAGACCTAAAAATGAAATTGTTATTATTTCCTCAGTTCTTAAGGAAATATTACTCTCTCTCTCTCTGGCAATGATAGCTCATAGCATATTCAAACTTGTAAGGTTAGTCCTGTGTTAAAACAACATATTTCATTAAATACTAAGCAAGTTTAAAAGAAATAATAAATAATAAATAAAATAAAAAAAGCCTTTTATTTCTTTCAGAAAATTATAGTTTACAAAGATTGGTTTATAGTATAGAAAATAAAAAAATAAGTATAATTGGTTTAGTATTTTAGTTGTAAGTTAAATACTTAGTTTTACAAAAAAATTATTTAAGATGCGTTAGTATTAAAGTAATTATTCTGCAAGAACCCCTCTGCGGGTAAGGGAGGCCTCCTCCAAATCAAGCCAGTTTTCTCTGGATTTCGCTATTTGCATCCATTGTGGGCCTGCGGTTCGTTTGATTTCATCCTCCCATCTGTTATAAAGTCTCCCTTTCTTTCTTTTTCCTACTGGTCCCCCCCCATTCTGTCACTCTTTTTGTCCATCTTTGGTCTTGGGTCGGAAAGTGCTCGAATGGAGGCCGCGTATCGGAAAGCGCAGCGTAGGACGTCCACCCACAAGATGGTCCGACGACCTGGTAAAGGTCGCGGGACGTCGCTGGATGCAGGCTGCCTCCAACAGGTCTCTGTGGAAATCATTGGGGGAGGCCTATGTTCAGCAGTGGACTTCCTTTGGCTGATGGATGGATGGATGGATGGTCTTGCAGGCGGGCTATATGCCCGGCCCATTTCCATTTTAATGCCAGAGCTTGTGCTAAGCCGTCTGTTGCGTATTTTTGTATGTCTTATTTTATTTATTATTTTAATGTTTAACATACTCCGTTCCATTCCGCGTTGGCATGTTACAATTTTATTTCTGATATTTTTGTTAAATTTCTCTAAATATAATATAAAAAAAAATATTACTCTCTCTCTCTCTCTCTCTCTCTGGCAATGATAGCATATTCAAACTTGTAAGGTTAGTCCTGTGTTAGGAAAACAACATATTTCATTAAATACTAAGCAAGTTTAAAAGAAATACAGCTCGTTAATAACACTCTACCTCACCATTTTATTGACCCCATAAGAAAAATACTTTGGTAAAATGAAAACTTTATATTTTGGTAAAATGCAAGTTAGTATTTTTTAATTACTTTACCCGCATACAGTTATATTCCCGGGAGTCATTCTTGTCGCATCGCCGCGCTGCACTGGCTACATTATGTTTCATTCCCCAACACACGCGTTGTCAGCGTTTCGACGCGGTGCAAAGTAATAAAAGTTTTCTGAAATCTTGCGTTATTTTTATGATAACAGCAACTTACTAAGCATATTGTGTTCTATAATATTTAAAAACAACTCACAAGTAATAGGAGATTTACTTTTGTGAGTGTTATATTATTCTCGTCTTCCTTTTGTTTATATGTGACACTAAATTTAAAAGAAAGTTTAGTAGACGTAAATTTAATTTAGGGTGAATTATGTCTTATTTCGATTACTTTTGTAACCATTTAGTTGAAGAAAACCGATTGAATACTTGCTTTCTATATCCAATTTTAACGATATTCAAATTTCCAAATATAAATTTTCCTGCAGGTAAATTAAAAAAAAACATCGATGTAAAATTACTTTATTCAGTTGTCATGATTACATATTTTCCAGTACATATCATTCAATATCTCCCTAGTGGGAAAAAAAACCTCGCGTAAAACTTTTACAGCCAGCGTAGGCAGCTGTATAGCACCACGGATCAAATCATTATTACATTTTTAAATGGTGTCTATTACATGATCTGTCCTTATTTATTCCAGTGACAGGTATGGAAAAAAATGACACCTAATCTCTACTCAATGTTTTATACAACTCAAGATGATATTTGCAAACTACTCAACATGATTTTACTCATTATACAAAAGACAACATTCCCAAAGTATAATATGATGCGCGGACTGTTCATCTTCGCAACCAGGTGTTGAACATGGGCATACAGTCAAATCAACGAGCCTGAATAAAAACAGTTCACACTTGAAGTTACCATAACCAGTAAGAAACTGAAATGCACAATGATCGATACCTAGCGAGGTTTTTGATATGCCTAACTATTTTACACCGCATGTATTCTAGCATTATTAAAGTACTTCATTGTATACAACAAAATGCGGTATTATTTACATCTTCAAACATTTGTGATAAAACATCTATAACAATATACGTAGCGCAGCATCTCTCGCGTTACTACATATGCTTATACAAAAAAAATCATTCACTCTCTTTATGATCACTGGTGTTTTATTTACCTTTTCATGTACTACAACAAAACAATGTATTAATAAACATTATTTACATAATATGATGACAATCACTTCTCGCTTATTACTTATAAAATATTCATAAAATTAAATATTGATCTCAACGTTTATATTAAAGTTCAGTGTGCTGGTTAAGCCAGTATTTCTTTATTATATCAGATCCTTTCTCTGCAATCATGACGGTAGGCGCATTGGTATTACCCCTGACTATATTAGGCATCACACTAGCATCTATCACCCTCAGTCTTTCTACTTTTCTTACTTTTAATTCTGGGTCTACAACCGCCTTTTCGTCGCTGTCGGGACCCATTTTGGCCGTACATGTTGGATGAGACAGCGATAATGTTATTTCTCTCGCTATGCACTCTAAGAACTCATCGGTATTCTTATCAAGACCTTTACAAGCTTCCAGTTCCAACCATTCAAGTTGAAAGCCTGCTTCTTTGAAAGTTTTGGTTTCGCCAAGTTTCAAACTATACTGCTTCATTGATCTCAAAACTGTTTGTATATCTTCTGGGTCATCAAAGTAGTTGGCATAAATCAGCGGATGTTCGTGAGGATTTTTGCTTTTTAATATTATACGACCTTTCGATTTTGGCCTAAGCAAAACGTTGTAAACTATCAGTGTGAATTTGTTCTCATTCATTTTGTGGAATTTTTCCACAATTTCATCGGTTAAGCCGTGTAATCTGAATGAGTCCAGTAAGTTGTAAATACTCGGAGGGAAAACAACATAATGACCCTGCATGTCGGGAGAGCTGGCGCTCGGATCTGTAGTATTATAAAATGAGATCACTTTATGTGGACTTAAATCAGATAATGGCCCTCGTTGATATAAAATATATTCAGCTAATGCACCGATTATGTTGGGCAAAGAATTCAAATTTTTATCGCCAGGTAGAGTATAAAATATGGGGACGAAAAGATGGTCCTGTAAATTTTCGCCAACAGCTAAATCGGCTTTAACTTCAATATTCATATCTTCTAAATGTTTGCGCGGCCCTATGCCGGACAATAATAACAGCTGAGGTGTGTTTATAGTACCACCTGATAAAATAAGTTCCTTCCTCACGTTAACCACAATATCCGTTCCGTTTTGGTTTATTAGTACACCACTTACAACATTAGTTCCTGGTTTGAATAAAATCTTAGTAGCAAGTGCATTTTTGATGACATGTAGATTTTTTCTATCCTTGATCGGTTTCAAAAATGCCCTCGCAGTACTTAATCTCATACCATCTTTAATATTAGTAAGCGATCTAGTAATTCCCATTTGGTCCGCACCATTGACTTCACTCAAATTCTTCAGTCCCAATTCTACATTACCTTTTATGACAATGTCTTCAAATATATTATGGTCTTTATCTTGTTCTACGTGGTAGTAACCGTCAGTGCCGTGGTATTTAGCATTTTCTTCGGTGATTTCACCGACAAATGCTTCACTTTTACGGAAGTAAGGTAAAACCTCATCATAACTCCATCCTGTATTTCCGTCAGCTGCCCATTCATCGTAGTCTAGTTTGTTTCCTCGGACGTTGAACATTCCGTTGATGCTGCTACAGCCTCCCAGAACTTTTCCCCGAGACCAGGTGCAGTCTTTTCTCTTGTAACCTCTGCAGGCACCCTCTTGCGGTTGTATTTTGTAACCCCAGTCTTTCGAACTGGCTACGTTACTGTAAAACAGTTGAGGCATCTGAAAATTTTCGAATTAATTATGTTAAATCATATTAAATTGATTAAAACATGTAATTCTATTGTTGGTATTTTCGACAGTAATGAACAATTAACAAAATTAGCTACACAAATTAAAGTCAAGTAGGAATAAAATGTTGTGTTTACAAGCTAACTGTATTATTAAATACTGTGTAATATTCAAATAACCACTATCGCAAGACTTGTTATATGCATTAAGCGTGCAAGGTCTTAAGAGCGTTTAAACCTTCCGCGCGCTTTTCGGCTTAAAAACAGGACTTTTCAAACGAGTTAATAGCCACCAATAAACAATTTAAAGGAAAATTAATTAGTACTAATTTTAGAAAAGGTTGTCATCTAGGGATTTTGGTGGAGAGGATTTTGGTGGTAGATTGATAGATAATTTGTGAATACTATAAGGATTACTGAACACAGGTTTCGTTACTTAGGCTTTGAATGGCAATTAAGAAGCGTAAAATATCCGAAATCACTAAATATAAGATGAAAATAAAAATATTATCCGACTAATGGAGGGATTTTGCTGAGAAAAATAATCTTTTTATGTTTAGTTCCTGAAAAATAAAAAAATTAAACAATGCGAAATTATTCAGAAACTCGTCAAGAACATATTTTTTTTCACCAACTTATCGTACATAATTTTTTATAGCAATTGCATATTATAATAGAAGAACATCTTATCAATAAATTACCATTTTTATATTTCAACAAAATTAGTTTTTATGTTTTCTACAAATATTTTAAAAACCACTATAAAACACGCTGTCCGGCCTGCCTCCAATCAGACCGCCGCGCCGCGCCGCAAGGCTTTCTAGAGGGAGGACATATCGCTTGTCGCTCCGGCCTGGCTGCAGTTGATTTTTGCCGTGCGTAGTAAAAATAGCCACGCGTGTACTGCGATTGCCACATCTTAGTACTTTGGTAGTAAAATATTTTATTTTATTTTTTATTACCTGCAATCATTTTGAAAAATTTACTGAAGCAATACTAATGTTATAGCGTGAAACTATAATTATGTTTGTTGCTTTTTAGGCAAAATTGTATTTGTTTTTTTTTTAGGATGCGCTTATACACCGACAAAAACGATACGATGAATTTAGCTGTTACCCTAAAGAAAATTTTACCGAAACATGCATCAAATCCATATTAAAGCTATAGTTTATCAATAATGTTTTTTAATAATGTGTCATGTATTTGTTCCCTTATTCAGCTGTTGTTATCACTCGGATTATAAGCCTGTTATTGTCAATATGTTTTATTTTTTTAGGTCGGTGCCACTAAGGAGCGCTAATTATTAAGAAAACAAATTGTGTGTGTGTGTGTACATAGTTCACATACGGCAGAAGAGCAACTTAAGAAACGTAGCCTACGATAATAATAAAGTTTATTATTTTTATAATTTACTAATTATTCTAGACCTATTTCAGTGCTTTCTAGTCTTTTTTAAGTTGTTTAAAAGCAAATGCTAAGAGTTGTCAACATTCCGATATAAGACAATTGCATTAAAAGTGCGCCTTTCTTAACTGAATGTTATTTTTTGCATGCAAATAGTATGTACTTCACTTGTCAATAAAAATAATTTATTCGCAAATTTACCGTTTAAATGTGTATATAAGTTTAAATAAAACAAGATGATATATACCGTTCCATTTCAGTATTATGTATATATTAAATATACCCTATATACAGGTTATATAAAGACTGCTACCGAAAACGAAGCTGGGTGGTAGTTTTAGTGATTTCAGACACAATGCAACTAAATTTTGTGCAAAAAATTGTGACGATTTTATTTTGTTATTTTTTTTCTATCGTCTTATTAGGGTGGTAAATACATAGTTTTTACTTAAATAATAGTGTACACCGTTTTATTTTTAAGCACGCTATAGTACGCAAGGCTTTAAATTATTATATTGTATAACCAGAGATGTACAAAATACCCTTTATAAAGTATCTGGAATACAAAATGCAAGATACTTTTAAATTAAGTATTTCAGATACCACTACAGATATAAGTGCGTGGTGGCCTGTTGGTAAACGGACTAGACGCGGCTGCCCACATGTTCACGGTGGTCGCGGGTTCGAACCCCAGGGCACACCTCTGACTTTTCGGAGTCATGTGTGTATTGATAGTCAGTCACCACGCACAAAAACGGTGAAGGAAAACATCGTGAGGAAACCTGCATACCATAGCGATTCATAAGAATTTCTGTGGTATGTAAGTCCGCCAACCCGCACTAGGCCAGCGTGGTGGACTATATGGCCTAACCACTCTCAATCGTATTCTCGATTGTAGAGTAGGCCCGTGCCCTGCACTGGGACGTATATGGGCTGATACAGAATTTCAGATACCAGATACAAAATACTTTCGAAAATTGTATCTGAAATACTAGATACAAAATAAGTATCTTCTGAATACTTCTTACGATGAAAATACTTTTGTAATAAATTTAATTTTAATATTATAGTTTATACAAAAATGGTTGATAAAAAGCACTTGACGAATAAAACTAATTTTCAGGCTTGATCAATCATACCTTAAATACGTAAAATATGTTTAAGTAAAAGACTTAAGTGAAACTAGTTCTTCAAACATTTAATCACTCATTTTTCTTGCATGAGGCCTCAGAATCTAAAAGAAAAGAGTCGCTCTACAGGGGCAGAACTTGGCAAACAGGTGTTATATTTCAATAATAGTTTTTGTATTGTAGGGTAAGTATTTAAGCTCTTTCTCTAATATCTATTATTAAAGTATTGCAGTGTTTCTACGTCAGCAGTGCTGGCAGTAGATCCCGTATTTTCATAACGTGCAATACAGGAAGGAATCAGAATCTTGTAAAAACATGTAGGTAATAAGATTAATCAAGATTAGTTTTACGCATTTATTTTATAAATGCCACCATAGAATAGAACCTATTCTTCTGATTTCTGTGAATAAATACATTCATAATTTGATTACATATTACTAAAAGTATTTTATCAAGAATAGTATTTATGAAATACTAAGGTACAGAATAAAATATATTTAAATACAAGATACAAAATACATTTTTAAAAAGTATTTGAGATACAAGATGGAAATATGTATCTTATATCTGGGGGCACGGCAGTGCCCCCTCCAAGTCGAACTAAAAAGCGGCATAGTCCTACCATCCTTTTCTCGAAGCAATTCAGACCATTTTCAACCCCCCATAACTTCGTAGTGGTTAAAGCAAGAAGCCTGAATTTTAGTTACTAAGTAGGGATTGTGTAAACACGGTATATTTAAAATTTCATTCAATTTGAACCAGTAGTTTAAGAATTATAACTTGTCAAACATTCGTAATTTTGTCACTCACTGACAGACTGACCGATCATCAAAAGTCTAAGGCACTTCTAGCAGACATAGAACCTTCAAATTTAGTATTTAGTGTCCAAATTAAGGGAAAATTTAAACATTTCATAATTTCTGTCTAGTTTTCTAAATACACCAACTGCGTGAATAACTTTGTAATCCGATATAAATGTTTAGGATTACAAAGTTACATACGCAGTTAATGATTCGTTGTACCCGTATATAATGGAATACTAGTTGTAGATAGGTATCTATATATATTGTATATGAGGCATAACAGGAGGGGGGTATAGAGAGGGAAAGGGTGTATTCAGCCCATGAAACTATACAACATTCCTCTAGAAAAACATGACGAAGATAAACTTGCAAATAAATAGACTAAATAGCTCGAAAATATCAATTACCATGAAAGAAAGAACACTAATAAATCAAATCCGCTATATTTGTGATAAATTAATACCCACAAAAATAAGAAAAAACCATAAGACAGAGGCTTTAAGAAAAATCGTTATAATTATATTCTAGAAATAAAAAGTACCGAAAAGGAAAAAAGTAGGACTCTATAAAAAGACGTGAGATCCCATAAAAAAATCCTGTAAAAAAATTCCAAGTCTCGCAGCTCAGTTTTTCTACCGCGAAAAGTTGTGAGATCCATGTAATACCAAGTCGGTTAATTTATTTAGTCCTTGCTTAAGGGACGTTCTGTATAAAGTTATTACGTAAGTTAATATTATATCAATATTAAAAATTCTGTACGTTTTAAATAAATAGATCGATTTGGCCAGTATGTATAAATTGTACGATACATTATGTTTTCATGCGATGGCCAAGTCAATCTATTTATTTACAACGAAAGAATTTTTCTTCCCATTCAATAGAATAAAGAAAAGCACCCACAGCACTAGTGATTTGCGTTCCATTATGATGGCAACCGTAGTTTCATAATGAGTTTAATAATATTTTTTCTACTAAATTAGAAAGATTAGTGTTATAATTTTAGAGAAATACAGTTATTGTTATTAGATATACGTACTACGATATTTTACTTAGTAGCGCTGTATAAAGAAAATTGTATTAGGATAATTATGACATCTTTTAACGTGGAATTAAAAGTATCCAAAACGTCACAGCTCGTCACATAGCAACTGGATTATACTTATGATACAATTTCTTCTAGCGTAGGTATTAGTAGATCATTGATATAATACATTGCGACAAATGTAATTCCGAGGCTAAATTATGTTATGTACTGTAATATAAAATTAAATATGTTTCGTAATTGTAAGAGGTTGTATGGTCCCTAACTCTATTCATGAGTTAGAACAAGTGCGTGTCTTTTCGAACACGAAATGTTTAATTAAACGTCCGTAGTGTCTACTGATTGAACACTGATTGGAATGTAACTTAACAAATGAAAATATAATTACTACCTAAATTTTTATTGTTAATTACTCGTACAGTAATATTTGTCTACTTATAATACAAATAAAATATTTTTATTATATTATATTACCAATATATAAATTATAAGTTACATTTCAATTGAATATTTGAAGCGCACGGATCAAAGTTGGTTGATCTGACTTTACAGGGAGCCGACGCGGCAGCTCTACGCACACAGCTTTGGTCGCTTATGTATGCGTGAAATTAACGAAGAAATACCTATAGTTGACTTTGCGCGCAAGGTGTAAACGCTCTTAACCTACAGATAATAATTAAAGTGTGCTACAAGAGTATTATTGATAAGTGTACTCTCGGAGCTAGTTACGAAATATGTTCTGATTATACAGGTTATATCAAGACTGCTACCGAAAACTAAACCGAGTCGTAGTTTTAGTGACTACAAACACAATGCAACTACAAACTTCGCAAAGAAACAAGAAAATATTATTTTGTGTATTTTTAAATATCATCGTGTTTGGTTGGTAACTCCATAGTTTTTGCTAAAATAATAATTTAAGCCCTTGTATACCATAGAGTCTTTAAAAATAATAAGGTGTACCCTATGATTAAAAAAAATGTATTTACCACCCAAACACGACGATAGAACGAAAACTCTTGTTTTGCAAAATTCTTAGTTGAATTCTGACTTAGTCACTAAAACTACCACCCGGCTTCGTTTTCGGTAGCAGTCCTGATATACTCTGTACATTTCCTGCCACATTCATATACAATCCACTTCTATTATAACATAGATATACATTGGCTAATAAGTATGATAAAGAGTAATGATACAGAAAAGAAAAGAAGAAGTAATAATCTGATTCACCTCAGTGTCTAAAGTAGGATTCCCTCCAGCTTCGACGAGCAACACTTTCCAGTCAGCTATTTCAGTGAGACGATTGGCAACCACTGAACCAGCACTACCCGCCCCGACCACTACGAAGTCATAGTTAGGATCTGAAAGGTTATTAAGATCAGAATTAATATCTATTGTAGCGACTTTACCTGGAATGTTAGAGCACGATTATTTATTGATTTTATTTCATTTGTTTTAACATTTTTATATTTACATATTACCTAATATTTAAAGAAATATAAAAATACAAAAAAAATTATTGACCCTTCGGTGGCGAGGCTCATGACCCAAGCCACGGGTGGGTAGGATCTCAAAGTGAGGAACCTCCTCACTATACATGCCGTATCAAGCAATACTGCCTTCTGAACCTGGCTTTTGACCCAACGGCCCATTGAGAGCCTCTGGAAATGTTGGTTGAGGGTCTATGGTATCAATTTTATATTATTACACTAGGCTGGCTCGGCTCCGCCTAGGTCCAGTAAATTTTTAGTGCAGTTCTATTAAGCAACATTGTTTCGCATGTTTTTTAATTTATATTTAAACTCAATCAACCTAACTGCTGTACTTTACTTTTTTTTCGTCCCGTTATGATTTTTATCTTATCTCCTTTTATCGAACTATATCAATTTAAAAAAATACAATATCTCAAATGGTAAAAGTAGAAAGTCCCAACTGAGTGAAAACCAGATCAATATTACTGTTTTCCCGCTAAATACAATTTAGCCCGTTAAAACCGGATATACACATTATCGATCCAAATCTTGATATATCTTGATATATGTGTATATATATATATTACTATGTAGAGTTTTCCTTCATTATGATCGGTGGTAGCTATAAAGTCGTTACGTAGAAAATCTTCAACCAGCGCTAGCTTTAATATTGGTAACTAATGAACCCATCTATGCTTTTCGAGTCCAATGTAGTTTAGAAACATAGAAACTATTTCCCGTGTAAACTTTTTGTCAATATTTAATCTTAACGTACTATATACTTCCCATTTTTTTCCTTTGAGTTTGAAAGAATCGAATACATTTCAATTCCGTGGACGTCCTACGGTAACAGGTCATTTTGTCGAGATTAAAAGTAGCCTATGTGTTAATCCTGGTTGTCTACCTCTATAACAAATTTCATCAAAATTATCAAGTGGTTTGAGCGTGAAGAGGTAACAAACACACAACTTTTCGCATTTATAATTATAATATTAATAGGATTACTAAAACTCATCAAGGTTAATTGTATTTGCACTTAATAATTAAGTCAATATTTCTTTTGTATATTTTTTATGTTCATAGCATGACTAACAAGTTTTCAGATACAATTAATTAGTTTATTTATTACCACCCAATGATTACTAATATGTTTATCTATGTATGTTTTATCACCTTTGAGATTAAATTGTCTTAGGTCATCACTATTCAGGAAATCATACGTTACAATAACAAAAATAATTTAACATGAAACGTTACTTTTTGTTTAAGTCATGTACCTATTATATATTTTGATAGCTGTTTTTAAATCATTTGGAAAATTCCATTGAGATATTATATAGAGGGGACACTGCAAACAAAATGTTTATAACAGAAATGAAGGTACAGTACCGCTCTTTCTGTTTCTGTCTGTGTCACGCCTACGCAGTAACATCATCTTCGTTCTCGTTTCACTGGGATCCTTGTACTAGTAAAACGAGATAGACGGGCAGAGATTTTGTTCCCCTCTAGTATTATACCTCAATTTGATAATTGACGTTAAGTTTTTACAAAGTCTAGAAAATACAAATCCGCATTCGTATAAGAAATTGCACATCATCTTTTTTTATTGAAAATAAGCTTTGGTTATTCAATTCACAATCGGTGACGGATTGTTCTACCTCTCTTTAAGTCTTTTTTACATTTCTAAATAAGAAGCATGAGATATCATTACTAAGATGTTTGTTTTTGTTGCAGGTACTGTGATCAATAAAGCATATATAAGGCCGTATTAACGAATTGTGAAGGTACTGTACAAAGAACGACTTCGACCATATATAGCTTGGCAAAAAAGTCTGTTTTTATGAGGGCGCTAATATCGAATTTTGTATTAACATGGCAACCCGATATACTACGACAGAAAATCTTTGGGTACTTGTTATTTCTATTTCTTGTTCTTAATAGTCTCTTTCTTTATTTTAAATCACAAAACAAACAGAACCGTGCGAAAATGTATAGAACTACCTGCGAATAAAATTATTCAATGAACACAATGATGAAATATGTCCTCCTGCCAAATAGTAGTTTGAATGTCGTAGCCAGAACACAGAGCCAGAATAACTATTCCACATATTGAGACTTAACATCTTACGTCGCAGGATGGCGAGCGCAGTTGAATTGAAGGTGAATCATGAATACCAAGCATTGCTTTGCAATTCGTGGTGTTGTTTGGTTTTGCTACTGTCCATGAGACCCGTATCGCTTACCATCAGCCGAATGGTATGCTGGATGTAGACCGCTTTTAACATACCACTATCTACTATATTTTTGGAGCAGGTTTATTTGCAGCAGTATTATTTCTACATATCATTATTACCTTTTTTTAATAGCGAGACGTGCATGCCATTTGCCTGATGGTAAGCGATACGACCGCTCATAAACAGTACCAACATTACACTGCGCTCGCCATCCTGAGACATAAGATGTTACGTCTCAATATGTCCAGTAATTACTCTGGCTACAATGTCCTTCAATCCGAAACACATTAGTGCATTTACACTGCTTTTTGACGGGAGAATGAGAGACCTACCACCAGTAAATCATCTCAGCCACAGGAAGTCCACTGTTGAACACAGGCCTCCCCCACATAACCACAAAGCTAAAGATAATGACAGTAATTCGTCGCATTAAAATCCATTAGGAATTCAAATACTTGCGTGCTAGTTACGGTTACACGTCTAATAAAAACAAATTTTGCTGATTTCGTGATTTTGGTATATTTTTTAACTTCCTGCACTTCGCCGCTTTCATGGTCATGGAGCCAGACGTCAGCCCAATAATTCAGAGTTACTGCCTGTACTGTACCATTCCATTAACGTTGCAGGGCACTGACTTCCTCTACAACCAAGAGTCCGATTGAGAGGAGTAAGCCCATAATATAATCCACCACGCTGCACTGGCCTAGTGTGAGTTGGTGGACTTCACTCCATAGAATTTCTTACAAATCGCTATGGTTTGTTGACCATGTTTTCTTTTTCAAATTCTATTCCTAAATCGGGATATGCGCTTGTGAAACCAACAGCATTTTTAAAGGTATAGGTGTTGTAGGACTGAAATCTGTCTCGTTGTTTATTTTGCTGCTTGCCAAGGGGTTGTGTTTATATGAGTGACTATTGGATGTACTACTTGCCTTGAAGCACCGCTTGCGTGGCATCAGGAGGCCACAGATGGTCTCCAGATATGGCGCATTGTGCCGCAAAGAAGCTGGTCAGAGCTTGCATCACCACCGGACCAGCCACGCGGTAGCTGTTCACTATGGTGGACGTGAGGTTCGGGTCGCAAGCCCACAACATGATCTGGAAATTTAAAAATAATAATCAGGTGTGGACATAACCTAAAACCCTTCGTAACGAAATTCTCGATGCGACTAGACGATCGCTATGCTTAGCAGTGGACGATTATGGGCTTAAAATAATAATATTTTTTATGTTTGAAAATTGATACAAAAGATGCTTATTGTAAAGATTGTATATGAAACTGGTGTCTGATTTAGATATGGCTGGTATTTCAGATCACCAGGATCTTCGTCCCATCGAGGTTAGAGCATGTAAATACATTTTCAGGCAAAGTGATATTGGATTTTTCTATTCATTATCAGCCCGGAGTCAGGAATTTGTACCCTATATGGCGTTAGGGTCGCGCCCTTTCACATCATGTGGCCTAACTTCAAGACGAATAGTGGGTGTCCTGGCACCTCTGCCAACCCTTTCTGGAAAGAAAGCGTGAGTTTATATACATATTTATAGATTGTGTCTACCGAGCCGGGGGCCCCTTAAGGCCGGGGGCCCGTGGCATTTTGCGCACTCTGCCACCCTACTGTTACGCCACTGACCCCACGGGTAGACCGAAATGCCCCTAGTTCTATACACGTTTCGACGAATTTATGCCCATACATTACATAAATGTGTGTCATGTCGCTAATTATTTAATTTTGGTAGCCTCCGTTGCGTAGTCAGTTAGATGTTGGCTGTGCAACGAGAGGGTGCGGGTACCATCCCCGCATCGAGACAAGTGTTTGTGGGATCTACAGATATTTGTATCGCGTCTGGGTGTTTGTGAGACCGAAGACTCTCTCGTAATGAAATGAAATGAAAATATTTATTGAATCTATGGAATGTCATACACTATTTAAATTCAGTCACTTCTTTTTTTCCACTACCACCCAGTTCACAAGGCTGTTTTCGCCAGAGAAGAACGAGCAAGAAACTCCAGCGTTGCTCTTTTCAAAATAAGTTTACAATACAGTGATCATACAGGAGTTGAAATTCAGAGCAGTTCATAAATTATGCATAATAATAATTATATTGTACGGCTGAGTTAAGTGTGGTCGCCCTGACCGCGGAATCGGTATACACTGTTCAGCAAAAGCAATGAAAGGCAATAAAAAAAAAACACAAAGTAATTTAATATTATCATTATAAGCAAATTGAGCAGACCAGTCTACACAAGCAGCACCCGTTCACGAGTATGACCCATGTGCCAGCCATCGGTCTCCTCAACCGTGTTATAGGGAAGTGATCGACCCGGCACACGACGCCGCCGCAAGCACAGAGCTTTAAGCGAGCATGACGTACTCAAATTACCTAGAACTATGGTGAATCAAGTGGGATAATTATTTCAATTATATTTAACAGAGTACACACCCATCCGGTTCGGGGACTTATATTATGTTTTATTCCCACGCCTTACTATCTTCTAAGTATTCTGTAATTTTATAATATGCTTTATTACACAACTGTCGTTTAATATTAGATTTAAATTTATTTATAGTTAAGGCTTTTATGTGAGTGGGAACTTTATTATAGAAATGTATACAGTAACCCTTAAAAGATTTGCTAATTTTCTGGAGCCTGGTCTTATGACTGACTAGATTATTTCTATTTCTAGTATTTCTGTCATGAATATCGCTAACCTTTTGAAATTGTTCTATGTTCTTATGGACATACATTAAATTAGCGAATATAAATTCTGATGCTACTTTCATTATATTTATTTCTTTAAATTTTTCTCTCAGAGATTGTCTGGAGCCTAACGAATAAATAGATCTTATGGCTCGCTTTTGAAGAAGAAAGATGGTATTAAAGTCAGCAGCACCACTCCACAGCAAAATTCCGTAACTCATTAGGCTATGAAAGTAAGCAAAATAGACCAATCGAGCTGTATCAATGTCAGTCAATTGGCGAATCTTGCCCACTGCAAAAACTGCAGCACTCAGCTTTTTAGCTAACGCTGTTATGTGGGGACCCCATTGAAGTTTAGGATCCAATGTCTGTTCTGTATCAGCCCATATACGTCCCACTGCAGGGCACGGGCCTCCTCTACAATCGAGAGTACGATTGAGAGTGGTTAGGCCATATAGTCCACCACGCTGGCCTAGTGCGTGTTGGCGGACTTACATACCATAGAAATTTTATAAATCGCTATGGTATGCAGGTTTCCTCACGATGTTTTCCTTCACCGTTTTAGTGCGTGGTGATTGACTATCAATACACACATGACTCCGAAAAGTCAGAGGTGTGCCCTGGGATTTGAACCCGCGACCACCGTGAACATGTTGGCAGTCGCGTCTAGTCCATTTACCAACAGGCCACCACGCACTTGGGATCCAATGTGATTCCCAAAAACTTAGTAGTCTCCACAAGGCTCAACACATCCCCGTTCATAAAAATGCATTCACTTTTCATAAAAATGCGTTCACTTTTTTTACGTTAGGTGTTATAAACCGAATACATTTAGTTTTTTGGCTATTTAACAGTAAATTGTTAATTTTAAATATCAGTGAAGTATCATCAGCAAACAACACTACCTCACATTTATCCCTTATAAAATAAGGCAAGTCATTAATATAAATCAAAAAGAGAAAGGGTCCAAGAATTGAGCCCTGCGGAACCCCCATAGTAACAACAGATCCATGGGATTTTTGTCCATTGACATCCCTGACCCTCTGAACCCTATTGTTTAAATATGATTTACACAGTTCGAGCGCAAGTCCATTTATTCCATAGTGGCTCAATTTCCTGATAAGAATATCATGATAAACACAATCAAATGCTTTGGATAGGTCACAGTATACACCTAAAGCATCCTGAGAATCCTCCCAAGCATCAAATATGTTATCTATGAGCTGACCAGCATCAGTGGTAGAGCGACCCCGAGTAAAACCAAATTGTTTACCATGAAGTAAATTATTATTTTTAAAATAACTTTGCAATTGTATAAGCATCAGTTTTTCAAAAAATTTGCTTAATGAAGGCAGTACTGATATAGGTCTAAAATTAGAGGGGTCATCTGTACTACCAGATTTAAAAATAGGTGTTATCTTGCTAAGTTTCATTTTAGCAGGAAATATGCCACTATTAATACATGTGTTAAAAATTAAAGCTAGCTGAGGAGCTAATATGGGTAGTACATAGTTCAGGATCTTTGTAGAGATTCCCCAGAGGTCACAAGTATTTTTAATGTTTATAAGTTTAAATGTTTTTACAATGTCATCACTGTTACAGTGTCATCACAGATTGGAATTCAAATGAATCGCCACACCCTGGCACACTTTCCTATAATAACGTATGGGCTAAAGAAGGAGACGAATTTAAGCTTTTTGTTATGGAAACTGGTATATCTGTGAAGAACTTTTCAAAAGCCCTAGCTACTTCTATATCAGAGTTTATTAATTTATTATTAATATTAAAGCTAAACTCGATGTCACGAGGTGTAGCTTTCCCAGTTTCCTTATTAATTACACTCCATGACATTTTAATTTAATTTTTTGAGTTTTTTATTTTTTCTTTTAAGTATAATGACTTTGCTTTATAGCAGACTTGTTTAAACAATTTAGAATAATTTTTAAAATGCTCACTATGATTATATATTCTTTCAGAATAAAGATCATATAGTTTCTTCCTACTTATGTGTATGCCAACAGTGGCCCAATTATTGAAGCAAGTTTTTGCTTGTGGGAACAGACCTGGATGTAAAGATTGATTCAGATTCCTTACAAAATATGTCAAATATAGAATTATACAGAGTATTGGGGTTGTTACCCCGTACTAGTACATTGAATTTTTTCAACAAATTATTCTTTAATTTATCTAACCGGATCTTTGTTACCGGAACAACATTAAGTTTTCCAATGGAAGTTTGCTGGAATTTGCTTCTAAAAGTGACTAGTTGTCCACAATGGTCAGAGTCTAACTGATTAATAATAGATTTATTTACTGGGACTATATATGTGAACACATTAACTATACAGGTAGCGCTAGTGTTGGTTATCCTAGTTGGCTCCAAAAATAGATTGACTAAGTCAAATGATAAAAAGAGATTTCTTAATTTTCCAGTTATAGCAGACATATCTAACAGATTAACATTGAAATCTCCACACACCAACAATCTTTTATTCGTTTTACTTAATTTCCTCAATGCATCTTCAAGTATTATTTCAAAAGTATCATACAAAGAGGAAGGTGGTCTGTATACACTTACAACTATGAACTGCTCTGACTCTATACATGAGATTGCTACTGTTTGCTCCACAGAGAGACACTCTATATCCTTACGTACTTTGAATTTAATATTCTTATTCATTAATATTAGTGAGCCACCATGTATAGCGTTTTTCCTGCAAAAGTTGCTACCAACTACATGATTCTTGAAATTGAAAATGAGCTGTTCAGTTCTCAGCCAATGTTCTGTGACACAAAGTATATCAATATTCTGACAAGTCATGAACAATTCCATTTGTAGTTCCTTACCTAGCATGCCCTGACTATTTTGATGAACTAGGTTTAATATATTATTATCATCCATATTGCAAACACTATTCTGTCTAATGGGTGGAGAAGTACTCATTGGAATGTCATTTGAAATATTCGTATTATTTTTCAGGCTAATGTTATTATTAATATTATTATTTGTTATTTGAAATTGCTGATGGCAAGAGGGAGACTCTATTGTCCGATTATTTAATTTAAATTATTTATAGAATTATTATTTGGAATATATACAAGTGTATCATTCCTTGTCTTCAAATATGTCAACTGCTCAATAAAAGCAGGTGGAGTAGCCAAAGTTTTGGCTTTGTCTAATAAATTAAAATATAGCAATTTTGCTATATGTCGTTTCATAGTATATAAATTCATAGGTTTATTTATTTTGTACTTACTACAGTAAGTATTCATGTCAATTAGAGTAATTTTACTATTATCATTTTTATTTTTAAGGGCCTCATTTAAAGTACATTATTAAGGTTATATCTAATATTTTTTTCCACGTTTGACAACCTTTTTTCATAAGGGAATGTAAACATTACAATTCGTTTTACTTTTAAAGATGTTAGTATGTTAATACTCTTGTTATACTGGCGTGTGTTTACATTGCCCCTATTACTGATTAAAATTATCAATGTTGAATTTGGATTAATATTTATAATTTATAATTTTTTCAGCAATTTGTGGGTAGGAAAGCCCTGGCATACAATAATTTACAGTGTTTTGTCCTGTCCTATTATGTAATACTTGACCTAACCCTTTCCCAATATTATCGCTGAATATTATTATTATATATTTTCATTTTTTACAGCGGTATTGGTGGTACTGGGAGACTTCAGTGTACAACTAGGTTTTTTGGGTCTTAAGGATAACTTAACAGACCGGTCACAGTTGCATGTATGATAGTTCATTAAGGAATTGAACCTTTCTGTATTATGATGACATGTCTCGACTAAATCGCTTAATGCTAATACATGCTCATTGGTATAGATTGGTATAGGCATCTATACCAATTTTTTTCCTTGCGTACGTGATCGTTTAACAAAGACATGGCTAGATGTCGATTATTGCGTATCACAATTTCTCACGGGCCATGGTAACTTTAAGTCTAAACTATACTCTTTTAAGCTTGTTGCGTCGCCTGCGTGTCCATGTTCAACACCTGATTGCGAGTATGAGCAGTCCGCGCATCATATACTTTGGGAGTGTAGTCTTTGGCATAATGAGCGTAAAACCATGCTAGATAGTATGCAAATATCATCTGGAGTTGTATACTACATGGACCTTGTAGAGACTAGAAAGAACTTCCGTGCTTTCCGGCGTTTTTGCCATACCTATTACTGGAATCAAGCATAACAGTTCACATAATAGGTCCCATTTAAATGTAATAATAATTTGATCCGTGGTGCTTTACAGCTGGCTTCTCCGGCTGTGAAAGTCTTTTTGCGAGGTTGTTTACCTCTTCAGTTCAATGTTTTGTCACCCGCTTTGCACGGAGGGAAGTGTACAATAATTTATTTCCAACTCCTTCTATTAATTTAACTTTCTGATTAATTTCGTTGCGGGTTAAAGACAAGTTAGACATTCCCGGAGACTCGCCGAGCTTCAATGCTCGGTGTCATTACTTTGCGTGCTACTGTTGATCCTGGCTCACAGGAGTTACAGTGGTGGGTGTGAGGGCGGGACAGTCTCCAAAAAAAAATACATGTTCATTTATTTCCTTTTTGGAGAGTTCGTATTTATTTGTAATTGATTTTAACGACTCTTCACGGCCTATTATTTCTAATTCTAATTTACTGACTTCACAGTCATACTGTGTTTTAAGAATATCAGTTTCATTGTAACATGACTATAACTGTTCTCTCAAGTTAATTCTACATTTGCTGTGTTTCAAACTTTTTGTATGTGCTTTATTTTTATTGATTAATTCCTGTGTCTTTTTGATATATTTATTTATATTGATATATTTCTTCAGTTTGTTTCTGCTGCATTTACCAATCCCTCTTGCATATTTTTCACTGTTGTTAACAGTTGAGTCGGTAATTGTTAATGGGATATAGTGACTAGCAGCATGAACCAACTGCGGAGAGGTTAAGACTAACTCATCAAACAAACTCTGGTTTTGTAAAATTGTGTCATTGAGTTTGTCAGATTCTAGCTTATTAGACTTTATGAGCCTCTTGAAGTGAGACTTCCAGCTCAGTGATGCGTTTGAGGGCTAGCTCATACTCATCACTGCACCGGCCGAACCCTTCTACAATCGTTTGCAACCTCTCCCTATCATCTAAGCATGTTTCTAGTTGCATGTGTAATTCAGCTAATTCACTTTTCAGTTTAAAATTTTTATCTGAAGTCTCCAGAAGTACCTTTTCATTATCATCTCGTTTCTTATACCCACGACACAAGAGTCGATCTTAGTGTAGGATCACTACTATGTACATACGAGTATGTGACTGTTGGGTGTATTTATTTATCCTCACGTGTAATAGGAGCGAGCCTATTTACGTGTCAGACGTAAAGTCATACGAGATTTATTAAACCGAAAACAGAAATGTACTATAAAATACAAATAAATTAACAAATTAAATAAATGTATTATATCATAAATATTACGCTGTCACTGTCATTGAATAATGCTTATCCTATTGTTTATGTTTTAACTGTTTATCAATTCATAAATAATTGAATTTGTGTGTTCTGATTCTGCTAATATTTAGTATGTAAATATAAGATAGTTAACATCGATATCAATGTGCACTAGATAAGACGTCTTTGTGATGAACATCTGAACCATCGAGATGCGGTGCATGCACCGCACACGAATCGGTCAAATAAAGAAAAAACAGAGCGCACCTAAGCGCCATGAAAGTTGCCACCGTAAAAGATTATAATCTACATATTTCACGAGATTTTAAACTGTCGAAAGATCAATCAAACAAATCAATATCAACCAATTTTTAAATCGAGGTATTTTGCTCGCCATTATGTTCAGTATTTACTCTCTATGGAATATGCAATTAACAAAATGTTCATAACGCAAGAATAATATTTTACTTTTCAATTCATACAACTTAATAATATTAATTAAAAACGGAATTCGAATTTAAAACCGTCCAATAATCATCATCATCTCAGCCGCAGGAGGTTCACTGCCTCCCACAAGAATGTCCACATCGACCTGTAGGAACTGATGGCCTTGGGGCCGAAAGGTTCTAGAGTGAGAAAACGCATCCATAATATATCCATAACGAATCCAATAACATTTCATGTCTTGGTTGCGTATAATTGTAACAGCAATTTTACTTATTATTATTGAATTCAATGTATCATTCACATTTTTATGTTACATTGGCGATGCTAAATAAACAAAATAAAAATAAAATAAATCATTGCATTAATTTAAGTAAAATCTGTACATATAATTTTCACTAGAAGTGTAGTCTTTTGCACTAGGAATAAATTCACAATAAAAATAGGAAAATTACAATAATCTTACCGCTTATTCAGGCACTGATAAAAGATTCGAATACAACACTGCTACGTGCAAAACCCTTGGGGTCGCGATAAACACCGACAGCATACGGCCGGCCACCACACGAACTGAATCAATTGTCACTCAAGCATCCGTTTATAAAACTTTGGACGCTACCCTTAATTTGATAACGTAAACTATATTATACGTATACTTTAAAAAATTACTGAGTCACTCCGTTGGAAAAAATAATATATTTATTTCTACTATACGATAGGTCAACATTTTATCTGTCAAATAAAACTATTTTTTTTAGTTTAGATTTTGGAATGACATACACATTTGACATGAATAAATTTTTGAAAATGAATCCCCAGCGCCTGTTCTCGGTAATTACCATATTTTTGTTGTTTTTTATGTAAAAACATATTGATTTTGCTTTTACATATGTTGCAAAATTATTGATAAATGGAATTACTAACTAATAACTAACTTTCTTGCAATATTTTCAGTGATAATTGACGCTAAAGGTCTATGTATAGCCGGCTATACATTTCGCTATATTTTACAAAGTGAACTTATTTACATTAGTATAGTGGGCTATACATTTCACTATACTCAAGTAACAAACATCCCTAATATTTGCATATTTTACTATACATTTCTAACTAAGAGCATCTAGCATGATCTCCTAATACTTGTCCTTTTTTATTTTTCATTATTTTTAATAACTTAGACTGCACATTTTTGCATATCTATGTCTTTGTTTATTTAACAGCGGAAATCCATAACCAGATCGCTCCGCATCCTTTCTTTAATCCCGCCTGAAGATGGTAGATCCGACGTTAGTGGTGATTTTTCAGGAGAAGAAAAAGATGAAACTCATATTTTGAATACGTGATATTGGACGCGTCTTCTGATACTCCTTCGATTGTATTTTTTTTTCATTTTCCCCGCACAAACGAGGAAACAGGTCACTTGATCGTGAGTGATCACTGCCGCCCATGAACGTCCACAACCGTTGGATCAAAGATGCCGGCCCAACAAATCGAGGGAGGCGGGAAGGAAAACGGGGTGGAAAGAGGAAAGGGATGCCCAATACGGTCAACTAGCAATCTCACTCACCGACTGAAATGCGACGGCAAAGATGTCGCTTCATGTCGATCTTCTGTGAGACAGCGGTACCAATCCGGACGAGCCTGCTCATTTATGCTGAGTCATGACTGACAGCGGGCATCATATTGAACTATATTGACTCGTCTCTTGAAAGATTTAATTCGTTTTCTGAAGACAATACTGCAATATTTTGACGTAAACAAACCTATCTTGGTCTGGAATCAAATTCAGAGGAAGAATATCTATCAACGCCAAGAATGTATTACCCTAGATACTGACAATGAATGTCAGTATCTGGTAGTATTGTGTAGTTACTTCACCTCCGATTATTTCACAAAATGTTGAATCAGCCCCTACGAAATAGGCGACCTATTCACCAATTACATTAATGCCTTCGTGTTCTTCAAAGAAAGGAGATTTACCGTCTATTCCACCATTATTTCTTCTCTTCCTTCTGATCTTTTTTCTACACCGTCCAACTTAATTGTAAATTAATCCCGTCAGTCAAGAAAAACCCCCACTTAAAGATTTAAACGAATGTTTGCCACATAACTAAAGTCTCTCCCGTCCATATTTAGGAAAAATATAAGATACCTTCAATGTGCTATGGTTTTTGAAGATAACGTTTAAGCAGAACTGTATCTGAATAAATCTTCTTTGAACTACGTTCTTGATTTCTTCTCAGATGATATAATTAATGACATTGTTCATAATTCTAATCAATACTCAGGACGAGAGACTGGTCGTTGTATTAATGTTAATAACGAAAAAATACGTGCCGTCATATATAGATATCGTCATACATACATCATCATACAACGAGATGTGGGTTCATTGCCGGAATAATAACTCTAAGAAGATACCAACAAGTTCGTAGATTTCTACATTTTGCATAGATAATTCGCTCATAGACACATAATCCATGTTTGAAAATCAGACCTTTTACCTTATTTTGCAATTAATATCAGTTAGGATTTGGTATACCGAATAAGAGATATTTTTTTACAATTATCATAATAAATAATGATTTTTTGCTGTGTTAATATTTCCTACATTACGGTTTTAAGTTGTAAATGTATAGTATATTATACAAACAATCCGATATGTACAATTCTAAGCATAAGATTATGTATAGTATATTATTATATTAAGGGTATAAAAAAAAATAACGGTTGAATATTTTTTTTTCTTATTTTTTTCTGTCTCTAATGGAATATAATATAACGATTATTTAAGAAAAACATATAATTTAACACTAATCATACCAACACTTACAAGATACCTATTTCTACCATAGCGGGTCAAATGACCCGACATTATTTTTCCTGCTTGAACGTTTGAAATAAGGTTGTTAAAAAGGAAATATACGTTCCAATGAAGGGCATTTGCCTCCTCTACAATCGAGAGTACGATTGAGAGTGATTAGGCCATATAGTCCCCCACGCTGGCCTAATGTAAATTGGCGGAATTTACATACTACCTATATAATTTTAGTAAATCGCTATGGTATGCAAGTTTCCTCACGATGTTTTCCTTCACTGTTTTAGTGCGTTGTGGTTGACTATCTATACACACATGACTCCGAAAAGTCAGAGGTGTGTCCTGGGATTCGAACCCGCGACCACCGTGAACATGTTGGCAGCCGCGTCTTCTCCATTTACCAATAGGCCACCACGCACAGAAAAAAGGCAATAAAAATGTATTTATTATAATGAAACAAAATAGCATACTGACTACACAGATCACTCATTGACTATTATAAACGTAAAAACTGGATTCCAAATTTATCCGCCTTGTTAGGTCTGTAAATCTACATCTTACTTTAGTCGGAAATAGCTGTAGGTATATAGTAATATTACCACCCGGTTTGTAACAGTTTTGGTTGTTCTCAATGAAAATATTCCAAATTGTAGATACCATAGCGAATTTGTCTGCTTTTCAAACGTTAGCTTTGCTGACTTGTTTTTATCATAACAAATAAATCTAAGAATTTCGGTAAAATTATTTCTGCTCATTCAGTTTTACAGTTTCAGAAAAAAAAAATGTAAACTTCATATCGTATTCCACAAAAATCAAATATTCAAATGATTTGTTCCATAAAATTGAAATATATGCATCCAATTTTTCTCGAGATGAACTCCATTCGGATCCTAACACTCCCTGCATAAAAACTATTTTCAATAAAAAAAAATGATACTTTCTTGATATTATTCTCATCTATTTTGATTGTTCTGCATTACGCAACAGTCTTTGCAGAATGTGCAACTTACCGACTGCAATACGATAAACAAAACGACTCAAAATGTTCTCCGGGTCAAATGACCCGTTGTGGTAGAAATCGGTATACGACAATAATTACTCAAAATAAACAAAACAAAAAAAAACAAGAAATAGGAAAATAACTGTAGATTAACCGGTAAGAAAAAGTCATGAATTGAAATGTGCAAAAATAATAAGGTAATACGTTATTTTTAACGCTAAAGTTCAAAATGGGTCAATTGACCCGTCATGGTATGTTTAGTGTTAAAGAAAAATATATCTTACCAAATTAAGGGTTAAACAAGCACTACATGATAATCCTAAGCCCAGTTGCTATAAATAAATTAACTGACTATAAATTTAACTTTGAAGACGTCAACGGGCGGACTTTAGTTCAGGCCTCAACTCGTGCTACAGTTGAGGGCTAAAAGTGATCACAGGTGATAGGGATTGAGTTCCTGATTACAACGTTATCACTCCTATTCAAAGGAAATGTATAGTTTTCGAGAAATTAATATAAATAGTTCCTAACCTCAAATCACATATTGGGTAAAACGGAACGTTTTTATGGGCGATTTACAAACAAATCATCAGTACTAATTCAAATATATAGTCTATGGTGTAAAATTCGGTGAAACGGAACGTAAAAAACCGTAAAAACTATGTGAGTTGATTCCGGTGTCAATGTCAACAAAAAATTTAGAATGTTTTGTTGATGGTTTTTGGCGGATTTCGTTTCAGCGTTAAACCAATATTGATTTCTTTGTGTTTTGTTGTGTTATAATATGTTTTATATCGGATCACAGAATGCTGAGAGCTACATTAAACTTGAAAGCAATGAAGCGTAGTAGACGCAACTTTTCCAATCCATCACTCACACTAAAAACACTGAAGGAGCAAGATACTTACCTCGCAAACCTGAAAACTTATATACCCACACTTATATCGACAAACACAAAATTCAAAGCCAACGAATTCTGCCAAAAGATCGAATATTCTATATCAAACAGCATTAAAAATATAAAACCAAACAAAAAACATAGAATTTTATCGGACAGAGCAATAGAACTGATGCAAAAACGAAATAATTTACAAAATAAACCGAAATTAAACAAGGACGAGAAAGAACAATTGAAAATGCTCTACAAGACTACAAACAAAGAAATAAAGAAATGCTACGACGCGTACAGAGTAAATACTATAAAGAGAAATATTGATAAGTCAAGATCAGCAAAAAAGGCGTACAAAGAATTAAATAGAGCAAAAACCTGGATCACATGTCTCCACTCGAACTCAAAGAAAGCTACTACTCGAATGGAAATTATAACCGTTGCTACAGATTTTTATGCGAACCTCTACAGCCAGTCTAATTATACATATCACAGGAAAATCACCAACCAGACTAAGAATACATCCCCAACTCCTGAATTTTCTGAACTTGAAATCTCAACTCAAATTACCAAGCTCAAATTTGAAAAAAGCTCAGGTCAAGACGGAATTTCAAACGAATATATTAAAATCCCAAAAACTCTATTATTGGAGCCTATAACTATATTATTTAACAAAATTCTAGAAGAGGAAACCGTACCACATTCTTGGACGGAATCAGAAATAATCTTGCTGTATAAAAAAGGAGACCCAATGGATGTAGGCAATTATCGTCCAATCAGCCTAATGCCCTGCTTTTACAAACTTTTCGCCTCCTGTCTGCTCGCAAGAATATCTCCAAAGATTGACGCCCATCAGCCGATAGAACAAGCCGGCTTCAGATCAGGTTTCAGCACTCATGACCACATTCATGTTCTAGACCAGGTAATAGAAAAATATGCAGAATTCCGGAGACCTTTATATGTAGCGTTCATTGACTACAAAAAAGCTTTCGACACTATATCGCATGATAGTATCTGGGAAGCTCTAGAGTCAATAAACATAGAAGATAAGTACATAAAAATTTTGAAAAACTTATATATGGAAAGCACAAGTAGAATAAAACTGGACAGAATGGGCACAAAAATTAAAATAAACAGAGGCGTGAGACAGGGCGACCCGCTCTCACCAAAACTATTCATAGCTGTACTGCAACACCTAATGAAAAACTTACAATGGTCGACGAAAGGATTAAACATAAACGGCGAATACCTAAGCCATCTACGTTTCGCCGACGACATAATTCTACTCTCCGAGAACTCTGCACAACTGAATAACATGATTAGCGATCTACACGGAGCTAGCATCAAGGTCGGTCTAGAAATGAATCTTGATAAAACGAAAATAATGACTAATCACCACATAGCGACCATATCTGTAAACAACACCCCTCTAGAGTTTGTAGAAAGCTACGTTTACTTGGGCAAAAAGATTTCTTTTAGAAAATATAGAAACATAGAGGAAATAGATCGTAGAATATCGATAACCTGGAAGAAATACTGGGCACACAAAGAAATATTTAAATCAAAACTCACACCGTCAATAAAGAAAATAGTAATGGATTCAGTGATTTTACCGTGTCTTACCTACGGCTCTCAAACTTGGACTTTCGACCTAAAAACCATGAAAAAAATACAAACAACGCAAAGAAGAATGGAAAGAAGCATATTAGGAATAAAATTAAGAGACAAGATAAAAAATGAGCACATTCGCAACAAAACTAAACTTACCGACGCTCTGACCTTCTCACTAAAAATGAAATGGAGATGGGCGGGACATATAGCCCGATACAACGATGACAGGTGGACCATTAGAATTATGAATTGGAAAGGCCCTACGGGTCGTAGGGGTAGAGGCCGCCCGTGCGCTAGATGGACAGACGAACTGGCAAAAGTGGCGGGAGAAAATTGGTTATCCTTGGCTAGACACAAAGAACGATGGAAGTCCTTGGAGGAGGCTTTTACCCGAAGGGGGTCCATATAAGCCGAGACAAAATAAAACCTAAAATAATTAGTTATTCCAACTATTATGTATATTGCAATTGTAATTATTTATTAAGAATGTTACCTATCCCAATTGTTAATCAGCATGTAGATGTAATGTAAGTAGGCTTAAATGGAATTAAATAAAGCTTTATTATTATTATTATTATTATTATTATTTTTGTTTCAATTTCTATGAATCTCGCCTCCATAGAGCCGGCTTGCTAAATGCAGACGGGCCTAAGCCAAGTCTGCAGCAACATTGGGTTGGTTATTGTCAGGGATATCATTAATAGTAACTATTTCTTGTTCACACTGCAGAAATTTCCTCACTATGCGGCAAGTATTAAGAATCACAGCCTTTTGAATGGTACTATATGTAAATTTAGGCAGATTTAAACTTTCTAAGGAGTGGTGGAGTTGTATAGGGATGACACCCGTGGTTGACAGGACAATAGGTACTATAACAACTTTCTGAAGACGCCACATTCTGGTGATTTCTTCTTTCTTATTATTATTATTATTATAATATGTTTTATAACGCCTTAGAAATTATGTTCAGAAGGAAGTTAGTGCACCCACTTTATGAATCGGTTAGGTCGAATGTGCTCGAAAACCGACTCAGGGCACCCCGACTTCACGTAGTCTTTTGGCTACCAACCCTAGAGTGTATATAAAAAGCCGGAGGCGCGGAGGGAGAGGGGCTGCACTTCCCGCAGCGCCGGAGACGTTGCAGAAGCAAATTTGTATTGACAACAAGTGTTTTTGTAGGTTAGGTTACTTAAATTGATATATATCTCAGGAATGGTGCATTACCTTTTCACGGGAGTGGTACCAGGTGAGATGGGACACTCCCTCTCCCCCCCTTCACACCCCGCACCCCACCAAATCGTGCTACCCTATTCTAAATTTTACCCATTTAAAGATATTGAGTATTGAGTAGGTATTATTGATATATAAGTTGTAAGAGATTGCCTAGTGCAATAAGGCTGCTTTATAATACTTACTTTAAATATAGCTATAATTGTATATGTTTTTCTTTTGGTGAACTTATGGAATAAAATATAGGGCTTATTTCGTTCGGGGATATAAAAATCTGTGTACAACTATTTTTGGTGCCTCGGTGGCGTAGTTGTACTACGGTACGCTTGCAAAGCTGAGGTCTCGGGTTCGAATCCCAAGTCGAGCAAAGTGACATTGGATTTTTCTATTCATTATCAGCCCGGTGTCAGAAATTGGTGCCCGATGTGGCGATAACCTCGTTCCTATCTCATCATGACATGTGGGTGTCCTGGCACCTCTGCGTACCCTGTATGGAAAAAGGCGGAAATTTATACATACAAACAACGAAGACAATCACGTTTCGTCGTGTATCTGTCCCAAATATGATAGACGGCAACCCTATGGCCATATCGGGCACAAATTTCTGACTCCCTGCTGATAATGAATAGAAAAATCCAATATCACTTTGCCTGATCCAGTATTCGAACATGGGACTTGCTTTGCAAACATACCGCAATATAACTGCGCACGATAACACAGAACGCAAACGGCGAAATTTCGGTGTCCTGTTACAACCCGTTCTAGAAAAACGGCGTGAGTTTATGTATACCGGGTATCTCAAGACTGCTACCGAAAACGAAGCCGGGTGGTAGTTTTAGTGACTACAAACACAATGTAACTAAAAATTTTGCAAAAAAACGCGACAATTATTTTTTATGATTTTTTAAATATCGTCGTTTTTGGGTGGTAAATCCATAGTTTTTGCTAAAATAACAATTTAAATACTTTTATACCTTAGATTATTTATAAATAAAAGGGTATACACTATTATTTTAGGAAAAAATGTATTTACCACCCAAATATGGTCATAGGAAAAAAATAACAAAAAAAAATTGACGATTTTTTTTGCAACTTTTTCTGTTGCATTGTGTCTGAAGTCGCTTTAACTACCACCCGGCTTCGTTTTCGGTAGCAGTCTTGATATACCCTGTATATACATACGTATGCTTTAAAATATATTTTAATGTATATAATTTTGCCAACCCGCACTAGGCCAGCGTGGTGGACTATATGGCCTAACCACTCTCAATCGTACTCGCGATTGTAGAGGAGGCCCGTGCCCTGCAGTGGGACGTATATGGGCTGGTACAGATATAATTTTGTAGCAGTTAAAGACCCCTTTTTGTGTTTCGTCTTATATCTAGAATACGCGTAGTCATAAAGAGTTATTTTTAACATTTATATATTGTTTACACAGTAGACAGTCACAGCAACATTTTATCGGACATAACCAGCGTAAGTATTACACAATAATTATGAGAAGAAGACTCAGATAGTGTTGAGTATTAAGATAATTCATTAGCAACGTCATTGTGAATGGATAGTTTAATAAAGCATGTAAAGGCTGCCGACACAACCCAGCGGCTTATAAGGAAATAACTATGTGGATAGCAACCGCCCTTATTTGTTGCCCGCCAACATATTGGCCGCATGTCGGCGACGCAAGCGCTCAGCTCAGTTGCCCGGCGACATTCAACAACACTTCGAGTAAAAAATAAGACGACGGGTCGGCGGGTCTGGTGTAGTTTAAGGCTAACATGATGAACTAACCCTTTTAAATCGAAAATTCGGTTATAACAAAGTCTCATGGACGAAGAGAGCTTATACATAGAGGATTGCAGTCGTTTTCGAGAGATGAGTGACATTGCCGAATGACCATGATTGATAAATCTATCTTGGATGATATCTTCAGGACCATCCCATAATATTTATTCATTTACACTTTATATAATATATGTAAAGGTGGATTTAATTCCTGAGGCATTCTCGACCAGTCAAACCTATAGGGCGATGCAGAAATAATATGATTTAATAAATGAATCGTATATCTTAATACAATCCATCTGTCTTTTGTTTTCTCTCTCTCTCTCTCTCTCTCTGTTAACTAATAATTAGTTGTTTATTAAGTCTCATTGACGTTGAACTAGATGTAATAAAAAATACGGCTTTATTAATAGACCGCCAACCCGCACTAGGCCAGCGTGGTGGATTATATGGCCGAACCACTCTCAATCGTATTCTCGATTGTAGAGTAGGCCCGTGTCCTGCAGTGGGATGTATATGGGCTGATACAGATACAGATTAATAGACAGTCACAAAGATATTTTAGTTATCGCATATAATATCGCATCGTGGGACGGAACATAGATGCCGAAATGGGGCTGTATTGGTACCACTTCTGCGTACCTCTTCTGGGATAAAAGGTGTAAGTTTATGTATGTAAGTAACTGTAGTTGTTGAATGTTTTTTACTTTTCCAACGACTCTTGAATTCAGTTTGAGCGAAGAAGACAAACTAAAAAAGAAAAAATCAACATCTATATTAATTCTCAAAACTGACCATTAATGTTAAATAATGTCCCTTAGTGTTCTGACCTTCAAACTGAACTGAGTTTGCAACATATAATATGCTAAGTAATGGTCTTAATGTGAAAAATACATTATTATGAGACGATTCATTTACGCATTTAATGGTAATTGTTTGTTAACTAAATTGCGTGTTTTGATTAATAGTTTCAAAGAGCACTGATAGCACGATTAAGTTTAAGAACATTAGCATATAATAAGGATTTGCATACATTTTTGGAATCGCTTTTTTTATGTAAACCATATAGCACGAAAGTAATAAATTTTTTTTAAATAATCGACTTGATCGATAAGAAAAATATATGTACTTAAATGATACCAAAATTCCCGCTAGAGGTCGTGCACTCTAACTCGGGTGTCCAAAGGCGACAGTTACCTATTTTATACACTATTATGCCGTCTAATTCGAAACCAGGAATATTCTAGCTGAACCTAAAATCTGACATATTTGACAATAACTATGTCGTCAGGGGTGCTAGAGCCACGCTGTTATCAGTCATGACTCAGCATGAATAGGCAGACGCGTCTGCGGCGATACCACCAGCGTGACATCGCGCTTCGTTCGGTTAGATTGTCGGATGCCCTATTCGACTTTTCTTATCTCATTCTTATTCCTTCCCGATCTTAACTAGATTTGATGGGCCGGCAACACATTTATTTATTTGTTAATTTATTTATTTGTAAAAATCATTAGCCGCGTACTGACTGACCGAGCAGCCTCGCGAGGCCTGCCGCGCGAAGCAAATGCTCGGCTAGTCGGGACGTGCCTCGCGCGAGGCAAACGCACACGCCGCCTCGCCCGAGCGTGCCGCGGCCCGAGCCGAGCGTTGTCGGTTTTTTGTCCATGCTCAAAGGCGCCTCGGTACGTTTGCCGCGCTCAATCAAGACGGTTGTGTTTCGCCTCGCTTGTTCGTCGCAGGTTAGCGCCATGGATAAAGAACAGTGTCTTAAATTAATACAACTATACGGTGAATATAGAAGACTTTGGGATACGCAATGTCCCGATTATACTAATAGAGGATTAAGAGAAGATGCATGGAGAATAAGTTAGAAAATGAACGTTCCAATAGCTGACTTGAAGAAAAAAATCTAATCTGTTTTGGTATAATAGTTTCATCCAAAAACGTTTAGGTTTCCGTTTTCTTTACTTTACAAGCCGTAAAATTATTAGAATGGCAGTGGTGGCGGTGGCTTTCCGAACGTACTGCCTCAAAACTTCTCTTGAGCAAAACTGGCTCGGCCATGCCGCGCGAAGCTGCCTCGATCCAAAAAATGTACACATCGAGGCTGCCTCGCGAGGCAACCGTCCTGTGGCAAACGTCTGAGGCTGCCGCGCGAGGCTGCGCGGCTAGTCAGTACGCGGCTATTTACATTATAAACACACAGCTTGTGCCAAAACGTTTACATGAAATTAAATCAAACAATTTTACGCTAATAATCATCTACACAAAAAACTAAAGCTAAAATATAAAAATAGTAACAAACAATGATAAAATAAAAAGTAACTAACATGGATAACATATCAATAAACACGCAGATATAAATCATTCAAAAAAAAATAAAAAGAGAGAAAAAATACATACAAAACATAACAATCAAACCTGAACACCAAATACTCATGTGGCATATTTAAATATTAGATGAAGGTTGTAATTAAAAATATCGACATCATGGATTTGGCTTGTGAATGTATTTAATAGGCTAATTGCTCTGTTCGTCGGAGTCATTGAGGTATTACAACTGGAGCGGACACGTAGAAGAAAAATTGTGCTCATTTCAATATGACAGCGAAGTATAGATAAAGTCGGCATTGTAGCAGATGCGACACTTCAGCAATTTCCACCTACATCTATATACGCCTGATAGAGCCTATTAATTCTTATATTTAATTTAAAGTTTTATTTTATTTTCTTTATTTGGAAAAAAAACGATATAAAAATAAATATACAATTAACCAATTAATTAAATATATAAAGTTAACGGAAGCTATAATTAAAATGCCCAAATATGTCATATTTTCGTATTGACAATAAATTAGAATTTTTAAAAATATATATCCTATCATCACATACAATATCCACTATCCCTATAAGAAAACTTCAATTTTTACCTATCTGTCACTACATTATTATTAATCTATAATTTCATTCAAAAATAGCGGTTGTCAAAACGACTCCGGTAAATAATTTCTTAAATTTAATTTCGTGCTTCTTTATTTAAATTATGGTTGATTTACCTATGGAATTAAACTCCATATTTTCTTCCCATTGTTCTAGAATGGTTTTTGCACGTTTTTAGCACGTAATACCCCATTTATGGACCAATTATATTTACACCTAATTAGGTCCGTCTTCGCTGAAATGTCAGAGATGACTGACAGCCTAACGGTACATGTACTCTTGCGAATGTTCCAAACTATTTGGTCTTGATGTCCCCTCCAGTTGTGTAACTCAATGGTCGGAGTTCTATTAACATACCCAGGAGCTGGACAGGCGAACAGCTGATGTCGGCGCCGACTACCAGTCCTTAAATATTGTTGAGGCACGTATAGATGAATCTGCGCCAGTACAACAGGGTTATCTATCTTGTTCCTCAGTAGCAAACAATAATGCATAATAACTGCCAATTTCCGTCTTAAGAATAAAGTGTTTCGTCCTATCATGCCTGACACAAACAATGAAGGATAGAGATACGGGTAGTATCCGTACCTCCTTTTATATAAGTGCCGAGCGAATTTACGCTGCACCCTTTCCAACATGACTGAGTATTTTATTTTTTTGTCAATCCCATACCACTGCGTTGTACACTAGAATACTCAGAACACAGGCGTTATATAATAAATTAATTACATTCGTATCACGCAACTCTGCTGACATGCGTATTATAAAGCCAAGTGCTTTATTTGCTTTACAGCAGACAGAAGTCACATGTGCATGAAAATTAAGTTCGTAATCCAGAGTTATACCTAAATCCCGAATCAAAGGAACCCTTTCTAACACCACTCCTCCCACTTGGTATGCACTTATGATGGGCCTTTGGGCACGAGTGAAACTAATAATTTGACATTTGGCATTATTTAGAGGTAATTTGTTGGTTTGACTCCATTTAGAGACTGCATTTATATCCTCCTGCAATGCTCTGCAGTCTTCATGGTTTGCGATTGGCAAGAATATCTCAAGGTCATCGGCACATCCATGATCCAAGCGTTGGTTGTTACTATCAGGTGCCATATTCCCGAATTTAGAAGAAAAAACAAAGTTTTCGTCAATACGTACGGAGTTTTATCTGGGCAAATACAGATTCTGTGGGTTATGTACTGTACCTAGTCAGAGGTAACCTAAGATTCGAACCGACTAACATCGTTTTTTCAATCGCGCCCGTGAATCGTGATGGCCGTGTATAATTTCATGCATAACATAATAATATCTTATACTTACGCGAATATTACACATTGAAATAAAACAGTTATTTTTTTATATTAATTAATTGAATTTTGAATGAAAAAACAAACAAACTTTGTTTACCGAACTCGCGATAAAATACAGAAACAAGCTAGTTTTATTTCAAGCGCTGCAGAACATTTATTTAATTTTTATTTTGTTTTATGGCTGTGCTAAGTCACCCGCTCCTGGGGGGCTTACTTTATACTCCGAATGTTCGGTTCGATTGTTAGGACGTTGAACGTCGTTATACAAAAGTTGTCCACTTCTAATAAATCAATTCTATTCTCTATGAAACTTATCATTAAATAAATAAATAAATACAAACATGAAATAATAGTCACATACATAGTCCCTGACCCCACACTAAGATCAAGTTTTGTATCGTGGATATCAGAAACTATGAGAGACTTCGGACAAACACCTAAACCCGAATTGCCTGTGGATCACACAAATTATTTCAGTGCGGGGATCGCACCCGTGGCCTCTCGTTTTACAACCAGTGTCTAACCAACTACGCCAAGGAGGCTGTCATTACTCCGAGCTTAGTCAGAGATTACGACGTATACCAGATTCGATCATTTTGTAAAGTATTTAGGCATATTCATACATTTTTAAGTGCGATGTTCGAACACTCGTCGTCGTGTCGGAGAACAGAGTATCCCCCTGATGTTAATCGCTGGTTGGCAACAGGCCATCATCTCTTGCCAAGCGATACAATCATGTTGACATGTTTGTGAGGTCTACATATATTTGTCACGGGATTGGGTGTTTGTGTGACCTGAATGTCTCTCGTAGTTCCTGATACCCACGACACAAAATTCGATCTTAGTGTGAGGTCAGGACTCAGGACTATGTATGTGGCTGTTGGGTGTATTTTATGAATTGAAGGTTCACGTATTGTAGCGACATCTATCGACGTTTGTAAGTACTACTACTAAAAAATTAATACATTCATACGCAGAGAATATTTACAGTGATAAAATCGTAAGGCGCTTTAAAATTTGCGTGTGCTATACGAGTTTCAGAAATAAATATCGACACCAATATTAATAGTGTAACTTAATGTGTGCCTCCACCGCCTTTCACTTATAGACCAAGAGCCCGTGGCCGCCAGCTTTTCGTAATTTTATAAAAGCTGAAAGTTTGTCTGCGTATGGCTCTAACATAGGGATCACACAATCAGCTATTATGAAGTTCTGATCATGGTTGCTTTAGAAGTTATGAGCTTCAATATTTCTGACAAGGTGAAAGAACCATCAAAACTGTCTCAATACCTAGGAAATATTTGTTTATAGTTGCCTTAATAACATATATAAAATTCAGCTTTTATACTATAACGTTGACAAAATTACATTATGTTAAAGTTTGAAGATAGAGTAATATTTAATAACATGTAATTTTGCCGGCGTTATAGTATAATAGCTGAATTTTATACATGTAATTTAGGCAATTATAAACAAATATTTCCTTGGTATTCAGACACTTTGATGGTTCTTTCATCTTGCTAGAAACATTGAAGCTCATAACTTCCAAAGCAACCACGATCGGAACTTCGTAATAGCTGATCGTATGATGGCAATGTTAGAGGCATGCGCAGACAAGCTTTCAGCTTTTATAAAATTACGAAGGTCTGGCGGCCACGGGCTCTTGATCTATTACAGATACTTAATTTTTAGCTAAAATAGATGTCTAATTTTAAATCTTTCTGAAAATGTTATTTTTTTTTGTAGAGTGCTGAAGTTAATGATGAGATCAAAATATATGGATACCAAATACCGCAAGTATGCTGAAATTAAACATAGTCGCATTTTTACTTATAAATAAATAACACCCAACAGTCACATACATAGTCCTGACCCCACACTAAGATCGAGTCTTGTGTCGTGGGTATCAGGAACTACGAGAGACTTTTCGGTCTCACAAACACACAGACCCGGAAGAAATATTTGTGGGCCGCACAAACATTTCTCTCGGTGCGGGGATCGAACCCGCGGCCCTCGTTTCACAAGCGGCGTCTAACCAACTGCGCCACGGAGGCTGTCAAATTATGACATTAATGAAGTCGGTTAAAATAAAATATGAATGCTGCTATAGATGGTAGATGTTGTATATTATAGCAAATTGAAATATAAATGGCTATTGTTTCAATAAAAGCCACAATCGAGTTAGTAATAATCATTACACTGACAATTTACATGGCAAGTATAATATAATCAGACATCATTGTTTTACCATTAATGCATTTATTATTATAATGAGGGTAAATGTGCAACATAATTGCATGTTGTTTTCGTTTTTTAAGTTTTATGTTTTTAATCGGGCTTACGCCCAAATACTCGAACACAACTTAAATATAAATGGCGCTTAACTACGTTAATCTCGATTAAATGTACTGGCCAAGTGGGCCGTGCACTGTTAAGAGCAACTTATTATTTGAATGGCGTTCCAGTATTCGGGCGTTAGTCTTGATACTTTGTTAAGATACCAATTACTGTATTGTGACTACGGAACGGTCAAAGCTAAGATCCCGGGTTTCTATCCTGGTCGGGCAAAGTGCTATTGGATTTTTCTATTGATTATCATCAGCCGGTTAGGAATTTAAATAAATAACAATCAACAGTCACATACCGGGTATATCAAGACTGCTACCGAAAACGAAGCTGGGTGGTAGTTTTAGCGACTACAAATACAATGCAACTGAAAATTTCGCAAAGAAACGCGACAATTATTTTTAATGATTTTTTAAATATGATCATTTTTGGGTGGTAAATCCATAGTTATTGGTAAAATATTAATTTTAACTCTTTTATACCTTAGAGTATTTATAAATAAAAGGGTATTCACCATTATTTTAGGGAAAATGCATTTACCGCCCAAATACGACCATAGGAAAAAAATTACAAAAAAAAAAACGCTTCTTTTTTGCAACATTTTCTGTTGCATTGTGTCTAAAGTCGCTTAAACTACCACCCGGCTTCGTTTTCGGTAGCAGTCTTGATTTACCCGGTATAATACTGATCTAACACTACGATCGAGTCTTGTGTCGCGGGTATCAGGAACTATGGGAGACAGTTCGGTCTCACAACACCCAGACTTGATATAAAAAATTGTGGGCCGTACAAACATTTGTCTCGGCGCGGGGATCGAACCCGCGGCCTCTCGTTTTACAGGCGGCATTTGTGCGCGATGTAGCGATAGGCTCACCCTGTCACATTGTGGGATGATAATATTATTTATCTGTATCAGCCCATATACGTCCCACTGCAGGGCACGGGCCTGCTCTACAATCGAGAGTACGATTGAGAGTGGTTAGGCCATAAAGTCCACTACGCTGGCCTAGTGCGGGTTGGCGGACTTTTATACCAAGGAAACTCTTATAAATCGCTGTAGTATGTAGGTTTCCTCACGGTGTTTTCTTTCACCGTTTTAGTACGTGGTGATTGATTATCAATACACACATGACTCCGAAAAGTCAGAGGTGTGCTCTGGGATTCGAACCCGCGAAATGAATATGTTTGCAGCTGCGTCTAGTCCGTTTACTAACAAGTCACCACACGCAATAAATAATATTGATATTTTACATTAATACAGAAATCAGATAACACAGCCCAGGCAATAAATTCTAAGAGTTAATTCTATTCCGAAACAAACAACAGGAGATGGGTTTTGATCTAAAATTACTGTATATTTTTACCATTGTATTTATTGTTTTTACTAAAATGCGTTATAAATATGATAAATAGTATAATTACTTTAAATAAAGAAAATTATTTTATTTTACCTATTTTGTTTATCAAATAATGGAGAAACGTTAAGTTAATAATCTGGAGTAGGCATCCCTAAACACACACACCTTGACAGTTTGATTACAATAAGTACAAGAACGGTACTCACACAAATCAACGAAAGTGGGGACATTTTTAGCGCGTCGTTTGTTGGCATTGCTCAATCTAGACATGTATATAATCTAAGAGCATAGTCCAATATAGATTCTACTAAAGCCGAATATAATAATTTCAGGGTTCCTTTAGGAATCCTATAACTAAGGTGATAAATTTGACATAATATTACTTTAAGCTTTTTACAAATAAAATTAACATGTTTGACAAAATTATTGATTAAAATAAGTTACACACTTTACTCTCTCAATTGGCTTACAACTACAATCGACACGATTATTATGAAAACATTTATAACTATGTGTATATACTGGGATGCAAAATCATTTATGGGTATGTAGGGTGAATGTATCATTAACAATTTAGTTTTATCAGGATTCAATACTATGCCATTGTCATGCGACCACTTGACTATAGAATCCACATCCTGTTGAACTAGGCGACATGTTTCGGCTAGGTCTGTGCCAGCGAGCAGTATGCAGAGATCATCTGCAAACATGTGTGCCGAGCAATGGCGCAAAACTCCACATATACTGTTAACATGCATAAGATAACATACCGGGCCACACCCGGAGTCCTGCGGCACGCCACATCTGACATATTTTTGTTCACTAAATGCGTCGCCATCTTTGACTCGATAGGATCGCGATGTGAGGAAATGATAATATGATACCGGAATTTATGTTGTCGATATGCCTAATGGTTTTTCCTGATACAGTTATTTGATTACTATTACGTCGATAGACGGATATAACATCAATATACATATCGATATACATAGTTACTATGTACCTGACTACAACACTGCGTGGCATGCGACAAATTTCGAAGTTGAAATAACAAAAAGAGTTGCATTGCATAGGATTTTGGCATTCCCGTGCATTGTGTATACGCGTAATCAGAAATGTATATTTTTGATTTGTCGTCGATCATATTATCGAATTCTTCAAAATGTCGTAATTAATAACTGTATTTTTTGCAAATACAGGTGATAATCAATAAAATTGGACTGAATAGTGGTATGAAATTTATCTTCTATTGATGTTCCACGTTTTAGAATAGAAACTACAAGATAAAATAGCACAAATCTGCATTTTTACTCTATTTCATCAGAGCACCACACTCCAAGGCATTTCGACAGCGACTAATTTGACAAATCAGCCGTTCCGCGGCAGTGGTACTTTTTTTACATCACCTTGCGACGCGTCAAATGCTTGTATTTCCCTTCAAACCATATTCATCTGCTCTGTGCTTCAAACCATCTTTAATTACGAATAAACTCTCGTTACAATTTGAGGTATATATATCTGTTAATATTGCTACCGATAATAAATATGTTTATTGTAGTTTGTAATTACCTGTTAGTATATTATTTTTTGCCTAGAAGCATGTATGGTTATTATTATGCGTATCTTGAAAAAGATCTTGTATCAGCGAATATTTCATGTGTTGAGTATCTAGTAAATATAAAAGCAAATATTAAATGTAACAAAGTTTATTCACAATCAACAATATTTATAAATACCTTAGTGTGTACACAGAAATAACAAAAAAGCTATAGATCCCGTACATTTGAATAATATTTAATAGCACCTACAATATCACGTCACTTAGTCTTCGTCTCTTAAATTTAAAGCTCAGTGTGTTGGTTGAGCCAGAATTTCTTCACCATATCGGCACCCTTCTCACCAATCATGATGGAAGGAGCGTTGGTGTTTCCTCTGATGACTGAAGGCATGATACTGGCGTCCATAACCCTCAAGCCAGTAACGTTGCGCACTCTCAGTTGGGTGTCCACGACAGAGGTCGGGTCGCCGTCAGCTCCCATCTTGACGGTACTGGTCGGGTGGTAGAGAGAGAAGGTGAGCTCCCTAGCGATGCACTCCAAGAACTCATCGCTGTTCTTGTCGAGTCCTTTGCAAGCGTCCAACTCGATCCATTCCAGTTTCCAACCACCCTCCTTGAAGGCCTTGGTCTCGCCGAGTTTCAAGCTGTGTTGTCTGAAAGCCCTGATGACGGTGTACAAGTCTTCGATGTCCTTGTAGTAGTCAGCATACAGCAGAGGCTTGTCGAATGGGTTCTTACTCCTCAGAAGCAGGGTACCAGCAGATTTGGGCTTCAACAGAGTGTTGTATACCAACATGGTGTATTTGTTCTCGTTCATTTTGCGGAATTTGTCGTGAACCTCGTCACTGAGTCCGTGCTTGCGGAACATGTCGAGCAAGTTGTAGGACTTCGGTGGGAAGATAAGGTAGTGGTATTGCATGTCGGATGCGGGCGAGTTGGGGTCGGTAGTATTCTCGAAAGCGATGACTCTGTGTGGGCTGGTGTCGATCAGATCACCAGTGTTTTGCAAGAAGTATTCAATGAAGGTGTTGATGATGTTTGGCAGAGAGACGTCCTTGTTGTCACCGTCAGCGGTATAGAAAATGGGAACAAACAAGTGGTCCTGCAGGTTCTCACCTACAGGCAAATCAGCCTTAACTTCGATGTTCATGTCTTCCAAGTGTTTGCGAGGTCCAATACCAGAGAGCAATAACAGTTGTGGTGAGTTGATAGCTCCAGCAGAAACGATAACTTCTTTCCTGACATTCACAGCGATATCTTGTCCATTTTTGTTCAACAGAACTCCGGTAACAATGTTGGTGCCGGGTTTGAATAAGATCTTGGTCGCAATAGTGTTCTTGATGACGTGGAAGTTTTTCCTGTCCTTGATTGGCGCCAAGAAAGCTCTCGCAGTACTGAATCTGGTACCACCAACAGTGGTTGTAAGTGATTTCATCACACCGATTTGGCTGTCTCCGTTGACGTCAGTCAAGTTCTTCAGTCCCAGTTCTACGGCAGCTCTGATGATCATATCTTCAATCTTGTGCATGTTTTTGTCGTAAGATACTTTAAGGTAACCACCGGTGCTGTGGTATTTCTTGGCTTCTGCGTCGAAGTCTCCCAAGAAGTTCTCACTTTTCTTGAAGTATGGGAGGACATCCTCGAAACTCCAGCCATCGTTGCCGTCAGCAGCCCATTCGTCGTAGTCAGCCTTGTTGCCTCTCACGTAGAACATAAGATTGATACTGCTGCTGCCTCCAAGTACCTTACCACGAGGCCAAGCACAGCCCTTGCTCTTGTAAGCACGGCAAGCACCTTCTTGCGGTTCAGTCTTGTAGGACCAGTCCTCATTAGTTCCCATGTTGCTGTAGTAGGGTTGGGGAATCTGTATAAAAATATCATAATTCAGTATATTTTTTCGTTAAGGACTATTTTAGAATAATCTGTATACTTATTATAGTTAGGATCCTTACCTCAGTAGCAAGAGTAGGGTTGCCTCCGGCCTCTACAAGCAGAACTTTCCAGCCATTTATTTCACTAAGACGATTGGCGGCTGCTGAACCAGCAGATCCGGCGCCAACCACCACAAAGTCATAGTTCGGGTCTGTAAAAAGAAGTAGAACATTGTCACAACGAACTCAAGACGGCTTATTCTTATCTTGTGCATATAACATGTTTTTCAATAAATATATCAAAGTTTCAGGTATAAATGTTGAACGTTAAATATCTTTTGTGTAACAAGTAGATGTAATAAAATTTACTCGCACATATTTAAGAAATATGATTCTGCTCAACATTTTATAATTACCTACTTTAGAATTTTTATAGGACACAAAACATCCTTAAATTTTATGTTTTCAATGAATCGTAATGCGGTCTCTTTTTTTCTTTTTACCTTCGAGAACTTTCTCAGTCGCATCAGCGGGCCAAAGGTGGTCGCCGGCAATGGCGCACTGCGCGGCGAAGAAGGAAGTGAGGGCCTGCGCGAACACCGGACCAGCCACTTGGTAGCTGTTCACTATGTTCGTGGTCAGAGCGGGGTCGCACGCCCAAAACATCTTGATCTAGACAATAGTACAATCATTACAAATGTGAGAGTATACAATAGATTGCAGAATATATTGATGAAAGGACTGTGTGGAGTGAAAGAACATGTGTCAGGTGTTGAGAAAGGAATGTAAAGACGAGCTGGTGACGTGGAGAGGATGGATACTACAGAAAGAGATACATGTTGTGTATTAGGAAGAGTGGGTAAGGGCCTACTTAGTTGAAGCTACAACAGACAAATCGATGGCAGTATCACGAATCAGCAATAAGTATAATATGATCTTACAAATTAATATCAACAAGTCCTACAAATGATGACGAATTATCCTGTCAGTTTTATATCAGATAACATTATTGTAATAAACATTAACAGTGGCCATTGCAAACAACAGTATATATATTTACCATAAAATGCATAATAATTCACCTACATTTATTTCTATTCAGCTGCATTGATCTAGTTTAGCTCGGTATACTAGGATTAACAAGCTCTTTACTAAAGTGGTATGCTCATGAATATTGAAAATGATAATATGATCAAGAGCTTACGTAATATTGGTTCTGCAGCTGATTTAAAATTATTTGATCGTCTATTAACACAAGAGACATCGACACAAATTAGCAAGATATACAAACTGAAGAAGTTGATTAAATAGAAGAAGTATAACAAATCCGTTAAGATGGTGAGGTTTGAATCTTAAAATGAGAAACATTATCAAGATAAAATAGAAACACAAATCAAAGATTCCATGAAATCCCATGCACTGTCCACTGCCTAGACGAGATGTGTTCGTCGATGAATTAATAAGAAATAAACTTACCGTTCTTTCTGGATTCCTACTTCAGACACCCGTTTAAATATTCAAGGAAGACGTCGACTTAGACTTGAGGTTCGGATGAACACTGACCATGCTTCGACAAGGCGGCCGTTAAATACCAATTGATAGGAAAGTTTAGGCATATATTGCACTATAAAAACTTTATCAAAATTATCAACGCATATACATTTGTTAAATTAACATTGAACTGTTTTTGGATATTTACATTGACCTCCTGTACAATATGTCGCTTAACATCAATTATCTAAACGTTTTTGATATCTTTAATTTTGTAATTACTTTTGCTAATCGTCACGTGTGGGTTCAAAACTGTGTGTGGGAAAAAAATTATTCTTAATTCTTAGGCTTGAAATCTTTGAATTCGATTTCATTATCCTTTCTTACAATCAACTTCAGCAATATTTCTTTGGCTATTGCCGAGCATAGGCCTTCCTGAATTATAAATTTTTGGTGTGATTTTGTCAATATACGTTGCACTTGATAGGCGGATTGACTAAAGCAGGTCTTAGTTTTTCATACTGATCGGCTTCAGTCTTCACAAAGTTTTCGAATATGCCATATTCCATTGGTTATTACCGAGCATAGGCCTTCCTTAATTATTTATCTTCGTGTGATTTGTCAAATAGTCGTTAAGTTAGGCGGATTGACAAGCGCAGCTCTTAGTTTTGCATAGTGCTCGGCTTCAGTCTTCACAAAGCTTTTGATTATGTCATTTCTATGATGGTTCCTCTTTACGTATTGGTCACCAAAGTGTCTTCCGATACCTATACACAAAGAGCAGGTGAAGCAGGTGTAAGAATAATCTTAAGAAATTGCTGTTTTGAGCCCCTTTCAGATTTCGATTATAGGAATCAAAGGTTTTTAAATAAATAAAGGAGGTAATTTGATATGTATATGAGTTTGTAAATCAGTATTGCTTCCGTACCGCAATTAGTTAGATGCCGACTGTGAAATGTGAGGCCGCTGGTTCCATCCCCGCATCAAGACAAATATGATTCACTAGCATTTGTGTGTTGTCTGGGTGTATGTAAAGGCGAAAAGCTTTTGGTCAGGACTAGGTACTTATCTGTTGTATTTACTTAAATGAAACTGCTTTATCCGCTTCGACTGATATGAATAAACTGCAGTTAAATTGTCTAGTTAAGATCTGTTTATGTATAAATGCATTTTCGTTTAAATTGTATTTTTGGCTCATTTTTGCAGAACTTCATGTTGTTTAAAATAGTCTTTAGGTGCATTACAGATCCTTTGGTCATAAAATTATGTTGTGTGCAAATTCGCTATTAATTCAATTGCAACGAGATCTAGAGACGGTTGATCACACTAGATGAAAAGCTTGACTACGCTTGAGTACGCTATCAATTATTATATTTCTCTATAATAGTAATTTATGTTATGCACCGGAGCATGACGTATTATTTATTATATGAGGGCCTAGATTTACTTGCAAGTGTGCATGGAAATCCTTGTGGAGTTCCTTAAACTTAAAAATCCCATGAAAAACATCCTGTAAAAAATTAGATTATCAGTAAGAGCTTTCTATCAGAGGTAATAATTCCTTGTGGCGCCCCGCGCCGGATAGCAATTTTTTTATTATTTTGGTTACACACATAAACTTCACGCCTATTTCGCTGTAAGGGAAAGCAGAAACATATTTTAACATATAAATCTCTTCGTGAATTTTCGCCAGTGCATATTGGATCTGGGGGCACGGCAGTGCCCCCTCCAAGTCGAGCTAAAAAGCGGCACAGTCGTACCATCCTTTTCTCGAAGCAATTTAGACCATTTTCAACCCCCTATAACTTCGTTGAGGTTAAAGCAAGAAGCCTGAATTTTCAGTTATTAAGCAGGCATTATGTAAACACGGTATATTTAAAATTTCAATCAATTTGAATCAGTAGTTTAAGAATTGTAACTAGTCGAACTTTCTTAATTTTGTCACTCACTGACTGACTGACCGATCATCAAAAGTCTACGGCACTTCTAGCAGACATAGAACCTTCAAATTTAGAATATAATTAGTGTTTAGTGTCTAAAGTAAGGAAAAATTCAAACATTTCATAATTTGTGTCTAGTTTTCTATATAGACCAACTGCGTGAATAACTTTGTAATCCCATATAAATGTATAGGATTATAAAGTTACATTTGCAGTTAATGAACCATTGTACCCGTATATAATGGAATAATAGTTGTAGATAGGTATCTATATATATGAGGCATAACAAGAGGGGGTATAGAGAGGGAAAGGGTGTATTCAGCCCATGTAACTGTACAACATTCCTCTAGAAAAACATGACGAAGAAAAACTTGCAAATAAATAGACTAAATAGCTCGAAAATATCAATTACCATGAAAGAAAGAACATTAATAATCAAATCCGCTATATTTGTGATAAATAAAAATATAAAAAAATAAGAAAAATCCAAGACAGAGGCTTTAAGAAAAATCGTTAGTGATATTCTAGAAGTAAAAAGTACCGAAAAGGAAAAAAGTAGGACTCTACAAAAACACGTGAGATCCCATGAAAAACATCCTGTAAAAAAATTCCAAGTCTCGCAGTTCAGTTTTTCTACCGCAAAAAGTTGTGAGATGCATGTAATACAAAGTCGATTAATTTATTTAGTCCTTGCTTAAGGGACCTTCTGTATACAGTTATTACGTAAGTTATTATAATATCAATATAAAAAAATCTTTATGTGTTAAATAAATAGATCGAATATGTTTCTGCTTTCTCCTACAGCGAAATAGGCGTGAAGTTTATGTGTGTATCCAAAATAATAAAAAAATTGCTATCCGGCGCGGGGCGCCACAAGGAATTATTACCTCTGATAGAAAGCTCTTACTGATAATCTAATGGTGATAAAATGTGTGTTTTTTACTTCTTCATGATTAAACAACTGGGCCAATTTTGATGAAATTCTGTATCTGGAGGTAAGTGATAGCAAAATTAATAAAACTGGATGTGCGGTTGCAATGAGATTAATTTATTCTCTAACATTTCTCTTTTTTGTCTACAGTAACTTAGTTACCAATAAACTATAGAGTTTAAGATTTAGTATCAACAGATGGCGCTATTACTAATTTTGTTACTTATTTTAACGTAAATAACATAGGTTATTTTTTACCCCGAAAAAGATAGTATTCCTTCTGAGATGATCAAGGAAAATTCCTGCTCAAACGGCATGGAGGTAGCTGATACTCCGAAAAACGAAGCGCTCTAGTGGGATAAAGGAGGATTTCAATATGTATATTTGCTACTCTTACAAACTCAAAGGGATGGAATAGAATATAGGGCGGATGACAGCAGAGTAAAGATGCCAGTAACATAACTTGATTTAGCTTAAATATAAGTAAAACAATTAGTACGTAAAGTAGGTAATGTTTTGCTGATGTAGGCTGCACCCGGGCGAGCCAGGCCAGGCTATTATTTAATAAAATATAAATATATATTCACGACATAGAACTTGCCTGTTATTGTCTCGTTGTGCTGTTTCAAGGTTGTCGTGATGAAAACAAATCGAACAGGGCAACATTTGTGTGGATGTACTCAATCAATAAATAACTATTGGGTGTTTACATAGTCCTGAACCCACACCAAGATAAAATCTTTTTGGGTATCGGGAATTACGAGAGATTTTTCGTTTTCCCAAATACCCAAAGCCGAAACAAATACCTATGGATCATACAAACATTTGTCTCAAACCATTCACGTACCTATCACAAGCGGCGTCTAACCAATTGCGCCACGGAGGCTGTCATCGCTGGTACTTTGAAATCACATAACTTTGAAATTATTATTGAAAACTGTTAATATTTTTAATACTGAGAACAAGAAAATTGTTCATAGCCGATCAAATGTTTATTACAAAAAAATACACAGAACAGCGCCACACATAATTTTGCAAGGTAAATAGTGTAGTTTGGGTGCGCCTGGTGGCTTGTGGCTTGTTTGTAAACGGACCAGACGCGGCTGTCCCAAAATGATCTGGGCGGTCGCGGGTTTAAATCCACCGGCACACCTATTACTTTTCGGAGCCATGTGTGTATTGCTAGTCAACCACCAGGTACTAAAACGGTGTAGGAAAACTGCCTGAGAAAACCTGCAAAGCATAGCGATTTATAAGAATTTCTATGGCATGTAAAGTCCGACAACCCGCATTCGGCCAGTGCAGCGTGGTGGACTGTATAGCCTAACCACTCTAAATCATACTCTCGGTTGTAGAGGTGGCCCGTCCCCTGAATTCAGACCTATACGGGTTTATACAGTACAGTACAATTCATAATTTAGGCCCTAAGATAAGATATACATTTTTATTTATTAATACACTTTTTTTTTTTATTTTATTTTTTTTATTGCGTGGTGGCGTGTTGGTAAACGGACTAGACGCGGCTGCCCACATGTTCACGCTGGTCGCGGGTTCGAATCCCAGGGCACACCTCTGACTTTTCGGAGTCATGTGTGTATTGATAATCAATCACCACGCACTAAAACGGTGAAGGAAAACATCGTGAGGAAACCTGCATACCATAGCGATTTATAAGAATTTCTATGGCATGTAAGTCCGCCAACCCGGCCCCCCCCCCAACTAGGCCAGCGTGGTGGACTATATGGCCTAACCACTCTCAATCGTATTCTCGATTGTAGAGTAGACCCGTGCCCTGCAGTGGGACGTATATGGGCTGATACAGAATACACTTTTATTACCTTCAGACGTATGTTAGTGTGTTAGTTTGTTAGTGTGTAACGGAATATTTAAACATGATTTCGACCCCCTTCAAAACATCGGATTGTTTTAAAATTTTGCATACTTATCCAGAACTGATGATAATACAATAAAAAAAAAACTTTATGGTAAAAAAAAATTACAGTGCGCAATTTGCACACAGCTGTCTTCCTTTGATAATACAGCTGTAGATAGATGATTTTAGTACAATTAATTAAATCATAGTTTAAAAAACTAAAAAAACACGCTTCCATAAGCGATCCAACTAAGAAGAAATAATTGTTAGTGAGTTTAAGATTAGAAACAGAGTAAAATACATACAATCTATTGTTACAAAGCGTGGGGTTCTTACAACCTTTACTTATCTTCCAGCACTTTTTTAGTTTCTTTAAACTCTTTGTTTTATAATTTAATTCATCTGGGGGATGGCCGTGCCGACTGACTGACTGACCGATCATCAAAAGTCTAAGGCACTTCTAGCAGACATAGAACCTTCAAATTTAGAATATAATTAGTATTTAGTGTCTAAGTCAAGGGAAAACTTAAATATTTCATAATTTCTGTCTAGTTTTCTAGATACACCAACTGCGTGAATAATCCCATATAAATGTATAGGATTACAAAGTTACATTTACAGTTAATCAATCGTTTTACCCGTATATAATGGAATAATAGTTGTAAATAGGTATCTATATATATGAGGCATAACAGAACGGGGGTATGGACAGAGAAAGGGATGTATTCAGCCCATGAAACTGTGCAACATTTCTCTAAAAAAATATGACGATGAAAAACTCGCAAATAAAAAGACTAAATAGCTCGAAATTATCAATTACCATAAAAGAAAGAACGGTAATAATCAAATCTGCTATATTTTTGATAAATTGATACCATTAGACAAAAGACCATAAGACAGAGGCTTTAAGAAATATCGTTATTGATGTTCTAGAAGTAAAAAGTACCGAAAAGGAAAAAAGTAGGACTACAAAAAGACGGGTGATCCCATCAAAAACATCCTGTAAGAAAATACAAAGTCTCGCAGCTCAGGTTTTCTACCGCAAAAAGTTGTGAGATCCATGTAATACCAAGTCTGTTAGTTTATTTTGTTGTTGCTTAAGGGACTTTCTTTATAAAGTTATTATAATATCAATATTAAAAATCCTTTGCGTTTTACATAAATAAATCGACTTGGCCAGCAGTATTATGTATAAATTGTATGATTCATTATGTTTTCATGCGATGGCAGTGGCATGGTCTGAGTGTAAATGTGGCATTTGTGATAAGAAAATTCATAGAAAAAGGGTTATGTTACGCCACATTTACACTCAGCCCTTGCCATCACTGCCGCTATCGAAAATTTTCCCTAAATACTTCTGTTATAATATCGACGCGAGTGAGTGTTCACACTCAGCCCCGCTACTGTTTCATCAAACGACTCGCAACAATGGATGACGTCGAGGCTGTTGCGGTGACAGTATTATGTCTGCTCAGTATATACAATTATTTAAATATTTTAATAAGACAACAAAGAAGCAGATAACGCTGCCGTAAAAGAAGACATTATTTTCTCATTTCTCAACTCCAGTGGCAGCGTTAGCTTAGGCGAGGGCCGATTATTTTTATGTGCATACGGTAAATACTGAAAACGCTTCATAGAATAAAACAAGTAGATAGTTGTAGTAGTTGGGAAACAGCGAAACACAAAACTACGACTACTGAGCAACATGACTGAATGCACTCGCGCTCGCGCTGCCTGTCCTTTGACTTCCGCACGAAAAACCGACACTTGAGGGAGCGCCGGGCAATGGCAGCGGCATGAGCAGTGGCAATGCGAGTGATCTATTTACATACTCGCGCTGCCCACTTCCCTGCTCACTTCCCTCTCCTACTGGGCTGAGTGTAAATGTGGCATTAGGTGCATAGAGAAATTCTTGTTTCGTAGGTATTGAAAATTATGACAATTATGAATTTTTAAATTAGGTTTAATAATTCCGGTTCAATTACACAGTCAGTTATCAATTAACAATGCTTTTGATACCATTAAAATTATATTATTGTATGATTAAAATCTTAAATGTTTTATTTTTTCAAAAATGACATGAATGCGTCACTTGACACTGGCAGTAATAGTCTTAGAGAAATAGTTGCCATTAAAAAAAATAAAAAAAAATCCGGAGGTTAGCGGCTACAACGAAAACAAAGTTTCCGCTTTATAATATACGAGAAGAAGTTGAAGTATTTTAAAATTTTTAAAATCTATTTAAGTTACCTATATACCTAACAATTTTTGAGATTGTATAAATCTTCCATTATCTCTGATGAACATAGGTAAAGGAATTTATTCAAAAAAGTGTATTTTCATTGTGAATAGTATTACTTGTTAAATCAATGTTATTATTGATGATGCGCACTGCCAACTAGACACAGTGTCTCTTACTATAGAATTGAGCAGGTATGGATATATAATTGATTTATGTATGCAGAAATCAGTTATTTGTCTCAAAATTAAGAGGATTAACTGACTGCGACTATTACAATATTTTTTTGTGTAATTATTTTTCATATCTTTATAAAGATACTGAGGCAGTGAGTATTACGTGTGTTGATTTATAAAAGCAAATATTAAAAGTAATAAAGTTTATTAATAATCAACAATAGTTTTAAATACATTAGTATTTACACGAAATTAACAAAAAGCTCTTCAACCCGTCTTGGTTGAATTATATTACATATCACCTCACTCTTAGTCTTCTTCTCTTAAATTTACAGCTCAGTGTGTTGGTTGAGCCAGAATTTCTTCACCATATCGGCACCCTTCTCACCAATCATGATGGAAGGAGCGTTGGTGTTTCCTCTGATGACTGAAGGCATGATACTAGCGTCCATAACCCTCAAGCCAGTAACGTTGCGCACTCTCAGTTGGGTGTCCACGACAGAGGTCGGGTCGCCGTCAGCTCCCATCTTGACGGTACTGGTCGGGTGGTAGAGAGAGAAGGTGAGCTCCCTAGCGATGCACTCCAAGAACTCATCGCTGTTCTTGTCGAGTCCTTTGCAAGCGTCCAACTCGATCCATTCCAGTTTCCAACCACCCTCCTTGAAGGCCTTGGTCTCGCCGAGTTTCAAGCTGTGTTGTCTGAAAGCCCTGATGACGGTGTACAAGTCTTCGATGTCCTTGTAGTAGTCAGCGTACAGCAGAGGCTTGTCGAATGGGTTCTTGCTCCTCAGAAGCAGGGTACCAGCAGATTTGGGCTTCAACAGAGTGTTGTATACCAACATGGTGTATTTGTTCTCGTTCATTTTGCGGAATTTGTCGTGAACCTCGTCACTGAGTCCGTGCTTGCGGAACATGTCGAGCAAGTTGTAGGACTTCGGTGGGAAGATAAGGTAGTGGTATTGCATGTCGGATGCGGGCGAGTTGGGGTCGGTAGTATTCTCGAAAGCGATGACTCTGTGTGGGCTGGTGTCAATCAGATCACCAGTGTTTTGCAAGAAGTATTCAATGAAGGTGTTGATGATGTTTGGCAGAGAGACGTCCTTGTTGTCACCGTCAGCGGTATAGAAAATGGGAACAAACAAGTGGTCCTGCAGGTTCTCACCTACTGGCAAATCAGCCTTAACTTCGATGTTCATGTCTTCCAAGTGTTTGCGAGGTCCAATACCAGAGAGCAATAACAGTTGTGGTGAGTTGATAGCTCCAGCGGAAACGATAACTTCCTTCCTGACATTCACAGCGATATCTTGTCCATTTTTGTTCAACAGAACTCCAGTTACAATGTTGGTGCCGGGTTTGAATAAGATCTTGGTCGCAATAGTGTTCTTGATGACGTGGAAGTTCTTCCTGTCCTTGATTGGCGCCAAGAAAGCTCTCGCAGTACTGAATCGGGTACCACCAACAGTGGTTGTAAGTGATTTCATCACACCGATTTGGCTGTCTCCGTTGACGTCAGTCAAGTTCTTCAGTCCCAACTCAACGGCAGCTCTGATGATCATATCTTCAATCTTGTGCATGTTTTTGTCGTAAGAAACTTTAAGGTAACCACCAGTGCTGTGGTATTTCTTGGCTTCTGCGTCGAAGTCTCCCAAGAAGTTCTCACTTTTTTTGAAGTATGGGAGAACATCCTCGAAACTCCAGCCATCGTTGCCGTCAGCAGCCCATTCGTCGTAATCAGCCTTGTTGCCTCTCACGTAGAACATGAGATTGATACTGCTGCTGCCTCCGAGTACCTTACCACGAGGCCAAGCGCAGCCCTTGCTCTTGTAAGCACGGCAAGCACCTTCTTGCGGTTCAGTCGTGTAGGACCAGTCCTCGTTAGTTCCCATGTTGCTGTAGTAGGGTTGGGGAATCTGTATAAATATATCATAATTTAGTTTATTTTTCGTTAAGGACTATTTTAGAATAATCTGTATACTTATTATAGTTAGGATCCTTACCTCAGTAGCAAGAGTAGGGTTGCCTCCGGCCTCTACAAGCAGAACTTTCCAGCCATTTATTTCACTAAGACGATTGGCGGCTGCTGAACCAGCAGATCCGGCGCCAACCACCACAAAGTCATAGTTCGGGTCTGTAAAAAGAAGTAGAACATTGTCACAACGAACTCAAGACGGCTTATTCTTATCTTATGCATATAAAATGTTTTTCAATAAATATATCAAAGTTTCAGATGTAAATGTTGAACGTTAAATATATTTTGTGCAACAAGTAGATGTATTAAAATTTACTCGCACATGTTTAAGAAACATGATTCTGGTCAACATTTTATAATTATTTTTGTTTTTTTTTAGTATACAAAACATCCTTAAATTCTATATTTTCAAAGAATCATAATGCGTTCTGTTTTTTTTTTACCTTCGAGAACTTTCTCAGTCGCATCAGCGGGCCAGAGATGGTCGCCGGCAATGGCGCACTGCGCGGCGAAGAACGAAGTGAGAGCCTGCGCGAACACCGGACCAGCCACTTGGTAGCTGTTCACGATGTTCGTGGTCAGAGCGGGGTCGCACGCCCAAAACATCTTGATCTAGACAATAGTACAATAATTAAAAACATGATATAGAATGCGGAGTATAGTGATGAAAATACTGTATGGAGTAAAAGAAGATGTGTCAGGTGTTGAGAAAGGAATGTAAAGATGACCTGGTGATGTAGAGAGGATAAATACCACAGAAAGAGAGCGGTGCCGCACGCCCAAAACATCTTCACCTAGATCATGTCAAGAAATACAATATGAAGAAATGTGTCAGTGTGATTAAGTGAGGAATGTAGTGGTGATGGAACTAGATGAAAAAAAAAAGATGTGACAAGAATTGAAAAAGGAATGTTAAATGGTTTGGTTACTTCGAGAGGATGGATGAGGCAACGAAACAGAGATATAAGGCTAGTGTGGATGAAAGAGTTAATTAAAAGTGGATCTCATCAAACCTATGGCAACTATGTGCACGGCTGACTTTCACGTATGCAAGAAATGAAAGATTGAAAGTAATTAGGGATCAACAATCATAATATTATGTGACGGATGTACTATTATGAGATACAATAACAGCCGAGGATTTATTTATCTTCTTTTTCTAGAATATGGAAAGTTGAAATAAATATAGGCCGTAGGGCATTTGCAAAAGCAATAGCACTATCTTATCAAAAAATATCAAACATCGTTCATCATCGTTTGCTTTCATTAAGCTGTATTGATGTGATTGAATGCTATATAGTAGCCTAAGATTAATGGGCTTACAATACATTGTCATAGAGTAAGATCCCAGGCCCCCCAGACGTTACTTATTTTCTCATAAAAAATAAAAATGGGATAAAGTAGTGTTAGTACGTACTTTGAGTGTGTGCATACCTGCTAGCTTGTGTCGACGGCCAATTCATAGGTACCAGGTGCTAAAGGTAGATAAATACAGTACTGATTTTTCTTAAATTCTCAGTGCTGATTTTTACATATGTTTTAGATAATTTTGTTAAAAATTAATAATAATTATTGCCAGACACTTTCCATCGGCGCTTATCCTTAACAGATGCTTTAAAGCTTCATTAAAAATAACATATTTTTACTTATAATCTCACTCTTGATTTTTATATATGATACTTAGGGAACTATTTGAACACCCCTGGTCAGCAGCCAGACCAATTGGAGGGGTCAAACATCCCCTCAGACACACATAAAGTGTCGCTATGTGTATGAGCGTGAGGTCATTATTTGTACGCTTGAGTGTGAGAGAGATATCTATTTATCGATATCTTTCTTACTTAAAAATGCAGAGTACCAGATAGCATTTATGAAACTCGGCGATATTCAGTGACTTGGAACTAGAGCAAAATGTGTTTAACACTATACAAAAATTTGTTTGTGAACTATACAACGTGGCCGGAATAATTGACGTAGATGCTGCCCGACTCCAACTCTTCATCAACACTTATATGGTTTTTTGACGTAAATGAAGAGTTCAATCGCCAAAATGTTAAAAACTTTGATGCAAGTAACTTACCACCACGCAAAAGTGAGCTTTTACAGCAGTTTGGACGAGCTAATTACATCACTAGTCTCTGGAAGAAAATTAGTATTTTTAGTCCTGACAATAATGGGTGGACGTTGGAAGACAATAAATATATATCTTAAAATTACACAAAGCTATACATGTCTTTCTTCTTTCGGATTATTTGTAGTTTGAACATTTTGCAATTCAGCGTGATCTTTACTGTCATCATCGTCTAAGTTTGATAAGTCATCATCAACCCAATGTTGGCATTGACTATCTTCATTATCATCCTTATTACTTTCATTTTCTGTTACAAAAATAACATAATTAAGAATCAAAGAGTTACACGGTTATATCAATTATTCAAAGTTAAAGTATAATACCTGATGCTTCTTGAAGCGATTCACTGACAAAGCTCGGCAATTGGTCCCCATCGAACCAGTTAAAATGATATTTATTGTCTTCCAACGTCCCATTATTGTCAGAACTAAAAATACTAATTTTCTTCATATATTACTGGTGGTAGGTCTCTCATATGTGAGAGGCTGCCTGGGTGGGTACCACCGCAATGTTTATTTCTCTCGTCAAACAGCAGTTTAAATGCACTGTTGTGTTTCGGATTGAAGATATTGTAGCCAGAGGAACTACTGGACATATTGAGATTTTACATCTTATGTCTCAGGATGGCGAGCGCAGTGGAATGCCAAGCAATGCTTTGTAATTCAAGGTGTTGTTTGGTTCTACTACTGTTCATGAGCGGTCGTATCGCTTACCATCAGGCGAACGGCATTCTCGTCTCGCCATTCAAAGCAATAAAAAAAAATGGGCATTCTTCCAGAGAATAGTGATGTAATTAGCTCGTCCAAACTGCTGTAAAAGCTCACTTTTGCATGGTGGTAAGTTACTTGCATCAAAGTTTTTCACATTTTTGCGATTGAACTCTTCATTCGCTCATACACATAGCGACACTTTATGTGTGTCTGGGGGGATGTTTGACCCCTCCAATTGGTCTGGCTGCTGACCAGGGGTGTTCAAATAGTTCCCTAAGTATCATATATAAAAATCAAGAGTGAGATTATAAGTAAAAATATGTTATTTTTTTTGAAGCTTTAAAGCGTCTGTTGAGGATAAGCGCCGATGAAAAGTGTCTGGCAATAATTATTATTAATTTTTAACAAAATTATCTAAAACATATGTAAAAATCAGCACTGAGAATTTAAGAAAAATCAGTACTGTATTTATCTACCTTTAGCACCTGGTACCTATGAATTGGCCGTCGACACAAGCTAGCAGGTATGCACACATTCAAAGTACGTATTACTCGGTCACAATATCTCTGCACCTCGCAGGAATGCGACGCCCCTCCCGCTGTCCTTTCTCCTTCCCGCGCTCGTCCGAACACGACAGTACGGTTAGCACTTTCGTTGCCGATACGCGTCTCAATAAAGTTTTAATTTTTAAACATATTGATGTTATAAATTAATATTTTCTGGAATCATGATGTACAGTTTATAAACTAAATAAGATTTAAAAAAAAATGTTTAACTTTTTTTCTATCATTGAATGACGTAACATTTAACACAAACATTAATTCAATCCATAGATTTAGTATAACTACATATATGATTCAATCATTACACAAAAAAGTAATGGATTGGTATTTGGATGGTTATTTTACACTCCGTACGCGCCTACATGACGTCATCAACGCCGGGTGCACAGATATTTTGACCGAGTTATACTAACACTACTTTATCCCATTTATATTTTTTATGAGAAAATAAGTAACGTCTGGGGGCCCTGGGATCTTGGACCATCAGGATAATGAATATTGCAAACGAAGTATCGATTGAACAACTACTTAGGGATACTGGCAATTGGGCTGTTTAAAATCATTCGATGGTCTTCAATACTGAGACAATTAACTCAAATCACAAAGAGAAACTGGATGAAGACTCGTTAATCAAATGGCTAATTAGACTCCGTTCATATTCTATTAAGATGGTGTGAACTTGAAAATCATAGTGTCGAACAATATCGGAATCACAATTAAAACATTGAACTAAGATGTCCAGAAATTTGAAAGTCTCCATTTCTCCCTCCAGATAACAGTGTGAATGTACTGTAGTATTCCGGTTTGGAGGACATTGCAGCTAGAATAACGACTGGACATATTGAGATATATCATCTTAAGTTACAGGATGGTGAGTGAAGTGTGATTAGGATTCATGGTGCTGTTTGGTTCTGCTACTGCCCATGATCTGTCATATTACTTATCATCAGACGAATGGCATGCTAGTCTCGCCATTCACAGGAATTAAAAAATATAAAATGTAAGTGAATTTATAAGAAAATTTATAAGAAAGAGACTTACTTTTCTTTCTGGATTCCCACTTGAGGCACTCGATTATATGTTCAAGAAAGACGATGACTTTGACTTGAGGTTCGGTTGAACACTGACCATGCTTCGCCAAGGCGGCCGTTAAATATAATTTGATAGGGAAGTTTAGGCATATATTGCACTATTGAGACCTTATCACCTTTATCAACGTCAATAATTTTGTTAAATAAACATTGTACAGTTTTTTTTTTAATATTTACATTGACCTCCTGTACGACAAGGCGTTTAACACCAATTATCGAAACGTTTTCGATATCTTTAATGTTGTAATTACTTTTACGAATAATCACGTGTGGCTCTAGAAAGTAACAATTGGTTGAGAATGTATTACCATCATCATTTAGGCTTGCGTATAAGTTTAAAGTTTGTTCTAATTATCTAATTTCATCGTCATTTTCTTTCACATTCTGGGAGCCACCGCTAGTGATGGACATTCCTAAATGATTTATTTTTGGGGTGATATTTCCAATATATGTTATGTTTGGTAGTCGAAGTGGTGAGTTCAGGTCAAAGGTTCTCGCATCGATGACGCTGCTGTCTCCATCAGCTAGTCCTTTACCTACGCCATCTCTATTATGATTATCCCACCATGTATCTGTAACTAGAGCTTTGTTTATTATCCATCAGGATTAAAAGTAGGTTAAATTCAAGGCTTCCGGTAAGTATTTTATTTTTATTAAATTGAGGTTCTTCAACATTTACGTACGGTTATCACAACTAAGAATTTTTTTACTACATTCTGATACATTCTGATGTATAAACCACTTAAAGGAATACACAACACTATTAGATGGACATCCTTGCAGGTTTCGGCAATAGGAGGTAAAGATTTTATAAACAACCATACAGATAACACATCTTACATAATATTTTTATCTATTTCACTCCATAGCAAAACCATGAACACATCGGACTGTACAAATTCTAGTCCGTAAATATTTTGACTGGAAACTAATCACTAACGTAATCAGTGCCCCAAGCAGGAATATTTGGCTCTATAGTATAGTAATCGTAATAGTAAAATTTTGTATGGGAATTTGAACAGCGCCATTGTGAGCGTATTTGGAACTAAATTATGGCAGCAGGAAACGTTTTCGATACTATAGTATGGTAATAACGATAGTTTTACTATACAAATGTATGAAAAGTGGTAGCAGGAATAATTTTTGACGTATAGTATCGCCGATTTACTATCGAGAAATACGATTGTTTTGTCACCGACATTTTTACCGTGAGAACATTATCGAGAGTATATTTTTGTATTTCTACACATCTAATTAAGGAAAAATGTGTTAATTATGGTCATGTTTAGTGTTTCCCGATGCCTTAGTGTTATTGTGTGTAATTATCTACTCCGTATTTCGCTAGTTACATGAAATTCAATGCTGCGATATGAAGTTATAATTATTGTGATACCTAACTCAAATATGAAGGTTATTTTTTAGACTATGGACTGTTTGGAATCGGAGCAACGAATTTGGGATTCTTGCGAACAAGTATGAGGATATAGAAAGTCTGGAATTTATTGTAGTTAAAAACATACCTAACCTAAAACTGTAAAAAAACTTATAAATAAAATATTTACATGGAACTTTGATTTTCGTTTTGCGTACCTACTTAATCATTTTATGTGATACTTATAAGCTTATAAGTCAATGTATAGTCGAGCAAGCTCTTAGGGCAGAGAAGTGTGAGCATATAATATGTGAAAATAATTGCCGAGGAACTTAACGAGCAAAAATATAGAGAATACTTTCATAAAGCTCTCCTCCTTAAAAATGTAGAGGGATTTCATAAAACATATGTACATATCTTTAGCTATAACTTAAATAATATGAGAGTTATTAATTTGCATTAATTGTTTGACAACTAATAAAATAAAAAAAAGCTGCGTTCGGAAATCTAAACGCATAATTAATTGGAGTCATTTTTGTATATTGCGGAATAAAAGCAAGAAATATGTATTTGCTTATTAATTTATTTCCAATAACCTTTCTACGCGACATTAATGCATGTTTTACATTTTTTTGTTATTTTATAATAATAATAAATTAATTTACCCACGTAGTGAACGACAATTCCGCACGAATCATTCAATTACATTCGTTCATTACCCTAGGTTATCTGTCACTATCGTAACGTAATAGTATCGAGTTCACGAGAGTATGGTTAATCGATTCATGCTACCGATATGGAGTAGTAATAGTATAGTAATCGTTGTCACGATACTATTACTATACGATACTTCAAAATGTTCCTGCTTGGGGTACAGAAAGTCGAAAACATACATGTTGTAGTCATAATTAATTGCTCCCGGGCCGCGGCGTACCACAAGTATGATGATACACGCTTTTGAAGGTCCGTAAATTATGCCCTGTTAAAAAAGTATATTTTTAACAGGGCTAAATTTTCACGTACAAAAAAAATAAGTAAATTTTAATTTCTCTCATGACCTTATGGTATAAATAATGTCCAAACTATACTATGCGATTCAACTAAGAATAGGACTGACCCGGCGCCATATTGGTTCGTAGTAGCTGTCAAATCGCACAATTTAGGTAGGGTGAGCAAAACAAGATTTCTTAAAATAATATTACTGGTGGTATATTATATTTACTGGTGGTAGGTCTCTCATATGTGAAAGGCCATCTGGGTAGGTACCACCGCAATGTCTATTTCTCCCGTGAAATAACACTGCTTAAATGCACTGTTGTGTTTCGGATTGAAGGACATTGTAGCCAGAGCAACTACTGGACATATTGAGACTTAACATCCTATGTCTCAGGATGGCGAGCGCAGTGGAATGTTGCTACTGTTCATGAGCGTTCGTATCGCTTACCATCAGGCGAACGGCTTGCTCGTCTCGTCATTCAATGCAATAAAAAAAAAATATTTTTGTTGAATAAAAATATTTTAAATATTTAATAATTCGTAAAAAAATTAATGAATGAATAATATCGTGTTATAGTTACTTTCTGGCGAATAATTACACATGAAGCAAATAAAAAGTTAAAAATTATACTTTTTTAAGCTATTTATGACTAAACATTCTTGTTTATGTGACCATATAACATTTTGTAGTTGTTTCAATTTATTTAGTTATTTTATGTTCAGGAATTCGACTATGTGAAAAAAAATATAATTGATGCGTAAATATTTTTTTTGTTGCTAACCATACTTTTCGTGTGATATTTGACAACTAAAGGAAGCTTCTTGACTAAAGGTCATTGATGTTCCTATTCTTATTTGAAACGAATACTACATAATTTTGATGTATAATATTCTTATTTGTTTTATTGATACATTTTATTGCCTTAGCGATCCCGCGACTTGTCATAAATAATGTTTTTTTTTTTTCAGTAGATGAGTTGATAACAGTGATATGAGAATACCGTGGTATTGGAGCTGGTTTCTCTATCTACGTATTAGAGGTTTAAATTAAGAAAATTAATAAATTTGATTTAAGTTGTCCGAGTAATTTAAACTCGTTGTTGCGATAAGCTCGTCATCAATCACATTTGAAGATGCATATGAACTCGGCGTAGGTGATATTTGTTGCAGCCCCGCATTGCTTCGCGGTAGAAACCCTTGAACCTCTTACATAACACAAGCGTACATGAGCAGTCGTATCTTTTTCTTTCTTTCTCTTCTCACTATTCAAAGCAATAAAAAAGCGTGAAGGTATTATTTCGCTTAAATATAGACAGTGTCCAGATCTATCAGGGCCACCTGGTCGAGAGTAGGATTGACTGGGGATATTAGGCTGTATAGTCCACCACATGGCCTAGTGTGGTTTTACGGACTTCACATAGCTATTTTTACATATTCTTATAAATCGCTTTGGTATACCGGTTTTGTGATGTTTTTCTTCACCATTAAAGTGTAAGTTTTTTTTTTCATTAAGTATCGCTAGATACATAAATCCGAAATCTCAGAAGTGTGCACATGGATTCGAACCCACGACCATCGTGAACATGTTGATGGCCGCGTGTGGTCCTTTACACGTCTTCTACCATATACAGATGCAATATATCTAATAAGCGAAAAATCTTAAGCATATTATTTCTTGATATTTTGTTATCAACCTAAAATATGTTATTATGCGTGTTAGCTATAATTACATAATTTCGGCACAACACGACCCGAATTAACAATGTCAATAGGCCATCTAAATGTGCCACAATTACATTGCGATAAAAAATTGTTTACGTTATATTCTTAATTTGATTTCTTTAACAACTTTCGCAAATCCTGTTTTTGATCGACTGATTTTATGTTATAAAAATAAACGATTACTCGGTTTTGAAAGATACAAAATGTTTTTCATGTTGCGTACAAAATATACAATAAAAATATTTTGAATTTTGATATTATTTCGATAAATTTCGACAAGAGCATTTCATTCGCCTGATGGTAAGTGATACGATCGCTCATGGACATTAGCAAAACCAAACATCATGAAATTTAAAGCAATGCCTGGCAAATCACCGCGCTTGCCATTCCGAGATATAATTTGTTAAGTTTCAATATGTCCAGTCTAATCTGGCTACAATTTCCTTCAAACCGGAACACAACAGTGCATTTACATAGCTGTTTGGCAGGAGAAAAAGACATTGCGGTGGTACCTGGCCAGGCGACCTCTCACATTATGAGAGACCTACAACCAGTGAAATAGTGTAGTGTTCTAATGTCGGGCATTTGCTTTCTCCCTTTCTTTTTTATAGACTTTGGGAGTCTTGTATGAGTTGTAACCAATCAGTAAATTATGTTTCTTCATTTGTATAGGTCTCCTACGTAGTGTATATATGTAGTATATCAACTTGTTCGTAGGTCGTCCGTCCAACTTATAGGCGGGCGTCTGACACTTCGCTTGCCTATACGTTGCCTTCTCTCCAGAACCATTCGGCCCCAACGGCCATCAGTTCTATCCGCTGTGTGCCCAAAGTATTTATACGGGTAGTGATTGAAACTCATTGAATTTGAATATCTGGTAAATGTTTGAGTAAATAAGTATTTTAGGTTAAGAAGTATCAATACACATTTTGTTAAATTTTGTTTTTAATTACTACTTACGTTAAATGAAAATATTTACACGTGTTCAATCAAATAACATAAGTGAGTGTAAAAAGCAATTTCGTATAATATTTTATTAAAACAAAGATAACACTTGCATGATTTTGTAAATATAAAGTTGGAGCTTAAAAAACATGTAAGGAAGATCAAATATTTACACACGAATCAAAATAAATAGAGTAAGTATATGTTTTAAAAACATTACAATTGGACTTCATATTTAACCCCGTCATAATACACCCAAAGTCTACACTTCTTTTGTCCATTAGGAGCCACCTCTTCTTTCGTCTCATAATACGGACCACCACTGCTCAATCCGTAATCAAGATACAAAGGATTAAAGTTCGGAAGACCATGGATTTTTTTCATGAATTTATTTTTTCTATTTTTGAATTTAGAATGGGGTTTGTAAGTATTGAAGTGGCCAGGTCTATTGTATGGATAAAATGTAGGGCCTTGCGGTCTTTCATATTGGTTGTATGGGTCGTGATAATCATTTGGGGTAGCTCCCCAATATGAAAGTGGTGGTGGGGGGATAATCGGTGGGATAAAATCATTTATATTTGAATAAGGGTTAATATTACCAGGATTGGTGGCAGTATAAGGAGTACCTTTCTGCACTGGTGTAGCCGCAGTCGTAGTGACATCCAAAGCACGTTCTTTAGCTATCGTTGGTGATTTGATTTTGTTTTTTGGTTTACGTTCACTAATTTTCATCTCATCAGATAGATAGGGAAATAGACTAGCAGTTTCATTGAAAATATCAAATTGGTTTGGAGTCAGAGCGATTTTGGTAGGGTCATCGCTTTTGGAATTCTTTAAATTATCCTTCATTCGCCAAACTGGAGCTAGCTCTTCTGGCATATTCAACCAGTCTTCCTTGATCATGTCCGAAGCCTTTTCGGCTATCATGATGATTGGTGCATTGGTGTTACCGCTGACAATTGTAGGCATGATACTGCCGTCCACCACACGGAGATTGTTTATGCCGTATACCTGAAAATTGAACATTTTTTAAATCACACAATTGTTACCTTATTTAGAACGGCTTAAACGTAAAATTATCGTTTGTAAATTAGACGATCGTTTCGTTCGGTGACTGAGACGGTGGATGCCCAATATCCCTTTTTTTTACCGACTTCAAAAGAGGAGGTAATCAATTCGACTGTTTTTTTTGTATGTTTGTTACGCGATTTTTCCAGTTTTTTTCTGATTTGATGGGCCAGCAACACATCCTCTAAATGTTGTGGATGACTATCCCATGAATATGGGCGGCAGTGATCAGTTGCAATCAGATGACCAGTTTGCTCGTTTGCTAGACCTATGATTAAAAAAAAGATAGACAACTCTTCGTATGCTGCTTATGACAATAACACAGAGGTATATTATTAACAAGTATGTTAACAATGTTGGAGTATATAACGTTATTTACTTTGTTTTTAATAATAACTGATAATCAAATCAATATTTTGATTCGATACCGATAATGATATTATTGAGAGGTGTATTCATGATGATATTATAATAATAATAATATATGGTATGTAAGTCCGCCAACCCGCACTAGGCCAGCGTGGTGGACTATATGGCCTAACCACTCTCAATCGTATTGTCGATTGCAGAGTAGGCCCGTGCCCTGCAGTGGGACGTATATGGGCTGATACAAAAAAAAAAATATATATATATTCTGAGCGGAAAGCGCAGCGTGGGACGTCCACCCACAAGGTGGTCAGACGACCTGGTAAAGGTCGCGGGACGTCGCTGGATGCAGGCTGCCTCCAACAGGTCTCTGTGGAAATCATTGGGGGAGGCCTATGTTCAGCAGTGGACTTCCTTTGGCTGATGGATGGATGGATGGATTCTGAGACAAATCTAATTTCGTTATTAAAAGATGTCGTTTTGAGGTTGTTAAAATTACATGAATCGTTTAAATGTATTTATTATAGATATTTTTATTTGAATTCTGTGTGCGTTTCCTCAAATGCCCGTTCCATGCATTGAATCTTAAAGTTAGCGATTCGTTTGAAACCGGCCAACCAACAACTTATAACTTAGTGTTGTTAAATAAGTCACATTACTTCGTGTCTGAATTGGAAATTGCCGTATTATTATGGTGACTATGTAAACAGGATAATAACGGCGTGCCTCAGTCAGCTATTAATTTAATACATTGTATTGGTATGGCGCATTTTATATCATTTCAAATAATCTAATTAGCGCTTCTTGGATTCGAGACACACTCTGTATTTATACCAGTTACCATAATTAATATAAATAATAAATAAATAAATAAATAACACCCAACAGTCACATACATAGTCCTGACCCCACACTAAGATCGAGTCTTGTGTCGTGGTTATCAGGAACTACGAGAGACTTTTCGGTCTCACAAACACCCAGACCCGGAAGAAATATTTGTGGACCGCACAAACATTTCTCTCGGTGCGGGGATCGAACCCGCGGCCTCTCGTTTCACAGGCGGCGTCTAACCAACTGCGCCACGGAGGCTGTCAATATAAAACAGATCAATACACAAAGTAAGTACAATGATATGTAACTCTTATTTGTAACGCCGTTGGTTTCTTTAAATAAATAAAATAAGAATTAATAATTCAACGAATTCTGAAATATGACATCCTTTATTGATTAAAAATGAAAAGAAGTAAATAATATAAAATATCAATACGAAAGACCTTGAATGAGTGTTTATATAACATCATTTTTCGTATCTTATTTTATCTGACTACATATTTATATTATACATACGTATATACTACACGGTATAATTGTAATTTGGCTGCTTATTTGAACATAAAATGGCCTAAGTTATTTGTGGGTTTACAGAAATTTATTATAAAAAGAAAACAGTCTCTTACATGATAATACAGTTTGCTTATAGTATGCACAATATTTAACGTTATTCGCAAATTCAAAGATGTACGTCCAACACATTCAATATATCGGTGGATATTAAATATAAATATAGTACAGTCGACTCTCGTTAATTCAAACCTGCGATAATTCAAACTTCTCTATAATTCAAAGTTATCACGAGTTCCCTACAAAATCTCTTTATATTTCGAACTAAATCGATACATTTTTATGCACTTGGTAATTCGAACGAAAAGCCTTTGCTATATAACAAAACGACGCGTTAATTCGAACTCAACGGCTTCCAACACTCGGCAATTCAAAGTTTCAGAGAGAAAGGGGAAAACCAGTATAACATAGTTCTTTAGACATATTAATTAATTTAAATTATGAATACATGTATGTACACGAATGTACCTCTAAAGTTTTGTCATTGTTATTGAATAGCAGTTAATAAATAATAATTGATCAATACTTAATAATTCAGTTGTATTTACTTTCTCTCACAAATTTTGAACCTTTTGATATTTCGAACACTCGATAATTCGTAATATTTTAAAAGTCCCTCAAGTTTCGAATTAACGAGAGTCGACTGTATTAGAATTTGTAACTGTATTAGCCCATATAATTCCCACTGCACGGCACAGGGGGGTTACTCTATAAAAACGATACGAACTTCGAATGTTTGGACGCCGTACGTAAAACTTCACTAATGTGCCTAGATACTCCACAAAATGTTGGATTCCTCTATCGTACGTTGCAACCATAGACTAAGTTCGGAGAAAATGATAAGTATAATAGGGAATAGTATTGACTTTTCGAAGTGGAAATTTTATATCTTACTCTGTACGTCGAACATCAGAACATTGGAAGTTTGTATCGTTTTTTTAGAGACCCCCAGGCCTCCCCTACAATTGAGACTACGGTTGTGAGTGGTTATATACCACCACGCTGCTTGGCCTATTGCGAGTTGGTGGACTTTATATTCCATAGAAATTCTTAAAAATCGCAATGGTATGCAGGTTTCTTCACGATATTTTCCTTCACCGCTGCATACTAATGCATATTCCATTTCGCCTGGTGGTAAGCGATACGACCGCTCATAAACAGTAGCAAAATCAAACAACACCTTGAATTACAAAGCAGTGCTTGGCATTCCACTGCGCTCGCCATCCTGAGACATGAGATGTCAAGTCTCAATTTGTCCAGTAGTTACTCTGGCTACTATGTCTTGAAATGTTATGGATATTGAAAAGTCATACAAACCCTCAGTCTGGGATCGACGACAGCATTAGGATCATCAGCTGGCCCCATCGCGCAGGTGCCAACTGGATGGTAGATCGTCAACGTGTGATGTCTGGCCTGGCACTCCAAGTGCTCATATGACATCAGCTGATGGTCCCCGCAGCCAGGATTACGACGTGGGTTGGGACGCGCGTTCAATTCTTTTAATGCTGGCTGTTCTACCAAAGCTTGGACTATTCGAGCTCCCTCTACCTGTAATGTTAAAATAATTCATTGTTAAAATCATTATTATTTATTTTATTTAAAAAATATGTTACAGTTCCCACTGCGCAGCACATTTTTCATGCAATCGAGACTACGATTGCAAGGGGCTATTCAATATACCACCACGCTGGTCTATTGTTCAAGATCGGGATGGTTGGCGCTTACTTGGGGAGGCTATCGTCCAGCAGTGGACGACGATAGGCTAAATTACAATTGTGAAGTTATTGCAATGATTACAAACGAGGCATTCATACACGTCCTGCAAGACATGGATGTGATCTACAAGTGACACGGAAGCTCATAGTCCATCACGTCGGTCTCTTGCAGGTTGAAGCACATCATAGAAAATAATGAAAATGTCTATTGTATTCGTGTTTCTTTACGAATTTCTCATTTATCATTGAAAGTATAAGTTAATGATTGATCAATTAACTTTACACTGTAAACATCTTTGGCGAAGAAATTAGTATAAGAAAGACCTAGTTATGTCTAATGATAAGATAAATTAGTTCTATTTATTTTTTCAGGTGTGGGAAAAAATAATTTTCGAACTTATAGTTGCATTCGTTGCAATATACTATTAATTAAATTCAATGCATTAGCGGATTAGACTATTAGATTCTAGAAGACGTGAATTTTTAGTTTCGAATAAAGTACCTAAAATTGAATAATTTTCTGAAAGAACTTAATAATAACCATCGAAAGGCAATTCTCGATACCGCGACATCGATTTAAAACATTGGAATTTATGTCGTAATTTAGGTTCAAATGACTCTTTTTTTGCTCTTTTGTGACATAATTAAAGATAAATCAGTAATATGTGCTGCGTGAAAAAATTCCACGCGGAATATCAGGAAGTCGATGCGCGAGGCAAACCGCGTAACTCCGAATTCGTGTAGAACGGGGTAAGGTAAGTTGGGATATAACTGTACATTGCTTACGTGCAATGTACAGTTATATAATATAGCTTTGAAACTCGAAACAAGTATTCCCCTTTTGGAACTTCACTACAAATTGTTTCTCAGCTGGCAGTTTATTCGCCTCATTAAAGTTATATAACGTTATTGCAATTTGTAGTTAAATATAATATTATGCATTAAACAGTGGTTCATACCCAATTTTTATATGGAATATGGATGATAGATTATAAAACAATTGAATTCAACAACTTACCATAACTTTCACGTCATCCGGATGCGAGTAGTAATTTGGATAAATAAAAGGCGGTGTATAAGGATTCGAGTCTCTTAGTTTGATAAAACCGCGACTTTTCGGTCTCAACAGCAACGGCACCACGGAAAACGAAGACTCGTACAAAATATCTTCGTACAATTCGGCATACGTTTCGTCTGTTAATCCATTGGCACGTTTGCCAAAGAATCCCCCGTCCATGTTATCAGCTGTAGGTGCTATGAATAGCTGAATATCGGGATAATCCATTTCAGGATCTTGAAACTTCGTATTTACAAAAGCCATAGCTTCTGCTTCCACCATGCTGTACATAATCCCACTCTTATGAATGCTGAAATCTATTAGACTGCCGACAGAGAAAGCGCTGTTTAGATTAAAGCAGTAATCAGTTCCATTCTCGTACGGATTGTCAAAGAGAAACGAATGTCCTCCCATTGCAACGTGGTCTTGCAAATTTTGACCTACTCCGGGTAAATTCACTATCGGATATATACCCTTTTCTTCCAAATGTTCAGCTTCGCCGATTCCCGACAGCATAAGCAACTGCGGAGATTGAATCGCGCCTGCTGATAAGATCACTTCTTTACTCGCTTTTATAATTTTCTGCTGTCCATGTTTTATAAATTTTACACCGTATGCTGTTTGGTTTTGGTTGATCAAAACTTTTTCAACTAAAGATTCCACACTTACATGAAGATTTTTTCTATTAGATACAGGTCGCAAAAACGCCTTTGCTGTACTGCATCGAAGCCCGTCTCGAACTGTTGCCTGTGAACGGGTGAAACCCGTTTGAAATGCACCGTTGACGTCCCTGATTGGATAACCTAGTTGTGTAGCCGCTTCCAGTATTTTTGATGTAATCGGTTGTTCGTAATTAAAGTACTCTATAGTCAAAGGCCCACCAGTTCCATGGTAGGGATCGTTCATATGTTCTGCTACTCTTATATCCTCAGATTTTTTGAAATATGGTAACACTTCTTCATATCCCCATCCTAGATTGCCCATGCTTTCCCAATTGTCGTAGTCGCGTTTATTTCCTCTTATGTAAAGCATAGCATTAAGTACACTTGAACCACCGAGCACTTTGCCTCGCGGCCACTTACACCTTCTATCCACCATATTAAGACAATACTGATCACTGGGTTCTGTCACAAACTGCCAATCTATTGCAGAAGTCTGTAGAGCGGGAAACATCACTGGTACTTCTGATAACACATTTTCGTCGGGCCCCGCTTCTAAAAGCAGCACGTTCCATTCTGGATTTTCTGATAAACGGTTTGCTAATACAGCTCCAGCTGAACCACCTCCAACTATGATGAAATCGTAATAATCTTTCAGATCTTCGATACTGCGATCTCGGATACGATGTTCTGAGTCTTCTATGTCTTGTCTGTATATGTGTATGGCCATTCTGATTATGATCAATGCTCCGAGTTTGGGCAAGAGCCCGAACATAATCCTCGTGCTGGATACAAGAGATTTGATCGATGCGTGGCTCGACATGGCTGTATTGTGTTTGTTGGTTGCAGATGCTCGACTGATATAGAAATTGATTGAATGGTCGTCGATTCAGCGTTTCTATTGATTTAGCAAGTTATTGTTTACGTCGGGTCAGGTTGTGTATTGAGAATGTTGATGCACAGAGTAGTGAATAATGAATTTCCGAACTTTGTATGAAATTAATATTTGATTTTAAAGTAGGTATCGCGTTATTTCATAATGTGATCGATATCCCAAATTATCATATTAAATTTATTGAATGAAATGTTATTATTATTTAATTATTAATGGACTACGTTTCATTATTCATGAGATTCCTCAATTTCTCAAGAGTACAATAAATAGAACTCTGTCGTTGTGATCATTTTTAATAATTCTGTTAGAATAAAAGTATTGATTCAATATAATTATTAATTATAATAATTCATACATTTCGAGTTAAAACTAATCTGTGCGCACTTTACGAGTGATGTCTCAGCATTTTCTGCTTCGTGTTCACATTCAGCAAACACAATTACAACATGTGTGTGGTATCTGACCTATATGATAATCAATTCGATACATACATACATAACCTGACGCCTTTTTCCCAGAAGGGGTAGGCAGAGGTGCCAGAACACCCAAATTTCGCCTTGTATGTTCCGTTCCACGATGTGATAGGTGGCGAACCTATCGCCATATCGGGCACAAATTCCTGATTTTGGGCTGATAATGAATAGAAAAACCCAATATCACTTTGCCCAACCCGGGAATCGAACCCTATCCCAGTTTTTTAACTGTACCTTGGTACAACTACGCCACCGAGGCAATCAATTTAATAAGACCACATATTTCTATAGCAACACTTTATTTTTATTTTATTCAGATCCATAAATGATAAATGTTTACAGTATACTTTAAAACATAGTTACTGTTCTTGAGAACTTTGCTTGAAATTTAAGTATTTAAAAAAAATATACTGTCCGATATGGAGAACAACAGATGAGTGATATTCAGTTTAGCATAGTGTATAGTTAATATTTATCTCATAAATTTCGGTTTTGTTACGTTGAGAAGTTGTTTGCGTTTAACTAGTACACTTTAGTAGGTATCTTCATTTATATAAATCAATGAATGAAATAAAGAAAGACAAATTAGTTTATTAGTCACAAACCTTAGAAAAATAACATACATCTCATCAGATAGCAAAGAGAAATTATCAATTTATTATGTGTCGTTCTTTGGAACGGCCATTGCGTACATCTAGATAGCACGTTGTGGCTGTGACATGTAGGTGACCACTCAGCGTGATGTCACTAGTCAAAGCGATTGCACGAATGCACGCAAATTGACTGTAGTTTACCACAAATAAATATTAAACTAATAATTTATTTACAAATAAATTAAATTAATACTGCTTAATAAGCTATTTTGTACGACAAATTCAAATGTAATATCTGGACATCCTTCTCTTCAACCAAAACTCTTTAATCATGTCACTGCCTTTTTCTCCTATCATTATTATTGGTGCATTTGTGTTACCACTGACTAAGTTAGGCATAATGCTTCCATCAATGACTCGAAGACCTTTCACTCCGTATACTCTGAGTTCGGAATCTACTACAGCGTCACGGTCCCAGTACGGACCCATCTTGGCCGTACCAACAGGGTGGTATATCGTGCAAGTATACTGCCTTATCATGCACTCCCAATATTCGTCTGTATACCGCTTCTTACTCACGCAAGCAGGGAATACATGCTTGTTAAGCACTGATCCGTGTCTTTGAAATGCCTTCGTCCTCGATAAAGCAATGGCGATTTTAACACCCTCAATCAACGTTTTAACATCCATCTCATCAGTTAAATAATTTGGATAGATGTATGGATAATCATACGGATTAGCACTACGCAGTTGAATGAACCCTTTGCTTCTCGGACGAAGTAACATAGGAATGACACTCCAGACGTCCATATTGTTAATCGGTCTGAACACGGCATCGTAAAATGTTTCCATCAACCCATGCGCTTTGCGTATCTGCTCTCCGCCGTCGGAATTAGTAGAACCAGAGACGAAATGAAACTCTATATCGGGAAAGTCATCAGATGCGTTAACATATTTGGTATTTACAAAAGCTAAGCCTTCTACGCCACCCATAATAGTCAGAGGTCCTTCTCCCAACACTGCATACTCCATCAAAGTACTGACTGTGTGTAGTCGCTGTTCTACAATTGATATGTCTTGATTCACCATGAACGCTAATCCTCCCAAACCAATATGATCTTGAAGGTTTCTGCCAACTTTCAAATTCTGAATCAGTGGAATACGATGTTTCATAAGTTCTTCGGCTGGTCCAATGCCAGACAGCATGAGTAATTGAGCAGAATTTATGGTTCCAGCAGATAAAATGACTTCTTTCCTTGCCCTAATGCGATGAAGCATTTTGTTGCGTATGAACTCGACTCCAAACGCTATTTTCGTTCGAGGATCTATAAGCACTTTTGTAACATGGGCGTGTGTTGCTATATGTAAGTTTTGGCGGTCTTTTGCCGATCTAAGGAATGCCTTTGAAGTTGAACAACGGCTTCCTCGTCTTATGGTTCCTTGAGCCACCATGAACCCAGTTTGATTTTCTCCATTAACATCCCTGTTCATGTATCCCAGTTCCAAACCACCTTCAATAAAACTGGAGACTAATGGGGTATGATAAGGAGCTTCAGCGACTGTCAAGTAACCTCCGCGGCTGTGATACGGAGTTTGAGCTAAATAAGGGTTTTGGTTGTCTTCAGATTTCTTGAAGTAGTACAAGACGTCTTTATATCCCCACCCCTTGTTGCCGAGAGCTTCCCAAGTGTCGTAGTCTTTTCTATTCCCTCGCAGGTACAGCATGTAGTTGAGTACTGAGCTGCCTCCAAGGACCTTGCCTCGCGGCCAGTTGCAACGACCCCCTTCCATAGCTGAAAAAAAGTTGACATTACTCATTACAATATTCTAACATAATGTTATTATGAATAGAATCTAATGTATCATAATATTATGTTTTGAAAACGCAAACTAATTAAGCGTATCAAGTAATTATAAGTTATTGTTGATAACATTTTAGAATTATGTTTTTACTAATCACGTGATGCTTTTATAATATGCTATTATCTGGCAAATTAGTATGTTTTTTAATGCGATAAATTTCCGTCTTCGCATTTACGGCAAATAAACTACAATATACTTGGATATTGGATTTTAATGCATATGTACGATGACCGTTATCCAAAAATTAAATTATTCCATACAGAAAGCTTGAATAAATTGATCACATCGGTATGATATGATCACGGCAATTTAGTAATCCAAAGCTTCTACGGATCCTTTAGAATACAGGCGTGACGGCTATGGTTGTAATATGTACTCAATATCTATTGTTCCCCAATCGATTACAAAATATATAACACCACCAGAAATGTGTTTGTTTACGCACTTAACCACTATTGGTTGGTGTCTCATATGAGAGAGCAAATAGCTCTGTAAATGTAGTTTTGTGTTTCGGATTGAAGGACATTTTAGCCAGATTAACTACTGGACAAATTGAGACTTAACATCTTATGTCTCAGGATCGCTAGCGCAGTGGAATGCCAAGCATTCCTTTGTAATTCATGGTATTGTTTGGTTTGGCTTTTGTCTATGAGCGATCGAATCGCTTACTGTATCAGCCCATATACGTCCCACTGCAGGGCACGGGCCTACTCTACAATCGAGAGTACGATTGAGAGTGGTTAGGCCATATAGTCCACCACGCTGGCCTAGTGCGGGTTGGCGGACTGATCGAATCGCTTATCATTATGCTAATGGCAAGCTGGTCTCGTCAATCATAGCAATAAAAAAAACTTAAATTGTTGATACTTACCTAAACAACTGGTTCCTTGTGGTTCAGTCTTGTACTGCCAGTCGAGTTTACTAAGTTGCAAGTACCCAGCCAAGAGTGGGACGTCAGATATCTCTGTCTCATCTCCGCCAGCTTCCAGGAGTAGCACTCGCCAATGAGTGATCTCGGATAAACGGTTCGCCACTACTGCACCTGAAATAACAGTAGATATTTTGTTGTAGATTATTGCAAAATGTATGTTGAGAGTTAGCTTTTTATTATTTTCGGCACCACCTCATATTTCTAAAGGATCAGTACAAAGAAATCTATATACGTGTTCCAGAGAGATTTAGCTTATGATTCGGGTCAGGTGCTTTGACTAGTTTATAAACTTTCTGTATTTCAATTGTATCAGATTTGAAAATAATACACTACAACAGTAGTGTATTTATTCTCTCTAACGTCTGCACTCAGAGACGTTTAATGTGAATTAAATTATCCTAGGCATAGATTTTATCTTCGTAAATTCTGCACTAAGTAATGATTTAACATTAAATAAACTGAGTACGACAGTAAGCTTTAATTACCGAATAAAAGAAAATAGCACATGTTTATCTTGAAATTACGTATTTCAGTCCACGAATTCATCTATATAGCTTCAAAATGTCGCTATAGGACATTATGGCTAGAGATGATCATTATAGTATTATATATATGATATTATAGTAATAGTTTACTTTGCTGTTCATGATAGTAAAACCTTTCGCGTGACATCATTAAAATAAACAGGGTATATCAAGACTGCTATCGAAAACGAAGCCGAGGCCCGAGTGGTAGTTTTACTGACTACAAACACAATGGAAATAAAAATTTTGCAAAGACACTGTTTTTTTTATATTTGAGATTTTTTAATTATCATCCTATTTGGGTAGCAAGTTCCATAGTATTTGCTAAAATAATCATTTAAGCCACTGCGTACCATAGCGTAATTAAGAATAAAAGGGTGTACACTATTACCACCCAAATACGACGATAGAAAAAAAATACAAAATAGTCACTTTTTTTTGCAAAACATTTCGTTGCATTGTGTCTGAAGTCCACTTCTTTTTGATAGCACTCTCGATATACCCAGAATAATGCATATTTATGTTTATACATAACGCAGTACTCACTAACCAGCAGACCCGGCGCCGACGATGATGAAGTCGTATTCCGGCAGAATCTGGTCTCCGATGTCCGCCGGCCGACCCTCGGGATCGTTTTGGTCATATTGGTAGTACGCTATGGCGGCCACCAGCATCGGGATGAACCATGCCACCTGGAATGTATAGACACAGTGTTGTTAGTAATAATCATTCAAAAACTTATCAAAACTGTTTTTTTTTCTTCCTGTCCCCACACTTAGATCGAGTCTTGTGTCGTGGGTATGAGGAACTACGAATGACTTTTCGGTCTCACAAACACCAAGACCCGAAAAATATTTGTGGGCGGCACAAATATTTCTCTCGGTGCGGGGATGGATCCCGCGGCCTCTCATCTCACAGGCGGCGTCTAACAGTCTGCGCCACGGAGCAATCAAACTAATATTATAAAGATTTCATTGTTTGCATTGAATATGCTCTGAAACTACTGGATCGATTAGAAAATATGCTCGTCTTGCCATTCATTGAAATAAAACAAACTAACAACACAAGTTAGGAAGCATAAGAATCAGGAACAAAAAATGGACAAAAACAATTACTTAATAAAATAAAAGCTAATATAACATGGCAATAAAAGTGAATATAGTTAGAAACCTGCGAACCAGTTGCGGCGGCGATGGCAGTTCCAGATAGCACGTCCGCGGCCGCGTTCACTATCGCGCTCATATCTGCACCTGTAATGTTACGGTCCATTAGACGAGGCATTTCACACATTGCGATGCTCACTTTTATATCTAGTATTGATATTTTAATCTCCTCCTCGAAGAAGGGATATAAACAGGTATTTAACAGTGAATTATATATTTTTATTTATTTAGTAAATATGAAACAAAATACAAATAGGCAATACGTATTAGTGGACAGTAATTTTAACGCAAAACATGTGTTCCAAAAAGTTATTATCAAGTAAAGCTACATCGAAATAATATAAAACTAAAAACATTGATTTCAAAATGTCTGTCATAATATAGGCAAACATTGCCAAAATCGAATGGCATGGGACCGTCTGATCCCATTCCATACTCTGCCTGAACATTTCCGCTTACTATCATGTGCAGTGTTGTGGTATTCACAATGAAGTGCCAAACAAAATTAAATATACAATACCACGTGGGGTTTTTTTGTTATGGTTATCAGAAAATAAGAGAGACTTTTGAGGCGCTACCACCAGCAAGCCTTGATATGGTGTTCATACCTGCGGGCTTTTCATTTGCGTCTTATCCAAGTACATCACGGAAGAACTTCAGATATTTTTAGTTCACAATTCACCGTTATCGATATCAACAATGCAACCGCTGTGAACCGTAATATCCTGCATAGCATTCATTAATAAAACAACGCTTCGCGTGAGGTTTTTAATTGAAATATTCATAACTTCCCCGGGATTGATTCCAGTACGTTATGGTTCGTGCTCGATGAATATATCTTTTGAGGTTATAATTTTAAAGGAGTATATTTTAATCGTTTTTTTTTTAATCAAGATAAACAGAACATATAATGGCGGTTTGAGGAATTCGCTGGATACAGGTCAGATTGTTTGTCGAATTACAATTTCGTCTATAAATTGCCCGGATTAATAACATTTGCACATGCTAGTACAATTGCTGCATTTGTTTATTTTATTCCTTTTATACACCAAATAAATCTTAACAACTAAACTTACAATAATCATAAGAGTACAAATGGCGGTCGTATCGCTCGTGGCAATCTCTTACCGACTATCATGTACACAAGGGAAGAAAAAAAAGATTTTCTATTGATAATATGTTACAGACAATGCCTGGTCAATATGACCTACAGTGAAGGTGAAGAAAGAGCGTGTACCGTTATGCCGGCCGACGCGGTGCCGCGCAGGCGTGGTAACTGTCACGTCCTGACTGACCCACTTCATTTCACCGTACCATTCAAATGCCATTTGTATTTTTTCCTGTCCAATTTCCATTACGTGTTTGTTTTTATTATCATACACAGAAGAACATTTTTAAGGCACGTCTGTTGTGAAAATAACAATAGATTCACCTCATATCCTATGTTGGAAAGGAAACGGCCTTAACAGATCGTGGGTCTAGGAGACTATCCCGCCCTCACCACTGCAACTCCTGTAAGCCAGGATCAACTGTGGCACGCATTGTAATGACACCGAGCATTGAAGCTCGGCGAGTCCCCGGGAATATCTAACTTGTCTTTAACCCGCAAGGAAATCAATCAGAAAGTTAAATTAATAGGAGGAGTTGGAAATAAATTCGTAGCATAACATCGCGCGTCTAGTGATATACGTATGCCTTCGTGGGTTTTGTTTTATTTTGGCTCGACACAGTGACTGCACATGATGGGAAGCGCAAAGCTAACGATTGATCCTGGAAGACTTCCCAATGTCTATGCAAGATCTTACTCTTTCTGTATGATAATCGATATCCGAGTTAATATGAACTTCACACTTAATACCATACCTCTGGCATTTAATTATGTATGTACAATGTACATATACACACGTAACTTCGTGTGGCTAGGAAGGTATTCCCTGAAGGTTGTATCAATGTGAAACCTACACCATTTCATATTAATACTTGACATTCCTATGGTTTTGTTTGAGTGCAGTGGCCTGTTGGTAAACGGACCAGACGCGGCTGCAACATATTACTTTGGTCGCGGGTTCAAATCCCAGGGTGCAACTCTGAGGAGTCATATGTGTACATTGATAAGTAAAACGGTGAAGTTGAAAACATCGCGAGGAAACCTGCATACCATAACGATTTATAAGAATTTCTATGATATGTCCACCAAACCGCATTAGACTAGCGTGGTCGACTAAAGAGCCTAACCACTCTCAATCGTACTCTCGATTGTAGAGCAAGCCCATGCCCCGCAGTAGGACGTATATGGGCTGATATAGATGTTTTATTTTATTTAATGACAAAACAAAACACGAACATATAAAAACACGTATTAGACGCAAGTACATACCTAAATATTTTTGGCATGTCCCGTTAAAACTTGCACCTTCCGTCTTTCACTGTAACGCAAACTGATATAGTATGCTGAGTGGAGCACCGTTATTCTTTAATTGGCTTACTACTGGACATATTGAGACTTAACATCGTCTCACGATGGCGAACGCAGTGTAATGCCAAGCATTGTTTTGTAATCCATGGTGTTTGGTTTTCCTACTGTCCATGAACGGTCGTATTGCTTATCATCAGGCGAATAGATAACTCGTCTTACCAATATAAATAAAAGATACCATATCCAAAACGTAAATACATTCACAGATACTTGTAAATTTTAAACTCTAGAAAGTGAATCTTATTTAATCTCAGAAGGCTGTAGGAAACGTCTACCACCCAGGCTAAAGTCATACGCACAGAATATAAACAAGTTCCGGTGAAAATAAACCTACAGTTATATAATAATAATGTAACAAAGTGCGGTTAGTGTGACGTTAACAACGCGGAATATTGATTGGGTTACAAAATATTGTCTGGGTGTCTCCCGACGGATCGCTGTTTTGAAACCAAGTTACAAATTCTGACGGTATAGTTTTACTATTGAAAGGATGCATAGCAATAAAATATTTGTTACATTAGTATTTTAGACATCAGTTAATACTTTAGCCTCATCAATTATTAAATGTACGTAACCTCTATTTGTGCAATTGGAAATCAGGGTCGGAATTCCTATTTATATAATATTGCCTATTATTATTATAGGGTGGTGCTTGTTTTTTACATTCTGTAATTCTTCAATTGTTATCTATTGTTTAAGTAAAAGTGAGACTCACATATACAAGTGATTCCACGGTCAAACCGAAATCCGGTTTCGTGGGACCATTGCATAAATGTAATTACATAATTTGTGATTTTTAATAAATAAATAAATAAAAATAAACAATTACTTATTCTCCAGAAATCCACGCTTTACAGCCTGAAAATGTATGTACTTTAATCCATTTTCTAATCTTAAACTCATTATCAATTATTATTTAGTTTTTAGTTAGATCTTTTATGAAAGCGTGGTTTTTTAGTTTTTGAAACTATAATTAAATTATAATTTATTTCTATAAATAATGTTCGCGTATGCGGCTCTTAAAGTGTTGCCGAGGCCTAATCTGTGCCAATGATGCATACATTTCTGCAGTGGTAATAGATCAGGCAGTTACTCAAAGGCATTTTTTTAACTTACTGATTTGAAATGTGCACAATAGAAAAACAAAACATGTCGAACAAGAAAAGGCACTTCTAATTTACGTAGATTTATAAAACCTGGTTAGGAAGAAAGTACCTATTTCTAATTTACCTAAAGCGATAAGATCACGATTTGTACTATGTTGGTTGGTATTGTCTCTAAAAAATATTATTGTTTTTTTACTGCATACAATAAAGAATTAAATAAATAAATAAAGTATTTTTAACGTACATACAAAAAAGGAATTTTAAAAAATGCGCGCCTTTGACTTAGTTCCCCTTCGAACACCGAAGCAGAATTATTACGGCACACGATTCAAAAACGCAGACAAATCTCAGATGATTCAATTCCAAGATTCAACACGATCACGATTCCAATATCATAGAAAACGACATGAAATGCTCGTTTTATCTCATTTGCCTAACATTACGAGATAGAGACGGGGAAAGTGCGTGCATTTGCGGTCATAGGACCACGATCTTTGCTCGAGTCTTAATGCTTATTATTGTGTTTCAACCGTGAAATAGCGTGATCATTGCGGTTATTCACTTAGATGCGTCTGGATATCTGTTTGGTGGTTTGACATTTGTGCAAATGTTGGCTGCTGCGATATGAGAGGCCAATGTTTTCTCCACGCCCAGAGACAAATGCAGTGGGGGTTACTCTATAAAAACGATGCGAACTTCGAATTTCTGGATATTCGACGTCCGGAGTAAGATATAAGATTTCCAATTCTAAAAATCAATACTATTCTCTATTGGACTTATCATTTTCGCCGAACTTAGTCTATGGTTGCGATGTATGATAGAGGAATCCAACATTTTGTGGAGTATCTAGGCACATTAGTGAAGTTACGTACGTCTGTTTCGGATTGAAACACTGTAAAGTGTCTTGTAGTTTCGGATGCCCACGATACAAGAATTTAATTATCTTAATGTGGGATCAAGGTTATGTATGGAACTGTTAGATATGGATAATGATTTTTTGTAATCATTATCAGCGTGGAGTTAAGAATTTGTGACAGAGATGGTGATAGGCTCGCCCCATATCACATCGTGAGACGAAACGTACAAGGCGAAATGTGGGTGTCCTGGTAGCACCACTGGCTAGTGCCTATCCATACTGGAAAGAGGCACGAGTTTATGTATTTATGTATGTTAGATGTAATAAATTAGATATCTATATGATCTGTGAACAAAATAATTCACCCGAAGGTAATGTGTTTGCGCTACGATTAAGAGGAAATATATAGGCTATAGAGTATAGACCATAGACCTAGTTAAAGGACTTTACACACTATTAAAAATCTAGTTAATTGCTCTGTGATACGCAGATTTTGAGACATTGTTTGCATGTTTGTTTGTAAGCATTTTCACATGCGATCAAATCTTATAAGTTATATTGTAACTCTGATTTTATAATACATTGGTACACAATTGAGAAGCACTCTATAAAACTAAACATTTTTATAAATATTCCGTTGGTTAGCTATTCGGTCAAGTAACAGGCATGAATGAATCACACCAGTGTAGTCACAAAAAAACACGGCACCGCATTCAACACGCTACCACTTGTTACATTGTGAGTGTCGAAAAAATTCATTAACGTACCTCAAAATACGCGAACTTTCACCAAAATCACATAACACGAACAAAAACACGCCGCGAAACATTTGAATGGCACGATGTCACCTCACCCCGAATAGACGCACTATTCAAGGACATCAATAAGGTCACTATTATTATTAATAGTATGTTATTAATTATTATTATTGGAAGGTTGTTACACCGGCAGGCACTTTCTTCGAACGCTCGTGAGTAACTCGCGAGGCATCGTTCCGTTTGAATGGTGGGAGGCGAACACTATGAGGAGTGAGGAAAGTGAACATTTCTGGAATGTTTTTTTGTTTAGGTGGATGGTTGGAGTTTTGTTTTTTTAGTTGTATGGACTAGCAATCAACCAACTAAACAACTTTTTGGATATCTAGTTCTATGTTGTAGCGTTTTGTTTGAAGCAATTTTAGCTTTTATTAGCCTTTTAGAAAATGAAACGAAATGCCGCTGGTTCGATCCTCGCTGAGAAGAATGAATGACGATAAAAAGATCCTTGTGGTTATCTTTAAAATACATTACTTTTATTTTACCTAGAGATTATCTGGATATATTTGAGTTGATATTTTATTATTATCCTTAGCGACCACCGTAGAAGACAGTTGAAAACTATTCAGAGCGCCCGAGGAAAGTGTGTCGCATTTAATTTTTAATCGACTTCAAAGAAAGGAGGCTCTCAATTCCACTGTGTTTTTTATGTTTGTTCCAGCTCATAACTTTGTATTGGATTAATCTTTGTTTTCAGTCTGTGTATTTATGACAGAAAGGCATAACCAAGGCATAACAGTCAATTGATACTCTGCTTGCATTATCCAATCAATTACGTGGTGGCCTGTTGTTAAATGGACCAGACGCGGCTGCCAATATGCTCACGGTAGTTGCGGGTTGAAATCCCAGGGCACACCTCTGAATTTTCGTCAAGTGTGTATTGATAGTCAATCACTACGCACTAAAATGGTGAAGGAAAATATCGTAAGAAAACCTGCATACGTATACGTATAGTCCGTACACATAGTATAGTTGTACATACATGAAAAAAAACCATTCCAAATATCAACATAGACGCTTAAGCAGTGTAATTTATTTTTCTTTTTTCAACCGTCTTTATTGTTGTATGAATATGTTTATATTTTTACAATTACGTCGTGAATTTGATAACCTCGCATCTTATGAAATGTGATAAGGTTTGTTTGGATGTAAATTAGTGGTCATTAAGTTGATATACGGCTATATTTTTATTAGTGCAAAAAAATCACATAATTGGTGTGCTCCTCGCAATAATTACTTTATATATTTAATAGCATTCCGGCCGGTCTCCCGGGTGCAAATATACATTTTTAAATGAATGATATCTTCTTTTCTCATCAAGGATGACGTAGAATTCTAATGGTGAATAATTTTTCAAACCAGTCTAGTAGTTTCAGACCCTATTTAATGCAAACTGACATTCAAATCTTACCTCTTTATAGAAGAAGAAGAAGAAAGAAGAAATACAGAAAGAAAACCATTTTCTTTATCACAGACACAGGAAAAAAGTACACATACAGTAAACTAAGATTGTAACCAAACTACCTACCTATAAATATTAAATATAAGAAGCTATAATATTATAAATTAAATTAAAATTAAAATATGCTTTATTTTACACCATGATGACACACAATTTACAGAATAATCACACAAAAATATGTACATTATAATGTTAATTCAGATAATTTTAATGGTTTTTAAAAGCGTTAATAAAGGAATTTGCTCACTAGGTACACTCTTTTATTACATAATAAATGGAATTATGCGATTCATGATATTTTTCGATATGTTATCAGACCAAATAGTTTTTCATAGTTTCCAATACTAAAAAATCTTGTGTCATGACATGTAGGTAGGGTCAGGACTGATTATGTAACTATTGGATTTTATTATATATTTAGGGCAATGACCGAGCCATTGTAAAAATAAATAGTAAAAAACAGGAACAATATTAACACTTTTTATGTTCATCCAATTCCTAGAGTTTTTTCGTTTATGTGACTATGGGTTGGTATTACATACTTATTTTGGACAATTACTGAACCATTATGAAAAATAAATAATACAAAGCTAAAACAAGAATACAACGATTTATGTTCATAATTTAATTAGTTCGATGAGGAAAAAAATCATACCTTTAGGAGCCCATTGCTATCGAAAAGAAAACATTATTTGAATATTCCTTTACTTTTCCTAGAAAAGTAAGAGTATTAAGGATATAAACCATGAGATTGAAGTATAGCAGGTGTTACCAGTTAAACTAGTATCTAGTGCTCACGTCCGCATAATTTCTCCCTCCGGGGTAGATGACCTAGAGTCTGAAGCTAAAGGTCTGGACGCATAAACACTGCCTAATGCACTTTCTGTTTTATATTCATAAATAATGTATAACAGTGCAGAATTCTGGGATTTTATTGAAAATGTATGGTGTAATTATTATTTATTATATCGAGAGGTTTGCAGTGGATTTATTGTCTCCTTTATTGAGCTGAAGTGACGTATCGAATAAATACATATATAGGGGAAGTGAACCGTAAAGTTTCGATGCTATTCAGAGGACGAGCAATTTTTTTTTTTTTTTGTTTGTATCAGCCCCTATACGTCCCACTGCAGGGCACGGGCCTACTCTACAATCGAGAATACGATTGAGAGTGGTTAGGCCATCATCAGGGCACACCTCTGACTTTTCGGAGTCATGTGTGTATTGATAATCAATCACCACGCACTAAAAACGTTTTGGTTGTCTGGAAGAGATCGCTAATAGCGATAAGACCGCCAGTTGTTACACTATTTCAAAAAATGTAAACTGTTTACTTGTATGTAATATGTGGTGAACAATAAAGTGTTATCTATCTATCTATCTATCTAAAAACGGTGAAGGAAAACATCGTGAGGAAACCTGCATACCATAGCGATTTATAAGAATTTCTATGGTATGTAAGTCCGCCAACCCGCACTAGGCCAGCGTGGTGGACTATATGGCCTAACCACTCTCGAGCAATTTATATAATAATAAATTAAATAAACACCCAACATTCACATACATATCCTGATCGCACACTAAGACCAAACATCTACTTCAATTACAAAGCAATCCTTGGTATTTCCATTGCGCTCGCCATCCTGACACATAAGATGTAAAGTCTCAATATGTCCAGTAGTTAATCTGACTACAATGTCCTTCGAACTAAAACACAACAGTGCATTTACACTGCTGTTTGACGGGAGAAATAGACATTGCGGTGGTACCTACCCAGGTCACCTCTCACATATGAGAAACCTACCACAAGTAAATGTGTGTATGTAATGGTGGAAAATATATTTAATTTTATTTTTTCCACTTTGTTCACAGGAGGATGTTTCGGCTCGACGACGAAGCGGACGATCGTCGGAGGATGGGCGTGGGCGTGGTGGCTGGTCACAGATGTTCAGCGTATCTCACTCGAGGTATCTAGTGCTAAGATTATCTTACTATCTAGACTCTAGAGTCTAGATAGTCTAAATTCTAGAACGTAAACTCAAAGTTCAAATGATTAATGTGAGGTGCATATTACATACAACACTTCAAGGTTTTATCACACAGTTTGACTATATTTCATTGTGGCGGCGACTATCATTAACATGATAACTGCCAATGAGAATTTGTTTGTTTATAAAATTTTTAATCCACCTTGTAAAGCGGACAGAAAAGAACACATGATACCATTGATCCAGAAAAAATGCAGTTCCTTGGATTATAAAAATAATTTTACGTTTTAATGTGAATGATCCCGTGAAGAAAACCTTAAATAAATTATTAATAGAATCTGTACTTACTACGGCGGGCGAAGCCTGCACAAAACCTAGTGTGTTTTTTTGGAACATGGTACTTTATGCTGCAACTAAGCGCCTGCTAAAATATAATTCACGACAAATGTTTTTATCTCTTGCTTTGCTATTACACTGATCAAGGCGCAAAAATGATAATAGCGGTACATCATTAATCATAAAATTTGCCTTCGAGAAATTATATTGCACTGTTCACTGATGTTTATGAATAAAATGGTGCAGTAATCGCAAACTATCTGATAATACGTTTAGTCCTCCATCTTTTTCTCCTTTAGTCACGGTAAGTCTTCTCAACAAAGGCTTGACACAAAAAAATCCAAAGCGAACTGTTGAAAGCAACCTGTATGATGTATCCAGCAACTTTTTGCATTCATTACGTTGCCCGATTGTTGACCAATGCAATAACAAAAAACTATATGTGATAACTAATCAATGTATTCCCAAAGGTTATGACACTGAACCCGATGTGCGAATACGTGGAGACCGCCCAAGGAGTCCCGCTAACCGTCACCGGCGTAGCTCAGTGCAAGATCATGAACGAAGACGAGCTTCTCACGACTGCCTGCGAGCAGTTCCTGGGCAAGAACGTCAAGGAGATCAAAATGACCGTATTGCAGACATTGGAGGGTCATCTGCGCGCTATACTCGGTGAGTGTTAGTTTAAGAGCATTTTATATTTCGATTTAACGCCATCTATCGGTGTGAATTCGAAAGTTATCAGTGGAGATCTTCAATGCCATCTAGTGGAGAGGCAAGGTGTTCAAAGAAAATGTCTGATTTTGTTTTTATAATTTGCCAACAGATGAGGGTAGATAAATTGTTAAAAATGTTATTTTGTAACATCTTGTCACAGTAATTAAATACAGTTAAGATGCAGTTTTCAGTCTTCAATACTTATCGCCTATTGTGGAAATAGGAATGAAAAGATAGAGTTATTTTTTCTCTTTTTAACAGACTTCAAAAAAAAAGAAGTGTCTCAATGCGTCGGAAAATTTATTTTGATGTAAGTTCACCGATTACAATAACACTACAGTCAATCAGAATCTTGATTTTTATCTAATTAAAAAGGAAATTGATTGAAGTGATCAAGTTCAACGTTCGATAAATGCCGGAACTTCCGTTAACACCGACCTGCATTATTTTTTCAACGCTTCCCGTTTCTCAACTTCCCTTGTGTTAATAAATATCAATCTCCTTTATTGATATTATTTTAATAAGCGGTTACATACCTAGATTTGTATTATATACACAGATAGATGCGCAATTCTAGTTTTTTTACTATCCGACGTGATTTCGCCATTTTTTTCTCTCGGTGTGATGGGAGCTAAATCTATCGCCTTATCGGGCACAAATTCCAGATTCCGTCCTGATAATAAATAGAAAAATCCAATATCACTTTGCCCACCCTCAGTATATCAGCCCTTAATTAACACTGTTGAGCATCGCACTTCTCTACAATCCAGGGATTGGTACAAACTTAACTACCCTTCGTTTTCTTAAAATTTCCTCGCTATGATTTCTATCACAGTTAAAGTGCTTAGTAATTGAATATAAGTATAAAAATGACTCCAATAAGTCAAAGGTATACCCCGAAATCAATACCTTTGACCACTGTATCTTTTATCGTATCCGATTCATTATAATCGGGTCAAACAGGTTATTTTCTTTTTCTTTGTTTTTTTATTGCCTTTCATTGCTTTTGCTGAACAGTGTATACCGATTCCGCGTCAGGGCGACCATACTTAACTCAGCCGAACAATATACTTATTATTATGAATAATTTATGAACTGCTCTGAATTTCAACTCCTGTATGATCATTGTATTTTAAACTTATTTTGAAAAGAGCAACGCTAGAGTTTCTTGCTCGTTCTTCTCTGGCGAAAACAGCCTTGTGAACTGGGTGGTAGTGGAAAAAAAAGTGACTGAATCTAAATAGTGTATGACATTTTATGGATTCAATAAATATTTTCATTTCATTTCATTAAAACATAATGACGCATAGAAATACTATTAAAATTGTAACAACCGTACACGTATCAATACGTTAAATTAATTTGTGTGTAATTTACTTATTGACCTTACTGAGCGCCGACGATGCAGGATATCTACACATAGGTAATATTAAATTGTGTTGGCGACCCGTCTTCAAAATATTTCGAATTTTAGATTTGTTTGCTATTCAATTTGTTTCTTTATATAGATATGGGTTCGTACAGATACAGATTGAGTATATTAACATACATATATTTATAATTCCATGAAACCCTGTTATAAAGAACCCAGATAAAGTAGGTAATGAGGCAATATTTAATTGCACAGGTGTTGCGCGACGCGGATACTGAAGCAAAAATAAACAAATTATTTGTGTATTTTTTTAATTACATCTATAATGCCAAACAATAATTATAGTTTATTGCATAAAAATATATACTTGGGTTTTTTATTTATCCAATAAACCAATTTGTTAAAACTGTGAGAAATTGTATTCAACCAGTTCGCCCCGTGACCACGAAAGCTGTAAAGTAATCGAAACTTCGGGAAGTAAAAAAATTAAAAATTAAACTAAATTCGCGATAAAATCCGTAAATAATATTGTTATCTCAACTGTATTCAAACTGCGATTGCATACAGTTTATCTTTGATAGAGGCTTACATAGAATAACCAGGCGGTATGTAGTTGCACAGGTGTTGGCCGCTAGGATAGCTGCACTTGACCGCTATCTATGAACCGCCGTCGGTCAACGATCGGTTCGCGATGCGCTTACGCATGTAGGGTGACCCTGTTTCATTGCGTCATTAAGGAAAGTCTCAAATTTTTTTATTTAAGCGGGAGATCGTTGTCTAGCGTTGTGAATTATAAGTCCTAACACTCAACACTCTCAATCGTAATGTCAATTGTGGAGGAAGCTCGTGCCCTGCAGCGTGACGTTTGTGGGATGATTTGAATATGGAAGCAGGAGATCGTCATTGTTGTTTTTTAGTGCTAAGCAAAGTCTTCGTCATGTTCCTCTCGTATTTTATGGTTTCATGCTTGCTCTTGACATTTTGTTTCGTGAATCTATATCATAATTCTGTATAAAAAAATAATCATGAAAGAGAATAAACAATGACATGGTGATGCAACGATGGAACTAATAATAAAATTTGCACAACATAGTATTCAACCGATGATACAACCCTCATGAACACTGTATGTATTATGATTTGTTAGATTTAAGCGAATGTTACACATTTAAATAAAACTATTATTTACGTATTTTATCGCGGATTTGGTTTAATTTTTACATTTATTCACTTCTCAACCTTTCGATTACTTTACAGCTTAAATGGTCACGGGGCGTACATTATTCATTGACAGTTTTAAGAACTATTTTAGCTATCGAATGTTTCATCTTCTTCGCTCAAACTGAATTCAGAAGTCGTTCGAGAGGGACAAACTTTCCATAACTGAAATAAGTATTAAAATTGTTTATGTATAAAGTCGTGTGAAATTTATGTTTAGATTTCTTGGAATAAAATAGACTAAGTTCCGCGAGCATTCTTTTAGAACCTTGTGTCTTGTTATTGAATACCACTTCCCAAGCTACTTGAAATATCTGCATGCATATTACCTTCCTATAAGGACACAGACGCAGGCATACTATAGAGTTCAGAGTTTGCATCTTAACAGGCTTCCTCATATGGGAAAGTTAACAAGATGATTAAATAATGAAATGAAAAAACTTTAGTGAATCTTTAAAATTTTATACATAATTTAGATTCAGTAACTTTTTTCTCTTTTCACTACAATCCAGTCCACAAGGCTGTTTTTGCCAGATAAGAACAAGCCAGAAAATCTAGCGTTGCTCTTTATAATATTCTCTATTCTCTTTCATATGTGAGAGACTTCCTGAAAAGGTACCATCGCAATATCAATTTCTCCCGCTAAACACCTGTGTAAATGCACTGTTGTGTACCGTCCTAAAGGACATTGTAGCCAGAGTTAATGCTGGACATATTGAGACTTTACCACTCTATGTCTCAGGATGGCGAGCGCAGGGGAATGCCAAGTATTGCTTTTTATTCATGGTGCTGTTTTGCTACTGTTCATGAGCAGTAGTATCGTTTACTGTCAGGTTAATGGCATGCTCGTCTCGCCATTCACTTCCAAATAAAAAAATATCCGCAATTTCTACACCATTGTCGCCCTATTGCCCAATTGACAGGTGAGTGATTGTGAAACGAGGTGCGTTCTAATCAACAGTATTACCACACAGCGTGGCATACGAACCAGTAGTACGCACGAAAAGAAATTCATTCTATAGGGCAGATATTGCCAAACTTTTACCTATTAAGACCCCATAAGTACATATTATAATGAGTTACACACATAATTTTTGTTCAACTATTCTCATTTTGAATCATCCTCATTTGGATACAATGAACAACTTTTACTATGGGACAAGTCCCGTAATCACGAACGAAACCAGCTGTTCTATACATTTAGCAGATTGAAACGATTATTTTTGTATGGAACAGCTGACTTCTTTTTCGCGATTTCAGGTTTGGCTCCATAATAAAAGTTGTTCATGATGATGAGTGTATAGTAAGCCGAAAGGGGGATGCCCTTTTTATGTAACCTTTATGAATAACCTTGTATAATAAAGATTGTTACGTCTTCATAACTAATCTTAAATACTGAATACTGTGAAAATGACATGATAAATAAATCGTATGTAGCTCTATTTCTTTTTCCTATATTGTTATCTATAAGAAACTGCCTAAAGTCATGTGGCAGTAATTTATATTTTTATTTGCCTTGTATACCTGAATGTGCTAAAAGACTGTAGAATTAATCGTGAATTTCTAAACCTGTCTAAATCTCGAGATCAGTATCTCGTAGTGTTGAAGCCCCGGGGGCCTGGGGGCTCAAGATTGAGAATCCCTGCTGTAGCGGTACACTCTCCCAATTAACGAGCCTCAACTAGCTCTTAGAATAATGTACCTTCTGGAATAGTTTCTAGTAGATTTCCGACCAAAATTCGATTTCAAATATCCATTTGGAACTCAGGCCTAAAACTAAGTTATAGAAATTCGATCTAGATTATTTCAATGAATTATATTAGGTTCTAGTAATGTTGTTACCTATACTTTTAGTGTAATAGAGAATAGTACTAAAAGTAGTTTTCGACTTGATAAAGCTGTATCCTTTAAATTTAACGAAATGTATTTCTATGTACAAAAATAAATATAAACTATTTCTTGAAATATTTTTTTTTTCAACATTATGTAGTTATTGATGATACAACGTAGATGGATCCCAATATACTCTAATAATAAAAAAAATGGATAAAATATTGTTTTACATCAACTTTTCATTTTATTTATATTTTATAAGCCTGCCTGTATAATTGTTGCTTTCGTTTTCATTAATTCCGACGAGTTAATAACCATAAGAGAGAAAACAAATAAATACAACAAGTTATTGTTTGGTTTGGCTACTATTTATGAGCGGTCGTAACGTTTACCATCGGGCGAACGGTATGCCCGTCTCGATTATTACATTGCAATAAAAAAAAAATATACCCCACAGTCACATACATAGTCCTGACCCCTCACTAAGATTGAGTATAGTGTTGTGCGTATCAGAAACCAAGAGAGATTTCGGTCTTACTTTTCGGTTACAATCCGTGGAAAAGTTTGTAATCCGGTGAAAGTATATATGTTAATTATACTCGCCGTGTGTTTGTATTTTTTTTTGTATAGAATATATTTAAATCCTTTTTTTTAATTTTTGATATTCCTTGATGTACCTATAAGAGTATCCTTACAGCACACAAGAAACAACTGTGAAACCATCTGATATTCCCGCTCGTAAATAAATCTTTGGGTGAAAAGGAAAATAGTTGCTACTGATTTTTGGATATTAATTGTATTTTGTCTCTTTCGATAACCAACACGATATCTATTATCATTAGCAAGATTTAGTTTGAAATGAAAATATTTATTGAACCCATATTTTATACATTTAGATTCAGACACTTTTTTTCTTTTTTCACTACTACCCGCTTCACAAGACTGTTTTCGCCAGAGAAGAACGGACAAGAAACTCTAGCGTTACTCTTTTCAAAACAAGTTTACAATACAGTGATTATACAGAAGTCGTAACTTAGTTGAATGCAGAGCAATTAATTTAATAATTACAATAAAAATATATTTATAAAGTAATTATCGTTCTCATATTTTGAAACCATCAACATTACAATCGGCACACACAGCATAATATTTATTTTTACTTCCCTGTATAACATCTAGTGGTAAAACCCCGTAGTTCCCGGTTTGTGCCGAGTTTTGTGCGAGTGAGTCAGCAGGCACAGGGATGTCCTTTTGAAATGCTCGCACACGTAGCGACGCAGTCAGTGACCGTAATGTACCGACAGAATGTACGAGAATGATGATTTAGTTTTATTTCTATTAATGGAGAGACGAACATGCCGTTCGCCTGATGGTAAGTGATACGACAGCTCATGAACAGTAGCAAAACTAAACAACACCTTGATTTACAAAGCCATGTTTGGCATTCCACTGCGCTCGCCATCCTGAGAAATAAGATGTTAAGCCTCAATATCTCCAGTAGTTACTCTGGCTACAATGTTCTTTTAATAACCAATATTCTGATATTGGTATAACAAAGTTCAGCACAAAATAGTACAGTATTTAATTTCGGTACTGTTTACCGCCTATTCGAAAGTGTATGGTATGATATTGACGTAAATAATTTTGATCGCAAGATAAAATATTAAGAATACATACATACATACATACATAAACTCACGCCTATATCCCAGAAGGGGTAGGCAGAGGTGCACGGACACCCACATTTCGCCTTGTATGTTCCGTCCCATGATGTGATAGGTGGCGAGCCTATCGCCATATCGGGCACAAATTCCTGACTCTGGGCTGATAATGAATAGAAAAATCCAATATCACTTTGCCCAACCCGGGATTCGAACCCGAGACCTCAGCTTTGTAACCGTACCGGAGTACAACTACGCCACCGAGGCATATTAAGAATACAAAGCCGATATATAGGATTATGTAGACTTATTTTCTTGCCATAACATTAGGAGTGGTCAAAGGTTTTTCAATGGTGATTGGATATTCGTATAGTTAGTTGGCTACCATCATAGCAAAAATGGCTTAATACCTGTCATAATTATGCATGTGTATCGTATACCGTATCGTATAGTTAACATTTCGTTTGAATTAACTATTTAGGTGTGTATTTTCACCCCTTAACCAAATATCCAAGCACTCTCGATTTTATTGACATTAACCTTTCCCCATTCAGTTTGCTCATAAATATTTAGGATGAAAGTGATCTATTTCCGTCTCCGAATTCCATTCTACCTCTTTTCCCAAAATTCATTACTACTGTTTCAGCGGAAATTAAGGTTTAGTCCTGAATGTAACAAAGATACGAAATGAAATTCGTTTATACAACGCGGTAAGGGCGGGTTTGCGGGGAGGCCAGGACACTGTAAAGAGCTTCATATTTAGTATGCTTTTAGTGTTGGTTTCTGACAATAGGTAATTATTTTCTATCTAGAAAAATAACATCTACAGGTTATGAAGTATTACTTTTAGTTAATGAGATTAACTATTTAGTGTTAAAAGTGACAACGAATAGTCAACGAAGTACCTATTCTTCAGTTATATCCTAAATTACTGGTGTTAGAGTTTTGATATTATGGAAGGCCGCCTGGGTGGGTGACACCGCAATGTCTATTTCTCCAACCTGCCAGAGTAACTATTAGACATAATAAGACTTAACGTTTAAAACATATCGTATGTTTCAGAATGACGAGCACAGTGGAATACCAAGCGTTGCTTTGTAATTTGTGTTGATTCGTTTTGCTACTATCCCTGAGCGGGGGTAACCCTTACTATTAGGTAAACGGCCTTCTCGTCTCGCCATTCATTCAAAAAAAAAACAGAAATATCATCAGGTACTTCACTCAAGTACCTACAATAACAAAGCCGATTTCCTATACCAACTTTTAATGTTACTGAAATAAATACAGACTTATTTGCTGACGGTACATGTATCCGGTGCACACGTGCTGTTGATCACGTAGGCACGTGAGCTACCCCACCATGCGGCCTATTGTCAGCTGCAATGGTGGTGAAATGAAGCCTTTAACACCTGATACGTTGCACGTTTGAACGAAATTGCGCTTACTAAAGCCCGGTTCTCGAGAATTTCTCGCTACGAGAATCGTATGCAATTATCGCATAATATAACCGCCTTAGATTATCCTATACAAATGCTTACACGATGCAACTTTTTAGAGTAGAGACTCTTCCTGTAAAGGGAGCTTTAGTATGGGATGCATTTATTACTATATCAATATACGCAAAATTATATCAACTTATTTCTCTGTAGCTTTTTGATAAAGTCACAGCCGGTGTTTTTGTCAACTATGGTTTTACCGAATGATATCAGACACTTAGGTCTCACTGCATCTACACCCGAAATAATTATTTAATATTTATTGAATTATTTTATATATTAATACTGTACAACACACACATAGAAAAAAAATCTAGAGATAACAATTACTTAAGGACCTAAAACCTTCGTCTTGTCGTGAGAATCAAACAGAAGCCTTTCGTTTCAAAGCAGGTTTCTTAAATCTTAACTAACTTTGCCACCGACGCTTTTCATAGAGATAGATATACTCGTAATTAAATTTCAACGCAAGATGAAGGGCTCTAAATAAATAATTAAAACGCGATTCATGAACCGGCTGCTTTCATAGATTTCTGAGTTCAAAGAAGCTTTTAGGTTAACAACTCGATCTTTTGGCGTTAATGAAGGATCTCCTTGTTAGAGATAATTTATGATTAAGTAGTTTAATGCTACTGACTGTTACAAATGTGTTTTAGATACCTACTTTTTATTGAAGTATTTCATAACTGCTTATAGGCAACAGTATGACTTTTATAAATGAGAGAAGATTGCCAAAATAACAATAAACTAAATGAGGAAAAATCCAATTAAATCCATTTACCATTGGATTAAATACCCGAATCGTAATAACAAGGAAATGTCGCGTAAAACACGGATTCTATGGAAAAATATATTCGATTCGAATTAAAGGGAAATGTATAAGTTACGGTACGGTTTACGGTAATTCGTCGCAGTGTCGACACCAGTCCACACCTATTACGCTATGTTATATTATTTTCTACTTGTTGTGATACAACTTTATAAGTTATACAACCTACTTATAGCTCTTAATAATTCGGGATTCGACGATGAAATTATGAATTACTTATTTTACTTGTGACCTATAAGTGATATAAAGAGTCTAATAACTTTCAACAGCAATTTTAGATGGTTGATAAATCTGGTTTGAGATTTATTAATAATAATATAATAAATAAATTATTTATGATTAAAGCTGAATAGTTTTAAATCGTTACATGCTCTCCATTTCAGTTGTTTAAATCAAATGTGGTAGTTTCTGAACCCACTACAGTTAGTTTTTTCCGTTCTATCTGATTTACAGAGCTCGTAAAATTTCTCAGTACACCGGAAGAATATGCTGTTGATATTGCCGGTTTTCCCTTTCTCGCGACATTACGAAAACGAATTCTGTCAACAGTTCAATAGGAAGCTACGTTTGGAAATATTTCATTGTTACATCACCAACGTCTAGCAAGTACGTGATAAAATTTGTGTCAACAACTATTTACGTTTCACTAACTACTTGTACAACTTACTCAATTTATTAGTTAAGACCTTAAGTAAGAAATGTATTGTGTTAAAAAGAGATAAATAGATTGCAGTCGTAAAGAGAAGAATGCAGAACGATACGATTTGATTAAAAAGTGAGAATATGTGCAATTGGAACTGCACTAGAAGGTATTTGATAATGTAAAGAAAGATAGACTTAAAAGCCTTTATCGTAAAGATTTTGTGTCCAAAAATGAATTTAAATAACAGCTAATTGATAAAGTAATGAACTACATACGATTGTTTCATTTATTCTCAAATGGCAGCATCGTGCCTATAGTTTATGTTTAAAGCTGTCTTTAAATTTATAAAAAAGCCTCATTTTCCAGCGTTCCCTTGGGTAATAAACCAGGACGAATATTTTATAAATAATTATTTATAAGTAATTTTACAACAAAATCATAGGCAGCCTCCATGGCGCAGTTGGTTAGACGCTGACTGTGAAACGAGAGGCTGCCGGTTCGATCCCCGGACCGAGACAAGTGTTTGTGAGGATTGAGGCCCACAAGTATTTGTCTCGGGTCTGGGTTGTGAGACTGAAAAGTTTCTCTTAGATTCTGACAAAAGGACACAAGACTTAATGGAACTTTATGTGGATTCAGTGCTCTGTATGCGACTGTTAAGTGTATTTCTTTTTTGCTTGTTATTTTATCTTTTAGAAGACTCATAATAATAATAAGATGGCACAGTTGATGTTAAACCATCTCTTTGTCCTTATTGGTAAGCGTAGTAGGCTTAATTTAAAGCTCGTTTTGGTCGCAGTAGCCTCGGCTACGTAATTAAGGCTACAGTAGCGTCGCGGTGCGTTGAACCATCTATAATTAACATACGGGGTACAATGTATGTATGTAAGTTACTAAGTGGAGACTGGATAGTGTATTTTTATCTTGTTGGTTATAAGCAGATGATTTGCTTCAGGATAAACCGAGGCGAAAGAGTAGCTATTTCACATTGACATTTAAAGGAATCCTTGCTTACATATGTATTAAAATAAAAAAATACGCTTTAGTATTTTTTAGATAGTTACTTACAACCTTCCACTAAAATTATTAATAAGCTTAACCATCTCCCAATATTATGTTTTAATTTCATATTTCGTTCCCCTTAAAATTGACGATTAGTAATATACGTTTCATTGTATGCATCTATAAGTCCACGCCTGTGTCTTTAAGGGTAAGTTCTTTGAATTAATCTCAAAACTCCTAATATCACTATAGTATAAATATCTTGTTATAAGTTATAACCCCATTATCAACTCTGATAACATTAATATAAACCTTAGTGGTTTCTAATGCTATTTACTAACAATTATTGTATATTTTGTAAAGCAAGTTAAATAAAAGAAAAAAAAAGAAATTAGCGGTGCCACTAGAATTACTTCCAGTTTATTGTTGGACAGTTGTTACCACACCAGTATTGTTAGATTACCAGCCTACACCAAGCATGAATTACGATCCTTAGCAACTCATTTCTTTTTCAAATCGAAACAAGACAAAAAGATAGCCAGATTTATGACCCCTGAATACTCTGAAATGGTTTGAAAAGTGTGTTATTTCAAACAGATGTCGCAGAGACGAAAGATAAATCCCAATTTAGCGTTTTATACGAGCGGGAATCTTCTCGATACGATGTAGGTACATCGGTGATTTACTACTGCGTATTTCAAAGCGAGATTTAGTTCAAATATGATTTTATGTGAAACTGGAGCACATCATTTAAACATTATTCTTGGTGTCTACGAGTATTGGTTTATTGGAAAGATATATCGAGATTGGCTTCTCTATCTAGGTCTTTTCCATTTAATATTATTATAATGGTTATTAAAAGGGGTAAAGCCACTCTGTTGTCAGTCACAACTGAGCACGAATGGGCAGGCTCAAGGGCGGGCTGGTCTGGGGCGGCATCACTGTGTCACAGGAAACAACATGAAGCGAGTAGCGACAGGCTTACTGTCTAGTTTCGTTCAGTAAGTGAGATTTCGGGACACCCAGTACCTCCTTCCTCTGCCCATCCTTTTTCCTTGCCCGTACATCTATGATCCGTGGATGTGCATGGGCGGCAGTGGTCACTTACCATCAGGTGACCAGCTTGCTCGACTGCCGGACCTATGCAATACATAAAAAAAATACTGGCAAGTCGAAGTGGCTGCATTGACAACTAATGGTGAGCTTAGTGCAGTCCAACTAATTACACGTAGACACTTAAATAAAGGTGTATGGTTGGAAACCATTACCTTCGTACATTACCATCGTAAGGCGCGCCCAAGACCTTCCTATAATTACACTTATAACAGCTCTGGGCAGCTGTTTTGTGACACGTGTAGCCGGACATTTAAAACAAAACTCGGATTCTCCAGCCACATCCGAGCTCATCAAAGAAGAGAGTAAGAGTCGCCGTCGACGGATACGTCGTGGAGGACATCATCATTAATATTCTCGACGGCCAAATAGGATTTAATATCTATGCCAATGGGTCTTAAACTTATAGTCATAATGGACCATTTGAAAAAATGTCTGTCTAACCATTCACCAATTTTGTTGAATGGTTTGGTTGTATGTTAATACAGAAAGATAGATAGATAGATAAATAGATAACACTTTATTGTTTACCACATATTACATACAAGTAAACAGTTTAAATTTTTTGAAATAGTGTAACAACTGGCGGTCTTATCGCTATTAGCAATCTCTTCCAGACAACCAAACGTACGATGGATCATCCGTTATAAGATTATATGTAATGTGGGGGGGTTTGAAAACCTAACAAATAAGAATACCTAATAATACCTAATCCTAATCAATAAAGTTTTAATGAACAAAAGAAATACATATACAGGGAGCGCAAAAAAATGGCGCACTTGCTCAGTTGGGTACAAGGGCATAATATTAATATCGTAATAAAAAAATAATATTTGGAAAATACCTGTCCGTTTTGAAGTTATGACCGTTTAAAGTTTTCAGTTTAATCGCCACTTTTTCGCATAAAACTAGTTAGAATGGATGAAGAACAAGATTTAAACACATACGTATTTTTTCGTTTCGTCGTTAATTGAACGGTTAACGAAATATACCATGAAAACCATTTTTAACAGCATCAAAACTTTCTTAGACATCGCTTTAACCGTTGTTTACACATGGGTAAGGTCATGAACTCTTAGCTGTATAATTTATCCTTCTCTAACTTCATAAAAGGATATTTTTTGTTTCATTTCAAATAAATCAATCAGTTAAACAGGGACGTACTCAGATTTAAGCGTCAATAAATTAACAACATAATAACTTTAGGTGCAGTTGCATCGTGTATGGATTGACTATTATTTTGTTTGTCATTATTTTCCTTAGTGTCACAAATCCAAACTGAAAGACACCAAGAAATCACATTGGTCATCGCTTAAATCATGTAAGATTGCGAATTTAATTGTAATTAGAAAAATTTTCGTAATACCTACATAACATTTAAATTTTCTAAATAATTTAGATTCATTGAAAAAATAATCTGATGACACTGATTAATAAAAAATAATATTTTTAAAATGATGGCCCAATTCGGCCCTATTAGTCAAAGGAAGCCGCCGGTCATAGTGTACTATGCGGTTCAACTAAGAATAGGACTGACCCTGCGCCATATTGGTTCGTAGTAGCTGTCAAATCGCACAATTTAGGTAGGGTGAGCAAAATAAGATTTCATAAAATAATATTTTTGTTGAATAAAAATAATATTTTTAATATTTAATAATTCGTAAAAAAATTAATGAATGAATAATGTCGTGTTATAGTTACTCTCTGGAGAATAATTGCATATGAAGTAAATAAAAAATTTAAAAAATATACTTTTTTAAGCTATTTATGACTTAACATTCTTGTTTAGGTGTCCATATAACATTTTGTAATTGTTTCAATTTATTTAGTTAATATATGTTCAAGAATTTGACTATGTGAAAAAAAATATAATTGATGCGTAAATATTTTTTTTGTTGCTAACCATACTTTTCGTGTGATGTTTGACAACTAAAGGTCATTGACGTTCCTATTCTTATTTGAAACGCATAGTACTTCGTCGGATCCAACGCGGCTCGATTATTCTTCCTTTGAGGTTGCCGCCGCCCTTTGTGAGCGCGAGCCGAAAGGCGGCAATGTCTTTGTCGGTAACTTTTAGCATTTTGCAAAAGAAGACCGACATCTTGAGGTGTGTTCACACTACACACTTGATATAACTTAATTTGATTAAGTACCTATTCCGATATAAAAGTTACGTTAAAAAAAAGATCTTATTGGACTGATAGAATGGTCCTTACTTGCTCAAGAGCTTATAATATTATTTAAATATGGCATCAACCGATCCAGTCAGTTACAAATTGCCTATTTAATTTTGCTTATTATTGTATTTAATATTACTTTAATGTGTTTTGAAAATAATGTTACTTTAAAGTGATAAAATTTCTTCTAAATTCTTATACCTAGAGAAATGTCGTCTACCATTACAGCATAGAATTTGCATATGAGACTTCTGTGAGATAAAATTAGTGAAATCAATAAACACTAACCACTAATTTACTGCACTAGAGACCCCGTGCCATGCAGTGGCACGTATATGAGCTGATACAGTACTAATACTAATTGTTCACATGAATTATTATGAACTCAAATAGGAAAGCTTTGTATCTAATGTGAACAGGCCTTTATCTTTCAAAAATCAAAATAATAATTTATTTTTTATTAGTTGGATTCGGATTGCGATCGCGTATGCATGTATTAGTCGTGTGCATATTATTGTAAATTCGTTTTCAGTTATTTTGAGTAAATTTACTATGCTTTGAACATTACCCAATTTTGTAGCTTTTGATGTAACTTGTGTTATGTAAAATGTAAAAGAAAAAGTGATTTGTGCTGCCAAACTGTGACAGTGTTTTCGTGCGGGTTTTGGCGGATCCTGCGCTTCCATCCTTGCCTATCAAGGTTACGGTTTACATTACAAGGTCAGTTAACTATTTTAGTGGTCATTAATGACAACTAACCAGCCCATATGAGTCACCGACGGCCTCCGTGGCACAGTTGGTAAGAACTGCCTGTGAAATGAGAGACCGCGGGTTCGGTTTCTGCCCCGAGACAAATAATTTCCATGAACCATAATTATTTTTCTAATCCCCGCGACACAAGATTTGTATCTTAGTGTGGGGTTAGTACCCATGTATGTGACTGTTGACAGTATTAATTTAATATCCTTTTTATGTACCCCGAGCATTATGTACACAATCGCACAACCTATAAGTAAATAATGAGCTCTGCTTATTTATTGTTGAGTGTCTACCGTTCAGTTGTAAGGTTCAATCACTTTAGCGTAATGTGTTAAGGGTTAGCATATGTAAGGTTAGTTTTTTTTTCTCGGCATCTTTCTTAATATTCGCTAGCGCCATGCAAATCCGTATTAATTAAGATGCCTTCACCATATACTATAATGTATATTGGCAGGTGCGCCGTTTTCTTGTCCACCCTGTATATATATACATATATATATATATATATATATATATATATATATATATATATATATATATATATGTAAATATATATATATGAAATACATATATATATATATGTATATATATATATATATATATATATGTATTTCTTTTGTTCATTAAATATTATATATATAAGTAATAATAATAATATAATTTAACCAAACTACAATTAAACATTAACATTGACTATCACGATAGGGTAGAAAGATAGAATTTTTTAACTTTGTCTTTAAAAACATTAAGTGATGGCGCTTGTCGGATTGTTGACGGTAATGCGTTCCAAAGGCGAACAGCATTAACAGTAAAAGAACTACCATAAAAAGTAGTGTCATGGCAAGGAGTTTTAAGTTGCAGATACCTAGAGGATCTCAACGAGTGGGAGTTAGAACTATGGAGGTATTGAAAACATTCCTTTAGATAGATTGGACATTTGGGACTGGATAAAACATTGTAAAGCATACAGAGAATATGAGTATTCCGGCGAAGGCGAATAGGGAGCCACTTGAGCTTAAAGCGAAATTCAGAAATGGGATCATATTTGCGCAAGCCAAATATGAATCGTATGCAAAAATTTTGAAGCCGCTCAAGTTTATCAAGTTGAACTTGGGTTAAGTCAAGATAGCAGACGTCGGCATAGTCTAACACGGGCAGAAGAAGAGATTGTGCGAGCGCAATTTTAGTGGCCATGGGCAGGAAATTACGAAGCCTCTTTAAAGTTGCAGCTGATGCAAACAGCTTACGACTCGTAGCTGCAAGTTGGGGACCCCATGACAAACTCTGATCCAAGATTACCCCCAGGTTATTGACAGAATCACTGTAGGGTATTAAGACACCATCAAAAATGACTGGGCGCAGAAAATGTAATGGAGATAAAACGCCGCCTTGCGGTACGCCAGCTAGAGTGTTGCACCATGACGAGAATTTATCGTCAAGTCGAACTCGCTGCCTGCGACCGTACAAATAACTATGAAACCAGTCGATTACCGTTGGAGATATGTTAATAGAGCGGAGTAAAGCAAGAAGGATATCAAAGTCCACAGTATTGAATGCATTGCTGAAATCTAGTAATGACAATACCGTAAGCTGCCCTTTATCCATTGCGAGACGGATATCGTCAGTGATTTTGATTAAAGCAGTAACTGTACTGTGACCTGGACGGAAGCCGGATTGGAAAGGATTAAGAAGGGAGTGATTATTAAGGAAGGAGCTTAGTTGAGAGTAGACAAGCCGCTCAAACACTTTGGAAAGGAAGGGCAGGATGGAAATGGGTCGGTATTCGGAGAAGTTATGAGGATTGGCTTTTTTAGGAAGAGGTATGATTTGAGCGTCTTTCCAGGCAGAAGGGAAAATTCCAGATAGTATAGAGTAGTTAAATATGTGATTAATCGAAGGCAGTATAAAGTCCAGAATTGGCACTAGCATATTGCGACTAATGCCATCTACACCAACTGCATTCGATGTCACGGACAGAATGCTTTTCTTAACATCACAAGTGGTAAATCGTTTTAAAACAAAGGGAGAATAACCAGGAATCGGTAAGGAATCGAGAGAGTTAATAGTTTGGTTTTTAACCGTTACGTCAATAGAAGCGCAAGAAGAAAAGTGATTGTTAAGACCATTAATGTCAAAATTATTAGGATTTGAGGTTTTTTGTTGTTTACCAATTCCCAGAGTTCTGAGGAATTTCCAAACTTTAGCTGGATCTTCCTCGTCGACGGATTCGTGAATATGGCGACGATAAGCATCCCTACACACCCTATTGCAGCGATTCCTTAATTCGATATACTTGGCTTTAGTTGTCTCCGAGGGACGACATTTGTAATTTGTCTTTGCAGTAGCTTTTTTGCGCATCAAAATTCTAATGTCATCTGTCAGCCAAGGTGCTGGTAGGTGTTTTAATTTAACAGCGTGTAAAGGGGCGTGGATGTCATACAGCTTGGTAATTATGGAGCTGAAAATTGCAACTTTCGCGTCTACTGTTTCAGCTTCAATAACTGGAGACCAGTCCGTGCTACGAACTTCACTTCGAAAGGCTTCCCGGTCCATACCACCAAAATTGCGCTGCAGTATTATTTTAGGTTTATATTTTGGTGGACGCACATTGTACGAAAGAAAAACGAGATCGTGATAAGAGAAAGCATCCGCCGAGCATTGCCCATGTTTTGCTACATGCAATTTGGAGGAAACCATCATGATGTCTAGAAGAGATGGCGTGGCATTAGGAAAGTGATGTGTGGCGCCTAGTGGTAAGATATGTAAATTACATGAATTTACTACGTGTTCAAAGGATGAAGTTCGATTATCTTTCTTTAAAAGACAGGTATTAAAATCCCCCATAATAATGCTGTGATCAAAAGAGGGAACCAGGTTTTCTAACATTTCTTCGAACGAGGTAAAAAAATCAATACGCGAAGATGGGCTATAATAGACTCCGACAAGAATTTTACAATAAGAAAGAGTAACCTCAATGAAAAGATGCTCGCCAGCACTGGGTGATGGCGGTTGTGGCGACATGCTAATTATGGAGAAGGGAATATGCGAACGCAAATATATCGCCACACCACCACCACCCATGCCAGTGCGATCATTTCTAATGAGACGAAAACCAGGCAAAGAGAAAGAGGTTGAGGGTAGACAAGGCTTAAGCCAGGATTCCGAGACTAAAACGGCATGGATGTTTTTTTTGGGAATTGACGTCAGCATATCGGGATAATGAGCCGGAATACTTTGCGCATTAATGTGGACTACATTAAAGTTTTTTGGAACGTTTCCAAATTGGTGTTCAAGAGTATCGAAAAGTGATGGAATACTAACAAGACTTTCATCGCTAGACTGAGAAGACGATGAGGATATAGAATAATAATTATCACTATCGTTACTATCATCAGTGCTTAAAATTCGCAACATATTATTTGCTGCGTTAGTAAAAACAAAACAAAATTATATATATGTATATATTAAAATCTAAAAATAAATGTTTATTATAAATAAAAATAAATATATCCTATTCAATACTTTTACCTAAATCCATCTGCCGGTTGTGTCGTTTTGAAAGAAACATTAATTTAAGCAGTATGAAAAGAAACAAAAATTAAATAATATGCCACTATCTACACCATACAAGATTCAAAATAAAATAAGAAGAGAATAACCACGTACACATAAAAACATAAGAAATTAGTACCAAAAACAGAATAACCATAAAAATTTAAATTTATATAAAACAAAAATAAAAGAATGTTAAAAAATGCTACCATTGCAATATTCACAATATGAAACGATTATTATAATTTATTGTGAAGAGAATGTCATCCAAATGAATAATAACAACAATGATGGAAACTATTCGGAGGGTATTTTAAAAACAACAAAAATACTTTGATAAAATAATACGTGTAAAGTGGGTATTCACAACTAAGCTACAGTGATAACAAAGGGAGTGCATAGATAGTTGTTGCATTAAAACAGTACATAAAACAAATTATTTCTTGTTAGTGCACGGGTTTCTTCTCGGCCTAATGGAAGGTACCGCAGGTTCCTTCACAACTTTTAGTTGTGCGCACACTCCACCAGCTGTGACTGCAATCTTATCGAGTTCACTTGTGGAGTTTATTCGGTGACGAGTTTTTTCATCGGCTCCCAATACAAACACGGAACCATCGCGAGTCCAGCACTTGTTCACACCGAATTTTTGACGAGCAGCCATAAAGATTTCGTGCCGTCATTTGGTTAGAAACTCCGACAGCGTAATACCCGATCCTCGCAGCTGTGTCTTGGCGAACCAAATGCGATTTCGAACTTCCATAGCACCTACCTTAACCAGAATGGGTCTTGGACGATCTTGGGCAACTGAGCGACCCATGCGATGACAGTGGCTAATATCCGTTGAGCAGAAATCAGAGATCTTGAGACGATTGACGATAGTATCGGTCACCAAGGTCATCGTGTCCTCATCTTTGCCTTCAGGAATTCCGTGGATTAATAAGATTTTACGGCGCTTGTGGACTTCCATTTTCTCTAAATTAGTAATGAGCAGAGAAATCTGTGACTGAATTGCACGGAGTGCTGCGAGTACGAACTCCTTGAATTTGAAATAATCTGCCGCTAAGGATGATGTGGTCGTAGCTGATGAGGGACTATTCGCTTTCTTAAGCTCGCTCTCCATTTCCTGCATACGTTCCACGAATAGTGCTTGCAGCTGGGATTGACTTTCCAATATAATATTCAAGTCTTGTGATTGTGCCATTATGAGTTATCAAGAACTGTATAAGTTTGCAGATACGGTGAGTTTTTCGTGAATAACACTTCCCGGCAGGTGGTAAGGGCAATATTTTAGAATAACATCAAAAAAAAAATACAGTGCAGAAATATACATTAATAAAGGATTTTTATTCCATTGTCCATAAAACATGCATGAAATTATTTTAATAACGGTCTCAGGGTGGCTTGGGGTCCACTGGTGGTCCGTGGACTACCGGTTAAGAACCACTGATCTAGACCAGAGCTCGGCAACCTGAAGTTGAAAGAGCCAAAAATTAGATACAAAATTTCTAAGTTGATAGCAAAGTTGATAGAAGAGACTCATTTTTTTCCTGACGACTGTGACGACGCGTGTCAAAGAGTAAGGAGCACTAAAAAGCAAGGATAAGAAGTGGCTGAGAGATAGAAATGGTGCCTAATCCTCATTAATCAATTCAAAATGATTTTCAGATATTTATTTGTTTAAATAAATAATGTCGTCGTTTGGACTTAAAGAGCCGCAGCTTCACATCCAAAGAGCCGTTGTCGACCCCTGATAGACTATCGTTCATTCATAAAAAATAACAATAGATTCCTAATGTTGTGCGTAATATTAAGATCATCCTTATCGCTTGCGTATTGTGCGGTTAGTGATAAGTTGATAACCTATAGTTTACATACGCGTAGAGAATGTCATAATAACTCGTTAATTGTTTTTTTACGTCAGTATTACGAGTTGTTGATGTCACTTGGTGGTCAGATTTAATAGTTGTTAAAATCATTAGTATATTGGGTTCTTGAGTAAGATTACGTTGAAAAAAAAAACCTGTAATTCATTAGACATAACAATTTTTACTGGTGGTAACACTGATACACCCAACTGTCACATATACAGTCCTGAACCCACACTAAGATCGAGTCTTTTGTCGTGGGAATCAGAAACTGCGAGAGACTTTTGGTCTCACCAACACACCCAAATATTTGCCTAGATGCGGGGATCAAACCACCACTACACTGGTGGTAGGTCTCTCATATGTGAGAGGCTGCCTGGGTGGTTATCACCGCAATGTCTATTCCTCCCGCTAAACAGCAGTTTAAATGCACTTGTGTTTTGGATTGAAGGACATTGTAGGCAGAGTAACTACTGGACATATTGAGACTTTATATTTTATGTCTCAAGATGGCGAGTGCAGTGGAATGCCAAGCATTACTTTGTAATTCAATGTGTTGTTTGGTTTTGTTACTGTTCATGAGCGGTCGTATCACTTACCATCAGGCGAACGGCAAGCTCATCTCGCCATTCATTGCAATAAAAAAAACCCTCGGCCTCACGTTTCACAACTGGTGTTTCACTAACTGGACCATGGAGCCTGTCAAATTGCACTCATTATAGTATTTGTTAAATTACTTAACCGAAAAAACAATATTAGATATAAACAAACGATTTTTGATAAATGCATCAAATTTATATTATTATAGTTTATATCAGAATATTTATGAATCACGGAAAAACATATTAACGATTTGCTTCAACACGACTCATCAACTAAACCGCAAATATGAATGCACTTGAGCATCAACAATCAAAATTGAACTTTAAATACATGCAACATGTTTGAAAATGCATTGATAAGCATAGATTTCATTCAAGCTGCCTTTACATAGAACCTAAACAAATATTTAACAGGAAGACCACTGTATACTAATGTAAAAAACAAAGTATAAAATAACATGAATGTGGTTTGTAAAATACTAATCCGGTACATATACGTCCCATTGCAGGGAACGGGACTTTCCTATTAACGGCCGATGCCACTAATCAATCGAAAAAAATAGATTGAAGTCAATCTGGATTGTTTTCTACTTTTCGATTGGTCTCCTGTCATGTTGCCATAGTTTTTTCACTACTGAGATTGATTATTGGCAATATAGTATCAGAAAAAAGATTGAGCTGTCAATCTAAAACGGCAAATTTTGGATTGGGATTGTTTATTGGCAGCAGCTGTATGAGGTGTAAGACCGTAATCTAGTACGCTGGCCTAGCGCAGGTTCGTGGATTTCACATACCATTTTTTATCAATCTTTATGGTATACAGTGGACCCGCGGTAATCCGGCCCCTGTCTAATCCGGCACCCTCTATAATCCGACATGGTCTATAATTTATTAATGAATATTTTTTATAGTATCCGCTAATGTATGAACAAGTTACAACTAGTATGCACCATCACTATTGTACTCGACGCGTAGGGTATTGTTTAGTTTGAATTTGACTACATGCGAGAGGAAGGCGGTGCGGCCTATGGTGTGTTCATTGTTTGCTATTTATTCATCGTGTATTACGTATACGTACCTAGTAATGTCGTCACAAGGTTAGAAGCTAAAGCAAAATACCTGAATATTAACCCATTCAATGCGGCGCACGCCGATCGGCGTATTATTTTTTCTTACTCAGATACTGACAACGCCGATCGGCGTTATATAGAGTTGGTTTATATTTTGCCGAAATTTGAAGTTTTAATTATAAAATATAGACCAATGTGTATGTAATTTATAAGTGAAATGCCTGGTACAAATAGTTTCTGGATATTTCAGTTCTAGAAAAGTTGAGTTTTCTTACTCAGGTGCGGCAAACGCCAATCGGCGTTTTCCAGGGATTCACAACTATTGGTTATAAAACATAAATATTATATTTACTTATTCAAATTCAAAAAATTCAAATTCAAATTTCAAATTCAATTTGAATTTACTTATTCTATTAAACAAACATATAAGTATGTTAAATGTGAAAGTTTGTGAGTGTGGATGGATGTGTGGATGTATGGGTGTTTGTTATTCTTTCACACAAAAACGGCTCGACCGCTTTTGATGAAATTTGTTATAGGGCTATTCCTGACACTCTGGTTTGACACATAGGCTAATTTTTAGCCCGAAAAATATATAATATTCCCAGGATTATATATTGAAATAGAAATATTTGCAAGTTTTAAAATTCGAATTGGTGGCTCGCAATAAGACAGGACAGGATTGCAAGTTTTTCGTCATGGGACTGAGAGACGGAACAGAACGGGATATAACGGGACGGGAAATATAATCGACACCGCTCGGGAAATTCATATAGTTATTACGCGAAATAATATGTTTTTGATGTGGACTGGATCTAAAAACTATCTACAAACGGACGAAGCCGGGCCCGACCGCTTGTCTTATTTAATTATACATGAATCCCTATTTTCCTTGGTCCCGCACAGTGTCCTAAACAAGTAGGTTATGCTGCGTAAAAACAGTGAGCAAAATGCGAATTTGACAAATAATATATTTCGTTTATCTTTTTGTAAATATTTTATTAATAATCTGGCAATTATCACATGCTTCCTGATATTTTAATTATTTTTTAATCTCTTTATTTCAGCTTTCACTTTTCCGTTTCTTTTGTGGTGCCAAAAACGATTGAGATAAGTAAATTTCATCCCAAACTTGACTATCAATTAATATATAGAGCCACAAACTTATCTGGCCCGGTGGCCAAAAGTGGAAACAACGACGTCATTTGCAATTGTCAATCTACCTGCCAGTCGCTGATATATCCACCATTGATTGTTTACTCAATGTATTTATTTTTCCTACATTATTTAAAACTAGTGAAAATTGCCGAAAACTTTAAAAAGTAATGCTAGGAATGTTAAACTTCAGGTATTCAATTTTATGAAGGAAGAAAAGCGTCTTCAGATACCAATAATACCCTTCAAAAAATTGTATCATCGCGTAGCTGCCGCCACAGGCTTATGTTGTCAGCTTTTCAAAATAAATTCCACGCAAACAGAACTTTGTACGTATTAGTACAATAGTGTAAGTTCATATCATAAACTAAAATGTATCGTTACGTGCGTAGTGGCCTGTTGGTAAATGGTACCAGATTTCACAACCACATTTCACGGTGGCCGCAGGTTCGAATCTCAGAGCACACCTCTGACTTTTCGGAGTCATGCGTGTATTGTTAGTCAATAAACAGGCACTACAACGGTGAAGGAAAACATTGTGAGGAAACATTTATAAGAATTTCTATGGTACCCATGTAAGTCTGTTGTTATATGTATAAAAATCAAAATATCTATTCTTGTAACTTGTAGCGCCATCTATTGTCATTTGTAGAACAACAATGTCTATGATCGTTTTGTTTCTTCTTTCAAATAAATTAGTCGCTTTTGTTTTCCCATTGAAACACGTTGTTTTATTTGAGGTTATGGGCCCAGACCCATATTCCTCCAGTTATTCGCGAAGTATCATAATTATTGTCAGCATAATCAGTTTTGATGGACAATAGAATTATTGTGAATCGTGATTGGACAGTATTACAGTGAAGTAATAAAACAGAACTATTGTATCATCATGGCGTCTGGCAGTTCGAGCTATTTAGTTAATGTACCTAAATTAAAAGGCCGTGAAAACTACAGTGACTGGTGTTTCGCTGCAGAAAATTTTCTGGTATTAGAAGGCATGGTAAAATGTATAAAACCAGAGCCGGGAACAATACTAGAAGATGCAGATGATGCTAGAACGAAAGCTAAGTTGATTTTAACAATCGATCCATCGATCTATGTTCACATCAAAAACGTCAGAACATCGAAGGAGTTGTGGGAAAAGTTGAGATCATTATTTGATGACTCGGGATTTACCAGAAAAATCAGTCTATTGAGAAATCTAATTTCTATTCGACTGGAAAGCTGCACATCGATGACGTCATATGTAACTCAGATCGTGGAAGCGGGTCAAAAGCTAGCAGGAACGGGATTTGACATCAGCGACGAGTGGATTGGTTCGATCATGCTGGCAGGATTATCTGAAAAATATATGCCCATGATAATGGCCATAGAACATTCTGGCATGACTATATCAACTGACGCCATTAAATCAAAATTAATTGACATGGAACCGGATGATATCGGTTTGAATAATGCATTGGCATGTTTCCGTTACCAACGTGACAAAACAAAGATGCCCAGAAAAGATGGCGCGAGTGCGCAAAAGTCATTTGTCAAAGATAAACATAAACAACATGTCAAGTGTTATGGCTGTGGTGAAACAGGACATTATCGCACTCAGTGCAAAAATCCAAAGAAAAAGAATTTAGAAGAAAATCAAAAGAAATATACGAATGCATTTAGTGCAGTATTTTTCAATGGATCGTTTCATAAAAGTGACTGGTACGTCGACTCGGGTGCAAGTTCACATTTGACAACAAACCAGCATTGGGTTACAGACGTGCAATATTCTGGATTTACCAAAGAAATTATGGTCGCTAATCAGAATAAAATACCAGTTTTATGTTACGGAAATGTGAAAATCACGACTTCAACTGCAAAGTGTGACTTTGAGGTTATAGTTGAAAATGTGTTGTGTGTCCCCAGTCTATCTACGAACCTTTTATCTGTCAGCCAACTAATAAAACAAGGAAATAAAGTGAACTTTACGAGCGATGGGTGTGAAATTTATAACAAGAAGAACACCATGGTAGCTTCTGCTTCTCTTACAAATGGAGTATACAAGCTAAATACACCCACTTGTTTATTGGCTGCAGTGATGGAGTCTCCAGAGCTTTGGCATCGTAGGTTGGGACACATTAACAGTCAGTACATGAACTACATGCCGGAAGCTGTAGAAGGAGTCATATTGAACAAGAGAGCTGATATCAACAAAACAAATTGTATAGTGTGCTGTGAGGGCAAGCAAAGTCGATTGCCTTTTCCTTCTGAAGGCAACAGAAGTACCGAGCTATTGCATATAGTACACAGTGATATCTGCGGGCCCATGGAAAATGTTTCCCTTGGAGGATCAAGGTATTTTCTTCTCTTTGTAGACGATTATAGTCGTATGACATATGCTTATTTTTTAAAGAACAAGAGTGAAACTCTTCAGTGTTTTAAAGATTACAAATCAAAAGTCGAGAACCAAACATCAAAGAAAATTAAGGTTCTTCGCAGTGATAATGGCAGAGAGTTTTGTAATAATGATTTTGACAATTATTTAATGAAAATGGGAATAATACACCAAAAGTCTAACCCATATACTCCCGAACAAAATGGGCTTTGTGAACGCATGAACAGGACTGTTATTGAGAAAGCCAGATGTCTTTTGTTTGAAGCTAAGCTAGATAAGAAATTTTGGGCGGAAGCCGTTAATACTGCCGTTTTCTTACAGAATCGCATAGTCAAAACTGGACTGAATAACCGTACTCCGTATGAACTATGGACCAATAAAAAGCCAAATCTTAGTCACATTAGAGTTTTTGGCAGCACAGTTATGAGACATATCCCCAAAGAGAAAAGACACAAACTGGACAAGAAATCTGAGAAATGTATTCTGGTGGGTTATCCTGATGACGTTAAAGGATACAGGGTATATAACCCCGTCACTCACACAATAACAACCAGTAGAGATGTGATTATTATTGAAGATAATAAAATATATCAAGAAAATTTGATTGTTGTACAGGAAGAAGACAAGAAGCCAGAAACAAGCTCAGAAAGTCAGATTTTAGTGGGGGATAATAATGAGTCCAGTCACAGTGATTCTTTTATTTCTATGGAAAATGCAGATTTAAATGATGTAACATATGTACCAAGTGAAGAGTCTATAACTGATGAAAGTTGTGTAAATGATGAGTCAACTACACCTGGTGAAAATTTTGAAGATCTCATTCCAGCGACTTTACCACCAAGAACAAGGAAGAAGCCTGATAGATATGGTTTTATGTGCACTGAAAATAATGAGGCTAATCTTGAGGAACTAACACTAGAAGAAGCACTACAAGGACCAGAAAAGGAGCAGTGGGAGCAAGCTGTTAAGGACGAGCTTCAAAGCTTCAAGGACAATGATGCCTGGGAAATAGTGGACATTCCAAGTGGTGCTAGTGTTGTGAAGTGTAAATGGGTTCTTAAAAAGAAACATGAAAGTGATAACAGTGTACGTTATAGGGCGAGACTGGTGGCTAAAGGGTGTTCCCAAAAATATGGTGTTGATTATGAGGACACTTTTTCCCCAGTAGTAAGACACACAACATTAAGGTTATTGTTTGCCTTATCAGTTCAATTGAATTTATCTACAGTTCATCTTGATGTTAAAACAGCTTTTTTGAATGGTGACCTGGATGAAACTATATATATGCAGAAACCTTCTGGTCTTGTTTGTTCAGATGAAAATAAAGTTTTGAAATTAAAAAAGGCTATATATGGTCTCAAACAGGCCTCTAGATCTTGGCATAAGAAAGTAGATAAATGTATGATTGCAGATGGCTATAATAAATCTAAATTAGAGCCTTGCTTATACACCAAAATTGTATGTTCTAAGCGAACAGTTGTAGCACTATATGTTGATGATTTTTTTATTTTTTCAAATGATGAAAAAGAATTAATGAGTCTGAAAGAAATGTTATGTAATAATTTTAAAATTAAAGACTTAGGATGTATAAAACAATGTCTTGGTATGTCAGTTAATTATAATAAAACTAATGATGTTGTTACTCTGTGTCAGGAGAAATATATTGATCAGTTACTAATGAAATTTCATATGACGGACTGTAAAACGTCAGATACTCCAATGGAGGCCAAGTTAACTGTTAAGAAAGCTGAAGTTTGTAAAACTCAAATTCCATATCAGCAGCTTATAGGTAGTTTAATGTACCTAGCAGTTCTAACACGTCCTGACATAGCATATTCAGTGTCATATTTGAGTCAATTTAATAATTGTTATAATGAAGAACATTGGATGTATGTAAAAAGAATATTAAGATATTTAAAGAAAACTAGAAATGTCGGGTTAAAGTTTTGTAAGAGTGGAAATGCCCATATAAAAGGTTTTGTAGATGCTGATTGGGCTAATGATCCCGTTGACAGGAAGTCTTACTCAGGTTTTTGTTTCTCTTTGTCAGGATCTCTTATATCTTGGAATTGTTCTAAGCAAAAGTGCATTACTCTTTCTAGTACAGAAGCTGAGTATGTAGCAATTTCAGAGTCTTGCAAAGAAGCTGTATATCTTAGGAATTTACAGTATGAAATTACCAATCATATGTATCAAATTACTTTATACAATGATAATCAAAGTGCACATAAATTGACAGCTAACCCTGTTTTCCATAATAGAACCAAGCACATTGAAGTTAGGTATCACTATTGTAGAGAAATGATAAATAATAAAACTGTATTGATTAAATATTTATGTACTGAAGACATGCCAGCAGATATGCTAACAAAAAGTTTAAACTCTGTAAAACTGTTTAAGTTCATGAAGTTGTTAGGGATCGTTGAAGTGTAACATTTTATATTTGTTTGTTAAAATTATAAAAGATATTTTGAGTGGGGGTGTTGTTATATGTATAAAAATCAAAATATCTATTCTTGTAACTTGTAGCGCCATCTATTGTCATTTGTAGAACAACAATGTCTATGATCGTTTTGTTTCTTCTTTCAAATAAATTAGTCGCTTTTGTTTTCCCATTGAAACACGTTGTTTTATTTGAAAGTCCACCAACCCGCATTAGGCCAGCGTGGTGGAATATATGGCCTGTGATATGGCGTAACCACCCTCAATGGTACTCTAGATTGTAGAGAAGGCCCGTGCCCTGCAGTGGGACGTATATGGGCTTATACACTTCTTAAAGGAGTGTGTGTGTGTGTGTGTGGAGTCCCCCTTAAAGAATTCAAAAAATTCTTTAAGGGGAAGCGATTTGTTATAAATCTTGTGAAGGAAAAAAACATGCAGATGAAACTTGTCCAGTCATTTTCCCGACACTATTGATCGGATTGAAAAATCTTACTTTATAACCTATTCCCTTATTTCTACCTACTTTATTGCAATATCCGTTTTTAATGGCAACACCAAAATCGATTACAGCGACTCTCTCACCGGGTCAGATAAGTTTGTGGGACTATATTTGACGACCAGAGACGTTTTCTCTCTGAAAAAGAACTGCATAATAATAAAAAAAAAAAACAACGTAATAAAACAATATTTTCCGGATATTGTCGCGATATTTTAATATGATTTATATTCCCACTTAAGTGCAAAAAATAGTAAATTTAAAAGTATCAAGTTTTGTCCATTACACTGAAATCAATTCTGTCTATTTAAGTAATGTATACGTTTTCAATCAAGAAGATCGAGAGAAAATATTTATGAAGATATTTAAATGAGATTGAGAAAACCCACAATCAACAATAATTCGAAGGGTGTAAAAAATGTTATTAAATTATTTTTTATAATATAATTAATTTGATAATTTTAATAATAATAAGTACCTAGTCACTAACTATGTATTGAGATTTAATTATTATGAAATTTAAAAAAAATTGTTTGCAACCCCTGATAATATTCGAAGTTATCAATAATATCTTTTTTATGCTTTAAAAAAGGATGTTTGTGACACGGGAGAGCACAATAGAAATATTTATCAAATAAAGAGATATTACTCACTATTTAAATCCATAATCTATAAAAAAAACTGCAGATATTCCCTTTCTCAAATTTCTATCACCAAATCTTTACGAATCTCATATAAAACGGGCTAAAATAATTAAATTAATTCTGCTACTTGCTAAAAACAGTCCTTAATGCAATAACTATAGCGTACTACTGGGAAAATTACATGAATTTGAAACGAATAAAATGAAATTCATAACGAAATGCTGAAAACGCCAATTGGCGTTTTATTTTTGATCCGTCAGGGGCGGCTCACGCCGATCGGCGTTCACGTTAAGAAGTATCCCGCATCTGGGCAGCGGGAGCAAAATTTGTTGCCGCATTGAATGGGTTAAAGAAAAATGTGATATTTTAGACCGCCTAAATCGTAATGAATCTTTCAATAGTTTAGCAAGTGAATACGGCGTAGGCGGATCTACAAATTAGGACATTTAAAAAAAATACATATAGGGAATCTTATCAGTGGAAAATGTGATATTTTAGACCGCCTAAATCGTAATGAATCTTTCAATAGTTTAGCAAGTGAATACGGCGTAGGCGGATCTACAAATTAGGACAAATAAAAAAAATACATATAGGGAATCTTATCAGTGGATCTCCGATTTGAAATATAAATTTGCCGGATTATAAGGTACTCTTTTGTAAAAATAAAACAAAAGTTAAGTGCCGCAGCTAGTAGATTGAAAAGATACCTTACTTGTACTAACCGTAAAAGACAAAACACACAATTTAGAAACAGCGAAAGAAATTTTTACAGAGGCCTTAATACATCCGGTAGTAGAAACCCAGTTACACAGGACTCACCAACACCCACACCAGACAGAATACGGCAATATTGGGCTGACATCTGGGAAAATCCACTCCAACATAACACTCAGGCTGACTGGTTACGTGATGTTAATGAATCTACCAAAGATATACCTATAATGGAATATGAACATATATCAATAGACACAGTTTTAAAAGTAATTAGGCATACCCATAATTGGAAATCACCAGGAACGGATAATATACATAACTACTGGTATAAGAAATTCACGACCACCCATACTTTCATTCATAGATTTTTAAACACATTTATAGAAAACCCAGACACCATGCCAAATTACATAACACATGGATTAACTTACCTTTTACCTAAAGACAGTGACACGGAGAACCCCGCTAAGTACCGACCAATTACGTGCCTCCAAACTATTTACAAAATCTTAACAGCTTGTATAAGTGAAACTATTTACCGTCATTTAAGTGAATATAATATCCTTGCAGAAGAACAAAAAGGTTGCCGGAAAAATAGTCAGGGATGCAAGGAACAGTTGACCATAGATGCTATTACTATCAATAATGCGTACAAAACGAATCAAAATATCCATACTATGTTTATAGATTACCGCAAAGCTTTTGACTCCGTGCCGCACAGTTGGTTAGTAGAAATACTTCACATCTACAAAATTCACCCCACACTTATTACTTTTTTAAAATCATCAATGCAAAACTGGAGAACCGTATTAAAAGTTAGGTCTAACTCTTCTACTATTTTTACTGAACCCATCCAAATATTAAGAGGCATTTTCCAAGGGGATGCCTTGAGTCCCCTATGGTTTTGTATGGCTCTCAACCCTCTCTCACTTCTTCTTCATAATAGCAAAACTGGATTTAACCTCCATGCTGCCGATCCTCATTTCACCCTTTCTCATCTATTCTATATGGATGATATTAAAATCTATGCCAGCAATAAAGAATATCTCTTTCATTTGATAGACATTACTCAAAAGTTCTCTAATGACATTCACATGCAATTTGGAGTGGATAAATGTAAAATTCTGTCTATAAATAACGGTAAATTTATACACAATACCTACAAATTAGATACCGACGATATTGTGGAGCCTATGGACGCATTCAGTACCTACAAATATTTAGGGTTTAAACAATCTCGTAAAATTAATCATAAAGATATTAAACAAGAACTTATAAATAAATTTAAACACTGCCTGAACTTAATCTTAAAAACAGATCTTAACTCAAAATACACTATTAAAGCAATAAATACTTTCGCTATCCCGATTCTGACGTATTCGTTTGGAATTATAAGTTGGTCACAAACCGATCTCAAGAAGTTGCAAAGAACAGTAAATACGTTAATGACCAAGCACCGCAAGCACCACCCAAAATCTGCCGTAGAGAGGCTTGTTTTACCACGGCACGAAGGAGGAAGGGGCTTAATAGACATTCAGAACCTACATAACAATCTAATTACATCTTTAAGGACTTACTTTCACGATAAATCACACAATTCATCCCTTCACAAATATACATCAAACATGGACAATAAACTGACACCACTTAATCTCCAGGACAAACACATTCAACCCAATGAACGCATCTCATGTATACAAGAAAAAATTAGCAGATGGGCAGAAAAATCTTTGCACGGGAGACACCGATCCGATTTGATCCAAAACCACGTCGACAAAGAAAAGTCGAACGAGTGGCTCAAGAAAGGAGAACTGTTCCCCGAAACCGAAGGTTTTATGCTCGCAATTCAGGATCAAATTATACTCACGAGAAACTATAAAAAATTCATTATCAAAGATCCTAATCAAGTATCAGACTTATGTAGACACTGTAATTCTGCCTCCGAAACTATACAACATATAACTGGTGCGTGTAAGTCCCTGGTACAAACTGATTATAAACACCGACATGACAAGGTAGCGGCGATCATACACCAGCATATTGCATATCGATACCACTTTATTAAGCAGAAAATGCCATACTACAAATATAAACCAGAGACGGTGCATGAAAACAGGAACTGCAAGATCTATTGGGACCGGACTATAATCACTGATAAAACCATTCACTATAACAGACCTGATATAACGATACATGATAAACTTAGTAACACAATATACTTGATAGATATAGCCATCCCCAACTCACACAATATGCAAGCATCCATTTCAGAGAAACTCACAAAATACCAGGACCTCGCAATAGAGTTAAAAACCCAATGGAGAGCGCAAACAGTACACATAGTGCCGATTGTTGTATCATCCACCGGAATAATACCTAAAAGCCTAACCCAGAACCTTGAAATATTAAAAATACCCCCTCATCTTATTTATCTTCTTCAAAAAGCTACAATCTTAAACACATGTCGTATCACCAGAAAGTTTTTATCCTCGTCATCCATATCATCCACGATTACCATATAGCCGGTTGTGCTTGGCCAAGGCCCGTTTATTATTATTATACTCTTTATTGTACATCTTAAGTTACATAATCAATAAATATAACAGGCAAAAATACAATAGTACAATGGGTGACCATATCGCATTGAGCGATTTCTTCCTGGCAACCTTTGGATGAACAGGAATTGTTGGAGTGATAAATAGGGCTTGACGTGCAACAAGAGTACATTAACAAAAGAAACCGACTAATAAATAATATATATATATATATACATAAGTAAAATATACACATACATATATAATTACAAACATAAAATAAATACTATAAAATTACACATACATTATAAAGTAAAGAAAGTATGTGAGCATTCCGACGAAAGCGAATTGGTAACCACTTGAGCTTAGCGCGAAATGTTGAAACGTGATCATATTTACGAAGTCCAAATATAAATCTTATACAGAAGTTTTGAAGCCGCTCAAGTTTGTCTAGTTGGTCTTCTCTGAGGTCAAGATAGCTGGTATCGGCATAGTCAAGAATTGGTAGAAGAAGAGACTGTGCAAGCGCAATTTTAGTGGTAAACGGCAAGAAGTTCCGGAGTCGTCGCAAAGAGCCCGCAGCAGCAAAAATCTTGCGACTTACGGACTGTAATTGAGAATTCCAGGACATTTTAGGGTCCATTAATATCCCCAGGTTTTTTACATATGTCTCACTAAATGGAACGATTGTTCCATCGAGAGACACTTGAGGAAGTCGAGTCCAGTCCAATCTTGAAATCATTCTGGGGCTACCAATAATAATGACCTGGGTTTTTATGGGATTTACTTTAACACCATACGATTTACTCCATTTGCAAATTTCCGATAGGTCAGCATTGATTCTCGCTATTGTTTCCGGCAACCCTGCTAAGGGTCCCTGCGAATAGATTTGGAGATCATCTGCATAAAGATGGTAGGATGAAGTTAGTTTTTGAGAAATTGAATTTATAAAAATAGCGAAAAGTAAAGGAGACAAAACGCCACCCTGAGGAACACCAACTGTAGTATCACACCATGATGAAAAGGTGTTCTCGATACATATACGCTGTCGGCGACCAAACAGGTAAGAATGAAACCAATCAATTACCGTTGGAGATATGTTAAGAGAGCGCATAATACCAAGGAGAATATCAAAATCTACAGTATTGAAGGCGTTACTAAAGTCTAATAGAGTAAGTACCATAAGATTTCCATTCTCCATGGCAGCCCTAATATCATCTGTAACATTGATCAGAGCAGTGACGGTACTATGACCAGGACGGAAACCGGATTGCATGGGATTAAGGAGATTATTTTTACAGAGGGAAGAATTGATTTGATTATAGGTAAGTCGTTCAAGGACTTTGGATAGGAATGGAAGTATGGATATAGGGCGATAATCGGAAAAGGACACGGGATTAATCTTTTTTGGTAGAGGAATGACTTGGGCTTCTTTCCACGAATGTGGAAACTCGCCGCAGGTTACAGAAAAATTTAAAATATGACAAATAATGGGTAGGATTTCCTCAAGGATAGGAGTTATCATTTTACGGCTAAGACCGTCACTCCCAACTGCACTAGACGATATGGACAGGATGCACTTCTTAACATCACAATCGGAAAATTTACTGAAGACAAAAGGTGGATATTTAGGAGTTGGAAGAGAGGAAAGATTTTTCAAAGTCATGTCTTTAGCTGTCCCGTCACATTGGGGCGAATTGGAAAAATACTGGATAATCGACTCGATGTCTAAATCATTAGGACAAGAATTCTGACGTGTCTTCCCAACCCCATTAGATCGGAGAAATTTCCATACCTTTGATGGATCTCCGTTTTCAATGGACTGATGGATATTCCACTGTATTATATATGCAGATTTCCTATCAATATTTTCCTTTAGCCTTAAACTGCGTGGTGACTTCACGTCGATTTCCTGTGATACGGTGGTACTGTCCCGACTAATTGCCCATAGGTGCAACAACGTGACTTGACACTTCTAAAACCATATGACTCCGATAAGTCAGAAGCCTCAACTCCGACCAACATCTCGATGGATCACGACGGATGCCTCACCGGAATGCGTATCAGTATTTTTTCGTGATTTATAAAAAGTGTTGATAAGTCAAAGGTTTTCCCTGGGACTCAAATCCGCAACAACGGTCTTGGTAACACCATCCGATCCGCATTTTAAACCAAGCTGCATTTACATAGAACCTGAGCAAACAAAAAGATACATCTGAAAAAACCCGTCGACATATTGTCATGATAAATTCTAACAAAGTGAGTCTTTTAAAACCACATGAATGGGGTTTCAAAGGAATCGATCGTGACCCGACTGTTACTCGTCATTGTTATGTACCTACCTATAGTTTGTTTAGAGGTCTGTGTTTATTTTAGGAATGTTTTTTAAAGGTTAGCTAAGTAGGTGGTCTTTTAATTAATACATTTTGAGTGTAATCTAAGCGCATTTCAGATTTTTGGCAATTTTAATAAAGATCAGGCCTACATAGGAAAAAACGATGAAAGAAAATATTTAGTGGATCTATTGATTAAACCAAATCCGCGATAAAATCCGTAAATAATAGTTTTATTTCAACGGATCTATTGATGTATAATATCATGCATGTATTCCGTTGGAGTAGGCAGAAACTATGTTGTTATGAATGTCAAACACGCTCGTTTTTAAAAGATTTTAAAACACATTCAATATGGCAAGTAGGCAGGTGGATTTTATTAATCTAAGATAAACCTTTCAAGCCTCTCATAGGGTTTCTAAAGGGACTTAATTATCTTAGGATCTTAAGGCATACCATGCTCTCCGATAGATTAAATCTCGGATCCTTAATCGAGATTTTTATACTACGGCGTAATAGAGGTGACATCAAGGGTGACATCTAAGATTTTAATCATTGGTGCCACCCGGCAAAGGTATTTTTATTAAACAGCCTTTATATATGTATACGCAGGTTAAAGACCGGATCAAAGTCTACTGAGTGCGAGGTTAAATGTTATTTCGCCCAAGATTATCAAGTATGCTTAACTAAAGGTGATGTAGCGTAAACCAATATTTGTTTTAAAACAGATTATGTGCTAGGCAGAGTCCTCGGAGTTAATATCTGTATCTGTATCAGCCCATATACGTCCCACTGCAGGGCACGGGCCTACTCTACAATCGAGAATACGATTGAGAGTGGTTAGGCCATATAGTCCACCACGCTGGCCTAGTGCGGGTTGGCGGACTTACATACCATAGAAATTCTTATGAATCGCTATGGTATGCAGGTTTCCTCACGATGTTTTCCTTCACCGTTTTAGTGCGTGGTGATTGATTATCAATACACACATGACTCCGAAAAGTCAGAGGTGTGCCCTGGGATTCGAACCCATTTATTATTACCATTTATTTTTTTCTATTTTATTTACCCATTTATTCGGAGTTAATATACTTAGGTATAAGTATTACGAGTACATTTTTATTGTTGTATGTGTACTACAAAAAAATTTGAATTTTGAAAAATGGTCTATGCTGTGTCTTGCATGTGCCGTGGTTGATTTGTTATTAATGTTTTTAGACATTTTTCATTCAGTCAGAATCCTGACATCTCTACCGCGGAATCTTGGAGAATCCCACGCATATTTTTTACGTTATATTTGCACTAAGTAAGATATCCGATATGATAAATAATTAGATCAGTCTAGCAAGTTTGTATAATTATGATACATTTTACTACAAGTAATTACTATAGTGTGTTTATCTTGCATATGACTATTACATAGCAAACCATAATTGCAAAATCGTGCAACGAACAAAAATATTTAGGCATCGTGTTTACAAACAATACCTATACCGATTGCATCTGAATTGCATCATGCAATTACACCGAAATGTTAGGAAAACACGTTCAGTTTACCCACGAAGAGAGCGGGCAGGGGGGGAACTTACACTTTATGATCTAAAGGACTGGCCGACAACGCCACTCGTTCACAAACGCTCGTACTAGTTGCGCTTGTATCGAATACTCATTAATTAATCGGTTAACCTCACGTAAAGTTTATCCATTGTGACGCAGGCATTACATTTCAACTTCCTTGAACTTAACCATAAAATAATAAAATTATTTGTGATTTTAAATAAACATTTTATTTTTAATTTCAATTCCATTTTTAAATTTGGAATTTGGAACCCCGTGTGAAATTCTTGTGCATCGTGCGGGATGAAACGTTTGCTCTTACTTGCATAGTGTTTGTAGTACCGTTTTGTTTCGAATTCAATCTGCCAGGCCGTTGCCTGTCGTCATGTCGCTGCTATGGATGAGCGCTTTTAATCTAGGATTAACTGTCGGTGCAACTTTAGCAGTGGTTAAGAGGTAAGTTAGTTTGAGATTGGTTTTATTTTCGATATCTACTTTAGCATGATCCTATTGTACATATAATTTCCTATAATAAATGTTAAGAATATTCTTTTACTGTGGAGAACCGTAGCGTCGACTAGCTATGATTATACCGTAAGAGTATCATCCGTTTTCCTCATAGAATTTTCAAAGGTAAGTCAGCGGAAATTGCTGTGATGGAAAATCTGCATCCCATTGTTTGCGTTCGAGATGAAACGAGGAAATTTTAAATTCGATCGTTATACAGAAAATGTCCGTGAAAAAGTAGCTATGTTATTTTTCTAGCGATTTTCGTAACGTATAGCCATTATAATACTAGTTACGCGCATATAAATAAATAACACCCAACAGTCACATACATAGTCCGGACCCCACATTAAGATCGAGTCTTGTGTCGTGGGTATCAGGAACTACGAGAGAGAGACTTTTCGGTCTCACAAACACCCAGACCCGAGCGAAATATTTGTGGGCCGCACAAACATTTCTCTCGGTGCGGGGATCGAACCCGCGGCCTCTCGTTTCACAGGCGGCGTCTAACCGCCTGCGCCACGGAGGCTGTCATATAAAAATAATAATGAGCTTTAATTGAAAAATAATAATGAATTTCACTTCCTTCCGCGCATTCGCTTGGTGCGGTGTACGTGAAACGCGCTGCGCTTTAATATTGTATTTATCGTGTTCGGAGTTCGATTGCCGGCTCGTAAATTGTTTCGAGTTGTGTATTGTTGGTTTGTGTGTTCCTGTCCGTAAGTTTTTTGGCGATTTACATTGGATTTCTTTGTAATTAACGAATCTTCTCTCGGTAAGTACTTTTATTTTTTTTTTTTTTAGTGGGGGTAGGTCAAATCACAAATCAGCCGGACGACTCGTTAGTTAATTGATGCTAATTGCTTTGTTTATCATTTCATAGTGTCTATTTACGATTTAATTTGTATTTCATTTCATTTATCGTTAAATCATGTCGTTGTATAATGATGATCCGCCGGATCGCGGTGGTGACCCTTTCGGCAAAAGTAATGTGACACCTAGATCGCCTAACAATCCGAGACCTAAACGTTTATTTAACGAAATCTCACCGTCAAACCTTTTGCCGAACGTTGAGAGGTCAAAACCATGCGGACCCGGTATTGGCGATAACTTCTCACCCGCGTCTGACAATAGTAGCGGCGAACTCGGTCGTTTTGATTATTGTGCGTTAGTGAGCGATGCGTCATGCCATTTAAATAAAATAAACGAACTTGTTAATGATCAGGGCTCGCGTATTAACATCGCAAATAAAACGGCGATTATGGATCTGACTCAAAAGTTAACTGCCATTGTGTCTATGCTTGCGTTAAAATCATCTTGTAACGAAACGAAATTGGCGAATATACAACTCGAGTTGGAAAAAAATCATAATGCACGCGAGATTAATCCGAGCAAAGAATCATTCGCGGATAAATTAAGTTTGCGTCTCCCTAAAGTCACACCCGCCGTGCAGTCGCGCGTGCCGCTTCCGTGCGTAGTTGCCTGTCCGACAGCTGAGCGGTCAGCTGATTACGCGTCATCGTCCGCAACAAAAGACGCCTTAATGAAGGCTATTAATCCGAGTGAAGACGGTTTTCAAATTGTGGGCGTTAAGAAAACCACCAAGTCTCGCGTTGTGCTTCGTGTTGCCAATGAAACACAACTCAAGAAACTTGAGGCCGTCGAGGCAATTAAATCAGCGGGTTTACGCCTAGAAAAACCTAAAGGCCGCAGGCCGCGTATCCTCGTTAAAGACGTGCCCGCCTCAATGGAAGATCGCGCCTTTATTAGCGCTTTATATAGGCAGAATATTATGAACGAATTGCCGGTAAAGGAGGATGATTTCCTTAAATCGGTGAAAATAGTTCGTAGGCGTGTTTTGGATAATGGTCGCAAATGGATAGGCATCGAATTAGACGCGGACGTACGTAAACATCTCGCGACCACTAAGGACAAATTATTCATCGACTGGGCAACTTGTAGATTTATTGATGATCTAGAAATTGTTCGCTGTATGAATTGTCAACAGTACGGACATGTACACAAGTTTTGCACTATCAAAATGCCAACCTGTGCGCTGTGTGCTGCGGAACATGAAACAAAAACATGTCCTAATAAATCCCGTTCTGATTTTAAACCGATTTGCGCGTCATGTAAACGCTTAAAGAAACCACATGATCACAGCTGTGGTTCCCAAGATTGCCCTACTTATAAACAGAAGTTGCAGGCGTTATTTCTGTCGACCCAATATAAATAGGATATGGATAGCCTCACGATCGGACAGTTAAATCTTCATAATGATAGGGCGGCGACGTCAGAATTAAATATATTAATTACCGAATATAATCTTGACATAGTCCTCGTCCAAGAACAATACCAACATGCGCGCTTACGTGGTAGGCTGGTACAACTCGATAACAAGGCGCGAGCAGGCATTTATGTGTCGAGTTCAAACTACACCATAACCTCTGTGCGTAATCTTATGACATCGCACTGTGCGGTCGCGGAGGTTTCATCTCCATCAAGTAAAGTTTACGTTGTGAGCTGTTACTTTCAATACTCCGATCCTGTCGGCCCACATATACATCACCTTCGCAGTGTTTTGCGATCTCTTGCCGGCAATAAAATTATTATAGGCGCCGACGTTAATGCGTCGTCAACCCTTTGGTATGGCAAATATCGTCAAACCGATGCAGAACGTCGCTGTGCTGTCGAAGACTTTATTGCCGAATGGAACCTCAATGTACATAACACCCCTGAAGCACCACCAACTTATTGCAGCCCCGTTGGCGAATCTTCTATTGACGTCACACTTTCTTGTGGGGACGTCCAGATTGTTAGGTGGCGCGTTATTCCTGACGCGTCATGTAGTGATCATCGCCTGATAGTGTACGAGTTCTTACCCGGATTTATACGGGGTCCGCTTAACAACATCTCTGACTTTAGGTATAAATCTAAAGGGGCTAATTGGGAATTGTTTAGATCTGTTTTCGCGCGTCATACCGGAGATTTCACTCGCAATGATCTCTCAGCTGAAAACTGTGCTGAAATAATGTCTGACACCTTTACATACTGCGCGGATTTAACCATTGGTCGCAGTTCTATAACCAATACCCGCAGATGTGACTGGTGGAATAGTAAATTACTCCACCTTCGACAAAGATTTCGACGAGCGCGTAGGCGGTTTAATAGGCTTAAAAAACGAATCGTTCCTGAAGACATACTCACGAGTGCTTTCATCACACTTAAAGTGGCCAGGTCTCACTATAGGGCCGCGGTAACAAAAGCTAAAGGTAACTTGCTGCGTAAAATAGTAGAACGCCTCGAGAGAGAGGGTCCCTGGTCTCCTCTTTACCATGAATTCAAAGCAAATAGGTCAATTAATTTGGCCTATATAGAAAACATTAAAGTAAATAACACCTATACTACTGGTATCGAGGAGACCACGGAAACTCTTTTGAATTCTCTTATACCTGACGATTGTGTAGATAATGACTCCGAATACCAAAAACAAATAAGACTCTGGGCCTCGGAGCTACCTTCTTCCCCAAAATCAGATCATCCATCTCTTAACGAATTTCTTAACATAGTAAATTCTTTGCCAATTAACAAAGCATCGGGAGAAGATAAAATATCGAATAAAATGATAAAGGAAGCGTGTAAGTCGTCGGGTGACACTATACTGAAAGTTTTTAATCGGTGTATTGATGAGGGCATTTTTCCCCGGGTTTGGCGTTGCGGTTTTATTCGTGTTATACCTAAAAGTGGAAATAAGCCCCCTGAAGACCCTAAGTCATATCGCCCAATTACATTATTACCATCTTTGGGTAAAGTACTTGAAAGGCTTATTGTCCCTCGTCTGTTACCGGGTGGTCCAAAATTTCATGACCTACAGTTCGGTTTTACCAAAGGTAAATCTACTGTGGACGCGGCTTTATCGGTTAGAAGAATTGTCGTCAACTCGGATCACAAGTACGTATTGGGAATTTTCTTGGACATCTCCGGCGCGTTTGATAATGCCTGGTGGCCAATATTACTATTGAAATTAAAGATCCGAGGTTGCCCTAGGAATATATATTCTATGATATATTCCTATTTTTGTCATGGGTCAACCAAATTACAACTTGGCCACCATGCCGTATCGAAGGCGCTGACTATGGGCTGCCCTCAAGGCTCGGTTATCGGTCCATATCTATGGAATTTGGGGTTCGATGATATTTTCTCAATTCCTTTTCCGCCGGGCTGTTCTTTGACTGGATACGCAGATGACGGACTCCTACTTATACAATCCAATAGTAGAGCCGGGCTCGAGAGTTCGGCTGACACGAGTCTGCGTTTAATTTTGAACTGGGGTGAACGAAATCGACTAACATTCGCACCTCAAAAAACTTTTCAAATGTTGTTAAAAGGGATTTTAAAAACACCCCCGCGTATTAAATTTAACAATGTACCAGTTAAAAGAAAGGAATCAGTTTGTTACCTCGGATTAATTTTAGAGAGAAATTTCTCATTTATTGAACACATTAGAACCGTCGGAGAAAAATCGAAAAATAACTTCTATGCTTTAACGAGAATATCAAGGGCAACGTGGGGATTATCATTTAATACTTTGAAAGTTATCTATGGAGCAACTTATTTGGGTTGTATCTGTTACGGTTCTCCAGTTTGGGCCGATAGATCTACTGTTGGCGCTGTTCGTAGGAAGTTGCTCCAGAGTCAACGCTTGGCCTTGATATTCTTGTGTAAGGCTTACAGAACCGTTAGTACAGAGGCTTTGCCGGTTCTCGCGGGTGTGCTTCCGGTCGATCTGGAGGTGCAAAGACGCGCCGCATTATATTATTCAAATAGAGAGACAATAGACACTAACTTTATTGCATCCCGAGACTTTTTAAAGATTAGCAGGTTATTTAAACCGTATTCTGCTGCGTACACTGAATTAATTGACGAATGGCAGAACCGGTGGGATATATCCTCAAAGGGGCGTCACTTATATCAATACTTTCCGTCCGTTCGCGATCGCTTAAGAAAATCGTGGCTAGAAATTGATCACTGTGTATCACAGTTCCTAACTGGACATGGCAACTTTAAGAGCAAACTATTCACTTTTAAGCTGGTTGAATCGCCTGCGTGTCAATGCTCTACACCTGACTGTGAGTACGAACAAACTGCACATCATATACTTTGGGAGTGTGATCGCTGGTCCGATGAACGCGGCATAATGTTGAACAATATGCAAATAACTTCTGGTGTTGCATACTATACGGACCTCGTGGAATCTAGGAGGAACTTCCGTGCTTTCCGGCGCTTTTGCCATACCTATTATTGGACCCAAATTTAGCAGCTCAAACTATAGGACCCATGTAATTTGTTTATCCCGTGGTGCTTAATACATCTGGCTTCTCCAGTTGTATATCTTTATATAAGAGGATACATACCTCTCGACTCAATATTTTTTGTCACCCGCTTTGCTGCGGAGGGAAGTGGACAACTATTTGTTTCCAACTCCTCCTTTTGTTTTTTCTTTCTGATTAATTTCGATGCGGGTTAAAGACAAGCTAGTGTCCCTGAGAGACTCGCCGAGCTCCGGAGCTCGGTGTCATATCTTTGTGTGCCACTGTTGATCCTGGCTGACAGGAGTTACAGTGGCGGGTGTGAGGGCGGGAAAGTCTCTAAGAGCTTTAATTGAATGCAGTTACGTTCCTCAGATGATTTATAATTTACGAACTTTTTTGTGGAATACAACAAGATTATAATACTGGCTGTAATTAAAATATTAAAAATATACGTACTGGCTAACAACGTTAAGCGCGAAATAAATTAAAACGTGCGATATTCAAATATTTCACAGAGAAAGGTTCCGAGAAACGTCTGGCTGATGTTAAACATTTTTGGAACATTATTTATGTAGGGTTAGATTTGTTTACATTGGGCGACGGCGCGTCGCGGCAGGGCGCGCCAGACTAATTTCAAGGGGAGTTGAACCCTCCAGGGGTTACTATACCTACATTACTATGCTTGCGTCATTGTGTGCGTGACTTTAAATATTGTGACGTTTACTTTATGAATTGTCAATAAAAAGTGACAATGTGTTTTAGGACAATATTACAACTGTTAAATAATTCTCAAGAGTTTAAAACGACATTTTGAATAGGTCGTATTCTCATTCTCAGCCACGTTCAAGAACAATCTGTTGAAAGCGACCATAATCTTAGCTATCAAGTATCAACCTAACTTATGTATACTGAAAACTGCTGATTAAAAAAACACGATAAAGGTGTGAATTATCATAATATTATGTTGAATTAACTTGTCACATAATTGTGGCTATATTATAAAATACGCAAAGAATTTAATGTATTGTTTGAAAAAATAATTATAAAAAATAATATACTTACATAATTGCGGTTAGAAATACCGTGCAAACCACAACGCGACAAGGTCGTTCAGTTTTTTTTTTACAGTGTGCAAAATATATAGGCCGAGTTTTATTTAGTGATACCGGAATCACAACGCTATAAAATTAAATAAAAAGGACTACTTATATTAAATTTGATCTATAAATATTATAAATGTACCGGTATTATTTACAACTGGTTCTCATAATAGTACTCTATTATTTCGTATCGTGTTTCTACACGTATACTGAACACAAAAAAAAGACCCATACACGTATTCTTTTAAAAAGAGGAAAGCTATTCTAACCTTTTGGTATCCAGGAACATACTGAAAAGGGTATGCCATCTTCGGCCATTTAATTGTAGTTTTGCATATTTAACGGCCATATTGGGCTTCAAATAGAAACCTACGCAACAATAGGTATTGATTGAGGGCTCATACTCAAAAGTGAGAATCGGTGTGATGTGAATTCGCAAAGCAAAAAATTGCTACATGAATCGCTGCGATGCGATTTCGTGAGGCAAAGGCGGCAAGGCAGGCCCCCTTGTAAGGTACTAACAATTATAGTATAAAAAACTATAAATACACGCTTTAATAAAATACCCAACTAAAAAAGTAAAAATAGTAATGAGATTAAGATTAGAAAATGGAGTGAAATACATTATTTTCAAAAGCGGCACCTTAAAAATTATAACGGTATTTACGAGTATGTTTATTTGTTAATATTATAAATAGCACACCACAAATTGATAACATTTATTTATAAAAGTTATCGCTGAACTAACTTTTATATTGTTTGTAGCAAAATTGGTTTGCGGTTATCACAGATCGTTCTAGTTACAGAATGCGGTTTGTTAAATTTATTTTCGCATAATTGGTTTCAATTTATGGTATATATTATGATATACAATAACCGGGAATCAAAAAGTCCCGTAATAGATTTCCAGGCTAGATAAAAGTTAGGATATATTTCAGGATAATGACAGCCTCCGTGGCGCAGTTGGTTAGACGCCGCCTGTGAAACGAGAGGCCGCGGGTTCGATCCCCGCACCGAGAGAAATGTTTGTGCGGCCCACAAATATTTCTTCCGGGTCTGGGTGTTTGTGAGACCGAAAAGTCTCTCGTAGTTCCTGATACCCGCGACACAAGATTCGATCTTAGTGTGGGGTCAGGACTATGTATGTGACTGTTGTGTGTTATTTATTAATCATAATAATTAGTTTTTGAACCATGCCTCTACCTTCACTATATGTTGAAACTTTTCCTAGTTAGGTATCAACTGTTACAGTCTCTGATTCGATCATCTGGTCAATCCATTGATTTTGTGTTACTTTTTCTGTTGGAAAGTATGATTTATCTGTGATTGTATACCTCACATAAATTGGGAAAAGGTTAGAAGTTTCCTATTAAATAACAAGCAAGCTAAAACCACAGCTTCAAACTCCACATTAAATAATACAAAACTTTTTAAATGCATTAAAACGTAATTTCTTATGCAAAGAACCTTGCAGCGGGTTCAAATATCGTTAACATCTGTTGAATGTTTCCGTTCAACAACAATGGACAGTATATAGACAGAATCTATAAACAATGATTTGTGTTGTACGCTATTCTAACTTTGGGAGAGGTTATTTATATTATGGACGATATTATAAATAATCTCTTCTCATCTTGGATCTCATTTGTTATTCAATCCCTCACCTAGACGAATGCTTTTATAATCTACTTAAATAAAATCCAATTGTTTGTCATGGTACCGACAATTGTCTTGTAGATTCTGATACTTACTACACAAGAATTTAATTTGGTAAAAGGCCTACTAGCAAGTGTAGAAAAAAAAACATCATCGTTTTTATTCATGCTTTGAATAGTCTTTCGTCCTATTCATTCATACGATCATGGTGTGCGAGCATTGATATAAAAAACCCTGTGCGAGTAGTAAGCAGAGACCCTAAGGCTGCTATCCCATTGGCGTTTTACGAGTAATGGCATTTCCCCAAAGTCTGCGCAGAATCGACACTGCGCTGACGCGACGTTGATATCGCGGTTGTCTAGCGACAAGCGTTCACGGCATATTTCAATATAAGAATATGTACTTGATGCTTTTCTTTCTTTTACGTAACTTTCATAGACAGTAATGTTTCTCGTCGGAATTCCATTAGAAAACTACTACTTCAAAGTCGCGTCAGCGCAGACTGGGGAAACGCCTACGCTTATCAAACGCCTAGTGTGATAGAAGCCTAATTGCGATCACAATTATAAATATCGCGTAGCAACAGCTTGCTAGTTGACAACAAAATTAAAGTTCACGTCATCGAAACTAATGGGCTGAATAATCAAACCTTAACAGCAAACGCCATACAACCGGTAATGTAAATGAACCCTTTGATCGACAGCCAGGGCCGATTGGCGAGTCATGTGACCTTAAACTTGACTGGAGGTCCATGCTATCTCGTGATGTGGACAAGGTACTTAGCAACCTAATTTTGAAGTGACCTTTGTGTGTCAAGGTTGGTGAGTTACGCCTTATTTGTGGAGTAGCAATTAGGTAACATTAGGCGTGGTTGTGCTTTTTATGATGCAGGTTCAAATCCTAAGATATACTCGTAATAAAGTTTCTTTTGTATTAACGATAATATTCACCGTTCAATTTCACAGGAACTTTAAATAACCAGGGATTCTCAAGAGAAATATTTTTTTTTTATTTTTGATATAAGAAAATGTTTTACCTACACAAAATCACGCCTTCTTCCTAGAAAGAATAGGCACAGGTGCTACCAGGGTACCCACGTTTTATCCAACATATTTTTGGAATTATTTTTTTCTAATTTTAGGCTATTAAGAATTAATCTACATGTTTTTACCTCGTTGTATGAAGAAGATGATAAAAATATTTAACTTACAAACATGATCTCTGAACGGTGTTCAAGCATATTACGTAGATAAGATATCGAGTTTCTAAAACACCCGCGGTGCTACTTAAAACATAATATTATGGAAATTTCAATATCAATTTCATAATGTAAAAAACCTAGATAACAATATTTTCATCAAAAGGTATTTTTTTTAATTGAAAATATACCAACACTTTTTTAGGCTACCTAGCATTCAAACCTAAGATTTCAAAGAACACTGTCCACCAAATTAAAGCGGTTTTACCATTTCTATGTTTCCTAATAAACCTCATTTTACGTCATCCGGGTGTGAAGGCTCATCTTAAACTAGAACAATGTCAAGACTGCAATTAAAAATAATAATAAATGACAATCGTTAATTTTACGATGGCCATACATTTACATTTTACCATTGGCTGTGAATTTGAAGTATTCTTTAAGATATGACGCCATTTGTGAAGGCAAGGCGTCATAAACAGCTGTGCTTGTGTCAGCAAAAGGATAGGTATAGAACCATCCACCACAGCATGTGGTATAGTTGAAGATGTTCATCACATATCGTTGGAATGTTCCAGGGCAAAATCTGAGGGAGACATTCTAATATGTCGTTCTGACTCAACTATCCAATTAAGTTAGCAGTTAAGGTCAAAATAGTTAGCCTAATATTAAATTGCGAGTAATTTTAACTAATGATGGGGATGTCATATACTCATATTTAAAAGACCTTAAATAAATTTTGACAAATAATATAACCATCCACAGCGTGCTTTGTTATATAGAAACTACAATCCTAAGATACGAGCCTCATCAAAATGTGATAGAGAGAGAGGATCCTGTCATCGTAACGAAAAAACCTTTTCTAAAGTTTTCATTTTTCAACCTGAAAAACTCACACAACACCGACGGTTGTCCTACTTAGCCACTCTGGCGTAGTTAGGCCGGTACGGGTTGAAACTTTTGACTTTGTATTCAGTAGTTTCACGCACCGAACGAAATTCAACAGCTGTTACTTCCCGTCAGTTTTCTATGAAAAAGTGGTATAATAGTGGTATTTATATTTTATGTAAATTGTATGTATGTGTGTCTCCAGTTTATTTTATATTTGTTTTATTACATATATGTATTTGGATATTTTTTTTTTAATTTTTGTACACACAATACCCCACTGTTGTCTCTGTATTATCCACCCTATGGTTGGTTGTCTGGAAGAGATCGCCGTGTGCGATAAGACCGCCAGTTTATTCTTTTATTTTTTTCGCCACTTGTCTACAATAAAGCTTTTAAATATATTATACCAACCCATTTATATCTTTAACGAGAAACAAAAATCTTTCATCACTTTTATTGTACTGTATCAATCCATACACGTCTGACTTTAGGGCAAAAAGAATACGATTGAGAGGAGCTATTCCATCACTACATAGTATAAAACAAAGTCGCTTTCTCTGTCCCTATGTCCCTTTGTATGCTTAAATCTTTAAAACTACGCAACGGATTTTGATGCGGTTTTTTTTAATAGATAGAGTGATTCAAAAGGAAGGTTTATATGTATAATACGTACATATTATTTTACAGAAATCTAATTGTACCCGGGTGAAGCTGGGCCGGGCCGCTAGTAAATGATATAGTCCACCACGCTGGCCTAGTGCGGGTGGGTGAACTTTACATACCAAAGAAACTACCACTACTCAGTAATAAATAATTTATTTCTCAATTAACATAATAAATGAACCGTATAAATGTTCAACGGTAAAGAATGAAATTGGTTTCAATCGTAATATAAAAAATTGTAACACATTATTCGAGTTTTCGGCTCATTGGGCGTATGATTTTCATTATAATTTTCAAGCGAAATATATAAGATATTTTTTTACTTGAGTTGTTATCCAACCACCTTATGATTTATTAATTAAAATCACTTTGGTTTTTTTTTTATAGCATTGACTTTTACCTGATGTCAGCGAGACGACCGCTCATGGGCAGTAGCAAAACCAATCAACACCGTGAATTACAAAGCAACTGGCATTCGATGTTAAGTCATTATATCCAATAGTTATATTTAATTATCAAATTTCATTCAAGTGCGTGGTGGCCTGTTGGTTAACGGACTAGACGCGACTGCCTACATGTTCACGGTGGTCGCGGGTTCGAATCCCAGGGCACACCTCTGACTTTTCGGAGTCATGTGTGTATTGACAGTCAATCACCACGCACTAAAACGGTGAAGGAAAACATCGTGAGGAAACCTGCATACCATAGCGATTTATAAAAATTTCTATGGTATGTAAGTCCGCCAACCCGCACTAGGCCAGCGTGGTGGACTATATGGCCTAACCATTCTCAATCGTATTCTCGATTGTAGAGTAGGCCCGTGCCCTGCAGTGGAACGTATATGGGCTGATGTAGATCAAATTTCATAAACGGTAACAAGAGAAGGTAGGAAGCCAGTGACAAATGAAATTGTTATTCATATGATTTTACACTGGCATTGTGCTTCCAAAAACTCTACTTCTATATTATTCCAAATGTAAGGCTGTGTTTCCATTAAAACTAATCGAACACAAATCCTCACAAATCTCTTCACTCAGCTAGTCTTCACCTCAATGGAATCGCAGCCTTTCCAGAGTAACCATCGTATCCCGGCCACTGTATATACAGATAGGGGCCTACTAAAAGCCCCGGCTGAAATTCTCTATGTACTTAAGCCAACTCAACGCAGCTGGCCGCAAATGATAAGTGGATGAATCAGGAAAAAATATACGGAACTAAATTGCTTTTTTTTGTATCCACGCTGAGTTGGTGGGCTTTTATTGTTTGGCTCGAAAGACCTATGTCCACAAAATTATGAATTTAATTTCATAATTTGGTAGTCTATGGATAGGTAGTGGAGTAATTTAGTTATTGATCAGTTTCTATTCGTTTTATACAGCATAGAAATTAGCTATGCAAAAGAGCTATCCTAATCGGAATTTTTCAGTTCTTTGCCTTCACATAAAACGGTCTAAACACCGACTTGCTTAAGTACGTGAAAATTAATGTGATTGAACAAAATTTTAAAATGAAGGACAATATACGCGCGGAACAATTGTTAAGTCTCTGTAGTTATTTTCTTTTCAAACAAACACTTGTTACCCTGTCCAAGAAAGAAATGCCTAAACATGAAATATTAACATGTAACATGTATTTATTTATTTATGTGAAAAGGTAGAGTGTGTCCATCAAATTATGCTTAAAGAAACGAACAAAATGTTGATTCAATATTAGTGGTAAGGTTTCAGTAAAGGGTTGTCGCCAAATAACGTTTTAAAAAATCTGCCTATGTATTATGGCATTCTATTTCATAGTTTGTAGATTTTGAAAAAAAATTGATCGGTTAGTGCTAAAACCTACTATATATTTGGATAGAAATTGTAAAATGACTAAGAATAGAGAAAAAAAAAGAGTATTTTATATTTATTCTCCTTTCCTGTACTACAAAATCGGCTTGAAGAGTAGATGTCATCTCCCAAACCCTTTAATACCCAATGTAAATATTTAATTATTTCATAAACTTAAATAGCGGTTTCACAAGTCACAGTGTTTGCAGGGTTACATCCGCAGTTAACCCGTCGCTAACGAGCGCGTCGCACGCATTACTCGCGGGTCATTGCGACCGTCCGCGTCACGGTGCGGCGTGCGATGAGCCGTCTTGTCACACGGTTATAGCTTTATCTATCCACGTTTGCTTTTATTTGCAATTTATTTTGAAATTTAACCCTAAATATATTTTGAAAGAGCGTTTATTTATTTAGAATACAAAGTATTCCAAAAGAAATCTCTACTCATTACTTACACAGAAAATACTGGTGGTAGGTCTCTCATATGTGGGAGGCCAACTCGGTAGGTACCACCGCAATGTCTATTTCTCCCGTGAAACAGCAGTGTAAATGCACTGTTGTATTTCGGATTGAAGGACATTGTAGCCAGATTAACTACTGGACATATTGAGACTTCACATCTTATGTCTCAGGGTGGCGAGCGCAGTAGAAGTTTGCTACTGTTCATGAGCGGTCGTATCGCTTACCATCAGGCGAACAGCTTGCTCGTTTCGCCATTCATAACAATAAAAAAAAAATAAAGAATAACTAAATTAACAATTGACGTTTCATACTTTTCAAGTCGAAACAACTGTATAGGCGTAATTCGCATAATTTCAATGACGTTTTCCGTAAAACCATGTAATTGTGAAATACAAAGAAATGTTATCGATATCTCTTAATAATGGGATATTGTAGTAACCGATTTATTCGACATTATCCCTATTTTACAACGTCGTAAAACTTGAAAACAACTGTTAGTTCAGTTTTTCTTTAGTTGGGCATCCGCAATATAGCTCTAACCCTCAACTTACATTGAGTTGTGATAGTGTTTACAGGATTATAACCGCAGTTTGTTGGATAGCCTCTGTGGCGCAATTGGTTAGACGCCAGCTGTGAAACGAGAGGCCACGGGTTCGCTGCCCGCATCGAAACAAATATTTGTGCGAACCGCAGGTAGTTTCAGGTCCGGCTGTTTTGAGACCGAAAAGTCTCTCGTAGTTCCTGATACCCACGACACAAGACTCGATCTTAGTGTGGGGTCAGGACTATGTATGTGACTGTAGGGTGTATTTATTTATTTATAAGTAATATTGAATAGTCATTGAACCATTGCATCATGAGTACTGTCACTGGGCCGTGCTTGTTTGAAAATATTCATTATCATAATTTCAATGAAGATAAACTCTTGTTGAAGTACAAGATTGACGCTGTCTTAGTTAATGCATTGTCATATACAGGGTATATCAAGACTGCTACCGAAAACGAAGCCGGGTGGTAGTTTAAGCGACTTCAGACACAATGCAACAGAAAAAGTTACAAAATAAAGTGACTGTTGGGTGTATTTATTTTAGTTTACCCGTGGCGAGGGTTGACGCATTACTTGCGGGTCTTGGGGCCCGCCTGCGCGTATTTACTCGTCAACTGCACGATGCGTTGAACTGTCACCCGGTTGTAGCTTTATCTAACCTCGTCTGGGCTGTAAGATATTTTTAGAGTTGCGTACATCTTTCTAGGGTAGAAAGGGAACGATGTCACAGTTATCTATAGATTATGTTAGTATCATATATGTATATATATTCTATGTAAGACTTGTATATCACAGATACACCCCTTATAATAAACGTGTTACAGAAGAAATGGATGACAATATTTTAACAACAAAATTTCGGCCTATCTTCCAAGGAATTTTTCAGGACATATTTTTCAAATCAGAAACTCCACAAGTATTAAACATAAGACTTTACAATTCACAGCCCTTAGTAGAAATACCCATTAAATACAATTCCTTATAAAAACTGTTGACATCTGAAAGAGTATCGCGGGACGTAATGGGTGATAGCTCGGCGTTGGCAAACAAAAACTCAATAAGAAGGATGGTCTGTCGCGAACCATTAATAACCCTTAAACATCTGCGATTAATGTACAGAATTTTGGCCTATATGGGGTATATGTGACCAGTAACTACTGAGAGTAACTACTGGACATATTGTGACTTAACATCTTATGTCTCAGGATAACCATGGAGTGGAATTCCAAGCATTGCTTTATAATTCAAGGTGTTGTTTTGCTACTGCTCATGAGCAGTCGCATCGCTTACCTACAAGTGAACCGCATGCTTGACTGGCCATTCATTGCAATACAAAATAAGAAAAAAAAAGTAACTGGGTTATTTTATGTAAAAGCGAATAGATTAACTTACTTCCCCTGTAGTTTTATTATCTACTCGAGGCTTGGCCCTTAAAACTATAGCCTATACTAGCGGTCGGGCCAGGCTCCGCCCGGGTGCATACACGTTTTAAAATGGCGGTCAAAATGTTTAATTCTGACTATCAGTTTAGAATATCGACAAATCGGACCACGAAAAACGAACAAAATTTCCTCGTATTTGCTAGAAATATCACTACTGCTTTCCTCCTATAGGTCATAGCGTGATGATATATAGCCTATAGCCTTCTTCGATAAATGGACTACCCAACACTGAAAGAATCATTTAAATCGGACCAGTAGTTCCAGAGATTAGCGCGTTCAAACAAACAAAATCTGCAGCTTTATAATATTAATATAGTATAGATTATCCTATTCTGGTGTACCTATAATATGCGATATTGTAAATATCGGTCAAAAAGCTCTTCAGTGAAAGCGTGAAAACGTAACACACATCTATGCTTACAATCTGGCACATTAATAATAATGATTGTGGTAATTTAATTTAACGTACAAGAATATATTTTTGTGAATCGAAATTTGTCATGCTGTATGCCATGACATAAGATTGGGTAAAGACTATAGTATATTAAATTATATTTAGGCTGTACTTATGTTTGTATCTTGTATGATACATTGAATCGTAGACTGTGGTTATAAATATTCCATCTATTATACATATTTATTGAATGGCATGAGAACATTTCAAATCCTTAACCACAATTTATATCAGAGAATTCAAGGTTCTGCGACGTCCTTGCCATAGTATGTACACGGTATACATTCCCAAAATATTTTAAACCGTGCAAGTATTCGATAATGAGACCACTTACCCGTAACTATGTCGTACATTCGATTAATTTGTAAACTCTTCTCGTATATTACTAGCATTGTAAGTAAATAACTATACGAAAATACTTTAATATATTTGATAAATTTTAAAGCTCATTATATATTTCACTGCTCTGTCCCCTTATTTCTTCTATTATTATTTTTTTTAATATAAGCCTGAAAGTTTTCCATAGGGCCCTATACATATTGAACTACATAAACGTGTAAACGAACAGCGATGAAATAAATTCTCTGCCATGAAATTCTATTGCACCAATCCGATATGCAATTTTTAAAAGCTGCGAACCGTCGCAATGCCGACAGGCGAAAGGTCAGCGTGAATGTTTCGAGGTCGATTGTTTATAAAAAAAGCGTTAGGGGCTCTGCCATGCTATGAACGTATCAGAAGAAAAAAAAACTTTTATTGCAATGTCTTGTCGTCAAATCGTCTAATTGTAACCGATACGAGACGCTCAGGTACAGCAGCAAAACCTAACAACACCATCAATTATAAAGGAATGCTTTGTATTTCACTGCGCTCGCCATCCTGAACCATAAGATATTAACTAGCTACAATGTCCTTCAAATCGGAACACAACAGTGCATTTACACTACTGTTTGGCGGGAGAAATAGACATTGCGGTGGTACCTACCCAAGCTGTCTCTCACATATGAGAGAACTACCACCAGTAACCGTAACAAATGTATGAATTATGTATTAAGGCACCTATCAAAAAATGTTTCCTTGGTTGTCAGACACTTTTGATAGTTTTGTCGTCTTGCGAGACACATGGAAGCTGATAACTTCCAAAGTAACCACGTTCGGAACTTCATTATAGCTGATCGTGTGATGCCCTATATTAGACGCATGAACAGAAAAAAAATCAGCTTGTACGAAACGACGAAATTCTGGCGACCATGGGCTTCTAGTCTAAAAGTTCCGAACCCTACAAATACTATCAATATATTTTCTAGATCGACATCCGACCGTAGTCAGCAACAAATGCACTGCTAAATTGCTTTTCGATACTTTAAATGTCCATTATTTACACACAATGTTCTTGTATGTTGTTAAGTGGTTTGCAATGTGGATGTTTGTTTCAATTTGTTCTATTTATTTACTGTTCATAATGCATTTTTAAGTATCCTATTTATTTTTACGATCTCAACAAAGATGTTGGTTTACCTATAGTTTACATTGCCATGAAGGAACAGTGGCTTCGATTTTTCATCGGAGTGTTGGGACTAGGGAGAACAGAAAGCCTCCAGTAGTTTTTGATACCCATGACATAAGATTTGTATTAAATCAAATGTTTATTGTTACATTGCCTGTGTTAGAATTTTTGTGGGAAAAGGTATATAAAATAATATAAACATGTATATTTCAATAGATTTATCTATAATTATATTTTAACCATATAATTTTTAATATTTATCATTTAACATAATGGTTAATAATTATTATAATGTTACAAAATTATCAATTATATTAAATGTTATTTATATTTCTATTTATAATAATATGGTTTAATTCAACGACAATCGATAATTACAATGTTAGAGAATAATATTTAAATATTCTGAGCAATCAGCAATGAAACATCATATTAATAACTTAACTTGCCCATCCTGGTTGCTACCGGCGAGGATAAGGTCCTTCCTCTGTCGTTGTCACTCGAAAAGTGACGATCCAAGTGAGACAACGCTTTATATTACCGATTCCCCACTACTTGTGAATCATACGATGGGTAGTTTTAATAAAATTTATAAAAATGTTGCGGTATTTTGTGACAGTATTCTAACACGGCCATACTGACATGTACTTCGCTCTCGAAGTACAATAAAATATTCTAACACGGTCCAGTCTCGTTGCTCTACTTAATTTTCTGCCTAATATCTTGGAATGAAATGTATTTATTAGTCACGTAGGCAATTTAAAATCTCTTATGACAAGTCAATTCACATAGAACTTAATCTCTATATACAATATATTTCCTATACTTAGTATTACTTATTTTAATTTCTTGGTTTAATTAATTTATTTATGTAATTTATTTATTTTAAATTAATTTTAGTTTTATTTATTTGTTTACTTTTTATTCTTATTTATTTTTCAAAGAAATACAATATGTACGTTAGTCAAATTAAATTAAATTAATTAGTGGACCATGAATATTATTACAACGGTGTGTAGCGGTTTATTGTTACCACCGGATCCAACGCGGCCCTTCCTGAGAAGACCCGGCGAAACAAACTCAGTGGGCTTACACTACCACTGGAACTACGCGACGCGACCCAGTCCTGAGTATATCCAGCGAATAAGACTCAGTGGGCTTGTTTTGGGTCCAATTTAAGACAACGACCATAAGTATTTCCGAAACGTCCCGTATGTTTAGGCTTACTGCCGGATCCAACGCGGCCCTGACTGAGAAGACCCGGCGAACAAACTCAGCGGGCTTTACTTTACCACTGGATACTACGCGGCGCGACCCATTTCTGAGTAGATCCAGCGAGTCAAACTCAGTGGGCTTGGTTTTGGTCAATTTACTAAAATAAATATTCGTGTATTTGTTTTCTCGATCGGTCGTCATATGACTTTATTTCTTACAAATAACTGAACAATCCATTCAAGTACATTATCTATTATCTGAAAAAAAAGTATATTATTGTCTTTATTTTTTTGTTTCTCTTTTTTTTTTTTTTTTTTTTTGATACACCTTGCTTTGTAAAATCAAACACCCGCAGTCAGTGAAGCTTAATCACCCGCAGCCAGTGAATGTTAGACAAAAGCCAAGGATCATCATCATAATCTCATCATAATCTCATCATAATCTCATCATAATCTCATCATAATCTCATCATAATCTCATCATAATCTCATCATAATCTCATCATAATCTCATCATAATCTCATCATAATCTCATCATAATCTCATCATAATCTCATCATAATCTCATCATAATCTCATCATAATCTCATCATAATCTCATCATAATCTCATCATAATCTCATCATAATCTCATCATAATCTCATCATAATCTCGTCATAATCTCGTCATAGTCTCGTCATAGTCTCGTCATAGTCTCGTCATAGTCTCGTCATAGTCTCGTCATAGTCTCGTCATAATCTCGTCATAGTCTCGTCATAATCACATCATAATCACTTCATAATCACTTCATAATCACATCACATCTTTTTGATACACCTTGCTTTGTACAATCAAACACCCGCAGTCAGTGAAGCTTAATCACCCGCAGCCAGTGAATGTTAGACAAAAGCCAAGGGATCATAATCATAATCTCATCATAATCTCGTCATAATCTTTTCATAATCACATCATAATCATAATCACATAATCATATTATACAAATCCTTAATATTTGTTACTATACACATTGGGTTCTAAAACAAAGAAACATGTTTCACAAAAAGTATTTTCTAAATAATATGTCAAGGCATTTTCAACGAAAATATTTCCCTCAATCGATTCACCGGGTCGCATAGAAAATTTTTACTTTACAACGACAGGTACATATCTGCTTCTATTCCAATCAATAAATGCGAAAGATCATATTGATTTAGTATTTGCTATGTATTTTGCCATCTATTTCTGTATCAAAATAAAATATACATGGGTAATTTTGCATATTAAATATAGGGTAAATACCGGGTAGTGAATCGAAATGTTGAAACATTCTAATGGATTCATTTTTATTTTTTATAAACCGTTCGGCCAATCTGACGTTTCGCTTTTAATTCCCAAATTATACTCCGTTTGTCTGGATATCAATAAACTGAACTAATTCTAGGAAATAAAACTACCAGGGAACTGATATTGAGAATCTGATGGTCCCGATATTTAAAATATCAATATAAAATACAAATTATAAAAAGGTTGACCCCACAAAATGTCGGAAAACATACCACCTATTTAAATTGTAATCTGTGCTTAGCAATTAACTACACCATTTAATTAAGTATTTAAAACATTGTGTGAACAGTGCCGTGGCTCAAAGAGGGAATTGATCCTCTACTTGTCAAATACTAACATATTACTTCAGTTGCTTACTAACATTTGTAACATCAATTGTTGAAAAAGGAAGTCCTTTTACAAGACCAATAACCATCTTAATTCACAAACGTTTTTTTTTCTTTGGAATACTCACGTTGGTTGCCAGACTGTTAAATCTGTTAAACAAATTTTAATTTACCATCTGCCATATAATTATTTAATTATTGGTACCTGGCCCATACTCTCTTGGGTTTTTTTTTAATAATGTGTTTAGGATACTAATTTATAAAACTTTATTTCAGTTATAAACTAAACAAGGCTCGAATTTTAAATACAACGAAATATTACTTTACTTAATTTATTAAGAATGTGTATCAATCGATGGCCAACATTGTGTTCCATTTGTAGCACACTCTAGGGTACCTCGAAGTTTCGACTTAAGATCATTATTTAATATATTATGTATCAATAAAATGACTCAACTTCAAATACAAAGTTCTTCTGCTCTTAGTATTTAAGTATAAAATTCAAAATAGCCTTTTTCAAAATACTTATCAAATAAAATACTTTCAGATAAAATAACAAAGTTTTTAACATGACCAGTTCTTTAAAAAGAGTATCAGATTATCCTAGCACCATATGAAAACAATCGTTCCACTGGTACGGAATTAGGGAGACAGGTGTTGTATTTTAATACTTTTTTTTTTTTTTTACTGTTGGGTATGCATTGAAATTTGTCAGTCTAGTGTTTGGTTATTATTGGATTTTAATGATGCAGCGCCTCTAGTGGCCATTTGCTGAATCCCTAACCCAAGAATTTTATTTAAGTAGCAAAAAGTATTTTATGTTTTAAACATATAAAGTATATCTCATAAAAGTAGTTCAAATAAAATACGTAATACTTCAAAAATATAAAAGATATTTAAGTACAAAATTAAACTACGTATTTTGCAACTGCACTTCAAATAAGTCACTAATCTAGTCCTGACATAAGATAATATTTGGGTGTTTCTAAATTCAAATAAATGTTTTCACATTAAACTATTTTTTTAATTTTATTTCGTATATATCGTCTTGGGAATGATTTAAAAGGGCAACTTTTTAGACGAAACTAAATGCTGCTAATATCTTAGGTTTCATTCTACTATCTTGTATATAACATCACATATTCAACAGCTATGTACGAAGCAATATAGACAATAATAGTTACACCGTCTCAGAATCGAGAAGGTCACAATTTAAATTACCATTTCATTGTAAAACTTGTAGTGACACTATGCAATAGTAAAGAAACTTGAAACTTTGTTCACATAGTTATTAATGGTGCTACTAATACACCATCTATACATTAAATAAATCTCATAAGAACTGCCAAGTAGAATACCCAATCTTTTGTTTCTTATTAGTTTCTGTAGATAATACAAAACCACTCTCCTGTCCCACTTATACAATCAAAGTGCGGGAAAATATTTAAATATTCGGCGAGTTTCTTTTTCAATTATTTTAACACCCTACAAAGATGTTATTACTAAAGACTCGTCGCAGGTTCACAACGCTCGAGCCAGACTAATGCAGATCCCGTCGGGCCTTACCTGCCTTAGCGACAGTCTAAACTTCTCCAACCCACTTTTAAGGAAGTCTTTTACAGGTCACTTGTGGCTGGATTAAAAGCCGGAAGTGCAGTATCGTCGTTCCGCGTAGAGGTAACAGCGTCTTTAATTTATATGTGAAGGTCCGTCAGAACGCCGTGAGCCATCCTTGCAACAAAAGTATAATTTGTATATAAAAAGTAATGGACACGATCCCACTTCTGATGTTAGAATTTTTGTGGGAAAAGGTATATAAAATAATATAAACATGTATATTTCAATAGATTTATCTATAATTATATTTTAACCATATAATTTTTAATATTTATCATTTAACATAATGGTTAATAATTATTATAATGTTACAAAATTATCAATTATATTAAATGTTATTTATATTTCTATTTATAATAATATGGTTTAATTCAACGACAATCGATAATTACAATGTTAGAGAATAATATTTAAATATTCTGAGCAATCAGCAATGAAACATCATATTAATAACTTAACTTGCCCATCCTGGTTGCTACCGGCGAGGATAAGGTCCTTCCTCTGTCGTTGTCACTCGAAAAGTGACGATCCAAGTGAGACAACGCTTTATATTACCGATTCCCCACTACTTGTGAATCATACGATGGGTAGTTTTAATAAAATTTATAAAAATGTTGCGGTATTTTGTGACAGTATTCTAACACCTGCATCAAAAGTCAATTTAATAGTTTGGAAACAAAACCCGTTTATTACGTTTAACAGCCTTCTTATTACACGCTCCTTTGTCTGTGATATTTTAGGCCGAATGATTAGGACCAATATAGACACAATCGGGATGAAAGCGGTCACTTATCTTACAAGACGAATGTAATAAGATCTTTCACTGCTGAGAAATGGGAAAGGTCAGGACTATAAAAAATGAGATCCATCTGTAAGTTGTAGAAAAGAGAATTTACATTATAGTCCTTATATACCAATCCAACCTTAGATGCAAAGCTGAGGAATATTATTTTTAGTAAAATTCATAACATTTAGATATTTTGTTAATGTGGGTATAAATATACTTTTTTTTACGAGTGCCTTGTTTAAAATGTTCGAGCTTCCTACTGACTCTTCCATCCATACTCTCTTAAGTAAAATATGATGTCCGAGTTCTTTAGAATATTTATTTAGGGCCTATTGTTAAATGTATAATTATAATATCCTAAGGAAACAAAGGCACGTGTATTTTCTCTGAAATGTTCAGTTTTATTAATATTTTTGTCCAATTTTTATATAGTGAAAAATGATTATCATTGTATTTATTTGAGACGGACTTGGAACGGACAATCTGGCTAAGGTTGTGAAAGTCGCTGGATGCAGGCCGCTTCCAACAAGTCGATGTGAAGATCCTAGGGAGGGCCTATGTTTAGCCGTGGAACTCCTGTAGCTAAGATGATCATAATAATGCCTTCTGTATTAGTCTACATTCGCTAACTGCTGAAAACTGTTCTACAATCAAGTGTTCGATTAGTAGGGGTCAAGCTATAGTCTACACTACCCCATTAAGGGTTGCCGGAATTCACATACTGTATCTTGTAAAGATCTAACTGATTTTAAAAATTCTAGAGAATTCTTGTTGAAGGACGCAGCTAATGTAAAATAAGTCAAGCTTATCGCTAATGCCTTGTCACACTGCACCACTTGAAGTTGAGAAATAGGTTCTAATGACGTCACTGCTTGAGAAGCTTCAAGTTCGTAAGCCTGTGATTTATTTTATTTTCTAACTTAAAAGGTAAATGGTGTTGTTGAAATGTTGTTATTTCTCTGTTTTCAGCTATAAATACCGTTAAAATATATATGAAATGCAAAATTTAAGATTTTTTATAATAAATCCTAACTATTACACTATAGCCATATGTAATTATTTTATATCAGATCTTGGCTGTATACCTAATACCAATTCAATGAACGCTTTGAATCTTAACGCAATGAAACACAAGCAAACTATCGTAATAAACTTTCTCATCACACTAAAATTTTACTATACACCAAAAGGTATTAAAATAAATAAATATCTATACTTCTCTGTAGAGTGATTATTAATATTAATATTATAAAATTTGTACAATGTTCTACACAAATATATCTTTGTATCTAGAACGAGAGGTACTGTTCCATCGCGACAGTCCCTTTGTGAGGGGTTTCCACACGATTGCAAAAGAACAATGGTTTTCTTCAAGCCCGTTACGATTCTAGCGATGGTGTGGAATCGGGTTTTAAATGTCTTTGTGGGCATTCCGAGTTATTTTCTTTGTACTGAAAATTAATATTTTATGAGGATTGGTAACACGGCTACTGGCTAAACAAATATTAAATAAAAATGCATATTAATATAATTTTATAAATAAACCAAATTACGGTTTGTATAAATAAACAATTTTATAAATCATATTGAAAACACACGGCTGCCAGACGCACAAAATATAGTATGTATTATTCACACGGTTTAACGAGCGCGACCAAATGGCGCAGACGTAATTGCACCTTCACTTTACAATGTCGCGTATTTTTGAATTTTGACTGTTTATCATGAAAAGCCATCGTTTTCCATGAGATGAACCGAGAGGCGAAATACGAATCTCCTGGAAACACCTCTACATACTCATTTAGGGAAAAAGCGTAAGTTTATTTATTTATTTATGAAACAAAAGACTTTTGTTGGTATCATTAATTATTTTTCTTTCCAGTTCGACATAGTGAAAATTAACATGTAAAGCGCAGTTCGTCCACTAGTGTCCTATCCCTAATCTATCGATATAAGCATTCCAATCTAGATGAGACCTGGATTATGATGATATTTCATATACATAGACCATCGTAAGAAAAAGCGGGATCTTGCATCTTTTTCGGTTAATTCAACCCACCCGCACAATTAATGACACACAACAGCGACAAGAATCATTGCTCACAAAAAATAATACTGGAAGAAAAATAAATACATCGGGATGATGGGTCTTCTACTGTCGTATACAAACAAATATACTGCTGCCAGCTGAAGTTATATCCTTTAAGCTACTTTATATTAAAATAATAATGATAAACAAACACATCCGACAGTCACATACATGGTCCTAACCCCACACTAAGATCGAGTCTTGTGTCACGGGTAACAGGAACTACGAGAGACTTTCGGTCTCACAAACACCCAGACCCGAAACAAATAACTGAGGATTACAAAAATATTTGTCTCGATGCAGGATCGAACCTACTGCCTCACGTTTGACAGCCGGCCTACAACCAACAGCGCCCGGGAGGCTTTGTTTCATCGATAAATTAATTATGCTTTTATTCATTAAACTGACGACACAAAATATAAAAGTAATAGTTACAATAATGTTTCAATGTTTGTTTTTCCATTCATTTTGATAGCGGTAGCGTGTTGATAAGACTTATGACACATTATGAAATGAAATTGATTTAAAAACGTTTTAAATGTATTTTTAATAAAGTTGTGGTTAACGATGCGATTTTTAATTATGTGTGATTGAAAATTTAAAATAGTTATGTATGTATCAGCCCATATACGTCCCACTGCAGGGCACGGGCCTCCTCTACAATCGAGAGAACGATTGAGAGTGGTTAGGCCATATAGTCCACCACGCTGGCCTAGTGCGGGTTGGCGGACTTACATACCATAGAAATTTTATAAGGGTGATTATACAAAAGTTGGGTAACTTTTGAGGATATTTTGTTTACTATAATAATTAAATCAAATTATAACAAATTCGGGTGCATATGATGACAAATCTAATGATTATATTGTTCCAAATCGGGCCAGTCACTTTTTTAAGTAAATTATGAGATATTTAAAATTTTCTGAATTTGACTGCCAGGGGACTGACGAGGCTAACATAGTACTGATAAAGTACAGTCAACGACAAAAGTCGTTGAGCATATTCAAAACGCCAAAAGTCTTGCACACATGAAGCAACAAAAGTGGTTGACCAGGTTCGGCCACAAAAATTCGTGAACACCTTAAGGTTACAAAAGTTTCTGAGCAACAAAAGCAACAAAATTCCTAAACACGCCAATATTACATAATTCAGTGAACACTTGTAAAAAGCAAGTTTGCAGTAGATGTGTTCATCTACTTTTGTTGCTTTGTAATACAATTTATATTTTTTGCTTTTCTCTGCATTGACTTATTTTGTGTTTTTGTGAAATAATATATATTTACGCGAAGTTTAAATGTTGTTCTTGTTCGTCTGTTATAATACGTGCCTAATGTTATTCATACCGTGCTGTTGATGTTGCAAATATTATAATAAAAACTTACATAAAATAAAAAAATATAAATTACTCACTGTACTACTTGTACTTATGTGTACGATTTCGGTAATAATTTAATAAAGTAAATACAAAGATAATAATAACATATATTGATCGAAAAAATGAATTCAAAATATGTCTAAAAAGGGTAGAAATATTTAAAATCTTGTGTGGCCTCCATTTGCTTCGATGGCGGCCTGTAGTCGGCATTGCATAGAATTTACCATATTTGCACACACATCTCCTCCTCTGAATGTATCCCATATGCGTTCCACGTGCCTTATAATGTCTTCCTTTGTACGTGGCGTGTCGGGCTCCCAGGCTTGGACAATGAGACCCCATAGATTTTCTATGGGGTTCAAGTCTGGACTCTTCGGCGGGAACGGCATCTCTATAACAGCATTTTCATTTTTGCAGAACCATGCTTGACATCTTCTAGCTTTGTGCACGGGGCTGTTGTCGTGGACGAGGTGTATTGGCTCCGATACGTGCATTCTGGCCGTAGGAAGTAGCAGGTTCTCCCACAGATCTATATAGCCTTCGCTATTCAAGCGGCCGGTCATTTCTGTCAGCTCACCGGGGCCCGATGCACTCATCCAGCCCCAAAAACCAACGCTAATACGGCCGCTCGATCGATTAGCTCTGATATTTCTGGGGTTATATCTCTCACCAGCTAATCGCCAAAGAGTGCATCTTCCATCTTCCGATGATTGGAACGTTTTTTCGTCCGCGAAAACGACTTGTGAGAAATCGAAATTCAGAAATCTTTCGGCAAATTGCAGGCGTTCCAGTTTGTGCTGTGGTGTTAAAATAAGTTTTCTCGCTGGAACTCGATTATGAAAGCCGTGTTCTTTCAGCCGACGACGAATTGTTTGTGTCGATAGACCCATGTCTGCTGCGACCGTCGATACACGAGTGAAGCCGCTGCTTTGGAAACGCCGAACAATATCAACATCTTGATCTCTTCTAGTTTTCCTCGGTCTACCAGTACGTTTAGATGTTTCAATCAAACCTTCACAATCCCACCGTCTTGTGCACAGGTATACGGTATTTCTCTGAAAAAAATATATCATTAAAATATGATTGACTGCAGTATATAGTCATTAATAAACTGCAACTTAATGCCTGGATTACAAAAAAGTTACCTGTGGTATATTGGACAAAAATAAATAAAATTTAAAATAAGCAATACACCCAACACATACATACCTACACTACACTACAGACTTTTCGGTCTCACAAACACCCAGACTAGGAACTAATACCTGTGGTTCACAAAAATATTTGATTCGGTGCAGGGATCGAACCTGCGGCCTCAGTTTCACAGCCGGCATCTAACAAACTGAGCTACGTCGGCTATCAAATACACGCAAGTCTCATTATGATCTCACAACACTCAAACCGAAAATGTATATAGGTAGGTATATTTATTGGGGGTAACAAAAATCCGCGTCTCCGTACGGGGTTTAAAAGTTTAGGTTTACGACTGACTCTAGCGTTTGGAAACCACAAGACACAAGGAACACAACAACACATAATAGAAATACAAATTAAATTAAAAATAATAAATGTATACTTACAACAACACCTAGGCGTCGTGCAATATCGGTAACAGACATACCGTCGTCGCGAAGACTCACTATTTCATGCCTACAATGTTCACTTAAACGAGTCTGTGACATTTTCAGCTCTAGTAAAGACGAGTAAATATGGTGTTTCAGTATGTAGACGACTTGCAGTTTTGATTTTTATGATTGCAACCTACCATTTATATATCCTCCCTTCGTTAGAAAAACTAATACTTCAGTCAAATTACGTTCTTTTTTAAGATCAAAAATACATATTAACAGCAATTTATTTTAATTATAATATCGATCAACAGTAAAAGTAATTATTATTCCAGTAATTTTACTATTAATACATGTTACTGATAGTATGATTTTAATAAAGGATTTCATTCACTGAATTATCTGTTTTTTAAAACGGAAGGGACGGTATGCCAGTAGCTGATCTGAATTTAAAGAAAAATATAATCATTAATAATTTTGATTATAATCAATAAACATTAATGTTAATGGTAATTTATATTATAATTATATTGTGATCAAATTCTATGCAATGCCGACTACAGGCCGCCATCGAAGCAAATGGAGGCCACACAAGATTTTAAATATTTCTACCCTTTTTAGATATATTTTGAATTCATTTTTTCGATCAATATATGTTATTATTATCTTTGTATTTACTTTATTAAATTATTACCGAAATCGTACACACAAGTACAAGTAGTACAGTGAGTAATTTATATTTTTTTATTTTATGTAAGTTTTTATTATAATATTTGCAACATCAACAGCACGGTATGAATAACATTAGGCACGTATTATAACAGACGAACAAGAACAACATTTAAACTTCGCGTAAATATATATTATTTCACAAAAACACAAAATAAGTCAATGCAGAGAAAAGCAAAAAATATAAATTGTATTACAAAGCAACAAAAGTAGATGAACACATCTACTGCAAACTTGCTTTTTACACGTGTTCATTGAATTATGTAATATTGGCGTGTTTAGGAATTTTGTTGCTTTTGTTGCTCAGACACTTTTGTAACCTTAAGGTGTTCACGAATTTTTGTGGCCGAACCTGGTCAACCACTTTTGTTGCTTCATGTGTGCAAGACTTTTGGCGTTTTGAATATGCTCAACGACTTTTGTCGTTGACTGTACATAATTTTCTAAGAATTATAATGAAATTTAATAAGAATTAGTACAAATCTCTTAGTTTTAATAATGGCACATGTCTTTTAAGTATTCAAATCACTTAGTAACAATTAAAAATAATTATAAAATTAAAATAAACGTAAATACCAATATCTTCGGCAGCTTTAATTGATTTTAGCGATTTCATTGTCATCGGAAAGAACATATTCCTTGTGGGACCAACTCTACTTCATTGAAATGCCTATCAACACTAAAAATATACAAATAACTAAAATATTTTATGAAAAAATAAAAACCGACTTCAAAACAAAAACCACAAAAAATTATAAAATAATAAGTACCACTGCAAAGCAAAAAATAATATTTATTTCATTGTACTTGTGCATGTTGATTAATTTGCTTAATGACTTGACTAGCCAACAAATCAAAATATATGCGTAACTTAATATTTTATTATTTTTTGGTTTTTAGTGGTTTTTTGTTTTGAAGTAGGTTTTTATTAAAAATTTTAGTTATTTCCTTAAGTACTGAAGTTTTTGTTTTTCTTTGTATTCCGCTAATTTAATGGGGCACTTTTAATTCTGGCCAAGCGAGCCTTTTCGGCTTCTCTTTTTTTTCTAATCTTCTTCCCTGGTCAAATTGCTTTTAGTGTGCCGTATGATATTCTAAACTGAAATATAAAATAGAAATGCTTATACACGGTAGCAATTAAGATAAAAGTGCTCTAAAACAACAACAAAAAGCAGTACTATGGAGACAATTCAATCCTCTAGCGCGATACCTGACAAAGGACTGACGCCAGCGGATTGACGAAAAAGACATAATTTGAGGTTATAATCAGAACTAATGTTTTTTTTGATAATTTCGAATATCAACAAACTACATTTTAACAAATCTTAGTTAATTGTGTATAAATGATAATAAACCTCAGATTAACAAGAAAATAACGACCCACCACGGGACTGAAATTTTGACTGGCTTTGCATGTGTATAGAAGACAAACACAACCCAAGAACTCGTACAGTTATGGCGGCCGTCAAATTGTGCTGTCCGCAACTAACTTCATTACCAACATTAATACATAAACAGGGATTTGACCTTGACTCGGTGATATATGGCGAGAATTTCAAATTTAAAGAACACACAACGGACTGACGGATGAAAACAAACACAAAGTTTCTTATTTTTTTTTAAATAAATTGGAGAACATTGCATTATGAAAGTTGTAGTATATAATACTATGTTCATCACAGATTGTAGTAAATTAGTAAGTTTTCTTAAATCAATGATAATGTTTAATAGATAGTCACTTGATTGTTGGTTTTCGGGATTGTGACATGCCAAAGGACTGACATTTTAAGTATTAATTTTGTTTTTTTATTAACTTGTATTTAAAATGAATAAGTGAAATTGGGTGACCATATAAAGGACTTTTCATTATTTTAAAATAAGTTGTTATTTCAATAAAATATAATAAGACTTTGTATATATTGGCTGATGACAGCGAGTTACCCAATTTTTGTATATTCACCCATAAATCGCTATGGTATGCAGGTTTCCTCACGATGTTTTCCTTCACCGTTTTAGTGCGTGGTGATTGACTATCAATACACACATGACTCCGAAAAGTCAGAGGTGTTCCAAAATAGTTATGGTAAGATAAAATTGTTTGTAATAATTACGACTATATTTTAATATTGTTCTCAAGTAACTGACTTAAATATAAATATCTCTAATCCTGAAGTTGCGGTTAGCAATAAGTGTGTTCTTCGTTTGAATTTTACAATAACATTTTTTTTTATTGATTTTGGCCTTAGGCATAATATAACGCAGTTGTTTTTTTTTCCACGTAATGGGTGGTGGAAATGGCTTTCCTCACTTCCTTAATTCCTGATCTGCCAAAACTATTTATTAAGAAACGTTACACTCTTGTTTTAGACAGTCGATCTTAGATTTAATTCTAAAGAATAACTTATAATTAATAAATTTATACCCGTTAAAAATAAATATATTTCCTTTTCTTACACTTCCTTATACAATCCTAATAAAAATGTAATAAAAGCATATTTTATTTTGCAAAAGTTTTGAAACTTTGACACATTGTCGGGCGTTCATGTTGGTTACGAAATTGGAAAGTTCCATCCTATCGAAGTTTTATAACTTTTAACGAACTGTTAAACTTGTCTGTTTCAAAGTTTGCGCCAACTCAATATGACACCCCTCAAGACATATAAAGAAAAAGTACTTTTATTCGTCTTACGCCCTTATTCAAAGACAGTTTTAAAATCTGTTTTAATTTTAGAATGTTTTGTCCCTTTCGAAAGACTTTTGAATTCAGTTTGAGTGAAGAAGACAAAACATGCGTTAGTTAAAATAGGGTTTAAAACTGTCAATGAATGAGCTCCTTAATAACTTCCATGATACTTTACAGGGACCATGGATTGCCTTCTTACCTTTATTTGCAAAGTGTTCAACTTGTTGTTAATCTACATCATATTTGTATGCTGAAATAGTATTTTATTTTTTTTCATCTGAGCCTCATATTGCGAATAATACTAAAACTGACAATTAATTATAAAGACGAGTTTAAATTGTGTTTCGTACCATTTATTTTAATACGCATTCATTAAATTAACAAGTCATGATTTTAATTTCGTTACTACTCGTGTATTCATAAAAGACGCTTACTTCCCAATCCAAGATTTAATGCCTACTACTCAACATTCACAAATTGGATCCCGTCACTCAAAGGAAATGAACGGAACGTCGCGAAACATCCCGTCAGGACACTAATAAGATTCCTTCAGTACGCCTATAGCCCATACTCCTATAGTCCTCTATACTCTATACAGTGCTAGTTACAGCCAACGATGCCAGCCAGTAGGGATGGGCAAACGGAAAAAATATATCGATATTTATCGTATCGATATTTTTCAAATATATCGATATATATCACCCAAAAAATATCGATATTTCGATATATCGATATTTTTTGCCCAATTTGCAATTATTTATAAAAATTGCCAAAATTATCGGAATTTTAAAGCAAATACACATCTGGCCTGTTTCAACATAAGTTTTATTATTTAAAAAAAAATCGAATTGCTCGGCATAAAAAAAGAAACAAAATAAAAAAAAAAAATCCAAACCAGCATTTGTCTGATATTGACATCAGGAGCACTCTTTTTTTGATGTGTTCCCCTGTTAATCTGCTCCTATCATTTGGCACAGCCAAATTTACCACTGAAGCTACTCTTTCAGATTACACTGAAGATGCTTGACAAATCAAATATTTTTGAGCGATATCCGAGGGAAACGGCGTGTAATGTTGACAATTTACCCAGCTATATTGGATCAGATTTTCTTTCTAAAAGTGATACTGCTTCAGTTCATTGGGGACACAGCTACTGCTTGGAACCTATGCTCAGATTTAATAATTTCTCATGTCTGGACCAGATGGAGGACCCACCCATATTTTCTAAATTTAAGAAATCGGATTGGTCAAAAACATGATGTGACGCATGAGCAGACAGCAGAGCTTAAAAAATATATCGATTTTGATATCTGAAAATAAATATCGAAAATTGATATATCGCGGGAAAAAATATCGCTAATTTATATCGATATTTTTCTGAAAAAATATCGATATTTTGATATATCGATATTTTTTGCCCAAGCCTACCAGCCAGTCCCGCCGCGATCGTCGCGAGCGGCGGGCCACGCTGCCAACGCCTATAACATTCGCGCGCAAATAAATCGATTACATACGAAACAATCGATCAAATTGCTAAAGTAATTTAGTGTTGCAAAATTTAAAATTGGAATGTAATTAAAATGCGATTTTTCATGACGTGATTACAGTAATTTACAGGAATGGATGATGCTTTTGGTGACATTTAATTTTAAATGTGTTCCAAAATTGAAATTTGAATTATGAATATTGGTTAGGAATTGTTTGATGAAATTTAATGAATAATATATTATTTGATTGCGATTTGGAATATTTAACAAAAACTATTTTTATGAATATATTAATGGAAATATTTAATGCGTTTTGTGGGCGATAAATTGTGTATGTTTGAGTCGCTCTGTGTCGTCTAATTAGCTCGGGATGAAGGTTAAACTCAGGATTAAAGTGCATGATGTATTGCTTCGGTTTACAGCGTCGTTAATATTTAGCGTTGACAGATTAATATCGCGGCGTTATGAGCAATGTTAAATTTGACGACATTTTTATTACAAAAAAGTTTATGTTACAATTGTTCTAAAATAATGTATTTTATAAATATATTTGCTATAGTCTATTCTATTATTGATAGATTGGCTTTAGCAATATAATTTTGAAATTCCTTCAAGGTAGCAAATCTATTGTAAATATGCTTGTCTCATTATTCTATGTTTAATATTGGCAGTCAATGGATATTAATTGGGTTAGTTTAATTGTTTTATTTTGTATCTGTTGTTTATAAATTGGCACAACAATATTATTGGTCAATAATGTAGAGGAAATATTACGGAATATTGTTAAATTGTTTACTTTATAGGGGCTGTTTTTTTCCAAAAAATCAGGTATGTATGTAGTTACTCGTTAGATACGATATTAGTGACGTGGATAGTTCGAAATCTGCCAAATGTTATCAGTACCTATAAGTATTGTCATTTTCAGCTAATAAGAATGCATGTCATGTCAATGTCATCGTTCTGTCATCTCTGTACCATCTGCTGTTGTAAAATTATCTATATTTACCAAGAAAAGAAGGAAAAAGGTACCACTTGTTTTCATTTACCAAATTCTAATATACATAGAACATAAATAAATGTCATAACCATTACGACATACCATTTTTGAATTGCTTTTCACATTTTACATACAACTGACTGTAAATATTGAAAAATATATGATAACAAGTGTAAAATTAAATAATAAAATGTTACGAACAACGTTTAATCAAATACGAATTGCCCTCCGCGTTTAATAAGAGTGCTGAGCGAAATAAAATTCGTTACGAATAAAGAAGTGCATTTTCATTATTTAAATACTGTTTGGTGAGGTTTTTACATTAAGTTTGCTTCATTAGTGTAGTGAATATAAAATAGTGTACAATATAAAATATGAACTATAGGGAACAGGGTTCGATTATCGGGTTGAGCAATTTGTGAGTTTTGCTAGCTTTTAGTAAAATTATGGAGCATCTCTCAAGGTGAACAGACAAGTATGCTACATTTGAAAATGTTTCATAGTGATCAAAAAAAGGTAATTTCCTTAAAATGTTTGCCTAGATACATATTATGTGGGTTGGAACTATATCATAGAAAATCCAAGTGAAGTAAAAGTGTGGTCATACCTTCTTTATCCCATATTCCCATAATCCATTTTCAAAACCCAACCCACGATATTAGTCCTACACGTTTATGCACTCACCAAGCCACTCCAGAATATGATTTTTCCATTCAATTTCACTGCTCACTAAAGCTTTCCGTAATATGAATATTAAATTAAAAAAGAAAACAATAAACACAATTTAATGTGCAAATAATTATGCGGGGAAACTTAAAAAAACCTTTCAAAGCTAATTACGGGGGCGTTCAAAGAAAACCTAAAGCCGCACACCGGTGCCTTTTCATGAAAAACAGGCAAAAACCAACCCGCATTCGAATAATGTGGATGTTGGCGCCGGGTGTTTTTTTTTATTGTTGTGCACACTCCATGGAGGAATTATGAATTGTAAATTTTTTAGTTGCCAGTGTTTTAGCTTAAGGGTATTTTATGTAGTGGTGCCAGTATTTTATGAATACTGTTTATGTCGTTTTTGCCATATGAGAATTATTGGAAAGTGCCAGTCAGGTGTGAGATTTTTATTGACGACAGCCGGTGTATTAACATACTAAGGTGATTTTGTGTGTACCCTTTCCCCCCCTACCCTCCACGGATTATCACGAAATTTACATTTTACCTTAAAAAAATCCTAGTGCTAGTAAAATAACTTCTTATTACTGATGATCATTGAGTATATCTATATCGATGCGAAAGAAAACGCAAACAAAATCTATTATACAAATAATAACGCATTCAAATACTTATTAAACATACCGGTGGTAGGTCTCTCATATGTGAGAGGCTGCCTGGGTGGGTATCACCGCAATGTCTATGTCTCCCGTCAAACAGCAGTTTAAATGCACTGTTGTGTTTCGGATGGAAGGACATTGTAGCCAGAGTAACTACTGGACATATTGAGACTTAACATCTTATGTCTCAGGATGGCGAGATCAGTGGAATGCCAAGCATTGCTTTGTAATTCAAGGTGTTTGGTTTTGCTTCTGTTCATGAGCGGTCGCATCACTTACCATCAGGCGAACGGCATGCTCGTCTCGCCATTCAATGCAATTAAAAAAAAGACCACGTGTGTTATGACTCGCGAGTCACGGGCACTCGGCGACCGCGCCGGTTGTAACTCATAGTGGGCGGCATAGTAAACCGCGCGGCTGAATCGCGGAAGATGCTGTGTCAAGGTCACGATGTACCACTATACGTTGTTTTGGTTTCGATAGTACGCTTTATGTGGGTTTTGGTAGCGTAATGATAAATTAGCGTGCGTACGGGGATTGTAGTTTAATTTTAATCGGACAGAATTTATACAATTAATATTTCACAGTAATAATTCTGCGTATAAGGGGATTGTAACTTAATTTTTAAACAAAGAGAATATCTAAAAATTATGTGTACAGTAATAATTATTAGTACTGAACATTTAATAATCTAATTGGTGGACAACATTGTGAGTTACCTATTTGTATTGTGATAATATTATGATAAAACTTTTAGCTGTATTACTTACATGTATTATATATAAAAAAGAAAACAACCTAATTAATCTCTATATTGACGCAATTATGATTCAATCATGTAATAACCTGTTTATAATATATGATAAAGTTTTATAAGAACGGAATTACCAGATAAGCCTTCGCATAATTAAAACAAACAAATATTTGCATTTCAATTATCTCAGCTCGTTTCACTCCGCTTGGAAGTCCGGTAGAGATAAATACTTTCTTATTTTCCTCAAAACGTTATTGCCTTTTATTTTGACAAGGATTTATAAAAAAAATGCAGGATTTTTTAACTAGGCAAGTAAGACAAGGAATCTCGTTATGAGGTTTTATTCACGCGACCTATATTCCGTTCAGTGAATTTTATTTAACACGATCTACGCTTGTCTTTTCACGGGATTATTTACAATTTTATAACATACATGCAGCTGTATATTAACTAAAATTCACGACACGGTGTTCACAGAATCATATTTATCCGCTCTGATGATTTGAAATACGCGATGTAAATTGTAAAAGGATTTCTCGTTTGATATAAAATTGACAGCGTGCGAATTAATATGCGTGAATATTTTAGGCCCTATCCATAGACAATTTTGAAACTATTTTAGCTATCATATGTTTTATTTTCTTTGCTTAAACTGAATTCAAAAGAAGTTCTGTAATGTGATCACAAGCTATATCTAAGTTTAGTTATCTATTGGTTATTATACTAATAAAAAATTGTCGAAGCCACGACCGGCAGTGGCGAAAACCTAAACAAAATAATTATGACGACATCTCTAAGTTATATGGAATAAGATCAGGTGTTCTCGACTAACGATTGTTTTAACTCCTGGTAAAACAAATTGACTTTTTTTATTCATTAATAATAATTTATGTTAATATAAACTGCGTATAATCGCTCAATATAATGTTACACACTATTGGTTTGGGATTACTACACGCTGAGCGGGTCCCATGTGCATGTGCTCGCAGTATCACATTACAGAAATTGCATCACCATTCTGTTATCCACCGGATTACTGCTCCAATACTATGTTTTAAAAACATTTGCACCTCGTAATTTTTTGTTAAAAGCAAATTCACGGAGCTCATTGGCAGACAGCCTCCGTGGCGTAGTCGGTTACACGCCGCCTGTGAAACGAGAGAAATGTTTGAAAATCCTGAAACATAAGATGTTGAGTCTCAATATGTCCGGTAGTTACTCTGGGTACAGTGTCCTTCAAACCGGAACACAACAGTGCGTTTACACTACTGTTTGGCAGGAGAAATATAAATTGCGGTATTACCTACCCAGGCGACCACTCACATTTGAGAGACCTACCACAACTGTCAACTTATTAATTATTGTTGAAACAAGCGTAATAAAATAAATTAATTCCCTCGGGGTGCGGGATTAGGCCAGGTGGTAGCAAGAAATAAGAGAAAATGGATGCTGATCATTTATTTCGTTATTTTTTTTTCTCTCATTCTCGGATGTCATCAATCTTTCCGTGCAATTTGTTTTACGCGAGGCCCTTTTATCGCATCAGGGTGGATTATTCTCGCTGTATGAATTAATTATTAAAATTCTTAGTATGGCCTGTAAAACGCGATGTAATGGTTCTATTTACTTACATATAAATAAATGAGCAAGTAACACTCAAAAATCACATACATAAATCCTAACCCCACACTAAGACCGAGTCTTGTGTCTACTCTCTAACTACAAGAGTTTTCGGTCTCACAATAAAACGCAGACACGAATGAAATATTTGTGGGCCGCACAAACGTTTCTCTCGTTTGTCTCGGTCTCAGGGATCGAAACTGCAGCCTCTCGTTATAGGCTGCGTGTAACCGACTGCGCCATGGAGGCTGTCATTATGTCAAAAAATATTTACAGGACTTATTTTACGTCAAGCAAGAGGATAATTCGTTTTAATAGAAATAGTTTTTTTTTCCGACGATTCTTATTCTTCCCTAACACGGCATATGTGAGTATTACAGTATTACTTCTCAATAATCACTAGTTTAAACTGTTCTATTGTGTTATAACTCGACTAAAGTGCAGGCATGTTTAATCTGTGCGCTTCACGGGAAAATTCCGAGTGAACTTCTACTTTGAATCTCAGTGCGCGACGTGACCACTTTGTGCTTTTTAGTGTTTCATTTTCTCTCTAGTTCTTGATGTAATTGCATTTTAATTGTGAAAAGATTCAGTTTGTTAGTAACAAAATGAGACCAGTTTTAACTGGGATGTGAATCGAATACGACCGTATCTTTGGAACGCTCTGGGTGAAGTTTCCGTTTGGTACTATGATTGCATTAGCACTGTAATATTTATTTCACGACCTCCGTGACGCAGTTGGATAAACGATGTCTATGAAACGAGAGGATGCGGGTTCGATTCCCGCATCGAGGACTTTGTATGTGCCTGGTAGGTGTATTTATTTATTTATTTATCTTAGTTACAATTCATAATGAAGATAATAAATTATCATAAAAGCGTTGTTGAGCATTCGAGAGCTTGCGTTCAATCGATACCTGGTCACCAAGCCGCAACAAATACCCGGGAAATAGGTCAACTTGTACAAGGTATCCCGGAAAAGGCATGACGTAGCGAAACGTTGCAAATGGCGACAGATTAGCACGGAGGTAACTTTGGGTTTCGGTGCCAGCTGCGATTGCGATCTCCACCCAAATTGTTAAAGACCACTTGAGGACCTCAAGAGATTCGCTGAGATTTTGTGCTCGGTAAATAAAATACGTACTCCTGTACCTCTTAAATTACATGAGTAACTATGGCGGGACAGTCTCTATAAGTATAGTTATCTTATGACGTTATTGAGTGTCGCCGGGCTACTGAGCAGAGTACATGCCACCTATGTACATGTCGGCGGGCAACACGTGCGGGCGATTGTCGCCGACTACTCTAAGAAACGATACGAAATTCAAATGTTTGGACGCTGTACGTAAAACTTCATTAATGTGTCTAGATGCCTACACCACAAAATGTTGGATACCTCTATAGTACGCAACTATTGACTAAATTCGGGGAATTATTAGTATTGATTTTAGCAGTGGAAATCTTATATCTTACTCTGGACGTCGAACATCCGAATATTTGAAGTTCGTATCGTTTTATACAGTAACTCCCCTGATTATTTTCTTGTAGGCCGCGGGGTTGAAACGGCTGTGTCGCCTTTGTTGTGTAATGCGCCTAACAGACATATTAACTGTTAAAGAGAATAATGCCCGTACGCATATGCTTTCATGGTGCATTTCATACAAAAAGGAAGGGTGAAATTACGTCATCAAATCTCTGCAGATTATCGGACGGTGTTGTTATTATGTTTAACCACTTTATAGTTAGGCCTTTCTTCTTTTTCGGCTTATCACTCTAAATGTAGCTTCTGGTGAATGGAGTTTATATTACTAGGTGTCTGTCGATTTTCAGTATTTTATGAGGCGCATTAAAATCCGCTGTCGTTGTAAAATGGTATTTATTTTCATTTACTTTTATCCTCAATCACAGTAAATCATGAGAAAATCGGAATCATTTTTGTTTGATGCCCCAATCACACATACATACATAAACTCACGCCTTTTTCCCAGAAAGGATAGGCAGAGGTGCTAAATGGATACCGACAATTCGCCTTGTATACATGATCGTAGCCAGCCGTGGGATCAGGGTGGGGCAGAAGTCTTAAATCATATGTAATTAGCAAACTGTACCCACGGTATTCTTCTATTACACTCTGTATCTGTGTTTATAATTGGAATTATGCTAAATACTTTCTTATTGCTCACCTGCCTAGTACTTTACCTAGATCATTTATTTTTTTAGAGTTGGTTAAGTACCTTACAGATCAAATCCAGGGTGGGGCAAGCGCCCCACTCTGCCCCACCGTGGCTACGCCCATGCTTGTATATTCCGTCCCAAGATGTGATATGAGGCGAGCCTACCGCCATGTCAGGCACTAATTTCTCACTCCGGGCTGATAATGAATAGAAAAATCCAATATGACCGACCCGGGATTCGAGCTCGTGACCTCGAGACCCGAGAAAGAGGCACCGAGGCAGTCAAATCTATCAGTTCCAATAAATCCTTGCATATGCACATTAGTAATAATAAAATGCCATATTCAGGTTATATAATGTTACTATCATATTTAAGCATCATAATTACTCCACTGAATATTAATGTAACAATAAAACTAGATTTCGCGTTATGAATAGTCGCCATGTGCGCAGTTTTAATGGACACACTATATTTGTCATTAGAGTTCCGCATTTATCTGAACAAAACCATACTCCGAAATCCTTAACCGGAATTCTTTCGTACCCTTATGAAGACGCAGGCTTAGAACGTTATAGGTCGTTGTTATTTGTCAAGAGATTTATTAGGTAGCCCTTTTGATACTCCGGGGATGGCCGTAAGAAAGGTTACACTGATGTCATTGAACTTCTAATCAGGCACGCTTGCAGATATTGCGATTTGCGACTAGGGTAGAAATTTTTTTTTTAATTATTTCAACCTGGCTGGGTCTTACTTTTTTTATTACAAAAATATGGATTTATATTATTTCAAGGTGGCCTCTAAATAGGATTTCGAGTGTCGTAAAAATCGCCATTTTAATATCTATCTTTTTTGTATTCTGACTATTTTTTATAGGAATTAACGGTATTTTAATACTTTATTTTATAAAAAATGTGTAGACTAAACTGTTTTGTATGAAATAAATAACTGCTTATTACCACAAGATATAATATACAATGAACCCATAAACTAACCTACGACTCACGCTTGGCATAACTTTTTGCGTATCGCAAAACGCAAATGGCTCGTAGATACAATCGTTGGTCTATGGGCCCTTTTTAAAACGCAAATGGCACACAATAATGTGGGTTATTATGTCATGCACAGAAATAGACCATGGCCATATACGGATAGTCTGGTGGGCATTCCTTTGTTTCGATATCGTGTAGGGCCGAACGAAAAATGCGTAGGTATTTAAATATTAGATACATACATAAACTCACGCCTTATGTCAGAAGAGGTAAGCAGAGATGCTGCCAGTATATTCACATTTCGCCTTGTGTATTCCCTCCTATAATGTAATTTGATTCCTGTCGCCATATCAGAGGCAAATTCTGAAATGAATAGAACATTGCATAAATAGATCTGATATAATTAATAAAATTCAATATCTCTTTGTCTGGCCCGAGACTCGAACCCGAAACCCCGACATTCTAATCGCAGCGTAGTATATCTGTGCCACTGAGGCAGTCAAAGTTAAATAGGAGATGTTGGCATAATTGTGACGACGTCTGATAGTCATGTTTCTAATCGGTTGATAGTCTACTTGAATGAGACTAAACTTACTACCAAATGTCAATATGAAATTGTAAAAAAAGAACACATCTTTATCAATTTATTTTATGTATCGAACGTTTTGTCTTCTTCGTTCGAAATTCAAAAATCGTTCGGAAAGGGCAAAACATTCTAAAATAGATAATTAAACTGTCGATGAATGAAGCCGTAAATGTTTTAAAATTCTGTTAATTGGCGTTAGAGGCCGCCCAAAATAAGTCAATTAACTTCGTACGATGAATGAGAGACCGAATATGTTCCAAGTGCTGTAGATGACAGATCTTCATGAGTAATTCATCTTTTATTACGGAATAAATAAAGGAAAATAAATTCAAACCCACTTTTCACGTATAGTATAGACTCTATTACTCTATGAAATGATACAAATTTCGAATATTCGGTCGCCGAACGTAAAACTTACTAATGTGCTTAGATATTCTACAAAATGTTAAAATCTAACTAGACTAATTTCGGAGAAAATAATAAATTTATTAAAAATTAGTATTGATTTTTAGAAATGGAAAGCATAACTTACTCCGGGCGTCGAACAAAATTTAAGTTTGTATAGTTTCATAGAGTAAACTCCCAGCTAAGTTTATTAAGCATTGGATGTTCGTATTGTTTCATAGAGTACCTAACCCCCCAACTAAGTTTATAAAATCCCAATAACTACGATTCTAGTAGTGTATAATAATTCAATGGTACCACATGCAACCGGGTCAAGGTGTTCCAAATTCGGGTCGGCGTGAATGCGCCCTGCAGGTACTATCGAACACAAAGAGATTTCATTGCAACATGTACTGGTTTAATGAGATAGTTAACAAGAAACAACTGCCTTTTTTGTTCGAGGCGAAGGCTTAAGCTTGCATCCTGGCTATGCCCTGGAAAGATATCAATAGGAATACCTATGTTGGGACCTCCGCAGATTCTTAATTAATAATTGTTTCTTAATTTTTTGTAGTCTTTCCGCACTATTACGCTTGTAATTTTATGTGTGATAATTAAGTATAATTCCGGGTCGGTAATTCTGGGTAGGTACCACCGCAATGTCTATTTTTCCCGCCAAACAGCAGTGTAAACGTACTTGGTGTTTCGGTCTGAAGGACATTGTAGACAGACTAACATTTGTTAATTTTGTCGAATATTGTCGTCTCGGTGTACATAATAACCCTCCAGGTTCGTCCCAATTTAGCTTATATTTCCATGTTCATTCTCTTCTTCCGTTAATCTTGAACTCTTTATACAAAGTGGGAATTTAAGACGTCAAGTAACATACCAACGACATGACAATAATCTACCAAAACGCACAAGATGTTTTTCATATCAAAGTGCAACGATTTTCGCGCTTGGCAGTACAGCCAATATATTCGGAAGTCAAATTTATAATTAATCGAATGTCAAGAGCGTTCGGAGAGTACGCCGTGCGCTATTTTCATTGAGCTATTAAAATAAACTATCATCATAGGGCGATACAACATATTACAGAGGTGATTCAGTTCACTATTGCTCAACACAGAATCGTCTATTCAAATTATATTATTTATGAGCCGTTGGAATATGAGACTGTCTCGGTGGCGTAGTTGTACTAGGGTACGGTTACAAAGCTGAGGTCTCAGGTTCGAATCCCAGGTTGCGCAAATTGATATTGGATTTTTCCATTCATTATCAGCCCGGAGTCAGGGATATATGCCCGATATGGCGATAGGCTCGTCACCTATCACATCGTGAGACGGACATACAAGACGAAATATGGTTATCCTGGCATCTGCCTGTCCCTTCTGGGAAAAAGGTGTGAGTTTATGTATGTATGTATGTATGTAGAATTTAAATCTGATGTCAGGATCATTAATTTTTTGAAAACTAGCGCGGGTGCAGAACCACGTTTCATTAAAATCCTCAACAATCACTGGATCGAAATTAAATATTCCTCTTGTTTTGGATAAGTCATTAATCTAGGAATGCTATAGGCTATATCATCACGCTTTAGCCTATAGGTGGGAATCAGTAGTGAAAAATCTACTGAACAAGAAGAAATTTTATTCGTTTTTCGTTCTCCGATTGGTCGATATTCTTAATTGATAGTCGGAAATTAACATTTTGAAAAATTTTTGAAACGTTATCTGCACCCGGGTGGTGCCGGGGCGGACCACTAGTATTTTTATTGATGATCAATTTTCAAACATAGCAGAACTGACAGCCACTGCCAATAAACAATCCCAATCCAAAATTTGCCGTTTTAGATTGACAGCTCAATCTTTTTTCTGATACTATATTGCCAATAATCAATCTCAGTAGTGCAAAAACTATGGCAACATGACAAGCGACCAATCGAAAAGTAGAAAACAATCCAGATTGACTTCAATCAAATTTTTTCGATTGATTATTGGCATCGGCCGTTAGTCATAAATTGAAAAGGTAAACGCATTCCTTATCACTGCATAATATTTTCGTAATGTAAATTTCTCGCTTTAGATAAAACCGTTTTGTTATGGTAATTAGAATTTTAATTAGTTTACGCAATACAACATTAACATAGATTAACATAATCGGAATGCGTGTTTTAATTAACACACATCTGACGTGAACACTATCTATCCGTAATGGAGAGCAAATTAAAAATAAATAACATTATTATCGACGCGTAGTTTGAGAGCCTCCGTGCCGCAGTTGGTTAGACGCAGACTTTGAAACGAGAGCCGTGGGTTCGATCACGGAGACAAATATTTGAGTGATCGGGGTGTTCGTGAAATCGAAAAGTCTCTCGTAGTTTCTGATACCCACGACACTAGACTCGATCTTGTAGTGGGGTCAGGACTGTGTATGTGACTGTTGGATATATTTATTATTATCTTGTTTTTTTTATACCTTATCTGATGTTAGATAAAAGATACGATGTTTCCACCTATTATACAAATTATGTGAAATCTTGCTGATGCATTGAATTTGATACCTAGGTTGAGAAATTCACTGTATGAGCTTGAATATTTTATGGACATGAGGTAATTGGCAATCAGGGTTAACATAAAAGCAAAGGACAATTTAAGAAAAATAACGCTAACTTTGCTCCAAAAACCAAATTACCGGAAATAATATATAAATCCTGCAAAATTAACTACAATAATCAGAAGTTATGAATTCTTAACCACCAAAAGGCCCATTGCTCATAATTTATCATCATAATTTAACAAGTAAGGCCTTCGAATGTTATCTAATGCCCTGAAATATCCCGACTTCCCTGGAAAACTACTTCAACGGGTCAACATGTGTCAATAGTCAAATGTCTACTAAGAATAACACCCGGTAATAATCCATCTGATTAATACATCGCACACGCAAGCAATAAGTCGACGGTAATCGCAACCGCATCGTTATCATTATCATATTTATATCATTTCGCAGTGTAAATAACGATAAAAGTTTCTACTTTTAAAATCAGTGGAATGTCAACCTTATTTCATTGTAATAGAGGGTACGGCGACAAACTTGATAGACCTAGGGTATGTTTATCTGCAGTGTTATTTCACATCTGCGTTGATTACAACGTCTGGACGCACTATTGAAATATTAAGTGTCAGCCCTGCTTTAGTGCGCCTAAATACGGGAATATTTTTTTGGTTCTTTTTTTGAAATATTTTGTATTTGTTGCCAGTGCTGTATTGTGTTCTTTTTTTAATTTACTGTAAAAGTTTATTGTTCTCTATTTAATATTTTTAATTTATACAATTAAAATCTTCATGGTGTACCAGGAAATCTAATTAATTTAAAATATTGCATTTTATGGTTGTTGTACCAGTTTAGTATTCGGTTCATGCATAAATTGATTTGTTACGTAGGAAATGCATTCAAGGTTGACCGACCGTATATGAAACCTTTTTAGTAATTCCTTGTTCACATACCGCCTTTATGTAATCGATTGCATAAATACTCTTTGTTTATTGACATAATAAATTTCCTACTTGTATAATTTAAAATATACACTTTTGACCATTTTCCTTAGTTACTGTAATCACGACAACGTATTGATCGTTGAATTAAACATTTTAATTAATATTACTTCAATATTTAGGCTTACAGCTGTAAAAAATCATAGACAATAAATTGCAGTATTCGTCAGATATGTGACCTCTTTTCAAATAATTAGTGATATAAAAAAAGAAGTGCAATAACGTGCAACTATGGAATTCGTACGGTTCGCGCTGGTGCCGCTGTCGCTTACCATTGGCCTCACATATCTCAACGTCAAAAAGTAAGTCTTAGAATAAGAACATAGGAGATTTTAGTACGATATAGTTTCATATAAGATACAAAGGGTCATTTTTGTTTTATACCAAAAGTTACCTTATGTCAAATCTATAAAAAATCTTTATAACATAGTCTAGTAACTACTATAATGGAATCGTCAATACACCCACTTGCCCTTTAGTCATCTCGTCTGCCTTCATTGGCAATAAGAGTATACATTTATATTTAAATTGATCATATCGACATATTTTCTAATGCGATGACACTTGAATTGTATCAGTAATATTTTAACTACAATATTTTTCTATATCAGCCCTTATACGTCCCACTGTACCTTTTTTCATTTCATTTCGCAGATGGCTATCAGGCCCGAGGTTATTTATGAAGATAGCTCGGTTGCTCTGTGGTGTGGTGTGTGTGGTCGGCACTATTATAGTCACTTGTATTGTTATGATAAGTATAGGATTTTCAGCTTCGAACTTTGAAGTATCTATGAAGTATATCAAAAGAGCTGCTCGTAAAATATTTACTGTGCTAACTTTGAAAACTTTAGTTTGATTATTAACATCAGCTGTGTCTATACTGTGGTTATGTTTAAAGTCGGGGTTTTAGCAAAATTTGATTTTATTTATTTATCTTTTAACTAAGATGTGAGACCACAATTTTGTATTTTAATGTTATCAATGTAATCTAAATTAATACTATCAAAATACATCTACAATGTTTTGTTTGTATTTTATCTGTCAGGGTTGAATAATCTATTTATCAACTTCCATTATGTATTGCTATGAAATTTTCACGATAAAGAGACTTGCCAACACATTCTATTTAAAAGTACATAGTTTCGTTTTTTTATTAAACTATCTTAAGTACAATCACGTTTCACCTGTTGAGCCATGTTGACAAATCAAAGATTATTCTGCTACAAAGAAAAAAATATTCGTCTTTATGGCGTGAAATTATATATTCTAAGACAACTGAAATAATCTCATATTTAAAAGCTTTCTTTAGAAGAAATTAAATTATTCGAATTCAATAAATACCTTTTAGAAAATTTCGTCAATTACTGGATAAAGGAAATATAATATTCACAATTTAACATTTCTATTTCTACAATAAAGGTGACTTTTAAGAATGGATTTCTAAGAGAGTATATTTAAAACAATCTAGTTGGCTCTTCTGTAAAAGGTATTTTGTAAATAGCGATAAACTTTACAAAATACAAATATAAATATAATGCAAATTTTACTATATTTTATACACCATAGAATATAATCTCAATTGAAACGTTTTTCTGATATCAAACTAGTACAAAATATGATAATTAATTATGAAACCTTGAACTAAGCCTTCACTAAAATTGCGGCCTCCATATAAAAAAATAGATTCGCTAACAATAGTCAATCATATAAGTTTTTGCCTCTAGTCTGGGTATAAGTATAATTAGATTTGTAACTAGTCATACTTTTACGTATGATTAATTTGATAAAGGTTAGGAAAAGTATTTTATTAATGATTTAAATTCTGCCACATTTAAATTTTCATCAGACTATGATAGTATTAAATAATTTTTGATTAGATATTATTATTCTTGGGTGAAAAATAACAACATCTTAAGTCCTTTTAAAACTATGGTTCCCACCACATAGTGGAATGTAAAAAAGCTCGGGAAATTCTGGGTAACAATGTCTAACTTGTTGACATAGGGCCAGTGCTGACGGGCAGAGACTAGATGGCAAGAGATTTATTGTTTTACCAAAGGATATTCAAACTTATTTCGTGGAAATACGGCATAAATTCCAATGTCACAATGTCAGATACATTTCCCGATGCGGCGTTGCTATTCCATCCCGGTCTGCGCTAGCCTTTAGTCGCAATAACATGCCGTGATATTATATAATAGTTATATACCTATAGCCATAAACTTATATATTTCTTTTTGTCTCCAGGAACTCTTACAGTAGAAGAGGTATACAAGGACAGAGATCAGTTCGCCGGTCTAGTCCGCGAGGTGGCGGCGCCGGACGTCGGTCGGATGGGCATCGAGATCCTGTCGTTCACCATCAAGGACGTGTACGATGACGTGCAGTACCTGGCCAGCTTGGGGAAGGCGCAGACGGCGGTCGTCAAACGAGACGCCGATGTCGGTGTCGCGCAAGCGAATAGAGACGCTGGGATAAGGGTATGTATATTTTACTTAATTGTCATTATATTTTTTTAAATATTTTATTGTTTGTTTGCATTGAATATACTCTGAAAGTACTGGATCGATTTGAAAAATTCTTACACCATTGGAATCCTACATTATCCCTGATGGATTCCTACACCCTTGGAATTTTTATCCCTGATGAACATAGGCGATTTAATATCTATTTTCAAAAAAAGTGTACATGCACTCGGGCCGAGCCGGGCCGCCTTTGTAGAACAGTTGGTTGTGAAGTATCTTTTATTTTTTCATGGGGAAATCACACTTGGATTCCTGCACTAGGCTGGAATGCCTGATTTTACTAACTAAAAAACCCCATCTCCATCGGCACTTTGTAGAAACTTCGGGACCTCCCAAAGAACACGCCCGAGGTTCCTCCAATGCGTAACTTGTAGAAGCGCATTCATCTCCGAGCAGAATCAGCCCTCCTGCTGCCTCCTTCTTCACCATTATGGTTTCACAGAAGGAGGCTATGGCTTACCACTGGTGTTCGCCCTCCAACATTGCTAGCATGGCAGCTGGCAAAGAGCGATTATTTGGTTGTGAAGTAGCTATGAAAGAAGAATCCGCAGTCCGATATCCGTATCATGACGAATGACTGTGCGATCCAACGATATTTGAAACCCTATGAATGCTGCCAATACACTAGTCAAAAATAGTAATTTCCTCAATGTAAATAAAACTATTAGCCACTGTACTTTTGAAATTAATTTATCTTTGAAAGTGTTAATTATGTTTTTTTGATTAAGTGACTGATACAGATATTGTTAATTTACAACAAACGGTGTCTTTTTAACGTTACTCTTCAATATTTGTAATATTATTCCATTAAGAATTGGACCTTTCCAGAAAATATGTCTGCAAAAAAGTGTATAATAGTTGAAACAGACTGCGTTTAAAGAGAAGAGCTCATTTGCACAAATTGAACGTAGGAGGCGCTTGTTAAAATGGATTCGTTGGATAGGATTAGAGTAATTTGTTACATCATTTTTAAAAACCACTTTATAAAGAACTCGCTTAATAGATATTGCTATAGAACATGATGCAAAGCGAATAGATAAATGTGTGAGTTTAATTGATTAAGTAGATTATATCGTCCATGAGGCAGTAATTTGCCTAAAAATATTCTTGTGACAAAAAAGAGATTTCATACAGTTTTTCACTTGGAGAATAGTGGTACAGTAAATAAAAAAGGTTAAATTGCAGCTTAAAGTGTCAAGATCTTGATTTTCTATGTAGCAAAACCAAACAACACCTTGAATTACAAAGCAATGCTTAACATTCTACTTCTACTGCGCTCGCCATCTTGAGACACAAGATGTTAAGTCTCAATATGTCCAGTAGTTATTCTGGTTACAATGTCCTTCAATCCGAAACACAACAGTACATTTATACTGCTGTTTGGCGGAAGATATTGCGGCGGTACCTACCCAGACGGCCTCTCACATATGAAAGGCCTACCAATAATATGTTCGAAGTACTCGATGTTGTACCTTCATGTAATAGCTTATTTCCGTCATTTTCATATGTCCTACATTTTGCCGTGTCTCAAATCATGTATTAGATAGTTGACCTCAATCTAGTTTGACTTTGATACTTATATAAACCTTCTGATAATTTATCGTTTATTTACATGAGTCATTTCATCAAGGTACGACATTGATGTGATTTTTTTTCCTCTGTTATTGATTCTACTTCCTCGAGTTTTTCTCCTATAGGAGGTTGGGCAACACAAGGGAAAGGAGAATATCCATTCACAGTATCGGTAAAAAATATCATTGAATCATCATTGAATCGGTAAAAAATATGGTTGTCTGGCAGAGATTGCTTCAAGCAATAAGACCGCCACTTGAGCATATTTTCTTTCATGTAATTCTTTTACTTTTATGTATATGGTGTACAATAAAGTGTTAAATAAATAAATAAACCCGATATCGATACTGCTTAACATTAATTCTACCATTTTTTACGGTTTGTCCTTAAACGTTTTCTTGTCTTATCCCGGGCGCCAGATTTTTATAAAATAAAGTAGTTATCATCAAACTTTCTATTTTTTCACAGAGACACAAAAAAACCTTAAAAGTATATATTTTTCCGTACATAATAAAGTAGGTTTCATCGAGCAACAATAATATTCGCACCTATACTAAGTTTCCTAGTAAAGTGGGCATTATCTATTTAACTTTTAAAGCCGCAGTTTTATTAACTACTGGTCATATAGAGACTTTACATCTTATGTATCAGGATGGCGAGCGCAGATAATGCCAAGTCTGTATCAGCCCATATACGTCCCACTGCAGGGCACGGGCCTCCTCTACAATCGAGAGTACGATTGAGAGTGGTTAGGCCATATAGTCCACCACGCTGGCCTAGTGCGGGTTGGCGGACTTACATACCATAGAAATTTTTATAAATCGCTATGGTATGCAGGTTTCCTCACGATGTTTTCCTTCACCGTTTTAGTGCGTGGTGATTGACTATCAATACACACATGACTCCGAAAAGTCAGAGGTGTGCCCTAGGATTCGAAACCGCGACCACCGTGAACATGTTGGCAATCGCGTCTAGTCCGTTTACCAACAGGCCACCACGCACTTCAATGCCAAGTATTGCATTGTAATTCATGGCTATGGTTGGTTTTCGTCTCGCCAATCATTGCAAATTAAAAAAATATAAGGAATAGGTTGAAAGAACTGATACTAAAAGCATCAAATCAATATTAACAGTCACAAAACATTCGTTACCTTTACAATAATAGACAATAGCGAACTTCCATTGTCTCGTTCCCTACGATACCAGGCCCTTCAAACCAATATCAATAAGCAATTAAGGAAGGTGATGTGATTGCGCCGTCGACCGTTACCCTCGTCTCCCGATCGATATATACATATATATTGGACTGCAGTACCTTCGTATAGGAATTATATTAGATATCAGTATTAAAGCATACTGCATGGTTCGGTTTGAGTAAAATATGTAACACAGGTCTACTGTCCTGTTTGGTAATGCTTGTATAGTTTCTACTACTTGGAACCGATCATGTGGAACATTTTATTAAAGGAGCTAGAAAGCAATAACAATAAGCGATACGAAATTCGAAAGGTCTTTTAAAATGCTACTACTACATGTTAATCTTCTTCTTCTTCTTCTACCTGGCGTTATCCCGGCCGGTGCCAGGGTCCGCCTTCCGGCAAATTCTCCTCCATTTAGCGAAATGGATGAAACGCTACTACTACATGTTAATGAATAAGGAAATGTTAACGGACGTGAAACGCCAATGGATACCATCGTATCAATATCACAAGCATGCGAACACATTTTGTCCCGAGTCTACCCCGAACCACGAAAGCTGTAAAGTAATCGAAACGTCAGGAAGTTAAAAAAATTTAAAAATTAAACCGAATCCGCGATGAAATCCGTAAATAATAGTTTTATTTTAATAAATGTTGATATAAATCACTAATGAAAGGACCTTTACTTAAGAAATGCATAATGAAATACCATTGACAACAATAACTCATTTATTGAATTTCCAGGAAGCGGAATGCGAGAAGAGCGCAATGGACGTCAAGTACTCGATGGACACCAAGATTGAAGACAACAAGAGGCTATTCAAACTGCAGAAGGCGCAGTTCGATCAAGAAATCAACACTGCCGTAAGTCTCCAAATAAATAATAATCTATTTAATATTCAACAGCTAGTTAAATTCATCATTGAAGAGAAAAGACAATTTAGTATACTTCTTAATAGATCGATAACTACAGTAATAAAAAAACCCTGTTTTAAATGGTTGATTAAATCCTATTTATAATCATACTCGTAATAAAAAGATAACACGACTTGGCATAAATACGACGTGGCATAGATTTTGTCGCTGCTATTCTTGTGATAGTTCTGAGAATTGGCCGAACATACACACACACATACACGCGAAAAGAAATCACCAATGCCCAAATACATTTCTATTTTTACTGATACTATTAAAAAATAATAAGAAACGGGAGAGATAAAGGAAATTACGAGCAAGATTGTTTAACTGCCGGAAATTAATATCCCGCGGTAGTATCATTCTGGAATAATTTTATCAAATAACTATAATCATAAAACCTTTCGAAAATTAGTACTTTATTTTGTGACATTTGAACTATGAACATAAACAATAAATTAGTTTAAGAATTTGATAGAAACAGTTTTGCAAAATAATATTTTCTCCTACCGTCACATTGCAGGGTGTAGTTATCGATCTAACTCAAGCTTTAGTGAAACCGTTGACAGAATCAGTAAAACCTATTACATATTCTCAGAAAGCTGAAGCGGCACTCGCGTACGAACTGCAAGCAGCGAAAATAAAACAAAGGATCCGAAACGAGGAGATACAAATCGAAGTGGTTGAGCGTCGCAAACAGATTGAGGTGAGATTAGAATTTCAATGATTTCTTTCGCTTCTTTAATGGTAGCATTTGTTTTCAGATGGATTGTTTGGATTTTAGGAAATTTCAAATTATTGATCCTTGTGTTTGAAAGTTGGTTGATGTAATATATAAAATCGCAAAAATTAGTTATAACTAATACCACAATTTCGTTATTATCGTTATTCATCAAAAGGATCTTAGTATGTTTAATCTTCAGCTCTCCATTTTCAGTTTTACACAATTATTACTAACTAAAAGAGTGTTACAGAATGATTTTATGCACCCATTTTAGTTTAAATTTTGTGCTAAATAGAAAAAAAAAGTATGTCCGGAGTAGTTATAGTATGCAAATATAATTTAAAAAATACACCGCCGTGTTTTCTCTAGTGCAGATTTAGGTCAATCAATATCCTCCTTTGTAATACAATATTGGAACTGTTGAGTATGTTAATAGTCTCTTATTTTCGTCCACAGTTTTATTTAAAGTATACTAGTAAATAGTACTCAATGCTCTAATTTATAACTGTTCTTATTCCAGAAAAGATTTATCACACATCATGCACATAATTTTTATTACCTCCACAAAACATTCTTGGTTGGAGTTTACGATAGGAAGCAATCAATTTTATTTGAAAATGTCTTCAACCCCTTTCTGGAAATGTTTATTGAATTTTCTGTTTCGATCATTGAAGGTTTCAGTTAATGAATTTGAACATGATAGCTGTTGTCGAGGCTTTCGTTCTACCTGCTAGCTAAAAATTATACATAGGTCTAAGATTGATCTAAAAATGTCGAAATTCTTCAACTTGAGTGCTTAAAAAATTGTGCTCGTCTAAAATCTGTAATTCTACTACTTTCTGTGTCCATTATCGCATATTTTCCGACCGTCTATTTGCAATAAAACTGTATAAAATATATCAAACTACCGCATATTTATAATAGAACATTTTGTGTTTCATACCAGATTCAGGCTGTATTTTTTAAATAATAATTAATATATCAGACATCTAACCTAAGAGTAACTATAATTATTGTTTTTATAGGTGGAGCAACAAGAGATTCTGCGTCGTGAAGAAGAGCTGGCAGCCACAGTTCGTTTGCCGGCTGAGGCAGAGGCCTACCGTCTACAAGCGATTGCTGAGGGTAAACGGTAAGCAATTGTAACTTAATAAAGATTTTTTTTGCATCTTTAGATGAATGTCCAGTTATTGTTCTTCAACAACGTAAATTCTCCTAAGTTGACCGTACCAAATTCTGATATAGAGTTTATGGTCGGCTCGATCAATTGAGTACTCAATAATTTTTCAAATCAATGCAAATATGATCCTACAAAATTTTTGAATTTTGCTTACATATATTTAGTTGAGTTATAAATGATAATTAAAGCTGAAATAGAATTACAATCACATATTTGTCTTTATAATGATAATTAAATGAATACAACTCATTGCATTGCTTATTTAATAGGTGCTAAAGGTAACACTGTACTTTCCAGCACCCAAACAGTGGAAGCTGCTAAGGCCGATGCAGAACGCATCAAGGTTGTCGGTCTGGCTGAAGCCACTGCTATTGGAGACGTCGGTAAAGCGGACGCCGAGCGCATGTTGGCTAAGGCTAAAGTCTACAAGCAGTATGGAGACGCAGCTATCATGGCGTTGGTGCTTGAAGCTCTGCCTAAGGTGAGAATCGGATTAGTATTTTTAAGATGTAATTGGAATTTTTGAATGAATATTATTCTTTGCAATACTGTGATAGATTTATTGTAACATTTAGTGTATTGATAAGGTTTTCATGTTAGTTCAAGATTTTGATACTGGATTTTTGATTAACAGTCTTGATTATCGAAATGCTTATCGTCATCAACTTTGTTAGTGTAAATGTTAATTTCAAGTGTTTTTTATTAAAAAAAATTAAATGTTTGCTACATTAAAACAAATTTGCATCTGATTCTTAAAACCAGGAATATAAAATTAACAAATCATATATATATCAGCCCATAGACGTCCCACTGCAGGGCACGGGCCTCCTCTACAATCGAGAGTACGATTGGGAGTGGTCATAAAACAAATCATGGAAATCGATTTTGGTTTTTCAGTCCCACAGATTTAGTTAAAAACTAATCTAGTTGGCATTAGTAACATACCAATAGTAGTACTTGACATTAAAAATCTATATAACGTAACAGCTTACTAACTTAACCCTATTTATATAAAACAGATCGCAGCCGAAGTATCAGCGCCCCTGGCTAAGACAGACGAGATCGTACTGGTCGGTGACAATGGCGCGACGGGTGAGGTGGCTCGTCTGGCCGGCGGTATCCCTCCCGCCCTCAAGTCTCTCACTGGACTGGACCTCACCGCGGTCATGAAGCGTCTGCATCCTACTGGTGAGTAATACTGGTTATCAATATTTAATTCAGATTGAAAAGTAACTTAAGGTATGGGTTTTAAATGGCTAAACAAATTATGACTTTTTTGAATACATTTCGATTTGGAAAATGAAGAATTATATGGCTTCTTCTTTGTAGAAGTATACTTTCTGAGTGTGTAGTATCATAAGTGACAATTAAAAAAGGTTTGTTTAAAATTATTTAAAGCAAAGAACATTTACAATTTCATTCTTTGTTCTAATGAACACTGATCGAAGTTGGGACTTGGGTTCATGAAGATTTGAATGAATGTTTGAGTAGTGATCACTAATACTACACTGTACTAAATTAACTTAAACCCTGATATGCACAGAAATCCATGCCAAGCTAATGTATTTGATATTTTTAATTTATTAATGATGCAATAATTTCCCCTAGAATCCACCCTGGCATCGACCGCGGGCAAGAAGAAGGAAGTGGTGGTGAGCTAAGCGCATACCAGCCCCGACCAGCCAACGCTTTGCGAATCACTACCTGCAGACTAGTCATCTTGACAGTATAACAATATATTAAACCAATTCATTGATATCTGGGATCAACCTTCGAATATCTCTTTGAACTGTTGTTACACATTTTTGGCCAGTTGGTTTTCTCCATAGATCTTGCTACTATCATCAGATTTTAGTTCTATTTCTCTGCAGTTGACATGATTATATAACATATTATTTATTTTATTGACTAATATTTTGTTTAAAATATATATTATTTTTATTTCTGCTCCCATAAAATTGCGAGTGCACAATATTTTGGACATGGTTAAATTCATTGTTGTACTGGCATGATGATTATACATAAAAATATATTTAGAATACCCAACAGTAGTACAGTCCCGCCGTATGTAGTTTTTTGTAAATGGTGCAAGTCTTTTGCGACGTGTATGTAACTGTGTGATAAATTAGATGGTTAATGTTATTGTATTTCTGTTTTTGGACTGAATCTGTCCAAATATCGTTTTTTTTTTTCTATTATAAATGGTGTTTTTGTATGAAAATGCGTGCGGATAAATTGTCAATTTAGCGTTTCATACAAAATAACTATTTGTAATAGAAAAATGGAGAATATTGTGGGATGTGATTCAGGCCTTAATGTTTCGTTTTTGCGTGATTTGGTCAAATTTTGACATATTTTTATTTTAGGTGCCTTGTAATTATTTCTGATTTTTTGAAGCATTTAAAGATTCTGTTCTACTAATATAGGGTTAAAGTTATAAATAGACACTGCATCATATGCATCCATAACAAAATATTATTTTATATGTTATTTGTAATATTTAAGTGACATTATTCCCGAATAATTATTTTTTTATATATTTTCATACATCAATCAACTGTATTATTTATAAAATAATTTAAATTTATGACATTAATATGGGTTTATTTCTTAATGACGAGCATTTTGCATTTAATGCAATGTCTAATTGTATTGCTAAAAATAAATTTGAATGGTTATATTTCTGTATTTGTTTCATACGTTTTTTTTATAAAATAAGCTATATTGTGGCTTCGACTCGAGCGAAATCGCACTTATAGCATAGTATACAATTAATTAGTTATTTAATGTCAAAATTTGACCATCTCAGAACCCAATAAATAGACTAAAGCATTTCGTTTCGTACAATTATTTTAGTACAAACTGTTTTATTTATTTCGTTCGTGTTTTTATTAATAAAACAAAAATATTTTCTGTTAATTTATTTCAATAGATAAGCTCATAAAGTTGTATTTTGTGGTGTTTGTAAGAGATTTTATAGATCTTATATTGAAAAAACTGAGTGTATATTTTTAGTAGAACGACCTCGGGTCTCTTACAGTTAGTTAGTAAATTAGATTTTGTACGATGTAGTGGTTTAGAATCATTTGACGACGTGTTCTTGACGAGGCACTGCCTTTTTCTAATAGTCTTTACTGTACGATCGCAATTTAATCTTCAATTTACTTCACAAGTCAATAAGCTATCTTATACGCTATCGACAGATCGTTGCGGAAATACTCCAATCAGAACACGTCGAATATGGGCGTGTCGGTAATGATTTGATTTGATTGGTCTATTTTCGCGATTGATCTTCGGATAGAGGTGCAGATCATTTATTGATTTCGGTTATTAATGTACAACATTTGTGTCGGCGATTGTGCTCTGTGTGTTTGTGTGTGGGTGTGAAATGTTATTTTGGCTAAACTTATTTCTTTCCTCCCAAAGAAACAGTTTGATATGTCGGGGCGTTAATTTGTTATGATTTAAAATTTTTATGATTATTTCTTAAGCTTAAACATGTAATCGATATGTACAATCTTATAATTTGTGTTCTATTTGTCATTTGTAATGTATACAATTATCAAATAAATTGTGTATTTTTGAAAAGTTTTATTTCATTTCAACGTATATTATTACCTACGTTGTAGCTGTGGTTGTAGCAATAGTTTAGAAGCCCAAAGGTACGTTTTCAGTCTTAACACGTCGCAGGAAACGTTAAGCTTGAAAGATCTCTAGGCATACAGGTTTATTCCAATAAGACTATTAAATCGAACTTTATGCACAACTATGCTACCACTAAAGCTTCCGTAGAACCGACGGGATTCCAAAAATCAATTAAACAAAAAAACAATACCAGAAAGACACGAAAAGTACTAGGGCAACAGAAATAGGAAGGAGGTTTCGTTAAACTTATGTCAGCAATATGTGAAATAATTTCTCAGATCACAAAAAGTACTAGGGCAACAGAAACAGGAAGGAGATTTCGTTAAACTTATGTCATCAATATGCGCAACATTTTTCAGAGCACAAAAAGTACTAGGGCTACAGAAACAGGAAGGAGGTTTCGTTAAATCTATGTCTGCAATATGTGAAATCATTCTCAGATCACAAAAAGTACTAGGGCAACAGAAACAGGAAGGAGGTTTCGTTAAACCTATGTCATCAATATGCGCAACATTTTTCAGAGCACAAAAAGTACTAGGGCTACAGAAACAGGAAGGAGGTTTCGTTAAATCTATGTCAGCAATATGCGCAATATTTCTCAGAGCACAAAAAGTACTAGGGCGACAAAGAATGGAGGTGGTTACTGTAGTTAGAGAGTCCTACCCACAAGCTGATGTTTATTCTCAATTATATATCTACCCGCAGTTTATACCCCTCACTAATAATAATAAGTCATCAATTCAGTGATTTTATAAAGGCCAAAATTTGCATTAATATAAAATATATATTTTGACCTTGGCAACATTATAAAAAAAAAAACTCTGTTGCCCTAGTACTTTTTGTTTTTTACTTTTAGTTGTTTTGTTGTAATATTGATGACATAGGTAACATTAAACCTCATTTATTTTTCTGTTGTCCTAGTACTTATCTCTTTTTGGTGTAGTTTTTCGTTTCTTCGAAATTGTGATTTCATGTGAGGTGCTAAATATTAATTTAAACAATTAAAGTTAAATGAATTCGCTGAAAAATAATTTGTTACCACAACGTTTTTATTCATCTCAATCACACCTGATCCAACCACAGTATTTCCTCTCTCGCTGTACTAATTTCCCGCGTGCCTACACACACATTTTACTATGCATCAAACTAAAAGTTTAAAATAAAAAGTCAATGTAAAGCCTTCGTAATTATATTTATTATGTTTTACGTCGTTTGGTTCGGATTGTGGAGTTCGCCGCGTATATTTGTCTTCATTAACTGAAACAAAACATTATTTCATTAGTACGCTGTACGTGACTAGGCTTTGCTTAATTGCTTTATGGAAAAAGGTTAAAATTGTGACTGGTTTTAAGAACATTATGGTATGGAATAAGGCTGTATGTAATAAAGAATAATGTAAGGGAAGCATATTTGTTTATACGCACTGATTAACATAAATGTTGGGATTTGATAATCATATATGATACAATACATGCCTAATCAAAATAAAACCTAGTTTAACTCAACATGCACGATTTAGTAAAAGATCCAACAAAAAATAAAAATAATTTATGACTTTAAGATTAGAAAATGGATTGTAATGCATTCATTTTACGGTTAAAATGTATGGTGCTTGAGGACAAGTAATTCTTTTTAAACAATATGTTGTAAGCACAAAATTATTTTCCTAAATCGGAGAGTAAACCACATATCTTACTATTTATTCTACTGGTCTCTCATATGTAAGAGGCCGCTTGGGTAGATGCCACCGCAATTTCTATTTCTCCCGTCAAACAGCTGTGTAAATGCACTGTTGTGTTTCGGATTGAAAGACATTGTAGCCTGAGTAACTACTGGACATACTGAGACTTAACATCTTGTGTCTTAGAATGGCGAGCGCAATGGAATGCCAAGCATTGCTTTGTAATCCAAAGTGTTGTTTGGTTCTGTTACTGTTCATGAGCGGTCGTATCGCTTACCATGAGGCGAACGGCATGATCGTCTCGCCATTCATTGCGGTAAAAAAAATTAGAAGATACATAAGGTTTTTGTTGGGTTTTTGTATAGATCATTTCACACAATAATAACATAAATTACCTGAACTTTCTCTTGATAGCTGAGCTCTGTTTTGGTCAATACGTATGAAAGTTTCGCCAGCGCCGCTTCAGGGGTCATGTCGAAGGCTGGGATCACACCACACTCCACCAAAAGCTAAAAATAATAATGTATATTTACATTATAGTTCGATAAATTAATAATAAGTCAACAATACGTGCACTAAAACATATTGGCATTCATCTAATAGTTGCGTAATTAACTCAGTTATGACTGAATATTAATGATTTAACAGCCGAACAATGCGTAAAAAGAAAAACCAATGAGCATGAATGAAGTAGACATATCATTATACAGGCCACAGGGTATATCAAAACTGCTACCGAGAACATAGCCGGGTGGTAGTTTTAGTGGTGGTAAATCCATAATTTTAGTTATAATAATAATTTAAACCCTTGCGTACCATAGTGTATTTAAAAATGAAAGTGTTTACACTATGATTTTAGAATAACTATATATTTACCGCCAAACTAGGACGAAAGGAAACAATAACAAAACATCATCGCTTTTTTTTGCAAAAGTTTTAGATTCAATGTGTCTGAATTCACTAAAACTACCATCCAGCTTTGTCGTCAGTAGCAGTCTTGATATACCCTGTAATCTGTATTTATTATCTTTATATTTACTCACCAATCCAGTCTCATAGATAGCCTTGCCGAGAACAGTGCCGTTGATGCACTGCGTCACGTTCACAACTAAAACGTTGTTTTTCACAGCCCTCTCGATTTCTTTGTAGATCTCCTTGCGTTTTATAGGAATGTTGCCGTTGCCGTATGTCTCCAGAACGACTCCTGGAAAAAGAGAAATTTCAATAATTACTAAATTACATCCCAAACAATTGTTGTTGTTTAATTCGTTTATAACATTACATAAAAAACATAGCCAAGCGATAGACTTGAGCTCGGCAGTGACGATATTGCCAATAACCTTTGTGTTGTCATAAGAGACCAATACAAAATAATTACAAATCCTAGTCAAAAACTAGAAACACTTATTCATCTACAATAATATCGTTGCTCATATTAATATGTGCGCTTAATATTTATGTTAAATTATGAACGCAATTACATTTTAGGAAAATCAGCAGATTATTCTAAAACTATAATCGTACTATATTCATAAATTACATTTACTAATTACAGAACATTTTATTATAGTTAACCTTCTACTGAATTTGACATTCATGATTTCAAAAACACTTCTCATATCTCACCTTCCATATTCTCACAGACTGCCCTGATCAGTTCGGGCGTGATAGTCGGCGCTACCTTCAGGATGTAGACCTTCCGTGACAGCTGGTCGTGCAGGCGGCACTCGTCATGCACCGACCCTGGCGCGTGGATCAGCATCTTAGGGTCCACGTCTAGTGTAGTCTTCGCTTCTAGAAGTGGGGGGAAGTTGGGCGAATCGAACGCGTAGATGCGTGTGTTGGAGACTTTCTTTACTCTGGAAGGAATATGTGGCATCAGTCCCTTGTTTCTTGGTATGCTAGGTGTGAAAAGGAGACCACCCCTTAAGAGGTAAAAAATCTCTTTGATCCTAATACCGATACTGCTTAAAATCGATTATAGCATTTTTATATTTATCATCCCGAGCGACGGGTTTTATAAAATAAATTAATTATTTACATTTTACATAATTTTACATTTTGTCCACAGTGTCGAAGGCAAATATATATTTCTTAATGGATTTTAAGTTCATTTCTCCAAGAATTCCGGGTCTAGTTCGCAATTATGTTTATTTATTGAAAAAATATATTTTTTTGCTATACAAAATAGTAAGTTTGATCCAGGGTCAAAATAATTTTCTTTAATTAATTAAAGTTTCAGAAACCCAAATTGATTTAACATCGCTGTTAAGTTAACAGCTTTTCAGAAACCGGGGGTAAGTTTCACAATAAAATGGGCCCCTTTTCAGTGTACTTGCCATTTCTGATTCTGCGGTTTGAACTAGTTTAAGCTTTAAACCGACTCAATTTATCTAACTTACATAAAAAAAATTAGTTACGAAAAGGAATGACGTCGGACCCGTAAAACAGTAAAATCATGAACCTAGTCATGTAGTGTACAATTCGAAAATGAAAAAGAAAAATATGCACATAGTGAGACACTATTAGGAGTTTCCTTTTAATTACATAATGATATGTTTTGGATGCTACCTAGGCTTAATTACTTAGGTAGTAACAGCATAAGTCACTATTCAATTTTCATTTTCACTGGTGGTAGGTCTCGCATATGTGAGAGGCCATCTGGGTGGGTACCACCGCAGCGTCTATTTCTCCCGTCAAACAGCAGTGTAAATGCATTGTTGTGTTTCGGATTGAAGGGCATTGTAGCCAGAGTAACTACTGGACATATTGAGACTTAACATCTTATGTCTCAGGATGGTGAGCGCAGTGGAATGCCAAGCATTGCTTTGTAATTCAAGGTATTGTTTGGTTTTGCTACTGTTTATGAGCGGTCGTATCACTTACCATCAGGTGAACGGCATGCTCGTGTCGCTATTCGTCGCAATAAAAAAAAAAAAACAAAATATTTTAACAAGAACTGAATTCAATTTTAATAGAACCTGGAAACGTTTCAAACCTTGTTCCTCTGAACAGCTTAGCTCCAAAGAATACTGTGACTTCAGGTATGTGCTGAGTCGCCGCTATCAAAATGGCGCACAGAAGATTATTGTTGCCGTCGCTTCGTGGCTGGAATATTGGCACCTGTAATGTCAATAAGAATATGTTTGAATTATTTATTTGTTAATTCTCAAAGGACTCATTTACTTATTACACACAATTTAGATCAAAATACAAACAAATTTATATACGTTACTTTTTAGATTTTTGAAAAAAGCAAGCTGCTTTTGTATGGACCAATTCTTTTTTCGCAACGCCATACCGCGCCGGTAAAAAGGTATCAAATAAATAAATTATAATTAAACAGCAAATCGAAGTGATAAAAACCGAATTTATGAAGTAACCATGATACCTATATCTATTCACGATTTGATCCTAACTATTTAGTATTATTTTTATAATTATAATGTGCTTTTGATGAATTCTCAACTGCAGGCGAACCCATATTCAAACAGCAATTATGGGATAATCAGTATATTTACTAAACACAAGACAAATGCTTACCTGCGCTCCTGTCAGAACAACAGTCTTGCCAACACTTTCCAGCATAAACGAGAGGTTCGAAGCGCCATACGCCGTGGTGTCAGTGCCGTGGAGAACCACAAAACCATCGTAGGAGTGGTAGAATCTCTGCAAATAGTACAGATGTAATGTAACCAGATATTTCTATCTACCCGCATAGTAAATTGATAAAAGTTATTTGCATATCTATAATTTCTACTAGAAAAGCAGAACATGTAATTTACATATTATAATATGCATGGAAATTGTCTTCCTTTATCGTATTTAATTTTAATTGGGCAATTGAAGAATGCATTTAGGATTTTAGGAAAATGGGTATATAATTTATTAATTAAATAAGGATTAATCTTGATTATCCATCCATTATCCATTCAAATATGACAAGATTGCATGGTTGAATAAATCTGTCGATATCTAATTTATAAATGATAAAATATGTGAAACCTTTATATCGCGCGCCATTTTGATCCAATCTTCGATTGTGAAGTCGGATGAGTCTTTAAGCTCCTCATATTCGTGAATCTTGTAAAATACTTTTGACTCTGTGTCCTTGCCATCTGTTAATAAATTAAATAATGTAATTCTTAATATAAATCTTACATTTTTGTAGATGCATGTAATACTTTATCGTTCTTCCACCTGTTCTTATATTAGCTATGTTGTAAAATGATTTATGCCTGTAATCAACTCTTTTAAGAATAGGCCACGCTAGCCAAATGCGGTTAGTAAAACTTCTAATACTTTGTTCAAAACTGTCAGGTATGCAAGTTTCCTAAAGCCGTGTACTCACTAGCCAGCCGTAACTGTAACTTTTGCTATGTAATCCTAAAACATAGCCTGTGCGTTAGTGTGTACGTGGTATGTGAACTTGCTGCAAGTGGTACGCGTGCACACAGCTCACAGCAAGCCGACGATGTCAAGGTTTTCTTTTATTGCAATGAATGGCGAGACGAGTAAGCCGTTCGTCTGATGGTAAGCGATATGACCGCTCAACTTGAATTACAAAGCGATGCTAAGCACTCCACTGCGCTCGCCAGCCTGAGACATAACATTTTGAGTCGCAATATATCAAGTAGTTACTCTGGCTACAATATTCTCCAAACCGAAACTCAACAGTGCATACATACACAGCTGTTTGGCTGAAGAAATAGACATTGCGGTCTCTTACATATGAGATACCTACCACCATCAAAAAGCCGTAAGATACGAGATAGATAAAAAAATAAATAAAATAAGATACACGATAACGTGTTGACAAATATTTACGCAATCCAATTTTTTCATATGCTTACGATAATCGTATCTTCGAGGCGAGACACTCTTTTCGTGTAAATGGGCCTTCAGGAGGGCCACGCGCTCCCTCGTAATATATGTGTAATAAAAAATGTAACATTAGCACGATTAATTTTAAATATCAAGTAGTTTGATAATATTCTAATACTGGAGTAATAAAAGCTGATAAGGTAAGTATTCATGATAAGGCATGTTATTTTTCAGCATTACCATCACACTTAACAAATTATTCCGTATGACATTTACCTTCTGATAACACATTTGTTGTGTAAAAGTTGCGAAATCACTCAATTTTCGCATCGTTAATTTTATTGTTCACTGGTCAATGTTGCGTGCATGTACTATGTAGTTATGGTTTAATTAGTCAGCTTTAGATTACAACAACTCAAGCCCCATTTTTGTCTAATCGCAATCGAATAGCTATAAAATGTTTTATATCCCTGTTTATTTTAGTAATGCATATAATATAACCGATGAACATTAAACATGTGAGGAAACCTGTTTCTGCCCAGATACGTCCCACAGACTACGGGACTCCTCTACAATCGAGGATTCCATTGAGAGGCCATAATCTACGTTGACCTGGTGCGGTTAATTTATTATTGATGTGCCTCCGGAAAACATACAGCATTGTTTAGAAGAAGTCGTGTATACTTTAGCCTTTTTATGTGCGGATATCCGGTCAATCGAGTGTATCTTTATACAGATAGGTGGCGCCACCAGCTAGGACGCGACCCGAGGTGGGGATCGTCGTCTCTTTAGCGGTCATAGCGTTGTGTACTTTTGCCTAGTGCGGTCGATTTCTCAGTTATTTTCATAGTGCAGTGCTATTATAATCAAAAGTGTTATAATTTGTAAAATAATATTATACGTCGGTTGTACCTACAACAATTAGATATTGAGCAACAAGATGGATGAAACCGATTTGGCCGTTAACTCTATTATCTCCAATTCGGCGACGCCCGAAAAGAATCCTAGTCAAGAAGAACAAGGAGATCAAGGTTCCTCCAGCTACAACAGTTCATCAGACAGTGAACAAGAGCCGCCGAGTAAGAAAAGGAAACTACATTCGCAGGTAACCGTCGATCCTCGGATCGACGCACTGTATAACCAGGTCAGTTTTCTTACCAATTATTTACTTCATCAGCAAGGTACATCAAGTGCCGATATTGTACCGATGGATAGAATTGAACACATTCACAACACAAACTGTGAATTTTTGACCAATCCATCAGCTTCCGTTCCTAAATCATTAGATTTAGGGCATTATGAGACGGAATTTGATGAGAAAAAAAGTTCTCAAACCAGCCGTTGAAAAACATTTGCACCAATTAATAGAGCTTCAACATTTTAACTCACCTGAATGGCAGCATATTCGCTACAAAAAAGCCTTAACAGATATGCTCGCATTTCCCGGTTTTTGTAATTTAAAAATTAATGACGAGATGTGTAGTCTGTCTAAAGGCAAAGATTTCCTAGCCCCAACAGAGGAAATTATTGCTGCTATCACTAATACTTTGTTGAATCAAAGGGAACTGTTACAATCGGGCTTACAAAAGATCGTCGATTGGGCGCATAAAAACCCAACCGAACTAAGTCCAGATACCTTATTTAATAAGATTAACGAGACCTTCGGCAATTCATCCCCGTCTTTCAAATTATCTGAACAGACACTGCAAATTGTTTGTGGCAAGCGGGCTGAATGTATTGAAACAAGGCGTAAGAGACTCTTAAACGAGGTCCCTGACAAAAATGTTCAAGCTGCCTTGAATAACATACCACCTAGTGAAGAGTTTTTATTTGACAAAACGAAACTTGCCTCGCTTATTCAGTCGTTCGGTGGTCCTCATATGTGGTTGTCACCTCCAAGACCACCAAAAAATAATCAATTACCTTCCAAACGAAGATTTAATGAACCTACACCATCAACATCTAAATTTAGACCTCAAATTCAGCAACAAAATAGATTTAATGACATACATAGAAAGCAACAAACGAAACGTCCATACAAGGGTAAAGCAGACAATTACAAACAAATAAAAAGTTCCTTTCGTAACAAAGAAGGAAAGAAATGACTATCCGACTCCGCTCAAAGCAGGTTGCCTAAAGACTTTCAAAGACCATTGGAAAGCAATTGGTGCAAACAAATTTATAATATCGGCAATAACTGGCTTTCGAATACCACTGCACAAGAAACCCCCTCTCATAATGCCAACAATAAAGGTTATGAGACAATATGCGACCACGCCATCACCGGCAAAATCTCAAATCATTCAAGATCTTCTAGATCAAAGCGTCATATTACCGGTAGTCAGGAAAACTCCCAGTTTTATATCCAAGATTTTCCTCCGAAAAAAGAGCGACGGCTCTTTGCGACCGATTTTCTTCGCAGCCTAAACAAATATGTGAAGACAAAGCATTTCCGCCTCATTTCTCACACATCAGTACCAGACTTCCTGCAACACGGAGACTGGATGATAAAACTGGATATCTCTCAAGCCTACTTTCATGTACCAACAGCGGAATCGCACAGACCATTCTTAAGACTCAGTTACCAGGGGCAATTGTTCGAGATGACATGCCTACCTTTTGGCCTGGCCTCGGCACCGCACCTATTTTCTTCTATAACGTGTTGGGTCGCGGAGACCCTCCGTTCAAAGGGATGTCGGGTTCTAGTCTATCTAGACGACTACCTTTTGGTCAACCAAGACCATTCCAAGTTATGTCTTCAGGCTGCGGAAGCCGTGAGACACTTGGAACAGCTGGGTTGGAGCATCAATTACCAAAAATCTGTCTTGGAACCAACCCAAGATATAGAGTACCTTGGCATTCGTTGGCAGACGGCAAAAAATACGATGTCGTTACCCATACCAAAGAGACAGAAGCTCAACAACATGTTGGATCGCTGCTTACGGAAAAGTCGGATAAGTCTCCGCCAGCTGCAAAGTATACTGGGTCGACTCAACTTCGCCAGTTTTGTCGTGCCTCGAGGAAGGTTGCACAGTCGCAACATTCAGATCTTCTTGCGACATTTCAACAAAACAAGACCTCATCAAAAGCAGCCAATACCAAGAGTTGTGTATCGAGAGATGGGATGGTGGCGCGGAGCCACACATCACTACTCGATAATACACAAAAAACCTGCCACTCATTTCCTTGCGACGGACGCATCGGACTTGGGTTGGGGGGGCCAGCTGGATGGTGTACTAATGTCGGGTGTTTGGTCAACTTACCAAAAAAGGTGGCACAGCAACAAGAAGGAGCTATTCGCCGTTATAGCAGCAATCACAAGAAAAGCAAAAATATTAAAGAACTCTCATGTATTAATACAATCGGACAATCGGACCCTAATTGCTTATATTCGGAAGGAGGGAGGAACCAGGTCAATCGCGCTACTAGCCCTGACCTTCAAACTGTTACACCTGACGGACAAATTGAACATCACCCTATCGGCACATTTTCTGCCAGGTCGATACAATATAATAGCGGACAGGCTATCCCGAGGCAAACAGCCTGCGGAATGGCATCTATTACCCCCAACGACAATGGAAGTCTTCGAAAAGTGGGGCCATCCAGAAATAGACTTATTCGCAAGTCAAAAGACTGCTGTAGTAGAAAATTACGTCTCGATAGACTCCAGAGATCGATCAGCAAGCTATACAGACGCCTTCAGCAGAACATGGTCGTACAAGCTCGCATGGGTATTCCCACCTCCCAACCTTCTGCCCCGAGTACTGGCTCACCTAAACAGTGCAGTAGGAACCTATCTGATAGTGGCACCGGAATGGCCACGAGCCTTTTGGTTCCAAGAATTGAAATCGAGGGCCCTGGATCAACCACACTCGCTACAGAATCTATCAGAGACACTGATAGATGTGACAACGTCACGACCTCCGCCGCAAGTGCAGACCTTGACCCTGCAAGTCTGGAAAATTGGGGGTGGGGCACTCAAATAAAGGACTGGTCAATCCAAGAGAAGGACCTATTGAAAAGCAGTTGGAGACAATCCACCTTATCAACATACCTACCAGCTCTTAGAAGGTGGCTGACATGGTGTTCCAACTCTCATGTAGACCCTAAATGTCCCCAACCTGCTGATGTGGCTAGATTCCTAATGCATCTTTTTCTAAAAGAAAACTTGGCATACAGTACAATTCTAGTACATAAATCAGCAGTATTAACTTTTTGCGGACCTCACGTCGAACAGCATTCCTTTACAAATTTTATAATTAAACACACCCTTAAAGCCATAACCACCTCCAAACCTAAGATAGTTAAACTACCTATTACTTGGGACCCTAGAATAGTACTAGACTGGCTCTCGTCAAACCCGCATAATGATAGTCTATTCGATCTGAATCGCAGAACAGCCACAGTACTGCTATTAGCGTCGGGGCGAAGAGTTCACGATCTGACTTTGCTTAAAATCTCGAGTGATAGTTTTTTCGATAATGGACACGATACAATATATTTCGTTCCGGCTTTCGGATCCAAGACCGATTCCCATTCACACCGCCAATCTGCATGGAAACTTTCTAAACACCAAGATGATAATATATGCCCAATATCCTTAGTCCGATCCCTGATACAAAAAACCATATCGAAAAGATCAGAAGTCAAAGACTTACACAATCTATTTATTACAATGAGTAATAAACCAAAAGCAGCGTCACGTACCGTAATAGGGAACTGGGTTCGGACAGTACTTAAAGATAGTGGTATTAATGCATCACCGGGAAGCTGCAGATCAGCAGTAGCGTCCTTAGGATGGTTAGATAATATCCCTATCGACGAAATATTATCCCGGGGTAACTGGAAATCTTCCACCACATTTTTTAATCATTACTGTCGAAAAATAGAACTTCCGAGAGAAAACCGTAATGCATTTTTTAAGACTTTCTGTCCAGCTTAATTAGCACGAGTGATATGTATCTAATCATGTAACACTCGTATCAATTGTCGATTACTGTGTATTGTAACTTAGTTGTATTGCTAATATTAATTTAGCTATAAGGTATGAGTAAGTGTTATACTAATGGTCATATGTTATGATACCATATGTAGTTATAATGTATAGCTGATTAAATATTGTACTAAAAATTATAACATTATTAAATATTTCAGTTCATCATAGCGTTGTGCATATAATATTATTCACCAGCAGATAACAAACACGTCTTCTAAACAATGCTGTATGTTTTCCGGAGGCACATCAATATAACGGTTTTACACAACAATAAAACCGATATTATGTGCCGAAGAAGAAAACATACAGCATTGCAGGAAGTTCTTCCTGGTGAAGACTATGACCGCTAAAGAGACGACGATCCCCACCTCGGGTCGCGTCCTAGCTGGTGGCGCCACCTATCTGTATAAAGATACACTCGATTGACCGGATATCCGCACATAAAAAGGCTAAAGTATACACGACTTCTTCTAAACAATGCTGTATGTTTTCTTCTTCGGCACATAATATCGGTTTTATTGTTGTGTAAAACCGTTATATTTTACCATTGAGATAATATACTAGAGGGGACACTGCTAAAAAAATGTTTGTAACACAATGAAGGGTACCTCCTATTTCTGTCTTTGTCACGCATACGAAGTAACGTTATCTTCCCTCTCGCTTCACTGTGTACCCGTGTGCACACACCATACGCAGAGATGTCCGCTCTTGTATAATACCTCAATGTATTTTACTAATATTTTTTTAAATCACGGTAACTTTACAATATAAGTAATATTGAATAGTCATTGAACCATTGCATCATGAGTACTGTCACTAGGTCGTGCTTGTTTGAAAATATTCATTATCATAATTTCAATGAAGATAAACTCTTGTTGAAGTTCAAGATCGACGCTGCCTTAGTTAACGCATTGTCATATATATAATAAAATAATAAATAAATACACCCAACAGTCAAATACATCCTGACCTCACACTAAGATCAAATCTTGTGTCCTGGGTATCAGGAACTACGAGAGACTTTTCGGTCTTACAAACACCCAGACACGAAACAAATACTTGTGGTTTACACAAATATTTGTTTGTGTTGTGTATGCGGGGATCGAACCCACGGCCTCTCGATTCACAGTCAGCGTCTAAACAACTGCGCCAAGGTGGTTGCCTGTCTGTTGCCCTCTCTGCACATACTGAATTCAAAAGTCTTTCGAAAAGGGTAAATAATTGAGCAACTAATATAGGTTTTAAAACTAGCTAAGAATGAGGACATGTGTATTCTTACCAGGTAAAACGAGGTACTCTTTTAAATTAGTTCCTACAAGATGTTTCTTCCAATATTCATCGTCGTGGAGTTGCGGCAGTCTTCTTATTACTGCCTCTATGTCCTTTTGTGGCACCAGTACTGTAATAAATGTCCATAATTAGGCATACGCATTACATACAATGCGCCTCAAATGAAAATGGGCTGGGCATGCAGCCAGGATGTAAGACGGAAAATGGACGAGAAAGGTTACTTTCTGGTCAGGAATTAATGGAAAGAGACCAAAGAAAAGATGGCCCGACGATGTCAAAGAGATACAGGCAAAAACTGGATGATTTTAGCCAAGGATACAAAATATTAGAATAAATAGGAGGAGGCCTGTATCCACACACACTATACACGTAGGAGTCTTTATTAAAATGCAAGTCATATATCAGTCAGATGCAACTGCGTGACACAGTTTGATGCCATAACATCCAATCACGAAACAAATATTTGACGATCACACAAACAATTAAGATACTGAACTACCAGTATTTCGTTTACAAACATACGTTTTAATTTATAATAATAATGTAAGTAATCCATCCTTCCATACTAATCTATAAGCTGAAGATTTTGTTTGTTTGTGCCCGGTAATCTCAGGAGCTAAGTACTGGTTTGAATTGAAAAAATATATTTTTGTTGGATATTTAATTGATGGAGAAATGCTATAGGCTATACACCATCACGCTATGATCAAGTAGTAGCGGAGCAGTAGTGAAAAAGGTTTCAAAAACGGAGAAATTTTATTTTTGTGAGCTTCCATAGCGTGTGCTGTGTGAACGGTTAAAGTTGCACTACAATTACGTATGACAGGATTGATCCTCTTTAAAATATCTAAGGGGATAGGAAGGGATGTACCGGGTGCGGGATAGGGAAAGCAGGAGAGGATAGTAGTCACGTTGAATTTTAATATAAACCTGTTGGTACACGAAATAATATGGAGTCAGAGTATCTGCACGAACAAGCCGGGCTGGGCGTTAGTGTTAAATAAATAAATATCTGCTTCTTAACGATACTCCAGAATATATATCTATGTAATATGTTTCTTCTTGTTCATTTAATATGCATCTAAGATCTTTGCTGCTCCAAATTAGGACTTCTTGCCTGGTACGTTATAACAATACTTCCTTCTACATAATACGCTCTGCGTAATAGTTTTATAGATGTATGACCAATAAATTAATAAAATTATCATTTAAATAACATTTATCTCTTATATTGCATGACTTACAAGATAAATGGTTTTTAAATAGTATTTTTATGAGTACGTAACATAAAACTAACTTCATTATTATGAATAAAATCTTACTTGATTGAATTTGAATAGTTATTTAATAACAATATGCTTACTAAAATACAAAGTGGACTATATAATTTACCCTATAGATGTACTATGGGGTAAATAATGTAGTCTACTTTGTATTTTAGTCTATCTATGATTCTATCTATGATTACCCTAAATAATTTGGTGAGATTGTATAAATACTAATGAATTTGCGATACTATTTTAAATATAAAAAACCTTATTTTATAGGAAGTATATTATGTTACAAATATATTACGTAACACATTCAAATAACAGTTTAATAAGTAATCATCTTGTAGTTTACATAATTTAATAAAACAATAACCAACGCTAATAATTTTCGTAAAAACATTGGTTTTATTTATTCTTTCTTCAATTGTTTTATTAACATAAAACTTATAAATGCCAATATTAATTCTAATACATATTCATAAAAACTAAAAACTAACCTCCTTTCTTATTTTTCAGCATACCAAAAGTCCCTCCAGTGTAGATAACAAGAACTCTTTTCTTCACGGTCATGTTGTCTCCGCTACAGTTAAAACACTACTAATCAGACGAGAGCACGATAACAAATACATACTCGATTATAAATTATAATTATTTAAGGTAGTCACACATGTATCAAACTAAGCTAGTATATGCTATAGGTATATTTCGGAATCATCGCCTATCAAATAATTAATATTAGATTTTCTTCAACGTATTTTGAACATTTTATAATGTTAGTTGAAAGATTAAGACGCATCCCAAAAGCACAATACAGCGGCAGTTTTGCGGGGCAATATATTAATTGAACTAGTTTTTGGTAAATGTTTTACTTTTACACTTTAGTACTAAGTATAGCTTGTGTGCACCTACTTCGAATTTATCGCCACAATAATCGCTGAAGCAAAATACTGAAAACCATGGTAGACGTTGTAGATCACAAATGAAGACACAAATAAAGATTAATAAGAAGACTAAGATACTATATTGAAGATTACTAAAGAACCTTTGTCTAATTTGACCCGAGCCATATTTTTCCAACATTATATCCTATTACTTTAATAGTTGCTTAAAAACAAATAAATTTCAAAGATAATACCGCTTCATTAATTGCAACTTTTTTGTATGACTGTGATATAATTATCTGCCATATCACACTATCCAAATAAGAAACTAACCGCGTAGGAAACAACCGTGACTCGCGAACATTTACAAAAACACGATGATCAGACATTTCATATCATTAAATAAAGTTAAAGCCAATTATAAATAGATTCTTGCGGCAAGAATCGCATCGCAAGAAAGAGATTAAGAAGCACAGATCACTCCCAATAGATACCGCATTACGATAGTTTTGTTTTGAACCGAAAACGCCAATGAAGGGAACTGCGCGGGGGGTGGGCGGGTTGCAGCGCGCTTACGTGGACTGCATTCAAGAGATGCGGCACAAGTCGATAAATAAAAAAAAACGTATCGATAGTTGCATTTGCCAGTAAGTTCATGTGTTATGATCGCTTCTATAACTTGATTACCAACTTGTTAAATGTTTGATAATATTTTTTCACCGGTCTGATCTAATAAATTATAACAACCGGCAACCGCTGACTACGAATAAAATAGGATTAAGATTTATTTTTAGTATGTGACGGTTTTATTTATATTATTCAACGTGTTGTTTATTGAGAGTGATCTGTGCCTAGTCAAAATAAAAATGAAAATTAAAAAAAAACTTTGAAATATTTATTTGTGTTTTATTTTCTTAAAACTATAAGTACGCAACCATAATTGCACAAGATAACCAATATTACACTACAAAGAAATATCTAGGTACTAATGTATACATAAAAATATTTTTAGGCAGGAACTTCTTGTTTGAAAAGTGATTTATTTTCCACGTACATAAATATCATGTTTTACATGACACCTATATCGAAAATGAACTTTTTTTTTATCTGTATGTCAGTCTGCTTGTTGCCGCTAATCTCGGGAACGACTGGAATTTTTGACGGCATTTTCCTGAATCCTGTGATTAGCGGTAGTATCTGTGTATTACTGATGCAAATAAAAAAAAACTAAAAAAATATCGGGATAGCGATTGTCTATTTTTCTCGCTCGCTATAACCTTTTTAATGGTAATCAGATTTATACATAAACAATGGAGAGCTTTGTTAGTGTTCAGTTTGACTAGATAGCATACCGTCTCTCATTGATTAAGAGTATAAAACAAATGAAGTAAACTTCTCTTTCATCCTATAGGCAAATACAATCAGTGATCCTATGTTTCGCCTTTTGCTGTATCCTATAATGGGATAGGGGGCTAACCTAACACAATTGGGCCACACATTACAGAGCCCGGAACTGATACTGAACAGAAAATTCCTATATCATTACCCAACTCGTAATTCCAATTTGAGACCTCAACGTGGTAGTCCGAAATAATAAACCACAACACTTACGCTAAATTAGTCTTCCAGAAAGATATAGTCAGTAGATACTTGATTCGAGAAATAGGACCCGAAATACCATCAGACGAATACGCTTAAACGAGCTTCATCTGAAGGCTATAAATGTTACTCTTGGCTGTTGGACAAAATCAATATAATAATATTACATTATTTGAAAATCAAATTATTCTCTCCACACAAAACTACGAAATTATAAATTTTGAAATAAATAAAATGTACCAGAATTTTTTAAATATTCTGTCCGGATACAAGTATCAATTAAACGACGACGATTTTTCATTGGGAAAAAACATTCTTGGGTAAAATGTCGTGAACAAATTACGCTATTTTTGTAGGCCACCAATCGTCACCTCGACATGTTGCATCTACCCATTTTTTTTCCTTTCGGAACATGCGGGGAATCTAAAATAAAAATGGTATTATTCAAACATTATGTTATATACTAACCCACAGTTTTTACTCGACGAAATGAGAAAAACGGAAGAGTAAAATTATTGAAATAGTACCTAGTTAAAAACTTGACCTTTTTCAAATTACATTAAATGACGTCGTCATGGTGATTTGCAATTTTTATTTACATCATTAAACATTTCGTGACATTGTCATTTGATCAAATTATTTTACATTAATGTTTTAAAATATCGATATTGATTGGAATTATATTATAAACATGCGTCAAGCACTAGAAGAACGTGTGATTTCAACAGAAAAAGATGGCTTATTATGGTTATTGCTATGCGAAAAAGAGATGGCTGATTTTCGATTCAAACTCGACTGTGTGATGTCAATACATCAACCAGTATAAATTGAGCTCGCTTGTGAACAAATTAATTTAAAGAATATTAGTTACCGATGAAACATTATTCCGTTTTTTTGCATACTTGAAGTTTTTGAGTTTTTTCGACACCATTTTATTGAGCAAGTCATTTTTAACTGTACTAAGATATTCTCAAAACTTAATTTTCGCCAACGCTCAACGATATGTGCGGGTCCACTACTTGGATGACACTGAAGACGCGATATTTGGCATCGGTTTATATATATCTGATAACTTAAATGTGTGGCGCACAGTCGCTGCCTTGCATTAGGTATCTATTGGGAGTGATCTGTGTTAAGAAGAGAAAATCGTTTGACAAATATTTACAAGATTCAACTTTTTTATTTACGATACTCGCGTCTTCGAGGCGAGAAACTATCCCCGTGTAAATGGAGCTAAATTGACAAGATCGATAAAGAAAATAATGTTTTACGTACATGGAATAGAAACGTTCATATTAAAGTGAAGATGAGCAACCTAATAGACCGGCACAAATGGGACATGACCTCATGGACATGACCGCAGGTGAAAACATGCACCGAGAAAATTGTAAACCACTAGTATATGCGTCCGAAAAGTCTCGAAAAGTTCCTGATACCCGTGACACAAGATTCAACCTATGTAAGTGTGGGGTTGGGATTATGTATGTGACTGTTGGGTGTATTTACTTGATACTTTATCTGTATGGTTCATTTACTAGCTAGAGCAAATTGCTATGCTATAAAAAAGAATCAGATACAACAATTGTGAGGTTTTAGAAATAATAATAAAAGTTTCATAAAAGTATATTTATTAACATGAAAGTTTCAACAATAAAAAACAGTGTAAAAGCATAATTTAAAAAATAAAGCAGCAACATTAATTTTATTTAATAAATATGCAATCTATACTAAAGTAGAAAAAATATCACAATATTGCTTATAACTTCTATATCACGTACAACCTTTCCTTTTGCCATAATTTCTACTATGGCATACTCTTTAAATTAAAAAATAATAAAAATACAAACTTCATACTTGGCAGTTATGCTTATAGTAAACCTTCCATACTCTGTAGACTTTTTCAAGTGTCGACGAGAACTGAGAAGGGCGTTAAAGGCTAAAAAGTATTAAAAAGAGGATAAAACAGTACACTAACAAAATACGCAATTGGCAAGAGATGAGGATTGTCATTTCTCGCCAGTTGATTTTCAGCAGTAAAAATAATATATACTGTGTGGTATTTTTTATAATAGGTTTATTATTTCAAAAGGCAATAATGGAGAAAACTGTTAAATTTTCATACTTGTACTGATTTTAATCTACGACCAATTAAAGTGTCTGTACCAAAGATTTTAAATTCAATAATACTCAAACATTGACTAATTATAGTCTAATTTTTGCTATATACATATTTTTTGCTAGTTTCATTGCGAGTCTTACAAATAAATGATAAAAAAAAGAAAATCTTTACAAAACAAAAGCGAGATTAAAAATAAAATAACAAATAAGCAAGTAATACATTTTGAAAACAGTGTCTTATAAATAAAAAAGTGAAATTTAGTCCTAAATCAATTCCTTTCAACAACTTATTAATCTTCAATATTATAACTAAATCACACATTTTTCTAACAATACCTAACTACAATTACTTTGCATAATAATTGTAGTGGTATCATATATCTTTTACTTAACTAGGTCTTAAAACTATCAATAAATTATAAAAATAATCAACTTCATTATCTAATGAATTCGTATTCCGAGTTCATTTGTCTATGCCGCAAACTCTATTACAAACTACAACAAATTAATAGAGCGTAAAAGCAAAGGAATCAATAGTATTCCGCTTAGTAAATGCACATTTGCCGAATCGGCGATAGGTGGCGTTACTTCTTCACCGTCCGTAGCAAAATGTCTGCCATAGAGCCCAAAAGCATACAACTCGTGATTAAAATTGGTAAGTACGTATGTATGCACTGTAGTAGAGTTTACAATGGTGCTGTTGTATATGTAATCTGATGGTTCTAGGGGCATAATAGACACTTTGGAGGACACTGGGTATACGACGAAATCGTCAGCTGTAAGATTAGCGTCCCTCACTGGAGTTGGCATCGTCGCTTCGATTACTAGCTCTTCGAATACTGCTGTCCTGTTTTCGGCGTAGGTGGGGAATCTGAAATAAGAGGAATAAATGGATATTATAACCGATATATGGAAGATGTTGTCTATTTCTACCGCAAAACAGCAGTGTAAATGCACTGTTGTGTTTCGGTTTAAAGGACATTATAACCAGAGTAACTGCTGCACATATTGAGAACATTTGACATTTACAGCCTCCGTGGCGCAGTTGGTTAGACGCCACCTGTGAAACGAGAGGCCGCGGGTTCGATCCCCGCACCGAGAGAAATGTTTGTGGGGCGCACAAATATTTCTTCCGGGTCTGGGTGTTTGTGAGACCGAAAAGTCTCTCGTAGTTCTTGATACCCATGACACAAGATTCGATCTTAGTGTGGGGTCAGGACTATGTATGTGACTGTTGGGTGTTATTTATTATTTATTTATAAATTATTTATGTCTGAGGATTACAAGCGCAGTGGAATGCCCAGCTTTGCTTTGTTATTCATTGTGTTTGGTTTTGCTGCTGTCCATGAGCGATCATATCGCTTCCAATCAGGAGATTGGCAAGCTCGTCTCGCAATTCATTGCAAGAAAAACATAATTTACACGATGTTATTGAATTTCTTGAAAAGATTAGCTAGTGTTGTTGTTGACAAAAAAATTCGCATTCAACATGCGAATGCGTGTACAGTTAGAATGACGCCGACAATAGTATAAACTCATCCTCTTAACTCGAAAGTTTCTAAAAGGGGCTCAACTTTCCTCTCTTTTGTATTCCGATAATGAACACATGTTGCCATGATTCCGATTATGTTAAAGTAGATAGGCAGTTTCCTTTTTATCAGTGCTACCAACCTCATTCCACAAGTGGAGAGCGAGTCGCCCGTGCAAGCGACCACTCCGCACACCCTAGCGCCACCTGTCGCAACACCCGAGAACGAGCGCACTCCGTCGAATGCGGCAGCTCTGTATCTATAGTGCTGTAACAAAATAATAATTGTGTTCATAATTATGCCCTCATATATTTAAAAGAAGTGCCAAATAAAATGAAGATACGTGGATTTCCTAAAAATTTATGAAATGAAAAATATGCATTGTTGTTTTTTTAGGATTCAGGCTAAATATTATGAATAAGTGACAAAGTTACACGAATAAAATTACAATCATAAGGAGTTTAGTCTTTAATTCATAAATTACCAAGAAATTAAGCATTATCAGTATATTTCTTGGACTGGGTAAAAACTGAGAAAAATCGATTACCTCATGGAAAGTTAACTATAGTTTTTATTACAGTGCAAAATAACTACGAGAAAGATTTTAATTTAAAATTTAATGTTCTTATCAATAATAAATATGTACAAATATCAACCTCTTTAATTTATGAGCTTGTACTCTATTAAGTCTCATGGATTGTAAATTGTAGAGAATAAATAAAACTACATTCCTATAAACAAAAAATATATTTAACCAAAAATATTCTTTGAATTCATCAGTCTTAGCAAGTCATGGGCATTTTATTCATTGGACTAAAACACTAAAACATTACTTTAAAAAAAAAGGTTCCCGGTTCCCGGTTCTTACTCTCGGGTGCTCGTACATACCTTAATAACTGACTACCGTCTGAAACCGATTTTATATAATATATTTACATACTTTAACTTAAAATCACATATTTATTATTTATTATAATTTCTGTCTCAGTCCATATACGTCCCACTGCAGGGCACGGGCCTCTACAATCGACAGTACGATTGAGAGTGGTTTGTTTTTTGTTATAATTTAAACTGAGCATTTTTTATTATCTTCGTCCATAGTCACTAGTTTCTCTCTATGGTTGTCCTTCGCTGAAGAAGCATTATAGATTATCTCCATGATATTATTGTATCTCCTTTTATCTTCCTCAGTGACTTTTTTGTTGTGATCCACATCTCTTAAATACATTCTTCCCCAAATGCCAAAAGAAACCAAATCCTTTTGAGGTTTGTCCAGACTATAAACTAATTTGATCCGCCCGCCATCTTGATCTTGCCCGCCATTTTGAAATTCCACGCTGTTTTGTGAACTGACTTCGTTTTGTTTCTCATCGTAGAATGTAAAATTTTGGGGACCAGTGGGAAATTTACTGTTCCTGACAGACATTGGGAAATATACTATGTTGTCACATTTGAGAGTATCATTGTATTGACTACGATACGTTGTCATTTCTATAGTCAACTCTTTCACTTCAACAGAAGCGGCGTTGGTGTCATATCTGAAAAAGGTATGATATTATGAAATTACTGTAAAAGGTGTACTTTAGTATATACTGGGTATCTCAAGACTGCTACCGTAAACGAAGCCGGGTGGTATTTTTAGAGACTACAAACACAATGCAACTAAAAATTTCGCAAAGAAACACGTCAATTATTTTTTTAGATTTTTTAAATATTGTCAATTTTGGGTGGTAAATCCATAGTTTTTGCTAAAATAATAATTTAAACTCTTTTATCCCTTAGACTATTTATAAATAAAAGGGTATACACTATTATTTTAGGAAAAAAATGTATTTACCACCCAAATATGGCCATCGGAAAAAAATAAGAAAAAAAACTGTCGCTTTTTTTGCAACTTTTTCAGTTGCACTGTGTCTGAAGTCGCTTAAACTACCACCCAGCTTCGTTTTCGGTAGCAGTCTTGATATACCCTGTAGAATTTAGACATTGAGATGTTATATTAGAGGATTATAAAACATCCATGCATCTAGTTAAACGACGTGCAAAATAGATAAAATAATTTGTAGGTAGTACACCAGTCTTTTGTTATAAAATTTTCGTTCTCGAAGTCCTACTAGTTTATATCTCAATAACGTTAGGTAATATTTCAATTTTTTTTTAAATCTCTGTAAATGGAAGCCACTGAAATTCACAAGCATGATGATAATAACTCTAAAATTCCCCACCAGTTGCACCTCTGCCTACCCCTTCTGGGAGGAAAGCGTGAGTATATAAGACGGAGACTAGTTCCAAAAGTCCTTGGACCGAAACACGCATCGTAAAAAAATGATATCAGTACTTACACATGTCCACAAGATTTGAAATCTTCAGTTTTGCAAGCAACGATACTACAGCTGGCCACTCCGATTTGGCGGCGAGAATACGTGTTCGTACCATCTTGTACCACCGCTCGGTAATGTGGATACTGGAATAGACGACTCCAACTTTAGGTATATCATTTTATGACAAAAACACACACACATCACCATAAGGCTTTTAATATAAATAATCCCTACTAATATTACAAATGCGAAAGAGTGAATGCGTGCGGCTGAACCAATTTTGATGAAATTTAACACAGAGATATATTGGACCATGGAGACGTTTATAGGCTTTTTTTGTGTCCCCTGGCATGAGTCAGGAATTCCAATATTTTTGAAATATTTAATATAATTAAGAATTTGAAAGTGTAGCAAATATTCCACTCTTTCAAATTCGAATGGATGCCATGGCATAGAAAAGTACAGGATCGTATACTTTTCTTCATAAGCCAGAATGAGACAGAACGGGATATAACGAAACGGGACATGCAATATAATTGACGGAGCGTTGGTGTGGAGCGGACTCCAAAACTATACCGAGTATCTCAAGACTGCTACCGAAAACGATGCCGGGTGGTAGTTTTAGTGGCTACAAACACAATGCAATTAACAATTTCGCCTAGAAACGCGACAATTATTTTTTATGATTTTTTAAATATCGTCATTTTTGGGTGGTAAATCCATTGTTTTTGCTAAAAAAATAATTTAAACACTTTTATACCTTAGATTATTTAAAAATAAAATGGTATACACTATTATTTTAGGAAGAAATGTATTTACCACCCAAATATGGTCATAGGAAAAAAATAACAAAAAAAAATTGTCGCTTTTTTTTCAACTTTTTTTGTTGCATTGTGTCAGAAGTCGCTTATACTACCACCCGGCTTCGTTTTCGGTAGCAGTCTTGATATACCCTGTATGCACCGAAGCGAAGCAGGGCCCGACCGTTAGTACCGAAATAGATCCACTCGCAACCTCTAGACATTATGTAATTTAAGCCTATATACTACATAGGAGTGAAATCAAATTGGTTTCAAATATAATATAACGGTTAAATATAAATAATATGAAGCTGACATTCAACACAGGTTAGTAGCGATTAATTTAAATATAGCTTTAAACAAAATCTCACTTACCTTTAAAAAAACATGCTACAAAGCGTGCAACATATTACATAAATACTTTAATTACATAAATATTTAGCCCGTTCGTCCTTGAAACGAAATAAATTAAACTACGAAGGGTAATTCAGTAATACTATTAAAATGTAATATTATCACTGAGACTGCCTCGGTGGCGTAGTTGTACTAGGATACGGTTACAAAGCTGAGATCTCGGATTCGAATCCCGGGTGAAATAGATTTTTCTATTCATTCAGCCCAGAATCAGGAATTTGTTCTCGATATGGCGATAGGCTCACATCATATCACATCGTGGGACGGAACACACATTTGCCTACCCCTTCTGTGAAAAAGGCGTGAGTTTATGTATCTATGTATGTATGTAATATTATCATCAAACTAATAAAGAACAAAGTTCAAGGCTTGCAAAAAATAAATTAGTTTAAAGCGAATTAGTAGTTTTCTGTGAATGTTAAGTTAGCACATTAATACCATTGGCTTTTACATGCTTTTAAATGGTTTACCTAGCTTACAGTATTGCCCACCCTAAAAATGTGACTTTTCGCTACATTTAGCTTTGATTGTGACCGTATATATTGCTCATTTTTTATACTGGCAATAAAAAAACTAATAAAAGAGTCAGATAGTTAATAAAGTGCAGCCCCCATAGTGTAAGCTGGGCAATTACTCTTATTCTGTATCTGTATCAGCCCATATACGTCCCACTGCAGGGCACGGGCCTCCTCTACAATCGAGAGTACGATTGAGAGTGGTTAGGCCATATAGTCTACCACGCTGGCCTAGTGCGGGTTGGCAGACTTACATACCATAGAAATTTTATAAATCGCTATGGTATGCAGGTTTCCTCACGATGTTTTCCTTCACCGTTTTAGTGCGTGGTGATTGACTATCAATACACACATGACTCCGAAAAGTCAGAGGTGTGCCCTGGGATTCGAACCCGCGACCACCGTGAACATGTTGGCAATCGCGTCTAGTCCGTTTACCAACAGGCCACCACGCAATTACTCTTATTAGAATTCTATAATATTAAAATGATTGATGAGTGACGACAGATTCTTATTAATACGATTACTTGTATACTTTAGTGAAAATGTATATTTCCCAAAATTCGTGTATCGATATTTTTTTTTTTATCAAGAATAAAAGCTGTGAAACTCCTCTTTCGGTACCCCAAAGGAGGCCGAAAAGGGTATGTCGATTAGTTATATATGTAACTGTTTATGTGAAATATTTCGAAAACGTCGTCAGTCATCCCACAGTAATAATTTTGTACAATATTTATAATTCACTCACCGATTCTCCGCTTGCCAAACTCAGTTTGACGTTAAATCTGCATCTAACATCCTTGTCGACGAGTACAAACTCCTGCACGCCTGTGGTCAAGGGTCTACTGACGTGGCTGACCAGGGACGGGTCCGTGATCAAGCGGAGACCGTCGAGGCTCGCTGGGCTGTCGTAGATAGGACCTGGGTAGTTACCTGACACCTGGAAAAGGGACGATGGTTGGTTTAAACGATGTATGACATCAGACCATAGGGTAATTAACATGATATCATGTAAAGTATGCTATTACATGAGATTGAGTAGCTAGACTGACCATAGGTGACGTGGAGACATTGTGCATCCAAAATTATTTCTTATTTTTCATATACAAATTCACGGTCTTGAAATTAAAAGAACTCTGACAAATTAAATTATAACAAATATTTCAATATGCTTTACGTAAATAAAACTCTTATTTCGGATTTATTTTCCTTCTCAAACATTTAGGGGAATCAAAAATTAGTAGACCTTGGTTTATTTATAGGTGGCTATAACTCGTAAAGAAGGTTTTACCTGTCCTGGTACTTTAGGCACCCTGGAAACGAGTACACGAGTGGTGGCCACGCCAGGCATAATGCTGACCAGGGAACCGGCTCTGCCAGAGTAAATTCCTGAACCTAAAACCAAAAGCAAAATTTAGAGACTTTATGCCAATATTCCGTTAACATCTATGCACAAACACGCCTAGTTTAAACTGCATATGAGACATTTTACAAGAGAGGAAACTTTGATCAAAATTTATATAACAAAAAAGAACGTTCCATGTGTAAGACCTCCCAAATTAAACGCCGAACATCTTTACAAATGATTGTATTTATACAAATAACTATAAAATAAATATTTATAACATCTTAATGCTTTTCCTTCATCCGTGCAAATCCATCTGTCAAAAACCCCCCGCGCTCTCTTTTTTTTTCAAAACTATATATATTTTTAAAAGCGGCCAATCTCCATGTTATGCAACCTTACACTCGTCCATCCTGATAACGTGTATGTCCCCATACACGACCCCGTTGGAAACCTTACACGCTGGACATTCTGACAGATTGATTTACTAATGCTAACAATTGTTTAAATCTAAACATATAATAAATATTTTACATCAATTCGTATGAATTATCTATTATGCTAAATTATTTTTAAAATATATGCCAAATATCATGTAATGTTTAAAAATAAATAATCCTGGCTATTAACCACATACAATTAAAATTTAATCAATTATTGCTTGATAACCAATTTAATCAACTACTAATTTAATAAACCGTTAAAACCAACTAGTCAACTTCTCGTAACTATCCACCATTAACCAAATTATTAACCAAAACAAAATTAACCGACGAGTCAAGCCATGAGTACTTCCTTTCTCACGACTTGCCCGTTAACCAAAATTAACCGACGAGTCAAGCCATGAGTACTTCCTTCCTCACGACTTGCCCGTTAACCAAACTTAACCGACGAGTCAAGCCATGAGTACTTCCTTTCTCACGACTTGCCCGTTAACCAAAATTAACCGACGAGTCAAGCCATGAGTACTTCCTTCCTCACGACTTGCCCGTTAACCAAACTTAACCGACGAGTCAAGCCATGAGTACTTCCTTTCTCACGACTTGCCCGTTAACCAAAATTAACCGACGAGTCAAGCCATGAGTACTTCCTTCCTCACGACTTGCCCGTTAACCAAACTTAACCGACGAGTCAAGCCATGAGTACTTCCTTCCTCACGACTTGCCCGTTAACCAAACTTAACCGACGAGTCAAGCCATGAGTACTTCCTTCCTCACGACTTGCTCGTTAACCAAATCTAGAACCAGTCTTGGTCAAGTTGCGAATCCATCCATTCTCGCAGCTTGACCTGAAACAATATAAAAAATATTCTGTAGTATAGGATATAAGTAAATACTGAAAAACAAAAACAAACAAATACAAAAAGCAATGAACAGCTCTTTAATAATTATTATCTATTTGTACAACCCTGTTTCTTTAATTATCGTCATAATTATCATAATTATTTCCATCATCCTCTAACTGTAATGATGATATATGAATCCAAGGCTGCATCCTATCTGAAGCTACCGTTGTCTTACGCCTGTTTTTCATGCCTTGAAAGCCAGGGATGGGTGAAACCCTGTAACGATCTTTCCCCAGAATCTTTACTACTTTAAATGGACCTTCGTATATGGGCAAAAGTTTAGTGCTCTTGCCATCATTATTGAAACTTTCTCGATTTTTGCTAAATTTCCCTTGTTATAGATATGAGCAGGTTTACGTTCTCTATCATAATAAGATTTCTGTTTGTCTTGTTCTTTATCTATTTTAGTTTTTACCTTATCGCGTAATTCATCCAAATTATTGGTCTCGCAAACTAAGTCAGTAATTTCATTTAGTATAGGATTACTTTCACTATTCATCATAGTACCAAACATGACTTCAGCAGGTGCTCTACCTATAGTCTTTTGCAAAGTATTATTAAGACCCCATTGGATGCGGCCAAGTCGACAATCCCAATCTTTCTCATTTTCTTTTAAGTTTTGCGCAGTTAGAGAATTTAAAATGGTACAATTGCATCTCTCTACCTGCCCGTTAGACCTGGGACTTGCTACCGCATTTAAAATATGCTTTATACCTTTATTTGAACAAAACTTTTTAAAAGCATTCGATGTGAAGCAACTACCACGGTCACTTATAAGCCTATCAGGCGTCCTAAAGGTACCAAAAATGTCTTCCAATACCCGTATGACATTAATCGCTTTGGTATTTCTAACGGCTCTAATCAAAAGGAACTTGGTGAAAGCATCTACAACGACTAATATGTGAGTATGACCACGTTTCGACTTTACGAAAGGACCCAGATGGTCAATATGCAGGGTATGAAAAGGCACTGCTACCTTTGTAATGGGATGTAAAAGACCTTCATGCGAATTTGATGTTCGTTTAGCGTAAGCGCATTCAATACATGAGCTAACATTTTTTTTACAAAACGCGTCATTTTCAAAAACCACAAATAACATTTTTTAATACGCTCCAAGGTCTTTTCATATCCTATGTGTCCTATGTCATCGTGATTCATTTTACACACCTGCCATCTGGCGCCCTTTGAAACCACCCACCTCAACTTAGTTTTATCAGCATCTACATATCTAAATAATTTATTATCTTTAATGACATCGTTTTGTTTAATATACTCCAGACCCTTCAAGTCTGAATTATTATCGACAATATTGCGAATTCTTTCCAATTCAGTGTCTCCCATCTGTAGGGAGAGAAGCCAGTAATTATCACTGATGACTAAAACATTGGGACAGCCCGCTTCACAATTAACCTCTTGACCAATGACTGGATTCCTTGACAGTGCATCTACGTGTACCATTTTCGTATTCTCAAAAGTACAATTAACTCTTGTAAACAAACAAACTAGCCACCACCTCGCAATACGAGGTATAAGGTCGCGCTTTTGGAAAGTAGGTCGTAAAGCACTACAATCTGTGACAATTTTAGACATAGACATAGACACAATTTTATTTGGCATCAACATATACAATAAGATATACAAAAACAAATATTTAGTAAGCAACAAATAATAATGTGAGAACTTTAAGGAAAAAAAAAAGAAAAAAGACAAAAAATGACAATTAATATTTTTTCTGCATGCGAAAGCGATGTGATGCCAAATCTGGACACCGACTCAGCATGAGGTGCTGTCGAACCAATAGGTACGATAGCGCTGATTTACAGCGATTTTAAATTTTAAATTGGCTGCTTAATAAGAAAACTCTAAATTTTTTGGGCACACACAACTGCTAATTTTCCAACTCATAAGAGTGGAAATTTTTCTCGTCTGAAGTTGTTTGGCGGCTGTAATAAGCAATTGGTTTTAGTGAATCAGTGTCTTGTGATTTTTGCAACAGAATTGCTCCTACCCCAATTCTACTCGCGTCTGTATACAGTTCAGTTTCGGCAGAAGGATCATATATCGCAAGAAGAGGTCTATCAACCAACCTAGCTTTTAGTGCATCGAAAACCTTTTGTTGGTCATCAGACCACTTCCACTTAACATCTTTTTTTAACAACTTCGTGAGGAGATAAGCCAGTTAAGCAAAACCTTTGATAAATTTCCTGAAGTAGCTTACAAGACCGAGGAATCGTTTCACAATGTGCACGTTATTAGGTCGAGGAAACTCAGAAACACTTTTACATTTTTTTTCAGGCCGCATCGCGGATTAACCGAGCTCGATTCCCAAATAATCTTCCTAGTTTGCAAGAAGCTACACTTTGACAAATTTAACTTTAATTTTGCATTGTCTATAAGTTGCAGTACCTCCTCAAGCCTTCAAAGTACCACATCAGTATCTTTGTCATATATCAATAAGTCATCTATGTATACGATAGCTTTGTTAAACCTAGCTGGTCCCAGGACATGGTTCATCATCCGCTGAAAAACAACTGGTGTATTAGCCAAACCGAACGACATCCGATTAAACTCATACTGCCCGTCTGGTGTGACAAATGCCATAAGGTGTTTATGTGATTCTACTATTGGTACTTGGTAGTACCCCGACATTAAATCTAAAGTGACAAACCATACCTGACCTGATAGGCGAGAAATCTTGTCCTCTATTATTGGAATTCGATATTGCTCCTTCAAAGTTATAGAGTTGATCATTCTATAATCAATGCACAAACGTAAGTTGCCATCTTTCTTTCGAACTAAAATGATAGGACTCGCATAATTGGACACAGACTCCCGAATTATGCCAGCCTCCAATATTTCGTTAACCATGCCTCCCACTTTATCGCATTCGAGAAGGGATAATCGATATGGTCTATACGCTACTGGTTCATTCGTTGTAAGCTCTATTTTCATCTCGACCAAACCTTCATAACTGTAGGGATACCATCGTGTACAACCCCTATTTTAGACGCGCTGAATTTACCTAAAAGTGTCACTTCACTGCCAAGGTCTACAAAAGCTTCTAAAGAGACACCATTAATGCATACTGTTTTCATATATTTATCATTTGGTTTTGAATATGATATACACATCGCCCTAGGTACCGTATTACTTTCCATTGACTGGCTTAATTGTAAAGATTGACAATTCCCAGATTTGTGACCTACTAAAAGGCACTTCTCACATCTAATTAGCAGTTTAGTGCACTTGAGATATGGATGCCCTCGCTCCTTACAGTCATAGCAGAACAACGTCGTATTAATATTACTCCTAATGGTAGCCCTACTATTTGTACTGGTAACATTCGGCAACATTATCTTGCCGTGTAAACTTATGCCGAAATGGAATTGAATAAGTGAACTCCCTCATTGCTCAGCAAAAATTTTAATAATTGATCTGGTTCCGAACATCTTAACGCTAACGCGCTTGATTTCATGGTTTTGTCTGACAAGCCACGTATGAAACAGTCTACTGCACGTCTACCCGAAATATCGCATTGATTAATTAAAGCAAGCTTCTTCTTATAATAATAATTCTCTATAGGCTCGTTTACCCTGCTTTTACGCCTTAACATATCTTCCAAGGACTGGCCATGATTTTGTTCACAAGGAAAAACCATTAGAAGTTTCTCCTGCCACTCTGACCATGTAAATAGAATAGACGTTAAACTTTAGTACCAAATTTTAGCCAGTCCTTGCAGTTTTTGCACAGAGAAATGTATAACAGTTTTCTCGTCCCAGCCGTATACCGCAGCACATTCGTTAACTTTTTAAAGCCAACCGCTGACATTTATTCGATGGATCAAATTCTGAAAAACATTTTGACTATCAATTCTACTTATAGGTTGTGAATAGTGCTCGGACAGCTGTGACGGTATTGTCTTAAACGATTTTATAATCTTTACAATATCTTCGGAAGAGAAAATTGGACTACATGACCTGGAACGACACCCTGTATCAGTGACGTGGTCCCGACGATCTCCTCGACGTCGGTCCTAGTCTCGCGATGAGCCTCGACCCGCAGTCCTGGAGCGCTTCTGATGCTCGTCGATGCGGTGCCCGTCGCGTCGCACCTCGCACGATGCTTTCCGAGACTGCTGCCGCTCGCGCCGCGCCTCGCATGATGCTTGCCGGGACTGCTGCTGCTCGCACCTCCACCGTGCGGTGACGTCACGTTCCTTCTGAAGCTCACGCTCCGACCATCGCTGTCTCCTCCGCGTCAGTTCTCGTTCCAGAACCTGTAAGCTTCTACTGCTGGCGCGACTGCGACTTCTTCGATAACCCCGGCTGCGACTGCCATCACGACTTCGCCGCTCTTCCATCCCGCTCTGCCGAGCAGGTGTCTCCAAACTTCGGGCAACCTCGCTTCTTTCGTCCATTATCTGAAACTCAATAAACAACAAAACCAAAAAGAAAACAATTAAAATCATTTGAATATAATTGGTTTGAAACGGAAAACTATCCAGATGAACAATCGTGTCTAACTTTGTTTAACTTTGGTAATATTCTAAAAACAAAAACAATAGTAGCACTTGACAAATAAAAAGAAAAGAAACTAAGAAAAATAGTTTAACCACCATGAACACAAAAATAATGTACTTGTATTGCGGTAAATAGTCTAAACTTATCATTTCTAAGAAGATAATCTGCTAACGAACTAAGGGCGTGTAACAACTTACAGATTTTCGATTTCCACTTCTGAGATGTAAGACCTCCCAAATTAAACGCCGAACATCTTTACAAATGATTGTATTTATACAAATAACTATAAAATAAATATTTATAACATCTTAATGCTTTTCCTTCATCCGTGCAAATCCATCTGTCAAAAACCCCCCGCGCTCTCTTTTTTTTTCAAAACTATATATATTTTTAAAAGCGGCCAATCTCCATGTTATGCAACCTTACACATGTACCATTATTTGTTTCTATCTTTGTAACTCTTACGCAATCTCTCTAAGCTTCACTCATTTAACTTCAACTCGCTTCACTAGATCCACGTGATTCTGAGTGGTATTCGTTGGGGGCGCATAGATTTTGATACCGATGTTCGCTCCATTATATTACCTATCAAGAGACTATACTCTTACGGTTTAATTATTGGTATATTAACTCACCAGCTGATCCTACAGCAACGTTGTTAGCGCCAGCAGCAATGAAATTCACATTCATTGTGTATGCATAAGCCTCTTGAATTTGCACAGCTGTAAACCAAATATGGCCATCAGAAACAAAATAGAAAACAACGTTAACGTAAACAAATAAACTGGTTTCTAAGCTAATTTTCAAAATGAAGAAATCATTAGGTACGTCTTTGAGGGTAAATGTAAAAATACAAAGAAGTAACTAAATGGTAATACAAAAATAAGTATTCAATGCTTAAGGACGCCAGTGAAAACCACATAGCAATAGGGAATATGCACCAGACTTCAAAATAAATATTTTTTTTTTTGTAATCTTTATTTATATACAAATATACCTTAAAGATATTTTTTAAATTTATCAACTCTAAATCGGTAAAATAAATACTTAAAAAAATTACATTTTAAATTTGCCGCACATTTTTTCCGAAACGCGATCTATTGCTTGAAAAGGAAAATGACGACAATGGTCACGTTCTTATGAAGTTTTAGCTTGTTGAGTGTATTGTTTTACGTTTGTTTATGAGTTATTTTGTGCTTTCTTTATACTATTAAATCAAATGGATTATTTTGTCACGAAATACACTTCTGTAGCAATTAATGAAAGAAACTTAATCCAAATACTACGTTGTTCATATCGTGACCTCTGACGTCACAGCGAGTTCGCGCCAAAATGGCGTTTAAATGCTTCGAAACTGATACCAGTTTTGATTATTTTTTTGTACTTTTTTAATTGATATTTTCAAAGAGTTATATTATTTTATACGGTAATGTAAATAACACACAGAATCATTTAAAAATATAAAAAAATTACACGCATATTCCCTATTGAACATTACTCAATTTGTACCTAAAAAAACTATTATGGAAAAGTTGTATGATTTTAAAACCTTTGTCCATTAATTCCTAAATAAAAACTCAACTTACCAGTCAAGAAAGGCAGCTCAGAGAACCACATAGTGGTGAAGATCACGTCGGTAACATTAAGTTTCTGTACCGCCTGTATAGCAGGCACTTGGAACATCAGGTCGAAGCAGACAAAATGGGTGAAAGTCACTCCAAAATCAGTGGTGAAGTGGCCCAAATCTGGCTGGAGCGCGGGAGTGTGACTGGCCTCGCCGAACAAATTGATTTTGCGGTATCTGAAAATGGACATACATTTTAAATATGTATATTAGGGTACTTAGGTGTTAATATGGATCTGGATTTGGGCCTAGATTGAGCTTGATTATGGAACGTTTAAAAAGTTTTCTGTTATAGGAAAACGGCAAAGCCTACCAAGCATTTTGATTTAAATAATCAACCAATGTAATCCAAGACTCTTCATATAAAAGTACTTTAGCTTGAGATCAGGAAACTAACTGTTGAGAATATTCGTTCAATAATTCCTTTTTTCCTTTGTTCTTTCGTTTAGCTTTTCAAATATTTCATTCATTCATTAAATAAGTCTATTTTCCAATCGTCCATTAATTTTAAGAAATCTATCTACTACTGGTGGTAAGTCTCTCATAGTGAAAGGCCGCCTGGGTGCCACCGCCATGTCTTTTTCACCCACCAAATAGCAGTGTAAATACATTGTTGTGGTTCGGATTGAAGGACATTGTAGCCAGAGTAACAACTGGACAAATTGAGACTTAACATCTTATGTTACAGGATGGCGAGCGCAGTGGAATACCAAGCATTGCTTTGTAATTCATGAAGTTTTTTAGTTGTGTCCATGGGTGGTCATATCCCTTACCATCAGGCGAATAGCATAATAGTCTCGCCATTCGTTGCAATAAGAAAAATACCAATTGGGCCATTATAGCAACTACCTTCCACGAAATTATAATCATCCACAACTAACACAGCTATCGTAGCCATACCTGTCAATAACAGCGCCAGTCCTGTCGAACACGACGTTGGTGTTGAACACGTACTCCTTGCTCTCTGGACACAGCTCTCCGGTGTCGTTGCGAGTGCAGTCCAACAGCTCTCTGACGTTCACTACCACGTAGATGGAGTTGCTGCGAGCGGCCGCTGACATTGACACTAGCAGCTGGAAAGAAGCCCGTTGTTTAACTCCATGTTTTATTTAGTTAAAAGTATGAAGAGCCATCTTAGCAGGCCGGCATAATTGTATCGAATGTCTTGGGACTGTCTTCTGATGCCATTCGATACTCTGCCTGGACGGCATTTGCGCTTACCATCAGGCGCAGTGTTGTCATTATGCTGGAACAGGGTTAAAAAAAAAGTTGTCGCAGTCTTTATGACGGGAGTCAGTTATTTTTTTTAGACCCAGCCACAATTCTCGAAGTCAATGACTAGATGATAGGTCTATCATATGCAAAACTGTTTGGTAAGTGCCACCAGTTTTAGTTTTTACTATTACTACAACGAAGCAATAGTTTTCAAGCACTGTTTGTATCCAGTTTGTAATCGATAGTTAGGAGCCAAAATGTGATATATCTCGGGGTGACTATGCAGCGTAGTACTACAGTATTTATCAATACTAACACCCGTATTCTAAGACGTTTCCTCGAATCTTCCTCAACCTTATCTCTGTCGAGGTGACGTTTAAAATGAATTCGAGGAATCCTCGAAAATGGTATGCTTAGTTAAAAATATAATCTTTCCTAAAGGATAGGAGGAGTGAGGTTGAGTCGAGGAAATACGTCATCAAATACGTCATTAATGTGTTAATAAGGTACAGATTTAACAAAAACTATTTGACATTTCAACATTATGCTCACTTGAAATGTGACAGTCAAAATCTGTCATGTAAATAATAAACACTGTTTCCACAGTGAAAATATTTCCTCAAGTATTCCTTAAGTTACGCGACGTACCTTGAGTTCGACAGTTGATTCCTTTCCTCGAGAAAAGAAAAGTATTGAGTGGAGGAGACTTTTTTCAACTATTAATACAGATTTCCTCCAGTCAGGCTGAGTGGAGTCGAGACCTTTTCGACGAACGTCTTAGAATATGGGTGTCAGTCTTGAGTGCTTTTGCTTGTTAAAAATTTCTCATAATAAAAAGATTACAAGTATTCAATCTAGATCAGTTGAATGTAGAATTTCACTTACATTATCGTATAGATCGGGACGCAGGGCGGGTATGGAGTAGTTCTTTAGAAGACCATAGATGGGCACGGGAAAACTGACCGAACCGTTGGTCAATGTCAATTCCGGGAACACCACTATGTCGGCATTCTGAAACAAATACACTGATATTATAATAACTGGTGATTTCGATTCGACGCTGTTGGTTTGTAGCCCAGTTATAAAAAGAGAGACCGCGTATTCATTGTCCATATATAAACGTTTGTTTGAACCCTAAAATTATCTACCAAAATCTGATGTATATAATCAAGGTCTATCATATATTTATCAAGTTAAGACTATGTCAAAGTTCATATATTTCATTTTTTATAATTTTAAGGAATTATATTGAGGAAAATTATAAAATTAGATAATAATATACTTTAATTATATTCTATTAAAATAGTACGAGGACTACAAAAACTGGCTACTGGTGGTAAGTGTCTCATATGTGAAAGGCCGCCTGGATAGGTACCACTGCCAGAGTAACTATTAAACTAGCAGAGAATCAGAGACTTACCATCTTATGTCTCAGGGTGCCAATCACAGTGGAAAGCCAAACATTGCTTTACAATTCATGGTGTTGTTCGGTTTCGCTACTGTCCATGTGGGGTCGTATCGCCTACCATCAGGGAAATGGCATGTTCGGAATTCCACTTGATTAAAAATATCCCAGTACAGTTCACAAACTAAAGTACATAATTTATTTCCGCGGTAATAACACTTTCAAAGGCCTAGGCTCATACCTGTCTGGCAGCTTCCTCTATATGCTGGATGTAGTTGAGACGGTTCTGCTCGACGTCGCGGGACACCTGGTATTCCACCACCGCTGCCACATACTCCGAGTCTTGAGGAGTTGATCGCTGAACAGGAAGAAACAGAAATCTTAAAATATCGTTTCAACTTCCTGACATAAATTACTTTAGCGATTGTAGATATGAGTGATCCATGAGATTGTTCTAATAAAAAAATCTGGAATTATATTTTTCGAAAGAGTGAGTCATAAAATTTAGCACCCAAGTGATAAGGATAATCATTTTTCAATACATATATCTGTATATATCACTGAATCAGTAATAAAAAAAATTACCAAAATAAATCAAATATTTCGGAGCGTCTTGATAATTCCCAAATAGTTTAATGAATGACAAAATTAATTCTCCCTATTATTTAAAAAAAAGTTATACCATTAGTATAACCAAAAATGTTTTAAAGCAAACAAATATAGGTAAGGCATTATACTTTGGACTTAGGTACCGGTATCAGGAACTACGAAAAATGTTTCGGTTTCACAAACACCCAGACGTGAAAGAAAAATTTGTAGGTCGCACAAACATTTCTCTCGGTGCGGGGATTAAACCCGGGGCCTCACTTTTCACAGGCGGCGTCTAACCGACTGCGTCACGGAGGCGGTCATAGAGAATAGTATTAATTTTTAGAAGTGGAAAACTTACATCTTAATTTAGACGGTGAATATCAGAACATTCAAACTTCGTGTCGGATTATAGGGAAACCCCCTGCATTCAGTCAAGTCCTGCAACCTTGACAGGAGAATATGCAAAGTGAATTCTAGATATCCACGGTCCACGGGTAATCACCGTGAATTTCCTGTTAGTTCAATTCTTACATTCTTACGATATAAATATCTACGTTTGCCGACCGAACAATGAGACATTAAATAAAATAGCGTGTTATACATATTTAAAATTACTTCTTTTTTATCTAAATACTTATGAATCATGATGTTTTATGTGTGAAGTGATCTTATAATGCGAAAAGCATTAAAATTAAATGGATTTATACCATTTCTGCAAGTGGCAAATAACGGTCTGATTTTTATCTTAACAGGGAGGAAAAAATATATTAAGTACCTACTAAGATTCCAATTATTAAATTGAAATAGGCACACGATACAAGGCGAGAAATTTAATTTAATAATTAAATGAATTATAAAGGTTTTCTAAATAAACAGAGACACACTCCTATTCATTTAATTTCATTTACAAAATTTTACGAAACGAATTGAAACCGATTTGCTGACGCTTAGAGTGAGCTTAGACACCGGAAAATGCTTGCAGATTTTATTGTTAGGGCCTTGAATTAACATGGTATATTTTTACATAAATTACATATTTATCTAGATAGTAATCACTAATCATCATATACATAAGTAATCGATCCTCGTAAAAAATAAAAAATGGTTGCCTGTAAAGTCGGTTTTACGGGCGAAGATTTTACGTGACAACGTCTTTTTCTCGGTAGAATATTTATTGACATGAATATAATTAAATTGCACAATAGGAACAAGGAATTGAATGAAAATAAGAATTGCACAAATTTTAACTATAGAAATATATTTTGTTTACTAAAACACTATCAACATTTATCAATAGTATGACATAACCTATAAACTCAGTTTCTCAACTTTTGTGTCAATCTAACAATTAATCAATCAATCATAGTTTACGATAATGAAATATCAGTGTACAATTATTTACCTTTATTGTTGTAGTTGTTGTAAATGATAAATGACGAATCTAAGCACTCCATATTTTCACTACAGACACAGCTGACGATACTTTAACCACACGTGTGAACTTGTATTGTGACGCTTTCTTGTTTTTCCAACGCCAAGAACGTTCGAGAAAGACAAAGACAGAGACGCAAGCATGCGCCGATTCAATGCGCCTAATTCTCTAGTGCTGCGCGCGCGGCAGACCGATCATAGTTGAGTGGGAGAGAGACGCAAGGCATTCGGCGGGCCTCTCTCTCGTTCGGTGACTCATCGTAACGTTACCGGGCGTTACACTTTTTCATAAGTGACTCCCAGCCGCAACCTAATTTAAGACGTTGTCACGTCAAAAGTGATAAAATCATTTACTAAATTTACAAGGTCTGCCAATGTCCTATATTTGACCCCAAAGTCTGGAGTCACGGAGCTTTATACAACCAGCAAGTTGATTTCACCAGAATTATTTTAAATTTATAATAACAACTACTTTAATTACAACCGATGTAACTAGCGACCATCTCTTAAAGAAGGCCCATTAATAGGTAATTCATGGGCTTCAGTGATTTTACCATCAAGGGGCTTAGACAAATGTCACTTTTCTCCTGGCGTGAACGCCTGCGGAAAATTCAAATGTATTGAAATGACAGAAGTCACGTGACTGCCAAATGTCATTTCCAGGTCGGGGTCTAGTTTATTATAGCACGATTTGAGGTGTAAAAATTATTAGAGGTGGTAGGGATTGTGTCCCAGATTATATTTTTATCACTCTTATTAAAAGATAATGCATAGTTTTCGAAAAATTAATTATAATAGTTACTAATCTCAAATCACATATTAGGCAAAACGGAACGTTATTATGAGCGATTGACAAACAAATCGTTAGTAATATTTCAAATAAATAGTCTATGGTGTAAAATGTCGAGAGAAATCGGTGAAATGGAACGTAAAAACTACGCGTTTCAGTCATGTGTCAGTGTCAACAAAAAAATTTAGGAATGTTTTGTTGATGTTTTTGTTGTTTTTTGGTGGAGTTGTCGCATGCGATAGACCCATAAATTACGAAGATTGAATTGATTTTGCTTATGTTTTGTTGTTTTATAACGTCCTAGATGTTCAGAAGGAAGTTAGTGTACCCACTTTATGGACCAGTTAGGTCGACTGTACCCCAAAACCGACACGGGCCACCCCGACTTCACGTAGACTTTTGGCTACCACCCCTAGAGTGTATATAAAAAGCCGGAGGCGCGGAGGGAGAGCAGCCCCCGCCCGCTGTAACGAAGGATAGGTAACCGTGCGAGCCGTAGCGGCTGAGGCTGGTCGCCGGAGGCGACCAGTAAGCCGAAGCTGCGGAGGCGAGCTTGGGTGCCTATCCTTTGTTACGCAAGGGCGAAGGGGCTGTACTTCCCGCAGCGCCGGAGACGTTGCAGAAGCAACTTTTGTTTTGACATTTTGAGGTTAGGTTACTTTAATTAGGTTCTCAGAATTATGCCTTATCTTTTCATGGGAGTGGTACCAGGGGACAGGGTACACCCTCCCCCTCCTCCCCCCCACCCCCCAACCCCCATTTCGTGCTATAATATTCTAAACCTGACCCCATTTCCATACACTGATCTTCCCGCAGGAGTTCACGACACCGGTGACCTATTTGCCCGTCAGGCGGACCAATGCAGTAATAAAAAATAGGAGTATTGTACACATCCCTTTAAATTTCGCATGAATGCTTGTACCCAGTGCCCTTGCCCCATATTTCCGTAAGGTCGATGCAACAAGCATGTTGGCGCTGTGTAGTGCAATTAAAATCAATATTCGGGAGATAATAATTACTGATTTTCGATTTTGATTTTTCAATTTCGATCTTGATTTTACGATGCCTGACAATTTTTACGAATTTTAACTTCGACCATATCGTGTTTTTAAATCGCTTTTTGATTTGGAAATTGAACCGACGTCTTATCTAGTCTATGACTTTCACTTACCGGTATTTACTATTTCAATAATAAACATCTAGATTAAAATACCGTCATAAATATATAAAAACAACGACAATGAGATACGGCATTAATAAACAAATTGATTGAATCTTTAATAAGTATCTATAACATTTCAAGGTCACCAATTTGTTTACAAACACAGATTTGGCAAATGGCATTACTTCAATTCTTGGAAAATAATCAAAATCAAACACCGATTTAATTTACAGTAACTCATTACACGTTAAAAACAAAGTAGGTACATTGACCGCTAAGTTGAAGCGCAGTTTCATAATTCATTGTCCGCACAATAAAGAGGTTACTCACTTGCAAAGAAACATGCAGTAAACAGGAAAACAAAACGAGATGCACTAGTCGCGCCATTTTGTCACTGCACTGAATATTTATTTATTTGTTCGTGTGACACACGCTATCCCGACTCGCGCCAGTCGACTAATGCACGTGCGTTTTATACACAAACCGATGTAGGTATAAGAGCGCGTTCACATTGTTCGATCAGATAGTTGGGGATTACTCTATGAGACGATACGAACTTCGAATGTTCGGACGCCGTACATAAAACTTCACTAATGTGATTAGATACTCCACAAAATGTTGGAATCTTCTTTCATACATCGTAACCATAGACAAAGTTTGGAGAAAATGATAAATATAATAGAGTATAGTATTGGTTCTTAGAAGTGGAAAAGATATATCTTACACCGGACTGCGAACATCCGAACATTCGTAGTTCGTATCGTTTCATAGGATAACCCCCTGTTTTGTCGCTTTGGACAGCTGCACCGGCCCAGTTTAGATTCTCGATCTAGATCGGGATCTGAAAGATATCAGTTTGCGATCAAACTGCAGTAGCGCATGATTTCACAATTGTGTGTGCGAACCTCTAATTTAATTGAATAAAAAAGCGCAAACGCAGCTGAAGACACACATTACTGTATTGAGTCATAAATATGATTTTTGATCAGTGAGATTATTAGAGCGTCTACTCGGCAATTATAATCAGATGTCATCAAAGCTGCCTTCCAAGGCATTATTCGGTTCCACTACCGAAGAAACGTATAAACACGTTTCTTCAATATCTCCTGTCAATTTTCGTAGCTCTGAATTCAGTTAGCCTAGTTTGTCTCATGTAAGCGTGCAAGCAAAGCGACGGATATCCTTCGAAGTATACGAAAGATGTTCCATCATTAAGACGCTGAAAATAAAAACCAAATTAAGTTCTAGACACAGTATGCTGTAATATTATGTCTCTTTAGGTTATCAAATACTTTGCTGTTGCGCGGTGGAATCTTTTTTGATCTTCTAAATAGCTTCATCGATGCTTCCAAACATGCACTCATCTATTGCTTTAAATACATACATAACCTCACGTTTTTCACAGAAGGGTTCGGCAAAGGTGCTGATAGCAACCACTACACCCACGTTTCGCTTTATGTGTTCCGTCCCAAGATGTGACAGGGGTCGAGCCTATCGTTATATCAGGCACATATTTATGATAAGATAAAGATAAAGATAAAGATAAAGATATTTATTTTGTGAAACATGAGTGACAATAAATTTGTACAAGATCTTCAGTTTTTAAAAAAGTAGCTACATGTTTTGCCTTTTAAGGCGTACAAAATATATATTTAGCGCATAGGCGTATAGATTATGAGAAAAAAAAATGCTAATACAATCTAGTTATTATTGATTACAATTTACAGAAACAAAAACATTTGGTAAAATTATGATTAGATTAAAGGAAACATCGTGATTGTGATTAATTTATGATATTTAAATATTATTTTATACATTATTGTGTTTATAGGGTTAAATTGGTGTCATTTAAAAATTCTGATAAGCTGTAGTAACACCTCTGTAGAAGAATTTTTTTAAGGGCGAACTTGTATTGTGAGGTCGGCAGTTGTTTAATAGTGTTAGGGACTTTATTATAAATGATTGGTGCCAAACAAAATATACTTTTATGTTTTAATGCTGTGTTTGATTTTATAATACATAATCTATTTTTGTCGCGAAGATTTCTTAACGTGACATCTGATAATTTCATAAATAACTTCGAATTGCTGTGGACGAAACTAGCAACTTCATATATAAAAAGGGAAGGTAGACTTAAAATGTTATGCTTGATAAAATATGATTTGCAGCTTTCAGTTATTTTTAAGCTGAACATAGCTCTAATACACCTCTTCTGTGATTTAAAAATTATCTCTTTATTTGTAGAATTACCCCAAAAAAGTATACCAAATCTTAGGACCGAGCCGACAATGCCGTGATAAGCAGTGATAAGTGCATTAATACTGACTATAGGTGCCAGTTTATTCAGGGCATAAGCAGAAGAACAAATTTTTTTGTTGAGTTCTTCTGTGTGCGCTTTCCAATTTAGATTTTTGTCAATTGTGACCCCTAAATATTTTGTTATATCTACTTTATCGATAGCTGTTCCCTGATAATTAACATTAATAGACGGTTCTGCTAGACGTTGACTAAAGAACATAATTTTTGTTTTCTCTAAATTAATTTTTAGGTTATTGTTATTCAACCAATTAATTATTGATTTTATGGTATTATTAATCTCATTTTCATAAGTGTTATTATTGGTTGAGTGTATGGTAACTGTACTATCATCAGCGAAAAGGGATATTGGATATTTTGTTATTTTTGGTAGATCATTAATATAAATAATAAACAGCAGTGGGCCTAAAACACTTCCTTGGGGGACACCATATTTAACAATTCTTTCATTAGATATGTATACTTGTTCTTTTTTTAAATTAAAGTTTATATTAGAGATTTCTGTATATTGCTTGCGATTCTTGAGATATGACTCTAAGAGCTTTAGTATATTTCCTCTTATACCATAAGCTTCTAATTTATTAAGTAAAATATCATGGTCGACATAATCAAAAGCCTGGGTCATATCGCAGTAAATGGCACACACAGATATCTTTTTATCTACATTATCCATAACTTTACGTAAGAAATCGAATATAGCCATGTTTATACTTTTGTTTTTTCGGAAACCTTTTTGATAATCTGTAAGAATTTTATTTTTTTCTAAATAATAGTATATTTGTGAGTAAATATATTTTTCAAACACTTTGGAGAATATCGGAATGAGTGCGATAGGCCTATAACAGCTCATGTTTTGTTTATTGCCTTTTTTGAATAGTGGCTTTACAATAGACATTTTTAGACTTTGCGGGTATATTCCGCTAATTATGCTTAAATTAATGATATGACTTAAATGATCACAAATGTGATAGGCTACATATTTTACAATTTTAGTGGCAATCCCATCATGTCCAACACTGGAAGTATTTTTTAAGGATCTGATAATTTGTAATATTTCGTAAGGGGTACTAGGTGCCATAAACATTGACTTAGTTGGTTTGATTATATTCGAAGTAACTTGTCTACCAGAGCCTGGAATTGGTTTTATTTTATCTATGAAAAAGTTGTTAAAGGCGTTAGTAATTTGCTGTTGCCTAGTTATAATTCTACTGTCTGTGTATATGGTAGTAATCATGTCTCTTGGTACATTAATTTTCGATTTATTTATGATTGCCCAAGTAGCTTTGGATTTGTTAGTTGCCGACATTACTCTATGATTATTTTGTGCTCGTTGCGTTAAATGAATAATTTTTTTAAATAACTTTGCATACTTTTTGAAGGTAATTTTGTTTGGATCATTTCGATTCAGCCTATATTTCCACATAAGCTCTCTCTTTTTTTTACTACATAATTTTATTCCACGCGATAACCACGGTGATTTTACTTTAGATTTAATATTAATTCTTCTTAAAGGAAAACATAAATTATATAATAATGTGAACGTATCGATAAATGAATTGTAGGCTATGTCTGAGTTATCGGTTTCATAAATTTCGGAAAAAGCAATATTACTTAAATATTCTTTAAATTTTTTCATATTTTCTATACTATAGTCACGTCTTTGTATTTGCCAATTGTTGATTATGAATGTCTTTTCCACTGGTACTTTTAAAATTTGTGCTGTGTGGTCAGATAAGCCAAAATCAATTACCTGGGATTCGGTTCTCCCTAGATTGTGTGCAAAGTTATCAATACATGTCCCACTTATGAGTCGAGTAGGCTGCTTTAGTTGTAATTTTAAATTATAGCTTAAGAGCAATGATTCTAACTCTAAGAAAATATTATTACGCTTAAGAGAGTCAATGTTAAAATCACCTGCAATCACGATATTTCTACTTATTTTGTTCTTACATATAATTTGTAATATTTTTCCTAGTTGTTCATAGAACACATTTAACGCATTAGTTTTAGGTACTCTATATATACATACAATAATCGTTTTATGTTTAATTAAGTCAATTGCACAACATTCGAATATGCCTTGAATAGAGAGTTGCGCAATATCACGAAGTTCATTGTATTGATGTCCTTTTTTAGTGAGTATACATGTTCCTCCTCTTCGACTTGTTTTTCTAGAATAACATGCGGCCAGAGTATAGTTGGGAAGAAACAATAAATGACTCTGGACTGATCATTTTTTCCGGAATTCATACCCGAGACCTTAGTTTTGTAATGACCATAGTACAACTAGGCCTCTGAGGCAGTCTATTGGTTACATAATCTCAATTTAAAAATATGTAACAATTTCTTAAATATCAATGCAAAAACTAAAACAAACAACAATCAAAATGGCGTTAATTAAATAAATAAATTACATTTTAACGTATACCAATGGAAACCAACCTCAATCCACAAATACCTAGAGGGGAGACGGGAGATCCCGGCATCATATTAACCTACAAAATGAATATACAACACTGTTTGCAGTTTGTTTATCGATTCTCAACTGTCTAGTGTCTGACTTATTCATAATTTGAGCACTGAGTCAACGAATGAGGAGAGAGAGATCAGGATCAGAGGTCAACGCAAGTATATTCCTTTGTAATATTATAATCTCTTATCTCAGTATCATGCAAAAGATGGTTGGTTTCTGGTATAAGAATGTTCTTATTCACCCAGTTAGCGACCTAATTCATAGACAGTTTCGAAGTCAATTTTAGCTATCGATAGTTTTGTCTTCTTCGCTCATATTAACTTCAAAAGTAGTTTAAAAGGGACAAAAGATTCGATACCTTAAAAGGTTTAAAAACTATAATGAATAAGGCCATGAATGTATAATGAAATTAAATGACCCAGGTAAATAAAGATTTAGTAATGCATCTTCTATACCGATAAATATGTGGTATTCCTCTGATTTTCCTATTTCAATATTCATCCAAAAGTTGCCTGGAAGAAATTACCTAGAGTGATAAGCCGCCTCTTGTACTATTATTATTCTGTTGTTTCTTCAATGTATTTTATTTTTATTTTGTGCATTAAAGGATTAAATAAATATTCCTATATTAGCCACAGTGCATTCGGTTGCGCACTATCCCGCATAAGTCTTGTAAGACGTTAGATAAATCGATATTTTATCTGGATAACACTCCAGTTATCAGACTAAATGCAGTCATTTTGCAGTGCTGATATAATATAGAGGATTATAGTTGCTACATCTACTCATTTTTATCTTAAAAATGATACACTGTCACGAGCACAAACATCTGTTGAATCGTGTTCGTAGCATCGTTGTAAAATGCTTGTTATTTGTATGAAAAGCAAAGGTATCCTCTAGAAGGGATATGACAGCAGATTTCATAGAACTGTGACAAGCACATTATCTCTATCTCTCTCTTTTCAGCTCCAGAAAGTCCACTGCTGAATATTGGTCAGATATATTGTTATAAAGACCTGTTAGAAGTGATCTGCATCCAGCGACAAATAAGCAGGAAGAGAAGCACATTATGCGTCCTAAATGATTAATTTTATAGAAATACTTATGCTAAACTATGACCAAGGTACGAAAAAATATGACACAAATATCTTATAAATCTTTTGCTCCTATTGGCAATGACGTTGAATAAAATAGTGCAATAGTTAATACAATCAGATATCAGAAGATATGTTATTTTTATATTTTCATGTCTGCAACTGCTTTACTGGTGGTAGGTCGCTCATATGTGAGAGGCTGCCTGGGTGGGTACCACCGCAATGTCTATTTCTCCCGTCAAACAGCAGTTTAAATGCACTGTTGTGTTTCGGATTGAAGGACATTGTAGCCAGCGTAACTACTGGACATATTGAGACTTAACATCTTATGTCTCAGGATGGCGAGCGCAGTGGAATGCCAAGCATTGCTTTGTAATTCAAGGTATTGTTTGATTTTGCTACTGTTCATGAGCGGTCGCATCGCTTACCATCAGGCGAACGGCATGCTCGTCTCGCCATTCATTGCAATAAAAAAAAAATGTCTGCAATACGAGTATTATTTTGCAATAATCAGGACTCAAACGTATACTAGCCTTTATAACCAAGGTCTTTTAGTGAAACTATTTTGATTCATTCTATATCAAGCGATAACATATCATACAACTTAACAACTACAATCAAGACGGCAAATAGATAAAATAAAACGATCATAATCTTTGCGATTGTCGTGTAATCCTCAGTTTTGTCCCTATGGTTTTTACTAATTATCTGAGAAAGTATGAATAACAGAGCTTTGTCAATAACGGCGATAAGCTTCTCAAAAATCATTCTATGCAGGAACATATCATGTTATCATGGTTTCAGGAATAATTGATATGGCGTGACATCATCAGGTTGTCAAGATTTATTTTGGAGTTCCGTGTGCGTTATTGCATTGTTGCTATAGCAAATTATCGTCTAGATAAATTGAGCAAAACATTTCGGTCAGTTCTGTTCGGAGCTTCGTTGGTATTTCAAATATTTGACTGATTTTATGATTACTCATATTCCAGTCACAATGTGTTAAAAGAGTCAGTACGATTAACTATTTTTGGGCGACATATTCAGTTAGTGAAAAAGCCCTAATAACAAAAAAAATATTAGTTATTATTGTTTTGTCTCTGTAAATCCGGCAAACGACCAAAAGACGAAGCTGAAGGTATGTACCATATGATTACTGCCGCTCAGGAATATCTGCAGCAGTTGGGTACTAGGTTCGTTGATGCCTATCAAAATGAAAGGGTAAATGGGATAAAAAGGATGGTAGGAGAAAAGTGTAGGTTTTTATCACAGCATAATAACAATAGTAAAATGTTATTCCCTCTCTCCTCCTACTTCCTCCTGTTCTCTCTCTTTCACCCCATTCTCTCTGTCTCTCTATACCATGTGCCACAGGAAATTCATTGCAGAACACAGGCCTACCCCTTGGTCGCCAAATCGACCTGCTATCTTCAAAATGTTATGAGTAATGGTGAGTTAAATAAGAGGTAATATTAAAAATATATTTTGTTATACCATGCAACTAGTGGTGGTTATTAGGACCAATAAATTGTATTTTTAACTGAATCTTTTAAATTAAGATAAAAGTTGCTACATATTTTTTTACAGGATGTGTATTTTGCTTTTTTTTATCAGGGCACACATCTGACTTTTCCAAGTCACGTGTGTATCAGATAGTTAATCACCACGCACTAAAACGGCGAAGGAAAACATCGTGAGGAAACCTGCATAAGATAGCGATTTATAAAAAAATCTATGGTATGTAAGTCCGCCAACCCGATTGTAGAGGAGGCCCGTGCCCTGCTGTGGGACGTATATGGACTGATGCAGGTAATATAACAAAATAATCATAAATAACATACGGAACCTTGTATTAATGTTGCGAAATACTGATAATACGGAGACATTTAGTCACAAATAGATTTATTGTTGCCGCACACCTAATCGATGATATCAGCAAATAAATTGTCCCCGTTAATCTCTTCGTTCCTATGGTTTTCCTTAAATTTCTCCAAACCTATACCAGAAACAACGTTCTAGTTTTTGGCGATAAGCTTCTTAGGAAATTGCCCGTAAGCTGATAATAGTATGAAAGTCAAAACATTTAATATTTCACCGGGTGACGTAATCAAAGTAGCTGAATAATCGTTTCGATACAATCATAAATCAACATGGCTAAACAAATTAATTATATTGGATCAATATAGATATAAGATAGGTGGGGAAGGCCAGGGAAGAACGGAACGATTTTCATTTTCTTGTAATCTCACAGACAAATCACGAAATACTAAAATTGCTGCACATTGACATATATGAGGTTCAGCTATATATTAATGCTTATACAGAAACATATATATATAGCTATAACACTAACACAAAATTTGAAAAAAAAAACTAATAAAAATAATTAAACCTAAAGACATGGTAACAATTGGCGGCCTTATCGGTAGTTGCGATCTCTTCCAGTAAACCTTTGGATTTTTATACAGTATTTTAGTATTACTTATACGTCATTATCCTAAACAATATCATTTTTGTTTATTTGGATTAATTTAAAAAAATAACATTTCTATAGATGTAGGATTTGAATGTTATGATGAAAGATGAGTAGAATGGAACGTTGACGAATGATTGATATGGAACGTGGTTTGTTTGAGAGAGATGACTAATGAAAGTATTTAAGATGGAAAGAGTACGAGGATGAATGATTAAGATGTTGATGTATGCAAGGACGGAATAGAAGAGAACAGTCTGGAAGACGACGGAAGACATGAAGGACTGAAGACGTAAGACGTGAAGACGTATTTTATAAAAGATTTATTATATTGAAGATTATCCAAACCATCCTAGTTTGATTTGACCCGATACAGAACTATTCCCACATAAATTATGGATGCGTATTTTTCTTTTCCACTCTCAATCGTACTTTCATTGTAGAGTAGGCCCGTGCCCTGCAGTGGGACGTATATGGGCTGATACGATGATTTTTCTTTTTTGTTTTTGGATATCATGGTTATACAGTTTATCAGTCTTTGCTAGTTTTCTGAATTATCTTTCCTTTCCATTATTCGTCCTTGATATCATAGTCTATTACTTAGAAATATAAAACAAACACCATACTTTATGGTAATACTAATGATTCTACATTCTACCTCCCAGTTCTACATAAAAATTTTCCAGATTATACTAAACACATGGCCATATCATAGTAAATCGTTAGGTAGTTATCATTGTTTTCAACTTAATGGAAATATAATAGTTAAAAAAAACTAAAATACACGCTTTAATAAGATATACAACTAAAAAAGTAAAAATAATTGATACTGAATTTAAGATAAGAAAATGGAGTAAAATACATATATTTTATTGTTACAAAGCGTGGGGTGTTTACAACAATTACTTATCCTCCTGCACCCCACGCTTTGTAACAATAAAATATATGTATTTTACTCCATTTTCTTATCTTAAATTCAGTATCAATTATTTTTACTTTTTTAGTTGTATATCTTATTAAAGCGTGTATTTTAGTTTTTTTTAACTATTATATAATTGTTTTGACTAAAAACATCCATCTACGGCTGTATTTCCAATCAATAACGCCATCTGTTGGTCAGTAGTAACATTTGACACTTGAAGAATACAAGAAGCTTATACCCAAATGGAGATTGCATTCCGTATATAAAAGTGAAGCACAAAAATTTTACCTTGAATGACGTCGCTGATGCCTGCTATCCTTTTCTTTAGCGTAACAATGAATGAACTTCACGTGAACTTCATTCATTGTCACTCTAAAGAAAAGGATAGCAGGCAACAGCGATTGCATTCAAGGTCAAATTTTTGTGCTTTAGTGTTTTATACGGAATGCAATCTCCATTTGGGTATAAGCTTCTTGGAAGAATACAATGTTAACGCCATCTAGCGATGAATGTAGCAATGGTCATCAATTATAAGAATAATTAATCCTGGCGAATCTAATCAGGATAATTATATATTTTAATCGAATTATTGTATTGTCATCGGTCTTTGACAGGTGTGCAAAATTTGAACGAAATCTGGCCGTTTAAAGTGGGTCAAAATCGCGCCCAAAGAAGTCGGTTACAAACAAACATACAAATATACAAACATACAAATATACAAACATACAAATATACAAACATACAAACATACAAGTGAAGCTAATATAAAGCGTGTAAAAAGGAATAGATGTGTTTTACTGTCACATTACACGCAAATTTATATACTTACTTTCTGTACCAGCCCATTATTCTTATTAATCGCTATGGTAGACATGTTTCCTCACGATGTCTTCCTTCACCGTTTTAGTGCGTGGTGATTCACAATCAATACACACAAGACTCCGAAAAGTCGGGGGTGTACCTGGGGTTTGGAACCCGTGAACAACGCGAACAAGCAGCCCTGTCCAGTCCGTTAACCAACAGGCTACCAGGCACTTCCAAGTTTATGTAGGCCTAGGCATATTCATAAACCTACCAAAATAATAAAAGCGTTTAAAAACCAGTGAAAAGTTACATTGGAGGTATATTTAAAGCATCGACTCGCTACAACCAAAACCTGATAACAATGCTTAATCAAAATAACTTATGTCTGTCATACACATTGAGTTATTATTATACTAGAACGGACATCGGGAACAAAATCTCTGCGTATTGTGGATGCACACAAGAACCCAGTGCAGCGAGAGCGAAGATAATGTTACTGCGTAGGCGTGACAGAGACAGAAATAGAAGGAGCGGCACGGTACCCTTCATTTTGTTACAAACATTTTGTTTGCAGTGTTCCCTCTAGTATATTATCTCAATGGTCATACATCATATTTGTTAACTTCCTCTAGTGTTACTTTTATCCCTGGTCTCCCCTATAAGATAAATTCGCGCAGGTGCCAGGTTTATGACTCCTCGGGTTTAATTGTCGAACTTATACACTTGTTGGTGGTAGGTTTGTATTATGTGAGAGCCCGCCTGGAGTAATTTCCACGGCAATATGTTTTTCTCCTGCCAAACAGCAGTGTAAATGCACTGTTGTGTTTCAGTTTGAAGGATATTGTAGCCACAGTAACTACTGGACATATCGAGACTTTACATGTTATGTCTCAGGATAGCGAGTGTAGTGGAATGCCAAGCATTGCTTTGTAATTCAAGGCTTTGTTTGGTTTTGCTACTGTTCATGTCAATGAAAGGTCGACTCGACATTCAATGAAATAAAATGTATATACGACTTACAATTATTTGTTTTGGGACTCTGGACTAGCTATTATGACCCTGAAAAATCTCTTGTAGTTTTTAATACCCACGATACCAAACTTGTGTTGTTATTATAGGATAATAATATAATAACTATGACGGTTGTATTGTAATAATAGTTTAATTAATCAATTATAGGCCTCTGTGATGTTTTTTTTTTATGAGTTAAATTATTATAAGTTAGTTTTTCGACTTCTGCTCTTTCAGTTAAAAAATATATTTCTACTATGTACTACGTAGGCCGGTATTGCTGATTGTCGTCTACAGACTACAGGCCATTTGATCCCTTGCCAAAAAACTAAGCCATTGTATTAATTTAAAAGCTAAGAATAGGTCCTTCAGTATATTTTGCGTTTCAAAAAGATCATCACTTACGTCCGAACACTTTACGCGCTTTCCGCCCTGTCCGTATGTTTATGTCAATGCCTTTCACGCTCCTATTCTTTGGACGGTCGCTCTACTATCCTATTCCCTGAGCATGCTGCTGGGAACATCTCAAGAATCGGCAACATCAAGTAGGTAGGTGCCTAAATGATATTTTAGAATATAAATTAAGGATATATTCAATTTGTGATATTTGGTAACCTTTGTTAAAGTAGACCAGAGATGCCATACGCCTCAGTTTTCTTGTGCCATTGTGATTTTCATGTGCACTCAGCGACTCTAGGGCCCTCGCCCACGGTGCCTTTTATAATGATGCAGTCTCGCGTTTTAGTCGCAATTGCGCGCTACAGAAGCGATTCAAACGCGATTCAAAAATTAACATCACCTCGTTATTTTAAAGCCTTAGCATGCTGTATATTATTGCTATTGATAATCATAGTGACTGTATCTACGCAGTCGCACGACAGCATAGCTACTGCGATAAACGAGGGGCGTAAATGTTCCAGTCAATCGCCTTTTACGACAAGCAAAGCAATTTGATGTGGAATTAGGAGCCTACTGTCGACAAGGGTGATGACATGACAAAGACTTAATCACTTAATCTCCACTTAATCGTGTTTTCGACAACGGGGTATTACCAAAATTAATTAGACGGTGAATATTATTGATTAATACTTACGAATTATTGTAGATCTTATCTAAAATGCGTATCAGCAAATTATTAAGTTATTAAATATTAAGCTATTTATTTCAAAATATAATAATAATTCTAGTTTTATTCGAATTCTATTAGTAAAGTATGTCATTTGTTATTTAATATGCCATGGATATAATACGAGTATAATTATTATACAAAATCCATCGCGTTTTTATAATTCTAGAATATAAATATATCAATTGACTAATTCATTATGTACAGTCAGCAACATAGTCGCTACACAGTCACGAGATTTGGAATTGTCTTATAATCCAAAATAATAATTCTTTTCAATATCGTATGGCACTTCTCGGCATAGATGACTTTACTTGGTAATATTTTACAACTACAGAATAGTACGTACAAATTTTAATTCATAAAAAGGTTATCAAAAAATTTGAAGTGTTCAGCGAATTATGTTGCTGACTATACATACTCGTAAATTTATTGTTTAGGCTCGTCATTGTTTCTTCGTATTAAGTAATAAAGCCATTAAGTAATAAAGCCATAAAACAATTTATAGAAAAAATATACCGATAAAATTTTACTATAGAGTGACGTCTCGCTATAAAAATAAAATATTTATTAAATTCGTAAGAAATCAGACTTTGTAGTGAATGTCGCCATGAACATCCAGAACGTTTGGATCTTAGATGTGTTACCGAAAAAAGTTAATGGGCATCGGGGATAACCGTTACCAGAGGGCTCGCTAACATGTTTACAACCCTTATGCCATAAAAACTTGTCTAGTAATGAATAAATAAATAAAACAGTTGTAAACTCGATATAAATTTATTAGAAATGTATTATAATATATTAATAAAAAAAAAAACAATAATTCGTAAATGTTCCTCTTTTCTAGTAAATTATTTCTTGCTTACACTTGCATTTATTAATTAAATTCATTGGGTTAATGATGTGGTCAGTGATAAAGGGAAGAATGAACTGTCTAGGTATTTCGTTATGGGTTTCCGTCCCCACGACTGTCAACTTGGTGAATTGCGCTATTGAGGTTTTACAATACGCAGGGAATCTGCAAGAATGAGGAGTTAATAGAACACAACTTAGGTAAACTAAAATAAATAACAACCAACAGTCATATACATAGTCTTGTGTCGTGGGTATCAGGAACAACAAGAGATTTGTCGGTCTCACAGACACCCAGACCCGAAAAGAATATACGTGGGCCGCAAAAAAAAATTTCTTTACAAACTACTACACCATGCCTAGTGATATTGTTAATGCTATCCAGACAATGCACAAGCGGGGTAAATGAAAGACAAAAGAAGTAAAAGGAAATTAGATTTCTAATGTGTTTAATATCAACACAACGAAACACAACAGGAACATCATTCATCATTTCATCCGAAACGAAGTTCGAAACTTCGGACGATCGAAGTTTTTTATACGATACGAATGTATCTACTCTGTAAAAGTTCCAATTTGTATTAAGTACATCGTAACCATAAGTCTATGGTTACGACCATAAGCTAATAACGACCATAAGTATATGTAGGTACATTCGTATCGTATACAAACTTTGATCATCCCAAGTTTCGAACTTCGTTTCAGATGAATATAGTAGGGCCATATCTTTATGTCTATTTCTTAATTTCTACCAGTTCTATTCCCGCTTTATTCCAAAATAGCAGTAAAGTTAGTCGGTTTAGAGACAGATAATACTGTGGCGTGATAACGCAGGTGGCATGACGCAAATTCAAAGTAGTAATTATTAAATTCTAGCGTCCGAGTTAAATGACGCGGAATATCGGATCACTGTGGACTGATGATGATGTTGTATTCATAAGTCTTTTTTACTGCTATAAATAGCGAGACGAATTTGCCATGTCGATAAGCGACCACTTTTGGACAATAGCAAAACCATACAACACCATAAATTACATGAAATGCTTGGAATTCCACTGCGCTCACTATCCTGAGACATGCGAGGTTAATTCTCAATATGTGTAGTAGTTACTCTGGCTACAATGTACATCAAACAGAAACACAACTGCATTTCCACTGCTGTTTGGTGGGAGAAATAGACATAGCGGTGGTACCTACCCTAGGCAGTAGAGATTTCCATCCAAGAAAAACAATACTGTAACATTCTACCGAATTACAAATTTAGGCAAGTTTACTTTTCCAATATAATACGGCCAGACATCATTCATAAAGAAGGTGAAGGTGTGTCATCTCTCTACGTTGTGTGTAACATTTTTTCACTATTTTTTTTTTTAATAAATAATAAGAATAATAATAACACCCAACAGTCACATACATAGTCCTGACCCCACACTAAGATCGAGTCTTGTATCGTGGGTATCAGGAACTACAAGAGACTTTTCGGTCTCACAAACACCCAGACCCGGAAGAAATATTTGTGGGCCGCACAAACATTTCTCTCGGTGCGGGGATCGAACCCGCGGCCTCTCGTTTCACAGGCGGCGTCTAACCAACTGCGCCACGGAGGCTGTCTATTCTTCTAACATAACATAATTTAACTTCGAAAACACGGAATCATAAAGAGTTGATATTACATAATGCATACGCAAAATCCATACATAATCCCGCCTTCATCGTATATTTTCGGATCAGATTTACGATCTCACCGCATACGGTCTAGGTATTTAGTTGTGGTTAAGATAATTTTATAGTCTGTTTTTTTTGAAGTGAAAACTTCTTTAGCGGCGTTGAGCACTTTTCTGTAATGGGTATAAAATCTTAAACTCGCGTCAGGACACGTGACCTGATCGAAAAAGCGTAGGACGGCAATGACGTTTAAACATCTTAGTAGGACGGATGGAGAGTAGACAGCTATCCCCTCTCTACAGCGCGGCGAAAATGTATGCCTGGGCCTACTGTTTCGTTTTTTTTTCAGTTTCACCCACTTTTTCCAAAATTGTCCCATAGCCCCCCCCCTGCCTTCCCCCACCCTTATTCCGAAATAGTGCCTATTAGCCTCCCCACGAAACCTACCCCCCCCCTCCCCTGCCCCCACCCCGAAAATTTACCTCACCCCCCCCAATCCTATCTCGGCCAACATAGGTCGTAGACCCACCGAGTTTGGTATCCTCGGAACCGTCTTGGTGAGGGCTACAAATTGACCCCGCCAGAAATCCCAAATTACGCAAAAAATTACCCCCCCAGAAAAAAATATTTTACCTCCAAAAAATTAATTTAAGTTAGCCTCCCCACGAAACCTTCCTCTCCCCCCCCTCCCTTACCCCCACCCCAAAAATTTACCTCACCCCCCCCAATCCTATCTCGGCCAATATAGATCGTAGACCCACCGAGTTTGGTATCGTTGGAACCGGCTCGGTGAGCTCTACAGATTGGCCCCAACCAAATCCCCAAATTCCTCCCTCTCTCCCCTAAAATATTTGTCCAGGCATAACTCCGTCATTTCTTAAAGTAAACCCCCCGTGTTTGGAGTCAGAGGAATCGTCTTGACGCGCTCGACAATCGAGAGCAGGCAAAAAAACGATTTTTCTTATTTTTACTATGGGATCAGGCTGGGGCAGCAGTCTAAAATTATATGTAATTTGCAATCTGTACCCACGGTCTTCCCCCGGTATTTTTGAAGTGAAAACTTCTTTAGTGGCGTTGAGCACTTTTTCTGTAATGGGTATAAAATCTTAAACTCGCGTCAGGACACGTGACCTGATCGAAAAAGCGTAAGACGGATGGAGAGTAGACAGCTGTCAGTTAGCTGTCAGTTTATAAAGCTTTGATGAATTGCCAATGATTTTGAGTGGAGATTTCAACATAAACTTCGCAGACGATAAAAATCAACTATTAATTGAATTTTTAAATAATGAATTTGGTTTAACTATGTCGAATGATCGCAATCTTAGCACAACGAAATACAAAACTACTATTGATGCGGTCTTTATTAGACATTTAAATAGGTTCGAATCAAAACTGTTCGTTTCTTACTTCAGCTACCATAAACCTATCGTATCAGTTTTAGAGATTGGCGATGATAGTTCTGGTAATAATGATGGTGAAAAAGTCGTTGAAATTATGGATGAAAGTTGATTTTTCGGAGAGATAAACTTTTTAATGTAAAATAATTGTAATAGTTTTAAAGTGTTAAATTTTTAATGTAATATAAATTGTCATGTTTGTGTACGATAGCGCAATAAATGAATATTGTATTCTACCACATAAATGATAGTAGGTACTTTTATACTGATAAAGCAATTGGTGCAAAATTATTCCCTAACCATTCCAAAATATCAAACATGCTCAACGTTAATAATCAAGTTTTCACTTCTGCCGGCACTCCCGGAGTGCAACCCGTCTTTTTTTTTGTTTTGGGCAAGGGCAGCAAGCACATATTCGAAAATGTAAACTTATTCCACTTAATAATTGTTTTATTGAATATAATCCTTGTGCATGTTGTGTCTACTTTGGAAAATCGTGTTTTTTTTTTCTGTGCTTTCTATATAATTTTAATTTAATTACATGTGATTTATTGTAGATTTGAAGCGCACTACACATCGAAGTCGCCGATGAACTGTAAAATAAGGATCATTTCGGCAACTAAGTGACTAAATGCGGAAAGATTTCGGGTCTCTCTGTATCTTCTATCTTCTTTTCACGGGGAGCGATCCGAGGAATTGTTTGCGATGGTATCATCGTCGCTCTTTTACCATCGCACCACCCGTCACCGCAGTTAAGTTCATTCCCACCACCTGGAAGCGTCCCGTTCCCGAACGGTCCGTTTCCAGCGTTCTTTCCTACTATGCACGTGTAAGCTCCGGAATGAACTCCCTGCATCGGTACTTCCTGAGCGCTATGACCTGTCCTTCTTCAACGAGGTTTAAAGAGAGTACTGTCCTTAAGGTAGGAAGCAAGTTTGTTGTGCTGGACCCCTGGAACTGCACGGGTTGCCCGCCGACATGTTAGCGCTATGTCGGCAACGCAAGCGCTCTGTACAAAAAAATCCTCTTGTTGGAACCCTCGACATGCCGCCGACTAAATGCGACAATGAGTGAAGTTGTCATCTGGGGCTTTGGTAGCCGACACAGGTAGGCGGGTTAGCGGCTCTTATGTGTAATTGTGCTTTATAACAAAATTAAATATTTACCTACGCCAATTTTCGCCATTTTGTAGCTTCACCCACCAACCAATCAAGCTGATATTATCAAATAATTCGCATGCGAATGTTATTCATTATCTTTATTTACAAACGTGATACATTTAAACTTACTCACGAACTTATCATGCACTGGAAATATTCTGTTATCAGTGCAGTACATAGTCATACATATTAAACTTTAAAATTAATAATTACGGTAGGTTCAAAAGTGGTAATAAGCATCTGGCAGCAATTTAAATCCACTGTTGTGTTTCGGTTTGAAGGTTATTGTAGCCCGAGTAACTACTGGACATAATTATTATCTCAGACTTAATATCTCATGTTTCAAGATGGCGAGCGCAGTGGAATGCCAAGCATTGCTTTGTGAATTACAAATACAAATGGTGTTGTCTGGCTTTACTACTGTTCATGAGCAGTCGTATCGCTTACCTTCAGGTAAACGGCATGGTCGTCTCGCCATAAATAGGATTAAAAAAAAAGACGGGTTGCACTCCGGGAGTGCCGGCAGAAGTGAAAACTTGATTATTAACGTTGAGCATGTTTGATATTTTGGAATGGTTAGGGAATAATTTTGCACCAATTGCTTTATCAGTATAAAAGTACTATCATTTATGTGGTAGAATACAATATTCATTTATTGCGCTATCGTGACAATTTATATTACATTAAAAATTTTACACTTTAAAACTATTACAATTATTTTACATTAAAAAGTTTATCTCTCCGAAAAATCAACTTTCATCCATAATTTCAACGACTTTTTCACCATCATCATTACCAGAACTATCATCGCCAATCTCTAAAACTGATACGATAGGTTTATGGTAGCTGAAGTAAGAAACGAACAGTTTTGATTCGAACCTATTTAAATGTCTAATAAAGACCGCATCAATAGTAGTTTTGTATTTCGTTGTGCTAAGATTGCGATCATTCGACATAGTTAAACCAAATTCATTATTTAAAAATTCAATTAATAGTTGATTTTTATCGTCTGCGAAGTTTATGTTGAAATCTCCACTCAAAATCATTGACAATTCATCAAAGCTTTATAAACTGACAGCTAACTGACAGCTGTCTACTCTCCATCCGTCTTACGCTTTTTCGATCAGGTCACGTGTCCTGACGCGAGTTTAAGATTTTATACCCATTACAGAAAAAGTGCTCAACGCCGCTAAAGAAGTTTTCACTTCAAAAATACCGGGGGAAGACCGTGGGTACAGATTGCAAATTACATATAATTTTAGACTGCTGCCCCAGCCTGATCCCATAGTAAAAATAAGAAAAATCGTATTTTGCCTACTCTCGATTGTCGAGCTCGTCAAGACGATTCCTCTGACTCCAAACACGGGGGGTTTACTTTAAGAAATGACGGAGTTATGCCTGGACAAATATTTTAGGGGAGAGAGGGAGGAATTTGGGGATTTGGTTGGGGCCAATCTGTAGAGCTCACCGAGCCGGTTCCAACGATACCAAACTCGGTGGGTCTACGATCTATATTGGCCGAGATAGGATTGGGGGGGTGAGGTAAATTTTCGGGGTGGGGGTAAGGGAGGGCGGGGGGGGAGGAAGGTTTCGTGGGGAGGCTAATAGGCACTATTTCGGAATAAGGGTGGGGGAAGGCAGGGGGGGGGCTATGGGACAATTTTGGAAAAAGTGGGTGAAACTGAAAAAAAAAAACGAAACAGTAGGCCCAAGCATACATTTTCGCCGCGCTGTAGAGAGGGGATAGCTGTCTACTCTCCATCCGTCCTACGCTTTTTCGATCAGGTCACGTGTCCTGAGCGAGTTTAAGATTTTATACCCATTACAGAAAAGTGCTCAACGCCGCTAAAGAAGTTTTCACTTCAAAAAACATTTGACTCTTCAAATGTATCATAACAATCAGTTACTTACTTTTTCCGCTTTTTCCTATCTAGTGTAGCATCAAAACAGCAATTTAGCGATCAAATGGTCAGTTTTCCATAAGCCGATTTAAATATAATAAAATTTACTTGTGCTTTAGAGTGCTTTAAAGCACTGATAATCGCAACGTAATAAAATATTAAGATAATGGTTTCTTAGATTTACGCGACTGTTACTCATTGAAATAAAACTATTATTTACGAATTTTATCGCGGATTTGGTTAAATTTTTACATTTTTTAACTTCCCGGCGACGTTTCGATTACTTTACAAAGTTTCGTGGTCACGGGGCGTAGGTACTGAGCTATTAGTCATCCGCTCTGTGACTGTGACAACTTAAGTACCCTTAATTTATAATCATAAATTAAAAAGTTCATTTAAGTTATTCTGTATTAGGCTTGGCGAAAGTAAAATATGAGTAAGGTGCATGAGTAATTAATTACGTGAGTAAGACAATATTACTACTATCTTATAGAAAATTGGTCCCAATACCGAGGTTAGGGTTATTTTTTTATACTCAGTAGAAATAAAATATTGTTTCAAAAATCATAATTTTATCACCCGGAGATTATATGCCGAATTATATAAGTACCTACATCATATCACGTATGAAAACCATAGACACAATGTATTTTACATCTAACTTACTTGCTAAGATATTTTTAAAAGCGACAACATGATAGCATGATTAGCATGCTCTATATTCCTGCTATTGCTAATTGCCCCCCATAACATTAATGTTAACAAAAAAATACTGATCATACATATATTACAACCATTTTTCACATATTCAGTTTCTTCTTTAAATGGACTCGTGAGAAAACCTCACTTCTTCATAGAATTCACGAGACCGCAGATGAATATTAGCCGATCGGCTTAATGAATCACAATCTCAAATCGCAATATTTTGCTTATTTATATAACTTGTGAAATGCATGGGCGTAGCCACGGTGGGGCAGAGTGGGACGCATGCCCCACCCTGGCTTTGACCTGTAAGGTACCTAACCAACTCTAAAAAAATAAATTAAATAAATAAATAACACCCAACAGTCACATGTAAAGTACTAGGAAGGTGAGCAAAAAGAAAGTATTTAGAATAATTCGAATTATAAACACAGATACAGGGTGTTATAGGGTGTAACCTTTTTAAAGGAAAAAAAATACCGGGGGAAGATGGTGGGTACAGATTGCTAATTACATATAATTTTAGACTGCTGCCCCACCCTGATCCCACGGCTGGCTACGATCATGGTGAAATGTTATTATAGACTTCACCTGCTATTTGCGATTACTATTGCTATTTATAATTTATTCCAACACTAATGACTACCAAAATTCCCTTCATGGGTTTTCAATAACGTATCTACTTTTCCTCTTTGAATTTATTTTACAATTGTATATGCAATAATGTCAGAATTCGCAATTTATACAAAGAATTTTTATTTCTGTTTATCACTTTCAATAACTCTTCATTTTTAACGTGATTGTAACAGTACACAAATGTACTGGTAGGTACTTGATGTTTCTTTTTAGATATTTTTTTTTGGATCACTTAACCTTAAATGTCAGTAATAAAACATATTTTGACTACCTCCTTGGTGAATTTGAACTACGGAATGATTGCGAAACTGAGGTCTCGAGTCGAATCCCGGGTCGAGCAAAATGATATTAAATTGTTCCATTCATTATCAGTCTGGAGTCAGAAACAGGGCTATAGCTAGAGTCGAATTTGAGGTAATGCAGCATTGGTTACAGGTAGGGCGGAAGCAATTTTTTCTATCATAATTGATCTGCTCCGAACTGTGGCTCCGAAGCAGGGGTCCTAAATCAATCACTATGTATATCCTCTAGGTCAGTGATGTGATGGTCAATACATTTTTTTTTATCTCAAACGATAGACAAACAATTCAGTTATAATAATTTATCTTAGTTTTTGGTATTTTTAAGGTAGGGCATTGGGATTTCAAGGTAGGGCATTGCCCCACAATGCCCCCCCCCCCCTCCCCCTAGCTACGGCCGTGGTCAGAAATGTTCGATATGGTGATAAATAAGCTCCCTAACAAATCGCTGGACGAAATCAATAAACCTAAATCCTATTAGCACCTCTGGCTACCCCAACTGGAAAAACGGTGTGAAATTTTGTACATGTAAAAAAAATATCTAAAATAATAATGTTGATTCGTCCAGCTTTAAAACTAATTAGAAAAGCTTATGTCCCATAAAAGGGCTTCCTTCCCTTGAAATTGTGATGAACCTATACCCACAAATAGAACTTGATTCTGTTTGTAGTAGTTGTTCTGTCCGTTTGTGTTCTGCAATTGAAATTTCATTTGATATACAGGGTATATAATATATAGGTATATATATATAAAACACAGATCACTCCCAGTGGGTGGAAATAAGATTAAAAAAATATATATTTAATTTATATATAAATTAAAGATAATCTTAAATATTTCTACATCATACAAAACATAAACTAATGGAAGCAGAATTTATTATCACCTGCCGTTCGCTAATTATTTCCACCCACTGGGAGTGATCTGTGTTTGCCCCCTACGATAGCAGTCGAGCCTACCATACCGGAACCAAACTTTTCCATCAAAACAAAAGATTATATCAATCATACAAAATACCATTATTATTACTTATTGTAACGTGTGATTTCTCACCGTTAGTCACAACTCACACGGAACAAGATAAGATTGCTATCCAAATAAACTTATGAAATAATAATATCGACGCAGGAAAGCGATTTCGTCGTATCTCGAAACAAGCAATTTTGCACCTGAACCAAAAAACAATATTTAAAAAATGAGTAACCTCTAAACTAGAATACTTAGGAATACCATTTCTTTGATAATAACATTTTTAAATAAAACCTTACATTTTCACGAGGAAATTCAATGCGGTATTTTTTTATGAATTAAATAATATACAAAACGCATATACGCATTTTTGGAGATACGACAAAATCGCTTTCCTGCGTCGATATCGTGAGTGTATAGACACGGGTATAAATCTAGTTTATGTGCATAAAATTCATCTATATATTAAGTAATTCAACGATTGACAATATCATAAATATTTGAATGCAGGTCATGTCAAAGAACACTTTAGGTACCTACACGGTATTTCCCTACGAGGACAAATCAGAAATGAGAAGATCCATAGAAGAATCTTTCAGTATGGTTGAGCCACGATGTTGTCAGTCACGACTAAGAATCAATGGACAGGCTCGTCCGATACGGTACCACTCACTCACCCGAAATCGACATGAAGCGACAGCTTTTATCTCTTCTTTTGTTATGTGAGTGAAATTTCCGAATGCCAAATACCCTCTTCTCATTCTTTGTACCCGCTCCCCTCCCGATTTAATGAGTAGCAACACATACATGATCCAAGCGTTATGGATGTTCATGAACGACCGTGAGCACTTACCATTGAACCCGTTTGATAACAAAACATAACCATTGAACTTAAATTGAATCATTACGTGGAAATAATAAAAAGTTAGCTATAAAAAAATTACATTGAACAACCTTCTGTCCTTTCCCTATATTAACTTTCACAAATGGTTCGTATTCTGTTTTCCATTAGGGGAATACCAAGAAAATTATGACATACATAATTTGCCGTCTTTATCCCCGACGATTAGAAATAGTTCACTGAGCTTCTTTTCATTATAAATGAATGCATGAAGAATCTTAGTTAGCCATGTAAAGAGCAGAGCACTTTCCATCATTTGTGCACCCAGTCAGTATAATAACTTATTTTTCTCATTTTATTATCCATTTTTGTATGTTTTTTATTAACTAACTGACCTAATTTCAATTAGTCAGCTTTAGGATCAAAGATAATTATGTTTTAAAGGCTTGCAGCCGGTCGTGGTTATCGTAGAGTACTTATGCTGCTCTTAAAACTATTTTTACTGCATTTTTCCGATAGACAATAAACACTAATTCGTAGACTGGAAATAAATTTCAGCTCGTTAAAAATAATCGCAAATAAATGGAGAATATTCGACAGCCTCCGTGGCGCAGTTGGTTAGACGCCGCCTGCGAAGCGAGAGGCCACGGGTTCGATCCACGCACCGAGAGAAATGTTTGTGCGGCCCACAAATATTTCTTTCGGGTCTGGGTGTTTGTGAGACCGTAAATTCACTCGTAGTTCCTGATACCCACGACACAAGACTCGATCTTAGTGTGGGCTCAGGACTATGAATGTGACTGTAGGGTGTTATTTATTTATTTATTTAATATTTATTAATATAATTAGATGGAAAAAAGGAAGATTCTTAATCAATGTATATGTAATATGAACATTACAGTAAATCTTGTAAGTTTTCACTGATACTTTAATGCCAACATAATTAAACTGTTTTAGTAGCGACGGTTTGGACGCCTACTCAGTATGTAGTCTACAAATCTAGGAGCACTACAGCCTTAATTACTTTTTTTTATTTTTTGCCTGACAAACATGGAAAGCAATAACTACTGCTCTTAAGCCTCCGTAGTAATATAATCTAGGACAACAAGACAATATAATCTAGAACAAGGATTTGAATACAGAACGGAGTTGTCAACGGCTGATTTGAAGGATGGCTGAGCCAGGAGAGGAAATATGATTGTGTATCCGGCGTATTAATTGGAGTTTGTCATACATGTTATCTTTCTTGAAAATGTCCAGATTCCTGGAAGCGCTTTTTACCCGACTTCGGGCCTTAAACCTCAATGCTTTAATCAATGGAATAATCCAGGGTTCAGGATACACAGTCTTTAGACCAGATAAACTATTTCAGCTAAAATATATTTAGAATGTATAATGTTACGCTGCTTTATCAACTCATTATCCAAGCCAGTACCTAAAAATTAAATAGCAAATTCGCACATGAGCGCATTTGCCTTCAATACGTTGTATGAGAAAATAATAATAGTACGAGATCCATGAAGCAAGATCACTACATGAACCATAGATGTAGTATAGAACATAACATGAACCGAGTACGTAATTAAAATCTAAATTGTGTGCCTCGTTATAAATAGGAGAATATATTTTTATTTTATACCTAAATAATTAGTATTATATACTGATGGTAGGTCTCTCATATGTGAGAGGCTGCCTGGGTGGGTACCACCGCAATGTCTATTTCTCCCGTCAAACAGCAGTTCAAATGCACTGTTGTGTTTCAGATTGAAGGACATTGTAGCCAGAGTAACTACTGGACATATTGAGACTTAACATCTTATGTCTCAGAATGGCGAGCGCAGTGGAATGCCAAGCATTTCTTTGTAATTCAAGGTGTTGTTTGGTGCTGCTACTGTTTATGAGCGGTCGTATCACTTACCATCAGGCGAACGGTATGCTCGTCTCGCAATTCAATGAAATAAAAAAAAAGATGATAATTTGATTTAATATTCTTAATTAAAACAGCATTCCCTTTTTCTAATCAAATATGTTTATGTTTTATTGAAACAACCTTTAATCCACTTCACTGTAATATCTGTCAACTTGAGAAGGTATGGTAAACTTGCCTGCAACCTATTTTCATGTTGTAAACAGATGACTGCTTCATTATTTATATACATATGCCATGGTCCATGGATATACATATGCCATGATACTTTCGTGGCATATCCATTATTTATATTTTAAATAAAAATTATTTTATTTCTGTAAAGATTGCTTACTGTTAAAAAATAGTTATATTTTAAATCATTCACGGTATAGTGAATGCGCTGCACTTAGTACGCGCAAATGCCGCAGATAATGTATCCAATAGCATCAGATGGCGGTCCAATTCCTATCGAAACAATTATACCGGCTGCTACGATGAACACAAACTGACAGAGATCACTACCAAATAGTCTATAAACCACCCTGTAGCTTTCAGAATCAAAATCAGAATAGTTTATTGCAGAATGAATGTACAAATAGATGTTCTTATTCTAATGCACATTCTAGAGTGAATCACAGAAACATTTTGTTTGCACGCACCCTTCACACAATTAAACACATAATTATTGACTAAACTAGTTTATTTGTTTAGAGTGGTGTATATGGCTTCGTAGACTCTGGCTATTAAGTTTCTCCCGACGGAGCGCTTGCGACCGCGCCCTTCTCCTGACAGCGGGCGAGTGAAGGCGGAAAGCACTGCGGCGTCGATTGACACCTGAGGAGTTGGACACATTCAACAAAAATACATGGAACCTCGATTATCCGAAAAAAGAATTTATTTTGGAAGATTAAAGGCAGGCGTTCACATTTCCGCATAGCAGGTACATAATTTAAGCCCTATTTACCAATCCAACAATTCCTATTCATCCAAATGTTGCCAGGAAGAAGTCGCTCTAAGCGATATGGTAACCGATTGTACTAATTTTTTTTTACTAATATGTATTCACTATGTAACTTAAGATGATAGAGATGCTGTAATTTGTAAACTGTGCAAAGAACAAAATGTAGTTTGAAATCGTGTATCTTCTAATGATATGGCTGATGGATTTCATTGCGCCTGGTAGTATTTGCAAAGCAATCTTGATAAAGTATAAATTAGCATCAGTTTTCTTATCCCTCTACACACTCGTATCTTATCACTAATTAAATATTAAATCACATTTTTTTATTTTGTTAATTTCTTAAATAAAGGGGTATTAATTATCCTCATAAGTTCGTCTTCGAGGAACTAAAACCATCGATTCAATTTGTTTCGGATAGTGAAGAAAAAAATTCGGATAATTGAGGTTCTAAACTCAAAAAGTATCATCGGTGCTAAACAATACACAACCTTTACCCATTTCAAAGTTATCGTCTACCATGACATGCCGTAGCCTTGAATCTTCATTATCTTCATAATTCTCTGAGGATTCCTGGCTAACCCTCATTATCTCCTGGTGCTTGTCTATGAATTCCCGAGTCAGCCTGGCATCACGCGAGCTGTCGCCGAAGTTCTTATCCAGGGAATATCCCAGAGACTTTGTTAAGGGTATATCATCCATTGAAATGTGTGCGTTTATCTAAAACAATTGCTGGGGTAATTTGATTAAATTAATATAACGTCCACGGTGGAGTGTTGGTTAACAGACGTGATCTGCTGAAACAGGTATTGCGGGTTCCATTTTTCGGGGTCCTGTGTAATAATAAATAATGAACGTTTAAGTTAAACATCGTGTCTAGACATATTTCCAAAAATGTCCATAGTATATGACGTCCGCAAATTTGCAATAAGCCCACGTGGTAGACACTGGCCTAAACCGTCAAAATCGAGTGTATTGTAGAGTACTCTCGTACTCGGCAGTGTGCAATTTTGGATCCATACTGTGGTTCATACAGGCTTAAATGTATTATTAACTTATTTCTAGTATACGAAGTTTAATATTTATAAGTAACTAAGACTGAAGTTATAAAGCATCAAGCATGTAGATACTAAAACATATGTACCAGAGTTTAACAGTCACAATATAAAAAATATATTTCATCACATTCTTATGCAATTCAAGTAGTCCATTTTAATGTTTCACAGTGTATTCATTCATTACAAGTGTATTTAAAATATTATAATTACGACATCGGGAGATAATTAGAATACAGAGTACACACAAAATATATATACATACACATGCTACCACTGAAAATAGCGAACATTGAAGACACTATTTTTATGATAAATATTTGCAGTTGTCTGTTGTCACATTAAATATAGCAATTCAATCTGGTGGAGCCCAATCTACTTCGCTATCAAAATGAAAAACAATACAGATGTAATCTTACTGAAAATAATAATTTATAAGTTGGTCTGGAATCTGGATATAGTGCCAACATTTTTTTTTCTTTAATGTAATTAATGTAGACCATTATAACAGGCGCCAAATCACATCGCAATGGTTATTTATGTACAGGACATATCCAGACTTCGACCAAAAACAAAGTCGGTTTCCTTTTTCTAATTTGGTAAATAAATAAACCACTCTCAATCGTTCTCTCGATTGTAGAGGAGGCCCGTGCCCTGCAGTGGGACGTATATGGGCTGATACAGTGGTAAATATATAGTTATCCCTAAAATAATAATGAACAGCATTTTATATTTAAGCCACTCATCATCATCAGCCCGTTGCAGTCCAGTTGCATATAGGCCTCTCCCAGGGTACGTCACAAATAAATAACAGATAAAACAAATAAGTTAGTTACATACCTAATAACTAATAGAGATCAAAGTTAACATTGAAATTGAATGTGCACGTTTTCAGTCCTAATGCACACCAAAGTGGAAACTGCAGTGTGAGATTGTATGTCGTAGATACCTGTAACACCATCAGTAATACCACATAAACGAACATTTCCATCACATCACCAAACTTTAGACTGTTTGACCCAACGTCTCAACCCAAACTGTAACTCGGAGTCCACGCATTCAAGTATAATGACAAAAGTATTGTTAAGAAAACCCACATTGTTGGCAAACAATGGTGTTATGACAGAACGCACATTGTTGAAGTCTTCGGTGAAATGAAACACTAACATCCGAAGTTTAAATAAGTTACTGTTACCATCGAAAATGTATAAGAAAGGTATAAGAAATATTAAATATGGGGTGATCATAGCAGCAACCTGCGGCTCGCAAGCCACATGCGTCTCTTTGGATGTGAAGCAGTAGCTCTTTAGTTCCATAGGCTAATATCTTCGATCTGTATATTTGATCGAAGGCCAATATTGATTATAAAAGAAAAGATTACAAAACTGTAAATCCCTCTCTATCTCTTCTGGATTATTCATCTTGCATCCGATAACACCTATTACCCGATTAATAAAATATATGTACATTGTACTAGGGTTGTTGCGGATGTCGATTTTTTCACATCCGCGGATGCGGATGCGGATGCGGATGTTTAAGATATTATATAAATCTATATACTAATATTATAAAGCTGCAGAGTTTGTTTGTTTGTTTGTTTGTACGCGCTAATCTCTGGAACTACTAGTCCGATTTGAATGATTCTTTCAGTGTTGGGTAGTCCATTTATCGAGGAAGGCTATAGGCTATATCATCACGCTATGACCTATAGGAGGAAAGCAATATTGATATTTCTAGCAAATACGAAGAAATTTTGTTTGTTTTTCGTGGTCCGATTTGTCGATATTCAAACTGATAGTCAGAATTAAACATTTTGACCGCCATTTTAAAACGTGTATGCACCCGGGCGGAGCCGGGCCCGACCGCTAGTATAGTATAGGAATGAATATTGAAATTAAACAATTATTTACGAATTTTATTGCTTACTAATATTTATCGATTTATCTGTGTTATTTTTTTATATTTTTTAACTTCCTTTAATGTTTCGATTAGGTACTTTAAAGGATTCATGGTCACCACGGGGCAGAATTTAATTACCCGTAATTTATAATTATTAAGTTAAAAATTAAATTAAATTAAAAAGTTAACTTAAAACATTAATCTGATTTTGCATTTCATTCTACGCAGAAGAACCTCACTGTGTCTTCATGTCGGGCAGTTGGTCTTTTTGGTTCCGATATAATTAAGTGTAGAATTCGATCCCATGCTTGTGCAAGGTTCTAGCCCTCTTCTCTATTGATAATTAAATGCATTACCTTCGTTTTGAGTAGCCCCAAGAGCTCGCAAAAGAACACCATTTCTTTTATTAAGTATAACGCCGCGCCGCCTTTTCTGATAGCAAGGCGGTTAGGAAGAGGTTCGTAAATTAAACCCACGCTGCAAATAATTGTTCGCTAGGATTACTTCTTAGTGGAGTACATAAAAATCTTTGTGCTATCGGCAATAATATCTTTAAATTCCTTTCGATAAACACCACTTAAGAGGATTTTCATCCACATACGACTCTTTTTTTATTGGGGTAAGAAAAACATTATTTTTGGAGTACAGCTTCAATGCTACCATTTTCTGGTATTTCTCGATTCTTATTTTCACTAGAAGAATCGAACATCATAGCAACAACAAACGCGTCGGATCATGTCACTATTTATTTCACTCCCATTGGTCAATGTCACGTCCGAACGGCACGCGCCATTCGGCGGCACCGGCAAATTTCTGTCTTGTCTCATTTTGTATTACATCCGCATCCGCATCGATTATTGCGGATGCGGATGCGGATGCAGATGTCCAAATTTATGCGGAAGTTCCGCATTTGCGGATGCGGATGCGAACATTCGCAACATCCCTGCATTGTACATATGTCTAAATTTTAGTACGAGATGACGATCTTATGATCAGTAGTTAAAATTTTGGGAGTATTTCCTCAGGAGTGAAAACAGCCTTTATGAGCATTGATATCTGCATATTTCGTAAAGCAGAGTAGACTAGCGGAAATCAATACTTTACAACATTGTATCTATCAGGTGTTGATGTTGTAATAACTCGGCCGATGCAAACTCACAAATGTTACATCATTTCAATTCTAATGAAATTCCCAGTATAAAGTTAAGTATTAAAGTTATCATTGGAGTTTACTCGGCTTTATGTGATTATTTTATATGTATTCAAGACGATAATTAGAAATTACAGGAAGCTTGCTTGAAGCAGGACTGTTGCAACAGACCAGTAGTAGTAGACTTGGATATAAATTTGTATGATGATATAAATGATACACAAAATAAAAAGATTGGCTGACGAAAAACAACTCTGACTATCGCTCACTAGTTGACACATTTTTCCGGCTTGTTCGAAACCAGATGAATACAGGGCGATCCTGGAAAAAGATACTCTACCACCGTCACCATCAAGTAGCAAATAATACTCCACTTTTGCCTACTTACTCAGCTCTTGTCATCTATGCGGTATGCCATCGGATTGTCAAGCTGATACGTACTTGTAAAAACGCCTTGCGTCGACTTGTTTCAAATGAATAGCATTATGGACTAACATTTGTGGTAAATAAATGGTAAAATACCTACTGAACCTTTTTATGATAAGTAAATGAAAAAAAAACAAACGCAAAATCGTTACTTCATATCAGTTTTATTTGAGACAATGAAACCACCCCGGTCGACTCAGCCCATTCCCACCGCAGTCCGAAATGGACTTGCAGAGTGATTCTGCTCTTTGAAAATATATTTTATGGAACACTACAAATCCATAGTATACGAGTAGTTAGAAATTGCCAGTTTAAGTTTTTCCAAGGCTACATGCCTCTGACTGCACTTATCCAAGTGACGTATGTACTCGTATTTAATTATTTACAAATCACTTCAACAATGACAGAAAACTCATGAAAAACCTGTACATACCCCTTTTTAACGAGAAACAAGCTGTAGACTCAACTTTCGGCATTTCGGGAGAGGGAAATATCACTAATCTTCCACCCCCCACATTTTCACAAAATAAGAGGTCTTCGTATGTTCTAAAGTTACCCAACCCTTATTAATTTATAGTTTATTAAAGTCTATATTATGAGTCCTTAAAGTTGCTTATACTTAGAAGTGGTACACATCAATAAATGTACACAACAATATATTAACACCTTCTAATAGTGACGTTTCATAATAATTCCACTTCAAACGTAAACCCAAATAAGAGGAGTTTGCAAAGCGTAAATAGCAGCTGATATTGATAACATTAGGTCAGATAACTAACAATATTTCATTCATTATCGTGGGCCAACTCTAGTGCCCAGTAAATGATGGTACACGCATGATCGCATACCGGATTGAACCAGTTTAAATGTTATATTGGCACGTCGTATCATATTTGCGTATATTACGTGGAATTACTTGATATTACTGGAGTAGATATTAATATTATATTTAATAGAGATCTGCTAATTTTGCAACTGTAAATCTGTTTTGTAATCTACATTCGATTAGAAACAGCATAGACAGTAAACGCACCATATTTTTTCAAATATTTATTTTTTTATATTTTTCCTGACGGCATGAGAATGAAACCTGGATGTGAAACGAAGATCACATATTCGGTCCCAATACCAAAACAAATGGTAAATAAAAAGAAATATTCTTGATTGAGAGATTAATAAGTCTTTGGCCATTTCGTTCAGCTCGTCGGAAGTACAACAATATCACTATACCACACTATATTACTTTCTCTTCCTCAACTTAGTATCTTTCTAACGCTCCAAACGGTACCTATGAGTCACCCTTAGTTTTTTCTTAGATATTCAATTACCTACGATGGTATTTATCATCGTCAGTCACATACATTGTATGGAATAAAGGACGACCTTACATATACAATAAATTGTATATTTTGCAGGAAGTCGCTGGATGTAACCTGCTAACTATAGAGCGATATTCTAATCCATGGAGAAGGTTTACCATCAACAGTATTACATTATATTCAAGATGTATTATTGATTATTATTAATTGTACTGTATCAGCTCATATACGTCCTACTTCACGGCACGGAACTCATCTACAATCGAGAGTACGATTGAGAGTAGTTAGGTCATATAGTCCACACGCTTGCCTAATATGGGTTGGAGGACTTTACATACCATCGAAATTCTTAAAAATCGATATGATATGCATAATGCAAGAAAACATACTATAGTTACTTCACTTGGTACTAGACAGAAATTGGAATAACTGAATTTTGTTACCATAATCAACTACAAAATAATTGATCTGCCACAAGACAAAACCTTGCTAAACCCTTAAATTATATTTGAATTATATCAAAGACCATACGTATTTTGATTATTACCTTTGCAAGATTTATTTAAATTGGCATGCGACAGTCACTGCCTAAATAGACTTTATCTGTAGCAACTAGCAGTTGTGTTTCTTTAACCTCAGATACAGGCCATTATCTTTACAAGAAAACCGCTTTCAACCAGTTCCTTCGAGACTTGTTGATTGAGATGAATACATAATTACTTTAATATTTGCTTTCATTGTTAATATAAGTTATTGGCTTAAAAGTTCCCCTTAATCAAGCAGGTAGTTCAATTCAATGTTCTTTTTCGCATTGTTATTCCTCTGAAACGATTTATCATTAATTTAGTAGCGTATTCACCTGTGAAAGATAAAAGCAATTCTCGCTTTATTATTATTGTATTTGGATCGCACTGCATGTTGCATAAAGGTGCATTGTAAGCAAATTATTATCTGTATCCGCCCACATACGTCCCACTGCAGGGCACGGGCCTCCTCTGCAATCGACAGGACAATTGAGAGTGGTTAGGCCATATAGTCCACCACGCTGACCTAGTGCGGTTTGGCGGACTTACATACCATATAGATTTTATACATCGCTATGGTATGCAGGTTTCCTCACGATGTTTTCTTTTACCGTTTTAATGCGTGGTGATTGACTATCAATACACACATGACTCCGAAGTCAGAGATGTGCCCTGGGATTCGAACCCGCGACCACCGTGAACATGTTGGCAGTCGCGTTTAGTCCGTATACTAACAGGCCACCACGCACTTAAATTATTACGTCAGTGTTAAAAATATAGATATGTACGTCAATGCGTCGGTTTTTCGTGCCCGGTCAACTTTAGTGCTTGTATGAAGCGCAGATCAGGCCCGATATGGAATACCGTTTGCACCTCTGGGACGGATCCGCCCAGTCCTTGCTCGATAACTAGATGAATTGCATTAGTGGGCCACCAGCATTGGGAATGATCTAGACGTTACGTGCAACTTAAAGTCGCCACAATTGCGGAGGGGTCACACAAATGTGGTATGTGTTATCACCTCTGCAACTGAATTCTACTTTCGGTAGGCTATGTAATGGCCCTGAAGAATTGTTCAATTTCATCCAGTCTTCTCCTTTCCCTAGCAAAACCACGCATAGCATACTAACTTACAAAACTTGATGGTAATTTTTTTTTGATTTGCAATCCAACTCGCTGTAATCTTATTGGGCTCAAAAGATTCCAAATATCGGCTAAAAAGGAAAATAATGGCCTCATTTATTTGTTTTGAATCGATTTAATGTTACAATGGGTTACGTACCAGTGGGTGCGATAAACTAAACCCCAACGAGATTTAGTTATATCTGATTATGATAGATTGAAGAACTAGAAACGAAAAAGAAAAGAAATGAAATTTTATTTCTGTTTCTGTTAATTAAACAGGAGGATATTCTAACACATAAAAATATGGTTCGTTACATGAACCATATTCTTTAAGTAAAATTTTGTGACAGTTGAGGCCATAGATGTGGAAAAAGAAATTATATGTTTCAACACTCTCAACAAAATACGCAGATACTAAGCCATGTCTTGCACTGATCGATTAGCTAGCGGATTCTTATTTTTAAAAATGACAAAGAAAAACAAGTTCTACAGCCTTTTTTCGTAGGATTAAGATTATGAACTAACCAACGATGCGCTACGCCCAAAATTATTACAAAGATCACGGTCATTCGGTCATAAGAACCTGCAAGATCATCAATATGCCAAGCAAATCATTAATCAATATATTTTTAGCATAAAAAGAAAGTAACTACTGGACATATTGAGACTTGACATTTTATGTCTTAGGATGGCGAGCACAGTGGAATACCAAGCAATGCTTTGTAATTCAAGATGTGTTTTTGGTTTTACCATTGTCCATGAGCATTAGTATCGTTTACCATCAGGTGAACGGCACGCTCCTCTCGCCATACATGGCAATAAAAAAGAGAGTGTTCACATCAGGAACAACGAAAAAAGGTTACCTCTTGATATTAGGTTGACAGTAGGCTTTCAGCAACAACACTCGTTTTCAAATACCACCATCGCACAATATAATAAGTCGCAATTATTATCATTGCAATAGGCATTCTTTATGACTGGTAGTGGGTGTTTGAATATGCTCTCTATTTTTTGAGTTTAATTCAATTATTGCGTGCTCTGTATTAATTCTAATGACTGTAAAAGTACCTTAAAAAATAAAGCTTGCTGTGTGTATATAGTTCCGCTAGTCGTTTCATATTAAAAACTTTAAATAAACGTCAGTCTATCAAAATTGAGTCATTTTGGGTATAATCACAAAAAATGTGAGGCTATATTTTAAAAATCCCGCCGGAAGTCTTTGGCTATTAAGTGTTACACATTTTTAAATTAAATTATATTACTTAACACTTTTTTATTGCAGTTAAACACTAATGTTTCAATGATATAAAATTCCTGCGAAGAATTAATTTAGCCAAGGACGTTATTTTACTTACACGAGCTAATTTTTAAACGAACATGTCGAAAATAACTGTCTCTGTCAGCGCTGACAAACGTCAAATTAATAACCAGTTTTGGCGGGAATTATCATATGTTTTCTAAAAACAAAACAATACTGTTTATATCGCGTAACTTAAGATACCGAAGTCAAGGCCGAGGTAGTGGTCGACAAGCTAAATATGATCGTTCCGTTGAATTCATGCTAGTTCGTTGTCGCTCCACAGACCGAGAAGTGGGGCTAGCGCAGTGCAATAAACGTTTCATAATTTTCGATACTTTACACGATGCCGCCTGTGTCGATATCAGACGATGTAAGTAGTTTATAATACCTTATTTGAGCTTACTTAATGTATTCGTACCTAGGTGTAAATATTACATTAAATAGAAAGGTGACCATTGCACCAATGGTACTAATTTTAAAAAGTTAATATCTTAATTTATTTTTAATATTTTCACAATCAAGCATTGATTCAATGAATGTTCAGCCCCAAAATATTATGTTATTGTTTTATTGTCTTAATTTTTTAGGCGCCGAAGCAGAAGTTGCGTGTTGCTCTCATAGGACAAAGCACATTCGCTGCTGAAGTGTTCAAACTCCTGCAAAAGGATGGCCACGAAGTTGTAGGAGTGTTTACAATACCTGACAAGGGGAACCGTGAAGACCCACTTGGTAAGTAATTTTTTTTATCTAATAAATATTTCATGCAGCCAGGAATTGGTGCAATATTTGAAACAGGAAAAAAAACTTCGTTTATATCAGTAGGAAAATGTACATCAAACTTGCTATTTATTTTAGTTTTAATTATTTAAATTCTGTTTAAAATGCTGCTACACACAACATAATTATAATTACTTTGAAACTTTTTTTTATAATTTAATATTTCAATTTTGAGAACTATGTTTATTCCAACTCAATGCTGTTAAATTAATTATTTTTTACATATTAATATACAGCCATAAAATTTTGTTTGATTTTTATATACAGCTATTGACTATTTCTTTTTCTTTCAGCTACAATTGCTGCACAAAATGGTAAACCAGTGTTCAAATACAAGACATGGCGTGTCAAAGGAAAAATCATACCAGAGATCTTAGAGGAATACAAATCGGTAAGTACATTGTATGATCGATATAAACAACACCATTTTGAGGAGATACCTGCATCATGTCGATCATTTGTCATAGCACTGTTTTTATAGAATAGTGATGAATAATATTAAAGTCTCAGGGATTGTTCGACAATAATTATGGCCTGTTTTTTAATGTTAATTTTGATGACATTTGTGATTTTTTCTATTTGTTAGTGCATTTAATACCTAGAATTAGCTTGCTAACTGTGGAGATATATTGTTAAATATCACATTCATTATTATGGTTTATATTTAAATAATTTAATTATTTAAAAAAAAATACAGTACTTACTAGAATATCCATATTATTTAAAAAAAGAAATACCAGGTGAAGCTTTTTATTAACCTATTTATTGCTATATGACTACCTATATTATACACCTAGTCAAATAATGCTATGGTACTCATATCCAACATGGCAAATTTACACAAATTCTAATCAATTTTTTTTGCATGGTCAGAGTAAGTTATTTGTAATATATTGTCTGCTTGCCTGAATTCAAACCGTTATATGAATAGGACTTCAACCATAATATTAATTAATGAGGTTTAGTAGACTTACCTTAAAAAAATTAAAATGTATTTATTCTAGGCTCTTGCTTATTATTTCTGTGGCTTTGGGCAGAATTGGTAGCCCGATACAGAGATTCTCCTTAGATATGAATTTATAAGACAATTAAAAATTAATTTTGAATACTTAACCACCCAATTGCGAGTAAACATGTATCATCGCACGTCCGTACTCCGTCCTCGCGCCAATTCTATCAGTTAAACTTCCTAGCACTATGACCTTATTTATCAATATCTCAAAACGTATATATGTCGCGTGCTCAATGTATCAATGGCTGCCGAGTAAAGTCAAAGTTTTCCACGTAACACTATCATTATGTAGATGTAGAATCATGAGTTATTTTCCAAGGAAAAAATCTTAGATCGATATTGAATGCTTAAGTGAATGTCTCGTGTTGGGCTCATCTTCCATCAGACTTGTAGAATTGTGTCGACCGACGTCAGATACCCATCTCGCGGATTGCAATGCACTTCTCTATCAGCCCATATCCTTCCCACTGCAGGTGACGGACCTCCTCTACATTCGAAAGTACGATTAACCGCGGTTAGGCCGAAAACCAATCGATGACTCTCTGCAATAATTAGGGTGACTCTGGTCCCAGCTAACGAGACTCCTTCGATACTAATCCGCAGGCCCTCAATACGGTTCGAAGACCTATTATCTCGACTATCTTCATATGAGGGAGTGCGTAAAGGCCGTCTCTGGTCTTGTTCAGGCGTTAGCCTCGGGATCATTTTCGGTGAAGGCGCCCCCCGAGTGCATCCGGTGATCCCAAAGGCCCCATTAAGTCGCCTTGTACAACAGGCGGCGAATACCAAGCGCGGACACACCATAGTGAGCACGATGGGGATGCCCACAACCCTAACGGAATTATTTTGTCATACTTCTACTCTTTTATGAGATCGATATACTGATAATATTATATAAAAAACCATAATACCATCAATATAATAAAATCGCATAGTTAAACCTTTATTGCGTATAACGATCATGAGTAAGATACACAGACTCCCACTTTGATTTTCGGGTTGCCATGCCCACAAATTTTTTTGAAGGCTGGATCCACCATTCGGGTATACTGTTGTGGAATTCTAAACCCTCCCTTCCTTATTGACCCCTAATTAGCCGAGCTTATTTCCGCCTTAAGCGTAATGATAGCGGTGAGTCCATCAACTTACCATACTTTCTAGTCTGGTACCCTTATATGACACTTTTCTGATCATAAAAATGATGCCCACATTGGAAATGGAACAAAACATCTCAAAGGTTTTTTAGCATATACACATAAGAGTATCTTAAGTAAATGTAATAACTCATATGAAAGCAGCTGTAACAAAAGATCGGGTTGATAAACGTTTTCCTTTTATACTCTAATGGCACATATTACTTCTATTACCTATAGTAACGAGGAATATATTATCTACCTATTTCCATTTAGTTACGTACATATATCATGTTACGTTTTCCTTGATTAGTTGCACGGAAGTGAACCAGTCTCGTCACATTCTCCCATAAGTATTTAAAATACCATACCTTGTTATTTAAAATGCACTTCTAGAATAACAAACTAAGAAATAATATTTTAGACCGATGATGATCGTTAAAGTTTTTTGTTTGTTGTGTACGAATTTCAAATATGACCAAATTATTTTTCTTCTTCTTGTTTCGCTTCTCCTATAGTTCAATTTGCTGTTTCGAAATTGAATTATAAATAACAACAACATACATAATTATTTATTAATAATCATAATATCATCCATACACTAACATAATTAATTAAAATTATAATTTAAGTTAGTTTTAAAAAAGTAAGTTTTATGAAAGTTATTACTATTAGGTAATTTATGAGTAATGTATAAGCTAATTGGATAACATCATTTATTCGTTGACCCAGTGCCAGCATCATAAGTTTTATTTTTATGGGTCAGGCTTCGCGGTTTTAAAACGGTTAAAAACCTATTTACGTTATAGGATGTTTTGTCTTATTCGCTCAAACTGAATTCGAAATTCGTCCGAAAGGGACAAAACATTGTACTGAAATAGATTTATAAACTTTCCAGAAGATGCATTTTATAGATTCCATTTCTAAAGAACAGACAGCGTTACATAACTATAGCTTCATATATTTATAGCTTACATGAAATATTACACCTCGACTGCCTCGGTGGCGTAGTTGTACTCCGGTACGGTTACAAAGCTGAGGTCTCGGGTTCGAATCCCGGGTTGGGCAAAGTGATATTGGATTTTTCTATTCATTATCAGCCCAGAGTTAGGAATTTGTGCCCGATATGGCGATAGGCTCGCCACCTATCACATCATGGGACGGAACATACAAGGCGAAATGTGGGTGCCCTGGCACCTCTGCCTACCCCTTCTGGGAAATATGGCGTGAGTTTATGTATGTATTTATGTATGTATGTATGAAATATTACATAATAATAAATAATAATAAATAACACCCAACAGTCACATACATAGTCCTGACCCCACACTAAGATCGAGTCTTGTGTCGTGGGTATCAGGAACTACGAGAGACTTTTCGGTCTCACAAACACCCAGACCCGGAAGAAATACTTGTGGGCCACACAAACATTTCTCTCGGTGCGGGGATCGAACCCGCGGCCTCTCGTTTCACAGGCGGCGTCTAACCAACTGCGCCACGGAGGCTGTCAATATGTCACTGTATTTACGAAGCATGTGTTAATTGCACGACATAAACTCGATAACCCATAGTTTATCTACCACCATGGAACACGCTATCTGCCGCGATGTTTTCGTGTGTTAATATTGTTGCAAATATCAGTTTTTTATATTAAATGTGATAAATACCGAACTTGACCCTCGTGTGATTCAGTTCATTCCAGTCAGCTGCAACATATTTATCTGTTATATGCGTTCTATATTATGTAATGTAAAATGACTCATATTTAGACTATGTGTTAGATGTTAGGACGTCTATACGGTGTGATATCTCACGTCCCTCTGTGGAATATATTTGGGTTGATTTAAATATGTAATTATTTATTTACTCTTTATTGTACGCACAGAAAAAAAGGACTTAAAATAAACATAAAAAGCATAAAATATTAGTACAAATGGCGGTCTTATCGCTCTAGACGATTTCTTCCAGACAACTTTGTATGGATATCAGAGAAGGAAAAAGAGATTGAATAAGTATATGTATCATGACCACACTTCCTTTAATACGATGAATTTCATGCGTCAATAATCTATATCGTGCCAGATTACTTCAAACACAATTGTAAGAAATCAGTCAAGTATTAATACAAACAAAACGCCTAGAATTCGATAGCAAAAACATACAAGCTGATAGTTATAGACCTTATTACTAAGATAATTAACGGTAAATGTTACTTTCAGGTAAACGCCGACCTCAATGTACTGCCGTTCTGCTCACAATTCATTCCCATGGAAGTGATCACATATCCAAAGTACGAGAGTATTTGCTACCATCCCAGTATACTGCCGAGGCATAGAGGTGCTTCTTCTATTAACTGGTAAGTTTTTTTTTTTTATTGCAGTGAATGGCGAGACGAGCCTACCGTTCGACTGATGGTAAGCGATGAGACTGCTCATGAACAGTAGCAAAACCAAACAACACCTTGAATTACAAAGCAATGCTTGGCATTCCACTCCGCTCGCCATCCTGAGACACAAGATGTTAAGTTTCAATATGTCCAGTAGTTACTCTGGCTATAATGTCCTTCAATCCGAAATACACCAGTGCATTTAAACTGCTGTTTGACAGGAGAAATAGGCATTGCGGTGGTACCCACCCAGGCAGCCTCTCACATATGACAGACCTACTACTACCAGTAAAGTTTGACATGTTACTCAAAATATATTCTTTCTAGCCGTTGATTTAAAACTAAGGATAGAACCTTGAGTACATCTAGATTTTCAAAAAGACGAAAGACGTAAATATACGAACTAGATAATTTCTTAGTCCTAGTTGCATCAAGAAACTTTGACCATAACTTTTATTTTGTTGATGGAGAACCCAATAATTTGACATGTCTCATAGTTGAAATTACGGTCAAAATCACTTTGCGCCAGGAAAATAAAGCCATATCATTATTTTTGTGCCATTGATATTAGTTATTTAAAAAAACAAACAAGTACCTATCAAATAATTTGTATATACTCGATAATATCTCACAAACTACAACCGTGATCTGTTTCTTTGGACTGTATCTTTAATTATAAGTATAAATATTACGATGATGCAAATCATTGTATATCGTCATGTAAATTGCGTCGAACTAAATGTCGACTATATTTGTACAGTTCGATCGTCTTACATGAGGTTGTGAAATATTGAATTTTAAATTACGTAATGCACAATTATTATTATTTATTTAATACTTTATTGTACACCATTAAAAGACAACAATAAAAAATAATAATACAGAAACAGGCTTAAATATACATTATCGGATAAGAAAGGAATACAGAGATGTACAATTAATATAAATGCATACATACATACAACTAAATTACATAAACTACATAATATATTCTTTTAAAATATCAATTATTTTTGATATTTTGCATTGGAAGCATTTTATAATACTCTATGATCTATTTATTTAAAACGTAAAGAATTTTTAATATTGATATGGTAATAACTAACGTAATAACTTTATATAGAAGGTCCCTTAAGGACTAAATAAATTAATCGACTTGGTATTACATGCATCTCACAACTTTTTGCGGTAGAAAACCTGAGCTGCGAGACTTGGAATTTTTTTACAGGATGTTTTTGATGGGATAAAATATACGCTAACTTAAAACAATTTAAAAAATAGACGTCGCGCCGTATTAGCATTTAGACGTCAATAAAAATGAATCTCATGAATAAAACATTCTAAACAAGAAGATTGTTTTTAAATTCAGCAAACCAAATAAAACCGAAAATAACCAGTTCTGAAGAGCAAAGATCACATCTGTCTGCTTTCCGAAACTGGTTTGGTATAATTTTGATACATAGTTTGGGTTCCGTACAATATTAATGGTTTTCACTTGCCAATATCATTAAGCCGCATATTTCATAGCGCATATCGTAGACTCTGTAGATGTTTTAATGTTTTCCTTTTCATCATAAAAACGTACTGTTTATTGTTTTACTTTAATACTGACTAACTAACTTTCATACTAATTGACTTATTAATCTGCTGTTTCGTACAGAAACAAAACATTTGCAGAGGTACTTTCTAGAATATTTATATTAGTTGAAATTCTTAAAAATCGCTATGTTATGCAGGTTTCCTCACGGTGTTTTCCTTCACCGTTACAGTACGTGGTTTGTTCTTGACTATCAATACTCATTATCAATTATAATATTTATAAAAACAGCACGTTTCTAATAACTTTTTCCGGTTGATGGGAACTCCGAAGTGTAACCAGTTCAAACTGGATTCACGTCGCGTCGTGTCTAACTTTAGCAATACAAGCAAGAATGTATTAACTATCGCATTTTAATGTCGAAACGTATAACACGTTTGAAATACTATCGGATGCAGTAATGTTATGTAATATGTAACATTGAAAACATCGGATTTTGTAACAGCTTAGGAAAACTATTGTGTAATGGCCCTTAATATGATATTTATGTAATTTGTTGGAAAGAGGGCTGAATGGAAATTAACTAGGTTTACGATTTTGAACTTTAGAAATAATTTTCAACTAAAAGTAGATGTTTAGGACTTAAGAACATTATATAACTGTAACCATAGCATATATTGAATTGAAACATAATATAAGATATATAATAACATAAAGAATCGGCAAAGTATCGACAGATCTTTATGCAGTCTTCAACACTATGTATCCATAGTCAAAGATCGTCCCTTTCACCTCTTCGTAGAATTACATCTATACATCTTATAGGGCTATTTATTTCTGCTACGACAATGGGATCACTATGATCCATAACGAAGTCCGAATCTTCGAACGTTCGTAAGTTTTCTACTTCTAAAAATCAATACTATTCTCTATGTAACTCATTTATTTATTTATTATTATTTATTCACTCCAGACTTAGTCTATGGATACGGCGTTCGATAGAAGGTTTGCCCATTTTGTGGAGTACCTAGGCACATTCTTACGAATATTTGAACTTCATAGAGAGATCCTAAATTAACCCCCAACTATCGCTCCCAATTCGATAGAAGGTTTGCCCATTTTGTGGAGTACCTAGGCACATTCTTACGAATATTTGAACTTCATAGAGAGATCCTAAATTAATCCCCAACTATCGCTCCCGAATACGCCCGCGGGAAAAAGATTTTCCGGAAAAAAAAGCCCCGTAATATTGTATTGTACCTGAATAATACGTACACTATAGCCTTCCTTTAGAAATGGCCTATACAACACAAAAATAATTTTCAAATCCAAACTAGTAGTTCCCGAGATTAACATGTACAAACTCTTCAGCTTTATACATACAATTTTATGCAAATATTAAATAAAATGATAGATCACGGAACATAGGTACCGAGTTATAACTGGAAATATGATTACCGCAAATTACTTACTGTTAGGTAACGTCCATAAACATGCAAGGAAAGGAAATAAGCTATTTTGTATCCGTATTTTCCACTTCATTAAATCGTAAAAATAGTAAATAAATTTTGATAGATTTTTAGTTTGAAAATTTTCCATTATATTCAGGTGATTTTTTTTAAACCTTGTGTCACGGATTTTCTTTACAGAAAATTGTTTTGGAATTCTTCTTTCAATGATGGCAGTAAATTTTTGCAATATTTTTAACTATTTCTTCTGACGGATATGACCTTTGCTTTCCATTTTATTTTGAAGAGAAACACATGAATTATTATTTTATTTTATTCTATTTTTGTTCTCTACTTTGTCGGCCGCGTGGGTATTTATATAAATCGCTAACTCTATTTAAATATTAATTATTAGATCCGTATTTGTTTATACTTAAAACAAAATTCGATAAGTGAACCATTGCAATTTGTGGTACTTACTATAAGCACATTATAATGTAAGTTCCTCGTACGGTGTTCCCATACTTACCTCCGTCGTTGCAGAAATACGGTATCCGGTAGTTTCATTCACGCAGATATAAATATACCTAACGTAGATAAAATATACGTTATCTATATGACGGGGCGAGATGGTTTATTTAGTTTGGATACATGGCAATAGTGTTGACTTGTTGGAACTTTGTAGATGGAAATAGATTTGTCTTTGGAAAATAAGATTTAAAGTGGGCAACACCCGAATGGAGTCGCACGCGGCAACACTGCTTACTTGTCTCAAAATGAAAGGATGACTTTGACAGTGTAGAGAAAAACGTTATCCCATTTTGAAAGCAAGGCGGAATCGCACTCGTGTGAACCCGTTGACTTTAAATCTGTTTTCATCCTGGAAAATCTCTGTAACTTTGAATTCTAAATTATGTTGGAACATTAAAACTAATCGTGGCAATAGAACAACGAGTTTATTATGCTGCTAAAGACTACTGGAGACCGCCGGCAATACATATGTATGGACGACTCACATAAACTGATGGCGGATGATTTAGGCAACCAGTCTGATTTCCCGTCATCAGAAGTGGGATCACAACAACGCCCACAGCAGCATGGTACAGGTCAGAATGACAATTTTACAAATATTTGTCGACCAAGACCGGCGGCAGATGCATTTGGATTTACAACAACGTACGATATACGGAGATTACGGCTTCAAGAAGAAACCTACTATGTGTAAAGACAAACTAATAACATTGATTGAGTACAATTCAGACTTAATGGACAGCGATGCACGGGACTGTTGTGAGATAGTAAATATGTGTATCGAAAAAAAGTCGTAATCGGAAGTGAACTGATTTTAGCGATAAACAAAGCCTTAAAAGTTACAGCTGCAATATGGCTTACATAACTAAGTTCGCGGAATCACACAACTTCATTTGATAGAGCTACTTTTGGCTTAGTAAAGTTGAGACACCTGCAGCTATGGTGTGTATAATTTTTAACCGGAAAACCAAAAGACGGAGCATGTCTGGCGGCATATTTCAGCCGTATAAAGAACGCATTCATGAATATGTGGAACACTATGTTTATTAACAAATTGCTATTGCTGTAATGCCACTTCATGTCACTAAGATGAAACCATGACTACAAGAACTTGCTTTTACAAACGACATTAGTACTCGCATAAAGCTGCAGCAAGAAGTAATGAGTCACAGTTATTGAAAGAGGGATTTGGTCAGCTAAGAAAATTAGCAGCTCCGAAGCCAAGATTGAGCAACCCTGGAAAATGTTACAACTACGGGAAGCTGGGCCACATTAAAGCGGGTTTTAGACCAAGCTCAAATTGAAACTCAGTCCCTAACATGTCTTCTTAGTTTTCAGTTTCATCGACGGTGGCAGCGCAACGACCAAAAAGCGAGGTTCCTCAGCAACAGCCTAATCCGAAAGTGCCATCTACGTGCTATTACGACAGAGAGGCTGGACACATTGTAATCCGGTGGGCAGTTTTCATTTTGTTTTGATTCTGGTGCAGACTGCTCTCTAATAAAAGAAAGTAACGTAAAAAAAAATCACGATGAACAACAATATAGCGTGGTGACACTTGTAGTAATCGGTGATTTTAATGTGGACTGTAAACTTCAGCAATTGTCATTATTATTTCACATCGTGGCTGATGATATTGTACGATCATCGCACGATCTCATGATCGGACGCGATTGATTACGAACAGGGTTTTCAATGTAGACGATACATCAACTAGTAGAGTTACGTCGGATCAATTTGAGTTTAAGTTAGCAGATCCAAACCTAGTAGTACAAAGTAGACCATGGAGGCTAAGTACGGGTGAACGTGAGGTTGTGCGCCGTAAAATACGAGATCTACTCGACGCTAATATTATATGTGATCAGTAATTGGCAATAAGTAATACTTTGTGATTGGCGTGTGCATAAGTCCCAGTTCGAAATATGTACCTGTGTGATGCTCTCGTTTGAATGTGTGTAAGATAAATGTGCGTGGCTGCTTTTCATTGTGTTTAAAATCTGTGTGCGTTTGTGAGCGAAACATATTGAGTAAAATGTGTCCACTCCATGAGACAAACCTGTGTGTCACCTCCGTGTAACAAGCCTGTGTGGCCAGCCTGTGTGGCAAGCCTGTGTGGCAAGCCTGTGTGGCAAGCCTATGTGGCAAATCGGAGTGGCAAACATGTGTGTCAAACTGGTGTGGTAAGCCTATGTGGCAAGCCTTTGTGGCAAACCTGTGTGGAAGCCTTTGTGGCAAACCTGTGTGGCAAAACTGTGTGAAAAAGCTGTGTGCTGCCTTTGTGGCGAACCTGTGTGGCAAAACTGTGTGGTAAAACTGTGTGGGAAACTTGTGTGGCAGAACTTTGTGGGAAAATTGTGTGGTAAGCTTGTGTGGTATACTTGTGTGATAAGCCTATGTAGCAAATCTGCGTGATAACCCTGTATGGCAAAGTTTGTGTGATAAATATTTGTTGGAATTTTGTGTTAATGTGCGAAAAAGTGTTTATTATTATAGCGTCATTATTAATTGTTCTGATAATCTGTCTGTGTAATTTTAAATATCCAGCCTACGTGGCAAATTTGTTAAGCTTGCTGTTTCACGTAAAATGGAATGAAAGATACCCCGAATATTGCAGTGGGTGTTCGTTTATGATATTAGGAGTTGCACAAATGGACTTGGTGAAAGTATGCGGGTTAATGAGTATACGGAGAACAAAGTAGAAAATGACCCTCTTTAGTTACAACTTGTGTAGTTGGTAGCTAAAGCGTATGTTTTTCCTGTGTCAACAGAACAAGAAGATTCACACGAGGACGTATGAAGATGCAGGATGGCCGTGACGGGGCGAGATGGTTTATTTAGTTTGGATACATGGCAATAGTGTTGACTTGTTGGAACTTTGTAGATGGAAATAGATTTGTCTTTGGAAAATAAGATTTAAAGTGGGCAACACCCGAATGGAGTCGCACGCGGCAACACTGCTTACTTGTCTCAAAATGAAAGGATGACTTTGACAGTGTAGAGAAAAACGTTATCCCATTTTGAAAGCAAGGCGGAATCGCACTCGTGTGAACCCGTTGACTTTAAATCTGTTTTCATCCTGGAAAATCTCTGTAACTTTGAATTCTAAATTATGTTGGAACATTAAAACTAATCGTGGCAATAGAACAACGAGTTTATTATGCTGCTAAAGACTACTGGAGACCGCCGGCAATACATATGTATGGACGACTCACATAAACTGATGGCGGATGATTTAGGCAACCAGTCTGATTCCCCGTCATATATATTAATACGTGATGCAAAAACTTTGGATCCCTTTTTACGAAAATTGCGCGGACGCAGGAGCATAAAATTTGGCACACTTATAGTTTATGTGTAGGAGAAGTGGAGAATGCTAATATTTTTCAATAATAATGCTTATAAAGTACATTAAATCAAAAAATAAAACATTACACACACTGCCATACATTTCACACACACATCCATACACAAGTATACATACTCTGGTGTCAAATTGTTTCTTTTTTTTTTCATTTTGTTCTTCTGACATAGACATATAAAAAAAAGGTTTTATTTGCCTAATGAGGTAATAATATTAATATTAAAAGAGAATATTAATTTTAAATGAGGCAATAATATTAATATTAAGCCTAATATTAAATGTAATATAAAACAAGATTTTAATAATAATGCATAAAAAGTACATTAAATCAATAAATAAACCAGCATGCATTTGACACACGCATACACAAGTATTTGTATACGTATACATACTCTTTGGTCAAATTGTTTCTTTGCTTTATTATAGACATATGTAGTTGAATGTCAATCAGAAAAAATTGTTTACTGTGGTTTTGTTGAATATCAAACAGAAAAGATTTATTTGACGAATACTACGTGAAATACTGAGCGCTATCATACAATTATATGTATAAAGAAAGTTCTGTAGCAGCAATCTGCAATAACAACATTCAGGTACAGAAAAATATATATTTTGCTATTGCTGGTTTAAAGCAATTAATGTAGTTTTTTTTTTCTCTTCTTGATTTGGTCGAATTTCGACCGCTAGGCGACCACTAGTTATATTAAACTCGTAATATTATTGAACCCGAATCCCGGGTCGAGCAGTGATATTGGATTGTCAAAAATATTAACCGCCAGAGTCGTAATTAGGGTTACAAATAAATTAACAACAATCCGCTTGTCGAATCAAAGCAATCTGTCCATAGAGAAACTACATATTTTCTCGACTTGTGAATATTTACCAGCTAAATACGGTCGTAGCCATAAATTGGCCATGTTAATTGTTTGTATGCATACTGTATATCATTAAAACAAACCCTATGTCCGAATTTATCCGGTTCATACTTATGTATGCAACGTGTTCAAATAGATAAAGCATAAATTATATGCTTAAATACAACGCAAAAAAATTCGCGACAATACGTCATTACTTTATCGACATTCCATTATGGTCCGTACCTCATTGATATAATGTTGAAAATGGATTACATGTCCATTGTTCCGACAGTTATGTTTGTCCAAATGTTACTCCTTAGTCCTCAATACTCGTTTCCATATTAATAATACGTTTGCTTGACTTCAAGGTCATTCTAATGCCGTTTTTATTTCATTCACAAGTTTTCATGTTGATATTTATTCGCACACTGGTGGTATGTCTCTCATATGTGAGAGGCCATCTGGGTAGGTACCACCGCAATGTCTATTTCTCCCGTGAAACAACACTGTGTAAATGCACTGTTGTGTTTCGGATTGAAGGACATTGTAGCCAGAGTAACTACTGACCATATTGAGACTTAACATCTTATGTCTCAGGATGGCGAGCGCAGTGGAATGTTGCTACTGTTTATGAGCGGTCGTACCGCTTACCATCAGGCGAACGGCTTGCTCGTCTCGTCATTGATTGCAATAAAAAAAAATTAAATTCCGAGAATAACAGACCAGCTAAACTTTTCAGTCAAATTCAGTTTTTGAATGAAACTTCAGTTTTGTATGAATAGTCATAGGCATTTTTTATTGCAATGAATGGCAAGACAAGCATACCGTTCGCCTGATGGTAAGCGATACGACCGCTCATGAACAGTAGCAAAATCAAACACCTTGAATTACAAAGCAATGCTTGGTACTCCATTACGCTCGCCATCCTGAGAAATGAGATGTTAAGTCTGGATATGTCCAGTAGTTGCTCAGGCTACAATGTCCTTCAATCTGAAACACAACAGTGCATTTGCACTACTATTTAGCGGGAGAAATAGACATTGCGGTGGTACCTTCCCAGGCGGCCTCTCAAATATGAGAAACCACCAGTAGCATCCATTCAGCTGTTAAAATCAAAACTGAAATAGACTTATTGATACCGTATCATACCTGTAAAAGTGTTGTGGTATTTTTTTTTTGTTTGTTTCCCCACCTTCACCTTTGTTTCCCAATATTTGTTAGGTTTTAGATCTTACTTCTTCAGTCTTTCAATATACCAGTTCTAGTATACCTAACAAAACGGCCGTAATATTAGTTTGGATTTATCTTAATTAAAAGATCAGATCTCCTATCTGTCAATTCGGTTCCTTATTAGCGTTGAATCTATTTTATGTGACTATTACAATAAATATTATTTTATGTTTTAACAACTTATCATCTGTATAAACTATACTTTCAAGGCGAAAAGTATATTTCAAGAAAATACAATAGATAGTGTTGTAAAAAGCTATTATTACTCGTATATTTACTCGTATATTACCAACCCAAGTACGTTACCGTTTCCTAAATAGATCAATTCGCGTTTACTTTAATCAAAGATAAATTACACTGTCGGATGGAGTGAACATTCACTTCAAATTAGCTTTTGTAACTGCTTATAACCAGTTCAAACTGGATTTTATGAGTTTCGATTGGTCAATTTCCACGACAGTCAACAGAAATATCTTGACACGTTTTATTAATGGAATCGGTAACAAGTGAACATCTGTGTTGATATGTCAATGACTTACGAGCTCGAGGTCGCGGGTTCAACTCTTGATGTTATGATAAGGAATGGAAATTTAGGTAAATAAACACGTTGTTGTTAGTTATATAATATAATTCAGCAAAAGTATTTAAAATATCTAGATTTTTTAATAGATTTTTTAAATCTGGTGTATTAAACATAAGTATCACCCAAACAAATACAAGCGAAATCTTTGAATAATCTGCAACATTTATGATGTTTTGCTAATATTTCTACCTATAATCACCTTTCTCCACCTCTTAAGGACACATACAATTTTTAGGTTTTTGACTTTAACAAATCTAGTGTTCTAAAAATAACTCCTATCAGCCAAAAAATAAATTCGAAAACTTACTAATTATCTGTAACATTTATGATGTATTGCTATTTTACTTACCTTTACTCACACCTCTTCTCTACCTCTTAAATACACCATAAAAAGAAACATACACATATTTATATTTTTTTCGTTTGTTCTCAGGACACTAATAGAAGGCGATACGACATGCGGTCTGTCCATCTTCTGGGCAGACGACGGCCTCGACACCGGCCCAATACTTATCCAGAGATCATTCCCCTGCACGATAGACGACACCGTAGACACTATTTATAACAAATATTTGTACCCAGAAGGTAAACACATCGACTAACTATTTAATTTAACCCCCAACGGAAAAAGAGGGCTGTTATAAGTTTATTTGTCCATAATCGCCCACTGCAAAACACGGGACTCCTATACAAACGAGAGTCCCATTGTGTGAGCTTATATCAAACCATAAAAATTCTATAAAGAATTTTAAGCAGTATCGATATTGGAATCTACGATGCTTTTTATTGATACTATGAATGGACATACTCCTTTATGTTTATGAGGGAGATGAGGTGTACTGACAATGAAGATGCAAATAATGAAAATTATTTCACAGGTATCAAAGCTTTAGCTGAAGCCGTAAATTTAGTGGCAAATGGCACAGCGCCTAAAATACAACAGACAGAAGAAGGTGCCACTTATGACCCGGCGTTGTTCAAGCCAGAAACACATCAGGTATGTACAAATGTCCTTTGAAATTCCTAGTCTTGTGACTTGAGATAGCGTGATCAATGTCTATTTCACCTTCATATCGGAAAAGTCTTCTTCTTCGTACTTCGTCGTAATTTTTATAAATAATATCTAGTTAGTAATTGGATTATAAATTCCTTGTTTTATTATGTTTTGATCCTAAGTTATAGTTTATTAAAGTTATCGACTCAATATTTTCATTTGAATTAATAATTATTTTTACCTCTAATAAAATTGTGTATTATTTTGCTAGGTTAGTGAGTTCTTTAACAATGCGTATTATTTTGTACTTATTTAATCTGTAGTATACAAAGAAAAAATCAGTCGAATTGATTACCTCCTCTATTGAAGTCAGTCAAAAAGGACTTTCATAGTTTCTTCTAATATTGAAATATTTAAATTATCTCCATTCCTATTTTCATTAACATCCTTTGACACATCGTTAATTAGTAGCTCACAAACTTCCGAATTTTAGTATTCACATTACTCCTTAATCTACAGATCGACTGGTCCAAAGGCGGTGTAGACTTGCACAATTTCATCCGAGGTCTAGATTCCTCCCCCGGAGCCACCACCTTCATCCGTCCCCAGACAAAAGACGGTATCGTGGAAGATAGTGAGGCTAATGTGGAAGTGAAGTTCTTCGGATCTTCATTGTGGCAGGCGGAGTATGAGACCGAAGGGGATAGACTGGTGATACCAGGTCTGGATGTCCCAGCCGTGGTGCACGATGCTGGGCTGTTGATTACTGCTAATGATGGAGTTAAGGTTAGTGAATAATTAGAAATAGGTTTAATTTGTAAGGTAGTAAATGATTACGGCCTCATACATAGAAAGTTTCAAAACCTATTTTAGTTTTATGTTTTGTATTCTTCTCTCAAACTGAATTCAAAAGTCCTACGAAAGGGATTAAACATTCAATAACTATAATATATTTGGCGCAGTTGGTTAGACGCCTGTGAAACGAGAGGCCGCGGATTCGATACGCGAGAAATGTTGGTGCGAACCACAAAATATTTTTTCGGCCTGGGTGTTTGTGTGAAAAGTCTCTCGTAGTTTCCGATACCCACGACACAAGACTCTATCTTAGTGTGGAGTCAGCACTATGTATGTGACTGTTGGGTGTTTATTTATTTATTTATAGGTTTTAAAACGGTCCATGAATAATACCGTATTTATTTTCGTAGTAGAACTAGATGCAAACTTCCACCAAGTCGATGTGGAGATCCTATTTTCAGAAGTAGAGTTACTGTGGTTGAATAGAGATAAGAGAGAGAAGGACAGCTATTCTCAATATTTTACCTATGTTAGGCAAAAGAAATGGGCTGGCTCTATGTGATACAAGATTATAAAGTTAATATTTATCAAATAATTTAAAATAGTGCGACAGGATGCAACGAATATTTACATTTAAATTAGCTACGCGAGTCTAATTGAAATTCACAACATAAAAACTGATTAGCAAAATTAGAATTGTAGTTTGCGAACTTGACTGTTTTGTTCATATATTTGATCGAAGTGTTTGGCCTTGATATTGGTGCAAATGTTGTTATGATTTGCAAATATTTTGATCCGTGTCTGGGGATAATTGGAAAACTTGATGCTTTATGTCTTGTTGCGTAAGATCTTTTGCATAAATTAATGTTAGCGCTACATTTCTGTAGTAGCTGCATGGCTATGAATTGTGAGGTCTTGCATTCGAATCCCAGGGCGGACAATCAACGTTTTTTGAATGCTTTAAAAAACACTAAATCAGTTGCGTGATACAGAAATATAAGTCCAGGAGTCCAAGTGTGGCCTTTATCTATCCTATTGGGAACGTCTCTACGCATGAATCTAAATATACATACTCACATACATAAATGAACTCCCGTCTTTTTGCCAGAAAACGTAGGCAGAGGTGCTACCAAAAACACCCACATTCGCCTTATATGTTCTGTCCCTCGATGCGATAAGTGGGCTGATAATGAACAGAAAATATTCAACGTACAAATTTATTTTCAGCTCAACATCCAAAGACTAAAAGTGAACGGCAAAATGATTAACGCGCAAAACTTCTTCAAAGCGAACGAAAAGAAAGTCAATATAGAACTAACTGACGAAGAGAAGCAATTCGTGGAAGGCGTTCGCGATGTCTGGAAGGCGATACTCAGAATCGATATCGAAAACGACACCGACTTCTTCTCTTCAGGAGCTGGGTCTATGGATGTCGTCAGACTCGTAGAAGAAGTTAAAGATATATCGAATCTAGAGTTACAGAATGAAGATATATACATGAATACGACGTTTGAGGAGTTTTACAATATGGCGATTTTGAAATCTCGAGGCGGATCAGCGAGTAAGGATGTCGTTTATGAAGGAGTTGAGATGGATGTTAATAAAATGAAGATTAAATTCCCGACGCAGTTGTTTATCAACGGGGAGTTTGTTAATGCTGATAGTGGTGAGTTATTAGATATATTTTTTATTGTCACCGATCCTGTATTAAATATTCATAATGTTATTACTAAACTATAGAGACATTGCCAAACCTAGCCTTTATATACAATTCTTAACAGACATGTTTATGTAGTTTTTTATAAATATTCAGTCAGTGTATGAACTGTTAAATGGGGGGTCTAAGACTTTATTCTCAGGATCAACAATCTAAATAGGCATATTGATTGGAAAAAATATTTCCTATATTTATTTTTATTTATAAATAAATTCCTAGATAAGATAGCCGCAATAAAAAATGGTTGCCTGTAAAGTCGGTTTTACGGGCGAAGATTTTACGTGACAACGTCTTTTTCTCGGTAGAATATTTATTGATATGAATATAATTAAATTGCACAATAGGAACAAGGAATTGAATGAAAATAAGAATTGCACAAATTTTAACTATAGAAATATATTTTGTTTACTAAAACACTATCAACATTTATCAATAGTATGACATAACCTATAAACTCAGTTTCTCAACTTTTGTGTCAATCTAACAATTAATCAATCAATCATAGTTTACGATAATGAAATATCAGTGTACAATTATTTACCTTTATTGTTGTAGTTGTTGTAAATGATAAATGACGAATCTAAGCACTCCATATTTTCACTACAGACACAGCTGACGATACTTTAACCACACGTGTGAACTTGTATTGTGACGCTTTCTTGTTTTTCCAACGCCAAGAACGTTCGAGAAAGACAAAGACAGAGACACAAGCATGCGCCGATTCAATGCGCCTAATTCTCTAGTGCTGCGCGCGCGGCAGACCGATCATAGTTGAGTGGGAGAGAGACGCAAGGCATTCGGCGGGCCTCTCTCGTTCGGTGACTCATCGTAACGTTACCGGGCGTTACACTTTTTCATAAGTGACTCCCAGCCGCAACCTAATTTAAGACGTTGTCACGTCAAAAATATATTCTGATACAACGAATTTGTTCTAAACCTACATTTACATATACATATTTGGGATAGAGACTAAAAGAAAATATACCTATTTCCACAGGCAAAACACTTACTCTAATAAACCCAACGGATGAGAGCGTTATCTGCAAGGTACAGAGCGCGTCCGCCAACGATGTAGACAAGGCAGTGAAGGCGGCCAAGAAAGCATTCGAGGAGGGAGAGTGGTCCAAAATCAGCGCCAGGGAGAGAGGACAACTGCTGTTCAAGTGAGAATTAGTTTTCACACAATTTTTTAAATTTTTATATTTTTAATTTAATTTTTTACACAAATATATAAAATATATTTTTAATTAAATATGTAATTTGTTTGTGATGATAAGGTTATTAAAATAACTTTCACTATAAAATACGTCACTATATCATAGTATAGATTAGTTATAAAAAAGTATAGGTTTTAAAAGTGTGTGAAAAATATACTGGTATTATTCTCTTTATTGTTTTCTTTTTTTGGTACTGGTGTACAATAAGTATTATAAAATAAATAAAAATAAATTAAGAAAGTCTTTTTCAAATAAATATCTTTAAAATCAATACTTACATAATATGCTTATCATTATTATAAAATACCAAAACTAAACTATCATCATAAACCTTTCAGACTGGCAGAGCTAATGGAACAGCACAAAGAGGAGTTAGCAACCATAGAGTCAATAGACTCCGGGGCAGTCTACACTCTAGCCTTAAAAACCCATGTGGGCATGTCCATAGACACATGGAAATATTTTGCTGGCTGGTGCGATAAGATCCAAGGAGCTACCATACCTATCAACCACGCTAGACCTAATAGGAACTTGTGTATAACCAAGAAGGAACCCATTGGAGTATGTGCTCTGATCACCCCGTGGAATTACCCCTTGATGATGCTCTCTTGGAAAATGGCTGCGTGTTTGGCTGCAGGGAATACTGTTGTTATGAAGCCTGCTGCTGTAAGTAAAAAATAAAGTATTGTTTGTTTACTGCACCAGGCCATATGTCCCACTGCAGGGCACAGGCCTCCTGCAAAATTCAAACTTCGATTGAAAGTGTTTAGGCCATATAGTGCACCACGCTGGACTAGTGCGGGTTGATCGACTTTACATACCAGAGAAATTCATACAAATCGATATGGTATGCAGGTTTACTCACAAAGTTTTTCCTTTGCCGTTAAAGTACTTGGTGATTGACTATCAACATTGTTTATTTAATGCATTCATATTACATATATAAGAATAGTCAGAAGTGCCAAAATGTGGATGTATGTAAGCAAACAACAAAATAAGTATGTATATGACGTGATTATATAATGTTATACCTGACAAAAAATAGTAGCCTTGGCAACAATGGATCATGTTAATATTTCTAAAATTATTTCACTCAATTAACGAAATCTATTTATATTTTCAAAAAATTAAAACTACCTCATGAACCACGAATTAACAAAAAAGCACCTTATCTCCACCTTAATAGAGTAAATTTTCCCGCAGGTCTGTCCACTAACAGCCCTGAAGTTCGCGGAGCTGTCAGTACGAGCAGGTATTCCACCGGGAGTGATCAACATCCTGCCTGGTAGTGGCACTGTCGCCGGACAGGCGCTGGCAGACCATCCGTTAGTCAGGAAACTAGGGTTCACCGGCAGCACGGAGATCGGTACGACGCCATTTTGAATTTTTGAATTTGGAATATCTGGCTTGGAAGGACCAAAAGTTTTTTTTTTGTTTTGAGTTGCGTAAAGTAATTGCTTCAGAAAACCTGGAAAGTTAGTATTGTGATTTTTCGCACATAATTATAAAACATTTCATTCGAATAAAGATTTGAATATGTTAATGTTTAAGAAAATAAAGCAAAAACTATATATTGAAACTGGTTTGGAAGTAATTTTATTGTTGCATTTACACTGCTGTTTAGCGTGAGAAATAGACATTGCAGTGATACCTACCCAAGCGGCCTCTCACATATGAGAGACCTACCACTGAATTATTACTTTAAATATTTTTACTAAAATAATAATATGATTATCGAAGAAACTTCAGTAAGATTTTTATTTATCAGGTCAAACTATAATGAAGTCATGTGCTGTGTCCAACATGAAGAAAGTATCACTAGAGTTGGGAGGCAAGTCGCCTCTTGTCATATTCGAAGACTGCGATCTCGACAAGGCTGTGAGACAGGTAAAATAGTACATTCAAAATATTAGTTAATACAAATAATAATAAACATAATTAAAAATACACAATTCTGCCTTTTAACCAAGCTATGGCTAAAAGCTTCCTATCTCCCTCCGATTTTCAATAGGATAAGAAAAAAGATTTCACAAAATAAAATTAAAAGTAAATAAATTTCTTTGTTTTACGCGAATGTTACACATTGAAATAAAACTATCATTTACATTTTAAATTTGATATTTAATATTTTAAACCAATGTTGTATATTTTTGTACACATTTTGTACACAAAATTGTTGTATACTTCTAGATCACTTCTTTCTTGTGGAATAAAGCAGAAAATATTGAATAATCAAACAAATTTACATCCAAATACACAAAAATACTTAATTATCCTAGGGCATGGCATCAGTATTCTTCAACAAAGGCGAGAATTGCATAGCGGCTGGCCGTCTATTCGTGGAGGAGAGTATACACGACGAATTTGTGCGTCGCGTTGTAGAAGAGACTAAGAAGATGAGCATCGGAGACCCGCTGAACAGAGGAACTGCGCACGGACCACAGAACCATAAGGCGCATATGGATAAACTTATCGAGGTACTTACATTGTTAAGTAGTAATTTTCCTGGTGTAAAATTTGTACCAGCTAGAAAGAATAACTTATGATGGAAATATCGATATATCTTAAAACGATTATTTCCAACTTCTCCTATTAATGTAACTTTCTGATTGATTTCGTTGCGGGTTAAAGACAAGTTAGACTCGCCGAGCTTCAATGCTCGATGTCATTACATTGCGTGCCACTGTTGATCCTGGCTCACAGGAGTTACAGTGGAGGGTGTAAGGACAGGACTGTATAAAAAATATCTTAAAACTATTTATTTGGTGATGAAAACATAATTTCTTTTCGATTTAATTTTTTCCGGTAAAACTGCTATTTTTTATGATATAATATACATTATAATTTCTCTAAAATACAATAACAAAAAATGTATCCAATAATGCACAAGTATTATGGAACATTTTTCATTCTACAACATTTCTGAATAATTAAATAAATTCAAAATGTTTATAATATATTTGTCCGTAGTACTGCGAGCGCGGTATCAAGGAAGGCGCTAGGTTAGTATACGGCGGCAAGCGCGTCGACCGCAAGGGATACTTCTTCCAGCCAACCATCTTCACTGACGTCACTGATGACATGTACGTCGCTAAGGAGGAGTCATTCGGACCTATTATGATCATCAGCAAGTTTAGCAGCAAGTAAGTTAATTATACTACTTCTAGAGGGTAGTTGATTCATATAATTTGAGACATTAATTACACTTTATACTTAAAAAAATTGGAAACAAAAAATCTTTAGTTTTTGTTTGCATCAATTACAATTTTTATCCTGATACATTTTGGAAAACCATAATTGAAGGTAATATGTAGTTTTAAGTAGTAATTAATAAACACTGCTATTCATTTAACAGGGACTTATTTTTAATTAAAAAAAAGATAAGAATACAGTTATGTTAAAAAGGTTACAGCATCCTTTATTTTAACCCCACCAAAGTAGTAAAAGTATTAATAATAAATCTAAAATATTATTTAAAATACTATTTTAATTTATTTTTAAAACACACAACACACATCTAATAAATCTAATAAAAATCCTTTTCTCCCCAGAAACCTAGACGACGTGATTCGTCGCGCGAACGCCACGGAGTACGGTCTCGCGAGCGGCGTGTTCACTCGTGACGTCACGCGCGCGCTCACGTTCGCGGAACGCATCGACGCGGGCACAGTGTTCGTCAACACGTACAACAAGACGGACGTCGCCGCGCCGTTCGGAGGATTCAAGCAGTCCGGATTTGGAAAAGATTTAGGTAATATATCTAAGAAAATAGGAATATTTTGACTGCCTCGGTGGCGTAGTTGTTCTAACGGTTGCAAAGCTGAGGTCTCGGGTTCGAATCCCGGGTAAAGTGATGTTGGATTTTTCTATTCATTATCAGTCCAATCAGGAATTTGTGCCCGATATGGCAATAGGCTCGCCACCTATCACATTGTGGGACGGAACATACAAGGCGAAATGTGGATGTCCTGGCACCTCTGCCTACCCCTTCTTGGGATATAGGCGTGAGTCGAATTCGACCAAGTCGATGCGGAGATCCTTGGGGGAGGTCTATGTTCAACAGTGCACTTCTTGTGGCTGAGATGATGATTATTTTACTTGCGTTGTCAAGTGTTTTTAGATCGAGGAAAAAACGTGAAAGGCGCTGTATACGTACCCCCATAATAATATGTGAGAACAAAAGTAATCTATTTTAGGATTACAACTCAGTTCACAGTCAAAATTAGTAATAAAAAAAATCAATAACTGAAAATAAACCAATGTATTAATCCAATTGATTTATTTTCAATTGTCGTATCTTAAATGAAATCAAAACCGGAAATGAATAATGAATTGCAATATTAATTAATGATTTTATTTGTTTCAGGTCAAGAAGCCCTCAACGAATATTTGAAAACAAAATGTGTTACCATTGAGTACTAATATTAATATAATAATTTAGTGACTATTGTTTATGTGATTAAATAATTGTAAATAGTAATTATGAGACTTTTGACGGATTATTTGTTAATGTATGAATAATAATGTAATATTAAATATTTGTTGATTTTACAATGTTAAGAGTTGAATCTCATTGTGATGGACTCGTTTATTTAATTAAATAGTTTAAAATAAAATGAATTTTATTATTTTCTCACCCTACGCCCCCTGGCCCTTCTTCCCTCCTCCACTGTAGCTTAGCTTCCATACTGAAACCGATGCAAGAAGAAAAAATAAAATCAAATAACCCATATGACATCCTATATTGAAAATATAGAAAGCCCCAAGACAATCAATTGAGTCTGGTGAAACTGGGCCGAGTCAAACTAATTCTGCAACCTTTTTAAGATCGTCGAGGCATTTTCACAATTTTGCAATGAAATAAAGAATACTAATACAAATTAATTAAAGACTTCTTCCTTCTTTAACTAGTTGAAACAAACTAAGTACGATAAGACTTGAGAGTTACCTGGTCTACATACATACTTAACTACTCACGCCTGTTCCCCCGAAAGGTTAGGCAGAGGCGCTATCAGAACTGAGAACACCCACGTTTCGCTGTGTGTGTTCCGTCTCACGTTGTGATAGAGAGCGAGCCACAGCCACACAAAAATTCTTGATAAGATTCGCAAGCCAGCTAGCTGTAGGTATCTATTACAAGTTTTTACCCGACAGACGATACGACTGCGGCGAAGACAATTTGATATTCCTCCTTAAGTATGTACGTTCGTATGTTCATGTTCTCCGATATAACTTTTACTTATGTTTATTAATACCATAAAAAAGTTCGAACCGATACTCTAAGGCTGCGCCCACAATGTAAGGACATACGAGCGGCGAGCGGGCGGCGGTAGAGGCCCGAAAACCAGTAACCACGCCCACCGACTGGAGCTGCCGACCCGCTGGCATCGTGGGCGTAGCCCAAGGACGTATTGTTAAACGATGTGTTTTTTAATATGCACAGCTTTACCAGGAGTTGAGGTGGAGCTTGATAGATTTTGTTAGTGCCTGAAAGTAAAAACCAATGATATTATTTCAAACATATGAAATGACAGAATAAACTTTTGAATATTTGAAAATAATCAACGGTCTGGAAGTTCCATGCCAAGTGCTAATTTGGTTTTTATCTTGATTTTGATTTTTATTTAATTCTTTATTAAGAGTTTCACAATCCTTCTAGTTCAGATATTAAATCATTTCTTGTATTCCTGCATTTTTGGGAAATGGAACGTATCTGTCAATTTGACAAACGTCAATATCAGATGTTTTGACTTTTGGTTTTCATTTGCAAAAACGAAATTCTTTTTACTAAATACAGAAGGAAAATATACAACAATGAGCAAGGCTAAAGTGCCATTACGTGACATTTCGCCTATACTCCAGGCCGTAAGGAACTTCCTTCTGGGAGTAAGTATATAGCGATTAGTGTGTACTTATTATGTAACCTCAAACAGTGTTGTAAATATGTGCTGTATTTTAGAGAAAACACACGAATGCTTTGCGTTTCGAACCCCTTGTGTCGGCGAGGACGCAGCCGCCCCCACAAATACCTGATGGAGTCACACACAAGTAAGTTACCCATTTTGTATATCATAGAATTTTGTCAAATTGTTTACTTCGTGTATGAGGTCGAAAATCGTATTACTATAATATTGCATTTATATGTGAGTAGATATAAAGTAAAACAATTACAAATACTGATTAATATTTATGTTGCTAAATAAAGATTGTAAATTTTGTTGAGGTTAGAATTTTAGTAAGTTTAATACATCATTTACAATTATTAGTCCTTGCATTTAGATCAGTAAATTTATTGTATCACTATCAAAATAAATAAATTGAAATGAACGCTATAGTCATGTGTTTTAAAAATTGATTATACATTGATATTTTTAACCAATTATTTTTTAGACATGCCCACAACTACTATTACACGCGGGATGCTCGCCGCGAGGTAGCACCACCAGTTGACGTCACCAGCAAACTGCTTGCAGCAAGCTCGGACAAAGGGTATGTTTTTTCAATATTAATTATACCGGTTGCTTAATGTAGGCCAGTTCTTACAGATCATTGTGGTAATTATTAGGATTGCTTATATGCTGTGTCCGGCTGCTGAAGATGACAATGATAAATAATACTAAAGCGAAAGTTTATGGTTGGATAAGTTTATTATTCCTTTACCCTGCCAAGGCTTTTTTCGATAGAAATGCAATTCAATAAACTGAGCTGATGCTATTATATTTAAAACCATATTAATTGTAGCCAGGAAAAACAGAATTAAATCTGTAAAATATTTACAAAAAATATTTTGCTGTATGTTGTTAGTATGAATTTACATAATTTAAGAAATATTAAAAACTAATTATTTATGCTTTATTAGAATATTTCAGATTAATCTTTAATCATTAAAGTTAACCAATTGATTAATATTACTGGAAATAGCTCTATAGTTAACATTCTAGATAGAAAGGTGTCTAAAAATCAATATTATTGGTCCACAGGGCACCCAAGGCAGCAGCTCATGTACTACCAACTCCAGGGAAAGTCTATGAATGGGACAAGCACTATGTATAATTATTATCACTCAAAGAACTATGCAAATGTAATGAAAACATTGTTATAAGTTAAATATTATATGTAGTAGAATTTTTCTTTTAAATTTGTGTCTATGTTATATACCAGCAACCCTACCCTACTTACAAATTGCATTCCCTCTACCCTTGAAAAGTTCTTTATTAGAAAATATGATGTTCTCAAAGAATTTCTATGATATTAAATATGATGGGTGGACCTCTTTAGCTTGATCCTGTCATATAAGATCTCAGTACATATTAACTCTAAACAATATGCATATTACTATATCTGGGCCTCCTTTACAATCAAGGGTATGATTGAGAGTGGTTAGGCCATATAGTCAACACGCTGGCCTAGGTTGGCAGACAATATAATATATACTATTTACTTTATTCAGAATTCTAAAAATAATCTGGATGTAGGGTTCTTCAAACATGTTGCTTTGCGAATCTCTTGGGGAGGCATCTGTTTAACAGTAGGTTTCTTTTAGCTAAGAATGATGAATGCTCAACTGTATCACAAATTAATTGGGTACTTTAAATCTTGTAGGGAAATACCAACAAAATGTAGGCTTCAAAAAAAAAACAAAATTTAATTTTATCAGGTTTATATTCCCAGAATAACAAGCGTTAGCGACAAATATAAAAACAACAATATGTATTACACAATTAAATAGACGATGGGATCGGCGCATCCACACGAATCGAAAGTAAACTATCAAATTGATTTTCACAGAAATGCAGTCATAAGTATAAAACTGTACCTAAAAGTAATAAAACAAGCTGCAATTATTCAGGCAATACATAATTTTGCTGATATGATACATAATTTAAGTCTTTTGTAGATTTTATCTATTTACAAACCCTCATTTACACAGGGAGAGTTGCAGACTTCAAAGATACGAGTATCGTAATGATATAAAAAAAAAATCTTCATGTAACATTTGTCAGAACACGATAATTTATACTTTATAGTCGTTATGTCATGTGATAATGGTATACGATTCTCGTCACGGGAAACTCTCTCCATGTAAAAGGGCTTCATTATGGTGATGACATGACAGCATTCATTTTAATCAATTTAATTTTCGTGGTAGTCGTAGTAGTCGTTGGTTATTTTTACCACAGTATTTTATTATTTTGTTTGTTTAAAAATGTAATTTTTTTAAATGTTAAAATGATCAAATGTCACAGCAATTTCACTTTTAATAATTTAAATGTATTTTGTTTGGTTTGTAGCTTAATGCCGTCATGTTTCAATTGTTCCATATTATGTGATAAATGTATGAATATTCAGGTTTTCTGAAATATATTGCAGAAATTTATTTGTATGGTAACAGATACTACGAATTGTTATCTTATCAGCAAAGTTAATAATTTCATACTCATACACAAACCATACAAAAGCACACAAAAAAGTTCATACAGATTTAATAAATAAACACTTTTATCCATATCATAGTACTATAATATGCAAATTTTATTTATTCAGGTATTAACTTTATACACAAGTATATATCTTACTTGATTTAAATACAAATGATTATATTAGGATATTCTAGTAATATTTTATGGTACATGAAAATTAATATTTAAAATAAAAAATATTCTTCTACCAATCTTACATTATCTTCTATCGCTAAGTACTGTTTAGGATCTCACCTTCATATTTTTATTACATATTATGCTTAGATATTGCCAAATACATTTCAAAATACAACCTCTAAGTCTAATTTATTATCTTATTTTTCATTTGTTGGCCAATGCACTAAAAGGTTTTTTAAATTCCTTTATATTTGATTTATTGTAGTACCATTAAAATAAGTTATAACGATTATAATCTGCGTTCAATACCAAATTACGAGGTATAGGAATGTATTTTAGTCCATCTCTACGCGCAAACTTTATTTGTATGCCATGCCATACAATAAATACGGACAATGGAAATACAGGCAAATTAGGCATTTCTAAACTCACAGATTTGGAATGTACATAATAGAAAAACAACATATCGAACAAGAAAATGCACTCCTAATTTAACGTAGATTTATGAATCCTAGATAGGAAAGCATGTTTAACGTAGGTACATACCAAAACAGTAAATTTAAAAATAAAATGCTGCTTTAGCCTCTTGATTACCTTAGAAGAGCAAGGGTGTTGCTGTATTTCAATTTTTTACAGGAATATACGGCCTATATTATAATAAATAACACCCAACAGTCACATACATAGTCCTGACCCTGATAACCCCACTAAAATCGAGTCTTGTGTAGTGGGTATCAGAAACTACGAGAGACTTTCCGGTCCCACAAACATCCAGACCAGAAATATTCCATTAATTGTTGCAATCGTTAGTTGGCCATTGGGTATTATTTTGTGTGAGCGCGAAGATAGCTGATGTAACTTATTAAATAGTACTCCTATACATTAAATGTTATCATTCGATTATTTCAATACGTTTATGTGTATGACATTGTTAATTATGTCTGGCAGATTTGTGTTACAAGTCTCAATAACTTCAAATCATTATTAGGGCATTTGTTATTTTAATCAATTCGAAATAAGGTTTAAATTACCTTAAATATATTCTATGCACTAAGTGCAATTTACATTGAATTTTAGTACTAAAATATCTAGAGCACAAGACAACTAATTTACTTGTTATTATGAGCCCCAGTGAAGACAAATATTACTCAGTTGAATTAAAAATCGAAATCATTAATTTATATCATTTTTACACAAAATACTCACGGGCGTATTCAAACTATGTTAAAACCTATTTTGATTATCAAATGTTTTGTCTTCTTCGCTCAAACTGAATTCAAAAGTGGTTCGAAAGGGACAAAACGTTTGATAACTAAAATAATTTTAAAACATTATGAATAATGCCATTATTGTTATAAACCTCTTAATATGTATTTTACAGATTATACATTTAAAATTTTACTTTTTCCATTTTTGCTTACAAATAATAGATAAACGATGTAGTGACATATTTTACACAATACTCTAATTAAATCGAGTAGACAACCTTAGGATCATATCTTATAATTTGGCTCTGCCATTCTATCCTTAACACCTTATTCGAGCAATTGATTTAAGATGTCAATTTTTTAAACTCTAGAAAATTCTATACACGTCTTGAAGATTTGGTAATCTTTACAAAAGTAAGAAAAACATTTTTTTACAGTTTTCATGGAAGAATTTAAAGTTCTTATATTATTTAATCACTGGAATCCGTTGAGTCATTCAATCTCCTCCGTATTTGCATGAGAGACAAATTACCGAAACTGAATGTTCTGTTTCGTGGCGGCCGACGAGACCTATAGGTAAGCCTGTTGACAGATAATTATAATTATTTACGTAATATATACAATACAAAATCAATATAATTATATAAGTAGTTGTGAAGCCTTGTGTTTCATTGACAGATCGCCGAAACGCAACGTTATGATTAGGTCTATTGGCTAGTAAAAACAATTTCCATAAACTTATTTTTTTATGATGAATAATTTGATAGAAGTTAATCTTTTAGAAGGGTGTCCAAACAACTCAATTTGTAGAAATTCTCAATAAAAATAAAAAGATGCTCTGTTATATAAAAAATGAAGTCACATTCCTCCAACAAACATTGACTTTTGTGACAATGGTTATAAAATTGTGATGAGGCCGATTATAATATGTAAGGCCAGTTTTAATTCCGCCATCATAGCGATTCGATTTTGGTGAAATCAATAAAAACAAATATCAAAATATTGTCTAGTTACCTTTGTCATTTATCCTCACCATCAACTTGTTTTCTGAACTGCATGGCGTCACCAAAAGCTTTCTTCACAGCCTTTCTATCCGCTGGTTTTCTAGATTCCACCAGTTTCGCTTGATCCACACTCTTGTCTATGCCCAAAGGCTCCAGTTTATTCGGAGGCAGCCATTGCCAAGTCCTTTTCACGTCGAAAAACAGCACCAAGTATAGTACTGGCTCGTGGGAATGATTTTTCTTGAGGTTCAGAACGTCTTGAGGCGGTACAGGTAATGGTACTCCGTTGTAGATGAATCCTTTTGGCATTTTCGGGTCGATGATTAGTGCTGGGTACCAGGGGTAACCTCTGTGAAAAAAATATAAAATGTATACGATATTTATAACATTTAGTTGACTGCAGTGTTAATACAATTAAGGAGAATTCCCATTCAGTGTCGGAAAAAATATCGTTGATTCCGATATCGATACTGCTTAAAATTTATTATAGCATTTTTTATAGTTTGCCCACAAATGTTTTCCTGTTCTATCCCGGATTTTTTTATGAAATAAATGACTTTTATATTTATTGAAAATATATTTTGTTTCCTCCTCAAAAAGCAGGTTTCATCGAGGCACAAAAATCTTCGCACCGAGCTTCAGAAGAAAAGATACAAGTTCCATAGTAAAATGGGCATACTCTTTTATGTCTAATAGTGGCCAACGATTTTGTAGTGAAAAGACTACAACGGGATAAACCTTAATGAATATTATGTAATCTAAAACTTTCCTACTTTTATATGTAACTATTAATTCTGTTATTATAATCCTAAATTCTAACATTAATACTACATATTAGAAATGCGTTTAATTAATACTTACCTGCATTTAGCCCAAACAAGCTGTAATGGTTCCAACTGTAGATCCGACATTGAATTTTTCACAGGAGTTTTGGAGGTCGAAGATCGAGTGCCGCGTCCCTTTAAAAATATTGATACTATAAAACTATGAATTGGATATTAAATAAGTTGACTTACCCTAGGCCTAAAATACGGCAAGAGAAATAAGAGCACAAATAAGCGTGTGTAAGTTATTGGATTCAAAATGGTGAGTTTTAAATTATTATTCAAAAGAAATCGAGTTTTTTTTATCTAACTAACTACTTATATCCAACATTTAACTGAATATTTTTTTATTTTTATTAGACATGTCCGGGAACTGAGCGAAAAGTCACCTGATGGTATGTAATCGTCCCGCCCATAAAAATCCATAAAACTTGGATCATAGATGTGTTACCAAACCATCAAACCCGGAGGGGTACGGAAAGGATAAGGAATGGGAAAACGGAACGGGTATTGGGCATCCAGGGATGCGGTTTTTTAAGAACCTTTTTATGGCTATAAATGCGAAACCAGCATGTCATTCGCCTGATGGTAAGCGATACGACCACTTATAGACATTAGCAATGCTTGGCATTCATCAGCGCTCGCCATATTAAGACATAAGGTGTTAAGTCTCAATATGTCCTGTAGTTACTCTGCCTACAATGTCCTTTAAACCGGATCACAATAGTGCATTTACACTATATTTACATTACTTAGGCGGGAGAAAATCATTGCGGTGGTACCTACCCAGGCAGTCTTTCTAATGAGAGACCTACCACCAGTAAAACTCATACATACCTTGACAGGAGTAGTAGGTTCATTATCAGATAAGTCTGCGTTAGGACCCCGCCGCGACCGTCTTCGAGGCTCGGGTCCACTGCCGCCCTCTAGGTTTGAATCTAGCGTCTCATTGTAACTTGAACTGAAATTATATTATTTTTGATTATTTTTTAGTGCGAAAATAATAATATATTTGATTGTTTAATGAAGGCATAATCGTTATTCATCAAGCGCTGTACTAATTACTGGCAGCCCTTAATAACAATAAGTAATGCAACCACTATTTATGGAACGTGACACTCATTATCTATACTAATATTATAAAGCTGCAGAGTTTGTTTGTTTGAACGCGCTAATCTCTGGAACTATTGGTCCGATTTGAATGATTCTTTCAGTTTTGGGTAGTCCATTTATCGAGGAAGGCTATAGGCTATATATCATCACGCTATGACATATAGGAGGAAAGCAGTAGTGATATTTCTAAAAAATACCGAGGAAATTTTGTTCGTTTTTCGTGGTCCGATTGGTCGATATTCTAAACTGATAGTCAGAATTAAACATTTTGACCGCCACTTTAAAACGTGTATGCACCCGGGCGGAGCCGGGCCCGACCGCTAGTTTTCACTAAAAAATGAATAGATGTTTTTTTAACTTTACGACGCGGTTTCGATTACTTTGTCCACCCCGCCTCGTGACCACGACAGCTGTAAAGTAATCGAAAGGTCGAGAAGTTAAATTACACCGAATCCGCTATAAAATTGAGGGGAGTTGGGTTACAAAATGCTAAATAAAAGATCACGTGATTAATGGACGACCCCTTGGTTGTCTGTAAGAGATCGTATCGAGCGATACGACCACCTTTTGTACGTTATTTTTTTTTCTCTAATTTCTTACTTGTAAGTCACTAATGTACAATAAAGTTTTAAATAAATGCGTAAATGTACTGACCCGTCACTAGTACTGAGCGAGCAAGAGTGGTCGGACACGTTGGCGTCGTCGTAGTGCGTGCACGACGAACACGAGTGCGACCACGCTGAACTACTGCTCGACGACCTGAAACATCGAATTAACTATTTATTTATTTCGTGGAAGACCAAAAGATACTACATAATATAAGATTAAAATAAAACTACTATTTACAGAGTTTATCGCGTATTTTTTTAATATAAGATTTTTTCATATATTGGATTAAATGAAGAAGAATTAATGATAAATGAGCCAAATAAATGTCCTCACTATTATACATCCGTATATGACAACATACAAGTGTGAGATAGTCATACAAATTGATGACCATTACAACAATATAAATAGCAAGCATTTAAGTCTTAATATACATTATACGCAAGAAAAAATTCCTGGCTCAGCACCCATCTCACAGAGTTTAAGTTTGCATTGCAAGATATCAATATCGTGAAGTTTACAAGGTCATGAATGTGTTTCATTATTTATTTATTAAAATAGCGTAGCAAGCATGGTAATTTAAACTTAAATATAATCGGTCTTATTCATAAACAGTTTGAAAACCTGATTTCAATGTCAGATATGTCATGGATTTTTCAAACTAAAAATTACGTTCAGTGGAAAATCTAACCTAAGATTCGGAACCAAAACGCAGTAATAAGGCGATATAAATGAATATTTACCTTGACAATCCAAAGTCACTATCAGACCCCACTTCGCCAGCTGGTCCGCGGTACTGCAGGAACGAAGCCGGTACTGAAGTCGATGTCGCCTTGCCGTCCGCTCCCGGCAACGACCTGATATCACATAAAAATATTAAATTTTAATAATTTAATTGATGCCACTTCTAAAGACAGTGCAAGCGAGTAACATAGATTTTGGTATTAATGTTTTTATATTTTTTGTATATAAATTGCTATCAATGGTAAAGTGGGTAATGGTCCTTAGATATTTTGAACTGTATTTGTTTTTATATAGGATAGATACATTATTGCCTTGTTAATAAAATCATAATTTAAAGTGGAAGTTGATCTGAATGGGAGACCTATTGTCGGCGCATTAGTTATATAGACTAGTATATTTTTTTTGTTTTCAACTGATTTTTATTTGCGGCTTCAATAAATATATTTGTTCCTTTCTAGCATATTAAGTCGGATTAAATTTTAGTATAAGTGCAGGTGATACCAAAACTCGAAATTTAAGGAGTTTTGTGCTATAAAGATTTCTAGCGATAATATAAAATATTAAAGTAAAATTATTTGCAAAAGAAATACAGCAGCTTATAAGCTAACATGATATCTAATGTTTTTTTATTCGTTTATGTAGACACATGCTGTGGAAAGTGTAATGGAAACCCAATTGAAAACTAATGCACACGAAGCCGTAGTTTATAACTTTTATTTATCGTTCTACACAACTTACGTTTTCTTACGTAAGACCGTGCTGGTCCTAGACCTGGCAAAGAAAAACGGTCAAAAATATTCAAATTGCTATTCAATATCATTGGAAAGCCGAAATAACCAATATCACTTAGTGACTGCAATGCCCGTGATGGCAAGTGAGGTATAATATAAATAAAGTATTTATTTATAAGTATATATAGATTTTGTCGGCCTGATCGAACTTGGATTTACACACTTAAGTCAAAATGCGACACACTTATACTTTGCTACTTATACTTTTCCTTTACTAACCTAACTTCTAACATCTTGACTTAAATTTATATTTGCCTAGAAGATCCTATTGCTGGTAATCTCCTTCCCTTAGTTCAGTTCTTCCACATATCTCAATTGATCTATGCAGAGCAATTTACATGCACTCTCTGTATTCGTCGAGATCGTCTCACCATCGCTTTCGGAGTCTTTCTTTTTGCCTATACCCGTTATGCGGCACCCATTGACCGATGATTTGGCTTTCTAACTATCGAAATTTAAATGTATTCTATTAGAACATAAAGGTTCAATAAATATGAATCACATTACCTAAACAAGTCAGGTGAAGAAGTGACGGCGTCTTTCTCTTGTTTCCGCGGCCTGCCTCGCCCCTTCTTCTTGGGCGAAGTCTCTAGCGTGGGTCGACCGAGACTCGCCGATAATGTTGGCAGGGAAGCTGAGAAATTATCGATATTATTCATGTTGGTGAATATGTAGCTTCATTTTAAAATGTATTTGATAAACATTTAAATATGGTATTCGAAGTCGTTACAAAGATTCTGAAATTGGACACAGGATGTTTCTCTTGTATAGCTAATGGAAAATCAAATAATAATTCGTCCGTAATTCATTTTAATTAATCGGATTTATTGATTACTTAACAGGAGTCTGTATAATTTACTATATCCACTTTAGCGTCTTTTATATTCCATACATCGGATTATAGTCGATGTAAAATAAAATAAAAACATTCACACATATAACCTCCTTTTTGAAGTCGATTAACATAAATAAACTACTTAGCCAAAGCGATTTCAACCTATTCAAACAATACCAACACACACTTTTCTTATCACTTACCGTCAGATCCGAAACTTTTTGTCGGCGCTGGTACAGTAGAGGGCGCTACTAACAACGTGGGTTTCCTCAGACCTCCCATTAGACCCAAACTAGTCACTGAAATTCACAAAACAACATTGCAGCCTCAATTTTATGCCTACTAAGCGACTATATGGGGTGAATCGGAATGAAACTTAGAGTTTTAATATTTAAGAATTTAAAATTAAACTTTTATTTTAAATAAAAAATATATCGTCAACATGTGCTTGGAAACGAGAGTAACAAAACAAGATTTTGTTAGTTTTGTTTATAGTCCAGGCGAGTATTTAGCATGGCTAATGATGACCCAAGTCATGTCGATAAAAGGATTTAAAGTATTGACTTTGTACAAAAAATACCGTTGTGATAACATAGTTCTAATTAATTATCAAACGGAATTAACAACAAAAAATAAGGAGCAAAACTTTAATACCTAATATTTGCTCTAAGATTTATGAATTTTTGTATCTTCAGAATAAAACTCGGCGATGATAATAAATAATCAATCAAATGCAATAGCAAAGCATCCAGCAATCTATTCACATGACTGATATAAACTACACTCTATCACTTGACATTGTCTATGTCTATGGGTTACTTACGTGGTGTCTCTGGCTGTTTGGTGGGCGATTTCTCTGGAGTGGCGAGTTTGAGTGTACGTTCCGTGGTTTTAGTGGGTGGCGCTTGAGTCTCTGAGTCTGATGTGGGTGTTTCTGGATATGATTTTATTATTTATTTACATATAATGATAGGTATATATAATGGTTTCTTCGATTTATGCGAATGTCACACATTGAAATAAAACGAAACGTCGGGAAATTAAAAATGTGAAAATTAAACCAAATCGAAAAAAAAGAAAAAAAAAGGAAAGCGATTTTGTCGTATCTCCAAAAATGCGTGTATGCGTTTTATACATTATTTAATTCAGAAAAAAATACCGCATTGAATTTCCTCGTGAAAATATAAGGTTTTATTTTAAAATGTTATTACTAAAAAACTGGTATTTAATTTTTAAGTCTTCTAGTTTAGAGGTTTTCATTTTATAAATATATTTTTTGGTTATGGTGTAAAATTCTCATAATTCTCTCATAATTCTGACTTTGTTCACTCTTCCTTCTTTGTTCAATCTATCCTACTTTGGAATTCGCTCCCTCTCGAGATTAGGACATCTACGACACGTTTAGCTTTCAAAATGAGAGTGCGAAAACTGTTCCTCGACAGATTGGCAGAACTATTATAACATTTCTTTTATATATATATATATATATATATATATATATATATATATATATATATATATATATATATATATTATTCTTATTATTTATGTATATTATATCATTTATTTATGTATATCATATTTTATATTTGTGTAGGTACTAGTATATCCCCTGGCTTGTCGTAAGCGCCATATTGTGGCCTTGAATTAAAATAGCCCCTATTTCAATGACGTTAAGTTGCTTTATTGCTTGAAGTCCGACGAACCGGAGCGCGGTTCGTCCGACGGTCCAGGGGATATAATATATATATCCTCGATTTACGTCTCAACCCATTTTTATGCACCTTCTGAATTTATCTCTGCACCACCTGAAGGTTGGCTGTTAGAAAATGCCTTTGGCATTAAGCCCCGCCTGTATACTATTTGTATATGAAGTATTAAATAAATAAATAAAATAAATAAAATTGCATTTTGCGAGTTACGACAAGATTGCTTTCTACCGTCGGTATGTACATACCATTTCTAGTGACTCGTGCGGGTGCGGGCGCGCGCCTGGCGCGAGCGTGTCGCCCCCCGCGGCGCCCGCGCGCGCGCCCGCGGCCGCGCTGCCACGTGCGCGCGCGACCCGGGACACTCGTCTCCGCAGTGGAACGAGCCTCGGGGGACGCCTCGCGCTGGTGATCATGTACAATCTTATGGTCAGCGCACACAGAACGGAGGGCAGCGCACAGGATTTTATTTACGCACTTGAAAATAAACTTCTTTTTTACTGCTGTGAATGGCGAGACCAGCATGCCGTTCGCCTGATGGTTAGCGATGCGACCGCTCATGAACAGTAGCAAAACCAAACAACACCTTGAATTACAAAGCAATGCTTGGCATTCCACTCCGCTCGCCATCCTGAGACATAAGATGTTAAGTCTCAGTATGTCCAATAGTTACTCTGGCTACAATGTCCTTCAATCCAAAACACAACAGTGCATTTAAACTGCTGTTTGACGGGAGAAATAAAACATTGTGGTGGTATCTACCCAGTTGGCCTCTCACATATGAGAGACCTACCACCAAGTAAAAGTACTTGAAAATTATTTTAATTAAGTGCATAAATGTTTGAACCTGACAAAAAATGCTCGCGCATCCTCGAAAATACGCGGGAATCCTCGCGCGGCGTCGAGTCTGCGCCCGCGTCGTACGCGTATTTTCAGTGTTGTTCAAAGTGAAGTCGCGCGCAAACTCAAGCATACGCGATCCATAATGAAAATTCCCGAGACCGCGCGGGGATTATTCCTTTCTGTCTGTGCTGAGCCTTAGGCTCAGTTGCACAAACTTTGCCAATACCTTTGACCTTGAAACTGTCAATCCCTTACATTCGCAAGGTCATGATCACATTTTCAAAGGCAAAGGCAAAGTTAGTTTGTGCAACTCAGCCTTAGTGCTTATATCTCGCCAAACCCAAGCAGTACGCCTACTTCACGAATCCACATAATCTCTACCAGCCCATATACGTCATACTGCATGGCACGAGCCTACTCTACAATCACGACTTCGATTGGCAATCCACATAACCAGACAAATGAATATCCATAAATTAATAATGTTATGCTTAGAGTATTTATAATATAGAGGGAGCGCTGTCATACATAAAATTATTATTTTATGGATATTATTATTTGTCGATGATTATTTTATGATTATTTTATGGATATTATTGTTTGCCGATGATATTGTAGTCATGGCAGAATCGCTGCAGGAAGCTCAAGAAATGCTGCACAGCCTAAATGAAGCCTCTAAACGAATTGGTCTACGGATGAACCTTGACAAGACGAAAGTCATGTCTAATGACTTTGTCGCTCCGGGACCAGTTATCATAGATGGCACACCTCTCGAAGTTGTCAAGGAGTATGTCTACCTCGGGCAACTAATGCAATTGGGTAGAAATAACTTTGAAAAGGAAGCCGATAGGAGGATTCAGTTGGGCTGGGCAGCATTTAGGAAGTTGTACCATATATTTTCGTCGGATATACCACAGAGCCTAAAGAGTAAAGTGTTCAACCAGTGCGTCCTCCCTGTAATGACGTACGGAGCCGAGACGTGGACACAGACTGTGGGGCTAATCCACAAGTTAAAGGTCGCTCAACGTGCGATGGAAAGAGCTATGCTCGGAGTCTCTCTAAAGGACAAAATTCGAAACGAAGTGATCCGTCAGAGAACCAAGGTAACCGACATAGCTCTGAAAGTTAGTAGGTTGAAGTGGCAATGGGCTGGCCACATATGTCGCAGAACGGATAACCGCTGGAGTAAGCGTGTTCTGGAGTGGAGACCGCGTCTTGGCAAACGTAGCGTGGGACGTCCTCTGGCCAGATGGCGGGATGACTTGCAGAAGAGGGCCGGCAAGAACTGGATGCGTAAAGCTACAGACCGGGCTCTGTGGTGTACCTTGGGAGAGGCCTATGTCCAGCAGTGGACTGTAACGGGCTGATGATGATGATGATGATGATGATTATTATTTGTCAGCCTATGTGGATTCTCAATCGAACTCTCGATTGTAGAGGAGGCCCGTGTCCTGCAGTGGCATGTATATGGGCGGATACAGATAATGTGGATTCGTGGAGTATGCATGCATGGGTTTGGTGAGATAATAGGGTATTTGACTCCATTTTTTTTACTGTATTTATCAAAACGTTTCCACAGCTATGGTCTAACAAACAAAGAAATTTATAAATCCATTCAGAATTAAACAAGTTAGAAACATTTTAAATCTTGTAGTGGGGGTAACAGAAAAGAAATTCAAAACCAAGATAGTGACGTCACTAGGGTTATTATACATTACAGTGTGCGGGTGTGAAAGAGACAGCAAGATGTCCCCACTAAACCCCCACTCTTTTATTTGAAATGTTAATATTTGCCTTATGTTACAAGCTACTTTAATACTTTTTTGACAGCAAGGCTTTATTTTTAACGAATTTGTGTTTGTAAGCGAAATATTACCAAAAATCGATAATAGTCAAATACCCTATTGAGAGTTAAATTTTGTTACGACATAAAGACTTTACTAAGGTTAGGTTCGTTATTGTAAACTATTTAAATATAAAAAATATAATGGAGCAATGCAGGTATTAACACTTACATGTTGATTAAAAAATACTCACAGTAAGAGCCTCGTCATCGGAATCCGGCTGTGGCGTGCGATGTCGCCGCTCGCTGCGACTCATCGATGTACCACGATCGCACCGACTCTCTGACAACATTACATATATAATATTGTAACAATACAGAAAGTTATACTCTACAGTAATACCAACGCAGACCGGCACGACATGGCAAGGAATTTAATTTTTCACCAAAGGATATTCAAACTTATCCGGTGGGAATACGACATAAATTCTTTTGATTCAAAATAATGTAGAGACGTAGAGAAATGACTTCATGCCACGGCGCAAAGGGTATAGCGAGGTAAGGAGCACGAAATGGCCCCCACGGCCCATGACGGAATTATCATTTGTACTGGTATTGGCACTCTAAAACAATACGAAATGTAAGGTCGTTGACCCCTGACCTTGACCTGTCTTTGAGATATTCGAGAAAGTTCGTATGAGCGCCGATTTTTTTCATAATTTTTTTTCCGAAAAACTATAAAAGCTAGAAGGATGGGACCAATTGCGTATAATGAGGGATACTTTGAAAAATATTCTGTATTTTTTTCAGAGTTCTCGTGAAATGACAACTGTGTAAAATAATTAAACAAAATATAAATAATTTTTTTTAGTACTGTTCTATTATGTCTACCGCGCCAAAAAAAATATATAATACTCTTTGATTTATATACGTATACCATACAAAAGCTGATTAAAATCAAAGAGGCGCTTCTTGAGTAATATCTAAAGAAAACTTGTTCGATCGTGTACAGTGGGCGCCCGCCCAGCCGCTTCGCGCGGACTAGAAAACAAACGTGTTTATTCATGTTCAATAGATTATTATAAGTGTATTCGTGTCATTACAAATACGATTTCACGCATGGTTGCTTTAGTCTTCCGTGTTAAGGAAACCACACACAAATATAAATTACCTAATACGTCATTCGGTGAGAATAATTGCGTATGCCTGTCGCAAGTTGTATGGTGATAACCACGGGTGATAACAATGTTTGTGAACTGTATTATTTGTGACACTTTCGTGCATAAAGTTCGCGGAAGAAAAAAAGTTATCACTAGTGAAGAGGACGCTAGACTATATAGTGACTCGAGTAAAAAAACAGTTTCTGTTGGTGACGTATTGTGTGGAAAGTGTCGGCTAATTATTTACAATAGCAAATCAAACGTTGCATCAACTTCTGCGGCATCTACCCTGGTAGAGTGTGAAGGCGAACAGGAGTCTGGTGAACACTTAGCAGTTGGGGAAACATCTTCTAATGCTTCATTCCAACAAGAATGTGAAATGAATTTACCATGCAGTTCCGAAAGCGACCACGATGATGATGATGATGATGGCGATGATGTTTTTTCGCATGTTGCCCAAAACGACGAATTTATATATGTACATATACCACGTGTTGTATCCACCCACAAGTATTGTTGTATATGTCGATCCACAACAAACTTAATGCGAGTACCTTTTGAAGCGCGTTACGAGGCTTATACAAACATTGGGATTTTTATACCAGAAGATAACCGTTGTTGCTGCACACATATAATAGGAAAAAACTTTTACAAAGACGAGTTTGTGCACCTACGTGTAGTATCTAACACCAGTAAAATGAACTCTAAAGAAGTTGCTCATTTTTTAAAATCACTTTCAGAAAGAGCAGGGATGTCGCTTTTCGACAAAATTGAAAATGATATGTCTGAAAATCAGATAAGGATATTGACAGGGCTTTGTTGGCAAAACATTATTGAATTAAGACAGCTATTGACTTCTATGCGAAACACAAGCATACGCACTGTGACTCAAGCGTTAGTTGTATTCTTGTTTAAATTAAAAACTGGAAATTCTAATTCAGTGATAGCAGGAGTGCTGGGTTTACCATACGAACAACATGTGTCGACATTTTTTAAGGAAGTATTAAGAAGTTTTAAGACTGATATTTTGCTTCATTTTGGATTAACCTCCGTTTCTCGAGAAGATTTAATAAAGAACACAAGTTTAACAGCTCGAATGTTATTGAACCTTAGAGATGATCAGCTGGTATTGATATTTGACGGCACTTATATCAGGCATCAAAAAAGTTTTAACAATGAATACCAGAGAAAATCGTATTCTGGGCAAAAGAAAACCCATTTATGCAAACCGTTCACAATCTGTACTACGAACGGGTTTATAGTTGATTTTGCTGGGCCATTTTATGGAACGGAAAATGATGCCACTATTATTGAAGAAAGTGTTACAGGATGCTAAACTTAAAACTCTATTACGTCGGAATGATGTATTTGTCGTAGATCGTGGATTTCGTGACGCCGTTGGCGACATCACCAAAGAAGGCTACACCGTGTTAATGCCGGCGATTAAAGGTAATCGAGCCCAGTTACCTACCGATGAAGCCAATATGTCACGACAAGTGACTAAAATCCGATGGGTAGTCGAAGCTGTGCACGGAGCTATTGCTCAGAAATATAATTTGCTTCATAACAATCTTGATAATAAAATGCTTCCAAAAGTAAGTCTATTATGCAAAGTTGTTGGATTTTTACACAACAAATTTAGTAAGCGATTGGATTCTGATACAGGCTTAAATGAGACAATTGTTCAATACTTTAAAGAGCGACTGGCGTTACCAAATTCTTTAAGTGAAGAGGTAGAAAAGCAGCACTGGAATCGAAGAAAAACGGCTTTTCAACAACTGGTGTCATCAGAAATTTTAGATTTTCCAAGACTAAACGAAGAACAATTAAGAATATTATTTACAGGTTCCTATCAGCTCTCATTAGCTGTTTCATACCTCGCTGAAATAATGGACGACAAGAGCAATCTCTATATATATTACGTCAAACAAACCCCAACTATCATCAAGTTAAATGTTCGTTCCAGACATGTAAATAGTAAATATTACCGATTGTTCATTGATTATGTTCCTAATATGAACAGTGTCGAAGGAATCCGAGGATATTGTTGTGATTGTCCGAATGGAAACAGGACAGTTGGATGCTGCGCTCATGTCGCAAGTGTAATATATTATTTAGCTCATGCGAGATATCTATCTCGCATTTTACGTCCTGCTGAAATTCTGTCGAAAATATTTTCAAATGATGCCGTCAATGTTGTGATAAATGAAAATAGTGATGATGATGATTAAAATTATGTTCAACATGTAATTATAATAATTAATCCAAAAATGACCTCTTTAATTAGTTCCTACCAGCCGTACGCACACTAAGTAATTCTCATAATTACTCAAGAAGCGCCTTTTTGATTTTGATCAGCTTTTGTATGGTATAAGTATATAAATCAAAAAGTATTATATATTTTTTTTGGCGCGGTAGACATAATAGAACAGTACTAAAAAAATTATTTATATTTTGTTTAATTATTTTACACAGTTGTCATTTCACGAGAACTCTGAAAAAAATACAGAATATTTTTCAAAGTATCCCTCATTATACGCCATTGGTCCCATCCTTCTAGCTTTTATAGTTTTTCGGAAAAAAAATTATGAAAAAAATCGGCGCTCATACGAACTTTCTCGAATATCTCAAAGACAGGTCAAGGTCAGGGGTCAACGACCTTACATTTCGTATTGTTTTAGAGTGCCAATACCAGTACAAATGATAATTCCGTCATGGGCCGTGGGGGCCATTTCGTGCTCCTTACCTCGCTATACCCTTTATGTCATATTCCCATCGGACAAGTTTGAATATCCTTTAGTAAAAAACATAATGCTGTCTCGGTCTGGCCTCGCTCTAAAAAAGCCTGGCGAATATTCTAGCTAGATGGTTGGAACACAGGCATTATTTTTTAGTGTTTTTCATGTTCAATTTGATGGGCCGGCAACACCTCCATTACCCAAGCGTTGTGATTGTTCATAGAAGCCATCTTACAATATAATCGTATTCTACAAAAAAAAGGACATCTCAACAACCGGAAGTTCTATTGATTCCTTCTCCGGTGAACATGTATAAGTATTGTTGACAATACCAGGAGTTATATCCATATCGGCGGCGGGTGTGTCGGCAGGCTCGTCGGTGGCGCCCGCGCCCGCCAGCCCGGCCAGCCCGGCCGCGCGCACGTCGCGCCGCGCCTCGCGGAATATCGGCAGGCACTGCTCGCGCATCTTCACTCCAGCTCTGAGGATATATTATTTAGAGTTTATTCATCATATCAACCACAGGAAGTCCATTGCTGAACATAGGCCTCCCCCAAGGATCTCCACAATGACTTTTTGGAAGCGGCCTGCATCCAGCGACTTCCTGCAACCTTAGTCAGATCGTCCGTCCACCTTGTAGGCGGGCGTCCGACATTTCGCTTGCCTGTACGTGGCCTCCACTCAAGAACCTTTCGACCCCAGTTACATTGTGTTTGTAGTTACTAAAACTACCACCTGGTTTCGTGTTCTTGATATACCCTGTATTGTTTAGCATGGTGTATATCGAATATAATAATAGGAAAATATGCATGTCATTTTTAATTTTTTTTAAATCGATTCTGGGTGTTATTATATTACCGGAAAAAAAATAAAGCCCGCCGCACATGCCTACACTCGCATTGGCCGTCACTTAGCTGTGAACGAGTGGCAGTATTTAAAACCTATGGCGAAGTATAGCGCACATATTATTCCCTTTATTATTATAAAATCGGTCTTAGTAAATAACGGAAATATGTCATTTTACATTAAACAGTATACATCTAGTTTCTGAATGACTTATTATTTTGATAAAGCGACTGCTTTATCTTATGTACAGCGCCATCAATATAAAACGTCAAACGTAATTTTTGTATCGTACATCTTCACAAGCAGATTTATCACAATTTTATCAATCATATCTAAGAGACCTCGATATGCCTTTTGAAAATATAACTTGACTTAAAAGTATCCACAAACTCACTTATAAAACACGGTATCCTTGTTGTTATACGTGAGACAGTTCTCGATCATGAGCTTGAAGTCTGCTTCGACGTCGTCTATGGTCTTGTACAGGCCGCGGTCGAGCTTCTTGCCCATAGTGCTCAGGTCCATCGGGTGTTTCACTATCGTGCTGTAGTCTGGCACCTGGAGCGAAAAGTTTTATTAAATTTAGAGTATCAAAGACTTTTCCGCGCAGGAGAGTGAAAGGTATCTTGCTCCAGCGCAAATGGCGTGCGTGGATGCGTGCGAATTAGTGCGTGTACGCGCATTCAATTCGACACAACTACGCATCAATTTAAGACAGACGATATTTTTTTTATATTTGATGCTGTAGAGGAAACAAAAGTCCTCTACAGCATCAAGGATCGTTAGCAGCCCTTAAACATCCACTGCAGGTCACCAAGGTCCTCTACAATCGAGAGTACGATTGAGAGTGGTTAGGCCATATATTCCACCACGCTGGCCTAATGCTGCTTGACGGACTTTACATATGTTTTTTTTTTTTGTTATCGCCATATTATACCAGTTACCTCACAATGTTTTCCTTGACCATTATAGCGCATGGTGATTGACTATCAATACACGTATTACTCCAAAAAGTCCGAGGTATGCCCTAGGTTTCGAATCAGCGACCACCGTGAACATGTTGGCAGGCTTGTTTGCCACCATGAACTTCGCTTGTATGTACAAGGCTCGAAGGACCAATGTTGGGATCCTTCGGTATTATTAAAATAAGCAGTACAGCATAACAGTCCGGTGAATTAACAACGTGTTGAGGTGAAGAAAAATTGCAAAATGACGCCGGTCGCGTCGCCCGTGCCGTCCTCCTCCCGCGCCCTTCTGCCATCCGCCGCGTCAAGTACGGCTCGTTCGGAAATGTCCGTTTTCTGAACATAATTTGACGCAGAAACACGATTTTGTCGTATCTCCAAAAATGCGTATATGCGTTTTATACATTATATAATAGGCTATTTGTTTTTTAGCCAAAATATTGTATATTTTGGCTAAAAAACACAATTATAATTTAATTTATTTTGAGTTCGCGCCACGTGATCGTAAACGATTTTGATTGGCTATGACGTCATGCGTTTGTATGAACTACTCACATACAGGAAATGAATGGGATTGATAACGGCATAGATGTAAATTATATATTAAAAATACCTTTAAAACGAGTTATTTGACATTAATACCCGTGAATTAATAATATTATCATGTCCAATGTACTAAAATGTGAAGAAAGAAATATAATTCTATTTTTTTTGACAAAAACTCATTGAGATATACAACTAGAGGGGATCTAAACCAAATAATTTGGAACATTTGCAAGGGTACATGTACCCTTACGCTGACAGTCGGCTATGACAGTTGTCATTTATGCTATTTATTCTAATTGCTTTAAAAATACCGTACTCCCAACTGAAGACATGTAAAAACCATTCCAGTTCACGTGAAAAAAATATAGAATTTAATTCCATACGTAAATTAACGATAATTTGAATAAAGTAGCAAAAATATTTATAAATTAGATTATGTACCAAAGCCGTTTTGACAAATGTCATATTTTAACAAAATTATAGAATAAGATTAATGTTACGGACAAATAGGTAAATATTGAAAATTTCCTTTATTTATTTTATTTAATATATTTATTATCAGATACATTAGATATTGTAAATATATTTTTTCACTATCCATATTTTTGACACAAAAGTATTTTTAGTGGGATAACTCAATACGCTATTTGACTATTTTCTGAAAACCATACCACATTATGAAGTGGAGTCTATAGACTTTACAAATAAAGGTTATTTTTAATTACTATATCTATATCATTTAAAAATAAATTTACAAAATACACTGAATAATTACATTGTCAAAACACTCTGTCTGGCAATGTGGCGTTCAGTTCGTAAACATCCATTCCAGAGATTCGTTCGCATGTCACCCATTCTCTAATCAACCATAGAACAATCAATCAATCAATAGTCCGAATGAGGTTTTGTCAAAAAAATTAGATTTTTGACGTGACAACGTCTTAAATTAGGTTGCGGCTGGGAGTCACTTATGAAAAAGTGTAACGCCCGGTAACGTTACGATGAGTCACCGAACGAGAGAGAGGCCCGCCGAATGCCTTGCGTCTCTCTCCCACTCAACTATGATCGGTCTGCCGCGCGCGCAGCACTAGAGAATTAGGCGCATTGAATCGGCGCATGCTTGTGTCTCTGTCTTTGTCTTTCTCGAACGTTCTTGGCGTTGGAAAAACAAGAAAGCGTCACAATACAAGTTCACACGTGTGGTTAAAGTATCGTCAGCTGTGTCTGTAGTGAAAATATGGAGTGCTTAGATTCGTCATTTATCATTTACAACAACTACAACAATAAAGGTAAATAATTGTACACTGATATTTCATTATCGTAAACTATGATTGATTGATTAATTGTTAGATTGACACAAAAGTTGAGAAACTGAGTTTATAGGTTATGTCATACTATTGATAAATGTTGATAGTGTTTTAGTAAACAAAATATATTTCTATAGTTAAAATTTGTGCAATTCTTATTTTCATTCAATTCCTTGTTCCTATTGTGCAATTTAATTATATTCATATCAATAAATATTCTACCGAGAAAAAGACGTTGTCACGTAAAATCTTCGCCCGTAAAACCGACTTTACAGGCAACCAATTTTTTTTTCTTTCTTCACATTTTATTATATTGGACATGATAATATTATTAATTCACGGGTACAAATGACAAATAACGCGTTTTAAAGGTATTCTTAATATTTAATTTGCATCTATGCCGTTATCAATCCCATTCATTTCCTGTACGTGAGTAGTTCATTCAATGCATGACGTCATAGCCAATCAAAATCGTTTACGATCACGTGGCGCGAACTCAAAATAAATTAAATTATTATTGTGGTTTTTAAACAAAATATACAATATTTTTAATGTATGATAATGAAATATGTTTAAAATTAAATTATTTACACGGATGGAATCAAATAAGTCAATATTTTTATACAGTCAAATAGCCTATTATAGGTTTTGTTGTTTTTAAAATCTATATAATAATGTAGCTTTATAAGTTATTAAAAATGTATGATTATATTGGGCTTTTATATTTCGTTTTACTTTATTCTGAAACATTAGGTAACAAATGTAACAAATATATGAAGTGTCGTATCTGCAGCAATGCCGACTTGATCTATAATATAATCCGCTTTAGTTGTAATACCTCAATGCAAAAACTCATTCGGACGATTGACTGATTGATTGATCTATGGATGATTTAAGAATGAGTGATATATGCGAACGAATCTGTGGAACGGATGTTTACGAACTAAACGCCACATTGTCAGACAGAGCGTTTTGACAGTGTAATTTTTCAGTGTATTTTGTAAATTAATTTTCAAATGATATAGATATAGTAATTAAAAATAACCTTCATTTGTAAGGTCTATAGACCCCGCTTCATAATGTGGTATGGTTTTCAGAAATTAGTCAAATAGCCTATTCAGAAAAAAAAACGTATGAATTACCTCGTGAAAATTTAGGGTTTTATTTTAAATTTTATTACAAAAAAAAAAATGGTATTCCGCAGTCTAGAGTTTAGTTTAGTTAATTTTTTTAAACATATTTCTTTGGTTCTGGTGTGAAATTGCATTTTTCGAGTTACCACAAGATTGCTTTCCCGTGTCGAATTATATTGTATACCAGCAGCAGTAGCAGTAGCACCCACCTCGTGCAAGTCGACCGGTTCTGTGAAGATGTCACTAGTGTCGCGCATGCGCAGTAGCCGCAGCAGCTTGTGCAGCGCGGCGCGCTCGGGCCGCAGCGAGTGCAGCACGCATCGCTCCCACACGCGCGTGTACTCAGCCTTCAGACGCTCGCGCTTGCGCACCAGCTCGCACAGCAACCTGCACACGAGCACGAAGGGACCTTAGACACGTTCTCATGTGTGGGTGCTTTATATACGCTCACGCACCGACCGAGCTCCAGGAAAAAAGGACGCACGGGAGTCATGCATCACACACACGAATTACTCGCCATAGCGTGTGCACAGGCATACAAATCCATGGTATCCGGATTCACAAGTGAAAAGGGAAGAATGAGAAGAGGAAAGAGCTATTTGGTAAACTTCACACAATTCGAGCATAAGGCTCGAAGGACCAAAATTAATTATGGCTGACTATTTCTCACCTAGCTCGCTCCAAGTCCTGCCTGATTCTCTGCCAGTATTTGAGCTGGTTACATAACTCTCGCACATTCACCGTCGCGTCTTGTATGCCTCTGCTGCCTGCAATACACAAAACACTCTTTCTTTACGAATTCGTAAATACCTCTGTCATGTTCATTGCTAAACTTAGAAACGACTAATGACATTAAATCAAGTACCTTGCAAAGAATGCGGAGTCATTCTTACCAAGTGATGAAGATGAAGATGATAGTAATCACTGCTAAATTATTATTTTCTTGAAGCATTCTAAACAGGGTTGTTTTTACACTTAGTTGGTGTAGGTTCACCTGGGTGTTTTCTTCTACTTTAACCACAATGTCTAACCTTAGTTCTGTTATAATTTAGTGCCATTAAATATTACTTACTATTTAGAAAAAAAAAGAAATATAAATATTTGTACTCTTATGTCAAATATTAATTTAGTTTAATATTTATTTGGTTTACAAAATCGAATAAAAATAGAATAAGACTAAAAGTTACTTAAAATAATGATTACCCGTTGAGCAATCACAAACAATTTCACACTACCCTCCCCCAAAAAAAAAACCCACCATGCTGCGTAGTAAGACTCTGCAGCCTCCTTAGCAGGGGCACTCCATTCCTGCTGTGTCTCTTGAGCGTCCAGTAGGCCAGCAGGCGCTTGATGAGGTGCGCGCGCGCGGCGGGCGGGCCGTGCGCCAGCTGCGCCACGTCGGCCACGCGCTCGGGCGGCAGCGTCGGCACCAGCACCACGGGCGCCCACGACCGCTTCATGGCGAGCACGCGCCGCGCCTGACCCACACAACGCTAGTATTCCATGGGTATTAGATTTATGTACTTCAATGGAGGTTTTTTTTGTTTATTTCGCTTTTGATATCAAGGACAGAGGGTGAGTTAGCGATATTTACAGCGGAAAATAATATATGATAGCAAAGGATTGCTACGTTAGTATCTGTATCAAAGGTCAGTATTAGCACTACCGGTAGATATTTACATTTGGAGTTTTTTGTTTATTTCTTTCTTGATATAGGGACAGTGGATAAAAGAGGATTTTTTTTATTCGTTACCCCGTTATATTAGGGATTTTAGGGATAATGGATAAAAGATGAGATGCAATATTTACAGCGTAAAATAAGATATGATGGCAAACAATTGGTGCCAAATTAGTACCTGTGTCAGTATTACCACTGCATCCATTACTTCCACTACTTTCATTAATATTAAACTAGCAAGTTTCGGGTTGAATAGAAAGGATATAAAAGTAAACAGTGGCGTAGGAAAAGTTTCAATATATATAGTGCAAAATTGGAGAAGAACTAACGTATTGTTATTAAATGTCGGTTCTAATACTTCTAGTTCCGGGAATAATTACCTAGGATAATATAATAATCCTATAAAAAGCTAATTGTAAAAACATAAGCCAAAATTTTCTGAAACATGAATTAAAATAGTGAACTAAATCCAATGACCAAATAAAAAAAAGTACCCCAATAACGACAAACATTATACCATTTTTTCAGAAGTAAAATAAGTTATCATGCAAACTACGCCAGTGTAAAATAAAGGAAGCAAGCATGCCATGCCGATATGGAGAAGTAGAAACATGATACAAAACCCTTGACAAACTAACATTAAATATTTTTGTAAGACTAACCCCCTTATTCATAAAAAAAAAACCGGTAATCAATCACATAAACATAAATTAGAAAAATCATGTTAACAGGAGATAAATCGTGCATTAAGTTTAGCTATTCATAATGGCTTTTTCATTAATAATGCCATTTCACAGAAAAAAAGTGATTGCCTTCACTTGTCAGTATTAATAAACGTCCAACAGTGCCCCAAGCAGGAACATTTGGCTCTCCTCCTCCTCGAGTCGATTTCCTCATTGCTGAGGGTCGTGACCCCTACCATGGGCATTTTTTACTTTGATGATAATATTGCGCCATCTGGATCTGTTTTTTGCGGTGTGTAAGGCTTCGTGTATGCTGGTGTCCAGGGCGGCACGGATTTGATCGGACCATCGTAACGGGTTCCGGCCACGTGGTCTCTTCCCTTCGATCTTACCTTACATTTGGCTCTATAGTATAGTAATCGTAATAGTAAAATTTTGTATGGGAATTTGAACAGCGCCATTGTGAGCGTATTTGGAACTAAATTATGGCAGCGGGAAACGTTTACGACACTATAGTATGGTAATCGTATAGTCTAGCGATAGTTTTACTATACAAATGTATGAAAAGTGGTAGCACGAATAATTTTTGACGTATAGTATCGTTGTAGTAATAGTATAGTTATCGTTGTCACGATACTATTACTATACGATACTTCAAAATGTTCCTGCTTGGGGTACTGACAGACATCCACTATTTTCTGCTTAAAATTTGCTTAAACCTCGTCTCGACCATTTTAAAGTAAATGAGCAGTTAATTAACTGATTATTGATTTATAAAGTCTGTAAATAAAGTTTTCAGCTCACAATAACATCATTAAAACACTGAAAACTGTTAAGTCTTTATGAATAAGGGGGTAATATTAAGATATACATATATAGTTTATTTATTTTAGATTATTGTGATTCCTGTTGCACTATTTTACGACTTGAGCTTCCAACCACAATAGATAGAAATAACCGAACACCATTTTCTCACAGGCGCATTCCGGGGGTTTACTCTATATTCGGACACGAAGTTCGAACGTTCGGACATAGAACGATAACAAAAAAAAAACCACTTCTAAAAATTAATACTATTCTCTATGAAACATAAAATTCACTTCGAACTCAATCTTAAATTACGACGTACGATACAGGATTCGAACATTGTGTAAACTATTTAGGCATATTCGTAACAGGTTTACGTGCGATTTTCGAATATTCGTCGTCGTGTCGGAGCACAGGGTACCCCCCCCCCCTCCCCCACCTACTACTCAAACAACACATTAGAATCAAACATAGCATATTTTGCAACATTAACAAGCAGCTCACCTCGTAGTAAACATTCACCGCCATTAAAACACTCGGCACTTACAAATCCTTGGTCAACCAGCCTGTCTGAATGGATGGGCAAATAGACACAACGGAAAATGGACAGGAAATAAACTGATGGACGGGGCGGGGAAAAACTGAACAAAAGAAAACATAAAAGAGATAGCGACCAAATAAAAAAAATATTCCGACGAATTGAAACCTCCTCCTTTTTTGAAGTCGGTTAAAGAGAAAACGATTGAAATGAAAGAGAGGAGAAAGGAGTAAGCAAGACAGACTGTTGGACGTTACAAAATTCACATAAGTGATATGTTAGTCAAACAATGCTTGGTTAGTAAAAACACACTGTTTAGTCACTTGCACGAATCCATGGTCTATCGTTACCTGTTTGATTTTGTCTCGGCCCTTTTGTCTAATAGCTGATAGATCTTTCGAGTTGCTGTCCCCTTCTGAGTCTTGAGCGCGCCTTTCCTGTTAAATAAATATTTTTATAAGTAACAACAACATTTAATCAAGTATAAATAGGGCATTTGACACCTTTTTTTCATTTTATTTATCAAAAGGTATCCATATCCAAAATCTAATAAAAATAATAATTTTGTAAATCCATTCACTATTTAACAGTTTAGAAACGTTTTAAACCTTCTAGTGGGAGTTCAAGAAAAGAGATGACAAGACAAGTACTAGTGACTTAACTAGGCTTCACATGTAATGATAACACAGTGTGCGCGTGTAAAAGAGACGGTAAGATGTCCCCCACTACACTCCCACTATTCAATTTCAAATACTAATATCATGTTACAAGCTACTTTGATACTGTTTTGAAAAATTTTTTTTCTTTAAATAGTATCTGTTTTACGAAAATATGTAATTCAAAAATGTTAATAATCAAATACCCTATTTTACCAAGCATTCTAACGTCGAAATACCTTATGCATATGGTCAGTATAATTTAAGTAAGATGAGGAACATAAACATAAAATAAGATATATTTAGATCACTGGGATAAAAATATCATTGATACATTTGGTATAATTACCGTACAAAAAACACCGTACCTGCAAAACATGAGCTGGAGTGTGTGCGTCACAATACGCCATTTTGGCGACTTGCACCGGCTGGCTCGGGTCCCGGCCCGCTCCTGCCGCTTCCATCTTCATGTACAAACTGAGATTACAACAATATCATGTTAATATTACGTAATGGGATATAGGCCGATGCATTTAATTATTATTTTAAACCATAGAAAACTTAATACAACCAAAAACATCTTCAAATCAACCTGTTAAAAGCTGCTTACAATTCAACGATTTTTTGTAAGTATTATTCATTATCTTAACATTGGTTTGAATTAAAAATAATAAAATATAATCTAAAAGTATATTTTAACTAAAACATATTTAAAAGTCTATAAAAGTTCTCTATTATTTTTATGGGAAGGCTAGCTTCGCCGATGGTTTTGTTATAAGCTGGTGATGGAGGTGATGGAGATGATGGTAAGTCTATACGGTGAAAAAGATGATCAACTGTGATGTAGGGATTGGCGCACCGGCCATTCCATCAATATTATGCGGTGGAAGGGGGGAAAGGGGATGAAGATTTTGACCGGTGATTAAGGTGATATGAAGAGGCTGAAGATGTTGGCCGGTGATGAAGAGCGTTAAGATGTCTGCCGATGATAAAGATTATGGCTGGTGATGAAGGTGATGAAGGTCATAACATACCCGGCCTGCTGCGCACACGTGACGTGGAACGCGGAGTAGCAGTTGCTCTTGTGGCACTGGATGCACGCGCCCGCGCCGCGCTGCTTGCACACCATGCACTGCAGCTTCCAGCGGGCCGCCGGGATCATCTCGATCGAATCTGTGCGGGACGTACGTAGGATTAGTATTGCTTATCATCCGTATAGACTACCTGATACGTCTGCTTTTTTACTGGTGGTAGGTCATATGTGAGAGGCCATCTGGGTAGGTACCACCGCAATATCTATTTCTCCAGTAAAACCGCAGTGTAAATGCATTGTTACAATTTGGTGCTATCGGAGTCGGACGTGTCTTGTGTTGTGAACTGATTTCTTTACTTAAATTCAATTCCAAAATTCCCATTGGACAATTCCTAATTTTGCAAATCTCGTTTACTCTTGCGGACTTTTTATGACTTAGCTCCTCCCCTTGACAAGGACAAATAGTGATTTGTGAGTGTCTTGTACGTTGCTGCTCTGCTGGTGTCATCGTCGCTGTTTGGGTGGGGATCGAACCCACGCACATTTTATCGACCCGCGCGCCGCCGCCGCTCTAACCGCTGTGTGAGACAACTTCGCCGTCGCTGCGTTCGCGCACCGTTCCGAATTAGTGGATGTCAAGCGTTGAGCGACGACTACGGTGACGTCAAGAACTACCTGTTCCTGTGATAAGCCACAACTCACTTCGCACGAATTCAACTACAAAGCCTGCGTGTTATTGTATGACCTTGCAAGCCAATTTTTCGCATTACCTGGTGCTTATAACTATCTATATAGCATGCCGCGTATGCAAAGATCCCCCCCTTCAACTGCTTCAGGTGAGTTGCAGCGTGTTCACTCATCTCCCGATTTTTCGGGTAACCAAAATGAGCCACATACTGGAATTTCTAACTCTCAAAATATTACATCAAGATCTAAACGCTTACGACCCGATACATCACCTGAAAAGAACTTACAAACGTTCGAAAACAGGATCATGGATATGTTAACTACATGGAAAAAAGAACAGGACATTATGCTCAATCGCTTATCTGCGGACATGTCAGAAATGAAACAACAATTTAAAGAAATTAAGAAGAACTATACGGAAACTATAAAGTGGAGAGATTTTATGGATAAAGAATACGAGGGCATTAAATTAAAATTAGAAAAAATGGAAACAGTACAGTCTCAACAAAGTAAGTATATTCTGGAATTAGAAAATAAAGTAGAAGATCTACAGAGCAACTCCCGTTCATCATCTCTTGAATTTAGAAATATCCCATACATTGAAAACGAATCTATTACTGACCTTACCAAAATTGTCCTCAAAACCTGCAGCACTGTCCAGGCACAAATATCTCGCGAACAAATACGGGACATATATCGGCTTCCAGGAAAGAAAGAGTTGAATAGACCCATAGTAGTAGAGTTTTTGACTGTACAAGACAAAATAAGCATTTTAGATGCCACTCGAACCTTCAACAAAAATCGAGTAAAGTCGGAAAAATTGAATACGAACCTTGTTGGACTAGGAGGAAGTCAAATAAAACCAATATTTATAGCCGAACATTTGCCCCCAAGCATAAGAAAATTATTCTTTGAAGCTCGAAAATTCGCAAAAATGAACAATTACAACTTCTGCTGGTTTCAAAATGGAAAAATTTTTCTACGCGAGAAAGAAGGTCTTAAACCGACTATTATTTCTTCTACTTCGTGTCTTAAACAACTACAAAAAACATCGGAATGATTTTTGCTTTATTAAGTTGTTAAATGTTTTATTATCTTATAAGTTGTATGTTGAGTTTTTGCTTATACGTCAAGAGATTGTAATTTTAAACCTAAATAATAATGACAGTCATAGAGCATACAATGAATGTGAGCAACATTATACACACCTGTTTATGAAATTATTTACATTGAATATAGATAACATAGTTTTTAATAATATATTACACTCATACACAAATGTACATGACACGATATTATGTCTTACTACACAAAACATACACTACATAACTTTTAAATTAAAATTTACTGGTTTTCTGTTTATAGTTCTGACTCAGCGCTTTTCACGACACCTTCATCTAACTGGGAGTAACAACCTAACTACAGACATGCAGATACTCAATACAAACATTGTCTGTATATTATCCCTGGGATGCATGTCCACTATTGCTTATTATTTAATCATCAGAAATGTTTAACGCTAATAACAATATTTCCGATGAAATAGACTCTTACGGTCGATCTCAATCGATTTTTTCAGAACCAGAGCAGTGTATGAATTATCTCACTAATGGAACGAATTCTATAAATATATTGCAACTGAATATTCGTAGCGTAAATTGCAATTTTGACAGTTTTAGAGTTCTCCTTATCAATATTAAAATCACCTGCGACATTATAATTCTCTCAGAATGCTGGCTAAACGTAACAGACATGATTCCTAAACTTGATGGTTATACATCCTACCACACTAGCACTCCTAGAAACAAAAATGATGGTATAGTAGTTTTTATTAGATCAGAACTTGCACACTCAATAACAGAATCACACACCATGGATGCAAGTTGTATGATTTGCCAAATTAAATATATAAATTTAACTATAATAGCTCTTTACAGATCTCCCTCTATACGGAACTTAAATGATTTTCTTAATGGTCTAAATAAAGTGCTTACTGATTCATCTAGTTGCAAAAATATTGTCATTATGGGTGACATTAATATTAATATCACACCATATAATTTATCTCCTCAAGCAAATGATTATCTTGATTTAATTGCCACTCATGGGCTTCTCCCTACACATACATATCCTACTCGAGACAATAGCTGTCTTGATCATGTGATGGTTAAAACTGATCTAATAACAACTACGCTAGTTCTTGACACATACATTACTGACCACAAACCAACTCTTCTAAATGTTCAAACTACCTTAACATCAGCCAAACCTATATCGCGACGTACAAGAATTAATTATCCCGCTTTGATAACCGACATATCAAATACTGATTTTAGCTTTATTCTTTCCACTGAAAATGCAAACACTGCTGCTAAATTATTAGTTACCAAACTCAGCTCAGCCATAGAAAAACACTCTAAACAAGAACATATACCTTCTAGGGAAAGAATTATTAAGCCTTGGATAACGAAAGGCCTACTTCGCTGTATACGAAATAGAGATAATATGATGCGCCAGTTGAAAAAGAATCCTACCAATACTCTCAAACTTACCTTTACTAGATACAGAAATTTCTGCAACAAACTACTTAAGAATTTAAAAATTGCTTACGAAAAAACAGAATTTGAAAAAGCCAGAAATAATATAAAAAGTACCTGGAATATAATTAAGAAAATTTCCAACACACAAAGAAGTAACGTTACTCCAATAGAATTGCTCGATCTATCTCCGGACAAAAAGTCCTCTATCAACGAAGTTAATAAGTTCTTCGCTAATATTGGTAAAAAATTGGCTGAAAATATTTCCCCTGGACCACCTCTCACCGACTGCAAATACAATGCACCAGTTAATTCCTTAGTTCTTTTACCAACGGAGGAAGCCGAGGTCAAGGCACTGATCGTTGGATTACGGTCAGATGCTGCTATGGGCTGGGACAAAATCTCGGCTCGCGTCATCAAATTCTGCTCTGATATACTTGCTCCCATTATTACGCACATATGTAATTGTAGTATCAACTCTGGCTGCTTTCCTAGGGTTTTCAAAAGAGCAATTGTACATCCGATTTTCAAGAATGGTGATAGACACAGTGTCAATAATTATAGGCCTATATCTGTTTTGCCAACATTGTCAAAAATTCTGGAAAAAATACTTAATAACCGATTAACAAATTACTTGGAATCAAATAATCTGTTGGCTAGTAATCAGTATGGTTTCAGACGAAGCAAATTGACCCAAGACGCTGTTAGCTCATTTGTAGACAATATAATTTCCAAGCTTGAATCAAAGAAAAAGTGTGTTGGTATTTTTCTAGACCTGTCTAAGGCGTTTGACACTGTGTCTGTCCCTCACCTTTTATCTAAAATGGAGACTTTAGGCATTCGCGGTATTACCCTTAAAATCTTTCAAGATTATTTGTCGGACCGTACTCAATGTGTAAAGATTAATGATTGGATTAGTGATAATAAACCTATTACTTTTGGTGTGCCTCAGGGCTCAATATTAGGACCTACCCTGTTTCTTATATACATCAATGATTTGTGTCAGATGTCATTGACTAATTGCTCTATATTTACGTATGCTGATGACACTGCGCTACTCATTCATGGAGATAACTGGTCCCAAACTTTTACATTAGCTGAAAAGGCACTCGCTTCTGTAATTAACTGGCTATCTAATAACCTCCTCACACTAAACCTTGACAAAACCGTCTACTTACCGTTTACCACCCAAAATGCCTCTTTACCTAACGTAGACAGCCTAGTTCTAAAGGCCCACTCATGTAATATGTATTACAATATAAACTCTCAATGCTCATGCCTACAACTAACTAGAGCTTCTACTGTAAAATATTTAGGAGTAAAAATTGATAATTTATTAAACTGGAAATCACACTTGACAAATCTCACATCCCGGGTTCGAAAACTCATATACATTTTTAAAAGACTACGGAATTCAATTGACTATTGTACCTTAAAGACGGTATATGTAGCATTGTGTCAGTCAGTTATTACTTATTGCATCACTGTTTGGGGTGGTGCTGTTAAGACTCAACTTTTACATCTAGAGCGTGCTCAAAGAGCTGTTCTAAAGGTGATAACTTTCAAGCCTTATAAGTATTCAACAGCTTCTTTATATAAAGATTGCCAAGTTTTAACTGTAAGACAGCTGTTTGTACTTTACACTGTTCTTAAAAAGCACACTACTATAAAACCTGATACAGCCCCAGCACTACGACGTCGTGCTTACAAAATATGTCCAACTCTTAATTGTAGAACACAACTTGCACAACGGCATTATCAAGTCATAGGTAACTATCTTTACAACAAAATAAATAAACACTGTAATATTCACTGTCTTAATACACGACATTGCAAAGTAAAAGTTACTGAGTGGCTTCTTAATCAGAATTATGACGAAACAGAAAATCTACTAAAAATATCTATTTTATAAATTATATAATTCTTTTTTTTTAATTCACACACACATATCACTCTATACTTACATTTAATACACAGAATTCTTCACACACACACAACACTACACTCCACAAAATCAGTAATCACACATACATACTATTACAATGCTCACAATGGGTACCATACCTGTAACGGCTACACAGTCCCTCTGAGGCACCATAATGTCAAAATAATAATATTGTAAGAATGCTGATACCCATAACACAAGTTGAATCTTTTCTTGGGTATCAGAGTTCAATCAAATACTACGACGGTAATAAGTGCTAAGAAGTTTTTACTTATAAAATGTAGTTGTTTATGTACTCAATCTTTTTGTATCAATAAATTATTTTATTATTATTATTATTTACTGTTGTGTTTCGGATTGAAGGACATTGTAGCCAGAGTAACTATTCGACATATTGAGACTTTATATCTTATGTCTTAGGATGGCGAGTACAGTGGAATTTTGCTGTTTTCGACAAGTTGACGTGTAATGTGAATGTGTGATGTAATTATTACACCCTCCGATGCGTCTCCTAATGATCCTGACCACGCAGTGATACACCTTTTTTTTTTGGGTATCTAACCTACAGTAAACTTTTGAGTCTTATAACTCTATATTCCAAACAAGTATATATCGATCGAACCCGCAGTATCTGGGTTCGCCACAGTTTCACAGTCAGCGTCTCAGTAACTTCGCCATAGATTCTGAACTGCAATAATAGTATAACAACACAGTTTCCCTTACCTATTGGTTCTAAGAAGACAGTGTTGGCAAACCGCACTTCAGGAATCCACAGAGCGCAGACCACGTGAGCCCACGAACCTTGGTCGGTTTGCTTGAATGCACCTAACGACAAAAACATATGATGAGCAAATATCCACACACAGATTACATAAAAAAATATTATTTCTCACTTACAAAAGTACAATACAATACTTTAACTCTATATCGTGGCCAACACAATAAACTTAAAAGGACTTATTCGTAGAAATTTAAAAATTATTTTAGGTGTCGAATGTTTGTATTCTTCGCTCAAACTAAATTCAAAAGTCGTTCGAAAGGGACAGAACATTCGATAACTAAAATAGATAGATAAAATTTCTATGACTAAGGAACATAGTGTGATCTCCACCTTGGCACAAGAGATTTCAAATGAGAATTTTTTAACATATTACATTGAATGAGAACATGAGCGTAGCCAGCCATGGGCTCAGGGTGGGGCAGCAGTCTAAAATGAAATATAATTAGCAAACTGTATTACCCCCACGTCTTACCCCGGTTATTTTTTTTTTATACAAGAAGCCAGAAGGTTACACCCTATAGCATTTATTTAAACACTTATTGCTCACCTGCCTAGTAGTTTACCTAGATAATTTATTTTTTTAGATTTTATTAGGTACCTTACAGGTCAATGCCAGGGTGGGGCAAGTGCCCCACTCTGCCCCACCGTGGCTACGCCCATGAATGAGAATTTAAGCTGAGCTGAGCTCTATCTCAGCTTGCCTTATGGGGGAATTGGAAATTACAAAACCAAAAATAAATATAATATTCACCTCCAGTATTAGGACATAAAACACAGTTGACAAGTCGCGACGGAGACTGCAAACACCGCCGGCAAAGCCACTGGCCTTCTGGAATGTATGGCACCTATAGCAATAAAAAAAAACTAATTCAGACGAGAGTACAAAGAATTTTAAATGTATATTTAGCTAGAAGGAAATTTTGGACGAATATTATCATCATCATAAGCTAAAGCATAAAGCTACATTGTGTTCAAATGGGGCAAAAACTTACAAAATTATTTATGACTAAACTACTGCTCCTATTTAATTGATTTTTAGTACAGAGCTTCCAAATGGTACCTAGTATATGCAGTTTAAAGAAACGCCCATCGGTCGCATCAACGTTGTATATTAAACACACAAAGGCATGCAAGTTTTAAATTACTATTTTATGAAAAACTACGTAAAAAATAAACATAAAATGATTACCATTACCACTAAAACATGACGATAATTAAAATTTTCAATTAGTTTTTTTTCTAATACCAAATTTTTAGTTGCATAATGTCACTAAAACCTGGCTTCATTTTCAGCCGCAGTCTGAATATACATAGGGTATTTAGCTATGCTCTGTTAACTTCAAATGTTTTATAATCATCCATAATCTCGGACAAGACATTGAAAATTCTTGATATAAATAATATCTCACCCCATAGCAATCCTGATGCACGGCCAGATTGCACATGTCACAGAATAGTATGACGTTAGTGTTCTGACATTCACCATCCATGCATATACAGCACACTGCATCTTCGTCCACCGTCGCTGCGGTCTGCTGACCACTTTGTGTCGCCTGATGAGCAAAAAATTCGTTGAATTTGGACTTTACGCCCATTGGACTTGATAGCATAGAAATAGGCATAAAGCATGTTTCATTCGTAAATGGAAACTTTCGTACACTGCATTAAACAAAAACAGATAAAGGGCAAGTTTTTATTAATATCTTTAGTTTTAATTTTACGCTATAATTAATAAATAAAAAAAAAATCTCAATCAATGAATATTTTGATTATTAGATTGGCAGTAGTATGTTTCACTTTCCAGAGAAATCAATAATGATCCAAAATAAACCTCACGCACCTGAAAATAAGACTCCTTTTCCAGCCTATCCATCAATAACTCCAATGTATCAACAGACACCGGCGGCAGTCCTTGCTTCGCCCTGTTCTTGTTGATGATGGCCAGCCAGGCCGTGTCCTCTTCATCCACGTCGTATTCCACCTCTCCGTCCAACTCCTCGGCAGACTTCTCTATGAAGCGTATGTACGCGTTGGGACGGGCCGGCGCGTCGCATACACGCTCGTTATAGTCGGGAATCAACTGAGAAACATCGCGTATAAAAGATTGGTTGAATAATCTGTCACATACAGATGTTGTTGATGTTTGGAACAAAAGAGTATTTAACTCAATCCATTCACAATTAAATTTTACATCTTGTAGTGGGAGTAAAAGAAAAGGGATTCAATACAAAACTAGTGACATCACAAGTTAGTGAATTGCAATATGCAGGTGTGAAAGAGTAAGATATTCTTGCTAATTGCCTTATGTTATCAGCTGCTATAATGCTGTGTATAATACATATTTTATTTTAAAGGTATTCATGTTTATATGCAAAGCAATACAAAAACCCTATCACAGTCATATACCCTATAGTTTTTATCCATATTCAGGAATAGCCTAATATGATGTTGATTGTTTAATCACTTGAATAATGTGCCCATAGGCAAATTGTATGAAAAGTAACACAAATCTTCGAAGGATATAATTTTATTATTAGCCATAAGATGTCTATAGAGGAACATAATATGCGTGTCTCATTCATAAAACCAAACAGAAATGGATGTGGTATGTATACTTTTTCTGGGTGTCTATACATGTATAGAAGATATAATAGAACAGATACCATGTAAGAAAATTGATATCTCAGTTTTTTGGATTATGGTCTCATTTTTAATACCTTTTATTTTGAGTAAATAATATCATTTTATATTTAAAAAATAAATTAAAATCGAAATGTAAATAAGCAAGCCCACATTCAAGATCATATAGTAGAATGCACATCTAACATTGCATGGACAGGATATAAGCACTTTGCACTGGCGAAATAGGATAATGCATTCCAACAGGGAGACACCGGAAATAACAGCTTCAACCAATCAATTCAATAAGAACTTGCTTGAGGCATCAATAATTTGAACCAGTACATTGCATGTAATTACATGTGTTTTTAAATGTATACATATAATTAAATTTAAAAAAAAATGTATTTTAATTATGCATTGCAATAATTTTAAAGAGTTATTAAAGTGTATGTTTTTAAACTGTGTCATATGCCTAGGTCAGCACTTGCTAAATAAATATTTAATACCAATCAGAAACACAGTTACAAGTTAATTAAATCATAAACAAATTGAACTATTTATTTGGCATTAAAAATATTTATTGTAGCATTTATAGACCTTAATATAGTAGTATTAAAAAATATGTCAATTTTTAAAAGCTATAATGGTATGTAGGGAAAAATACACAACCAAAATATTTATAATTTAGGGTCAACTTGTGATAATTATAGGAGTGATTGCACCACTTGTTGTTTCTCAATGTTAACATCTTAAAAAAGTTCCATTAACATACTTGAGAAAAATAAATCATTAAACTTATTTTTGGAACAAGATCTCCTTGAATTTTAGCCTTAAATATTATTTTGTAGTGAAAGTATTTTCTGCTGAACATAAGTAGCAATAACTTATTATAGATAGTATTGTGGATCACTTTATTAATACATTTACTACAGCTATCAAACACTAATGTATTATTTCTATACTTGTGCACCATGTTTGCACATGGTGAATTTGTTGTAAACAATATACAAATGTGGAAAGTTTCTTATTGCATGCCATATCTAGTCACAATGTAAATTATACCATTTGTTTTATTATACACTTTTTTGCACTTTCAATTTCCCATTGCACAAAAAAAAGACACAATGGGAAATTGCATAAATAAAACATACATTTAGCGGTCTTATTGCTCAAAGGCAATGTCTTACTGAGATGGATTTAAAAAAACAGGGCAGTAAACTGTAATACTGCATAATTAATAATTATGCCCAACAGTCACTTACTTGTCACATAATCCTGACTTCTCACTAAGATCGAGTGTTGTGTTGTGAATATCAGAAGCTACTAGAGAATTTTCAGTCTACCTAACACTCAGACTCGACAAATACTTGTGGACCACCCATTTTTTTCAGTGTGGGGATTGGACCCAGCACCCTTCTATTTACAGCTTGTGTTTAAACAACTGAACATAATGTTTATTATATTTTTTCTTAAAGTTGCCACTACACATTGACTATAATGTACATAACTTGAAGTGCATTGCAACCAAGAAAGTGTATCCACTGGTGGGGGTTACAATTACTGTGGTTAGGTGGATTGAATCATGAGCCAATGGGCATCTAACAAGCTCATCCATAGAATGTAATTTTTTATAAATTTTATGGCTTAAACCACATAGCGAAAGTAAAGGAATCTAAAGCATTATCCTTCTATATTTTCATCATTATCATCATTATTGTAACCACAGGTAGTCCACTGCTGAATATAGACAGCCCTCATCTGGCTATATTTTAATTAAATAATATTATTTTACATAGGACTGGGAAAGTCCAGTCTCAATTTTATGCAAGTTCATTTATTTTTTTATTTATTGTAACTCAGGATAAACGTTTTAGGACTATCTCTTAACTTTAGTAGCAATGTTCAAAACCAAGTAGAAATGTTTCACTCAAATTATATAAGAATGAAATTTTCTGATAGTAATATTATGATTATCTTGCAACATAGTTTTTTTACTGCAAATTATAATCATCAATGGTAATTTGAAGTCTTTTGATGGGCATATCCCCATAAAATACAATATAACTTATGGATTATGAATTTAAAAAGAATGCACATAAAATCTTATAATGTAATGAATGTCACACATGTTCAAAAATGATTTAAACAACATCAACAAGTATGGCATAAAATCCATTGCTGGTTTTTAAGGTCCACCAAGCAGGTGTGTCGGTGATCAACAGATTACTATATTTATTAAAGAAAAATTATAAGAAGGAATTCATATTCAACCCTGTAGGGACCAATAAATGTCAGAAACCACATAAAAAATACCTTTAATTCAGACTTTACAGCTCAACCTAACAGAATGTTATAATTATAAATGAAATATACCTTAAAACTGGCTTCAGGCAGCTTAACGTGAGGTTCTTGAGGAGGTTCCACCACTGGCAATGGTTTTTCCAGCTCAGCATTCTTCTTTTCCCAGTCCTCCAACGACATGATAGGCAACGGCTGATCGATAGGTATCCTACTTATTTTGCCATCGATTTCAAACTGAACAACTTTCTGAGCTTCGGCGAAAGTTAAAGCCTCTTTAGGGGGACTTTGCAGGGCGATATCCCCGGTAGGAACTGCTGCCCGTATTCTCCCCTTTTTTCGGTTATTTGCGACCGCGGGTGTCGCCGGTGTTGGGTTATCATGATCGTAATTGACCAGGTGGTACTGCAGGCCACACAAACTCTTGTAAACTTTGTCACATTTCTCCAGCGGACACTGATACGGCGGCGGCCGATTCTGTCGCAGTTTTTTGCAAAACTCGAACACGTCAAAATCTAAACCCATTTTGTGATTTTACGTTTGGAAACTGTTTAGTACTGTGACATCATAGTGTTTGAGTACACGTGGGGCATTACTATCAAGAACTAATTAAAGAAAAATCAAAATTCTCGAAATTCGTATCGTAAACACGAAACTCTAGTGAAAGGAGGCGCCAACTAGTGATGTACGAGAATTTTATTCACCCAAATCGATTATCATGACAACCGAAAATAGTGAGGTGTCTTGAATCTTTTCATATCGTGGTTGGCCAGATTTTTTCAGTTAAAAGCTTAGCGGAAGAGAAAGTGGGCACGATTGACTTTACAGTAACTTACTTATTTGTACTGATAATTAAAGAAAAAGTGGATAAGAAGTTAATAAAATGTTTTTAATTTAGCTTTACAGAGCGTACAGTAGCGATTTAGAGTCAGTGACACTATTGAGAATGTCATCTATTAAGTATGTCAAATAAGGCTGTAGAAAATTCAAGAACTTTCGCCGATGTAAATTAAAAAGTTAGCTGTCAAGTTGTAGTGTTGTTCTGCGGTGTTATTGTTGTTGTTTTCTATTATTTTATAAAAAGAGATATTTGCGCTGTGATTCGTAGCTTTTGACGAGAAAATCTCCAAAAATGGACGTCTACGGGTATCCGTCTTACCCATATAACCAGTCAGACGAACTCGTAAAACAAATGTACCAACAAGCGTTCGTCCCGAACTTACCAGGGCCTCACGTAATGCCGGCGCCCTCGGGTGCCCCTTGGAACATCCAGGGTTTATCTTGGGGCATGCAATCACCCCCTCAACTTGTGCAGTTTACAGCAGAAAATCAGCTGGAGGAACCGAAATTACCTGTTGTGCATTGCAAGAGAAAGAATGTGGATATCGAACCAGTGATGTAAGTATAGCAGTTTGAGCTATTAATTTACATTGTAAATGTAGTCTACACAGTTTGCAATTATACCAAAACACTTCATTGACTATAAAAAAAAAAAAAAAAAGTTTTCTTTACAAAAGTAATGGTAATATTGTTTGCCAATTTGTCTCTTTCTTGCATCTGTGATCTGACTACATGCTAGGTAAGTGAGCTTGGTGCAGTAAATCCTGCTTACAAGTTACATATAGTCTTGAATAAATCGGACTATGATTTGATGACTTCTAATGCATCCCTATGTCTATCATATAATTTTATAAGTTAATGATTCCTGATTGAAGTCAAATATAAAAACTTGATTAACTGTTACAAATTGGTTTGATATACTTCCTTCATATCCAGTTTATTCTCTATTGGCTAAATAATTGTGTCAAATAGTACAGCACTACTGTCTGATGCTCGACACTCTGTCTAGATTGTCATAAGATGCAGCGCAGCCACTTTCCGGTACCAAATGTGGACACATGCCACTCTGGTACTAGACAATTACGCAGCAATGCAAAAAAACTTATATGTGGCATTTTATCTAATTTTAAAAAATTAGCTATTCCTGTGCACCAGTATAATTATTTTCACATTCTAACACATATCTACGATAGTGAAACAACAATCTCACCGCCACTACACTAACTGGGTTTTACAATGGTGGCTAGAATTGCAAATTGGTGTAGAAAAATAAAAAAAATAGCTTTCTGTATAGAATTTATGTTGAAACATAAAAAGTAAGCCTTTTATTTCATGTAAGCCTGGGTTTATTTATTTATTTCTAATATTATGAGTTGAATTATGTCTGTATAGTAAGACATTTCCATAATACATGAAAGTATGTGTGCAGAAAGGAGTCATCAAATTTTATCAGAATGTCTGACAAGATGGACATGACCTTTACATCTGGATTTATTTATAAACATGAACATTGACCTACATATTTTACTTATCTATATTACTCATAAGGTTAATATTTCAATACTTCTAGTGATTTTTATAATATTTAAATTTGTATAACCTATAAAATGATTGTTGCAATATGCATTTTTGTGCATCATTGTCTGAATTTGTTTTGTTATATTTATATATTTTGTATTTAACTATAAAATGTTTTGATATAATTTGAAAATGATACCCCACAGTAGGATATAGGCAGTGACTTAACATGTCAGAGTTTTAGAGTGGAACTGGTCACAATATTAGTCACAATAAAGTTGTTCATACTGCATTCAACCAATACATCAAAACACATGTATAAATGAGACCGTCAAAGTGTAGTATTGCAAACAGGTCACCTGATGGTAAACGATAACTGCCGCACATGAACATTCAGAATGCTTGGGATCATGAATTTGTTGCCGTCCATCAAATTGGGAGGAAAGCAGGATGGAAAATGGATGGGTAGAGAAAACGACTATTTAGCATCTGGCAATCGCACTCTCAGAATAAAATGAGACACCTATAAGTATACATATAATATTCTATGTCAAAGAAGTTTTCACTTAATATTACCATGGCTATTATGAAGCTCTTATTCTTCTTCTACTTGGGGTTATCCTGGCCAGTGCCAGACTCCTCCTTCGGGCTAATTCTTCTCCATTCCGCCCATTCTTTCGCATTCTCATTAGTAAGGACCTTCATATCCCTTGACGGAATCTAAAGGTTGCCAGGAAGATATCGCAGGTCGCGATAAGGCTTCCAATTGTAACCATGGCCTAAGTTTAAAATGTTTAAATGTATTCATCAGTAAAATAAGTTATTGTAGTGTACAATGAGTATGTAAATAAATAAATAAATAAAAAATAATTACAGCCCAGCAAAACAGCTTATAACAGAAGAGAAAATGGCAGCACACCTCCGCGGGCTGCACATATCGTCAGACTACACCACGCACACGCTCGCCAACGATGACATGATGGATATCAACATGGAGTCTACAGCGCAGCCTGTACCATCCACGAGCGGTGTGTTTGTGGACAAGCTGAAAGGACATACGATCGTGCTGTCTGAAGAAGTCAAGAAGATTAGGGATGAACCGTTGTTGCCAGCTGCTCTTATTGAACGGTGAGTTTTTGAATTCTTTTTAACCAATAAAAAAAATTAAGAGCTGAAGTCCTTGGTACCTTTTTTGTAAGTATGTTCACTGATTACTTGAAGATGCCTGAACCGATTGGTTAAATAATTTTTATCCTAATAATTATAATAAAAAAAATTATATTTTATTATACGTGTTGACGTAGTTAAGTAGTTAGTAGTAGATGAAATAATGTGATGAAGACCTTGGTTCGTTCTTTATATTTACTATGACGAAGCAAACACTAGGCTTCTATTTATCAACGTTCTATAACATTTAAACCAAGCATTCAAAAAGTTGTAATTCACTATAAGTAATTATTAATGAAATTGGAATCAAAGGAGATTGGTCGATTTCCTAAGGAAATTGGGCCTAGTAGTGAAAACTTGACGGACACAAATGAGACCTAGAATTAAATAATAAAGATTCAATATCCTTTAAATATAATATAGTCTTTTTGGGCTACAATATGGGGTATTTAAGATATATCCTCTTAAAGTTTTACAAAAACTACCATATTCTACTGTCTTCACATAATATATCTTATTTGGACAATATTTTATATTTTCTGTAACTATGTAAATAATTTCGTTTAATAATATTGTAAAATTTATTACATAATTATAAACACGTTAAATACTTTTCAATATGAAGTTGATAAAGAAATCATTTCTGGGGGTAGAAATATCCGTTTCAAAAGGAGGTAATTTGACAAACACTAATTATAAGACAGATGTCAATTCTGTTAATATTGCAAACGATGCAAAAAGTGGTAGAATATTTTATGATATCCTTTTTTTTTTACAAAATCTGATTCCCACGGTGTAGGATAAAAATAAATAGAGAAATTAATCTACAAAAATACGCCTGATTTTTTAGTCGTACTTAATTTCTTGTCCGTAGTTGGACCAAATCGACTGATCTCCTTTGGGTATAAAGTAGATTTAAATTATTTTAATAGCTAATTCAATATCTGAGAATATGAATGCAAGAAAATGTAAAATATATTAATAGCCTAGTCCGAACACTAATAACTGAAAATCATAAGCCAATTTAAATCATGCATCCACAAGAAACAAGAGTTGGCATAGTTCTAAACATACTTTCCATCTTATAGATTGGAAAAGCCCAGCATGTCACTAGTAGTTTGGAAGCCACGAGAAAACATACTAGAAAAGATTAAAGAAGATGAGAAGAAGCAGAACACAGAAGAAAAACCTAAAAGGAACGGAGTCCTTGTACCTGACGATATTTGCATCGACGACGTCGAAATGTGATGTGATACCCACTGAACTAAGACTTTTTACATCTAGTTTAAGACTATGTTATGAACGAGCAATGGAGCGTAAATTAAAATTGTAGTAAGGCCCAGTCTATACTATAAGGCCTATCATGGTTCGTTCTTTGTGTGGTATCATGTTCATATACAATCTGCCTCAGTGATTAGTATTTTTGAGACTTGGATAGATCGGATTTGAGGCCCTACTATATTCATCCGAACGAACGAACGAACGAAGTTCGAAACTTCGGACAAACGAAGTTTTTATACGATACGAATGTATCTATTCTGTAAAAGTTAGAATTTGTATAACGTACACCGTAACTATAAGTCTATGGTTACGACCATAAATCAATAACGACCATAAGTTTTATGTAGGTACATTCGTATCGTATATAAACTTTGATCATCCGAAGTTTCGAACTTCGTTTCGTTGAATATAGTAGGGCCCTTCGTTCTTATAAATAGTGTTAATACATACATTCTTACTTCATGATAACACCAGTGATCGGACAGAACGAACCATGATCGACATTGTAGTTTATATTGGGCCTAATTTATCCAAGTTTTGGTATTTAATACGATTCAATATTTTTACTTTTTGTAATGTAAAATCGGCGTGGTATTTTTCTTATGGTCCTTAATATTGACCTAATTCGATATTAATTCATTTAAGTGCGTATTACTATGTCATATAGTCTCGATATTTATTTACGTATTGTAATCAACTATAATAAGGTTAATGAGAAAGCAGTTTTTTATTAATCATTCACATTTGTTTTTTTTTTTTAAATATCCACGCGTCCAAAAGCCCGTGGACGCCAGACTTTCGTCAATTTGTAAAAGTTAAAAGTTTGCATGCACATGCCTCTAACGTTGGCACCACACGATCAGCTATTATGAAGTTCCGATCGTGGTTGCTTTGGAAGTTATCAGCTTCAATGAGACTGGCAAGATGAAAGAACCATCAAAAGTGTAATTATCAAGAAAACTCAAGGTCTTACGGCCACGGGCTCTTGCTCTATATGCAACCTGTAACTTTCGAGTTTATTTTAGATCCGTGTACATACACACTTCATAAAGGATTTTCTTGTGTGTATCCCAAGTACATAGCTTTCGGCTAAATGGCTTTTCTTTGCTAAAAGGTTGTCGATAATTGCCTAAGGGAATTCCCTGAAAAAGTTAGTGATTAGGAACTGCTAGATTTGTTAACATTCGGTGCTTGACTAAAATTATAGAAAGGATTAACATGTGATGACGGAGTCGGCAGATCTTTTGTAAGAGTCAAATAAAAAAAATGTGAAATTGGTGAATTAGCAACCCTAATTTAAGGGTTTTTTTTTAAGGACTTACAAAAATTTGTAATTTTTCTTTGTATCATGTTTATTTCTAAATTAATTTGTTTTGGTGTTAATACGCTTTTCCAATTGCTTACGTTACCGTTATAACACTTAATTGTGACCAATTTTATTATTTGACGAAAAAGTTTTGTTTTCCTCAAGCATGAAGTCTATCGTACAAGTTACTTAGATGCCTTAAGAGTTTGTAAGTTTTTTCAAATAAGTGTTTTAAAAAAATGCCCATATATGGTTTTATACTTTTTGGTAATAAAAACTTTAATTAGGATAAATTTTGAGTTATCTAACAATTAATTCCAAACAGCACGTGATGATTCTGAAATTTCCCTTATTTTGTCCATCTGTGTAGATTAGAAAATGTCTAGCATCCAGTAAATATTAAAACAGTTATTACAGATTCAGATTTTTAATGTAGATTAAGAATATATCGATTCCTTCAATTATAATAACAGTAAATGGGTTTAACTACTTTTTTTCCAGAGGTAACAAACAGTTGTAATTAATCAATTTTATCTTTAATGTATAATCGATATAATGAATAGAAAATAGAGTTAATCCCAACGTTAAGAATAAGAAAAAAACTATTTGGCAGTCTAAAAAAATATTTACCTCTGGACTCTGGGAATGAAAGTATTTTTTTTTTTTTGCAATTAAATAGGTACATGAAATGTGTTTATATTAAGGTACCTGTTCGTTGTATTTAGACACATATTTAGTGTATGTAGTGTTTAACAAGTAAACGTAGTTATATAGCGATGTACATAATGTAGTTCTTGTAATGAAAATATGTTGATTGTAATGTGTAAGGCAAGAATGATTGGTTTTGTACTGTTTGGGTTTTATGCAAATAAATGTGAATTGTCACATTATCTGGTTTTTATTTGTGTGTTTTTGTAACAAGAAAAAACACTTTTTATATCAAGCAAATGGAAAAAAACCTTAAAACGAAAGAAAAAATATTTTACGTTTTATTATTTTATAATATCAGAGACTGATCAATATTTTTGACCGTAGTAACATAGGGGTTATAAAAAAAAATGTTTTCGAAAATAACTTTATTTTACTATAAACAAACTTTAGTAATATCTTACAAGTTACAACAGCATCAAACTTACAATACTGATTTAACAGTTCGCTTTACATAATAAAATATTTAACTACATTGGTCCACATCTAATAATGTCATTTAAAACAGCCTGTTTGCTACTTTTACATTTCGAGGCAGTCTTTCGAATATCCTTAGAAGATTATAATCTCTAATTATATGTCTAATATATAGATATCGTATTCAAAAGTGGTTATAGAGGCACAAAGTTATCTGACCCGGTGAGAGAGTCGCTGTAATCGAATTTGGTGTTGCCATTAAAAATAGATATAGCAATAAAGTGGGTAAAGTAAGATTTTTCAATCCGATCAATAGTGTCGGAAAAATGAGTGGACCAGTTTCATATGCATGTTTTTTCCTTCACAAGATTTCTAACCAATCGCTCCCCCTTAAAGAAGTCAAAACCCTTAAAAAATTATCTGTATCAGCCCATACACGTCCCACTGGAGGGTACGGGCCTCCTCTGTAATCGAGAGTACGATTGAGGGTAGTTAGGCCATATCACAGGCTATATAGTCCGCCGCGCTGGCCTAATGCGGGTTGGTGGACTTACACAGGTACCATAGAAATTCTTATAAATCGCTTTGGTATGCAGGTTTCCTCACGATGTTTTCCTTCACCGTTTTTGTGTGTGTTTATTGACTATCAATACACGCATGACTCCGAAAAGTCAGAGGGGTACTCTGAGATTCGAACCCGCAGCCACCGTGAAATGTGGTTGTGGTCATTGGTGGTCCATTTACCAACAGGCCACCACGCACGTAACGATGAATTTTAGTTTAGGATATGTACTAACATCTACTGTACTAGTACGTACAAAGTTCTGTTTTCGTGGAATTTATTTTGAAAAGCTGACAACACAAACTTGTGGCGGCAGCTACGCGATGATACAATTTTTCGAAGGGTATTATTGGTATCTGAAGCCGATTTTCTTCCTACGTAAAATTTAATACCTGAAGTTTAACATTCCTAGCATCACTTTTTAAAGTTTTCGGCAATTTTCACTAGTTTTAAATAATGCAGGAAAAATAAATACATTGAGTAAACAACTAATGGCCGATATGACAGCGACTGGCAGATAGACTGACATTCTAAATGACGTATTTGTTTCCACTTTTGGCCACCGGGCCAGGTATCTTTGTCGCTCTATAATATAAATTATGTCAATTTCCATCATATTTAGAAGGCCTCTAAAAATGGTCGACATTTTTTTTTCTTTTTAAAACAATGAAAACTTTAATTTTAATTGCCGATTTTGACAATGATTTACATTTCACATTGTTTAAAGAATACCTATCTAAAAATAGCACCTCAGAACTGTAAGTGTTGCACACTAACAGTATATCTAGTCAAATTATTTCGACACATCCTTAAAAGTAATATTAGTTGACTATCTAGCATATTTACATTTTAATTAAAAACGAGATAGTTTCTGAGACTTCAACCTCTGAACATTTAATAAAATAAAATAGAAGATTTATAACGACTCAAAAATTATTTGTAATTTAAAAACCTTTTTTCGAATGTTAACATTCAAAACTTTTTCGCGCAATTCTACTACGCAGGTATATTAAACATTTCGTAATAAATTACTGATTCTATGTAGAAAATGAACAACTTAAAAAATCGCTTTATTTAGATAAAGTCGGTATTTTTCGATTCATCACTTAATTACTAATGTTCGAGCAAAATATCGTTGTATTCTACACATTATTCGTAAAATATCGTAATTTGTACACATTTAGTCTTAACATTTAGTATTTTTTGGGCGTGAATACAACTCGTAATATTTAATTTGTATACCAATTATTCGATTCATTTATATAAGCGTTCGTTATGAATAAATTATTGTCGCCATATGGTGCATAAAGTCGAATTAAAATTTCGTTTTTTTTTTAGTAGTAGAGAAAAGCCGGCTTCTCAAACAAGGATTACAAAATACTAGGAAGACAAATTGGACGTCAATGCCTCCACCGCCTATATTGAAAATGTCATTTGTAGCATATTTAGTCGAAATGACAAAAATCTCTGTAAAAATATGTTCTCATCTTTGATTGCTATAATGAGGTAAAGGATAAAGCACATATCGCTTGTCCGGAAGAATACAGTATCATGTCAAAATTTGGCACTAACTGACTTAATAATACAGTTTGACTTAAAAAAATGCGTTCTACCTTTTAAATTAGGTCGAAAATCGCTTTCACCTTGAATTAACCAATCACGGAAGTTGCATCTATATAATTCTCGCTCTTTCTGTTTATATATTTTATATTTTTAAAACCTTTAAACGCTTCTCCTGAAAAAGTACGATTTCAGAGTTAATACAGTATTCTTCCGGACAAGCGATATCATGTTATAAAGACTGCGTATAGTGACATAACATCTACGCTCTAAAAGGAAAAAGCAATTGTGTCGCCAGTACCAAAAGTAATTACTAATTAGCCGCACCCTTACTTTCTCTCTTTTGTACTTCCTTCCGTACAAGTTGACAACTGCCGCAGTCGTTACTTCTATCATTATCTAGTACTATATGCACAGGTTTATTTGTCAAATGCGTCAGATCGGTGATTATGCCATACAAGGTCTCATGCATCAGGTGTAATCCTAAATTTGTTATAATCCGTTAGTTTTGAAGCACAACAGGTATATCTGTGCATATTCTCGCTTTAGCCTATACATTAGCATATTAGTTTACGAGGCTTGACTATCCAGCAAATCTTTCGGGTAAATCCATGCCTGAATGTCTAGCAAGCATCTCTTAAAATCTGAAATTTTCATAAAATTTCATAGTGGAGACTTTCAAGGCTATTCCTCAACATATTTCCAACTATTGCATTAATTTTGCCAATCAAAATTACTTAGTTGTACATATTGACTTTGACGGTGGCCGTGTCCAGGTCTCGCTTCATGCTCTCCAACTGTTCGATGTCTTTGACGGTAGTCTCACATTTCTGCACCACTAGTGAGTGGTAGAAATGTATTGCGAATGCCACGAACACTATTAATACTGTAACAACAAAAATATACATTGAAGTTAATAGTAATATAGATACGAAATGTTTTCCTGGTCCAAATTAAATTTCTTAATTGAATTTTTGTAAGAATTGGTACCACTACGGTCGGGTGGGCCCATTCCTCATGTAGTCTTCATTTGTAGAACTAAAATTACAATCAGCGTGAAATCAACTATTCGTTAAGAAAGTAAAAATTGTATCGATTAACAAATTCGATGTGTGAGTAGGTGATATATATGACATCATTGTTTATCCAGGCTGTGTTCATACAAATATTTATACTTTCACACATAAAGTTAGTCAAGAAACTGTAATTTGTCCTCGCGGGTAGAAGTAGTAAGTATACCGAGTATTGTATACGTATACGCACCTGGTATAACAATGACAGTAGCAGCCGTGGCAGCCGCAAACGAGTAGTCCCAGAACTTGACCCAGCACAATATCGCTATCTCCACTAAGAATAAAAATAGACCTGGAAAGAAAGGAGACATAAATTATGAAACATATTTTTTGATTATGCCAACTCCAAAAATATATTATATGAATCTCAGATATAAAATTACACATGTAGTATGCAACATTTCTGCTCAATAGATAATTGGGAAGCGGATAAAATTTTATTTGCAATATTTGATAACAAAGTGTGTGTAGTGCGTGGTGGCCTGTTGGTAAACAGTAGTTTTATTGCGTCCATAATGTCGTATCTCTGCCAATGTATAAAGCTTTTTATATAGGTATACCGAAGCCGGTGGAGAGAGATCATCAAGACAACTGAGAGTCACGATCCTCAATAATGAGGGACTGACTGAAGAGAGAGATATAAGTATAAAATTACGCACCTAGAACAGTACTAAAAGCCCAGGCTAACTCGATGAATCCCCTCATCCGTTCATGAGGTGAGTCTTGCAGCGCCCTGGTGGGTCCACCAGGCGTCTCCATTTTGCTCACAGCGTCGATGTTCGGCAGGAGGTACGTGGAAATCATCAGGGCAAATATATGCACAGCTACCAACACTGTGGTGCAGACTGCGAACATCACAAAGAGCCATTCTGGAACGTTCGTCGGCTCGTTGATTTGTAGCTCTACCATTGCCACCATGGCGAAACCTGGAAGAAGATAAGAGAATACTTTATTTTCATTTATTTGACAGCCTCCGTGCCGTAGTTGTTTAGACGCCGCCTTTGAAACGTGTTTGTGTGATCCACTGGTATTCGGTTTGGGTGTGGGTGTTTGTGAGAACGAAAAGTCTCTCGTAATTTCTGATACCCACGACACAAGACTCGATCTTAGTGTGGGGTCAGAACTAAGAATGTGACAGTTGGGCGTTGATTGAATTTATTATTATTTATTTCTGTCTTTAGATAAAATTAACGAAGATTGTGTTTCCGGATTAAATACATTGATGATGTCTTGATATTGCTGGTGATTGGGAGTTAATGGTGACCAGCGTACAGTCGGTAGAAAAAAAAAAATCAACCCTTTCAAGTGTCGCTTTTTAGGTACCTAAGTCCAGAGTATATCTCATTAAGAGCATGCTGAAATTATTGCTTAAACCGACGAGAGATGACAATTTCTGGAATACATATTCTATAATATATAAGTACTACTTTATTGTTATACCTAAGTGTAGAAGCTATTATGGGCAATCGTCTCTTTATTTAACATATTCACACACATTTTGTAATACAGAATGGTATGACTTCTAGATGCCACCCCATTACGGTAAATTATAGCTGAACGTTATATAGAATTCGTATGATATTTAAAGATCGCCAACTAGCAATAAGCTGTATATTACCTCTCGTTTGTAAAGATCTATCATAGGGAATAGGAAATACAGTTGTAGCCTGTGAGTAGCACAGAACTTTAACAATCCTTAACAGTCATTATTTATCATAATACCGATAGATGGCGCTAATAGTGCTTATGAAAAAGAGGAGTTTTATTTACTGGTTAAATTAATTTATTGCGCTTAAATTTATACATATTGATATATATGAATAACAATAAACTGTCTTATTTAGTATTTTGTGAGAAAATATACATAGTACATTATATTTCTTGGTATAAATGATATCTACAATTAACACACGGAAGTGACTAATCGTAAAACACACGTAGCGACAAAATATAATTATGATGAACCATAAAATGAACAATTTCATATTCCTCGCTTCGTATTTTTCTATTTAAGAGTAAATAAAATCACAATAACTTTGGGTATTATGATTTAAATAAAGTAGGAATTATGACTGCCTCGGTGGCGCAGTTGTATTATTGTTAAGCTGAGGTCTTAGATTCGAATCCCAGGTCGGGGAAAGTGATATCGGATTTTTCTATTAATTATCAGCTCGGAGTCAGGAATTTGTGTCCGATATGGCGATAACCTCGCCCCAATCACATCGTGACGAAACACACCAGGGAAAGCGGGTGTTTTGGTTGCTGATAGGATAACTTCTGCCCAATGATAAAAGATATATAGAGGATCACGCACAAAAGTAGCTATATATGTCAAGTTATAGTTATGTTAAGAATATCGACGCGGAATGTACATTTATGTATCTGTCTCATTTACACAAAGCTGCCTTGTCCCTTAATGAAAGAGACAAATAATAATTCCTTTGTTTCGAATATGGCAATATTTTGTTCACTAACCACACTGGGACCGCCCATAGACCAAAATGACGCCATTTTAGTTATGCTTTCGAAACCACAGACTATTAAACCAAAAACTGCATGAAATGTCAAACTGTGGCGTTATCTGTCAATCGGAGTAAACAAATCTGCACAATCAAAGAATTTCGGATTATTCATTGGTTAATCTCGTTTGTTTAGTTTGCTTATTAGTTTAGTTGTTAAGTTTTTAAAATGCCTCAGTGTTGTGTTAAAGGATTCGAGTCGAGTTCAAGTAAAAAGGACCCTAACATTTCTTTTCATAGGTTAGTAACTGTTTTTACGAACTACTAACAAATATGTGCTAAATTTTGCATTTTGGGTTTATTTTTATCATTTATAAATGTATTTGGATCTTGTTGATTAAGTTTTAGACTCTTCTAGGCGTTATTTATACAAGTAGTGTAAATAACAACCTCATTGTTTGTTTACACACAAGTTTAGGGATGAGTGGATTCGATACGAAATTATTCATATCGATATTATCATTTTTAAATGTTTTGATCTTTATTTTTCAAAAAAAGAAAAAAATAGTTTATATTTAAATATATATTCAGACCGACAAACAAAGTGAAATTAAAAATATTTTTTAGATTCCCTATAAACATACAAACCAGGACAAAATGGATACAAAAAATTGGAAGCTATTGGAACCCTGCAATAAATACATTTATTTGTTCATTACATTTTGAAAAAGAAAACAGCTTTCCAACAATATTTCCGGTAAGTGAAATTGTAGTAATTATGATATTTTATCTAATAATCCTATTAATAATACAACTGTTAATCAATAACAAAGATGACATGCAAGATAATTTGGACAATTGGTAGTCTATTGTCTAATGTTCTGGAGAACCTTTTAATGAACAGAAATAGTTTTATATTTTAATATTAATTATTATAATTGTTTATCTTAACCAACACTTTTATATTCATTGATTGAATTCTAAGTGAGACATAATGATTTTCCTCAGTCAAATAATAGCAATAAAAATCTACCTATGTTATTTTATTTTATTTGGTATGTATTAAATATCCTGATAGGTATTTTTGATTTTAGCCAAGAATGGTGCAACGTAATAATGAACGAAATGTATTAGATGCAACTGGGTGTTTGTCTCGACAGGTATAACCTTGTAACGGTTTTAACATGTAAATTAGTATTAGTTGGTCATATATTTATATTATGGCGACTAAAATAGTAACGATAATTGTAAAGTATTAGTATATTTTTAGGAATATCAAAGAAATAAATTCAACCAACCGTCACATACATAGTCTGACCCCACATTAAGATCAAAATGTTTCCATCCATCCATCTCAGCCACAGGAAGTCCACTGCTGAACATAGGCCTCCCCCAAGGATCTCCACAATGACCTGTTGGAAGCGGCCTGCATCCAGCGACTTCCTGCAACCTTAGCCAGATCGTCCGTTGACCTTGTAGTCGGGCGTCCGACATTTCGCTTGCCTGTACGTGGCCTCCACTCAAGAACCTCAAAATGTTTAATACATCACATCACTATTGTTTATGTAGCAGTTGCATTTTTTATTAGTTCTGTTACAAATACATTTATCATATTAATATTTATGCATACATAAACTCACGCCTTTTTCCAAGAAGGGGTAGGCAGAGGTGCAACCAGGACACCCACATTTCGCCTTGTATGTTCCGTCCTACGATGTTGTAGGTGGCGAGCCTATCGCCATATCGGGCACAAATTCCTGACTGTGCTGATAATGAATAGTAAAAGCCGATATCACTTTGCGCGACCCGAGGTTCGAACTCAAGACCTCAGCTTTGTAACCGTACCATAGTACAACTACGCCACCGAGGCAGTCAATATTTATACATAAATTAAAATCTATAGTACACATTATTCACCACTTATATGTTTATGTATGTATGTACCTTATGTATTTTTTGTTTGATTGATTGATTTGAAAAATATTTTTTTTTCTAGTACTGATTTCCTGCCTTCGTTCGAGATCTCCGCTACAATTCCTTTATTCAAAATCAAAATTAAAATATTCTTTATTCAAATAGTCTTTCAAAAGATCTATTGGATTGTTCATTTCTGCTACCACCGCTTCGGAACGTGTTGTAGCTGTGAAGAAGAAACGGCGCAAGAAACTTCGTCAGCAACACGAACTGTCTTTTATCTTCTTTTATATCGCCATTTAAAATTACAATGGTTCATATCACAGAACACAATAATATCAGTTTATTTAGTTAATTGTTTAAGTTCTATTTTTACATTTTAATTGTTAGTTTTGTGTAGATATTTCTATTTATATATTTAAGTTGTTAATTTAGTGTTCATATTTTCATTGTTGCTAAATGTCTGTTTTTTTTTAGATTTTAGTTATATTTTGGCAAAAAAATATTGATATGGTGAAAATTGGTGCTTAAGGAGAAAAGTGTGGCAATACTACTCGAAGTCGCAAGCAAATTCTAGATATTAATAAAGTTGTATTTTATCTTACGTGTGTATTATTTGAAAAATCCAATCCAATCATGAGGTAAAACTTACCAATGGAATAAATCATAGCATGAAAAAAATATCAAAACCTTGACATTTTTATCGGATTTAATTTTTAATGACTACTGTCAAATCCTAAAATCCCCTGTTTAAACTTAATTGACATATAAAGCGAAAATTAAAAATGTTATATTAATTTTATTCGTATGCCACTGTTGATGATCGATATCGATAGAAAATTGGGTACTAGCGTATCACTATTTTTAGGGGCGGAGCCGCCGCCATTTTAGTTCATCAAAGTGGTACGCGTCACGTGACCTTATGTTTCATCCTCTATAATCTATAATCATTGCTTCTGCCTACCCCTTCTGGGAAAAAGGAGCGAGTTTATGCATGAATTATGTTTCGTTTTGTACCTATTCTACCTACCTAACTACCTATACATGAATATTTGGTAAAGTTGGGAGTCCTAACTTGGGACCTAGTCCCAGTAGATGATTTATAGCAGAAGCAACAATATTTGAAATTGGGAACTTTGTCGAGACTTGGAAGAAAATCTGTGCTTTCCGGCGTTCTTACTATACCTACTACTGGAATCAAGTATCAAGCTTACATAACATTATTATGTTATGTAAACATTATTATGTTATGTAAACATTATTATGTTATGTAAGCTTGATACTTGATACGGATTTGATCCGTAGTGCTTTACAGCTTTGTCCGGCTGTAAAAGTCTTTTTGCGAAGTTATTTACCTCTTTAGTTCATTGTTTTGTCACCCGCTTTGTCCAAAGAGAAGTAGACAATAATTTATTTCCAACTACTTAATTTCACTTCATGATTAATTTCGTTGTGGGTTAAAGACAAGTTAGACATTCCCGGAAACTCGCCGAGCTTCAATAATCAATGCTCGTTGTCATTACATTGCGTGCCACTGTTGATCCCAGTGGCGGGAGTGAGGGTGGGACAGTCTACACTCTACACTGTCTTAAGTCTCCATTAGAAACCAAATTAACAAAATATTTATCTTCCTTGATGACTATTTCTGATGTGAATGTTTAATCATGTGATGAAGGAATTGTTATGACATTGGACTATGCCTGCATTATTTAGATTTTAGATAACTATGTATTTTTAAAAATATATAATTTTAGAGTAAATATTAGATATGATCTAATTCCTTATAAATGTGTTAGTTTACGATTTACTATATTCTACGTGAATAGTGCTTGATAATTATGTTAATTACACTTCACCGAAATCGGCGCTCACTAATTCATTCACGGCAAATAATTATTGTGTAAACAACCACACTAAATGGCATCAGCATCATAATTTCAAAATTAGAAGTTGTGAATTATATTTAGTTAAATAATGTTATTTTGATGCAACTGTACATACTATATGACAAACAGACACATGATAGCCGTCGTGGCGCAGTTGGTTAGACGCCGGCTGTGAAACGAGAGTCCGCGGGTTCGATCCCCGTACGTGCCAAATGTGTGAGGCCCACAAATATTTGTCACGGGTCTAGGCGTTTTTGAGGCCGAAAAGTCTCTCGTATTTTCTGATACCCACGACTCAAGACTTACTTGATCTTATTTTGGCGTCAGGATTGTTGGGTGTTATTAATTATTTAATATCAACACTTTAGTATGACTTATTATTTATTAATAAGGCGTAGTCAACCAGACTAAATGCATGTATTTGTTTAACAATCCAATCTTTAGCATGTGGTTTTCTAAGTGTTTGTTCATACGTATCAAACAAATATTATTACACACAACTTTTTTGTCGACTACTGACTTGTTTCCACACAGTTTTTGTGAACTTTGTAAATATTGGAAAATTTAAAATACTTAGGTAGCTAATATGTAGTGTGGATTTAATTTTTTTATTGGCACATCAAAAAATATAAGACATTCTTACCAACTAAATTAATTATTATACAGCTTCTCGTAGCTAATTTTTCTATCATGAAATAAATAAAACGACAGCTACACATTTTCATTACATTTTCTAAAATATAAAATTATGTCACATTTATATTCAATCGGCTTGATAACTTATTTTATTGATAATGATACCTTTTCTAAACATTAAACTTCTGTGTCTAAATATGCAAAATTCACAAGGTAACTATGCCTTACCTGATAATAGTTCAGAAGTGGTAGCTGTAGCTTTTAGCTTCGCCCTGGACATGTGTAGTCGTCGCCATGACAACCCTTCCGAGCCGGCGTTTTCACCAGACAGCTCATTCCACCCCGGAGACACGGGCATGGCTAGAGCAACTTCGCTTACACTCTGCAATACGATAATAAATACATCATAATTAGCTGCAAAAAGTTCTTTGTCAAACGGAAGTATTTAAAGAATTGGACAAAAACTGTTGGAAACAGTCCACATCAATCGTCATTATCTTGTTGTATCTTTACCTCTGGCATACTTTTGCACAAATACTTTATGAAAATAGTTTTCAATGCTTCATCGTCTAAATTTTGATTATTCTTATGGGCCGGAGCTCTACGCAAATTCACGAGGGTAAAATCTCAATACTTATAACACGAAAGATTTTTTTTCCATTCCGTAGCTAATATCGTAAACTGATAGTATTAACTAGTGACGAGAGAATATTGGTAATCAAAGTAATGCAATAATAATTTTCATTCTTGATAGGTTTACTTCCCCAGTCAGCAATTTCTTGTTGAATATTTAGATAAACATCACGTATATTTACTGAGACAAAGCAAATATCTTGTCTGATTGTTATCTTGTATCTATAACTCAACAAAAATATGTCTAGTTATATCCATGCTTCAATGTTGTGATTAAAAACTTTATTTCTCTCTTTGTCGACAATTTGGGATCGATCTTAAAATATTTAGATGTTCTTGTTCTGCCCAAAAGCACTGTTCTTATCACACCTCGTCATTCTTTATAAAATATACCGCCAGACCTTAAAGCAATACCCAGGAATTTGGATTAACCCTTTTCAATTCTTAAAGGCATGTGTCTTCAAACACCATAATTGCTTATAAAAATCAAATTCAAAATATTTATTAACTCCCAACTCACCTTAATACTCTGGTTGCATTGACAATGACCCTGCAGGTACCCTGGGCTCAGTAGAACCGTGGTGGCGGATTTGTTGGATAGCCCATTTGGAGTGGTGCTGCCGTTGGGACTGGTTCCTCCACGAGGACACACGTACTCGAGACTGTGGGGGGGAGTCACCGATATCGTCGGGCTATCAGTCACACTCACTTTGAACCTAGTGGAGAGGGAAATAAGGATTAGTTTAGTAAAATAAGATTAATATGAGGAGATTGAAATTGTAAGTGGATGTAATTGATAAAGAGACAGTCTATAACTGATGAATTTTAAATTACATCAAACAGATACTTTACATCTGTAGAATGACTTTAAAAACTTAAGATTATTGAGATGTAATTAAATTTTAAGATTTTATAAAAGCGTGAAATCCAAATTTTTCATCATTTATATCGATTACATGATAAGTTAAAATTATATTTATTGATAAATTAGGAAGAAATAAAAAGAAACTAAAAACTACTGTGTTTACTCACCGCGATACCGAATTATTTTACAAATACTAATTCAGTCATCGATATCAATGTTACACATAAGTCAATGAATTCAGTATAATAAATCAATGCTAATAAAGAAGCCTTGGCCAAACGAAACGTTTCACATATAATTATTATGAACTGGTTTAATTGACCAATTAATTAACACTTACTGATAAGAACTCATATATTGAGGAATTGATTTCTCGAACAACGTCTCTATTACAAGCTGGCCAGTTTCATGACTCAGTAATACTAGTCTTTTTCAATTCTGGTTTGGTGACGCCAATTTTTATATATTTTTTGCAACAATTTAAGATTGTTAACTCCAATGCAAATGTTTTTATATGATTTTACGAGTGACTATGCTAAATATATTTTAACAACTACTGCCATTTTAGTAAAAAAAAAAAATAATTGAAGACACAAATATGTTATTTTGTTAAACATAGAACAAATCTAAAGAAAGCAATATTCACAGCCAAAACAAAAACAATAACCTGGAATGATAGCAATGTTTTAATTAACTATTTACAATGTTATCTTAATATTTTAGTAATATTTACATTTAAAAAGAGGTCTTTAAATATTGAATACGCAAACTTGTAGCAACAGCCTAACACTAAACAATGACATGATTTACAAGTTCCCAGATTGTTTGCGGCCAGTGCTCCTAAACTTTTTCTAAACTGTCAAAGCAGCTTAATAACTTATATTTAACCACAACAGCCGAAACCAATAGTTTTACTTCTTTGGGAACATAGTATTTTCAAAGCAGGTTTTAGTGATATTGTCTGTAGAGGGAGATTGAGAGTCTTAGATCAAATTGGTGGGATGCCATGGCTAGCATTGCTATTGGTACCATTTACATACTATAGACACCGGTCCGAAAAATAGCGAATGACTAAAGTAGCCACATTTGTAGCGCCTCTCAATTACAAAATCCAGTACATCTCGAAGGTACTACTTTCCCAAGTCTGATCAAAGAACTAATTAACCAGGATTTTTAGAAAACTATTTCCTTCATTCAAAACTCTCTTAGATTTAATAATATATCGAAAATTTCAATCTGTAGTTACGAGTCTAGAATAACGAGCAAATCATGAATTTCAAGAAATAGGTACCTACAACATTTATTTTATAATAAATATCTAACATAGAAAGATTTGTTTTAGACTAAAATCGTACAATTTGATACTCAGCTGCTGTCTCATGAAGATTAAAAGGCGTCAAATACCTGCCAAAAGGTCGTTAAAAATAAATTACAATTCCATTAAAGGCTCTGACACGAACTTCAATATTTAATTTGGAAAAGTGGTTTATTCCGGGTCGTTTATCATGCCAAAAATCAGTTCTAACAAAGAGTGACGGAAGTTTATTGGTTGAGGAAAACAACGAACCATGATATGCAAAAGACAAAAAGTATTATCATATTTGATAATACCAGCAGAAACACTAATTGAAGCAACAGACCTAAAACGTAATAATTTAGTGAACGTATAGTATTTAAAAGTATAGTATTTAAAACGTAATTTTAATTATAAACATTTAAGAATAAAACAAAACGTAGCAAGTGTTGGGAGAAGAAGATCTTCCAAGAACAATTAACAAATCATGTGAACCCATATCAAATCTAATCATGTCAGGCAAGTCAGGCACCAATTCAAGGGATCAAATTTTAATAAAAGTATTTTTTAGTCTGAAGGGAATAAATCTACAATACTCATACTACCCCAATATTAGTTTATTATCCCCAATACACAGCATCACGTCCAGTTAGTCACACAAGCTGAACAAGTCAAATCTTACTTCGGGATTCTGTTCTCATAGCTGAGAGACTTTCCTAGGAAAGGGTACGAGTCACTGCTCTCTATCTTTCGGTCGTGCCTGTGTTTTCTTTGCGGTGGGCGCTCGTAGATGTGGTCAGTTGTGTGATACCTTTGCAGGGTGCGTGGCCGGGCCTTCCCGCTAGGTGGCGTCTGTGTGCACTGGTCCACGCGGTTCGCCTCTTCCACGCTCGTCACGAAGCTCGCTTCGGATATCTGAAAACAAAAGTTAGGGTTTAAACATCGGTATAATTTCGGTCGGTATAATTTCGGTCTTTGAAAGGTTGAACTGTAACCAAGAAGATTGTATGGGTAATCAACATTTTTGGAATCGATTCCAATTATTTAAGATTTGTTAAGTGTTACTTTATTTAGGTGCAGTTTTAGGATGTTAATAAACAAGTCTTTCGAGAACATCATACGTTAATTGCTTCATAAGCTTGTCTTCAGTTTGAAAATTATGTTTAACAAATTATATTGAATCTAATTGTATTATATCTGTGCCTGCCTCAAGACTCGGTGGTGAAATTGTACTACGGTACACAGAGCTGAAGGCTAGGGTTCGAATTCCGAGTCTGGCACAGTAATTCATTTCTATTCATTATTATCAGCCGGGAATTACGAGTTTGTGCCAGATATCATATCATATTGTAGGACGGAACATAAAAGACGAATTGTGGGTGTCTTGGTAGCATCTCTGCTTATCACTTCTGGTAAAAAGGCGTGAGTTTATGTATTTATGTAAATCTATATTACAGATTATGTAAATTAACCACATATAAATATGCACACGTAGATCTGAGTCAGTAGGACTAAGGGTGCAGTGGATTTACCACACTTTAACGTTGGAGGAAAATATCGTAAAGAAACCCATATCACGGCATAATACTAATCGCAAAGTATTGTGCTGCGTGTTTTACACAGGAAAATATTTGCTACAACTAAATCACCTCAATCGAGATTTATGAACTTTCCTCATGATTAATATTTTTTTATGTACCAGGAAAATATAATTTTTATTCATTTCTTTCTTTTCTTTATTTTTTTACAATCAGGAGTACGATTGAGAGTGTCTTGAAAAGTGAAAAATGTCGAATTAGAAGACATAGAAGTATGCTCATTGTTATGTTCAGGTGATTAGGTATTGATAGATTAAATGAAACACAAGGTTGATGTCCAGAGTCTGACCATGATCCCTCCAAAGTCTGTCAGTGTAATGGTGGCAAGGGTGGATACAGCTTTTACGTGAGGGAGGGGTTATATACTTCATGTCAGATCTTCCGCCAGGGGGAGGAGGGGTCATGACCCCCATGACCTTCCCCTGGATCCGCGCATGAATAGTGACGAGGGTGGCTTGCACACTTATTTATTTAACATATTTACGCCGGTAATAGAACGCGATTCCAATAAATGTTGCACTTAACTAAGCAAATCCCAAATTTAAACTTACTGGTTAAGTGGCCAAGCGCTGTTCAGAGCAACTTATTATTTGAATGGCGTTGAGTATTCGGGCGTTAATCTACCTTCAAGTATAATAGTCTGTACATCACACTTCAATAATAATTAAACAGTTACTCGAATATGTGACTACACCCACACACATGTTATCAAAACACTTATAAATAATAAAATTAATGTTTGTGCTTACAAATGTTTAATGTGTTTACATTACTTCGAAACGAACCTCAACTGTTCGCATAAAAATTACCATAACTTGTCGTCTGTGACGACTAAATTATAACACTGCAAAATGCTATGAAAAGTCAACATTAACGAGCCATGACAAACGTCGCCTCTACCAAGCGTTACATATAGTACAAGAAGCTTATACCCTAATGGAGATTGCATTCCGTATATAAAAGTGAAGCGCAAAAATTTGACCTTGAATGACGTCCCTGTTGCCTGCTATCCTTTTCTTTAGAGTGACAATGAATGAACATGACTTTTTGTTCATTATATTAGACAGATAATACAATACTAAGTTACATAAGTATTAAGATGTAACTATTTATTTATTGCAGTGGATGGCGAGACGAGTATGTCTTTCGCCTGATGGTAAGCAATACGACCATTCATGGACAATAGCAAAACCAAACAACACCATGAATGCAACGCTTGGTATTCCACTGCGCTTGTGATTCTGAGACATAAGATGTCTCAATATGTCCAGTAGTTACTCCGGCTACAATATCCTTAAAACCGCAACAGAACAGTGCATTTACAGTGCTATTTACTGATGAGATACCAGTAAAAAAAATTATTAAATTTATTGAAATCCGAGGAAAAATAGACAACATAAAACATATTTGTTATCCAGTGTAAAATATTTTTGAATGCTAATTCTGCCATGTGAGACGTGGGTTATTAGATGGTGAATAAGGAACACGCTCCTTTTTTTTTCATTGGATATGTCGGGCAAACGAAGACTTAGTTCAGCTGATGACAAATGAGTACCATCCATGAGTGTCTACAACTTGCATCGTAGTTGCGTTCTTGAATTTTAAAATATGAAGGAAAAGGGAAATAAAGAAAATGGGAGGATTAAAAGAGTGGCCTACCGGAAAAATCGCTAACGGAGCGAACTACGAGTAGGTATCGCAGTAAATCTTTCAGCTATCACTCTCCGTTCACGCTGGATGAAAATAGTCGAAACTAGTCGATTCATTTAAGCTTCATCTAATGAAAACGGGCTACGGCGTAGCTGCGAAAAAGACAACAAGCAAAACAAAGACTAAACTAAAATCTCGCAAGGTTTTATCATTTGCTTAATGTAATATTTACAAAACGCCACTCAAAGGCCCGCATCTTATTTCATACTTGATACATAAATAACAACTATACGTTCCCGCTACATTCATCGTGAGATCAAACCGAACACGTGGTAGGGGTAAAGTTCAAAGTGTGGGAAAATGGCCCGTAAACTGTAATTTCACTGATTGTTGCCGGTTTAGCGGCGATTATCGCGTGACATTGACTTTGGCGAGTTGCGACGCATGAGTTGCAAAACAGCTGTGTGGCAGCCGTGTTATACACGCCGTTTAAGCCCGAAACATAATATTGAAACGCCACGCGACACATTTGAATCAAATAATATTTTCTACGACATGCCACACAACGTAGCATTGCGTATTCGTAGTAGTCATATAAAATAGTACGATTTGATTTGTCATAACACGCATCGCATCGGGTTGGGTGGGGTGGCGTTTCAGTTATCAGTAGTACCTAGTCAGGTCATAAATTCTGTCACTTGTTTAATATAAAATAATTGAGACAAGTTTATTCATTATGTAACCATTTATATACCAAAATTAACTTAACAAAACATAGATTCTTATGACACTAAAGTTTATTCAAAATGACCTCCGTGATTTTGAATACAGGCCTTCAATCTGCGCGGCCAGTTGTCTATCACAGCACGAACGAGGTCCATGTCAATATCGGCGGCTGCCTTAATCAAGGATGTCTTGAGTGACTCCAAATTGGGATGAGGCTTTGAGCACGCCTTTTCCTCCAAGTGTTGCCATTTCTTATAATCTAACGGATTCAAATCTGGACTGGAGGAGGGCCAGTCTTCGTGCCGGATGAAGTCGATTTCACGCGCCGCCAGCCAGTCTTGTGTGCTCTTCGCTCTATGAGCTGGCGCCGAATCTTGTTGGAATACCCAGTGCCTGTTATTGAACATGGTATGAGAAACACGTTCCACAAGGTTCGTCAGGACTGTATTTTGATACACAACTGCATTCGTTTTTACACCTTTCTCACAAAAATGTACCTCTGTTAAGCCCCAATAAGAAACTCCCAACCATACCATGAGCGAGGATGGAAAATAGTGTTGCCCAAATTCAGTCTTGGTCTTGCAGTCTTGGTCTTGTTCTTGCGTTTTTGCAAGACCAAGACCAAGAACAAGACCGCGTATTTTTAGCAAGACCAAGACCAAGACTGACCGTGCAAGACTTGAGCAAGAACAAGACATAGCCTGCAAGACTCTTGCGTCTTGCAGCTAGGACTTAGCGCTATTTCACTGAGTAGTTAGGTGTAACAGTTCGGTGTATAGGTAGGTACGCTTAGAAATTCTATGAGACGCAAAAAACTGTATCAAAGAATATGAAAAGCTGGACCTATGCGCATTACGACTAATACCATAAACATAGCGAATAAAAAAATATCTATTAAAATCAAACTGAGTGCATGCATAGTTATGTTTTAACCATCGGCACTTTGATAATGCGGCATCAAAGGTTTTGTACTTACTTCTCAAAGAAATTTGCCGCTTTTCGGAAGTACATGGTTATGATACACGCGCCGGCGGCTTCTTTTGAAATCTAAAACAATCGTTGTCGCCACGCCGAAATCATAACATTTGACACTATTTGTAATTTGATTGCCGCCATAGGGCGTAGGTATACTCATGCAAAATAATTTAATTTATTTTATTAATCTGCTTGATCTTTACTATGCCTATGTTAATTCAAGCTCACAATGTTCCAATTCTAATACGTTTTTCTAAGATTTAAAGTAAACTTTAATAAATAGTAATAGACTAATAGGTAATTGCAAGACTTGCAAGACTCTTGCTGCAAGACCAAGACCAAGACCAAGACTGGGAGCGCAAGACCAAGACCAAGACCAAGATCAGGTGTATTGGCGCAAGACCAAGACCAAGACTGGCTAAGTCTCGTCTTGTTCTTGCATTTGGGCAACACTAATGGAAAATGACCTCGTTGGACACGCGGAATACGGTTGCTCGCTTCTTCAGTACTGTGTGCGTACACCTTATCATTTTGTTTGTTGTAGCTCTCTTCTACGGTAAAAATTTTTCATCTGAAAAAAGAATTTCCCGATATTTTTTTCCCGCGTACCGCTTCAACAAAGCGCGGAATCTTTTCAGTCTCAGGTCCATTAGACGAGCATTCAAACGATGCTCTGTTTTTCTTCGATATGCCCGAAGCCCTAAGTCTTCATTTAACACCCTTTTCACCGTGGTTATGCTTAACCCCATCTGAAGGGCCAACAGTTTCTGCTTACGTTTGGGATTTCTTTGAATTCGCGCCTTCACAGCTTTTATCACTGCTGGAGTCCTAACAGACCGAGGGCGACCACTTCTTGACCTGTCATCTACACTAGAGTCTTCATTGTATCGTTTGATGGTACGATAAACGAATCTTTTGGTTATATTCAAATTTTTCAGTATGTCAAAAATTTGAATTGGCGCGTAACCGCAACGATGCAACGCAATAACTGCAACACGGTCTTCTTTAAGCGTCCACTCCATATTTAAAAATGAGTAAAATTCTAAAAAGTATACATTTTTATTTTCATGAACAATTCGTAATTCGAATTCAATAAATTTTTTTGTGGCCAGCATTCTAAAAGAAAAGTTTTTACTGTGTGACAATACTTATGACCTGACTGTGTATATTTCCGCCTTTGCGCTCTTGTGCGCCGTCAATGCGCCGCAATCTAGTTATTGTCTTTTACATATATATTTTCATACTGGTAATTCTAAATATAATTATTTGACAGCCTCCGTTGCAGTTGATTAAACGCCGCCGATGGAACTTGGGGCCGCGCAATGGATAACCGCATCGAGATAAATACTTGTGTGATCCACAGGTATCTGTTTCGACTCTGGGTGTTTGTGAGACCGAAAAGTCTCGTGGTTTCTGATACCAACGACACAAGACTTGATCTTAGTCTGGGATAAGAAGTCAGGAGTGTGTATCATGTTACTAATAGGTGTATTTATTTTATTTACTTACTAGCTGTACCCGCGACTTCGTCCGCGTGGAATTTAACAAAATCTTTATTTTTCTAAAATAAAAGATTTTTTCTAAAATAAATGTAGCCTAAGTTACTCCTATTATATCAGCTACCTGACAAAAATAGTCCCGTTAAAATCGATCCAACCATTTCAGAGATTAGCCGGAACAAACAGACAGACAGACAAAAATTTTTTAAAGATCATTTTCGGAGTAGGTATCGTGTATATAATGATATGTAGTAGGAATTTTTATTTTATTTTATTTTTATTGCAATGAATGGCGAGACGAGCAAGCCGTTCGCCTGATGGTAAGCGATACGACCGCTCATAAACAGTAGCAACATTTCACTGCGCTCACCATCCTGAGACATAAGATGTTTAGTCTCAATATGTCCAGTAGTTGCTCTGGCTACAATGTCCTTCAATCCGAAACACAACAGTGCATTTAAGCAGTGTTGTTTCACGGGAGAAATAGACATTGCGGTGGTACCTACCCAGATGGCCTCTCACATATGAGAGACCTACCACCAGTGTTTTTTATTTTCACTTTACAAACAGACACTTCAATTTTATTTATATGTATAGATTAATTATAACAGAGTTCGCAAGACTTTGGGTCTTGCCTCTCATTGTCAGATGAACGATTTTAGTAAAAGACGACTATATCGGAAAAGACAGCATAATGCTCTTGGTCCTTTTTGATGATTGTGCCTCTTTCTGCAACGCCTGTGGGATTTTTTGGATAAAGAATTATTTTGGAAACTTACATAATGAATATATTTATTTTTAATTTGACTACCTATATTTTAATAATTCATATTTATCCGTATCAATTCTTATTACATTGTTTTACATTTTCAATTACAATTGTTTCACTTAGGATATATGTGAATTCAAAAGCACGTGAAATTTTAAAGTTAAAAACAAAGCCTAATAGATGACATATTAGTTAAATCGAACCATAAATAAACACATATGTGGCGTTTGGTTATATGTTTGTCAACAAATAAATTCCCGTTGTTTTCATTTTTTTCTATTCAACCGAACAATGTATTACCTATTTGAATAAATTACTAGTAAGCTTGTCTACACGTATTGTCCGTAAACAATTAATTTCAATAAATTACTTAAAAAGAAATGAAAACGCAATTGTTCTAATGGCACGTTTCGAATATATTTTTTTTCTGACACTAATATCTTTGTCAATAACAAAAACACAACGAAAATGTAAACAAAAACATCTTGGCTCGAATAACTAATGTTTTATAAACAACATATTCATCATTTAGTTACATAAGTTTCTTGCTCGAAATCCCTTAAGAATTTTAAATTAAGTTCAAAGTGCTATCTTAATGTTTATCACTATTATACTGTATTGTCCTTCGTTGCCATATTAACTCGCTATTTCACATACATTACATAAACTCACGCCCGTTTCCCAGAAGGGGAAGGCAGAGGTTCCCCTGGTCAACCAACCAGGACACCCTTTCTGGGAAAAAGGCGTGAGTTTACATATTATGAATGTAAAGATGGTGCTTATTAAAATGAGTGTCTGAATCTGAAATCTGGCGTAATGGGACGACAAAGTGACCAACCATTTAATAGTAAAGGCAGTTCTGAGAGTATCGACTAGCGAAACTCGAAAGTTTATAATGTCGTAATGGTTAACACTATTATCTTGGCAGTGGCTCGCTCAATATCGGATGGCTGATGCCCGAACGCTACATATGTCGATCGAACATTAATTTCATTGTTTTTGGCCATCACAAACGGTCCCCGACGGTCCGATACGACCAACATACCTGCAAGATGGCTGTAAGTGTACCGCTTTCAAAGCTTGGATAATTTTGAACGAATTGCTGGCGTGACTCTGATAGGAGTCCTGAATATTCTCCGTAAATTATGTAGCTGTTTAATTACTGATTAATCTAGACAATTTGACTTTAAGTCTGACTTTATCTTAGAGTAATTTAAAAGAAGATGGTGAAGGAAAATCGTGACCAGCTTCAGAAATATTATACCTATATTGTTCACAGGTCAAAACCCGTTTGTAAAATAAGAAAATATATAGTAGTTGAGCCATAGAAGTAAGAAAACCTTACTTGTTGACGTATAATTAGTGATTTCTATAGTGCAACGTCACCACATTACACCGACAATTAACGCGTTGCATGCCTTGTTGTAGCCACGATTTCTGTAATTATTACATTGAGACACACTAAGTATCTCATTAGGCTAGCTAAGACATAGACGTAGACGTAGTTTAACTTTATTTTCAAGTACCCCCACCATGGTCGGATCTACCTAAGAGCTTTTTTGGCTGCAGCCCAGGGCCCCGTGGATACAAAATACCCCAAGGTTACCTTTTTTAATATGTTCATTTTAACGACATTATAAAACAGAGCTAAATCATTAGGAATAAATGAGTAAATGTTATTAAAATAAATAACGTTTCATTGTCATATTTTTCCTTGACAGTAAACCTAGATCAGTCTGCAAAACAGTTTTGTAACTAAATATTTATTGATATATTGGTAATATTGGTGGGTTTCTGAGTCGTATTAGCCCAAGGTCCCACAATTTCACGGTTCGCTCCTGCCCCCCACCATCAATGTTTCTTTGACTATAAATCTTGTGTAATACAGCGCAAAATAACTTATATGGAAATGTTTATCCTGTTTAATACAGAGATGATTATCTATTTTACTGCCTTAGCAAGTAAAACATCTGCTTGGGCCTTTACTTTTAATGCTCGCAAAAGTTAAGGAAAATATAAAGCTTTTAACCCTTTACCATGAGCGCATAATTAAATCACGATTGATATCTAACATTGGAGGTATATTGAAACATTAAATGTATAATTATGAAATATTGCCATACAGTATTAATAATTAAAAACATAGCTTATTAAACACTCAACTTGATTATGTAAAAGGGAAAAGTTTAAGGACATTGCTGAAATCTTTCAAAAGTTATCGCAAACGAAATAGTTTAGAAATAATAGTATAGTAGGTGACTCGATTAAATTAGAAATTTAGGATTACCATCGACCATACGACACGTTGCTGCTGATGGAAGCATCCAATATAGCAATATTAGCTCACGAGTTTACTTTATCATGGTGGCAATTAATAAAAGAAAAATAAATCAAGTGTCAAAGATTGGCCATCAGATTTAATTTAACTTGATGATTGCGAGAGTTCCAGGCATAAAAAATCATCAAGAGATTACAGATCTTACATATAATACCGGCATTTACATTTCTATACTTATAGCTTTTAATTAGGTATTACTAAGGTAAGTAAAGCAATGTATTAAGGTTACAAGTAGTCGATAGGCACAGACATTTCTTGGCTCAAATTATGATAAAATTGATGGAAATGCTCATAGTACGATGTATCATGATATCCTAGGCTTTATTTAGAGGTTTGGTTGTAATCATAAGCGTGGATTTTTTATTCGGAAACGTGATTATCCTGGAGTGGATTTTCCCACCTACGTCAGTCACGCGTCCGGAAAAATAGGAAGCCATTTTCCTCTTAAAGGATAAGGGATATGTCGAGAAGAAAATATCATGATTTTTTGTGATGGATAAACATCGGATAAGCAGTTCAATTAAACAGTTTTAGGTAATGTTTTTATTGTACGTATTAAAGTCGCTTATACCTATATATACCGGGTATATCACGACTGCTACCGAAAATGAATCCGGGTGGCAGTTTTAGTGACTACACAGTGTAAATAAAAATTTCGCAAAGAAAGGCGACAATTTTTTTTTATTTTTTTTAAATATCTTCGAGTTTGGGTGTTAAATCTATAGATTTTGCTAAAATAATCAATTAAAGCATTGCGTACCATAGCATCTTAAAAAATAAAAGGGTGTACAGTATTATTTAAGAAAAAAACGATGTATTTACCACCCTAATACGACGATAGAAAAAATATGTCAAAAAAAATTGTCACAATTTTTTGCACAAAATTTAGTTGCATTGGGTCAGAAGTCACTAAAACTACCACCCAGCTTCGTTTTCGGTAGCAGTCGTGATATACCCTGTATACACAATATGAGAATGATACAATGATGTACTTTGAGTCAAAGAATAGGACAAAAAGGCAGAGGGAGAGAAATGGTAAAAAATATTCTGAAGTTCCGAAATCGTATAAGGATAGTTAACCAGAACGATAGTTATAATATTATACTTAGGCAAGACCTAGACATCTCGCTTCGATAATCGATATCGCATTCCATCACGTGCATTGTCGTAATTTGATCGTACATAAATAATCTTTCACGAGAATCCCACTGCAAAACTTATAATTGACATCATCAAAAGGTTAATAGGTATGTAAGTATCGATGAATTAGATGCGTCAGAAAAAAAATCAACACAATGGCAATAGAAAAGCGAAAAAACTGTAAGTTCACGACTTGTTGTGGAGATAATGCGGACAATTAAATATGACGTTCATATGAAAAAATATGAGCCAGGGGTTTCATGTAGATGAGATAATGTAACTGGTTATTGAGTCCTAAGATAACTGATACCGAAATTTTATAAGTTCAGGATTCATATCATTTAGGAAACTACAGTGAACTTAAGTTTAGTTTTAGCAAGCTTATTGTTGACCAATATGACATGTATACTGGTAAAATATTTGTATCAGGGTTGGAGTCCTGAACAGGGTGCGTCGGTTTTTCACGCCCGGTCAGCTTTGTCGCTTATATAAAGCGCAGGTCCGGCCGGGTATGGAGTACTGCTCGCACCTCTGGGATGGATCCGCCCAGTACCTGCTCGATGCCTTGGATGGATTGCAGCGGCGGGCCATCCGCATTGTGAATGATGCAGACGTTACGAGCAACTTGGAGTCGCTACAACTCCGGAGAGATGTCGCCTCTTTAAGCGTGTTCTACCGCCTGTATCACGGTGAGTGCTCTGAAGAATTGTTCAACTTGCTCCCCTCCTCTCCATTCCTAACCAGAACCACGCGTGCTGGCTTGCGAAGCCATAGCTTAACGGTCCACACCATCCCGGCGCGAACCAAACGGTTCTCAAATTCGTTTTTGTGCCGCACCGTCAGGCTGTGGAATTGTTTGCCGGCGCACGTGTTCCCTCCTTCCTACAATCCTGGGTCCTTCCGCCGCGGTGTGAAGAGGCACCTCAGCAGGCCGGCATAATGGGACTGCCGTCCGATGCCAATGGATACTCTGCCTGGGCGGCATTGGCACTTTCCATCAGGTGCAATGCCGCCACTATGCCAGGCCAGTATATATAAAAAAAATAAAAAAAATACTGCCATGTCAAAAGTTTATAAAATTACCTTTACTTTGGGCACCATTGAATTAAACTATTAAAATGTTTATTACATGCCTAATTTACACACTAAAACATTGTGTGAACGCGGTGACCTAATTTCATTTCATAAGATAATTAACTACTCGCATGTAACAATGTTACGTATCTTTAATTTCATTATCTGACAGGCCAGTGTGAATTGAAACAACAAATCATTCTCCTACACTTGTTTGTAGTATTTTGAAAGGAAAATTTGCACGATGTGAATAAATAATATGAATAAACACAATGAGTAGTTTTGAAAATGGAATTGTTGTCTGGTTAGCAGCATTTGGGGTTTGTTTTATTATATCATAGTAACCGAATTAATTGAAGGAATTAGGAAAGTGTTCATCATCTAAGAATATACAAGGCTGAAAAATCCATTAGTGAGTTACTCTTTTGGGAGCGGAGGATGTAATGGGTCTCTATCCTTTACCCATTGTGAGAATGTGTAAGTAAGGTAGTGGTCATTTAAAAATCCATGGAATCTGGGGGCGCGGCCGAGCCCCCGTCCAAGTCGAGCTATAGGCCGTAACATCCTTTTCTCGAAGCAATTCAGACCATTTTCAACCCTCTATAACTTCGTTGTGGCTAAAGCATGAAGCCTGAATTTTCAGTTACTAAGCAGGCATTGTGAAAACACGGTATATTTAAAATTTCATTCAATTTGAACCAGTAGTTTAAGAATTGTAACTAGTCAAACTTTCTTAATTTTGTCACTCACTGACTGACTGACCGATCATCAAAAGTCTAAGGCACTTCTAGCAGACATAGAACCTTCAAATTTAGAATATAATTAGTGTTTAGTGTCTAAAGTAAGGGAAAATTCAAACATTTCATAATTTGTGTCTAGTTTTCTAGATAGACCAACTGCGTGAATAACTTTGTAATCCCATATAAATGTATAGGATTACAAAGTTACATTTGCAGTTAATGAATCATTGTACCCGTATATAATCGAATAATAGTTGTAGATAGATATCTATAAATATGAGGCATAACAGGAGGGGATATAGAGAGGGAAATGGTATATTCAGCCCATGAAACTGTACAACATTCCTCTAGAAAAACATGACGAAGAAAAACTTGCAAATAAATAGACTAAATAGCTCGAAAATATCAATTACAATGAAAGAAAGAACATTAATAATCAAATCCGCTATATTTGTGATAAATTGATACCTACAAAAATAAGAAAAATCCATAAGACAGAGGCTTTAAGAAAAATCTTTAGTGATATTCTAGAAGTAAGAAGTACCGAAAAGGAAAAAAGTAGGACTCTACAAAAAGACGTGAGATCCCATCAAAAACATCCTGTAAAAAAATTCCAAGTCTCGCAGCTCAAGTTTTCTACCGCAAAAAGTTGTGAGATGCATGTAATACCAAGTCGATTAATTTATTTAGTCCTTAAGGGACCTTCTATATAAAGTTATTACGTAAGTTATTACCATATCAATATTAAAAATTCTTTACGTTTTAAATAAATAGATCGACTTGGCCAGCAGCATTATGTATAAATTGTAGGATACATTATGTTTTCATGCGATGGCCAAGTCGATCCATTTATTTAAAACGTAAATAATTTTTAATATTGATATGGTAATAACTAACGTAATAACTTTATATAGAAGGTCCCTTAAGGACTAAATAAATTAATCGACTTGGTATTACATGCATCTCACAACTTTTTGCGGTAGAAAACCTGAGCTGCGAGACTTGGAATTTTTTTACAGGATGTTTTTGATGGGATTGTGTTTTAGAAAAACATTATTTAATAAGTTCAAAATGGCGGCCAACATTTTCAATTCTGACGTATCAATTTAGAATATCAGAAGAAATGATCCCCAGATATTGGATTTGAAAACGATTGGACAATATACGAGTATGTCATAAATTAAATAAGACGTACATATTCTATGCATTAATAATGCAATTTATTAACTTTTCAGGCAAACTTTTAGGTGTAGTGCTTTTTCGTTTCATAAAATTTCAAATCGCAACGATTCTAAAGTTCTCACTTTAAAAACACACTTAGTCAGATCAAAAATATATATTATTCTGGCGTAAACATCAGTCTCTTTGCATGTGAATATTGTTGATACATTAGTCACCCGGTAGTAAATGTGTATTTATTTGTACAATAAATGACACATTTGGTTATGTGATACTCGGCATCGCTCAGCTTAAAATGTAATACATTTATTAAACAATTAATATTGTAATTGTTTCTTAGATAAACGCGAATGTTACACATTGAAATAAAAATATTTTTTATGGATTTTATCGCGAATTTGGTTTAATTTTCACTATAAGCATTGTTACAGAATTCAAGAAAAATTACAACTAATATTTATCCCACTGGGTTAATAATATTTTGCCAAGGATTTAATTTTTTATGTAATTTTTTAGTAATTTATTTACTAGTGGTAGGTCTCTCATATGTTAGAAGCCGCCTGGGTAGGTACCACCGCAATGTCTACTATTTCTCCCAAACAGCTGTTTCGGATTGAAGGACATTGTAGCCAGAGTAACTACTGAACATATTGAGACTTCACATCTTATGTATCAGGATGGCGAGCGCAGTGGAATGCCAATCATTGCTTTGTTATTCAAGGCGTTGTTTGGTTTTGCTACTGTTCATGAGCGGTCGTATCGCTTACCATCAGGCGAACGGCATGCTCGTCTCGTCTTGAAAAAACAATTTAAATCAAAACTGGATGTAACTTGGTTGGAAAAATGGAAATGTTTGTATTCACTAAAACTACCACCGGCTTCGTTTTCGGTAGCAGTCATGATATACCCAGTATAAAGGCAATAAATTACCCAAAATTAACACTGCTCAGTTGATTCACCGTTAAAAAATCTTAAACGATCATAATCTCTAGTTCAAACCCGAAAATTGACCGATTGATCGAACCAGATTTTATCAATATTTGACGTATGTTATTGGTTTATTTTCAAGATTGATCCTTACCGAGCGGTTCAGATACTTCTTTCACTTCCGTCGTTAGACACAAACTTTCTCACATAAGTATGCAAGGTTCCTGTGAATAATAATTAAACCGATATTTATACCTATCTGAAATAATGTTGCAAAGAAAGATTGAATATTTTATGCGTTTATTGAAAATGAAATATAAATAAGCTCTTTCTTTTTATATTTTATAAATATGCTCGTATTTTTTTAATTAGAGATAAAGGAAGTACACACCAATGCTAACTGTTAGTATCCCAGAAATATTTAATAAGTCCTTGTAAAAAAATGTGTGGGCAAAGGTTAAAATGTAATTCTACTTTTTTATAATTACATTAGTAACATGGATTTTAATCAGTTATTGTTATTTATCAAAAATATTAAAAGAAATATATTTAATTAGAATGAATTTAATTTAATAATTTATTAATTTACAAAAAAAAATTGGTTAATCTTTATGTAGGTAAATGCATTTATAATTGCCTTTTTATAAAAAAATTAAATAAAACTTTGACTAGTTGTATGTGATAAATAGTGTAAATACACAAGTTTCCATTATTCAACACGGGGACATGATTGACATGATTGTATATAGTTACACACTGAATAACAGCAAACAAAACGGAACATCACCTTTTCTTTCATATTGAAATTCCTGTGCAAAGGTATCCACTATAAAATATTCTTATTATAATTCACTTTCACTTTATTTTCACTTATATTACTGGCCACTAGTATTCGAATTTAGAACACTATTCTATAATTATAGTCATAGACAATCGATAGTCTCGCGAGTAAACGCGGGAAAATTGTCATTTCGACAACAAGTTTCCGTGCCCACCGGAAAATGCTAACTGACTCCGTTACTAGACGATCGACGTTTTAAACAATCACGCTTTGTAAATGATTACCGCGGTTTGTTATGCGCCGCCGTAGCGTCATCAGAGTAATATACTGAAAAAATAATATATTTAGCACGTCTTGAAGATGGTAGCCCAATTTACAGGTCACAGGTTTTTAGAACACTTGAAAAATAGCGTAAACATTTTCATATTTTAAACCTATAATCATTAATAATTCTGCCACTGCTTTACTTTGTATTTAGTTGTATTAGTACTTACAAAATATTATGTATAATATTATTTTGACAAGTATTTTATAGTAAAACCCATTGATACGAGTATAATACAATGCATGTTTAAGACATTTATTTCTAGGAACAAGTTTATCAGTCACGTGAATCCAAATATTGTCACATTAAGTTGTCATTTGAAGATGACAATAATAATTATAGGATGCTAAGATTTATTATACAGTTTTAAACAGATAGGTACATTACTTCTTTATATTACTAAGTGGTCATCAGGGCTACTTTACAAGAATATTCGGTGGCGAGTCCCTAAGCTTCGCTGAGTTTTGGCAATAACACCTTTTTTTAGGGTTCCTAAAAGGTAAAAACTGGACCCTATTAATAAGCCTCTGCTGTCTGTCTGTCTGTCACCAGGCTGTATCTTATAAACCGTGATAGCTAGAAAGCTGATATTTTCACAAATCATTTATTTGCCACTGGAACAAAAAATACTTAAATTAAAAAATAAAATATTAACGGGCGTCCCCATTGTGATGTACTGACTATCACAGTGTTGTAGGTAGATGTAAATCAAGTATGAGAAATATATAAAAGTGAGCGAGCGCCCGCCACCGGTCAGTACACTGACAGAAGTCGGACCGAGTGGACGGGCCTCAGACACTGGAAATCAATTACTGTGTTTTATTTAAACTACCAACCTAAACACCGGAACATCACACCCATACAATAAACGTGTTCTTTTCGTATTTTTTGCTCAATATTAATAACAGGTAGACGCTTAAAATGTTTACAGAATATTTAGTTGTATATTACCTTTCAAAATAAATAATTAAATAAAAATAAAGTAAATATTAAATGACATGGGAGCCCATACAATAAACGTAAGTAATTTTTAAGCATTTTTTAACTCGATCTTAATAAACAGGAACAAACGTGATTTTTAGGGTTTCTTTTATAGATGACTAGCGGCCCGGCCCAGCTTCGCCCGGGTGCATATAGATTTCTCTACAATAATATGCACGTATTATACACATAAACCTTCCTCTTGAATCACTCTATCTATAAAAAACGCATCAAAATCCGTTGCGTAGTTTTAAAGATTTAAGCATACAAAGGGACATAGGGACAGAGAAAGCTACTTTGTTTTATACTATGTAGTAATGGTGCGGAACCCTTCGTGCGCGAGTCCGACTCGCACTTGGCCGGTTCTTAATAACGATTTTATTAAAAAAAAAATCTAAGTGTTTGTCTAGCTCATAACATAATAGTTGTATTATCATATTTATTTTAGTATTCTTCCTAAAACACAAGTTTTGGTAAAAATCTTTATTCCAAACTGATATAACACTCTCAAAATGGTAGCCTCTAAGAATAAATAAACAAAATGTTCCTTCGCCTTCATCCTTGGCGCTGTTTTTAAATGGTTTTGAATCACAAATAGGAAAAATTAAATTTATTACAAGAGTATCTGTTTACTTTCCTCCAAGATGAAGCCAAAAAAATATTGTTATATCTTTATTAGATTGGAAATAATCACTACTGAGCTAATCACAATAAGAGGAAAGCTCGGGTTTAAATTATTATTCAGTGATAACAAATTATTATACAAGTGGATATTTCGAAATAATATTATAATATTTATAGAAAATATATGAAGCTATAATTAAATTGGGTGAAAGTGAGAAATAATGAAAAGCATCGCCTAACTTTGGGATTCATGTTTTTTATTGCATATAATGGCGAGACAGATTGACGAGAGAGTTCGCCTGATGGGAAGCAATACGACCGCTCATAAACAGTCGCAAAACCAAACAACACCTTGAATTACAAAGCAATGCTTGGCATTCCATTGCGCACACCATTCTGAGACAGAAACTGTTAAGTCGTGATATGTCCAGTAGTTACTCTGGCTACAATGTCCTTCAATCCGAAACACAACAGTGTATTTACATTGCTCTTTGATGGGAGAAATAGACATTGCATGTTACTTACCCAGGATCCAGGTAGACGCCCATATATGAGAGACCAACCACGAGGAAAGACAAAAGCAATGAGATTTCACAAAGCTTAGTAACTACTCGTGAAATACACAAAAGCTGATATACGATTTTGTGATATAGGACATACACGTTTTTTTGTTTTATTGGAATGAATGACGAGACGAGCAAGCCGTTTGTCTGATGGTAAGCGATACGACCGCTCATAAACAGTAGCAACATTCCACTGCGCTCGCCATCCTGGGACATAAGATGTTAAGTCTTACTATTTCCAGTAGTTACTCTGGCTACAATGTCCTTCAATCCGAAACACAACAGTGCATTTATGTAGTGTTGTTTCACGGGAGAAATAGACATTGCGGTGGTACCTACCCAGCTGGCCTCTCACATATGAGAGACCTACCACCAGTAAACACTTTCTATTACATTCATCATCATCATCATCATCATCATCATCATATCTGGGGGAGGCCTATTACATTATGAAATAATAATTAAAAATAATTTATTACATCTGCAACACTGCCGAATTATAAAATATATTATGTAATTGTGGTCTGTGATAAGAATCACCTGGAATTATCATACATCACTAATGTCTTTATGCGGTGCCCGCAGGGATTTCCCAACGTCGATATTTCAAAGATGAAGATCATTCGTTTTTATAATTTTTTACTTAACCCAAGTACAAAGTTAGCCTTTTTATCTTCAAAATGTTGTGTACTTTATATTTCAATAAAGATGACGTTCTTTTAATACATTTCGATTGTCATTGAAAACTTTAAAACGTTTGTTTGTATAAAAAAGACTCTATTGGTCTAGTGCTAGCTTGTGTGAGATGTAAGCTGTGATGACCTAGGTTGGTATCATAGGTTGGGTACTTTAATTTTGTGACTTTTCAGTTATACAGGGTATATCAAGACTGCTACCGAAAACGAAGCCGGGTGGTAGTTTAAGCGACTTCAGACACAATGCAACAGAAAAAGATGCAAAAAAAGTGACAATTTTTTTTTGTTTTTTTTTTTCCTATGACCATATTTGGGTGGTAAATACATTTTTTCCTAAAATAATAGTGTTTACCCTTTTATTTATAAATAATCTAGGGTACAAAAGTGTTTAAATCATTATCTTAGCAAAAACTATGGATTTACCACCCAAAAATGACGATATTTAAAAAATCATAAAAAATAATTGTCGCGTTTCTTTGCGAAATTTTTAGTTACATTGTATTTGTCACTAAAACTACCACCCGGCTTCGTTTTCGGTAGCAGTCTTGAGATACCCGGTATACATTGCTTGTCGTGGTGATAAAAGAATAAAAGGACTTAAAAGTGTGGGTGGCACTCATAGCACGTCTCCTCACGCTTATAGACATTTACATTGTTCCAAACCAAACAAAATTTACTGTATCTATATAAAATAAAATTTCCCATGTCTTATATGGTTGCTCAAATCTAATTTTACAATCGAGAAATCGTCGCCGAAATTTATAGATCCAATTCTGTTTACACAATTTATAAATGTTACGTCTCTAATTTGAAAATTAAACACGTTACAGCAACGAAAACATATGGTTACAAATTCTATGACTACATCATAAAGAGTAGTTATGGAATGAGGGAGAGCTCGCTAAGAAAAATACTACCCCTTCCCACTCTTTATGACCGATCGAAAGCACAGTTGTGTGAGGACCGAAATGGTAAAGCATAGGTTGTGAATCCAATCTCAGGGTAAGATCCATTGATTGTGTATATCTCGAGGAAACCTGCATTCCTAAGGATAAGGATTTGGATAAGGATTTTTAAAATACGTGAAGTCTGCCAACTGCATTAGAATAAAAGGTATTCAATTAAAGTCGGATAGGCAGCGGATTATAAAATTAATGACTATTATTATTTTGATTCATGTCTAAATAATAAAAGCGTGTTTTAATCATATTGCACCAACGAACCCTATGTATGTGTAGAATAAGGATAAAAAGCAGTAGAAGAAGAATTTAATTCAAAGTAGGTTTATAATTGCATATATTATATTGCACTCCGCTAATGCCTACTGTCATTACTAATACCAAGAACCGAAGGTCTACAATACCAAGAACCGAAGATCTACAATACCAAGAACCGAAGGTCTACCATACCATGATGACTACAAGGCTCAAGACTACAAGACCCAATTAACTTATTCTTCATTTAGTAGATATATAATAAATCAGGAAAATAATAAAAAAATAATTTATTCCCCTAATACATCAAATCTGTCGCATTCAGCACTAAACCAAGTTTGTGTGAGTCAAGTCAATAAATCTTAATACATTAAATTATCTGATATCATATTTTCGGAATATTATCAAGCCACATGGTGCAAATATACAATATGTCATGTAGTTTTTGTTCAAACTTAATTCTCAAGTATAATGACATCAGATATAGATATTACTTCGAATAATAATCTTGTGTTAATTAACCAGTATTGGCGGCGTTTGTTGCGATCTAGTGTTAACTTTGATTTCAGATTAAATTGTCTAGTTCCTAAGTTGTCTATAGTATTACTGCTTGTTTATTTACTTATTTTTTAGGTTATATCTAGTCTTCCATCCATCCATCCATCAGCCAAAGGAAGTCCACTGCTGAACATAGGCCTCCCCCAATGATTTCCACAGAGACCTGTTGGAGGCAGCCTGCATCCAGCGACGTCCCGCGACCTTTATCAGGTCGTCGGACCATCTTGTGGGTGGACGTCCTACGCTGCGCTTTCCGATACGCGGCCTCCATTCGAGCACTTTCCGACCCCATCGGTCATCAGACCTCCGCGCTATGTGCCCTGCCCATTGCCACTTCAACTTGCTAATCCGGTGGGCTATGTCGGTTATTTTAGTTCTCCTACGGATCTCCTCATTTCTGATTCGATCTCGTAGGGAAACCCCGAGCATAGCCCTCTCCATAGCTCATTGAGTGACTTTGAGCTTCCTAATAAGGCCCATAGTGAGAGGCCACGTCTCGGTGCCGTAAGTCATCACTGGCAACACACAACTATCGAAGACTTTCGATTTAAGGCACTGAGATATTTTGGACGAGAAGACGTCGCGTAGTTTCCCGAACGCTGCCCAACCGAGTTGGATTCGACGATTGACCTCTCTCTCGAAGTTGGACCTGCCTAACCGGACCACTTGTCCTAAATAGACATATTCGTCAACAACTTCAAGAGTCGAGCCCCCAACACCGATGGGGGTGGGCACAACATGGACATTCGACATGATCTTCGTTTTGTCCATGTTCATTTTAAGACCCACCTGTTGGGAGACTCGATTGAGGTCTTCGAGCATAGTGCTAAGGTCTTCCAGCGATTCTGCCAAGACTACAATATCGTCGGCAAACCGAAGGTGAGTGATATACTCGCCGTTGATGTTGATGCCGAATCCTTTCCACTGTAAGAGCTTGAAGGCATTTTCCAGCGCGGCAGTGAACAGTTTCGGAGATATGACATCTCCCTGTCTCACGCCTCTCTGTAGTGGAATAGCCTTCGTACTCTGATCTTGTACTCGGACCGACATGGTGGCGTTGTTGTATATACACTTCAACACTTCGATGTACCGATAGTCGATATGGCACCGCTGGAGAGACTGTAGCACAGCCCAAGTCTCGATCGAATCAAAGGCTTTCTCATAGTCCACAAACGCTAAACAAAGCGGCAAGTTATATTCCTCGGTTTTCTGTATAACTTGCCGAAGCGTATGGATGTGGTCTATGGTACTAAAGCCTTTTCGGAAACCGGCTTGTTCGGGAGGCTGGAAGTCATCAAACCTGCGTTCGAGACGATTTGTGATGACACTTGAAAACAACTTATAGACATGGCTCAGGAGCGAGATGGGCCTGTAGTTCTTCAGCAAAGTGTTATCACCTTTTTTGAAGAACAGTACCACCACGCTCCTGCTCCATGCCTCTGGCGTTGAGCCCTCGAGGAGAACGGAATTGAAGAGCCTCTGAAGGACTTTCAGTATCGGCGTTCCGCCCGCTTTCAGAAGCTCTGAAGTTATTCCGTCCTCGCCCGGCGCCTTGTTGTTTTTAAGTTGCTTCAGGGCCATCTCAATCTCACACAGGCTGATGTCCGGGATATCATCGCTAAAGTGTCGGATCAACTCGGCTCTCGGGTCTTCGGCCGAGCTAACAGCAGGTTGGGCAACCGAGGTGTAAAGCTGTCCGTAGAACCTCTCGATCTCCCTTAATACCTCTGCCCTCGTCGATACCACGCGGCCGTCCTCCGTCTTCAGCCTAGACAACTGGCTTTGCCCAATAGACAAGTCTCTTGCAAACACTTTGGAGCCTCCGTTCCGCTCAATTGTCTCCTTAATGCTCACAGTATTGTGAGCACGGACATCGTGTCGCAAGGACTTCCAGATTTGTCTATTGAGCCGCCGATATGCTTCGGCGTCAACGGAAGACTGCAGCGCTAAAGATCGACGTTCGGCCATGAGGTCAAGAGTGTGGATCGAGAGTTTTTGTGGTCTATCTCTACGGCGAGGTCTAAAATACTTAGATCCCACCGTATGGACAGCTTCTACCAAACCGCTGTTCAGCTCGTCCACTGCAAGGTTTTCTCCTAGACAATCAAAGCGATTTGTCAGCTCGAGTTGAAAGCTCTCGGGGTTTTGGATATGGGCGCGAGTAGGTCGGAGCGTAGATTTCATCAAGCGACGCCTTTCCGATTGGACATTGATATTCAGTGTGCCCCTAACCATTCGGTGATCACTGCCGGTTTTCACCCTGTTGATCACAGAGACATCTCTGAATATCCGTCTATTCGTCGTCAAGATGAAATCTATCTCGTTTCTCGTAGAACCGTCAGGACTCAGCCAGGTCCATTTCCTGTGAGGCGGCTTCTGGAAGAAAGAGTTCATCGCAAAGAGTCCCTCTTTCTCCAGAAAGTCGGCCAGCCTCTGACCCCTGGGGTTCCGTTGCCCATGTCCAAATTGCCCCACTTTCAACTCTGCATCGCTTCTCTTGCCCAACTTTGCGTTGAAGTCCCCCATAACAACATTGAAGTAGGTTTTGGAAGTATGTATGGCCCGACTTATGTCCTCATACATCTCCTCTACTTCTTCATCTGGGTGTGTCGAGGTCGGCGCGTATACCTGTATGACCTTCAACGAATATCTTTTGGATATTCTGAGTATAAGGTATACTACCCTGCTCGACACACTTTCGATGGATACGATGTTGTTGATGAGAGACCTGTGGACGAGAAATCCGACACCTCCTCGGGACTGTTGGTCGTCCCCCCGGTAGAAGAGCAGGTTACCAGACTTCAGGGTTATCGTATCCTCCCCGATTCTTCGGACTTCCGATAACCCCAGAATATCCCAGTGTAACCTGCTCAATTCTTCTTCCAGTTCGACAATCTTCTCGTCTGTCCTCAATGTGCGAATGTTGTGTGTTACCAGGGCCAGTCGTCGTCGGGGGTGGTAGCCGGGGCCAACCCGGGGATTCTTAGCACCCCCTGCCCCACCGTAACCATGACTGCTACCATAGCCAGGAATAGTGGGGCTGCCGGGGACTGGGGGCCTGGTCTCAATATGTGTCGCCATTAAGGGGGTATTTGCCAATACTCGCCACGCTTGGCAGGCGGGTTGGCGAGCGCAGTAGGGGACTGGCGTTAATGACGCTGCTGCCCGCCATTAACCGGGGAAAGGAAATAGGATTTGTGGGTAGAGGATGTTATAGGAAAGGAGAGTATGGCCTGAGGGAGTGGATACTGCAGTCACGGACGGGAAGTTAAGGTGACTGCAGTAGCTCGGGGGCCGAGGTCGCGTACTCGTAGCACCTATACTAGGGCAGGCCATGACCACTAGATAGGAGCATCCCTGACCTATCTAGTCTTACATGTGTTAAAACCGCTGAAACTTTTACTTTTTAACATTTAAATTTAGCATAAGTAGTTAATTGGTTTCTTACTGAAAATAATTTCTTATGTTCTTTTCCTTTTTTACCTGTCATTGTCTAACAAGTAATCACAGTATGATTGTTTTAAAATACATTAATATCCAATTGAAACTTATATTTTATTTTTCTCACTGCAGATATGCGTATGCTCGTTAGCTCCCTATATTAAATTAAAAAACAATCTAAATGATGACTTGTTCCTCAACTGATTTCAAAAAATTTCGCAGTCGCAGTTGCAGTTCGTTGGCGCAGTCGGTTAGACGCCGCCTGTGAAACCAGAGGCCGCGGGTTCGATCCCCGCACCGTGAGAAATGTTTGTGCGGCCTACAAATATTTCTTTCGGGTCTGGATGTTAGTGAGACCAAAAAGTCCCTCGTATTTCCTGATACCCGCGACACAAGACTGGATCTTAGTGTGGGGTCAGGCCTATGCATGTGACTGTTGGGTGTTATTTTTAAAAATTGTTATGTTCTTATGTCCGTTCTTTCCAACACAAATAATTAAGTGACAAATTATACAAGTTATTCTAAAACAACTTTATATTAAAGCATAGTTTATTAAACTAAAACGCCTTAAACAAACTCTTAACAAAGTGACCACGAATAAGAATGAAGACTTATTGTGCGACATCCTTTCTGAGATTACGTATGGTACGTAAGTTAGTAATTACAATAGTAATGCCTAGGTATGAATTTAGGTCAAATAGCGCTTAACTCGTCTAATGCAGGCGGTATATCAAATGACAGCTGCTTACCGACGTTGAGCAAAACAATATTTATGGAACTTGTAAGTTTGTTTCTTACTGTTACGATGTTAGCTTCAAATTAATAAATCAAAATTATTTTATGCTTTATCCTAGATTAACAAGTAACTAGTAATTTATATTTATACTGATATATAATGCTGAAGAGTTTATTTGTTTGTACCCGTTAATCTCAGGAACTGCTGGATCAAATTGGAAAATACTTTTTGTGTTAGATAGTAAATTTTCCGAGGAATTCTATGGACTATGGTACTAATTTATAGCTAAAGAGTTTGTTTTTTTTTGTACATCGTAATGGTTTCATAAAGTTAGGAAGGTGTAACATACCTGAGTGACATAGGCTATATTTTACCTAAAGGGCTTGAAATAAGGGTTGACATTTTACATCAAAAACGGAAACCACTGAAGTTATTTTTATGCATGTGTATATTGCAGCTAACTAAAAAAAATAAGTTATGTAATAATTTTGGAAAACAGTATTATGGGGTTGAAATAAGTGATGTAATATTGTGTGGAAAATCAAAAGCGCTGAACATGGGACGGGATTGAACAGGGCGAGTATGGTGGGAAGAAAAAAGTAAGGAGATTAAGTATAAAAGAGTTTGTACGAAAAATAACATGCATTAGGTGTGGAGGGGAATTATAAAATATCAGCACCCAGGGGAAGTTGGGATGGGCCGCTAGTTTATTATAATATCAATGTTTATACAATAGGTTTAAGTGATGCAAAAAAAAATAATTAAATAGGTAAAAACGACGACATGTTAAAAATATAACTTTGTTACAATTAATGTTAGATTGAATAAAGATTCAGAAGTAATTGTAAAATATCTTAGACAATTTTATGCTGGGGAATTTGATTTCTTGCTACAGCTTACATGGGAAGAAACTGGTATATTTTCTTGTATGTTACGCGTTATATTTCCTTAAGAAGGTGAGCCATAACAAGTTTTTAGATTCATAATAAAATCTAATAAATCAAAAACCACAGCCATGTGGTTTGCATACAATAAATCGTTATAGGTTTCTTTATATTTATGTCTCTATTCATTCGGTGGCACAAAACATTCCAATTTATAGTAAGTTGCTTCACGCTATTTGTAACAGGGTAGATAGAAGTGCAACCAGTAGTAAGAAACTTTCTTAAAACCTTGTGATATAAACTACATCGTGTTAAATATTTGTGAGTTCTAGAAATATTTGGTTCCAATTTGGGTGTTTGTTAATCTGAAATGGGTCTGGTAGTGTTTTATAACTATGACTCGAGGCTTTATTTTCATGAAGGGTTATATTACTTCTGATTATTGATATTGAGGTCATGGCAAACCATTCCACAGCTGGACACCTGGCGGGGTTTTACTGGGTGGATCAAAAAAAAGCTAACAGTATTCCATAATCGGCCGATCAAACGCTTTGTACAAGCGGTAAAGTTGTAAGGAACTCGAACTGTGCTTGATGTGACAGATCCTTCGCTTTTAACAAATAATAAAACCGCAGAGAAAATTCGATACCACAAGACGGTCCTTATGTTAGTCTCATAATACTCTCAAGTATAGATGTCGTAAAGTCATGCTGTTATATTTCTTGCTGGCATTAGTCATATTAGGATTTTTTTCCGAATTTTTCTGTATGCAAATATTAGGAGCGATATTAAAGGAAATTACAATTCCTAGTAAATTTAATGTAATTATCATAATTATGTGACATAACACGGTTTATCGGTTTTTCCATTTTGATCACACAAACAAATCTATTGGGTAATGAAGGGGGAAATTCGATGACGTTTTTTGAAATCGCGTTTTTGTGTACTTTCCTTCCTGGTATTTTTAATGTCGTTGGACGTGTTTTGCAAGTAGAATACATTATTTAGTACTTAGTTATTTTTTTTTAATGTCTGCATAGATAAGATATAGATGTTGATAAATATTTTGCCAGCATTTGTGTGGAAATTGGTAAAAGCAATTTTTTAACTATGAATTTAAGTATGAAATGAGATATCGAGGGTACGATCCCGAATCGAGACAAAAAAATTCTACGAACCAATGTTGTTTTGTCAAATAACTTTCTCGTAGTTTCTGATTCGCCCGACATAAGACTGAGAATCAGGACTATAAGTGACACTTTGATGTATTAGTACTTATGAGAGTAAACAAATAAAAAGAAATCACAATACTAGAATTATAAAGCTCTCAAATACATACACTTTAAAAAATAATTTAAAAAATATGGAAAATATTGCATACAATTTAATTTCACAAATACGAAGAAACATGCTCGCGTATTGTGTTATATTGTATTTCAAATTCATAGAAAACTTTCCTACATTATGCACGATAACATCATATTCTTGGAAATGATTTTCAGTGTAACCACCCATTTACTCTCTGCGTGAAGATATTATGGCACTAGTCAAATACTAGTAATTATTCGCTAATTACTAGACCATGTTCAGGTATTCCCCTTCATATAAGGATTATTTAATCGTCGAGATGTTAAGTAATATAAATTATAGTAGGTTATTTTTAGTTCTATTGAATGTGAAATTTTCACGTGGAGGTTAACAACAATGCTAAAAACTAGGTACCTAATACAAATACCTGTTTTATATGCCACTAGGTCCTGGAACATAAAGATGATAGCTGGTGTTTATTGCACAGAGGTATGCTAGTATAAGCACCAGCCGTTTCTCATTCTGTTATATCTTAGCCTAAGCACTTTTGAAGTAGTAAAAAAAATGTTTGTTACCTAGGTTAAGGAAAGATTATATAAGAATAAACAATTATATTATTATTATTACTTGATGGTATACGGGAGGCCACGGACGAACGTAAAGTTTTAAAAATTTTCATAATTTCTCACTAACCTAATTAGTATTGATATTACACATGGAATATTGGTCTCTCGGCTATCTATTAAAACCAACTTGTTTGCAACTGCTCTTACAAATTCTGCGAAAAAAATCCCAATAAACACAATGGACTTTGTTACAATTATCCCTACGCCTAGGATTGGTTGTAAGTTGTAACAGATATATTGTATTGAATTCAACGTAAAAACAGTGCTGCTATATGGGTGCGAAACGTGGAAGGTAACCAAAACCATATCCCACCAGCTTCATGTACGTGTATACCGATGTCTTCGCCAATCCTTGGTATCCACTGGCCTGAGAAAATCTCGAACGACCAGCTACAAGAACTCTGTCACGAAATTCCGATCAACCAGCAATTCAAGCGCCGTAAGTGGCGATGAGTGATTGGTCACTCCCTCCGAAGAGGTGCAAACTATATACCTACACAGTCAATGGATTGGATTCCCCAAGGAAAGCGTAAGCGTCGCCGTCCCAAACAAACTCGGCGACGCACTGTAATCGACAAAGCCAAAAGTGTTGGAAAGTCTCAGAGAGACAACAGCTTAAGACCGTGCGAGTTGGAAAGTCACAGTGGATGCCATTTCCCACAACCAGGGGACATAGGACCTGAATCATGTTCCTTGGTCTACGATTTCAATTGAATTATGAACAATTTACAACTGTAATTGACTATGCAGAAACTAGGTCAAATGCTTACCCGCGCCGTACCGTTGAAAACAGTTCATATTTGCTTGAAACGACTGAAAATTTCTGTTTATTCGCTCCTGCACGGTGTCCTGTGAAAGCCTTGAAAGACCGACTGGGTTTACTTCTTAAGGGCTCTACCTTCAAATATTGTTTAGGTACCTACTATTTACATTAATTGTTCAAAGTGAGTTGGAATTTGAAGGTATGATTATAAATAATAAATAAATAACACCCAATAGTCACATACATAGTCCTGACTCCACACTAAGATCGAGTCTTGTGTCGTGGGTACCAGGAACTACTAGAGACTTTTCGGTCTCACAAACATCCAGACCCGAAAGAAATATTTGTGGCCGCACAAACATTTCTCTCGGTGCGGGCATCGAACCTGCGGCCTCTAGTTTCACAGGCGGCGTCTAAACGCCTGCGCCACGGAGGCTGTCAACTACTGATTATAATGTAAGTACACATTTTATTATTTACGTTTTTAATTAAAACCAGATTCCTCAACGCTACATCGATGAAACGGAAATATTGTCAAGTGATATAAGCTGCTACGCGTTTTCGCTCTTTGTAACTACATGGTGCGTGATGTTGTACTATCTAAGTGCACCAAGGACACCCATATTATTCAGAAATTAAAAATACTAACTACGCCACATTCAATATATGATATAAGGCTCTTTACTATCAATATGTTAAGACAATTCTGCGGATTTTAAATTATTTATAAGTTAAAACAAAAAAGGACAACCTTTGTAAGACACTCACAGTTATTTATATTAAAGTCACATACACGATGAAAAAATCATAAATGCCCAGACACGCACTTATTTACAAAACAAAGAAAAATGTTTGTGGTCACAACACGTAAAACCAATTTTACAGTTTCCTGTTATTTGCGCTGATTGCAATTATCGGAATGTTTCTCTTATCGAGTCATTTCTTCAACTGGGCTATTAGGAAAAGCAATGGCTATTTTACACTTTAATCCTTTTGTGTGACTAACGATGTTATTACTTTTGTGCGAGACTAACGACATTAGGGCTGAACCTTTATTGTCCGGATTGATTGTTGTATTTTTGTTTTTTATTAACCGACGTACGTGATTTTGGACATCCCATCAGTAAATTTCAATTACTTTCACTACACTGCAAGCTCTGTAATGGACTCCCCACTTCAGTGTTTCCTGAGCGCTATGATCTGGCTTTCTTCAAAGGAGGCTTATAGAGAGTGTTCACGGTAGGCAGTGGCTTGTATGTGCTCCTGGCATTGTAAAGTCTATGAGCAGCGGTAGACGTTCACTATTAGGTGGGCGGCTAACTCGGAGCAAGGGCGTCGCCAAAGGGGAGCAGGTAGGGGCAGCTGCCCCCCACTCCTCACGCCATGCTACTAAGTTATCCATCCAATATTTCATAAATAATTTGTCACCTTGTCAACTACAAAGTCAAAATAATTGACCCGTGTAATAACGGCATTAATTATTTATATTTTTACGTATAAATACTGTTATTATGTTGTAATTGGGCGCCGGCCTACAGAACCACGCGATAATAATTCCTTGTAAAAACTCGTGCCAATTATAACACTTCAAATAGTACTTTATAAATAGGCATTAACTAATTATAGGAATACAATCAAAACATAAAAAAATCAAAGTAGTCACCCACCGCGCAGTCTTAAACTTGTAATAATTATTTTACAATGCATTTTAGCAGTAGATAGGAGTAGATCGAAACGTAGACAAGGGTCATATAGCATAGAAAACGAAATTGTAGCCATATGTCAAATGAAATTTCACTTTCTCTGGGCATGTGTGGTGACGTGGCATTGCGTCAGTAAAATGTCTTGTGGTGCAGGGTAAAATCGATTGGACAAGTTCACGTGGTAGAGCGCCATTACGTTAAACTGATCAAACAAGAGTTGCACTTAATAGTCCCGTGCATGAGGACATAAGGAAAGCGTCAGTGAGAGAGGAATTGTAACGAATTGTAAAGCAAGCGCCACATGAGAAGATAACCACGACCATTCTGCGAAGAATGTAAAAGACTGAGAAGTCAAATGAAAACTACCAATCTTCTGGAGTCAGAGTAGACCTAGTCATAGACAACAAATGAGGAATAATATTTAAATTGCACTTCGTTTGGAATGTGGCGATTGCCTAATTTGCTGATGGATTGAATTTAGAGACCACCGTATACAGGGTATCAAATCTGTCATAGCCATCCTCGTAAATATATAGGCACGTCCTGTTCCATAATCAACCCGTTGATAGCTTGTCGGTATCTAACAGTTGTAAACAATTATACCAATGTTAATACATATGTACATAACGTCACGCCTTTTTCCCATGAAGGGTAGGCAACGGTGCCAACAGGACACCCACGTTTCGCCCTATATGCTCCGTGCCCTGATGTCATAGGGGTCGAGCCGAGCGCCATACCGGGCATAAGTTTCTGACTCTGGGCTGATTACGAATAGAAAAATACAATATCACTATACCCGACCGAGGATTCGAATCTGAGACATCAGCTTTGCTGTCAAACAGTGTCAAGTTAAGACTAGTTAGATAGCACAACCCTCGAAAAGGTCACCGTGTGTCCATTTACCTCATTGACAGAGGTCCGCAAAAGTAATAAACAAGACAACCCTAGCAGTCTTCTCACAGAGAGTACAAACCAAAGCATGCGGTTTGTTTAGGATGCTCCTATCAATATTTGCACTCCAAACAGAAGATAGCATTGTTTTTAAACCAGTTGCCCAATTAACTGTTTTTATTCAAGGCAAAGGCCTGTATTCATAATTCCAGTAATTGTTTGTATACACAATGGTGCCGAGTCAAATGGGGCAATAAATAATTAGCAAAATAAATCACTTTGGCGTTCACGAAAGAAAACTTCCTTGGATAATGAATTGTAAATTAAATATTATCTTTCCTGTTAGACTGTCAAACTGTTACAAGTTTTATAGCAGACGACTGCAATTATTAAAATATTCCATATTTTTAAAATTCTGTGTTTATTAAAAAATATGAACTGGCAGATATTTATAGCTCTGAGCGATTATTGTATTCATGAAAATCATGAAAATGTCGGTGATTCCCGAATATCGACGCCAACATTTAACGCTCAACATTTAAAAACATTTGCTTGGGTTTTTGAATAGCCGATGGCTGCTTTTATTTTTTAATATTAACGAGCAAGCGCTAGAAATTACTAGATTCAAGACTGACTCACTAAATTATTCGTTAGTAAACATAACTATGTTTAAAAACATTACCAGGAATCGTTAATAAAAAAATCTACACATAGTAGCATAACATCATGAAGGCTATGAAGAAGCATTTGCTTTGAGTTATAAACAGGAATTCAAGATTAGTCACTTTTTAAATGATAAAGTAAACTAAAGACTAACTTCGCGAAGAGAGCGCATTTTAGTTAGATAAATTGACAGTGAACTTTTATCAAATATACGTGATCCATTAAAATAAAAATATCGTGGCCATCAGTTCATGCTAACTAAGTATATCTAAAATGAATCAAATTTAAAAATTATGACTTACAATAAATACACGAATATTGTGAACATACATTTCAAACAGCCAATCTATTCATTTTAATATCTCCAATCAGACATAGTTATGTAAGTATTTAAATAAACATTATTCATATCTACTAAAGTACATACCTCTTCACAAAAAACCGTTGAAAACAAAGATATGTGACAAAATTTAACAAAGATCAGTACAGTTAGTGATCCACACGTATTGTGTCGAGTGCGTTCTCATTGGCAGGCGTTGGATGGTGTCCAAACGAAGACATGGCGACATAGTATGCAGTGCTGTTACTATTAATAAATGTATGGCATGGGTTATCGGACAATGTTATGATTTATGAACTTCACTTAATACTTATTTATATCTGTATTGACATAGGTAGTTTATTTTATGTTATATTTATTAAAACAGCTAAATGTAGTTATATCCATTGACAAAGTTTGAAATCAATGCGTAGATCCCATTTCATTTTATATGACTTGTGAACACACACACACACACACACTTTTTTACATTATTTATTGACAATGAATGAATTAATAATTGTGCTTATAAATTTTATTGACAAGATAATAAATAAATTCTATCAATGTGGAGCCATCTCAGGAGGGAGGGATTTGATTTGATGACCCTTTGACTTTCCCCCTTGGATGGGCCCTTGGAACCACCTCTGCGTAGCCCTTCTAGGAAAAGGCGCGAGTTTATGTCTAATTAAAAAAATATAAGTGTGGTCTAATACAAGGACTAGAAACTCAATATGATAGGTAAACCCCCTTAAAGAAGCAAAGTTCCTCATCTACATAATGATGCATTTTTACGTCAGTGAAATAAAAACAATGGGATGTGAATAAATAGTTGCAGCCTGAATTGACTTAATTCTTAGAAAAGTGATAGCTGATCTACTGCAGAATTACAAGATAAATATTTAAATAATTATGTAACCATAATAATGTTTAGGTCATTTAATTTTTTTGAACTTTGGCAGCATAGTGTGTGGCTACATGCAGTGAGCTATAAAACCTTGAGGTTCTGGGTTCGAAACCCAGGATCAACAATCAACTTTCTAAACGGTTGTTGATTGAAAAAATGGCTCGTTCACAGACATAGATACTTCCACTCACATCTTGGGACGCAAATAAAGTTGGTGAACTAAGAATGAAACTAATGGCTTATAATTTGTTCTCAAATCTGAAAACAACCACACTATTTCCACAGAGCATCATTCGTAGAACAAAGTACTCAGTGCCTTCCATCAAGTGAGCGGTATTCTTAATCACTGGGAGTAGGTACGCAGGTACGTATGTATATATATTTACCTTCTAAAGAGTTATTAAAATAACAACAACTTAAGCTAGTAAGTACTTACGTTGTCTGGTACCTCGAGCATTTTCGTAAGGTTGTGTATCATAAAGCTCCAAACTTGAAAATCATGATGACTGAATCTGTAATGAAATAAATATTGTTATATTTACCAATTGCGTAAAGTTAAAATATCTGCACATTAATTGAAATAAAGAGATGCAGGGTAGGTATTTAATTTCAATTGGGCACGTTTATAGAGCTTGCTATTTCGTAAATATGCAAAGTAAACTAATTAGTCTATCAACTTCCAAATCAATGAAATGATAACTAAACTAAATTTATTTTGCATGTTTTCGTATATGAAGCAATATGAAATAATTAAAGAAAATTATTTTTCAACTAAAATAATGGATTATCTTGTTTGGTCTGTGGATGGCAAACACATGTTCCGTGAAACGTCATTTCATTTTGGCATTTTTTTGTTTGTTTTGAATTGTAACTATTGTTTTCACAGTTCACAGTTTTCAGCTTTGACTAAAAAAATGTTTTCAAATCGTTAACAGTGATAAATGTTTAATGTAGTACTAATATACATTTCATTCATACAATTGGACATACAGGCATTAAACTGACGAAACGTAGATCGGAACATCAAGGTAAGCTTATTTTATGTTTTAATTGTACCAAAATAAATGAAATTTTAAAGCTTAACGATATTTAATGACTACACTAAATAAAACCAAATAAGTGCGACCAGTTGTTTGATAGGGAAAGGGAAACAAACTTTTGTAAGCAGTCATTAAAAAATCTGAATAGTAATTAATATTGATGTAATAAAACAATTCTTTGTCTGAACAGTGGATATTATTAAAATTAAGTATTAATGCAGTTTAGACATCTACTTTATTAAGTGCTATCTTATTTACTAAATACTTTCCTATGGAGAGCATGTAAAACTTTTGACAGAGCTTGTAAACCTCACACTGTTGATATTATTAATTCAAACTCTGTAAAAAAGATTCTGAGCATAATGTATAATAAGACTTAATTGTATAGTATGCGACTTTAACTTACACATGTATTTTGTTATAGACGGCTTTATAACAGTGGGGACCTTTAATTAGTTTTTTGAGTTTTTCTCATTTGTTTAATCATATGTGGTAGCTGTAGTTTTTTTTTTATAATGGCCTGGCATAGTGGCTGCATTGCACCTGATGGTAAGTGCTAATGCCGCCCAGACAGAGTATCCATTGGCATCGGACGGCAGTCCCATGCCAATGGAAACAATTATGCCGGCCTGCTAAGGTGCCTCTTCACACTATTAAATGAGTAAATAAATAAATTTGAAAATAAAAATATAGAAATAAGATGTATAGTTTATATTTTGATGATTTTATATCACACTAACTTATTTGATGCTTATTTAATGAACCAATATGTGGATTATATGAACTTCGAGCTATTATACTAATAAAATACCAAAAGAATTACATCTGACAAATATATTAATGAAAATCCTATTATAAAGAAAGTATGTGACTAAAAAATAACTATTTGTTCATACATAGATTCTGCCTAGGATGTCTTGGTCGATGCTAAGTTCCACTTTTCTGCTACATTTAAAATTCTAATAAATTACAAATATTTGCCTCATTTTAGAAGCTACTTAAATATGGTTGTCGCATTAATGTTTATATTAATAGTACTTGTGTAGTGCAAAATAATTAAAAGAATCAACATAGTCAAATACCCTAGCTGCGTATTCACATATTTTCTAATCGAAATGATGTTTCAAGTCATAGATAAATCCCATCAAAAACATCCTGTAAAAAAATTCCAAGTCTCGCAGCTCAGGTTTTCTACCGCAAAAAGTTGTCAGATGCATGTAATACCAAGTCGATTAATTTATTTAGTCCTTAAGGGACCTTCTATATAAAGTTATTACGTTAGTTATTACCATATCAATCTTAAAAATTCTTTACGATTTAAATAAATGGATCGACTTGGCCATCGCATGAAAACATAATATATCGTACAATTTATACATAATGCTATGATATGGTAATAACTAACGTAATAACTTTATATAGAAGGTCCCTTAAGGACTAAATAAATTAATCGACTTGGTATTACATGCATCTGACAACTTTTTGCGGTAGAAAACCTGAGCTGCGAGACTTGGAATTTTTTTACAGGTTGTTTTTGATGGGATTTATCTATGACTTGAAACATCATTTCGATTAGAAAATATGTGAATACGCAGCTAGGGTATTTGACTATGTTGATTCTATATGTATGATATGTTGATTTATGTGTAGGAGAAGTGGAGAATGCTAATATTTTTCAATAATAATGCTTATAAAGCAGGGCTTGAAATACCGGTAAAAGTTTGGTATCGTTAATGGAGCTCGAAGGAGGTATCGGTAAATTCATAAGTAACGATACCCAATTTAACGTTATTTTAACGTTAAATGTAAATACCGGTACTACCAAACTTACCGATACTTTTAACGTTATGAGTTTATTTCGTTACCTTTGCTCCCGGCAACTCGTAACGTTTGCTAACCAACCACATTTATGCGAAGAGCGTGGCGGCAGTCGGCACGCGTTTGTGATTAAATAAGCACCAAATAAATAACGGGCAGTCTTCACAATTTAAACTTTAAAGATTTGGAATTTTACGTCTTTTTCTGAGAATGGGTAAGTTTATTTAGTTATTTAGACAATTGAAAAAATATACGAAAGGCCGCGGGTTCGATCCCCGCACCGAGAGAAATGTTTGTGTGGTCCACAAATATTTCTTTCGGGTCTGGGTGTTTGTGAGACCGAAAAGTCTCTCGTAGTTCCTGATACCTACGACACAAGACTCGATCTTAGTGTGGGGTCAGGACTATGTATGTGACTGTTGGGTGTTATTATTATTATATTATTATTAATTTATATATATTTTATGCATGTTACTCATTTAAATAAACAGATCTGGAAAATATTTTTTATCCCGAAACGAAAACAAGGGGTGTGAATGTGTGTATCTGCGTATCTGTCTGTGACAATTTTGAATTAAGTCGCCATCTCTTAATATCTCAAATAAGTTTTACATCAATCGCGTGCGACAGTTACACGAACTTATTAAAAAATATATATTTGGTTCTGGTAATTTTGATTCGGATTTAATTCTAGAGATAGTTCTTTTCGATATGACAATGCAAAACATAACTTACATAACTAATGTGTGATGGACGTATTATTTATTTATGACAATTATTTTTGTGTTCAATATCACAATAACTTCCTTATTCATCCCTACTCTCGTATTTCCAATTGATTTAACATAGGTAAACATTTATATACACACACATAAACACATACCCTTATTTTTTTTTCGTTTTGTCCTTACAATACTGATTCTATAAAATTCTTGGTGATAGTTAAATATTCGTATTGTAATATTATGACTATATTTCATTTCTTTTTAGCAAAAAGAAGTATATCACCTGACGTTTTTGCCTCCAAACAACGGATGTCTTATGAAGAAATAGATGCGGCACTAAAAGCTAATTTACGCGATGAAATACAGAGAAGACAGCAAGTAGGTGAATGTGGCGGCAAGAAAGAAGAGTCCCATTTGAAAAATAAAAACTGTTCAGACTGTGTTATCGTTTGTAGCGACATTCCAATTGATGCAAGGAATGACCATTTTTCAAAATTAATTCATGACGAACTACAATTTATCCAGCCCTGCATGCGGACACGCGTTTATGCGAGAATTGTGCATTTTATACACACCATCAGAAGTCGTCATTCAAGTGAAATAGATTTAACTGAGACAGAGGAACATTTTTTAAAAGGTTAGGCGAATGCGGCCTGATTTACTCCGTACGGGCAGGAAAGAGCTTTTATTTTGAATAATTGAATTTTGTGTTATATTCCCTATCGTTCTTATGTGTAATCGTAAATGTAAATATTTAACTATAACTATTGTTATTAATAAAGATGCTCCTTTTATTCACAGAATAGGGAAAACAAATAAAACAAAGAAAATGTTTAATCACTCTGTTTTTTTTTATTTGGAACATAGATTTGGAATTAATTATTTATTACTTTAATTAATTATTTATTGACTGGCTGAGTCCTGACGGTTCTACGAGAAATGAGATAGATTTCATCTTGACGACGAATAGACGGATGTTCAGTGATGTCTCTGTGATCAACAGGGTGAAAACCGGAAGTGATCACCGAATGGTTAGGGGCACATTGAATATCAACGTCCAATTAGAAAGGCATCGCTTGATGAAGTCTACGCTCCGACCTACTCGCGCCCATATCCAAAACCCCGAGAGCTTTCAACTCGAGTTGACAAATCGCTTTGATTGTCTAAAAGAAAACCTTGCAGTGGACGAGTTAAACAGCGGTTTGGTAGAAGCTGTCCATACGGTGGGATCTAAGTATTTTAGACCTCGCCGTAGAGATGGACCACAAAAACTCTCGATCCAGACTCTTGACCTCATGGCCGAACGTCGATCTTTGACGCTGCAGTCTTCCGTTGACGCCGAAACATATCGGCGGCTCAATAGACGGATCTGGAAGTCCTTGCGACACGATGTCCGTGCTCACAATACTGTGAGCATTAAGGAGACAATTGAGCGGAACGGAGGCTCCAAAGTGTTTGCAAGAGACTTGTCTATTGGGCAAAGCCAGTTGTCTAGGCTGAAAACGGACGAAGGCCGCGTGGTATCGACGAGGGCAGAGGTATTAAGAGAGATCGAGAGGTTCTACGGACAGCTTTACACCTCGGTTGCCAAACCTACTGTTAGCTCGGCCGAAGACCCGAGAGCCGAGTTGATCCGACACTTTAGCGATGATATCCCGGACATCAGCCTGTGTGAGATTGAGATGGCCCTCAAACAACTTAAAAACAACAAGGCGCCGGGTGAGGACGGAATCACTTCAGAGCTTCTGAAAGCGGGTGGAACGCCGATACTGAAAGTCCTTCAGAGCCTATTCAATTCCGTTCTCCTCGAGGGCTCAACGCCAGAGGCATGGAGCAGGAGCGTGGTGGTACTGTTCTTCAAAAAAGGTGATAACACCTTGCTGAAGAACTACAGGCCCATCTCGCTCCTGAGCCATGTCTATAAGTTGTTTTCGAGGGTCATCACAAATCGTCTCGAACGCAGGTTTGATGACTTCCAGCCTCCCGAACAAGCCGGTTTCCGAAAAGGCTTTAGTACCATAGACCATATTCATACGCTACGGCAGGTTATACAAAAAACCGAGGAATATAACTTGCCGCTTTGTTTAGCGTTTGTGGACTATGAGAAAGCCTTTGATTCGATCGAGACCTGGGCTGTGCTACAGTCTCTTCAGCGGTGCCACATAGACTATCGTTACATCGAAGTGTTGAAGTGTATATACAACAACGCCACCATGTCGGTCCGAGTACAAGATCAGAGCACGAAGGCTATTCCACTACGGAGAGGCGTGAGACAGGGAGATGTCATATCTCCGAAACTGTTCACTGCCGCGCTGGAAAATGCCTTCAAGCTCTTGCAGTGGAAAGGATTCGGCATCAACATCAACGGCGAGTATATTACTCACCTTCGATTTGCCGACGATATTGTAGTCTTGGCAGAATCGCTGGAAGACCTTAGCACTATGCTCGAAGACCTTAATCGAGTCTCCCAACAGGTGGGTCTTAAAATGAACATGGATAAAACGAAGATCATGTCGAATATCCATGTTGTGCCCACCCCCATTGGAGTTGGGGGCTCGACTCTCGAAGTTGTAGACGAATATGTCTATTTAGGACAAGTGGTCCGGCTAGGCAGGTCCAACTTCGAGAGAGAGGTCAATCGTCGAATCCAACTCGGTTGGGCAGCGTTCGGGAAACTCCGCGACGTCTTCTCGTCCAAAATACCTCAGTGCCTAAAATCTAAAATCTTCGATAGTTGTGTGTTACCAGTGATGACACACGGCACCGAGACGTGGCCTCTCACTGTGGGCCTCATTAAAAGGCTCAAAGTCACTCAACGAGCCATGGAGCGGGCTATGCTCGGAGTTTCCCTACGAGATCGAATCAGAAATGAGGAGATCCGTAGGAGAACCAAGGTTACCGACATAGCCCATAGGATTGGCAAGTTGAAGTGGCAGTGGGCCGGGCACATAGCTCGTAGAACCGATGACCGTTGGGGCCGAAAGGTTCTCGAGTGGATGCCACGTACAGGCAAGCGAAATGTCGGACGCCCGCCTACAAGGTGGACGGACAATCTAAGGTCGCAGGAAGTCGCTGGATGCAGGCCGCTTCCAACAGGTCATTGTGGAGATCCTTGGGGGAGGCCTATGTTCAGCAGTGGACTTCCTGTGGCTGATATGATGATGATGATGATTTATTACTTACATTTATTTATTCAATACTACGAAAGGTCACACGCTAATTATTATTATAAATGACAAAAGCGAATACAACTAACAATTATTTTGCCAATTATAAAAAGTGAATAATTAACACTGTAAACCTCTATAATGATTAGTTTAAAACACATGTGGAAAAAAAAATATAAAAAAAAATAATAATAAAAAAAATTAATGATTATAATTAAGCAATAAATATAATAATATGTAGTTTTATTTTTTAAATCAAATGTATTAACACCATGGACGTAGTATATAAACACATCCATGATTAACACAGACGATAATGCTTTGGATTTATAAATTGTTCCTCCATCGATACGCCAAGTAAGCACCGGCTTTAATCCACCATATGTAGCTAAAAAAAATCACCCAAATAATCATTTTGAAAATATATTATTACTACGTATAAATAATAGGTCTTCAATAATGTCCTCCTTCATACTGAATCGGTAATTTGACATCACAAACTAGAGAGGGGAAAATAATCTTTCTACGCTGACTTGTGTCAATGGCGCAGCTAACACGGTGGTAGATATTGCATATTATAATGAAGGAAACTTGTAAAATGTAACGTGATCTTTCCCAATACTCCAGGACATTCTCTGTAGAAGGAAGAAATGGTTCTTGCAAAAATGCATCAAAAGAATCTGCCAAATGATGAGTAGATGTCTTTAACACACCTACAGGATCACATTGCTTACATAAATAATTTTTATTTAAATATTTATCCAACTCTTTTACAATACACTACACAATTTGCAAATGTGGTAACGTTCGAAAAAGACGCCTGAGCAGTGGAGGAACGGAACGGCAACAGCGCGTATATCCCGTGGGACGCACAACGACGTTTATTCGCGCTTTGAGAACATCGGCAACGTCGCATAAAGTAACGATACGAAATTACCGATATTTTTAATGTTATCGACGTAAAAAAATACCGATAATTGTTAACGTTATGGTATCATAACGTTTGTGTTTTGTTACGATACTCAATTACCGCTACTTAATTTTAACGATACACAGGTATCTTTATGAAAATACCGGTATTTACCGATACTTTTAATGTGAATTGGTATCGGTAACAAGCCCTGTTATAAAGTACATTAAATCAAAAAATAAAACATTACACATTGCCATGCATTTCACACACACATCCATGCACAAGTATACATACTCTGGTGTCAAATTGTTTCTTTTCTTTTTCATTTTGTTCTTCTGACGTAGACATATCAAAAAAAAGGTTTTATTTGCCTAATGAGGTAATAATATTAATATTAACAGAGAATATTAATTTTAAATGAGGCAATAATATTAATATTAAGCCTAATATTAAATGTAATATAAAACAAAATTTTAATAATAATGCATAAAAAGTACATTAAATCAATAAATAAACCAGCATGCATTTGACACACGCATACACAAGTATTTGTACACGTATACATACTCTTTGGTCAAATTGTTTCTTTACTTTATTATAGACATATGTAGTTTAATGTCAATCAGAAAAAATTGTTTACTGTGGTTTTGTTGAATATCAAACAGAAAAGATTTATTTGACGAATACTACGTGAAATACTGAGCGCTATCATTCATTATATGCATAAAGAAAGTTCTGTAGCAGCAATCTGCAATAACATTCAGGTACAAAAAAATATAATTTGCTATTGATGGTTCAAAGCAATTATTGTAGTTTAAATGTGCACGAATTATCAGAATAACAACATCATCATACAGGCAAAAACTTTGTCTCTTCTTGATTTGGTCTAATTTCGACCACTAGGCGACCACTAGTATTTATAATTCTTTACAATAAAATATTTTAGGTATATAATATTCATTCAACTGTTTTTCAATCGTATAAAATTGAAAGTGCATAATATGAACATAATAAACTAATATGCCACATACAATCTGATTGGTGTAAAGTAGCGACTTAACAGTTTCGATAGTTTACGTAGGGACTGTCGATTTGTTCCTCAGTTAACGTGATAGTACCACCCTAATGTCTATTTCTCTCGCCAAACATCAGTGAAAATACACTGTTGTGTTCGGTTAGAAGGACATTGTAGCCATAGAAGCTACTGGACTGGGACATATTGAGACTTAACATCTTATGTTTGTTTGGTTTTGCTACTGTTCATGAGCTCCCGTATCGCTTGCCATCTGGCAATGGCATGCTTGTCAAGCCATAAAAAAAAACATTAATTATAGTATGGGTATAGTAAGCAAGTTCCAGTTTATTAATTCACCAATACTGATTTCCCAAGTTAGATAAAGCTACAAAGATGTTTATTCTGGGTGTTGCTACCGCCGGCATGTGTGAGGCATTAGATTTCTTAACTATAATTTTTATACTACACATAGTTTTATTTTGCCTATGTCACATTTTTGAGTGAATATTATGACTTATATTTGATAAAATATTTTATAAATATATTTATTTCCCATTTTCAATGTTTCGCTTCGCTCTTTATTACAGCAGTACATGCGTGAACGTGTTTTGGGTTTTTTTTAATAACACCATTTTAAAAAAATGTCCTCTTAGCTCTCAACCACTGCAGTATGCTGATATGACACACATAGGAGTCCCCTCATATTATGTTAAAAAGGGTTAGTAGAGTTGAACAGACATCCTTATCAAGTAGATGTGTCACTGATTGCAAGTTCGTTGACCGTTATATGCTGTTTGCTATATAAATATGAACAGGCGTTTGTTGTTATACATGTGCTGCATTACTTTATCGCAACGTACACAAGAAAACTAAATATTTTCATTTATTTTTTATTATTCGAGTTTTAGCCTACAGGTATACTATAGACTGGCCTCTCTCTCTCTCTTTTTAACAAACCCATCGGCCATCACTCATTATCGGCTGAAAGAGATTTCCTAGAATGATAAGCAAGCAGTTTGTTGTTTTATTTTATATATACTTTGGGAAACATACAAAAAAATAAAACTTAAACACAGTACAATTATTGCTACCACATGATCCTGTGAAGTTCCCACAGTTAAAATTTACATAATACATTGTTACAATTGTGAAGATTTTTTTGTTGTAACAGGTCACCTGATGTGTAATGGTAAGTGTTCACAGCCGTCCATGAATATCTAGAAGGCTTGGACTAATGATGCTTCAAATCGCGAGGGGAGCGGGAAAGAACAAGTATGGGAAGAGGAATAGGGTTGCTCGCCGAATGAAACGCTATAGTAAAGCTGTCGTATCGCGTTGATCTCCTGTGAGACAGCGAGCCTGCCCGTTCAGGCAGCCATGACTGACAACAGCGTGGCACTACCACTTTCTAAAGGTGGAAACGGTTTCAATTGAAAAAAATTGTCTTCATTATTATGTAGAGTAACTTTATTAAAGAAAAGCCATTAGGACATAGTAATTATGAATGAAAAATGGCTTCATTGGTGGACATTCACTCTTAACCGTTTGATGGATATAGTCATGGTGACATTAACATAATAGTATTTATAGATAAGTGACAAAGTTTGAATAGTTTTATACCTAGCTAAGAATTTTGCAATATAATCCGACTGCCTAAAATGGAAACATTAATTAAAAAGCCGTGGTTTCACGTCAATTTTCTTTTATTTGGTAAATTAAACACTAATTACCTTATTCATAGAGAGAATTAAAACCTATTTAGTTATCGAATGTTTTTTTCCTTTCGCACGACTTCTGAATTCAGTTTGAGGGAAGATAAAACATTAGACTAAAATAGGTTTATTAACTGTCTGAATAAGGCCGTTATTCTTTACAAGTAATGATATTGTCATAATTGTGTAAATGGCGTGCCACACCGGTCGAATGTTGTTATAATAATACTCGTATTAATGAAGTCAACTCGTGTTTGAATGGGCAAGGCTTATAATTATACCCTCGTATCTTTTGTTTGAATTCCTAATGACACACTAGAAACGAGAAACCTTCCATGTTTTCTTTTACTTTGTTTTTATGGGTGATTATACAAAAGTTGGGTAACTTTTGAGGATATTTTGTTTACTATAATAATTAAATCAAATTATAACAAATTCGGGTGCATATGATGACAAATCTAATGATTATATTGTTCCAAATCGGGCCAGTCACTTTTTTAAGTAAATTATGAGATATTTAAAATTTTCTGAATTTGACTGCCAGGGGACTGACGAGGCTAACATAGTACTGATAAAGTATACAATTTTCTAAGAATTTTAATGAAATTTAATAAGAATTTGTACAAATCTCTTAGTTTTAATAATGGCACATGTCTTTTAAGTATTCAAATCACTTAGTAACAATTAAAAATAATTATAAAATTAAAATAAACGTAAATACCAATATCTTCGGCAGCTGTAACTGATTTTAGCGATTTCATTGTCATCGGAAAGAACATATTCCTTGTGGGACCAGCTCTTCTTCATTGAAATGCCTATCAACACTAAAAATATACAAATAACTAAAATATTTTATAAAAAAATAAAAACCGACTTCAAAACAAAAACCACAAAAAATATTAAAATAATAAGTACCACTGCAAAGCAAAAAATAATATTTATTTCATTGTACTTGTGCATGTTGATTAATTTGCTTAATGACTTGACTAGCCAACAAATTAAAATATATGTGGAACTTAATATGTTATTATTTTTTGGTTTTTTGTTTTGTAGTAGGTTTTTATTAAAAATTTTAGTTATTTCCTTAAGTACTAAAGTTTTTGTTTTTCTTTGTATTCCGCTAATTTAATGGGGCACTTTTAATTCTGGCCAAGCGAGCCTTTTCGGCTTCTCTTTTTTTTCTAATCTTCTTCCCTAGTCAAATTGCTTTTAGTGTGCCGTATGATATTCTAAACTGAAATATAAAATATAAATGCTTATACACGGTAGCAATTAAGATAAAAGTGCTCTAAAACAACAACAAAAAGCAGTATTATGGAGACAATTAAATCCTCTGGCGCGATACCTGACAAAGGACTGACGCCAGCGGATTGACGAAAAAGACATAATTTGAGGTTATAATCAGAACTAATGTTTTTTTTTTATAATTTCGAATATCAACAAACTACATTTTAACAAATCATAGTTAATTATGTATAAATGATAATAAACCTCAGATTAACAAGATAATAACGACCCACCAGGGGACTGAAATTTTGACTGGGTTTGCATGTGTATAGAAGACAAACACAACCCAAGAACTCGTACAGTTATGGCGGCCGTCAAATTGTGCTGTCCGCAACTAACTTCATTACCAACATTAATACATAAACAGGGATTTGACCTTGACTCGGTGATATATGGCGAGAATTTCAAATTTAAAGAACACACAACGGACTGACGGATGAAAACAAACACAAAGTTTCTTAATTTTTTTTAAAATAAATTGGAGAACATTGCATTATGAAAGTTGTAGTATATAATACTATGTTCATCACAAATTGTAGTAAATTAGTAAGTTTTCTTAAATCAATGATAATGTTTAATAGATAGTCACTTGATTGTTGGTTTTCGGGATTGTGACATGCCAAAGGACTGACATTTTAAGTATTAATTTTGTTTTTTTATTAACTTGTATTTAAAATGAATAAGTGAAATTGGGTGACCATATAAAGGACTTTTCTTTGTTTTAAAATAAGTTGTTATTTCAATAAAATATAATAAGACTTTGTATATATTGGCTGATGACAGCGAGTTACCCAATTTTTGTATATTCACCCTTATATCGTTTACACATCTTGGAAGTTTGGAACATTAAAATCTCTTATTTCTAGTATTTAATTATAAAGTGCGTTGGGGTTTCACCGTAATAGTAGTACGTAAGGGGTAAGAACGAAAAGTTATATAAAATTTAGGTTATACAGGGTATCTCAAGACTGCTACCGAAAACGAAGCTGGGTGGTAGTTTTATTGACTTCAGAGTTCAGACACTTTGCAACAGAAAATGTTGAAAAAAAAGTGACGATTTTTTTTTGTTATTTTTTCCTGTGGTCGTTTTTGGATGGTAAATTCATTTTTTTCGTAAAATAATAGTGTATGCCCATTTATTTATAAGGACTTTAAGGGATAAAAGAGTTTAAACTACAATTTTATCAAAAACTATCGATTTACCACCCAAGAATTACGATATTTAAAAAATCATACAATAAAATCCTCGCGTTTTTTTGCAAAAATTTTAGTTGCATTGTGTTTGTACTCACAGAAACTACCATCCGGCTTCGTTTTCGGTAGCAGCCTTGATATACCCAGTATAGGAGCTTACGTCCTTACCCCTTCCACCAAGACCTTCCACCCTTGTATTTTATCATTCGTTTATGGTTTGAACAATTTCTTGCCAATTTGTTTTTTTTTTCATCTCGTCTTTTACTAACGGTGATATTTCTTATTATTTTCTTTCTTTCTTTCTTTTTATTTATCCCATTACGTCGCACTCAAAGGCCCTTATGAAGAGGGCATTAACATTAAGGCATAAAGAAACTTGAATTATTACGTCCAAAGCACCAATATGTCATGTTACATAAGAAATAAGCGTTAAATAGTGAAATTTTCTTGCATATGTTGACCGGACCTTACTTCCGCAAGATTTTATGCATATTTATAAAATTCACGCGATTTTCGCCCTTATTGCTTTGGCGTAAGTAAAAAGATGACCTGGTTCTTCTCGAAGGGCCAATGAAAGTGGCCCTAACCGCTTTCTAGTGAGCGATGCGTAACCAACTTGGTGGATTCCATTTACATAGATTTATTGCATCTAAGTCAATGTAGTTTTAAAAAAAAGAAAATTATGTATCTCTTTTGAATATCATTATGTATTTCAAATTATATTGTTTTATACACCATCAAAACTACAAAACAAAAAAATGAGAAACAAACTCAATTATAAATTATCGGTAGTACATGCGGCAGCCTTATCGTTAACGGCGGCGATCGCCGATCTCTTCCAGAAAACCTTTGGATGGAGTGGAAAGAGCAGTGAATAATAATACAGGGTATAGTAATTATCATCCACTATTAATTTAAATTTTATCCGTGTTATTTAATGCGTAGTGTTTGACTTTCCCATACTGGCCTCCCTCAGATAGTTTAATGTAACGTAAAATGATGCATAATACGCTTGACCAATGCTGATATTATTATAACATAGTTAGATACAATATCTACTGTATTTCTGGTTAATTACACTATAGATTCAAATAAAAATGTTGTTGATCTCAATATGTACTCTGTATCAGCCCATATACGTCCCACTGCAGGGCACGGGCCTCCTCTACAATCGACAGTACGATTGAGAGTAGTTAGGCCATATAGTCAACTAGCTGTCGGGCCCGGCTTCGCCCGGGTGCAGATAGTTTTTGAGTCCAATCCACATCAAGAACATATTATTTCGCGTGTCTACTAACTATATTTCCCGCGTGCCGTCGACTATATTTCCCTTCCGTAGGAGAGGACATCCCGTGCCAACAATTTGAATTTGAAAGAGTAGAAAATATGTATATTTGGTTTCCTGACTCATCCCACGGGAACACTACATTTTTCGGGATAAAAAGTAGCCTATGTGTTAATCCAGGGTGTCAGCTATCACTATACCAAATTTCATCAAAATCTGTTGAGCCGTTTTTTCATGAAAGAGTAACAAACATCCATACATACATACATACATACAAACTTTCACCTTTATAATATTAGTAAGGATGTGTACGAGTAATCTTAATATTTCTGACTCACTATGTTCCAATTTTAAAAGGACGCAAACTAAAGTTACCAAGCCATAAACAAAATCCAATCTAAGAAATTTTCAATTTACTAATTACTTGATTTACTTTCTAGTAATATATATAACTTATAAGGCCGTGATAAAACTGAGATTAATCACGAATTGAAGTAAAATAAATACAGTACATACAGTATTGCATGTGGCGGTCTCTTCATTGGAATAGCTTGATGATGTATATGGAATGTGGTTTCCGGGATGTAACGGTTAGCGGGTCTTTTCTTTTATAATTTTTGCCGCAGTTTTTTTGTTAAAAAGAAGAAATCATTGTCTTTCTTCGTGTAAAATCTTGCTTATTTGAGCATTGTACAGATTCTTGAAAACAATAGAAATTTTATATGGGGTATACTTAAAGCATGGGAGAGATGAAATACTTGGAGTACCTGCAATTGTTTGACCTGCTCTTAATTCGTTCATACTTTTTTTATTATTTTGAAGAATTTTCATCTACGCACTACACAAATATCCTTGCCATGCTTTCCTTCATATTTAAGCGGTAATTAAATATGATTACATATCCCTTAAATTCCCCCGTTTATTACCCATGGTAAATTATATGAGAATTATATTCTACAAACAAAGCGGTCATTCATACAGCATTTATGAACGAAATGTTAATTCTGTACACGTTTGTGAAACATTAAAAATGTCATAAAAACGTGCACATATTCCATTAAGTAGAACTGTGTTTGCGTGTAACCTACAACGCTAAGTTTCCATCAGGCATACAGTTTAAAAATTACATAATCTGTCCACAATTGCTCAGTGCTAAGCATGGACACAGGTGTCTCCTATGGCCCGCCACTGGGCTCGATCTTATGTAGCGGCCTATGTCCAGCAGTGGACGCAGATGGGCTGATGATGATAATGATGATGATTATGAAACCTGCCACTCCTCTAAAATTTCTGTATTATATTTGTGATGTCCATAAATGTTTGACAAACAAGGAACATACAAGGCGAAATGTGGGTGCCCTGGCACCTCTGCCTACCCCTTCTGGGATAAAGGCGTGAGTTTATTTATGTATGTATAAATATTTGTCTCGGGTCTGGGGCCCTACTATATAAATCCGAAACGAAGTTCGAAACTTCGTGACGTTTTTCGTTTCTTAACCTACTCTATAACACGAAGTTCGAATCTTCGCATCGAAGAATGAATTATTCCAATATATCGGCAATACGAACATTTGCAGAGTAGGTACATACGTATCGTTACAAACTTCGTTTGTCCGAAGTTTCAAACTTCGTTTCGGATGAATATGGTAAATAAAAATGTAAATGTTCGGATTGCCGATATATGCGAATCATTCATTCTTCGATCCGAAGTTTCGAATTTCGTGTTACAGAGTAGGTTTTGAAACGAAAAACGTCACGAAGATTCGAACTTCGGATTTATATAGTAGGGCCCCTGGGTGTTTGTGAGACCGAAAAATCTTTCGTAGTTTCTGAAACCCACAACACAAGACTTACTTGATTTATATGACAGGACAGGACTATGTATGTATGTGACTGTTGAGTATGTCTGTCTGTATGAGGAAGCGTTGCTCATAGTCCACCATGCTGCTCTATCGAGGGTTGATAGACTTCACACACCATATAAATTATCAGATTTAAACCTGGTACTTGCATTATTGTTAGAATGTATTATAAGCTGTGAGCTACAACAACTGACTGTATAATATCTAACCCATAAATCTCATTGAGAATGTTTACCAGTCCAATTTTTGTGCCTGAATGTTATGCCATAGACCGTGTCAGTAGGACATTTATTAGATCAATCTTATCTCCATTTATCTTTTAGGTTAATCCAACATTGATAACCAACTTGCAAAGATTTATGTCTCATAGTTCTTAATATTATGAGACGAAAATATTTACCGCTTATGAAATAAGGTTAGGACAATGTATCAACTAATTATTCAACCAAAGATTTTAATATTATTTATTTCGTGCAGATTCAGTCAAATGCTAAAAAAGATAAATAAAAAACATAAACAAGTATTATACCAAATACTAATTAGATTTATCAAATACATTGTAAAATTATGTATCATTATAGATTACGTAAGGAATGCAGTGACCAGTGAAAATTGTCTTAATATGCAAATGCAATGTAATCCGGATTGTAATAATTAGACGGATCATAATATGCATGCAGAATATCAAAACATCAGAACCAACGACAAAATAACCAACCATGAAACAATAGTATGCTGTAATTAAAATATATTAAAAGTACCAAAAACTAAGAGAACAATAGAAACATAATTAAATTACTTTATTTACGTAAGGAAGGAGTGTCGGTACGTATTAACATACTAAATTGTATGAAAATATGCAATTATTTATTTCGCTTAATGTCTTCTTATATAACTTCATGAATAGCATAAAATTTATGTTACGAAACGTTGTTTAGTATTGCAAATGTGATTATTCCGCTCTTCTGTCGACTTCAGTAACTTCTGTAAATCAGACCGAAAATGACACTCATTATGATGAATAGAGGCTTGAAAGTCTGCTAATCTCAGACTTTATTGCAATATCTGAGAATATCAAGAGTAGGACAAAGGTACATAATAATAATACATTAATTACCCAAAATCAACGAAGCCTGAAGAAGTTAGCTAGGTTATCGAACTTTACATACATACGTAAACTCACGCCTTTTTCCCAGAAGAGGTAGGTAGAGGTGCCAGGGCAACCCACATTTTGCTTTGTATTTTCCGTCCCACATTGTAATAGGGGGCGAGCCTATCGCCATATCTTGTACAAATTCCTGACTCCGGGCTGATAATGAATATAACAATGCAATAGCCCGTTTTCTTTGCCCGCCCCGGGAACCCTAGACCTCAGCTCTAGAGTTACCATACTCTAGTCCAACTACGTCAACGAGGCAATCGAGTTTATGTAACTTCGAATGTACTATTTTATACTGACGCGACAAAGTGACATCAAATTTCAATATACCAATAACAAGTGCAGGCAATCGAAATAGAGGACCCCGCTGGCGAGACGTGGCTATTCCTCGCCATTATGCCAAAATCTGATGTATGCAAGCTTGACCCGAAAAGCAGCACACTTGCGTTGATTCACTGATAGGTTGTTCACCATCGTGCATTAAGGGGTAGTCTCTATCGATGCTATTGCTAACTATAGGCTCCGGGGCGTTACTCTGTATTCGGACACGATCATCGCAAGGGAAATTGTACGAATATGCCTAACATTTACAAAATGTTCGAATCCTGCATCGTATCGTAATCTTAGACTAAGTTTGAAGTGAATGATAAGTTTCATAGAGAATAGTAGTCATTTTTAGACGTAGAAATCCTTTATACATATATTGACGTTTAACGTCCGAAGATTCGAACTACGTGTCGGAGTATAGAGTAACCGCCCTGCTCTTTGTCGACCTCACCGTAGAATACACAGCAAAGCTTTAATTTTATGTGAGACGGTGACAGACGAACCTACCCGGTATTATAAGCAAAGCTTAAAACATCTAACTGCATGCCACAGATGTATAACATAGTTTCCCGTGCTAAACATAAGTGGTTGCAACATATTTTTTAAACTGTCACAATTAGCAAATGGATGGTAATTACAAAACGGTTTCCTTATGTCGACATATTCTATTAATATACTGGCGCGGGATGGCTCAAGTTACAACTTGTTACAATAGCTTCGTTAGCAAATTGGTGAATATGTGTCGTTTCATATTGTACTATAAGATTTGATTAAGTAAATGCATTCATTGGCTGTAATAAAGGAGCGAGCAGCTTCAATAATGATATCTATACCGGCTGGCCACCAGAATCATCCACAAATTTTTGTTTTGGAAGTAGCAGTACAGGACTCTGTAACGGTGTTTTGGCCTCACCACATACTGATGAGGCGAACATGTTACTTGATATATTTATCGTCTAAGCGTTAATTAGTGTAATGTTTATATCTGTATCAGCCCATATATGTCTCACTCCAGGGCACGGGCCTACTCTACAATCGGATATTCAATTGAGAGTAGGGAGGCCATATACAGCCTTGGCCAAAAGTATTAGGCACCCCTATAAAACAAGTGTAGCTCATAAAATATTTAAAAAACAACTAATTTGTTTAGCAATAGAGTAGACACGAATACTAAACGTTCATTTTAAAGCATTGACAGGATAATTTAAGGTACCTAAAACATCTGGTCCCCAAAAGTAGCTCAGGAGATTTTTTTACGAATACTTTAGGCGACTTGTTAGTCTATTTTTCACCTCGGTCGTGTTAAGTAGCTGCTATATGAGTATTATTTTTGTGAAGTAGAGAAAGTTAATCGTTCAAAATGCCGAAAAATCACGATCTTGATATTGAAGAAAGGATAAAACTCCAGGTTTTGCACGAAGAGGGAAAGATCAAGGTGGAAATTGCCAAACAATTAAAATGTTCCCGCTGTGCTGTGCAATCTGCACTGAAAACGTTTGCTGCAACTGGCTCTAACATAAATAAGAAAAGAACGGCCCGAAAACTGCCCGCCTTGGGCAGAAAACTAATACACGACTCCCTCAAGGACCGTAAAAAAACATCTTCCGAGCTCGCTGCTGCTTTGTCACAATAAATTCGGAAACCAATAAGTTCGCGAACGGCCAGAAAAAGACTCACAGAAGCAGGCGTAAGAGGCTGTATAGCCAGAAAGAAGCCATTGCTCTCCCACGACAACAAAAAGTACCGACTAATATGGGCTCTAAAGTACAAATATTGCACTGAAGATGATTCGTCTCTTCTGGTATGCTTCGATGAACCAAACTTTGAGGTAAGTTTTATACCACACCCCGCATAGGAAAATAACAAAAATTACGCCATAATTAATCATCATCTTGTAAAATTAATAAAATATCCAACACAAGTGTTTTGTTTCCATTTTAGGTGTTTCAAACGCCGGGTGTGACTCTGGTGAGGCGTCGTATCAGCGAGGAATACCATCCCAATTGTGTGTTGTCTACTGTAAAACACGGAGGCGGCAGCATTACGATTTGGAGCTCCATGGCTGCCTATGGCGTCGGCGAAATGTTCGTTTGTGAAGGCCGCATGAGCAGCCAAAAGTACATAAATGTGCTTGAAACTGTTCTGATGCCGTTTTTAATGGGTATGTTTGGTGACACCAACTCAGATGACGTGAAATTCCAACAAGGCAATGCTCGCTGTCATAAATTGGCAATCAATATGTGGTGGTTAAGGGACAATAACGTGGTCCTTCTAAAATGGCTTGCACAGTCGCCAGAAATTAACCCAATCGAACATTCTTTAGGTTTACTGAAGCGCAAGATACGGGAGCATAGCTTAACATCAAAAACAGTATTAAAAAACGCTTGAAGAGACAAATGGTATGCTATATCCACAACCAAATCCGCAAAGCTGGAGCGCAGCTTACCACAAAGAATGGCTGCGGTAATAAAGGCCAAGGAAGGGCCCACTAAATATTAATTTAATTTGTTGTTCTTATAATTATATATCTATAAACATAAAAATAAGTTTTGTTTTTCGCCCTAATTATGCGTAATTCCAAAAATGTTAAGGTGCCTAATACTTTTGGCCAAGGCTGTAGTCCATCACGCTGGCCTAGTACGGTTTGCGGACTTTACACGCCATAGAAATTTTACAAATCGCTATGGTATGCAGGGATAACATAGTAATTCAGCTTTTATGTAGGTAATGGGATAGGTTAAATTACGAAGTGTGATATCAAACTTTACAAAACTCCTCTATATAAATGGCAAAAAAAAATGCTACACCAAAAAATTACTTTTCTGTCCCAATACAACATTTTAAGATAAACAAGTAAATCATGAGGTATTTATTAGAATCCCTTAAAAATATTCTACCTCATAGTATCATTTACATTATGTTCCATTAAAATTCATCAGTTTTTACGTGGGCTATGTGGATAACACTCGGAATTAACTGACAATACTTGTCGACCTCTTGTAAATTGTCGTTTAGTTCTGCTAATATTTATCGCCATTATACGTCTGGCTTCATGCTACATGCAAATATTTCATTAAATGTCCTTTTAAAATTTGTCATCCTGCCTTTCAGCGTTTTATCACGCGACATGAGGTCGGCGCAACATTTCATTTGTACGTAGCTTTTAGAATGTGCCAAGATATTGTATTTTTTTTGAGTATTTATGTCTTCGTCATTAAGGTTCCATTTAAATATACGTATAATAAAAACATGAAGTATTTTAGATTTCTTTGCATTCTGCGTTCATTTTTATGCACGCTCACGAACTGTTGTTTTTTTAGGGCGTCAATTAGTTTAATTGAAAACGTTATTTTATCATGCAAGTTTTTGCATAGTTTCAAACCTTTGACCACTGCAAAAAGTTGTACGAATATAAGCAAACGTTTACGTATTTTCCGTGATAAGATTTTGATAAGGTCAATTGTGCCAAATGCAATTACTTGGTGGTAGGTCTCTCATATCGGAGACGCCGCCTAAATAGGTATCACCGCAATGTCTATTCTCCCTAAAACAGCAGAATAAATGCACAGTTTGGTTCCGTTTTAAAGGACATTTTAGCCAGAATAACTACTAGACATAACATTGAGACTTAACATCTTATGTGTGAAGATGGCGAGCGCACTAGAATGACAAGCATTGCTTTGTAATTCAAGGTGTTGTTTGGTTTTACTACTGGACATCCCTTACCATCAGGAGAATTGTATGCTCGTCTCGTCGTTCTTAGCAATAAAGAAATGAATGCTGATGGCGGTAAGTACCAGCTATTGGATCTGTTGTCACTATATTCTTCTGGCACTGAAGAACATAATCGTATCCCCCGAGTAGATTCCCACATTTCTTTTTGTTGTGGTGTTTATATTTATATGGTGAAAAGTGTAAGGTTTAACAACCATAACCACATTCGCGTGCCATTAAAATGACTTATCCAAGGCATTTACAACCCACGAAGGTTTTATATCAGAAGGAAAAATACAATGCAATCTTCAACTCGAGATTTTATTTGAAACAGCTCCCTTTAGCAACAGCATTGTAATTTACCCTGTAATGGCGTGCGAGAACACGTGACCCGCACTCGTCGTGATTATGTGCGCTCGCGTCCACTATGTGAATTATGTTTCTCATGTGTGTTTTGCAATGATTTCTGTTATTTAACATAACTGCACGGCTATTTTCATGTTAATAATTATAATGCGTTGCGAATAGATCTATTTGTTAGATATTGTTGGATTACCCCGGTCATTATGTTTGTTTAGGTATGGATGTTAATAATGAATTAACAATACAACAAACAAGTACAATTTGCCATAATGTTGAACGTGAGCGCGCAATGGAGTCTGCTTAGCTAATTATGTGGTTGTAAATGCTTGAAAGATAATAAAAATAAATGATAAACAAGTGAGGAACTTTCAGGTCTTCAAGTACCTACTTATATATTTTTTCTCATGCAAAATGCCCTTTCAAAATTTCTACCATTCAGAATTCTATTGAAGTCTTCAATATCACCTCTTGAGATTCAAACAAACTAGGCGAACTGTGTATGCCACTAGTGCCACCTCTGTCTAAATCTATAGGGATGCAGGTGTGAGCTTATGTGTATGCCACTTAAATTCCTGAATTTCAAATCTTCCTGTCTTATACGGCGTCGAACCTTTGTCACAGAAAAAAACAATTGTTCTTCCGTGTCCTTGAAAAGGCCGTTTTTGACGACAATTGGTAGTGTCTATGACCGACCTTCATAGTGCGCATTATAGAATAGGTTTAAGAGATACTAATACTAACATCAGTGAATACCTTTATTACGAAGGCCAGTTATTGTAATGTAGTAGGAGATGTAAAAACAGGTTAGGTTAGGGAAAGTTCAGTGGGCAGATTTTGTGACAATGCGTAGATTTAACTATACTAAATTTAAAAACAACTTAAGATCTTATAGTTATTTGCCCTTTCTAGACAAGAGCACTCTGACCCCACATTAAGATCGATCAAGCCTTATGTCGTATGTATCAGAAGATTTACCACCCAACACGATGATATTTAAAAAATCTTAAAAAGAATGTCTTTTGCGAAATATTTAGTTGCATTGTATTTGTAGTCACTAAAACTACGACCCGGCTTCGTTTCGGTAACAGTCTTGATACACTCTGTATATCAACTAGAGTTATTCAGTGTCTATTTTATAAAAAATCTTATTTTACTCTCAGATAGATCTATTAATTGTAAACTGCAAAAAAAGGTACTTATCCATTGCTTTTTTGCGGCGAGAATGAAGGACAAGTTAACACGCCAATTTAATATATGTCTAAAGCATCATCTCTCAGAAATTATGACATTGCAATTTCAACAGTGCGCTTATTAGATGTTTAATTAATGCACTCGGAACAGTTAATGGTCACCTTGACTTTTTAAACCGTGCAGTAATTATTTCTGTTGTATAATTATAATATACGTACGAATAATATTTTTGCATTTAAAATCTTACGGATGCAAACACATACATATTATATTGGCTGTTTTGTATTGTTTTACATTGCAGTTAGTCATTGTCACTGTTTAATGACTACAGTAGAATAGACTCTTTCAATTTTCACCTTTCACATAAGTAAATAAATATAAAAGAAAATAATATTTGATGCTTTGCAGATTGAGAAGGCAATTCAGTAGGTTGGTAGGTACATCTTTGTGGCAACGCCACAAAGATGTACCTATCAACGGGGTATTTAGATGCCATATTATGTTTTAAGGCGCCTGTGTTTTCCTAAAGGTGTAAAGTCTGCTAATAAAAAGAAAAGTTGTTGCATATTACACTGCATGTCACTGTATGGATTAAAGAAGTAATCGGCAATATTTGTACAATCTTTAGCCGTTTTAAAAAACCACCCGATTGTAAAACACCAACGAGGCAAGTCAAACATCTGCTCGTTCTATTGTGCGTACATTTAAAAGGGATAGTAGCCCAACAAGTATTTTGCCATAGAGGAAACCTTTACGAGACCGGTTGTGCCAGGATAATACAAACGACCCGATGAGCGATGTCTTTGAACTTAGATCCGCATGGTCAGATAGTTGACATTTAGAGGTAATTTAATACCACACGGTCTTCGGGAAGCCAGGTGTTGTATTGTGAAACTCCGCTTAGATTATATCTTTGTTTAACAAAAAGCTAGGCTTAAAATGAAACTGGATCGGTGATAATAAATGAAGAGATTGATGAAAGTGGATCTATAAATTTACATAAATACACCCAACACTCTCTATTATACTTATCATTACCTCCGAACTTAGTCTATGTGACGTAAGATAGAGGAATCCAACATTTTTTGGAGTATTTAGGCCGCGAAGTATATGTACGTAACGTACGGCGTCCGAACATTCGAAGTTCGTATCCTTTATATAGCGTAACTCCTCGGGGCTCAAGAAGTTGGCAATAATAAAATATGAGTAATGAGTTTATGGGTAAGCGTGACGCTTAACTTCATGTGAATGACCTGCTCATATCGTCATTCTGGTTAATAAAAAATACCTATACTTGTAAATTAATAACGGCCTGTACATAAAAACTATTTATGATTCGTAAATTATTTCCTAATTTTTTCCGCCTACTTTGTCTAACTGGGATTCCCCGGCCATTAATGACTGCACAGTCTTAATTATATATCTTTATATAATTTATAATATAGTTTTTACGGTTTCTTTTTATGTTTACTTACAACACATTTCTTTTTCAATTTTTGTGTGTGCTCATAAAATGTATTTCAGCTTTCCGGGAAATAATTCATTTGTTTGATTCAATGAAGCCATGTGTACCAGAGTAAATTAAATATATTGTGTTCTTGCTATTGGGTTAACAGTTAGAAATAAAATATAACATGAAAACATTGTAGACATTTTGAAATACAAGTTTTTTGTTGTTGGATGTTTCCACGATATTGTATTATAGCATACAATATCGTGGAAACATGAATGATTCATTATAGTGGTAGTGAAAAATATGGTACATCCAGTTTTGAGTTCAGCATATAGGGTCCCCTCCGAGCTAATTGTAAACTCGATTAGGTTAACCGTAATATAATGGATCAGACCATTATCACCACAGAGTACATTTTTCATACTGTGATAATGAAGTCACTCAATCAATTCAAGGCGCCCTCTGGCGTTAAATAAGAATAACAATCCAGAAATATGTCTTTACCTACGTAGGTACGAAAATATTGAGGGAGGCTTGGACTTGAATTATGTACATCTAACACTTAACAGCATCGATTTGTATTTTGTGTATATAAAATACTTATCTAATTACAATTTATTCTGTATGGAAATCCGAACATAACAATTCACATTACCGCATGCGTATGCATTTTCTTAAAAAAAGTTTCAAAATCGCTAATCTATGCTGTTAGAACTAATTCAGGGCTAATATTATCTGCATAAAATGGAGAAACCCATAAAACCAAACGTTTTTTTCGCCCTTGGTGTTAAGTCAGTCAAACCGATGATTCTACAATAATTCGCTGTCGTTTGTTCTTAGTTAAACTACCGCTATTATCACCTTTTTGCGAGAATTTTAATGAGCGAGTTAGTCCTTAAAAATAATTCAGTAAAATAGATTAGTTGTAACAGCTTTGTTTTTAACATCGTGTTTCTTACTCATCAAGTAGTACTGAATCAACCCATATATACACTGCAGGGCACGGGCCTACTCTACAATCGAGAGTACGATTGAGAGTGGTACTACTCATCAAGTAGTAGATATACATAAATATGAGTAATAAGGACGATATAATATTTTCCTGGGATTCTTCAATTATCCCTCCCCAGAGCTAATAATATAGGCGTCAGTGACTACTTCCGTTTAGTAGTAGTTTGCAATTTAGCTCGGAAATGTCGAAGTCGACCACAAGTTTATCCCCCAATAAGCCTCAATAATTCGTTTAAACATGGGTTTGTGGTAAGGCCAAGGAAACAATTTGATGTAGCTTTATATCATCTACTATAACATGGGGGGTTAATCTACGATCCGAATCGAAAAATGTTCGAATTTTTGACGTCCGAAGTAAGTTATACGTTTTCGCTTCCAAAAATCTACTATTCTCCATGATACTTATTATTGACTCCGAATTTAGTCTATGTTTACGTCGTACGATAGAGGATTCGAAAATTTTGTGGAGTACCTATGCACGTTTGTACCATTTTACGTTCGAACCGAATATTCGAACTTCGTTTCAGATCATGGAGTAACCCCCCTAAGAATCTATGCCCATAATTTATATAATTTCGTCAGTACAAGAATCTTGACGTAAACATATTTACGGGACGTATGTAAATAGTTTTCCTCTCACGTCAGTTCCATGCTTAGTAATGTACACCCCGTGACAAATGAATGTAACGTCCTTCATGCATCAGAAACGAACGTGTGTGAATTAAAGGACTTGCAACTGTTTTTAATGAATTAATTAGGATTTTTTGAGAAAATGCTTACCTGTTGAAGGTGCTAAAGGGTATTCATTTGGGATTCTTAACGTAATGGAATCGGTACTTTTTTGTTATCTTGAAGGAGAAATCTTTAGTCAAATTCTTCATTAATTTAAATCGTCAACAGCAATGAAAAGGCCACTGTAAAACCAAATAGTTTCTATCAAGAAGGTTTCTTATAGTTTAAGTAGTAATATAGCAAATATAAAAAAATATTTTAATAAAATTAAGCGTCCGCAAAATATGGAAAAGCTAGGTAGTACCTATACTTAGAAGAGAGCAATGAGTGTCCATCGCATCGAACCCTGAACGCTGTAGCATTGTACGGTTTATAATAAAAACACTATGCCTTGATTGAAGTATTGTTTAAATACTTTTTTTACATAAAACCGATTCGAAGTAAAGAAGAAACGTTACGCGTAATTAACTTTCTGAGAATTATGGTATTATAAATGTTTCGCTATAACTTCTTGTGTAGCTAGGTACATACATACTTATACATATTACGTATAACAAAGTTCACAGATTCATAGAAAGTTATGTGAATTGTAACATCGGCTTATGTGAATATACATATTTCGAATCCACAGGTTAAAGAGAGGCACGTTTAAGTGGTAGAGCCATTTTGTCATATTAATTTCAGCATGAATTAATCACTTCGACTGTGATGTCACACATAACTAATTTTAAGTAGCAACTTTCTTGCTTTTAATTCGGTTAATAAGATAGTTGCAATCTCAATAAGAACATTGCATATCTCACTATGCCACTTTAATTTCTAAAGATTAAAATGTCTCACAAAATACAATCTGAAGAAGCAACTTTCGTTCTTTTCATTCGGTTAATGGGATAGTTGCAATCACAAAAGACATTTTTAACCGACTTCAAAAAAAGGAGGAGGTTCTCAATTCGACTGTATGTTGCTTTTCATATCTCACTACTTCTATGCCACTTTCATTAGTAAAGGTTAAAATCATCCCATATTTCATGATGGCGAATGAAATGTCAAGCATTGCTTTGTAATTAAAGATGTTTGGTTTTACTACTGTTCATGGGCGGTCGAATCGCTTACCATTAGGCGAACGGCTTGCTCGTCTCGCCATTCATTGCAATAAATACAACATTTTCATCACTTCAATGATCTGCCTATGTATCAACTCTAGACAAAAAAATAACAATTCTAAACAAAACAAGATAGCTATAAAAATAAATAAACGTATCTTCTCATAAAAATGTAGCGAGTCGTCGATCAAACTTCACCGGTTCAAATACGAACACAAAACACCTGTTCCAACAACTAGTTATAATACTTATGTCTTCATAAAAGCTGATTTCAAATGTATTTACATATCGATGCGTAATTCACTGTATAACTCGAACACATGTTATTAATGTGCTTGTTTATTATCTAGTTTTAATAGAAAATCCTTTGTCGTCATTATGTATCGTGTTTTGTTGAAACAAGGTTCTGTTTGTTAGTGAGATAGTCTTAGCTTTGCAGTTGGAGTGGAATATGTTAAGTCTCAATAAATAAGAAAGACTTTGTCTTAATGTATTACATAAAAGAAGATTGTATTTCATCAGTTCAAATACTCGCGAGAGAAATTTTGATACAAAAGTGATTCAGTAGAATTAATTGTAATCAAACTGAGATGTCACCAGAGATTTTACTGCCAAAAAAAAACCTTTCAGCAAAACTAATATAAATAATTTTGTTAAGAAAATAAAATTGAGTATTTGAATTATATGAACACGAGATCTATGATAAGATAGACTTCCAGTAGCTACAGCTTATGTTGACGAATGAAATATATACGAAGTGTTTAAAATAAAACTATTATTTACGGATTTTATCGCGGATTTGGTTTTATTATTACATTTTTTACTTCCCGACGTCGCGATGTTTCGATTACTATACAGCTTCCGTGGTAACGTAACGGACAATTAAACGACCCTTATTTTACAAGTATTAAGTTACATCCGCGATAAAATCCGTAAATAATAGTTTTATTTCAATGTGTAACATTCGCGTAAATCTAAGGCCCGGCGCCCATTATCGGCATCGGCAAGGAAAAGGATCCTTCGGCATCCTACATGCAAGCGCACACTATCGGCAATTATGCTTTGGCATGCTGCAAAGTTCTTAGGGATGACGAGGCGTCCTTAAGGATGCCGCACCGTCCTGTAGCTTGCCGAAGCGTCTCAATATCGTATTTCTCATCATAACAGTCTCAGAGTTGTTACAAGCTAGTTGTCTGAATTGTATTTAATATGGTGGACTGGGATCTAGTGTTCATAGCAACTCTTGCTGAAGAAGAAGAGAAATCTAATCAATCAAGAAGATTGATTAGAATGCCTCCCCTCGCCCCGCAGGGCAAACTATCCCCCGAGTGTTGCCTCGGCGCCGGCGGCGTACCGAAGGTTGCCGAAGGATGCCGAAGCATCCCGAAGCATTCTCAAGGCTGCCGATACACCAGCCTCAAGCATACCGAAGCGGTATTTTTGTTATTACGACCACATATCACGGAAATTTCTACTTTATTGCCATTATGTTATAGCATATTGCTATTTGCCACCTAAAATCCTCAGTCGTACCGATGCCGATAATGGGCGCCGGGCCTAAGAAACCATTATGTAGGTACGAAGTAAAATTTGACTATCCTGTACTGTTTAACTAATGTGTTTCCCTGTCAGAAGGTTGTACAAAGTTATTTTTGTATGAATGTTGGCAGAAATCCATTAGAAACGGGGAAATATTGCGGCCTTTGCGAAGGTGTACCTTTAATAGAAATAACTTTGATATAATTTGTATTCTATCCTTAAACAGGGTAGTTAAATGAAGGCTTGCGAGTTACATATGACCTCATATCTCGTTCTATTCCGTGTTTATAGCAGTGAGAACATTGACAAGAAATATTTTTCTTGGAGTTTAAAAAAACGACGCTTTATTATACGATTTTTTTTGGAAAAACCGTTAGATATGCATATTTAATAAAATAGGAACGTTTTTTTTATAATATTAGTAAAATATCTATACGTCTATTTATATGGTTATTCGTAAAATGTATAATTTACTTTTGTCGTGAGTTATTTTATAGCTGGCAGATTAAATATTCTCATTTAATTTCCTTGAAAGGAAAAACGGTTTCTAATGAATCTTTGCTGTAGATTCTAAGAATATTTAGATATATTTGAATTAGTTCTTGCTAAATACTTGCAGATGCAACTAAAACTAAAAATCCAATATTACTTTACCGACCCGGGACTCGAACCCGAGACCTCAGCTTTGTAATCGTACTGTAATACAAATGCGCCATCTGTACCTTGTAAAAAATCCATTTACTAAGATTTAGTAACGGCGTACCTTCCTGTATTAGATTAGATAATTATATAAAATACCGATCATTTCTACTACTAGATAAGCTCTTGAATAAACCACATATTACAGACACTTTGGTATTACCCGGTGCTAACAATTATGTAGTTATGCAGATTAACACTATTATACTAGACGTGTTTTAAAAGTTAGTATTACATGGCTTATTTACTAGCAGTAAACATCTTAGACGCTTTCTTTTCAATTATGGAATTTATAATGTTAGAAAAAAGGTTATTTATTTTCGAAGAATCCTGTTTTAATTTATTGAGAGCAATGATTATTAACGTTTTCTTAGTGAAAAAAGTAATAAAGCCCACAGAAAGTTTTCATTTCCTCGGCGTACAACTAAGTCGTGATATTCTTGAGAAGATAAATTCCGTGAAATGCCACCAGGGTACTTTAGTATTGATATTATAAGAGGAAAGATTTGTAGAATTGTTCAGTTTTTACCAAAATCAAACAGTCATTTTCTTTTCTTAATCTTTATGATTTTAAAATGCTGTTTGGTGAAAAAAATCCTAGCCCAGGTAAGCAGTACTCCAAAAACTATCCTAACGTTAATTAAGAATATCTAACAACAGGAATTAAAATGCTTAAATATTTTTACCGCGTATAACACCTAACATACGCTCTTTCCACAATAATTTCAAATTTCAGATCTGTTTTATTGTATACTTAGTTCTGGTGTATTCTCGTACCTGTTCTACTTTATCGGACAATCTTTTTCCTAACATTACATATACGAGTAGAGATAATTCGATAATCACCCGACGGAACCCTAAATAAGTGTTTTCAAGTTTCATTGCCATTTCGGCACTTCGCAATGATGTGTTATGAGCAAAAAGTGTGGGTTTCAACTGAGTACCGTTCAAGTACATACATACGTTATTCGCAATTAGGCGGTGGAGGAAAAAATACTACATGTTATTTTGTACTGTTGCTACCTCTGTATTTATTATAATTGCGGGAAATTATGATGATGAGGTTTTTTTACCTGATTTCGGAATACTGACCGAATCAAATGTTCAATTTAGTAGGGATGTGTTGGTTCTTTTTCGTTCGAGTCAATGCTTCAATTATAATAAATGTCTTCACACTGTCCCGACCCAGTAGGCCGCTACACTCATTGCGGCCTCTGTAGCCTCCATGATGACCCTTTTTGAGCAGGTGGTGGGCACAGTAGCCACATTCGTAGTCATCATTATGTGATAGTTGAAAAAAAAGTTCCTTTTAACGGTAGTCACGAGCACATTCTCAATGTTTGTGATTGCTACATCATTCTAATGCCGCTTTGCTGGCTTTGAATTCCGTTCAATATCAAGGCTATCTCATTACTATTATCCACACCTCCGATGGCTTGGCAGAGATGCAATAATTCATTAATTACACCCCGCTTCGGTGCTTCCGCAAAAATCGAACACTAGCAATCGAGCCTTAGAAATTATTTACAGCTTATTATTACACGAATGTACGGAATAAGGAGAACAATAATGAGTTCTTACGTAGGTATTACCATAATAATATTTTCCAGTCAATTAGAAAATATAAATGCAATGATTTATCACAAATATCAAAAGCCGCTTGTAATATTGCATAAGAGTTTAATATCAACCGTAAAATATTGATTAGAGTTGTTTCAAGTGCGAGAATTGATTAAAATGCGCTGGAAATATTATTTTGTTATCAAAACAGTTTTCTGTTGTTGCCGAACTAAGGTATGGTTTTCTTGGTCAGTCTGTCATAAGAAACTATCAACGGAACAGAGGCCACCCACATAATACACTGGCAAATAATATCGCATTTGAAATGCGCAAAAAAATTGTTTTTGCATGTGTTATGAAAACAAATTAGTAAGGGTTACTAGACACGGCTATTGTTTGTGAAGTGTTAATTCTTCGACGACGCGCCTACGTAATCTGCTGTCAAGGTCTTTGTTCTGATGTAGGAGATGTACAACGATTCTGTACAATTTTTAAACCGACTTCAACATATATACCTCTGCAGCAGAATCAGCATAAATGTACGCCATGACCATCTCAAGGACTACTGTTTGTATTTCTATGTGGCTTTTACTGACCGATGGAGTTCATTTCAAGTTTGAGATTTAAGGGTTAATTTGAAAAATTGGTAGAGCTACGTTATTTTCAGTCATGACTCGACATGCATGGGCAGACTCATCTAAGGCGATACTAATGCCTCACAGGAGATGGACGTGAAGCGACAGCATTGCTCTCGCGTTTCGTTCGGTGAGTGAGATTGGTGGATGGATAACCCTTCCGTCTTCCTATCCTTTTTCCCTCCCGGTCCCATCCCGAGTTGATGGGCCGGCAACATACGCATGATCCAAGTATTATGTGACGGGTACCATTATGTTTACCATCAAGTGATCTGTTTGCAAGTTTACCGGACCTATGCAATGAAAAAAATATTATATTAAACTTTATTTGTTAAAAACTCAACATCTGCTCATCTCTCAAATTACCTAAATATTTAATATTACTATAGATTCGAGTAACAATTTAAATAATGAGTATGAGAAAAGTTTCTGCCTTCTATTATGTTTCCGTGATATACAGGATCTCCGTTTTATACCGATTGTATATGCAAAATATATAAACCAAATATGTAATGCTCTACATTGAGTTGCCTCGGCAGCTTTGAAGTCAAAGTTCGTATTGTCGTCAGTCGTGTATCTCCGGTGTGATATATGAAAATCGTGGAAGCGCGTCTATTTATAACATTGTGAATGTACTCAGGTACATGAATGGGTCTCCTAGATATTTGTCGCAATGCAGATGTGAATCGGCCCGGTGTTTGCTGTTTTGCATATTTCATTTTGTTTGTTGAAGTGTATCGTTCAGTGGAGTATTTAGCGGAATGTAAACAAACAGGTAAAATTGTTTTGAAAAGAGTTTGAACTTTGAATGTCGGAACTCTCGGATTCCGTTATTCCAATGAATATTCAACGCTATTTGGTTTTAATATGTTAAATTTAAACCGTATTTTAGATAATAATTGGGAGCGGGTAGATCACAAAAACTGCAAGTGACATCTAGTGGCATAAACTTGAAATACCTCATGACATACCTCTTTTTATTAATCCTGAGTTCATCCGCCGGTGTATCATGAAATTATAAATACATTGTGATATTATTGTATATATTGTGGTATGATAGTATGGAAGAGTTCGCTGATAGCGAAAAGACAGCCGATTTTTAGCATTTTAAGTTTAACCTTAAAATTAATCTCCAGTTTATAATTAATTGTATTATGTGGTGCCATAAATAATGAGTTTTTTATTTGTCATAGTATACAGGTATTGGTTTTTTCCATTTATCATCTTACTAAGCGTAGACACAATAGCAAAATGGTTTTCTAAGAATATACGCATGTTAACATCGCTTTGTTAATTGGACAAAAAGCTCCAAACGCCGCGCTGTTATTTTTTATAGTTTAATGATGCCACTAGAAACCAACTGTGACGTCATTGAGGTGGGAGGTAAAGAATCACTTGAATAGGTCGTGGTCCGTGGACGTCGTCAATGAGGACTTTGTAAGTAATCTTAATAGTACGTCTGCATTTAATGTCTATACATAGATACTGACTCACTAGCCACTGCATGTAAAGGTTATTATTATGTAAGAAATAATTTATACTCGCTAATATATCATTTGCACGTCATAATAAAATCTTCATACAAAGAGTAAAGCAAAAACTGAATTGTTATTTTTGCTTATATTATATTCATATAAATATAAAAAATATAGTATTGAGTCATCACATGACAGAATGTAAAGTCAGTTCACCTTTGAATCAAAAGGTTTTTTCAGAAATCATTCCAGAATCCCATATCACGTCGACCTATTTTACAGTAATTTCTTCCGGGTATAAGCTTACCCACGTTCATTGCCCTTGGGTACTTGGGGCTTGATCCAACTCGTTGGCGCAATGCGGGGTGGTGGGCACTAGGTATGTTTGGTATATTCCAGATAGCATCACTTCAGCGCTTTGATAATAAGATTATTTCACTATTTATCTAGTGGCAACATCCATATTTTATAGGATTGAGGTAAACCTTGAGATGCTAGAGTCGTTTGTCAATTCGAGCAATCTGATTTTTATGTTTCCCCTTGAAAGATCTCATAATGCCCATGTTGGATCCTCGAGGTAGGGGGACGAGGGTTTCAACTCTTCCCATCCCCTCGGAGATACGAGCAATAGCATATGCATTATACCAACTGATAGGCCCTAAGCATGGGCATTGAAATTATGCTTAAAATGTTGACATAATAGTACAGTCATTTGGTTCAAAAAAAGGGGTTACCTGGAAAGTAGTTCGGTAGTTTTGGAAATGAGTGACTTTAATTTTGAGGTGCTTGCTCTTTTTGAATTTTCACAAATTTCAGTTTCAGGTTAACTTTCCAGGTAAATCTACCTTACGGACTATAAAGGAAATTCATAATTTTTTTGTACATAATTATAAAAGATTACTCTTAAGATATTCGCCAATTATTTTTCCTCGCTTACTTCGTTAACCTATAACGCAAAATCATAAAAACATCATCTTAAGTTGTTTATTAATATTCTATTATAATGGATTCATCGCCTATTAAAGGTAGGTACAATCAATTTAGAATTCATGAATGCGTATTTCAAATTCCGAGTAAGAAAATAATATTTATAGCATGATCCGTTATCAAATGCGAATTAAAATCCTACGCGTTTTGTTAAATAATGGTAAAAAAGAGACAAATAAAAGATGAAATACGACGGAAGAACCGCTCAGACACGATTAGCGTTCCGCACCTTAATTGACCACGATTCAATTTGCTTGATTGATTTGGCGGTCCGGCCGGCAATATTCAGATGTTCTTGTATGAAACAAGTGCTTCAGCTACTAAACCTAATTATACCCGAGACAATTACAATACATCGTTGATAATTACCATGAGATTATAAGTACAATAGTGTCCGATTTATCTTCTAATACCTAGAAGCCGGGCAAAGGTGAGGGTAGATTGCGATCTTTTATTTCTCGACTGTTCCACGTTCTAGCCGGAATTGGCTTTGGTGTTATTTTTTTATTTGGAGCCAATTTTAAATTAGACGAAAAAATAAAGTTTTGTGATCAAAATAAAGAAGAATAATAGTAAGATATGATTTCTTTCAAGGCATAGGTTAGTAATATAAATAATTGTAAATGCTTAATTATTTTCACAAAAGTAATATTTCGTGGGAGAGCCGTGTAACTGCTTAGGCAGTTCTATAAATGGGCTGGCTCGGCCGGAGTGATACCACGACCTCACAGAAAACCGGTGTGAAGCAGTACCCACAGTACTGTGTTTCACCGAGTGAGTGAGGCTACCGGAAGCCCAACCCCTTACCCCTCCTTATGATAGCGCCGTATAAAACTTGTTTACCCCAGAGGGGTACCAACAGCCACGGCGTTGGAGAATCCCCTCCTGGGCGTCCATACCCTGGATTTATACCGGGTCATGGACATCCAGGCTGCTCCACGTATTCTGGGGGGGGCACTACTGCGCTTGATGGGAGGAAAACTCGGGGTAAGAGCAACCCATCGCCGCCAATCCCTGCCACTTTTACCGTGGATTTCTGCAACATCAGGGGTTTACATTCTAACCTTGATGCCGTCCACCACCACCTCGAGACGGCTAAGCCGGCCTTGCTCTTTTTGACCGAGACGCAGATATCTTCTCCGGCAGACGCCGCGTACCTCTCCTACCCGGGGTACAAATTAGAATACTCTTTTGTGCCGCGGGCTGGGGTGTGCGTGTTTGTTGGAGAGGATGTCTGCTATCAACGCCTCCATCATTTTGAAGGAAAGGACCTGTCCATCCTCTGGTTGCGTATTAACGGCGAAGACCATCCTCGCTTCTACGCATGCCTTTACAGGTCTCATAGCGGTAATTCAGAAACGGACCGACTCATGGAGTGCATTCAAACGGCTACAGATTCCATCCAAGAGCAGATTCCATCCGCAGAAGTTGTGGTACTTGGGGATTTTAATGCCCACCATGCTGATTGGCTGGGGTCCCCAACCACCGACTATGCGGGCAGATCTGCTTACGAATTCGCCTTGGCATATGGCCTGAAACAAGTGGTGGCCGCACCGACGCGAATACCCGATGTGGAAGGCCATACACCTTCCCTGTTGGACCTTCTGTTGACCTCACATCCGGACAATTATCTGATCGGGATCGATGCCCCTCTGGGATCATCTGATCACTGTCTGATAAGGACGACGGTGCCACTCATGCGCCCAATTCGTCCACAGTTTGCAGGCTGTCGCCGTGTGTGGCACTACAGGTCAGCAGATTGGGATGGAATGCGATCATTCTTTGCGTCCTACCCTTGGGGGCGAGTTTGCTTCACGCCGGATGATCCTGACGCCTCTGCTGACTCTATTGCCGATGTGGTGCTGCAAGGAATGGAACTATTTATTCCATCCTCTGTTGTGCCCATTGGTGGTAGATCCAAGCCTTGGTTTAACCGCTCCTGCAAAATGGCAAATCGCCGTAAACAGGCATGCTACAAGGCTTGGGCAGATGCAGTGGCAGCTCAGGATGTAAATACTAGCGTCTTAAAAAAGGAGTATAACTTTGCCTCGAGGTCCTTCAAAAGAGTGATAGCAAAAGCGAAATCGGATCACATTGGCAGAATTGGCGAGAGATTGGTTCGTCTCCCTTCGGGAACGCGTGCATTTTGGTCACTCGCCAAAGCTGCCATGGGGAATTTTTGTAGCCCTTCCTTTCCACCTCTTCGTAGGAGGGATGCATCATTGGCCCATGGCGCAAGAGAGAAAGCCGATCTCCTAGGCTCTCTTTTTGCGTCTAACTTTTTTCTGGATGACGGGGGAAGCGAACCGCCGACTATCCCGCGGTGCAACACCAATATGCCGGAAATTCGGTTTTCGCAACGGCTAGTGCGTAAAGCGCTGTTCTCCCTCGACATCCATAAATCGAGTGGACCCGATGGTATCCCTCCTATTGTTTTGAAAAAGTGTGCTCCTGAGTTGGCTCCGGTCTTAACGCGTCTTTTTCGGCACTCCTACTTCTTAGGCGTAGTCCCGGCTTCGTGGAAGACAGCTTTAGTGCATCCGATACCTAAAAAAGGCGAGCGCTCGAATCCTTCCAACTACAGGCCCATAGCCATTACCTCCTTGCTCTCGAAGACAATGGAATCCATTGTCAACAGCCAACTCCTTGGGTACCTTGAGGATCATCAGCTATTGAGTGACCGTCAATACGGTTTCCGTAGGGGCCGCTCGGCTGGTGATCTTCTCGTGTACCTAACACATAGATGGTCGAAGGCAATCGAGAGTAGGGGGGAGGCGCTGGCCGTTAGTCTGGATGTAGCGAAGGCCTTTGATAGGGTCTGGCACAGAGCGCTTTTGTCGAAGCTTCCTTCCTACGGGCTTCCTGAGAAGTTGTGCAAATGGCTAGCTAGCTTTCTAGCGGACCGGAGCATCAAGGTCGCTGTCGACGGTGCATGCTCGGATCTCAAGTCCGTGAACGCTGGTGTCCCACAAGGCTGTGTGCTATCTCCCACGCTATTTCTTCTGCATATCAATGATATGCTGCAAATTAGCGGCATACATTGCTATGCGGATGACAGCACGGGTGATGCCTTATATACCGGCCGAGCCAATATTTCTCAGGAAAACGTCTATGAGTGCCGAAACAAACTTGTGTCTGAAGTCGAGTCCTTACTATCCAGAGTCTCGGATTGGGGCCGACACAACTTGGTTGAATTTAACGCCTCAAAAACACAAGTTTGCGCGTTTACCGCAAAAAAATCGCCTTTCGTCGTATCACCTCAGTTTCAAGACACTCCTCTAAATGCCACAGCCAGTATCGGAATTCTTGGTGTCGAGATATCGAGTGACGTTCAGTTCCGCGGTCACCTTGAAAGTAAGGCCAAATTGGCCTCAAAGAAGCTTGGTGTGCTCAACAGATCGAGGCGATATTTCACGTCGGGTCAACGTATGCAACTTTATAAGGCGCAAGTCCGGCCCCACGTGGAATACTGCTCCCATCTTTGGGCAGGGGCACCCCAGTACCAGCTTCTTCCTTTCGACCGCATTCAACGTCGGGCTGCTCGAATCATTGACGATCAGGTTCTCTCCGACCGGCTTGATCCTTTGGCTTTGCGTAGAGATGTAGCTTCGCTCTGCATTCTCTATCGCATTTACCACGGGGAGTGTTCTCAAGAACTGTTCGGACTTATCCCTGCTGCTGAGTTCCGCCACCGTACAACACGACAAACCTCCAAATACCACCCACATCACCTTGGAGGTTGGAAATCTACTACAGTACGTTTTTCCAGGCACTTTCTCCCACGTACTACAAATCTGTGGAACCAGTTGCCAGCGGCATCATTCCCGGACAGATACGACCTGGCGACCTTCAAAAAACGAGCGTATTCCCACCTCAAAGGCCGGCAACGCATCTCCATGCCCTATGGTGTTGCAGATGTCCATGGGCAGCGGTGTTCACTTACCATCAGGTGAACCGCATGCTCGTTTGCCCCCTATAATATAAAAAAAAAATAAAAAAAAAAAAAAAAAAATAACTAGTCTTAGGTGTGGGAACGAATTGATCGTCCAATTAATTTTCCATATTCAGATCTAAGATGTTTATAAAGTCATTGATTCAGATAATATACTGTAGGTACCATATGCATATGCAATATGTATATTATTTTTGTTTACATAAATCTTGCATAGAAATAGGTAGGTATTATAAAAACTAATACAATTTAAATTTATTTATTTAAGCCAAATTTTAATTCGTCCTTTTTTTATATTTGCCAAAAATCAATAAAACGAGCTCCGGGCATGATAAATCTCTATCAGGAAGCAAATTACGTCGGTACAATACTATGACGAATTTGTAATTTAGCTAATTAACAACTAATTTACATTAAAAAACGGATAAAAATTTTACGTATTATAAATTATGACGTCTTAATATGGCCGTATGTTGTAATTCGAAGAACACAGTCATATTTACCTCCTATTTTTATAAAAAATTCTTCCTAATTCCCTTTATTAGCCTAAATCTTAGAGGTAGGCCAATGTGCAACCCATCCACAAAAAGGGTGATCGGTCAGACCCTACTAACTATCGCCCTATCGCTATCACCTCAGTGATGTATAAGGTCATGGTGCGGATCATAAACGCTCAATTGATCCTCTATCTGGAGGATAACTCGTTGATCAGTGACAATACGGATTCCATCAAAACCGATCAACGGCTGATCTTTTAGCATTTGTCCTGCAACGCTGGGGTGAGGCGATTGACCGGCGTGGCGAGGCTCTTTCTATGAGCCTCGACATAAGCAAGGAGTTTGATAGGGTCTGGCACCGTGATCTTCTTTCCAAGCTTCCGGTATATGGTCTGCCCGACAACCTGTCTTTATGCATTTCCGGCTTTCTGCATGGGCGTAGAATACGTGTCGACGTCGATGAACACGCTTCGGCGCTCATGTCGGTAAATGCCGGAGTTTCTCAGGGCTCGGTGTTGTCGCCCACCTTGTTTATTCTGCATATCAATGATATGTTGTCGCTAGGCAACATTCATTGCTATGCCGATGATAGCATGGTACATGGCGATACCACTGCGGGCCTCCGGGTTGCCGGATCGACACTATGAGGGGACGCGAAGATCATGTCATTGAGCTCAACCGGACCTTGGATCTCATTTCTACATGGGGTTCCAGGAATTTGAGTTCAATGCCAAGAAAACCCAGCATTCACGCGCAAAAAAACCCCGTTCTGTCTCCTCGCCTTACTTCAGGGTGCTCCCCTCAATGGGGAATGACATGAGCATCCTTGGTGTAGATATCTGCTGTGATCTCAATTCAAGGAATCACATCAAGGGCGTAATATCCACCACAGCACGCAGGGTTGGAGTTCTGAACAAGGTGCGTCAGTTTTTTACGCCCGCTCAGCTATATCGCTTGTGTAAAACGCAGGTCCAGCCGGGTATGGAATACTGCACGCACATCTGGGATGGATCCGCACTTCATAAAAAGATTCATAAAAACGAAATTACAATGTTAAGTTTTTTTTACATATATGAAGGGCCTGTTGAAGCTTGTACTCAAATATTATATAATCTATGTTTTTTATAGTCTGTTTTTTGTAACTTCCTTCCTGTGTATTCACTTGTAATAAATTAATATGGCGTAAGTGTTGCATTTTTACTAGAAGCTATCTAAATTAAGTTGCAAGTCATTATTTAAGAGGTAATGCGCCCAGAATAGCATTGTAATAAGTTAAATTGAAAACAAGAATAATAGTGTAAAGTCTAAAATGACGACACCTGCAACAGACAATGCTATGCCGCTTACTCAAGTGCTACCACATGCTCACATCATTGAAAAATTAGCAGGTACTAAAAATTACCCTTTATGGAAATTTCAAATGAAAATGATATTAATTGAATCTGGATTGTGGAGATGTATTGAGGAGACACCCGTCGACAAAGAGACGGATCTTCGCGCCTATGCTAAAATTTGTTTAAACGTTGGTAATGCTTGCTATCCTTACATAAAATCAGCAAAAACTGCAAAAGAAGCATGGAATTGTTTAAATGCCACCTATGACAACATTAGTATTACACATAGACTAACTTTGAAGAGAAAACTTTACCATGTGAGTTACGACAATTTTACAAATATGGAAGAATACATTTCCGGTATAATTACCATTACTCAAGAGTTAGCAGACATAGGTTGTCATATTGAAGACTCCGAAATAGCCGAAATAATGTTGATTGGTCTACCAGAGGAATTTGACCCACTTATTATGAGTATTGAAGGACTGAGAAAGCAAGAACTAACCTCAGATCTGGTTAAGAATAGGTTAATAAACCACAACAGACGAATTAAAGTTGAAACAAATGAGTCTGCCTTAGTATCAAGATTCAAGAAAAATAAAATTATATGTCATCATTGTAAAAAGGAAGGACATATAAGACCCAAGTGTCCAGCATTTAAAAAGTTGACAGGAAGAACTTATGATCATGAAAATAAAGCTCTAGTGACTGGCATACACGATATGCAGCTTTCAACTTCAGGTGTATGTTCTACAGACTGGTTAGTAGACTCAGGTTGTACAACACACATGACTATGCGTAAAGACTGGTTAAATAATTGTTCTACAGATGTTAAAACTTCTATAACAATAGCAAACAATGAAAAGATTTGTGGTCGTGCATTAGGTAATGTAGATATAATTTTGCCAAAAAATGTAAAGAAAACTATAAGTAATGTAATTTATGTTCCAGATATAGCTGCTAATTTGTTATCTGTAAGTAAAATTGCAGAGAAAGGTTACACTTTAGTTTTTGATAATAAGGAATGTAAGGTATATAAAAGTAATGATGTTCATACTAATGGTCCTTGTATTTTTTCAGCATCTAATGATGGTGGTGTATACAAACTCAATCAGCATCAGGAGTATCCCATTCATCAATGTGCTGATAATGTTGCTGCTGCTAGACAATGTATAGATCATCAATTAATGTTATGCAATACAAACGACACTGACTTATGGCATAGAAGACTTGGACATTTAAGTTATAAAGGTATGCTTTTATTGCGTGATGGTCTAGCAAATGGTGTATCATTTGGTAACTGTCCTTTAAAACCTTGCATTGCTTGCATTGAGGGGAAGCAGATTACAAAATCGTTTCCTAAAGGTTCTGTTAGAAAAGGGTATAAAAAATTAGAGCTCATTCACACAGACATTTGTGGGCCTATGCAAGTACCTTCATGGGGAAATGCACGTTATATTTTGACCTTTACAGATGACTATTCACGTAAAACCTTTGTTTATTTCCTAAAAAACAAGTCACAGATTGAAGTATATAAAGCATTTGTTAATTTTAAAAATTTAGTGGAAAATCAAACAGATTTAAAAATAAAAATAGTTAGGTCTGATAATGGGACAGAATATTGTAATCAAACTATGCAACGGTTTTTCAATGAAAATGGTATAATTCACCAAACTACAATTCCTTATACACCACAGCAAAATGGTGTATCAGAAAGGTTAAACCGCACTTTAATAGAAAAAGCTCGTTCAATGTTACAAGATTCTGGATTAGACAAACGGTATTGGGGAGAAGCTATATTGACAGCAGTTTACTTAAAGAATGTCAGCCCGACTAATGCTTTGAAAAATACCACTCCAGAAGAAAGGTGGACTGGAACTAAAATTGACTTAGGCCATCTTAGGGTCTTTGGCTGCAAAGCTTATGCTTTGACACCAGAAAAACAACGTCAAAAATTGGATGCAAAGTCAAAACCTTATATTATGTTAGGATATTGTGAAGCATCAAAGGGGTATAGACTTGCAGATCCCACACAACCAGGAAAAATGATCAAAGCTAGAAATGTTATATTTCTTGAAAATATTGTTGGTATTAAGCAAACAAATGTAGATTACAACATCCCTAGTGACATAGAAATATCATATTGTGAACCTAAATTGCACACAATACACAGCCTAGATAATAATGTAGGATCAATTGATGTAACAAATGTTAGTAATGTGATGGATAGTCAAGAGACTGAATCAAGATCTGATCATAGCATAGATTATACCTCTGCAGGTGAAGACATAATTGAAAATAATTCTGATGATGTTGGTTTACCAGATGATAACAATAGTACTGTGACTGATTACCCACCAAGTGCCACACGTCAACGTCGTCCTCCTGTGTGGCATAAAGATTATATTTTAGATGGTAATGAATATTTGGCTATGTTGAACCAAACCACTATTGAACCAAAATCATATTCTGAAGCAATTTCTTCAAAACATAATCATCATTGGAAAAATGCTATGGATGATGAGTATAGATCATTAATTGATAAAAATGTTTGGGAAATAGTTGATAGACCCATTGATAAAAATGTTGTGAAATGTAAATGGATATATAAGGTTAAACGGGACACAAATGGAAACTTTGAACGATTTAAGGCAAGACTGGTGGCGAGAGGTTTTAGTCAAGTAGAAGGAATTGATTATGATAAAACTTTTTCACCAGTAGTTCGTCACTCATCATTGAGACTTCTATTTGCAATTGCCGTAGAAAAAGATATGGACATTAACCACATAGATGTAAGCACTGCTTTCTTAAATGGAAATTTGGAAGAAACTATTTACATGGAACAACCACAGGGATATGAAAAGGATTGCATCAACAAAGTTTGTTTGCTTAAAAAGGGGATATATGGTTTAAAACAGGCAAGTCGTTCATGGAATTTAAAAGTAAATAAAGTATTAAATGATGTTGGATATAAACAATCTAAATGTGAAAGTTGCATTTATTATAAAAAATCAGAAAAAGGAAATACAATTATTGCACTTTATGTAGATGATTTCTTTATTTTTACAGAAGACAGTAAGGAAAGAGATAGGCTATTAAATGTGCTTAAAAGGCATTTTGATATTAAAGACCTTGGAGAAGTAAAGAATTGTCTAGGTATGAAAGTTGAAAGAGATAGAACTAATGGGACTTTAAAGCTTTCTCAGGAAGAATATACAAAGAATCTCTTATTGCGATTTGGAATGAATGAATGTAAATCTGTTTCCACTCCAATGCAAGTTAATGCAAATCTTATTAAATCTAATCAGTGTGATAATAAATATCCTTACCAAGAATTAGTGGGAGGATTAATGTATTTATCAGTATGTACTAGACCAGATATATCATTTGCATGTAGTAAATTGGGACAGTATAACAATTGTTTTGATGAGACTCATTGGCTGGCAGCAAAACATGTGCTAAGATATCTTTCAGGTACAAAACATTATGGCTTACACTTTACTAAAGGAGATGGCACCCTCAAGGTATACACTGATGCTGATTGGGCTAATGATCAAAATGATAGGAAGTCATACACTGGTTTTATAGTTAAGTATGGAAATTGTATTGTAAATTGGGAAGCCCGCAAGCAACAATCAGTTGCATATTCAAGTACTGAAGCAGAATATTATAGTTTAGGTGAAGCTGTTAAAGAATGCAAACATCTACAAAATTTCTTTAAAGACATATTTAATTATGACATATGTCCTGTTAATATTTATAATGATAACTTAAGTGCTCACAGAATTGCAGAAAATAACCAATGTCATCGTAGAACAAAGCATATTGATTTACGCTACCATTTCATTAGAGATTGTGTTAATAATAATAATATTAAGATACTTTATCTCTCTACTGAGCATATGATTGCAGACATTTTAACTAAACCTTTAGCTAAGATAAAACATAATAATTTTGTAAAAGAATTATGTATGAAGGGTTTTGTTCTTGATACATAAGTATAGTATTTTGATTTATTTTTGTATGTTGCTGTTATTCGTATAACTATAAGTGTTATGTTACATTAGTTAATTTTATGTGTATATTTTTATTTGGTTTCTTTTTACTACTATTATATTTGAGTAAGGGGAAGTGTTGAAGCTTGTACTCAAATATTATATAATCTATGTTTTTTATAGTCTGTTTTTTGTAACTTCCTTCCTGTGTATTCACTTGTAATAAATTAATATGGCGTAAGTGTTGCATTTTTACTAGAAGCTATCTAAATTAAGTTGCAAGTCATTATTTAAGAGGGCCCCATTTGATGAACTTTGCCACGGGCCCCCTATGGGGTAGTTACGCCACTGCTATTGGGTGTTATTTATTTATTCATAGAAGAAAAAAAATTGCAGAAATAATACTTTAATTTCCACCCGAGCGATGTCGAGTTGAATCGCTAGTACAAAATGAATTATTTAGTATATTCAAGATTATATTATTAACGGATAATCGAAGATTACAAGAGGTTTGTATAAAGCTGATTCAAAGCCACTTATACTGAGCGAAATTATTTTCATGAGAGAAATATTTACTTTTATCTCGAGAAACCGATGGAATGTTTCTTTTTATTACGATTCGCGGTATTATGGATACATCTGTCTTTATGAATGAATCACATATGAATGAAAAACGTATTTGTTTCTCTAGGCTTCTATAATGGACGGCGAGGTAGGGAACCACCCAACTCGCCAATCCATATAGGTGAGTCAGAAGTCCAAGTGGGTCGTGCTCTAAAATACTTAGGGCTCATTCTTAACAGTCGTTGGGGCTTCGAGGAACACTTTGATCGCCTAGTTTTGCGTATTGAGAGGGTAGCGGGTGCTTTGCACAGGATATCACCCAATCTTGGTGGACCAAGGGAGGAAGTTCGCCGTCTATATGCAGGGGTCGTGCGATCCATGGCACTCTACGGGGCGCCTGTTTGGTCAAACAGACTAAGTGTCCGTCGATGCAAAGTGAAATTATATCGACTCCAACGTAAGATGGCCATCAGGATCGTACGAGGATACCGTACGATATCCTTCGAGGCGGCAACAATTCTAGCAAGATTTCCTCCCTTGGATATACTGGCGGATATGGACGCAAAGGCTTACAGCCGAATACGCATCGTCCGGCAAGAATACGCAGGTCAGTCAACTACGGCGATTGAAGTGTCAATCAGACGGCAGGAACGACTGATTGCCTTCGCGACATGGCACTCGAGGCTCTGCGAGGAGCCCCACGTGCACAAACGCGTTGTCGAGGCAATCTTGCCGGTCTTCGAAAGCTGGATGAGACGCAAGAGCGGACGACTCACATATAGAATTACTCAGATAATCACCGGGCATGGGTGCTTCGGTGATTATCTGAATAAGATAGGACGGGAGGCAACGGCGATTTGTCACCATTGCAGTACTGGAGACCAGGATTCCGCATCGCACACTCTTATGCAGTGTTCTGCCTGGGAGGTGGAGAGGCGAGTCCTAACAAATGCGATTGGCCAAAATCTCTCTCTGCCAGCTGTCATTGTGGCAATGCTGGAGGGAGAACGCCAGTGGAATGCCGTAGCCTCCTTCTGTGAAACTGTAATGGCGAAGAAGGAGGCAGCAGAGCGGGATCGGGAGAGAGCCGATCCTGCTCGGAGACGAAGTCGCCGAGGTGGTGCCAGACATCGCCCTGGCTAAAGGCAAGGGGGAGTAAGTCAAGAACAACTTCTCAGAGTAGTGCTTTTAGAAGCTACGCACTGGAGGAACTTCGGCGTGTTCTTTGTGAGGTCCCGGAGTTTCTCCAAAGTGCTGATGGAGCAAGATGGGGTTTTTAGTCGGTAAAAATCCGGCATTCCCTCCTAGCGAGGGAATCCAAGAGGATTTTCCCCATGAAAAAAAAAAAAAAAAAAAAGGCTTCTATAATGGATAATCTAGTGATGTTGCCACTAGACCTAGTATATGAACTGTAAATCGTTAAATTCAAATATCAATTTTTGTCTAAGAGATAAATTTAGCACCAGATAGGCCGATGTCACATATCATATTTTGTGATGAAAATAATTTCAGCCAAATGTATGTGGCATATGCATCCTACACTTTTGTATACACAACTTTTAAGGATAATTATAAATTGAGTTCTGTAGTGGCCCATATACGCCCAACTTCAGGGTACGGGCCTACTCTACAATCGAGAGCACGCTGGTATTCCGTTATTATCGGTACAACGAGTTATTGCATTAATTCAAAGTCAACAGACTTTGATTTCAAAATGTCGACTTAGATATTAATGCATATTATTGCATTAAGCTTATTACCAATCGCTGCCTGACATCATCAGTATGTATTATAAAATAATCGTCTATTTATAGATTCCGCACAAAAATGTTTATAATGCTATTATACAAATAATGCCACAGTTATGCAATAAAATTACAGTTATACTGGCTGTTATGAGAGATTGTAAGCGTAGAAGACAATCCCGCTGTTTTATAATGTTAATGCTATAGTTTTTATTACCACAACGTGAGCGCTGAGATAGGATTTATTTTTTAAATGAATGTGGAGACGAACTTGCCGTTCGATTGATGGTAACACAACAAAAAGTTCTGTATCAGCCCATATACGTCCCACTGCAGGGCACGGGCCTACTCTACAATCGAAAGTACGATTGAGAGTGGTTAGGCCATATAGTCCACCACGCTGGCCTAGTGCGGGTTGGCCTAGTGCGGGTTACAACAAAAAGTAATGCTTGGCATTCCAGTGCACTCGCCATCTGAGACATAAGATCCGATCCGATGTTAACTTATGGGAAAATATAAACTCTCATAGATCCATAACAGTTTGGGAAATAACACTATAAAGTTGACAAAGATTCGCGGCATACATAGGATTTTATCCAACTAATGAATCGCTAAATCCTAAACCGCTGAAGAAATCTTTCATTACCAATACCGACGATTTGAATAAATTATCAACTTGACGGTATGGAGTTCTTAATAGTTAATTTGATCAACTTGGTTAATGACTATCTTAAACAAGATGCAAAATCTTAATAATGGATTAGGCCGTAGTGTCCATCAGCAACATATATCTACACATCGCGTAGAGGGGACAATATCATAATCTCTCCAATTAATATTCGATCTGAACAGCATTACTATTATTACACAGGTTCATAATTCATTTACCATTCTACTTTGTTGTTAATTTCAGGTTGACCTACTTCAGTCTTTTCAATATAGCTTTGGCATTTACATTGAAATATCAGATAGCTCTGGAATCAATTAGTAATCAGTTTAATTTTCACAAATACATTTCGCCGAATAAGCCAATAAGAGTCTGTGAAACCCACATGCAATCACATAAACGCCCGAATACTAGAACGCAACTTAAATATTATGTTGCATTTAACTACGTAAATCCCGCTTAAATGTACTGGCTAAGTGGGCCGTGCGCTGTTAAGAGCAACTTATTATTTGAATGGCGTTCGAGTATTCGGGCGTTAGTCTATTAAATATTAATTAAACGCAGGATTAATTCTATCCGTCTTGAGACATGGCATCCCTATTAAGTGCTTGCGTCTCCTAAATCTAATTGAAACGTGTTTAGAATCGATTACCTAGTTAGCAGCACATGTCTGCAAGTAGGTCTTTATGCAAGGAGCCAAGGCACTTTGTGATTGTGTTTGGTAATGAGTCATTTATTTTATTCATTTGAAAGATGATTTACATACATATGTGTGCCAAATATGTCGCCTACTCTGATGGACGTGACACTGCAGCCATAATCATTGTTTGTGGTAATTATTTGGGATTGATCAGACGGAAAATTGTAGTCTTGCTGTATGTGGTTGCAGCTACAAACAACATCAATAGATTGCAACCAAAGTTGCCATACAATTGCTTAGTAAATTGATGCGAAAAATATATTTTGAACTGCCTCCGTGGCGCAGGCGGTTAGGCGCCGGCTGTGAAACGAGACGCCGCAGGTTCGATCCCTGCACCGACATAAATAGTTGTGTGATCCACAGGTATTTGTTTCGGTCTGGGTGTTTGTGAGACCGAAAAGTCTCTCGTAGTTCCTGATACCCACGACACAAGACTCTTTCTTATTTATTTATTTAATCCTTTATTGCACAAAATAAAAATACAGTGAAGAAACAACACAATAATAATAGTACAAGAGGCGGCCTTATCACTCTAGGTAATTTCTTCCAGACAACCTTTGGATGGATATTGAGATAGGAAAAATGAGCGGGCAGTCTAAGGTCTCTATATAAAATAGTCTATCTTAGTGTGGGGTCAGCATTATTTATGTGACTGTTGGTTGTAATTTATTTATTCAATTGGATATTGGGTTTTGTTTGGTTATTGAGATTGTCTGATACTGCGATAAATAGTGGTCGGATATTCCTATACGGTCACATAGCGACCATCGTTCATAAGTATTAATTCAGCCGTGTTGAAATAATAAGAAGCTGTTAAATTCAATTTATGCAAGCTGCCATGCTTCTATCATTCCATGAGACGCTATCATGAAGTTAATAGCTGGGCACCGAAAGAATAAATAGATTTTTTACAGTAAAGTAATATTCTCGGTAGCTACGTACAAACATCAGATCGCACTATAATACGCTACTGTGTTGAAACTTGGATGTATTTAAAAAAGCCTCTAAAGATTATCAGCAATTTGTATTCCTTTCTCGCATAACATCCAGTTTCGACACAGATCTGTGTGTTCAGTGCAGAATATCACAGATTTGTTTGCGAATCGTACTTTCATTTACCGGCAGTGTGGATCATTGTTTATTCAACTCTTGCCAGTTGTTGAGGAATTTTAACCGACGTATCAGTATTTCTGAAGATTGTAAATATATTGCTATGCAGGTTTTTGCCGTCTCTTTGAACCGTGATGTTCCTATATAATGTATAAATTAATTATTCACAATTGTGTTCCCGGATTTATTTAAAATCGTTGGTTATGGGCAGAAATATCAATGCCTATTCCTACCTTAAGTTGGCAGTTTTTTACCGCCAAGTAAAACTGTCAGGCAAATCTGTCATTAATCCCTGCGTGCTTGAGTAGCAATTAGTGGGTATGTGAGATTGTGGTAACGAATTTGTTTACAAGGTAATGATGATTTCGTCCTTTTTCAAACAACAAAAAACAACATTTTTTTTAAAGAAATATCTCTTAGTTTATAAACGTGGTGCAATAAATTGTTGTTTATCTTATAAAGTGACACTTTGTTATGAAAAAGACCAAAATAAATTTAACTTACATGTTGTTTAGGCTACGTATGAGTATGAATCGTGAGTGTTCGTTTACCACGTCGCGTCGTCTGAACTGCATTTTAAAGCAATTAGATTTTCGAAAACGTTGTGGGATTGAATCGTTTGATGTCAGCATGCTGATCGTAGTATTAAAGTATCCAAATATTCTTGCAAAACGAATTCAGCCCGCATCTAAGAAAGGATAAACACAGACTACAAAAAAGACGTGCAATATTAAATTAAGTGGAAGCATCACTTCATGTAAAAATTTAGTAGAAAGTTTTTTTTTTGGGTATCAGCCCATCCCACTTCATGGCATTGGCCTACTCTACAATCGAGAATTCTATTGAGAGTGGTTATGCGATATAGTCGACCACGCTGGCATAGTGCGAGTTGACGGAATTTAGAAATTTGACAAATTGCTATGGTATGCAGGTGGGGTGATTGACTATCAATACACATGACTCCGATAAGTCAGAGGTGTGCCCTGGGATTTGAACCCGAGACCACCATGAGCATGTTGGCAGTTACGTACGGTCCATTACTAACAGGCCACCACGCACTTTATAAATTACATATTGTGAAAGTAAAATATGTGTATCAATTTTCTCCATTCTGTGACAACTCGAATCAATAAAAAAAAGCCAAAATAAATAAAACTCGGAACACTCAAAGCCGCGGAAGTGTGAAACCAACGAGGGAAGTAAGAAATTGGCTCGAACACAAGGCTTCTTATACACCGGTTCTAAAGCTATGGGCTTGTAAATAAAACAGGATGTAGAACATTAAAGACATTATCGATGATTTACCATTATTTACTGATTTTTATTATCTGATTTATCCAGAAATATTATGTTAGTAGGATTGTTGTTTTTGGTTACACATAATATTATTTAATAGTATTTTTTGGGCGAGAGAAGAGTTGTTGCAGAAAGGAAGCTTCCCTTTCTGAAACCCGAGGAGGTGAAAAGGGGTATGCTTGTGTCATCGACCTTTTAACCTGGCACGCATACGGGTTTTGTTTGAGATTATGCGATAGGGTTGGGTAAGTACTCAAATCCTACATCGATATACCGAATTAAAATACTCAGTGGCCATCACACTTAAGATACGGAATATCGCGGAAAAGGGAACATGAGAGCTTCTTTTTTCTCTGTCACCGCTCGAGTTATAAATATACAATGTTTTACATTAAATACTTTCCTATCGAGTATTAATATATTGCCCCACGTATACTGTGACATCTAATTAAAATATTACAGCATATTTAGATAAAATAATTTGTTTGTGCTAATCAGGTGACTTTAAAGCATAAAATAGTTTACATTAATGTTATTTAATTAATACTACGGCAATTACTGTTCACGACGTATTAATATGTTTCTTCCGTGTCATTAAGTAGGTACCTATATTTATTTTCATCTATTTAATGTGAGAACGCATGCTATGCGATTAATAACACAAGTTGTCACAGCAAGTCGGAAAAATATCTAACAATAATAAAGGTATAAAGTATATTTACATTTTATACGCTAGAAAGTACTTAAGTTTAATTTTTTATTGAACAATTTTTATCATTTGAATATCGGTTCTGCTTATGGCATTGAAAATTTGTCGTAGTTTTTGAATTCTGTCGTAGTATCTGAACAAAATATATAAATACACCCAACAGTCACATACATAGTCCGGTTTCGGTCTCACAAACATTCAAACTCGAAACAAATATCTGTGGATGACACTGACATTTATCTCGGTGCGGGGATCGAACCCGCGGCCTCACGTTTCACAGTCGGTGTCTAACCACAGTCTAACCAACTGCTCTACGGAGTCTGCAACCTGTCAAATTACCTATGATGATGCGGTAAAACCCACAACAGTTAACAACAGGTCTCAAAATGACATAAAAAAGGATTACTTACAAGTATGACTCGAAAATCTTTATTTTTTGCTTATCCGTCCAAAGACCTGCGTAACCAGCAATTGTTAGCACTCATGTTTTTTTACGAAGCCACTCGATTCAATGACTGAACACGAGTGTTTTTAATGTTATGAGGCAATTTTGGAGATCCATCGGAGATGAATATAAATTACAATTTCGTTATTTCATGATAGTTATTGATCATGTGCTTGCGAAACAAGAGGGGCACGAATGCAAAGAATATGTACCATGCCATGAGTTGATTTTTTATGTAAAAGCATTACTCCTTCAACTTGATCCCCTCCTCTCCATTCCTAACCAGAACCACGCATGCTGGCTTGCGAAGCCATAGCTTGACGGTCCATACCATCCCGGCGCGAACCAAACGGTTCTCTAATTCTTTTTTGTGCCGCACCGTCAGGCTGTGGAATTGTTTGCCGTCTCACGTGTTCCCTCCTTCCTACAATCCTGGGTCCTTCCGCCGTGGTGTGAAGAGGCACCTTAGCAGGCCGGCATAATTGTTTCCATTGACATGGGACTGCCGTCCGATGCCAATGGATACTCTGCCTGGGCGGCATTGACACTTAACATCAGGTGCAATGCCGCCACTATGCCAGGCCATTATAAAATAAATAACACCACTAATGTTTCCAAACTACTTTTTCTTGTTATTTATTCACTTAAAATCTTTTTTTTTTAGTAATGTCTCAGTAATAAAAATAAGGATAGGTAAGTGATGCCCCCGGGCGGAACACAAGACATGGGTGTCTTGGTTGCACCACTGCCTACCCCTTCTGGGAAAAAAGCGTGAGTTTATGTATGTAAATATGTATAAAAATAATATATACTGATATCGCATGATCTCAACACGAATACAAAACAATATAGGAGTGCGTAATTTAAAAATAATGTTTCTATACATTAATCATTGGTGTTTCACAAACATTGTGTAATTACAGCCTTTTGTATATAATTCAGTTTGTTTTTCTGTTTACGTTGCGCAGAGTTTTGTATTACGAGTAACTGTTGTGTTATATCCACGTGCCTTGCAAATGTTTCTGACTCGATACATAAAGGATTGTTTGCTCAAAATTCTTGACAGATTTTGTTTCATCGGCATGAAAAGGGAACCCCTCTAAAATGTGAAACGAAGTTCGAATGTTAGAATGTACATTCTACATCCTAGGTGTTCCACAAAATGTTCGAATCCTCTATCTTATGTCGTATCCAATCACAAAGTTTGAAGTGAATAATAAGTATCATATAGAATGTTATTGATTTTCAGAAGGGGAAAACTAATAACTAGGACGTCGAACGTTCGAACATTCGAACTTGTTTCGGATCATAGAGTAACCCTCCAGGAATGGTAGAAACACGATGTTATTAAATTTTAATACTATAGCTACAAGTGAATCGAAACGCTAACATTCTTAAAATAAATATTATGAGAAATTCATACTACCAATACAAAAATATTTACTCAAAAATATCTGCATATAGTATTAAATAAACTAAAGTTAATATTATATTATTGGTGTACAAATCGCTAATCCAATACTTTTTATATGATTTACTTAATGATAATGATTTAATATTCTAATGGCCTTAAGCCTCACTAAGTAGGTATTAATGATGGGCATGGACTTTCCTTGTTATACGATACAGTTTTTACTCGGCCCTAAGGTGGTTTGATGAACCGATTCTATTGGAATAGGGGGCCAGTCTTCTGGCTTCTTGACTTATGGGCAATCAATCATAATATCGACTCTATATTCAAAGCCAAGATCATGCAACGGTGACTTGTAATTATTATTCTCCCTTACTAAGCTACATGCGACGACTTCCTTCCGGAATGTACGTAATCGTATCTTAAGTAAATAAATACGAGCAGTCACAGGTCTTGTGAAAGGAAAATTAAGAGAAAAGTTTAAAAAAATATTGTACGTAGTACTCTAACTGTCGAACTTGCAATACTTTAAATGGCTTCTCAACTTCGCCGCTATCAAATAACTCCGACAATGACTGGCAGTTGGCAAATATCGATTGATAACTCAAACTGCATAACTGCTTTCATCTCCAATATACCTGTGTTAATTGAAACTCCACATATTGCTTTGTTTTCTAGTAAATGAATGTGTGTATTGCTTTGTGCTCGTTGCGAAACTACAGCAACCTTCGCGGCAATCAGTTGTGAAAATGATTCCTCCCAGTGCTTATCAGGTCGCCTGCCCATTAAAGGCCGTTCTACATTCAGACGAGGTGCATTCGTAAATCAGTGTGTACTTGTGTCAGTTTTGTATGCGTTTCGTAGGTTAATGAGATTGCTAGAGGCTTGCAACATAAGGGAAATAGTAGAGGTGTTGTCATCTTTAAAAGGCCGAATGATAAAGGGAGTGGTATAAGTGAACATATTATTGTGGACCTGTGTAACTTAGGTATGTTTTGTTTCGATACTTTTTTGTGCAGACTTAATCGAAGACAGGATTAAAACACAACACACCTGGGTGATGACTATGACGGCTTCCCCGCCATCACAATTTTCACTGTCTGAGTTGATATGAACTCCCTACCACCAACAAAACGCATGTCCTATTCTCTTTGTGATAAAAAGCAAACCCAGGTCTCTGTGATTTTATTAAGGCTGAAATCATGCCAGGATCTATCATTTTAATATCAAATTAACAAAACAGTTTTCGAAGAAAACATTTTACAATCTGGTTGGCATATAAATTGGAATTTTTATTAATGCAAATGATAGTCACTTGTCTTCACACTTTAAGTTTTAATATATGATACATCCACTAAGAAAAAATCTAACGAAAAGAATATGAGAAATGAATCAGAAAAACGTTCCGTCGGGCTTTTATGTCCAGACAAACTGTTCTTATGTATGTATGTATCAGCCCATATACGTCCCACTGCAAGGCACGGGCCTCCTCTACAATCGAGAGTACGATTGAGAGTGGTTAGGCCATATAGTCCACCACGCTGGCCTAGTGCGGGTTAGCGGACTTACATACCATAGACATTTTATAAATCGCTATGGTATGCAGGTTTCCTCACGATGATTTCCTTCACCGTTTTAGTGATTGACTATCACTGTTCTTATGTTTACCTATATTCACATTTCATTTATCTGTGATTCTTGGAAAACCTTGTAACCGAATGATTATAAAAACACATGTATTCACTCGATTGTTTTGCTAACATTTTATTTAATAAAATACCAATTGAATTATCGCTCGTTATACATATTCTCGCTATGTACTTATATACGTTGTTGTTTTATGTTATTCAAATTCGTAGAACAAAGTTATTATAAACCTTTCTATAGTAGATGTTAGAAGATTTTTCATAATGAAGTTTGTTTAGTTTAAACATTATGTTGACAGTAAATAAGTACCTACCTATTCGTATTGAACTTACTGGTCCAAAAGTAATGTCTTCTGTTATGTGGGTTTAGTAGCAATACGAAAGTTGCTAAAAACTTTCGCCCATGATGTCACAACGGGTCGATTGTATTTGGCAATTACCTACAAGTACCTATAGTAGTTAGTATCTCTGGTAACAAAATCTGGGTAGCTAAAACGACAAATTAAATAAATTGCATAAGTTGGCCGTCGAACTCATGACCTCACGATTCACTGTCACATCCTGTGGCCACTAAATTAATGAGGCGATAGAGTCACTATTCTCAAAATATTTGCAAAGCTATGTTCATTTATCACAATGAAGTCGGTTAAATACTTGAAACGCGCTAAATATTTCCATGTTTGTTCACAATTTGAATGTTTATGTACGTGTCTACAATTAAGAATAGCTGCTGATTATATTGAAATTGTTGGGAAGTGGTCAAACAACTTTGTTTATAATACGCGTCTTCACAGTGACGCGTGATTTAATGTCGGACACGGTGATTAAGATTGTACCAGGATGTTTATTAGATTGGATTATGCGGGATTTAGTATGCTTTATGCTACCGGCCTTATTCATAAACCGTTTTAAAGCCTATTTTAGCTATCGAATGTTTTGTCTTCTTTGCTCAAACTGAAATCAAAAGTCGTCTGAAAAGGACAAGTTATTGGATTACTAAATAGGTTTTATATTTGCCTAAGAATAAGGTCAGAATATTACGCAAGGATTTCAAAAATATATGGAGTCAATCAACCCACGCTAGGCCAGCGTAGCAATTAAGCACAAAATCCTCATTAAGTAATATAGACCCGTGTCCTGCCATAGGTCATATATCCCTCATAAATCACCTGATTTTGTTATTCTACCTAGACAAAACAATATTTTACTTTCGATGCACTTATGACTTTTTACTTATGCGAAGTAGCCATTATTTGTTGTAATGCAAAATGTAGTTTTGGAAGTTTGATACAGATCTTCTGCCTGATCTTTTTGGAAACGTAAAGAAGAAAAGTATTGCTATACGAAAGACAATATGCCGATTATAAAATCGTAGTGTTTGGTGGGAACCTTGGTCTAAATAAATATATTTAGAGTTTTTGAGGGTCAGCAAAATGTCCTTTTTTGAAGGTAGACCGTTATCCGGATTTTTATAATCTGTTATTTTAAGTCATCTGAATCATTTCATCATTCACATTGGATGAATATGCACTTTTTCTGTCTTTTCCTTAATATAATATGTGCATAATTAATATGTGTTTGTGGTCGATATATTTAGTTAAAATTTATTTTGTATTACGTATTCAATACATATTTTACTAAGAAGTTAGATCCGTCTAGATTTGTCTGGATTTTATTTATTAATAGAAATATATTTTAATTCATACCCATTTGTATATTATTGTTTATATTTGCGTTTGTAATGAATATTCTTCTTAGTAAGACTTCATCGTGTTATATGTACGTACCTACCTCAAGATTTATAGCAATCGCTAGAGTTTGTTGTATTAAAACTGTGTTCAGTTATAGGTATTTCTTGATTCTTGAGTCTTAACAAGAATAAAACGCATACCTACGTAAAAAAAACAGTTTATATCTTTCATGTATAATTCAGCATCTTAGCTAAAGCTAATTCTCGGATAGAATCAATATAATTATGTAGATTGTACCTATTCAATATCTTTGCAACCATTATTGAGGAATAATCAAGTGACGCTTGAACAATAGAAAGCCGGTATGTGGATAATATGCGAGATTATCCGGCTTCTGAGGACTATTAAAGTATATTTGTAATAAATAATAAATATACGTTGTAGTGATCAAGAGCTGGTAAATACACAGGTTATATCAGTATGGATACAGAGTTTGATTTAATGTTATACTTCAACAAACGTTTGAACATGTTAGCTTACCGTTAGTATTGAACAAACTGGCCGAGAGCATGGCTTATCGATCAACGTGTCGGCCGTATTCCTTGACTTTCCAGAAAGGCGACACAAGTTCATCCACTAACATTAACGCGCATACTTGGCGCACTCGGCTTCCGCACATCGGTGGAACACACCAAACTGTCACCCGCGACTCACGAACATTCGTCGAAAGCGTTTGTAAACAGTGCGTTCGGAACTGTGAAGCGGCGCGGATCGGATTCGTTATCGATGCGTATTTTTGTTTTGTTTAAAATGTCGGTTGGCGCGCGGCGCGACGTGCTCCCGCGACCATGCAGCCGCTCGTAATAAACCAAACGGAAAGAACACAGCCTGTGTCGAAGAAAAAGCAGCTCGCGGTGCCATTCCATGCGTTATCGATTTATAGAATACATGGAGCACGCGGAAATCTGATCGGAACAATAGAACAATTTGTTGATGCATTAGTCATCGGTGTATTGTTTTCTTTGACGCCCGGCGGCCGGCAGGTGCGCCCGACGAACATCTTCAAATACGTATTGAACTCCCATAGAGTCGACCGTGTCTCTCCATTGTGTCTAAACATTGGTAGTTTATATTTTTATAGTTTATTATTGGATACAAAATGCGTATTACGAAACGTGTTGCAATATCAATAAATATAATTTATTTAGATACTTTAAATAAACTCACATGGATTATATGAGTTTATTAATTGATAACATTCAGTCGAAACTAAGCTATGTATTCTTCATGTTTAAAAAAAATAAAAGCGACATTGTTTAATACTTAGCAAATTCTGAGTTAGGTTGCGGTTGGGTTGGCATTTCAATATGGATGTACATATAAATATAATTTGGTATGTGATTTGGTTGGTACTTACTACGTAGGATGTTTAAACATCAATTAGTAATATTTCCAAGGTAATATGATGCGGCAATTAACACCTAAACTCTACATTATATAATCATTTATACTCATCCAATTCTTGTTAATTTTTGACATCCAACCATTAGTAAGTATTAAGGACATCTTCTATTCCATCATTTTCTATTTTTGTCTAAGCTTGCAATCTATTTACAATAATCATACTCTGAAGTCTGAACATAGTTATTGACTCTGCTACAGCGAAAAAGCAATAGGTATATAGTCTCATTTTTATACTTCAATACTTATTGTACCTTTAGAATGGTTTATTATTAAAATAATGATGATAATTAACAACGTATAAAGTTAATCAGCAACACCATTTTAATGTAAATCTTTTTAATGACATCATACTCATATAATTATAAAATGGCCACATTTTTCATAAAATATTATATCATGCCAATATGAGTCATATCAAAGTAAATAAAAATTATATTGTAAAAACAACACTGATGAATGTTCGTGTTGCATATTTCTACTTTAATATATTGTTTTTATTTATTTGATCTCTCGCATTGCATATTTTATAATTATATTTATTTTTATTTTATTGTATATGTATTTGGGAAACATACAAAACAATAAACATATATAGCAAGACACAGCAAGTAACAAATGATCCAGTGAAGCTTCCACAATCAATATTTAATATTCCAAAATCAATATTTTATAATTAATAGGGATAAACAAAATCTTTCGGTGCCTGTTTTTTAATTACTATGGATCTGCACAAATATATTACATTAAATGCCACAATTTGGCGCAAGTTATGAAAGAAAAGAGTTTTAAAATTAGGTATACGAATAATATATATATACTTACAACAATAAATTTATTTTATCAGAAAATTGTTGAACGTTAAGTAGAGGATACCATTAATGACTGAAAATTGAGACATTTATGCTTAATTTCTATAAAATCTTATTGTCATTTCATACATATCACTTTTTCAGACGACTTGCGAATATTTTAAAATATTCCAATTCTTAATGTAATTAATGTAATGTAATTAAAATTCATGTATGTCATGAAATATATCAAATAAAAAAAATACATACAAGCTCCACAGTTTCCATATGTTTGTTTATTTAAATATTAATGTTATACCTTCTGTAGTGACCTTATTTATGCTTTCTTATGTTCTCTGATATGTGTTTAATTTTCTATAGCATAATATCCACACCAAAACAAATGTGCAAATATATCCATAAATCATGTTTTTTTCTTTGTTCATTTTCTTATAATGTGTTATAACAATAATGCTGATCAGTTCGTTTATTCACAAAAGGAATAAACATAGCATGTGAAAATATTTTAATCTATGTTACTATAAATCAGTTGTCAAATTCCTTTACATAATTTATTAATTCATACGAAAAATAGTACATTAAATATATTTATTAATGATTATTCGACTGAGGATATTTTACGACTTCCTGAATAATATATTTTGTGTTAGTTGTGGAAGTAATAATATTAAGCTAACAAATTAATATAATTTGTGGTAATATTTAGAATTAGTGTTGTGATAAGATAATATTACATGAATAATTTAAATGCGATTAAAATTTATACAACATACAAAAAAAATGGAAACTGTTTTAAATGAGTCCTAATCTTTGGTAATAAATGAATCTTTTGAAAAAAATTATTATGATTTTTTAAATGTCATGTGTGTTTCCGGAAATGTATGAAAATTAGGAATTGTACGCAATGACTAGATAATGTATTAGGTATAAGTAAAATTTACTAAAATTGAAAACGTACTGAAGTAAATAAACTGAGAATCAAAATACCTGACTGTAACAAAATAATCGTTAGGTTAGATTATTTCCCTTTTTATAAACTTTTTCGTATATTTTAAAATGTTATCCACTTTTGTTCTAGTGCTATTTATCTCAATCCTAAGCTAACCTAACAATCCCTTTGTCTAGATATGTGGCGTTGGCGTTCGTACTTATTGACATCCACAATGTAATACAATTTCGATCGTTATTTGTGAAATGTATAAATTTTCTAGGAATGGTATACAATGACCGATCACACACTTTTCCGTTAACATGAACATTTATAAAAAAAATGATAGGTACTCCTTTTTTGTATTAATTATCGTCATCTAATATAACAGGAAGTTTCAAAACGATTTTAAATTTTCATGGCAATATGAACAATATGCCAGTTAGAATTGAATAAAAATAATAGAAGTCCTCAATCTTGGTGCATGCTCTGAAACTAAACATCACACAAGTTGGCCGTTATCTTCGGAAATTAATTATTTCCTAATAATAAATTCCGAAGCGCTATCACAAACAGCTGGCAACACATATTTACATATGCAGTAGTATTAAGACAAAATATGTCTATTGCACTTAATTCCTAAATAAATCTTATGTATACTCATTAAACCAGGCTTTACTTAGGTTTTGTAGGTTTTTATTTTTTAATCCACGTGCTGATCTTTTGAAACATATAATTTTCATAATATAGATAATATGATATGATTAGTAACAAGATTTGAAAAAACTAAGTATAGGAATGGTCCCATTACATAAATGCTATTATTTGCAATAAAAGTATTAATATATTATTGTCATTAATTCCAGGAGAATGGTGGACGACGATTGCATCAGCCGATTTTTTCACGACACTGAAAACGTGACATTGTTAAGCCCTCTACGCTTTCCCGGCTCACCAACAAAAAGTCTTAACTCATCGCAAGACTTAAGCCAACACTCCATTGACGACGACATGTTGAGTCTTTCACAATTAACTTTAGACGAACACGAACCTATTAATATACAACCATTCTACAATATCACACCGAGAGATATGCCGTTGTCGCCTCACTACATTTTTGAAGAAGAGTTTTCACACAACCCCTGGGCGATGCTAATAGCAACAATTTTCTTAAACAAAACATCAGGAAAAGTGGCCAGACCACACATGAAAAGCTTTTTCGAAGAGTACCCGACACCGTATCACGTGTTAAATGATAATCCAACCTCTTTAGAACGGTTCTTCGATACTCTAGGTTTAAAGAAAAGAGGTTACATGATTTGGAAGCTCTGCTATCAATTTGTCTCGTCTAAGTGGTGTCGTGCCAGCGACCTATACGGTGTAGGAAAGTACGGCGAAGATGCGTATAGAATTTTTTGCTTAGGCCACACCGATTTGGACCCTAGTGATAGGTATTTAAGGCTTTATTTAGATTGGTTGAGAAGTCACACTGAATTTACAGAAGATAATGGGGTGACTGATAGCGAATTTCTCATCGAAGACCCTATTTTGAAGTACTATAGACTGACGTTGAGAAATGGAGATAATTAATTTTGTATGAATTGGGTGATATTAAATTCTATCTTTAGTTTATTAGCCTTATTAATAGTTTATACCTAAACCTATTTTGTCATCGAAAGTTTTTCCCCGTTTCGAAATACTTTTGAATTGAGTTTAAGCGAAAAAAAAACTTGTCTATGAATGAGGACGTTAATGTTTAAGTTATTTATTATGCACGTGAAGAAATAGAAATAGAATTACGTTAATATATGGGAAAATATGCAAATCTACGAATTATTAAATAAATATATTACAAGTAACAATTTGTTTCATTTTGTATATGTGCACCAAACGCCTACTAAACTTTACACTGCAAATCAACCAAATAGCTTAAATTGCCATACGAAAAAACCTCACCACGCGGCACACAAAGTAATATTTTTAACTTGAACTAAAGATGTTTATAGTACAATATTTTTTACTTCAAATCCCCTGTTCCATTTAATTTAATAAAAAAAAAATACCTTGCAACATTTTGCATCAATTGACAATTAACGACAATGATAACAAACAACCAAAGAACAGGCAACACTACAATAAACATTGAAAATTATTTAATAAAATTGAATAAATTATACACCACTGCACTTTAACATATTTACTAGGAATTTATGTAAGAGTATAAGTGCCTTGCATATAAACGACAAATTACCAAAGGTGAAAAGGATATCCCACTTATTGGTGAGAGTGGGTGGGATAAACCAATGTCCCAGTATTGAAAAGCAAAAGCTACACTATATGAAATTTAGTTTGTCTTATATTACTACATAAAATAGCAAAAGAGTGGACTTATTAATATCTCGACTCACTATGCAGTGTGCCCTTGCACATCCATAGTAGTAAAATCTACAATCAATTTATTGTATCATTGTAATTTATTTTAGAATAGCTATTTCCCACAACCTTGTCTGCGTGATTAACTGCATTTTCAATATTATGTTTTATGTACTTTAACATCGATACTTACTCCCCTAAATGACAAATTTCATCCTCATTTCCCCCTCAAAATGGCTTGTTTATTTATTTAAAATGTGTATGTAAAAAAACCACGTGTCACCTCCTTGAAATTTGTATTTAATTATTTAAAGTTCATTCCTTAAAAACCGATATACTCACACAATAATCCCCCCCCCCCAACGTAGCACCGCTTCCATAAAGGTGAAATTCTAAAGCTTCTGAACCATTTTTATACTGGTTTTAGTGTTCAAGTTTCGTGTTTCAAGATTTGAATTATACCTACCATCAGGCTCAATTTAATAGGGATTTTTGAACACACAAAACCCTTAATACTTTTTACAACAAAATAAACCAAAGAAATCTTTAAAAGAAACCTGTAATTTTAAGAATATTATTTTTTTTTAACAATACTCAAATTGTTTGCCTAAATTAAAGTAAATACAAAAATAATCTGTCAGTGAACGTCTCGTCAAAATCGGTCTAGCCGTTTTCGAGATTAGCGGCAACAAAAAGACGACAGACAGACGGACAAAAAAAAATGATTTTGGTATGTATTGTGTATTTTATTTAAAGCTATTTATTTTATTTAATAGCGAAACATGCTTCATGCATGCCATTCGCTGATGGTAAGCGATACAACCGATCATAACAGTAGCAAAACCAACAACACCACGAATTACAAAGCAATGCATGACATTCCACTGCGCTCTTCATCCTGAGACATAAGATGTCTCATTAAGGCCAGTAGTTATGCTGGCTACAATGTCCTTCGAACCAGAACACAACAGTGCATTTACACTGCTGTTAGGCGGGACAAATACAGATAACCTACCCAGGCGGCTTCTCACATGTTATGAGACACCTATAACACCAGTATACAGGGTGATATTGACATATTCTATTTAATATAAGCCACATCTTCCTAACCCCCACAGGTAATATTGTACAAAGTTGGATCAAAAACTGCCTGATAATTTTGTCAAAAATCGCAATTTTATGATCCCAGACTTTTGATCAACCCCTATAGATACCGAGTCTTTTTAAGACTCAGGTAAGTTCCCGAACCGAACTGAAGGTCAGCAACACAGTAAAATACTAATATCTATATGGGTGTACAAAAATCATGAAAACAGAAATAACGATTTATGACAAAAAATGTCTTCATACTTTTTTCAAATTATGTACAACGTTTCCAGGGGTAATGAGAAACATGTAGGTTAAATTAAGTTACAATGTGTTAATATCACCTGTATAAGATATTTATATGGGAAAAAAATTCTCTTTCAAAACAGACACTTCTTTTGATATGTAAAGATTTCCTTGTAATTCTTTTAAAGAATATTCTGAGTTCAAGAAAAACGTCTGATCAATACAAGCAAAAAAAGACGGGTTGCACTCCGGGAGTGCCGGCAGAAGTGAAAACTTGATTATTAACGTTGAGCATGTTTGATATTTTGGAATGGTTAGGGAATAATTTTGCACCAATTGCTTTATCAGTATAAAAGTACTATCATTTATGTGGTAGAATACAATATTCATTTATTGCGCTATCGTACACAAACATGACAATTTATATTACATTAAAAATTTAACACTTTAAAACTATTACAATTATTTTACATTAAAAAGTTTATCTCTCCGAAAAATCAACTTTCATCCATAATTTCAACGACTTTTTCACCATCATCATTACCAGAACTATCATCGCCAATCTCTAAAACTGATACGATAGGTTTATGGTAGCTGAAGTAAGAAACGAACAGTTTTGATTCGAACCTATTTAAATGTCTAATAAAGACCGCATCAATAGTAGTTTTGTATTTCGTTGTGCTAAGATTGCGATCATTCGACATAGTTAAACCAAATTCATTATTTAAAAATTCAATTAATAGTTGATTTTTATCGTCTGCGAAGTTTATGTTGAAATCTCCACTCAAAATCATTGGCAATTCATCAAAGCTTTATAAACTGACAGCTAACTGACAGCTGTCTACTCTCCATCCGTCTTACGCTTTTCGTCTTACGATCAGGTCACGTGTCCTGACGCGAGTTTAAGATTTTATACCCATTACAGAAAAAGTGCTCAACGCCGCTAAAGAAGTTTTCACTTCAAAAATAAATAAAAATATACATTTTAAATAGACATGAAATATACATATACATACATACGAGTAGTCCAGTTAGAATTCATATTTACAAGTCAGCACTCGGTAATAATCACATTGTGGAGAATGATCATTGATTTAAAAACTAAGGATAGGCCCTTCAGTACATTGGGTACGTCAAAAAGATGGCTGTGTAAATCGCGCCATCTGTTGGATTTTTACGTCAATGGCGGCCATGAAATCGTTTTTCAATAATGCTAAAATAAATGTTTATTGACTTAAAGTTATATAATTTTTACTTAGCGGTGACAAGAAATGTTATCTTTTTTTTGTGAACTTTCGGTCATGTTTATTGCACCCACGCACGATACAATTGGGCATTTTTACGACGAATTACAGACCGGTGCGCTGTGACGTCACAACCGCTGCACTGGTCTGTAGACCAGTTTCGTGACAACACTTTTCTCGCTCTCCGCCCCGTCCATATATTTTACGTCAATGAGAATGATCCTTTTTGTTCTGTTTTATGTTTTAATTTAAGTTATTCTATATTTGATTCTTTTCTAGTTGACTGTTGTCAACATTTTTCCTTTTTCCAAAATATTTTATTCATTGTCTTTCCTTGGTCTTAGCTATATCTGTTTATGTTTATAAACATTTTCCAATTTTTATTACAAACGAATTATTTTAATTTCAAATTAAATCCTTGAAAAAACGTGAAGTGTAAGTTTCGTCAGCAGGCATCCGCCACAAATTTTAAAAATCATTACTTCTGAATAAACCTAAATAGTTATTTTATATAGTTTTTTTTCTGTTTAATTCCAATTATATTAAGTTACGTATCTTGGACATAATAATATTAAAGCCTAAACGTGCAAAAATAATTATGTTTTTTTTACTTAAGTCATTTTGATACTAAGTACTTTGCATTATATGGAAACATTGTACTTTAAATTGTATGGAAATGTAAAATATAAAAGGTATAGCAATAAATTGTAAACAATAAAATATAATTATTACCTTTCGTATTTTCTTTCCACTGTAGTGAGAATAATTTACAATCAACATAATTATTGGAAGTGTATACTGTATAGTGTTAAAAATATATCTTTTTTTTTGTTTCCGGAATGACAACGAAACTCTTTACTTAACTGGATAATATAATGTTTCGTTTTAATTACGATATTGTTATTATTGCGCTAGACTTCAACTTCTTCTTAAAACTAGTAGGTATATTTAAATAAAATATGTACAATAATTTTATTAATATATTCAAAGGAAATACAAGATAACTACATACATGAATTGTTCATAACCATTTTATTTTATACTTTTTTGTACACCAATATACATATTGTATTAAAAGCAGACCACACAAAAATGTACAAGTGGCGGTCTTACAGTTCAAACTTCAAAGCAATTTCTGCCAGACAATCATGGGGTGGACATACATATGAGAAAGAACGAAAGTTGGGTCAGATTCAGGAGAACGAATGATGTAGCTTAATCTTTTAATATATGTATAATGTTAATACTTACATCCATACATTTTATTACATGATTTAACTTTTCGTCGTGTTTCCATCAATATAACTATTATGACTGTCACCGAATGACGTCTGTAAAACGATTATCATGAACGCAATGTGAACATTTTGTATGCCTTTGATGATACCGATTTTAAGCGTTTATTGTAAATTATAATGAATTATCTACCCAGTTAAAATATATTTAAGGCAAATGAAGGATTATTACAATAGCTGATACGAATATATCTGCCTTACAATACATTTATTACGTAATAATATCACGATGTTTCAAATGTTCGCGCTATTACGTTTCATAAATAAACCAATAGGGCGTGTTGCATAGTACCAACCTCCAGTATTTTACCGGAGTGATTGCTTGCCGTAATGTTGGCAGCAGTGTCGACTATTGCAAATGGTGGATTGCGTTACTTTTTCTCGTGCTCCGTGTAAAATATTTACGTAAAATAGTGTTAAATTCGTGGTGCAGTGTTTCTGACTAACATAACAATGTCGGAAACACTGCCGAACAACAAAAAACAAGTTCCAAGGCAACTGGTAAGTGTTTATTGTTACATTTTTACGTATTTAGTCCCGGGTGACGCCATGGTGGCTTTATCTGGGATCACGTAAACATGAAATGGTGCATCGCTGCATCGTGTATTGATTTACTTAAATTATGGCCACAGACACATGTGTTAGATTTTGCTTGTTGTGGACTACAATCATCATTGAGGGTCATCGGACTTGGTTTTTTGTGATCACGCCGCGACCGAGTTTAAAACGCGGCGGCCGTATGCATTCGCGCATGCGAGAAGGTGTCAAAATCTATAATAGTTTTGGAGATCGCACCATTGCGATATAGCGATGATGATAATGAGCGACGTGTGTAAAATGCGTGCCGCAGCGACGTCCTCTGTGTACGGGGCATAGTGGGCATCTGGTAAGGCCGAGTGTCGGAGCGAAGGCGTTTCCCTCCCGCGGGCTCGGTGTTCGCGGAGTGCGAACAGGCGGCCCGGGGCGTGCGCGCTGCGAACTGCGACCACACGTCGAGTCCGAGCCCGCTCGCCGCTCGCCGCTCCACGCTCGCCGATCGCTCGCTCACAATCTACTTTATTACTTGACTAATCTTCCGTTGAACAATTACTCGCTTGGCGAGAGTCGATCGTCTAAAACACTAACATATTGATTTAAATACGGCATGTTCGCGTGGTCGTGACTCTTTGTTGCGCTCCGGAGGCCGAGCGTAGCCCTGGCGTCTAGTTTTATTGTTGCCACTTAGGTACACTTATTCTTTGCTTGTATTTCACTGGCCTTGGCTGATAAAAAAATAACCTACTTAACAATGCGAGATCGAGCGGACTCCTGAGCCCATGACTCGATCGCACTCGGAAAACTTTAAGAAAATTCGAAGTTCACTCGCAAAAACAGTTAAAAGTGAAAGTTTCACTTAGCACTTTTTTTGTTCGATCTTGCTAAGCGCATAGTCGTCGCAAATAATAAACAATGACTTTTAGCACACAGCAGTCAGCACAACAAATAAACTTTTCCGGTTTTTAAAAGAAAATTTAGGCTTATGTCTTTATCGTCTATGGTTCCCGGCCGTACGAATGAGCAAGTCAATTAATATTGTTACGACAATTCATTTAAATTATACCAAAATTAAAAGATATTAATTGTTTCACCTATATTACATCTCAGATAAGATTAGGCGACAAATCAATTGGGCTGTTTTACAAGTCTTTATGGCAAGTAATATTAAACAACACAGTAATAACTTGCAAGCCATTCTATGAAGACTTAACAAGTCTGGGTCAAGTTCCTTATTAAGTGCTTTTGTTTGGAATTGATTGTAAATAATTGAATGTATTATATTACCTTTGCCATACCAAGATATTGATTCATAATAATGTGAATGTTAGCCATCTGGACTGCTCACTTCAATTGGTTTAAATAAAAATAATGATGGACATAAAAATCTTGTAAGCTGTAACATACTTGTATGTTAGCAGTCTTGTTATAATATACTACATTTGTAAATAGAGGTTTTATATTGTCCAAGCATAGTGGCAGTTATTTTCTTTAAACACTTAGGGTATAAATAAAATAAACAACAACATTGAACATGACCACAAAAACGCTGTCAAGAAATACAATAATGTGGCTTTTCTTCCACCAGCGGGAACGTAAACAGCGCAAGCTCTACTCAGACGAGTGGGCTCTCGGTGATGATGAAGCTGAAGGTGGCAGGGGGTTCTCCCTGGCTGACAAGCTGGAGAGCCCCCGCTTTGAGCATTCTGGTGCAGTGCTCGAGATGCATGGATCTGAAATCACAGTATCATATTTGCAGAAAAATGGTTTTACCACACCATTGCTTTTCAAAGATAAGCTTGGCCTTGGATTGAGGTATGTATTTTCCATTTTTTTTTTCACATAAAAAGTATATAGGTACATAATTATAGGATTGTTCATTGTATATGTTTTTGTATATCCTGTTACGCAGCAATTGAAATCAGAGACATAAGATGACAGATAATATTCTAGGTTCCAACTTGTAATAGTCTACTGTTGTTTTTTGTTTCTGAAGATATACAGACTTATTTAAGGACAATATAAAACTGATTTAAAAACTCTTCTCTAAGTCTATGTATAATGCTGTTTGTCTTTATAATCAGTGAGCATCAACTTTTATGTTCCTTTGAAGGTTATCCAGCTTAGAATTCATGACACAGTATAAGTGATGACATAATGTCATCTAGGACATTGCTCAACTACCTCACTGGACTTTTTTAAAGGAAATGTGTAATAGCCATGAATTACATTATCTTAATTTGTTTTCCACTGAATTTCCTTGTATTAAAAATTAGTCTTAACCATATTTAACTCCTTTAAGAAGATGCCTTTCTAGTGCCTTTAAGGTGATATATTTAATATTTATTTTGTAAAACAATGTACAATAGTGGGGCAGTGTTGTCACGCTTACTAATGTGCTATATCGTAAATGATTCGTGGCATTATTTAGCAATGTGCATACCATTGCTGAGGATAATAAACAAATAGAAATCAATCAAACGTTTATATGTGCTCTACGCCGAAGTTTTGCCCATGTTTCCGAATTTAGTTGCGTGATTTTAGGCTTTTATGGAAAAAATATAGCCAGTTACGCTTTTCTGGTTGTTTCTATGACTAAATAATGCTTTAACTAATTGCAATGATAACAATACAGTAGCATAATCTACCCTACAATTAATTCAATGTTCGTTAGCAAATAAACTTTTGAGTTAGGTTGGTTCATATAAATGCACGAGATTTATCGAAATGGTTTCTTATGTCTCAATAAAGCTATGATATTGCAGAATTTCCAAAAGGTAATGTGCGTGTGTATCGCTTTAGTTTTTGTAGAGAGGTAGTATTTGTCCACATATTTGTCTGACTACTGAAGGTTGTTAATGTTTATTGCGTACTTCTATACAAAAACGGTTCTTTAAGATAATGTGACGTGTGAATAAGCTTTCATGAATCATGTTTCCGACTAAGAGAACGAGGGATTTTTAAGTGGAGTCTTAAATATTATCAAAATGTAAACTTAGATTTTATAACAAACATCAGTCTTTCTAATAAAGGGATGAGATGAAAATCATTTGTGTACCGTGTACAAACACAAATTATACCGCCTCTGTAGCTAACAGTGATCCTCATTTGTTTTTGTAAAACAATAAAAAATAGATTTTGAAAAAAATGTTGGCAATTGTCATCAAGTTACATAAATTACACAGGAGGTCTGCTTATAGTCAACATTTCAAAACGAAAGTGTAAAAACAATGTCAACAGAAACTTAACAGCTTTGACAAAAAGCGTGAACAATTGTTTTTTTGTCAAATTGTGCAAGAAACGTGACGATCCACTTGACATCCAGCCCGGCCCTACACCGGCATGCGGTTGTTTTATCCAAAGGAAGTTATGGCCAACTATCACCACTGATATTCAATATAATATTAGATTTATCGTAGACAACCGACAAATTGTTGGTGAAAATAGAACGGGAGATATTATGTTTTCTAAAAGTTTCCTAAAAAAATAATCATTTTAATGCCACAAACGCTGAAAAGTTTGATTCATAACAAAAATGAATGGGTCAATCATCTGTTTTCGTAAAAATACCAAAGTATTTAAAGTATTTTAATTTGAGCAATTAAAGTTAATTATTATAAATCTGTCATCCCAGTGGGCATCATATTAAACAGATAACTGATAAGCGTCATTCATAAACATGATTAAATTTGGGAAACCAAAATAAATTTAATCAAAGATGCCATATATCTAAAAATAATTTGAAAAAAATAACTTGAGCACGTTATAAGGTGTAACAATTTAAAAATACATAATATGGTCAAGAATTAACTGTAGATCGCAGAGATGTTGGTCGTACAGTACAGGGATGATGCGAATATTCGCATCCGCATCCGCAAATGCGGAACTTCCGCATAAATTTTGACATCTGCATCCGCATCCGCATCCGCAATAATCGATGCGGATGTTTCATGCGGATGCGGATGTAATACAAAATGAGACAAGACAGAAATTTGGCGGTTTGGTAACGCGTCCCGATTGAACCTTCGGCGGGACGCCAAATGTCCCGCTTTTTGACCACTGTTCTCAGAACGAATAAAAAACGAAATCTTACACACTTTTATTTATAATCCGTACTGTATTTCGCGTTTTCCTACAATTATTTACCTACTTAGTATCTATTTCGATTCTAAAGTAGTTTCGCTAGGCTGATTCCAAAAAAATATAGGGCTTTGAAAAAGTTCTTGCGGTTTGTTCACGAATTCCTTTCTTATTTTAGATGGTAAAACATGTGCAAGGAAATACTGTTAGTGAACTTATGTGTTAGTGAATATTAGCTAGCTCCAATGAAAATTCCTTAGTAACAATTTCAACTTTCATACGGCTTAGAGAGCATTACTGGCGATTTTTTTTACGACATGTATATGTAGATGTGCCACCACTCTCAGTCGTACTTACGATTGTAGAGTAGGCCCGTGCCCTGCAGTGGGACGTATATGGGCTGATACAGATATGTAGATGTAATTCAAAAGAAAAACGCATCTTAACTTCACATAATTCTCTTCGAGCATTATTTGTCAAAATTCATGTGCAAAGACGCGTCGGAAAATATAAATTTTCATCTTGGCGATAAAGATCGCTCTGGTAAATCGAATAGTTTTAGTCTGAGAATTTAAGGAATAACTTGATGTACACCCATAGTAAACACTAGAGGAAAAATTAAAATCGTTTTGTGTAAATTTTTAAAATATTTGGAGTAAGGTAAGAAACCTCTGCCTATCCCTTCTGGAAAAAAGGCGTGAGTTTATGTATGTATGCATACTAAGAAACCATGGCGCCTTATGAATTGAAGCCTCGAGTGATATAGTACTTGGTCTGATTGAGCTGCGCTTTCATTATTATAAAAATAACCATAAATCGGCTATTGTCTTTGAGAGCCTCCAAAGACGCGACATTTTTCTATGTAATAAGTATATGCTGCTAGAAAAAGGGAGAGTAATAATTTGTGAAAGCAAAAAAAAATATAATTGTCTCTTCTTTAATAGGCGTCCCGCTGAAGAACTCAAAATCCCGCTTATTTGAATGTCCTGTCCCGAATTTTTAAAAACTAAACCTGGCAACGCCATTCGGACGTGACATTGACCAATAGGAGCGAAATAAATAGTGACATGATCCGACGTGTTTGTTGTTGCTATGATAATAGATTCTTCTAGTGAAAATGAGAGTCGAGAAATACCAGAAAATGGTAGCACTGAAGCTGTACTCCAAAAACACTTCTTTCTTACCCCAATAAAAAAAGAGTCTATGTGGATGAAAATCCTCTTAAGTGGTGTTTATCGAGAGGAATTAAAGATATTATTGCCGATAGCATAAAGATTTTTATCCACTCCACTAAGTAGTAATCCTAGCGAACAATTATTTGCAGCGTGGGTTTAATTTACCAACCTCTTCCTAAACGCCTTGTTATCAGAAAAGGCGGACCGGCGTTATATTTAATAAATAAAACGGTGTACTCAAAACGAAGGTAATGCATATGATTATCAATAGACAAGATGGCTAAAACCTTTCACAAGCATGGGCTCGAATTCTACACTTAATTATATCGGAACCCAAAAGACCAACTACCCGACATCAAAACACAGTTAGCTTCGTCTGCGTAGACTGAAATGCAAAAACAGATTAACGTTTTAAATTAACTTTTTAATTTAATAATTGTATATACGGGTAATTAAATTCCGCCCTGTGACCATAAATCCTTTAAAGTAATCGAAATATCGGGAAGTCAAAAATATAAAAAAATAACTTAGATAAATCGATAAATATTAGTAAGCGATAAAATCCGTAAATAATAGTTTAATTTCAATATTCATTCATATACTATATTTATATAAGATGTTAAACATCCGCATCCGCATCCGCATCCGCGGATGTGAGCCTTTGAACATCCGCATCCGCATCCGCGGATGTGAAAAAATCGACATCCGCAACATCCCTAGTACAGTACAGTTGTTTTGTGTTATTGTTGAGACACCTGCGCCGATAAAGATCAGTAGGAGTTACTGACTGCATCACATGTTAATAGGGACAAGTTTTGTGAATTATCCTTTCATTCATAATAAATGTCTTCTGCCTGCCTTCGTAATTAAACCTGCATACCATACAGGTACAAGATATTTTATGGCGTGTTAAATATACTAACCTGTAACAGGCCAGAATTCTAGACCAGTCTACCAGAGTCATACATAATAAAAAAATATACCAATGTAACATACATAAAAAATAACGTAAATACACATTATATAATTCTATCTATATTTTAATTTATCCATGTTTAAACGGGTATTTTGGATCCGCTATAATTTTACAGCGATATCATGAAGTTATCTCATCAGCTGCTAAACTGTAAACTGCGTCAAGTGTGTTTGGTTAAGGCGTGTACGCATTATTATCTGACACGTTATTCTATGTAATAATACAAACTGGCACAAACATAATCATATTTTATATTAAGTTTTATAACATTTATAGTTCATTCAAATCATGTAACCACGCTGGATGTTAACGCAGTAGGCGGACGACTTTGTGGAAATTCTTAAGCCTACGATTACTGAAAACTGGGGTTCAGTAGTTGACCTCTTGTTTCAAAAAAGACCAATGTCAAAGGCGCACAAATTGGTCATCTTGGTGTAAAGTTGTCAATCAATCTTCGACCGTATATCCTGTGTATTAGCTTGGATAATATCGAAATACGAACAAATTTCTTAATGAGATTGTAAATATAAAACAAATTAATTAGTGCAGATTAAAAAATTAAAGAAACAATATTATAATATCAATTAATATGTAAAGAAAATGTGGAAAATTAATGTTATTCATGGAAATTATAATAAGCTTCTGTATAATCTATGTAATACTGTAAGTCATTTTGATCACAATTCATATTAATTATCATATAAAAATATTTTGTTTACATTATTAACCTTTTAAGTTTTTTAAACATTTTTGCAATAAATATGGACGTTCTTTCATTTCGATTACAAATGAAAAGAAGATGTGGTAGGGAAAAAGTGTGATAGTTACAAAGGATCTATTTTCATCCTGTTCACTGTAAATATTACAACCCTGGATATATTTTGTACCCTATAAACTCATGCCGCAAAGTACATTACATTAACCAGCAAGGAAAAATGAAAAAGTATAATATAAAGCTTGGTCACGCTTGCACTTAACATGTCATTACTGGCGGCAACGAGCGCGCTGCACGACCGTACCGCTACACTCTACAGTTCTACAGTATCACGTATGCACCGCACTTTTCTATCGGCCCATACTGTTATAAAAACTTGGAATTACTCCAAATACCTATTTCACAACACAACGCGACTTTCGTTTCGGAATTAAAAAGTGTATCTGCGTACTGTTTCATTTGTTCCGTGCGTCTAATTGCTATTTTGTTGCGTTCACCTTTTTGTTCTCTGGGTTGTACTTGTAACATGAGGCTTTCGTTACGTGTTCGGTGCAAAATACCATAACATGCCTTTTGTTTATTATAATAACGATATACATCATTCAATAAAAATATTTTTAAAGCAATTATGTATACAGTTTAAGGCATGAAAATGCCTTTGACTAATAATTGAAAACAATCTTTTGCATTTTGCTAAATAATACGACAACTCTCGACTGTACAGGTAATAGTACCATGGGCGCGGTTCCCAGACATTTTATAATACAATATGTGGTATATAAAAATCTGAGAAAACAATATAAATCAAACAATGTTTATGTTTGAAATGTAAAAGTGATGGCTTAGGTGTACGCAGAAGCGTGCAAAGCAGGCTCGCATTAACTTTTGTGTTGCCATCACAGCGAAAGCGACGTAAAGTTTTCGATGTTTGTTTACGATTGACGCGTTTGTTCCGCAGGGTGCCGACCAACAACTTCACGGTGAACGACGTGCGCATGTGCGTCGGCTCGCGCCGGCTGCTCGACGTCATGGACGTCAACACACAGAAAAACATCGAGATGACTATGAAGGTACGTTCTTTATAGGGTCGGCAAAGGAGACGTTGCGTTTTGTTATTGCAATTTCGGATCATGTTGGAGAGACTGAAAAACATTTATGGTTATGTGTTTAGGAAGTAATCGATAACTTATTTTAGAGCAACAATAATTAATTAACAAAAAAAAGTTCGTTAGTCTTTCGTTATTATACCTAAAGCTACGAGGAAAATTAATTTTAATTGGATTAACTTCCGGTTTTATTCGTAATTTTGGTAAACGCGTGTCGATGGAATAAATCATATATTTTGTAACTATTATATTAAAATTCTATATAATTTTAAGATAAATATATCCTTACTAATATTATAAAGGTGAAAGTTTGTATGTATGTATGTATGTATGGATGTTTGTTACTCTTTCATGAAAAAACGGCTCAACAGATTTTGATGAAATTTGGTATAGTGATAGCTGACACCCTGGATTAACACATAGGCTACTTTTTATCCCGAAAAATGTAGTGTTCCCGTGGGATGAGTCAGGAAACCAAATATACATATTTTCTACTCTTTCAAATTCAAATTGTTGGCACGGGATGTCCTCTCCTACGGAAGGGAAATATAGTCGACGGCACGCGGGAAATATAGTTAGTAGTATAAAATAAAGGAAAAAACATTTTGCCATACAAAATGTTCATGGGTTTGTAATTGTCAAACATTTAATGTTCATACCGTCGATACGGTAAACTCTTCCCTCAAATTAAATAACGTATTTAAATAAAGGTTTCGAATCGACAACATATATCCACAATATTCGATTAATGCCGTATTTTAGATTTTAAAGATGTAAATTAAATGACAGTAATGAAAAGTGTTTGACATTTAAATTGGTTGTCAAATATTTATGCATACGTTCAGAATTTTATTTTGTGTAAACTAAAGAGTATATTATGAAGCTAAATAAATATAGGACAATTAAATAAATAATATTCACACGTAAGAAGTTTTACTTCTTTTCAAGATAGAATGTCACTTGAAAATGAAAAATCTTTAATAAAATAACACATAAAAATAAAAACTGAACTGAACTGAATAACAATGGAGAATATTGCAGGGATTCTCAAATTAGGCGTTGCCTGTGTCTTGAGAAACCAGTTAAATATAATTGTTATTACATTAATTGTGTTTGTGAGTGTGAGTGTATTTCTATGAAAATTTATATTTCATCTCTTTATTACTAACAAAAAATAATGGCGTAATATTTTTGGAAAAACAGCATAGTGGGGGTGAAATAAGGATTGGAATATTGCATGGATAATCAAAATCGCTAAAGTATTTAATGTCAAAAATTTATAAGGCACACTATTTGGATATGGAGAAAGGGGATATAATAGAGTGGGAGGTAGGGAAGAGGACTGGGATAGCTGACAGATTTGATAGGACGAAATGTAAAAGCACGGTATAAGACGGGATGGTTAATGAAGAGAAAGGACGGGACGTATCGGGAAGTGACTGAACAGACGGGATGGGACGGAATTGAGCAGGACAGTAGGATAGCTAATTCATGTTTAGGTATACAAGAGCTTATACGAAAAATAACATGTATTTGGTGTGGAGTAAAATAAAAAATATCTGCATCCAGGCAAAGGTGGGTCGAGCTTTTTTGCTATGCTAAATAATTGAATATAAAATTAATCATATTATAATAACTAAGCCATAGCGAAGCGTGGTCGGGTTAGCTATGGTATCTTTTAATTGATTTCAATGAATGTTCTCGGAGTAGTAACAGTGTTATAATATCTCCGTAGCAAAATAATGATTTGAATCTGGAGAGATGGGATAGAATAGAATATAAGGTGGATAAAATGGGACAGAAGAATAGGTACAAGATGGGATTGAAATTGGATAAGCAGTTTTGTCATATTGATTTTAAATAAAATATGGACTGGAATCTGTATTTGCACCCAGGCGAAGCCGGGCCGGGCCGCTAGTAATTTTATAATAACGTCGATTGCTCAGAGGTCATTCATTGGAATACCCGCTCATTGCGCATTCATGTAATTCGCTCCTGAAATGTCTTTGTTGTGTGTACAAAACCCTTGACCGTTTCTTTTCCAGTATATTATTGAATCATGAAGAGAATTCATGAATTTGTGATTCAGTTAAAATGCACGCTACGGCTTCTGTTTAGGACAATATAAAGGGTTCCTTGTAAGCCTAATGTGTCCAGTGTTTATAGAATCGATTTGAACAAGAACTTGTTGATTCTCCGACTCCTTAATATTATAGGAGGCGTAAATGAGGGTGTTAGCTTTGAGACAATTGTGTTCGAAATAGTTGAAGTGAGGTTGAGTCAGTCTTGTGTATCACTTCCTTTGATTAACGACCATTCTTCCGGTTTGTTGCGTCACTGAGTATCAATAAGCTGTGTTGTCATTATCTGAAAGTGTTAAGCCTGTTTGGATTAGGTAGTTTCGTGTTTTTATCTACGATCTATATGACTTTTTATGATGGCCGCACTCAGAGTGGTTTAATATCAATTAAATTTTTCCATTGCAAAACAAAATTTACACTAAGGAATGATTTATTCAAAGAAATATACATAACAGTCACATAGTCTTAACCCCACATTAACCCATTAGTGCATGACGACGGTAAATCGGACTTCTATAAAATGGTAATTTTTGGAATAATATTTTTTTTTTTCGTGGTTTATTATTTTAATATATTGGTTTAATATATATTAATTTAGTTTAATGTATAAAAATCATTGGCTGGTCCCAATAAATACCGAACGAAGGTGTGCAAATCAATGTGAAGGAAAAACTAAATTTCAATGTCAGAAATGTGATGTGGATCTTCACCCAAAATGCCACATGACATACCATGTCATAAACTAAAATATAATTCATTTGTTTTATTTCTTTATAAATAATTTTATCATAAAAACCAAGAAGCTTATACCCAAATGGAGATTGCATTCCGTATAAAACACTGAAGCACAAAAATTGGACCTTGAATGCAGTCGCTGTTGCCTGCTATCCTTTTCTTTCGAGTGACAATGAATGAACGAAATGTCATTTTCATTCATTGTCACTCTAAAGAAAAGGATAGCAGGCAACAGCGACGTCATTCAAGGTCAAATTTTTGTGCTTCACTTTTATATACGGAATGCAATCTCCATTTGGGTATAAGCTTCTTGATAAAAACCATACTTTTATTGAATCTATTTTAAACCTGAATTGTGTCCGCCGTACATAACGTCCGATTTTATCGGACGTGCTATAAAATCAGAACTGTCATACAAACTAAATATTTTATGAAATTTAATCGTCGAAGACATTCTTAATAATAGTTTAATTAGCTTTGTCATGATAAAGAGGCCCAAATAAACTTTATGCACTAATGGGTTGAGATCGAGTCTTGTGTCGTGGGTATCGGGAACTACGAGAGACTTCTCGGTCTCACAAACACCCAGACCCCAAACAAATGCTTGTGGCTCACACAAATATCTCTATGCGGAGATCTAACCCGCGACCTCTTGTTTCACACCCGGAGTCTAACCAACTGCGCCATGGAGGCTGTCTGTTAATTGACATGTAATGACTCTGAGTACAGCAGTAAGTAATCTTAGGACACAATTCAATTTATATCCATAATCTTTATCATCAGTTATTTCATATAACTGATATTATTACTCTATAATTTGTATCTGTAGGTATCAAGTACTTATGTATCTGTATGTATGAAATCCGCGAGCCCGTATTAGGTACGCGTGGTGGTCCGTCGTGTTGGACTATACAGCCTAACCCACTCAATAGTACTCTTGATTGTAGAAGAGGCACGTGTCATGCAATGGGATCTATTAGGGCTGATACAGATATATAATCAGTAATCTGTGTATCTCACAAGAAATTACTTTCGCGCTAGTTGTTCTAATCTATATGAGATCACCTGATGGTAAGTGATCACCGCCGCCCATGAATACCGACACGCTTGGATAATAAATATGTTACCGGTCATCAAGTCGGGAAGGAAAAAGGTTGGAAAGAGGGAACGGGTATTCGGCAATCTCACTCATAGAACGAAACGCGACGGCAAAGCTATCGCTTCACGTCAATATCCTGTGGGACAATGGTACCACCCCGGGCGAGCCTGCCCATTCATACTGAGTAATGGTTGATAACAGCGTGACTCTACCATTCAAAGTTTTGTTGGACTTTCCTTTTTCGGGTGTGTACACCTGTTTTCTTTTAATATAGAACCTAGGGTCATAATCATTTAAGATGTGATGTGATGTGAACCCATATATTTATTTCTTCTGAAGGTTAAACATAATGTCACAACTCACAGTCGGCACACACTACATTAGTCCAATGAGCCGGTCCAATGTTTTGATTTGCGTGCTTATGTCTGCCAGTAACACTTCCTGTCATCTCATACGCTTAGTGTACCAAACAGGCTCCCCTTACAAATCGTCAATCGTTTTGCAGCAATATTTGTCGATAAACCGTGTTAATATCATGATACCACCCACCCATTTGAATAGATTATTTATTTAAAATAAACATTTTTGACAATGCATTAAAACCTCGTTTAGTCGATCGCTGAATGTTTTGGTTATTCTAAATTGCTATCTACGATTGAACTAAATCTTCACTTTACCCCTTCTACGTGTCTAGGTTTTCTACGATTTCTTGCCATTTTGCAGCCGCCATGGGGCAGTTGGTAAAACGCCGGCATTGGAGCCAGTGGCCGCTGGTTCAATTTTAGCATGGAAATAAATTATTGTGCGATCCATTTTGATTTTTTCTGGGCATTTGTGAGATCTAAAATTCTCGTAGCTTCTGATGAACTTGACACTTGTATTACTTTTTATACTGGCCCGGCATAATCACTACACTGAGACTGATGGTAAGTGCAATCGCTGTCCAGGCAGAATATCGAATGGCATCAGACGGCAGTCCCATGCCATGCATTTGCAGATAATCTCGTATTTTGCTCCCACCTGTCCTCATTCCAAACAACGTAAGGCCGGCGCAAATTGATTTTTATATTTATAACAAAAAGTTTTCCTCGTCATTTTATGACCGGGTCGGTATTATAAATTGAGTATTTCGAATTAGCATATTATTTAAACCAAGTTTGGACTACCTGGGTTTCGAATCGAGTAACGAACGGTGCACAATTTAATACTTCCATTATAATGACCAAGGCCTTGATAAAATATAATTTTGCAGACATACTATAGGGTAAAACCCGGATAGTTGCCTCGGACGGATACATGCCTCAGTTTCAAATGCTCTATGTTAGACGTATTGACAGAGTTTCTTTTTGATCATAATTAAAAGCGGCCCCCGCGCAGGCCTCGGTGCCGCATAAGCAGTTGAAGTAGGCGCACTTATTTTGTCTGTGTATCAAAAAATCTTCCGCGGTGATACTTTGACGAGCGCCAGAATTATATTGGTAAGTAATCTCCGTTAAATATTTTTATAACTGATTGCGTTTTCAGTCAAAAATATATTACTTTGAATGCATTAGAGTTTAAATTGCACTGTTTATTAGGTTTTATTCTTAAATATGTTTTATTTATTTCGTAAATAAAAAGGGCAAGTATCCGTATCAAATCGGATAGTTGCCCTACTGTCTTTTGCGGATTGTTGCCCTGCGGTAACTATCTGTAACTATACGTTTTTAACAAGCAAGGACAGATTTTTTTTCTTAGTTATTTTTTTCATTTGTTTTTACTATTTTTTCTAGGTGATTTTTATTTGGTTGTACTAAAGTTTATGTTAAATAAAATACATACTCAACAGCAAAATGCCTCGCAAGTATAAACGAAAGCCAGGCGTAGTGCCGCGCCACATCAACTGGACAGAAGATAGTTTAACACTTGCGTTCGAAGAACTAAATAAATTAAAGTGGGTCAAAATCGCGTCTTAAGGAGTCAGTTACAAACATACAAGTGAAGCTAATATAAAGCGTGTAAAAACAAAAAAGTATCAACGAAATATCCCGGATTTATGGCATATTCTCTTGAACCTTAAGAAGACGGTATGAAAAAAGAAACCAGTTGCTTAAAATTGTATATTTAACTTATAAATATAATAATCTGTTTACCTACTTGCTGTTTATCTAATTGTATTTTAACACTTCTAAGAAAATATCCTGCCCGTGGGTATTACTACAAAAGATATTACTAGCAGTGAATCAGAATTAGATAGCACTTGTGGTAGGTCTCTCATATGTAAGAGGCCATCTGGGTGGGTACCACCGCAATGTCTATTTATCCCGCCAAATAGCAGTTTAAAAGCACTGTTGTGTTTCAGATTGAAGGACATTGTAGCCAGAGTAACTACTGGTCATATTAAGACTTTACATCTTATGTCTCAGGATGGCGAGCGCAGTGGAATGCCAAGCATTGCTTTGTAATTCAAGGTGTTTGGTTTTGCTACTGTTCATGAGCGATCGAATCGCTTACTATCAGGCGAACGGCATACACGTCTCGCCAGTCAAAGCAATAAAAAAAAGTACAGATTTTATTGAACTGACTAAAGGAAGGGCTGTATAACATTACATTTTTATTTTGGACACTTGTTTACTATTTTGGAGACTATTATTGTTATAATTTTATAATTATAATTTAACTTTAATTGATACTGAATAAAAGATTGTATTTAATAATAAAAACTGATTATTTAAATGAATATAAGTTCATTTTTATTTGAAAACAAAACAGACGGGCATCTATCCTCACATTGGGCAAGTATCCCCCCCAACCATTTTTAACGTTAGGCTAGTATCCGCTATAGTAGGCAACTATCCTCTTTTTTAGAGGTCATTTTAAACTGGATTTACTTAAAATTTATAATATTTATATTTTTTTTATAGATAGGGTATGTTAGAAGATGAATGAACTATGTTTGAGAATACACTTTGAATAAAAAATGTATTGATACACATTTTTTAAAGGAGCTTTTTAAAATGTGTGGCAACTATCCGGCTTTTACCCTACATTATTCAGTTTCAAATCCCAGGGCAAACCTCTGACTTTTCGGAGTAGTGTGTATTGATAGTCAATCACCACACACTTTCTGTTAAAAAAACATCGTGGAGAAACCTGCATACCATAGCGATTTGTAAGAATTTCCGCCAACCCGCACTAGGCCAACGTGGTGGACTATATGGCCTGACCACACTCAATTGTATTCTTAACTGTAGAGGAAGACCGTGCCCTGCAGTGGGGCGTATATGGGCTGATATAGATACATTATTCGTAGTAAAGTAGAAAAATAAAATAAAACACGATGTTTACACATCACGTAGAAAATTCATTTTCCCTAGCTCAGCATGAGAAGCGTTTATTTCCATCGAGTTAAGTACGAAATAAAATAAAAATGCTACAGATGCTTCGTTTGCCTTAGTTGATTCACTTTCCATCTCTGAGAAAAAGTGATTTCTAGAAAAAATATGCTATATTGAATACACAAATACCTACATCGAAGACGCATCTTGCACTGAGCATTTGAGCATTAATTTACATTCATGCAAACGAGTTGACTAATCAAACAGTAATAAGGATTTCAACGAATATTTTGCAACACTACGAATATCACGTAGTTATCTTGTCAATTTTAACTTTAACTATGTTGTAATATAGTGTTTATTTATATAGGCAAATCAATTAAAGTATTAGAACATAAATAACTTCGATTCAAGGATAAAATGTTTGATGTCAAATATAGGCTATTGTTATGTTTTAATTTAAAAATCATCCAATAATGAAAAATGCAAATACCTGACTAATAGGCTTAGTGGTTTAACTGTTATCTTTTTTTGCTATCGGATATGGGTTCGATTTCCGCACAGATGAAGTGTAATAATATGTATGCCTGCAAACATTTATTCCGGTTCTGTGTGTTCACATGAAACTTGTTCCATACATCTGTCCCCGGTATATGAACAGTTCTTGCGTTCTTTATATAATGATACCACGCCCGTCTAAAATGTTATAAAACTTTAACTTTATTTTACATTGTAAATACATAATATTCCATACAGATTTCCTCGAAGAGGTCTACAGAAATTGTAAGACTATATTTACTTTCAAGTTCGGCGAAACATGTAGCTAAAAACTAACTTTTTGGGATAACAGACCGAAATAAGTTCTGAGAAAAACCTTTTCTTAAAATGTATTCATTTCGGAAAATTGTCGTTTTAAATAAATAGATCGACTTGGCCAGTAGCATTATGCATATCTTGTACGATACATTATGTTTTCATGCGATGGCCAAGTCGATCTATTTATTTACAACGTAAAGAATTTTTAATATTGATATGATAATAACTTACGTAATCACTTTATACAGAACGTCCCTTAATCAAGGACTAAATAAATTAATCGACTTGGTATTACATCTCACAACTTTTTGCGGTAGAAAAACTGAGCTGCGAGACTTGGAATTTTTTTACAGGATGTTTTTGATGGGATACAAATATATATTACACACTTGGTTTTTTTTTAAACCTTTTTATATAATTATGATGTTGAGCTTATCTCCAAAGTTACTCGATACTGAACTAAAAATATATATTTTTGTTCGTGCTGGTTTGTCAACTACATTCAAAAGTATCTACAGGGTATATCAAGACTGCTACCGAAAACGAAGCCGGGTGGTAGTTAAAGCGACTTCAGACACAATGCAATAGAAAAAGTTGCAAAAAAAAAGCGAATTTTTTTTTTTATTATTTTTTTCCTATGACCATATTTGGGTGGTAAATACATTTTTTCCTAAAATAATAGTATATACCCTTTTATTTATAAATAATCTAAGGTATAAAAGTGTTTAAATTATAATTTTAGCAAAACCTATGGATTTACCACCCAAAAATGACGATATTTAAAAAATCATAAAAATCATTGTCGCGCTTCTTTGCGAAATTTTTAGTTGCGTTGTGTTTGTAGTCACTAAAACTACCACCCGGCTTCGTTTTCGGTAGCAGTCTTGAGATACCCGGTATAAATATCTATTACTATACTTTTAGGTTTTTCATGTGTTAGGGGACACTTAAATGCTCAGAGGAAATTGATTATGTAATAGAAATAAGGAAAACCTACGGGATAATGAAAAACAAATTGTTTTTAAAAATCTGACATTAATTGTCCTAGCATATAGAAACTTTATTAATAAAGTGCAATATTATATGCAGATATATTATTACACCTTTCTTCACCTCTAGTTAAAATATACATACACGTACGTGTACAATGCACGCAATTGACGGTAATTTTGAAATCTAATTTAAAAAAATATGAGGGTGTATTACATTACATAAGTACAAAGTAGGGATTCATGGCTGGCTCTATGAGAGTAACTATCACCTAAAATGCCAGTCGATAACCACACTACTTCAATCTACCATGACCAGGACTGGCAGCGTTATTACGACGATCCGAACAAGGAGCGGCTGTTGAACGTGATTTCCCTGGAGTTTTCTCACACCCGCCTCGAGAACTATGTGCAAGCGCCGCGCATAGTGCGTCAGATCGACTGGGTGGACACCGTGTGGCCGAGACACTTGAAGGATCAGCAGGTAAGGAAATATACACGTGCTGGGTTATTAGGTTAGGATAACGGTGAAAGAAAACATCGTGAGGAAACCTGCATGTCATAGCGGTTTATTAAAAAAAATGGTATGTAAGTCCATCAACCCGCATTAGGCCAGCGTGGTAGACTATATGGCCTAACCACTCTTAATCGTGCTCTCGGTTGTAGAGGAGGCCCCGTGCCCTACAAAGGGACACATAAGGGCTGATACAGAGAGTGTGTTGCTGCTGTGCTGTTATTGCATAGCACGTGATACCGGTATAGTACTATGGTTTTCATGAGTTGTTTAAATTATGCATCGGCTCCTAGATTTTTTTCGTCATTATAGGTTAAATGTTATCAACAAAATGATTATCATTAATTGATCTATACAAAAACAAGTCATTGAAGAGATCATAAGACGATAAAATGCAGATTGCTACTTTAAATTCGTTGAAATATATAAGTATCCAATGTATTTATATAATAAATTATTTTTAGATACGTAAGTATAGGGCTGCGAGAATTCTTGATGTTTCTTACCAGTAAACATTTGCAAAATAACAATAGTTTTAAATAAAGCTTTTCAGTTGTCCTCTGTACAAAAATAACCAATGAAATTAACCTTAACTCTTTTCGATTTATGCGCCTGCCATATTTTCTTTCTGCATCACCCAAAGGTTGACTGACAGAGAATGCCTCAGACATTAAGTCCGCATTTATACTTTCTTTGTATAAAAAGCGTAACAAATAAATAAATGAAATATATCTTAATCTTTTAGAATATCTACGAAATAAAGAGAAATAAACGATAGTAAAGAAATAATTAGTGGTACATAAATGTTATTGTTTCAGACTGAATCAACCAACGCGCTGGATGACATGATGTATCCCAAGGTGCAGAAATATTGTCTAATGTCTGTAAAGGGCTGCTATACTGATTTTCACATTGACTTTGGGGGCACTTCCGTGTGGTACCACATTCTCAGAGGTAATTTAATTTACGTCTAGTATTCTGATAATGCACTACATATTATTGGGATTTGAAAATATTTTATCATTATCGTTGTCAAAATACGATTTGTTGTATTTGTTTATTTATGGATACATAGAAAACCCTTTATTAATTTACATTTCGGTACTGTATTTTTTTTTATTGCAATGAAAGCGAGACGAGCATGTCGTTCGCCTGATGGTAAGCAATGCGACAGCTCATGAACAGTAGCAAAACCCAACAACACCTTGAATTACAAAGCAATGCTTGGCATTCTCTCTCTCTCTCTGCGCTCGCGATCCTGCGACTTATGATGTTAAGTCTCAATATGTCCAGTAGTTACTCTGGCTACAATGCCCTTCAATCTGAAACACAACAGTGCATTTAAACTGCTGTATTAACCTACAACCAAACCAGTCAACCAACTGCGTGGTCAGTGGCTACACAGAATTTTTGACTAAAAGATTTAGAAGAGGTTTAGATAGTAGGGATTTTTATAAATAACTAAACAATATAAGCATTTCCCAGTAACCATATAACATTAAATGTATTGTTGACTTCAGGAGCTAAAGTGTTCTGGTTGATTCCGCCGACTGAGAAAAATCTGCAGCTTTATGAGAAGTGGGTGCTTTCCGGGAAACAGTCCGATGTGTTTTTCGGAGACACCGTTGAGAAATGCATCCGTGTACATGTAAGTATATATAGCACTAGTTATTTACATTCAATTTGTATGAGGGATGTAAAGAAAATCATCATCGGCCCGTTGCAGTCCACTGCTGGAGGTATGGCTCTCCCAAGCTACGCTATAAACCCTGGGGGTTACTCTATGAAACGATACGAACTTTGAATATTCGGATGTTCGGCGTCCGGAGCAAGATATAAGTTTTCCACTTCTTAAAATAAATACTCGTCGTAGTGCGTGGTGGCCTGTTGGTAAACGGACTAGACGCGACTGCCAATATGTTCACGGTGGTCGCGGGTTCGAATCCCAGGGCACACCTCTGACTTTTCGGAGTCATGTGTGTATTGATAGTCAATCACCACGCACTAAAACGGTGAAGGAAAACATCGTGAGGAAACCTGCATACCATAGCGATTCATAAGAATTTATATGGTATGTAAGTCCGCCAACCCGCACTAGGCCAGCGTGGTGGACTATATGGCCTAACCACTCTCAATCGTATTCTCGATTGTAGAGGAGGCCCGTGTCCTGCAGTGAGACGTTGATGGGCTGATGCAGATAAAATAAATACTATTTTCGACGTATTTGCGACGTACGATAGATCTAAATAGAGATTAATTTATAATTATTGTAATTAAATATTAAATTGTTTCAGCTCCAAGCCGGCCACACATTTTTCATCCCAACTGGTTGGATCCACGCTGTATACACTCCAAGCGATTCTTTGGTTTTCGGTGGTAACTTTCTGCACCAGTTTGGCATTGAGAAGCAGCTGAAAATAGCACAAGTTGAAGATGTTACTAAGGTAATTATATGTTTATCAATAATTCGTAGACAAGATATGTCACATAAAACTTGCAAGTTCACTTTTATATGTGGTTTATATGACGTACATTATATATGCATAAACATATAATAGATAAATGATATGCCATGTTAAAGTATCTTGAAAATTGCAATAATTAAGAGATTTAGTTTTAGGAACTATTTATATGAAATCTTTATAATTTCCGAAATATGTTTTGGTTTAAAAAAATACAAATTTATATGTCTCCTTCAATGTGGATATTATTTTAATGTGGTCTTACAATAATAGCATTCCACTTGGTGTTCAGTGCAATGTTGCCCAGATACATATAATATGAAATAGCACTAAACAATTACTTTATGCCATTAAGTATAAAATAATATATTGTTATTTGAAATAAACGTATTGTTCATCGATACCTCATGACGTTTATAATAATAAATAATATATAGATATTAACAATAAGTAACGTGCACAGGTGCCTCAGAAGTTCCGCTACCCTTTCTTCACGGAGATGTTGTGGTACGTGCTGGACCGCTACGTGACAGCGCTGCTGGGCCGCTCGCACCTCACGCCCGAGTGCGCGCCCGCCACCGCGCCCGCACCGCCCGCGCCCGCCGCGCCGCCCAAGGAACACGTGCATCTCACGCAGAATGAACTGCACGGTCTTAAGGTGCGCATATCTCTCTCTCTCTCTCTCTCCCCGTCTCCCTCCCTCCTTCCCCCTGCCTCCCCTTCCTCGCCATCCCTCCCCCTCCGACCCCTTTTTCCTCCTCCCTCTCTCCCTCCTCCCTCTCTCCCTCCTCCCTCTCTCCCTCTCCTTCCCTCCCCCTCTCTATCTATCTCTCTCACTCATATATTTCAGTCACCGGAAATTTAAAATTACCCAAGTATTAACCAGTATGAATACCGAGTAATTGGGATACAGATTGTTATAGAAAAATATTTTTAATCTTAAACAGCGTTATTTATATTATCACTAAAATTGCTACTACCGAAATACTAAAAGAACATCGGTCACGTCCATACATTTTGCGACCTGACAAAGAAATATATTGTACACAGCTGGGATATAGTTTATTGTGTTGTATAGTGCATGAGGAGTGATGTCCAGTTACAAAAAGATTTCTGCAAAGCCGGAGATTTTAGAATTATTCATATATTTGTAACTGTTTAGGTTACGATTATACTAATAAAAAATAGCACATTATAATGTCATTGTCATTGTCAAATATACCTAATGTAGGATGGACTTATGGTTATCAGGTACCTAGGAAGAAAAGTGTACTAAATCATTATGATGGCTTAGTAATTACTATGCTCTATAATTTCCCTTGTCATAAAACTAATTAGCCTTTGAATATGGTGTACACCATACCTGTGTTACCTTAAGGTAATGAGAGAAAATGTAGTATTTTGCTGTCATTATTTCGCAGAGTTTTATCAGAATTTACTAGACTGTCTTGATTATTTTTTGCTATTCTTCATAGTTTCGTGTTTGGCCATCCACACACACTTGAAAAATCTCCCTATATGTTAGTATAGGAATATAATATGCAATGGTCACAAAAATAAAACACGAAATAAAATAAAACACAAAAAACATTTTTTAAATGTATTATTTCTCATCTTCTCTTATTACAATAGAATCTAAGAACTCTGCAGGGGCAGCAACATCAAAGTCATGACATGGACACAGCAACAATACAGTACGACGTCCTACTACACAGTTACAACAATACTTAGTTATTCCGTCGCTCCTTGATTTGGAAGTTTGGCATCATTGTTTTTCATCAAAACACACACACTTTTCCTGTGGGAACTCCAGGATACTAAACCATATCGACTAAATGGTAAATAGTATACCTTGTAGATTCATGGCTAAAAAAAACTTCGATTACTGGATAGACCCACTCACTGATTACAGAAATGAGTATAATAAGACGGGTATTGCATTGAACACAATGCACAAATTGTTGAGGAGTGCAAATACATGGGAGTGCACTATTGCTCCGAGTTCATGTTGGTAATATGGTAATACTTCACACTTTAAACCAAATCACAAAGCGTTATCGTTATACAATGGTTAATCTTACAAAGTGGTCAGAAATACAAGGGTATATCGGAGTCCGTGATTAAAGTCAAGTCACAAATATAAACAGAAAATTAACAGTAGTCGTCAATCGGAAATCAAAAGAAAGCAAAATGACAGCGCAAAGAAAATTCATGTGTCATAGAAAATACCTACACTTTTTTTTATTTAGTACTACCTTCACCGTTGTAGTTAAAACCTTATTTTAAAACAAAGTATGACTGATGGAACGCACTCATATACGTTCAATATTATTAAAAACACTTTAAGTTTTTCTTTTTTATCCGGGTTTTTTAAAATAAATTGAAATATGCATTTTGACTCTAATAAATTATGAAAATTTTTGATGTACCATTCATAACTGGTCCCGTTCATGGTCCATTTTCGCCGATGTTCTTTATCTATCCTGTTATTAAATTCTTAAAAAACTTAATAGAAGATGCTTTTCACATGTGTTTCACTTGCAGGCCATAGTTATGTATCTGCACCAGTTGCCGGCGGCTCGCAAGTCAGTCCCGGAGCTGTTGTCTGACCCCATAGCTCTCGTGAAGGACGTGCGCACGCTGGTGGAGCAACACAGACATGACAAACAGCACCTTGCTATCACCGGAATACCAGTACTGAAAGGTAAATGTCATACTGTATTATTTGTATCAGCTCATATAAGTCCTGCTGCAGGGCACGGGCCTACTCTACAGGCGAGAATACGATTGAGAGTAGTTAGACCATATAGTTTACGCTTGCTTAGTACTGTTTGGCGGACTTTGGGCACGGGCCTCCTCTAAAATTCATAATACGATTGAGAGTGGTTAGTCCTAGTGCGGGTACTTTACAAATTATAGAAATCGCTATGGTATGCAGGTTTCCTCACAATGTTTTCATTCACCGTTGTAGTGCTTGGTGATTGACTAATCAATATACATATGACTCTGAAAAGTCAGAGGTGTGCTTTGATTTTAACCTATGATCACCGTGAATATGTTGGCAGTCACGTCTTGTCTGTTTATCAACAGGTCACCACTCACTCTATTATATTGACCCAAAATCGCTTATGGCCCACTGCACGTAACTCCTCTACAATTCGAAAGATCAATTGAGACTGCCTATGTTACATCAACACCGGGAGGTTATCCTGTGTCGCAGTCGGTTAGATACCAGCTGTGACACGAGGGGCCGCGGGTTTGATTCCGCACCGAGAGAAATGTTTATGAGACCCACAAGTATTTGCCTCGGGTCTGGGGATGGTCACATTAGTTTTATGAATGAATAAAATCTTGTACTTGTAATCTTCAAGAAATAGACCGTAGAAAATTCTATTACAGAGAGTATAGTACTTGTAACAATATTATTCATTCATATTGATTCAAGTATGAAACGAGTACATATTCTGATAAGATTTTTTATCAGATCAATTCGGAAACAATTTCAGGTCATTGACTTGTCTGAAACTGTGACAATTGATATCATGTGTTCAAAGATGATAAAGAATACGAGTGTTTCTTAGCAAGGTGTTATATTAATGTAGTAACGAAATTTTGACTTTTAATTAATTATTTTCCAAAGGTGTATACTGATTGTTTGGATTTTTTATTTTTTTGCCGCTATGTTTATATATGAGCATTTTTACCGCTTAGCTAAACTTTAGTTGGGATCTGGAATTTACATGAGCCGTAAAAAGTCTTGTAATTAAAAACTAAAGTCTTGATTTTTGACAAAATTACTATGCAGTTTTTTTTTTCTCAAAATTGTTACAACATTATTTGGGATAGTCAGAAGTAAGTGGTGTAAATTATAAACCAAATGTCAGTATCACCCTGTATAAGTAAATGTACATAATTGACATTAGTCTATACAGTGATAATATAATGTGTGTGTGTGTGTGTGTGTGTGTGCGCCGCAGGTCCGGACGACGTGGTGTCGGGCGAGCGGCGGCAGTCGAGCGGGCGCGGCGGGCGCGGCGGCGTGCACCGCGGGGGGCCCGCGCGCCCGCGCCCCGACCACGCCAACAACGCGCCGCGCAGGCGCAGGACCAGGTACACACACACTACATTACGTACTCGACACTGTTCAACGTTTTTTTTATTACAATGAACAGCGAGGCGAGCAAGCTGTTCGACTGATGGTAAGCGATACGACCGCTCATAAATAGTAGCAAAATTCCACTGCGCTCGCCATCGTGAGACATAAAGATGTTAAGTGTCAATATGTCCAGTAGTTACTCTGGCTACAATGTCCTTCAATCCGAAACACAACAGTGCATTTACACTGCTGTTTCACGGGATAAATAGACATCCCGTGATCGTAATTAGTCCTCCACTTGCTACATTACATTATCCGAAGTGTTCATCATCGGTTCTACGTGAGGAAATGCTTCTAAAACAGTGGTGAAGCTATGTGTACTAGTGGAAGGTCTCCCATATCTATGTGAGAGGCCGCCTGGGTACGTGCCGCCACAATGTCTATTTCTCTCGTCACTCAACAGTGTAAATGCGCTGTTGTGTTATGTGTGCGCAATATATCCAGTAGTTAGTTACTCTGGCTACAATGTCCTTCAAACTGGAACACATATGTTATTTTAGGTTATTAATTTATTTATCTACTCAGGCAGCTTCTCACATTTGAAAGACCAGTAAAATTAATCAATGGTTATTTTATTGGTTTTTGTGTTTGTACACAAAATTATACATAAAATCGATCATAGTCAGGCGTTCTTATTGTATACTGATGTGTTATGCATATCGCAGATGCAAAAAGTGCGAAGCGTGCCAGCGCACGGACTGCGGCGAGTGCGTGTTCTGCCACGACATGGTCAAGTTTGGCGGACTCGGCCGCGCCAAGCAGACATGCATCATGCGACAGTGCTTACAGGTACATTACGAGTAGTTGTTATTTTAAAAATACTGCACTTGAAGAATATATTAAACGAAGATATCCTTATGTAAAGATCTCCTGAAATTATTCTCGTTGGTCTCGATATTTCATTTACACATAAATTTCATCTCTAGTACAATGTATTTTAAAATTGTTAAAATGCTGTGTATGATTGTTTTCAAGACAGTGACAGTTTTCAAAGACAAAGTAATATTTTGGATGTGTATAGTTGTATCCACATTGTAATGGAAATTGATATAAATATGGATTATTTGTCGACAGCCAATGCTGCCGGTGACAGCGTCGTGTGCCGTGTGTCACCTGGATGGCTGGATGCAGACTCCAGTCGCGCCACAGGCTAAGGGTAACTCTGGTAACTATCTATACTAATATAAAGCTGAAGAGTTTGTTTGTTTGTTTGAACGCGCTCTTTTGCATCTCAGGAACTGCTGGTCCGATTTGAAAATTAATTTCAGTATGGAATAGTACATTTATCGTGGAATGCTATACTATAGGCTACAATTATATCATGATGCTATATCCTATATGAGGGAAGCACTAGTGAAAAATCTAGCAAATATAAATTTTATTAGTTTTGCGTGGTCTAATTGATCTCAAAAGCAACATTCGGATTCTTTGCTTCGATATTTTAAATTGATAGCCGGAATTGAAAATTTTGGCCGTTATTTTGTAAAGTGTACTGTACCCGGACTGCTAGTATATGTATGTATTGCATTCCAGGTCGCAACGGGCCTTCACTCCTGCGCGAGTGTTCGGTTTGCTACAGCATCGTGCACCCGACGTGCGTGCCGCCCGGCGGACAGATCAACGAGGACCTGCCCAACTCGTGGGAGTGTCCCACCTGCACCACCATGGGACTCAACCACGACTACAAGGTAAAGGTAATGCCCGATTTTGTATACTTATATATATTTGTGATAGTGAATGGTCTTGGAATAGTGATGTTTAGTGATAATGAGTGGTCTTGGTGATCTTGGAGTGAGATCAATTCATAGACAAATGAATAAGGAGCGGACATACATAAAACATACAACCTTTTTTGATGAGAAAAACGTATTAAGTAAGATGTTAGGAGCTCGGCTGTATATTTTCAAATAAATATGGCAACATATTTTGTGTTTGGTTTTTAAGAAACCAATGTGAATAGAATAATGTCGGAGAAAGTGTTAAAATAACAACTCATTGTATGCATCCTGCATAGTGCGTGGTGGCTTGATGGTTATGGACCAGACGCGGCTGTTCACTGTGGGCCTCGCGGGTTCAAATCCCAGGACACACCCAGGGTACTGGTGGTGGGTCTCTCGAATGTGAGAGGCCGCCTGGGTAGGTACCACCGCAATGTCTATTTCTCCCGCCAAACAGCAGTTTAAATGCACTGCTGTGTTTCTGATTGAAGGACATTGTAGCCAGAGTAACTACTGGACATATTGAGCCTTAACATCATAAGTCGCAGGATCGCGAGCGCAGTGGAATGCCAAGCATTGCTTTGTTATTCGAGTTGTTGTTTGGTTTTGCTACTGCGGTCGTATCGTTTACCATTAGGCGAACGACAAGCTCGTCTCGCCACATACAGCATTTAAAAAAACCTCTGATTTGTTAGAATCATATTGATAGTCAATCATAGCAATTTATAAAATTTCTATGGTGTGTAAAGTCCGCCAACCAGCACTAGGCAAACCTATATACTCTGGCCTTATCACTCTTAATCGTACTCTCGACTGTAGAGTAGGCCCGTGCCCTGCAGTAAGACATATGTACAGTACGCATTCAGTTGCTGTCGGCCCGCCATCTGATGTACCTTGGTAGAGGCCTATGTGCAGCAGTAGACTGCACCAGGCTGATAATGAACTTGATTTTGAAGTCAGCCACTAATAATAAACTAAACTTGCAATGTGATTCATTTTTTAAGACAACGTAATGAAGACCCTTAACAAATCAAATTCTTTTTTTGCGTTCACTTACAATACCAGGGTTGCCATGAGGTGTTGATGAAAAGACTGATACTTTTATAAAGAATACATGTTTATTAGATGAAGTCTAATGAGCGAATAACTCTACTTATAATAATACATTGATGTATATTAGAATAGTAAGGAATATAATACTCGGCGCAGGTTTATACACCAAACATGCATGTACCTTTGTCAGTAGTTAGGCCAGGTGGAAATTGGAAACATAAGACATAGCGAGTCTCACTGTGACTCTGTATGAGACTGTTTGATTGTACAAATGATGCTTATAATATATTAAGGTAATTGGTAATTGTAATACGAGTGATATGTTCCTAATTTGAAACCAGATTAAACGTGCTTATCGTGCGTGCGTCGAAGTTATGTGCTGCCAAATACCTGTAACCCCTGGACCGTCGGACGAACCGCGCTCAGGCTCGTCGGACTTCAAGCAATAAAGCAACCTAACGTTATTGAAATAGGGGCTATTTTAATTCAAGGACCCAATATGGCGCTTACGACAAGCCAGGGGATAATATCAATTTCAATTTGATGCTCAAGTTGTCTGGTATTAGGTTGTTAACCTGTCAAGTTGTTATTCTGTTGTTTTAAGTGTACCTATAGTGCGATTATTATTACAGCCGCGTCACTTCCGCGCCCGTCAGAAGTCATCGGACATACGGCGCATGAGTGTGGGCTCGGACGCTAGTCAGCTCAGCCAAAACCAGAACCAAAATCAAAATAATCAGGTTTGTTTTATGTTTTACAATAGTGTTGAAAGCTAATTAGCTGATATAAACATAAGACAATGGTGTCTACATTCCCTTAAAGTCGTTTTTAGACAATGATAATATTCAATGTTTTTCGCCGAAAAATTATGTTTGAAGTCCCATGGCTAGATGTGAAGTTTTAGATTTTAATTCCAAAGCTAATAATAAAATACAACAGTTTCGATATCGCATTGCTTTTTTATGGTAGGTATCTGTATTTTGTTGAATGTATGTGGTTGATGCCTCTTCAACAATGAATTATATTGTATTTAATGACATATCAAATGTTCCGATCTAACTCTACTTTTTTTTTAGAACAAGGCGCCAGTTTCGCTGCCCGCAGTGGTGCCGAAATCAGAAGCAAGTTCAGATAATGAAGGCAAGAATGATGTACCACATATCAAGTCAGAGGATGGTAAGCTATTTGTAGAGTTTTCATAGTTATTTGCTCTCAATCAATTATCTTTTTTGTTTTTCTTATTTTGGCTTACTTTTTTTGTTTTCTGTGTACACGTACATAATATAACTGCTATTTAACGCCAAGAAGTACTAGCTGTATAGTAAATAAAAAAGTGAGGTGCTAAGTCGTATTTTCTCGTTTCTATCTTTGTTATTCCTACACAGTCACACTGCGTTCTCTCCATTGATTTTCTGAGTAACAGATCATGAGTAGAACGCACTTTGTTCGCGATATCCTCCAGTAATCCATCAATGACGTAGTAATTAATTGATGTGCAAACTTCACTGGATCATTTACTACAAATTGTATCTTGCTTATATGTTTTATTAATGTATAAATATGTTATTGCAGAGCTCAAACAAGAGGAGGAGGGCGGCGTGGGCGGGTGCGAGGGCGGCGACGGCGCGGAGGGGTCGTGGGAGCCGCCCGGCAAGAAGCGCCGCGCCTCCGACGAGGACGAGGCGCCCAAGAAACAAGCCTTGCGGGCGCATCTCGCGCTGCAACTCACGCACCACTCATCCAAGGTACACACTTCTATCTAGCATTCACTAGTTTTAGTTGTTCTTTGAATTTCTTCTCACGCTAGGCAGATATGCCTTAAAAGAATTATTTCATTCGTCAGTTGCCTCATGCCTTTATTATAAGAATGTAAACTGTAATGTGTTCAGGGTTAAAATCCCAGGAAAAATATTTCACGTATCAGTATTTCACGTATCAGTTATAATATGAATGAACTTGAAGTTGAAAATAATAATCATTTGAAATATTACTAGACCTATTCAGGAGGTAAAAGAAATACTGGGTATTTAAACATAAAAAAAAACTTTGTCATTTGTCTTCTCATTAAACAAACTTTGTATACAGGTATTTTAAAAATTCCCAGCATCACAAACTACATTGTTTCCAGGTGATGAAGAAGCCGCTGTACGCGGTGCGTCCCGCCCCTGGCGCGCCGCCGCACCACGCTGCGCACGCGCACGCGGCACTCGCGGCGGGCTCGCCGTGGCTGGACCGCGAGGCCATGCTGTGCGTGTTCGCCAAGCTCACGCCGCACGAGCTGGCCACCTGCGCGCTCGTCTGCAAGGCGTGGGCTGAATACTCGGTCAGTTGGACATTATTAATTATCCGCACCTCGTGAAAAACAACTTCTTGGTCGTTTTAAGCTTAAAAGTGTATTTGGGCCCTAAAAGTCTTGTCAAATAGTGGGCACAACCGAGGTGTTTTGGGCTCTATAGTCTCGTCAAATAGTGGGCGCAACGGGACGGGATGGTAATGACTCGTTTGGAGTTAGTTATAATGGTTTAAAATTTACAGCCTCCGTGGCGCAGATGGTTAGACGCCGCCCGTGAAACGAGAGGCCACGGGTTCGATCCCCGCACCGAGAGAAATATTTGGGCTGCCCACAAATATTTCTTCCGGGTCGGGGTGTTTGTGAGACCGAAAAGTTTCTCGTAGTTCCTGATAGCCACGACAAAAGACTTGATTGGTCTTAATGTGGGGTCAGGACTACGTGTAAGAGTTGTCACGCCCAATGCGACAGTGGCGTGACAGTGCTGTGTAACATGCCACCCATACATTACAACGAGAAACCAACAACGACTCACCAGCATCTAGCCCGCTATCTGACAAGACCTTTTAACAGGGGGTGAGGCATCAGTACAAGTAGTGATTACAAGTGAGTGAGATGTGGTTATGTTTGCAGATGGACCCGTCTCTGTGGCGCAGCATGTCGTTCGTGCAGGTGCGCGTGTCGGCGGCGCAGCTGGCCGGCATCGCGCGCCGACAGCCGCTGTCGCTCGGACTCGAGTGGTGCCATCTCGCGAGACGACAACTCGCATGGTGTGTAACCTGTGTATATTATTATACATACTTTATTATACCCAGTGGTGTTACCTACGATTATGTGTTAGTTACTTATTACAGTGTTAGTTACTTAGAACAAATTGTAGCGATGTCACATCTTTGCTGTTCCGTTTCGATGTTAGTGAGATTATCAGGACCTTAGCATCGCATTCCTGCTCTTGTATTTGTTCGTTCCCTTTCTTCTCTCGTTTTATGAGGCTGGCAACGCATCTACGATCGATTTTTTGTAGATGTATTCATGGGTGTTCACTTATAGTCAAATGGGTTTGCTAGATTTATGTAATACCCAAATGTAATTGAAGATTTACAAAACTTCGTAGGTACTTTGCCGGCCTCGCAAAACGGGAGAAGGGGAGAAAAAAACCAGGAAGATTAATGGGTAGTTCTTTGGAGTTATAATGTACCAGTTTTATTGCAACGTGTCACATCAACATCCCGCGGATCATAACATCAGCATTTGGCGTGAAAGCTCTGTGTGACATGTTCCATACTAACAGTTACATTACAACTGCAAACAATTCCTCAACGACGGTCCCGTCTCGCACTCTATCTGTCGAAACAATTAGCGTGCCCACAATTCACGTAACTAAATAAGTAATTACCTTTGCAGGTTGCTAGGTCGTCTACCAGCGCTGCGTTCCCTCTCACTAGCAGGCTCGCCAGCCGAGGCTGCGTTGGCGCTGCGTTCGTCCACGTGTCCGCCGCTCACCGCGCTGGACCTGTCGTTCGCGCGTTGCCTGGACGACGCCAAGCTGCGCGGCATCCTGGCGCCGCCGGAGAACTCGCGGCCCGGCGGCGGCGCGCGCTCCGGCGCCGAGCCGTCGAGGCTGGCCGCGCTCGCCGTGCTGCGGCTGCCCGGGACTGATATCACGGATGTTGCCATGCGATATGTTGTGCAGGTGTGTACTTCACTGTTGTACCCCAACTGGGACGTAGATACGACGCGGTACCGACAAACTTGGTGATACTGCAGCGCCAGCAAGCGATGTGCCTATGGAAGGGATTATACATTAATACAACGAGACCGCGATGTTGTCGATGCCGCTACAGCTGCGGTGCTATGCGTAAATCCTTTAAGGTCTCTATCTACGTTGCGGGGAAGCGGATGAGTAGAGCAGCGCGAGTGTTTCGGGGTGTACACGTGTAAGTAACTACCATGTGTGGCATGCCTCATAGTGGGATCTGAGAGCGCTTGCAACCAATCGCCTCCAGCGGAGGAATAATGTATGGTCGCGTCGCATAGATTTTTTTATTTTTTAATTGTAACCGAACAAAGCGTGATCACGCACTATTCTTCCACTGGTGGCGATCTGTTGCAAGTACTCTCTTGATACTTACAACGAGGCACGCCACGCCTGGTAGTCGTTTGCAGGTGTACGCCACGAGCACTAGCGCTGCTCTTTACTTATTGTTTTTTCCCGTTGTCTCCGTATGCAACAATAGCGCCAGCGTGGCTAACAGCCAACCACAAGCCTTAAAAGAGGTACCAGATAATGAGCTTGACGGCATGGCGACATGTCGTTGGAACGAAGGTGATGGGTCGTTTAGAGATGTTATGTACTGGTTATTGTGGAACGTGTCATAGCCCCATCGCACTCGGTGGGGCTCTGTGACGTGTTCCATGTAAACCTATACATTACAACTCTAAAAGAGCCGTTGGCGTCGCGTCGCTGTGCCGTCCCGCCCATTGTTTGGTGACACTGCGGCGGTCACTCTATAAAAACGATACGAACTCCGAATGTTCGGACGCCGTACGTAAAACTTCACTAATGTGCCTAGATACTCAACGAAATATTTAGTATTGATTTTTAGAAGTGGAAATCTAATATATATCTTACTCTGGACGTCGAACTACCGAAATTCGTATCGTTTATATAGAGTAACCCGCCCGGTGTAATAGCTAAGTAGCTACGCACGTCACCCATGTAATGTTAACCTGTATATTCCCCGCAGGCGTTACCGAAGCTGGTGGAACTGGACGCGTCGTCGTGCGCGCGGCTGACGGACGCGGGCGCGGCGCAGCTCGCCAACCACCCGCTGCAGCGTCTGTCGCTGGCCGGCTGTCGCCTGCTCACAGAGGCCGCGCTCGACCATCTGGCGCGATGCCCTAACCTCATCCGGTAACTACACATACAGTATATATTATACAGTACACTCTAGATCATGCAGATGGTAATAATATCTGTAACAGCCCATATACGTTCCACTGCAGAACATGGACATACTCTACAATCAAGTTAGATCGAGAGTGGTCAGGCCATATAGTTCACCACGCTGGTCTGGTGGTGGCTGGCGAACTTTAAACTTGATTATGCCACAAAGAAAAAGATAACACAATAGTTATCACAGTATCAGTTACACGCTGTTCATCGAACTCACCTTCCGATTCTATATGTGTAATAAAAAAACCGGGCCAAATATCAAAACATCATCATCGTTTGCATAGGATTACTTTTACCTGTTAAGACGACTGACGACGCCTCGCTGTGTGTGATACGTCTTCGGTTGCACTTTCAAGTCTGCTCTGCAATGCTCTCTGTGCGATTGATCTGAAACAGTACAATTTATTTAATTGCTAGAATGGTGAGACGAGTATGTCATAAATCTGATGGTAAGCGATACGACCTTTCACAGACAGTAGCGAGACCAAAAAACACCATGAATCGCAAAGCAATGCTTGACATTCTACTATAACATATGTTTCGTAAGGGTATTAGTCTTCCTATATCAGACACAAATTCAATATGAAGCTTTAGAAATGGAAAAACAACTCACTGGTCTAGTGATGGTATATGAAAGGTGAAAGGTAGTCCTGATATTAATTCCCGGTGCCAAAAATTCGCATAGGGAATTATTTTTCTTAATGTCTTTAGGCAGGTGGCTAAAGTTGCTGCAACACAATGCGGGCGTTCTAAGCAGTGAGTTTCCTAGAAACCAAAATTATAAATTATTTTCCGAAACAATAATAAAATGTTATTTGTTACAGATTGGACTTGCGGCATGTCCCGTTGGTGTCGACACAAGCCGTGATCAAGTTCGCGGCCAAGTCCAAACACAACCTGCACGTGAAGGACGTGAAATTGGTGGAGTTGCGGAAGACCTGATCCGAAGACTCCGTCGCTAGCGAACAAAAGACGCCCCAACCAGTACCGGAAACGGAAACTGCGAAATAAACGCGTTGGTGATACAGTGCCCACTGTAGTGCTGTGTGTTGGCGCATTACGGATTTTGTGTTACTTGTTATTTTACTGTCACAGTATTAGGTATATTTAAGATCCTCTCAGATAACATTTTCATTTTCGATGTATTCCCACGTTTATACCAAAAAATATTATAGTGCCTTGCAACGTAAATTGATGAGCCATTAACATTGTTTGTTTACATTTCGCACAACATATCAAATCTCGACGCTCTGTGATGCCAACACACAGTGTAGATATTTGGAAAGACTTGAGCGTACCCTGGTACTATTATTAAAGTGATACGATAAATTAGACAAACTATGTTTAGGTAAATTGTCAGATATTTTCTGATGGGAAAAATATAAGATTGGTTCGTCATTTTGGCTCATTACCAGTGGTAGAGCTAACTCTACATTTACAATACAGCACATATTTGAATGCACAATTGAATGATATATACAAAGTTATATATAATAATTTTATTGCATGCTGTTATGTTGATGTTATATTCTATGATCAAGGCCTTGAAATGAAAACATTTACGTTGAATTACCACATTTGCAAAGAATCAAAATTAATTTTTATAATCATTTTATTTTTTTATTAAAATCAATACTGTGAACTGTGAGAGGCTTTTGTTGACTGAAATTCTAAAAACTTAGACGAAATTTACTTTTAAAATTATTTAAATCTGCAGTGTCATTTATAGTTTGATCAATTTTTACACTGGAAAGTTGGTACAAATTATTCAGATTCCAAAAAAATAATTAATTATAAATGAGGTGTGGAAAAAAAGGTATTTTTTAAATTATTTTTGTGGAATAATCAATTGTATTATAAATAATATTATATTGTTATTATAATGTGTATCGGCTCAAGTAAGTTCGTCCAAAGAAGGGTTCATTTTAATCACCCAATAACTACAAATGACACTACAGACATTGTTATAAAATATTTTATTACTGCAATACTTTGTAAATAGCAATTTATTTATGCCGACAAAGTTATATATTTTAGTTCATGACAATTCGAAATTGCTTAGGTTTACGTTTTAGTTCTAGTCGCTTTTTAAGTTAAGCTATATTAGTGAGTGATTGTTTCGTGAATTATAAGTGAGGATAACTGTCGTTTAAGTTTCAGTGATTTAAGTGTAGTGATATCAATTTTGATGAATGTCATGTGCAACGCCTATTACAGGTTTTCGTGAAGTTTTCCTTTAATTATAGTAGTAGGACTGCAGATTTCCATGTCGTTCTCTTTGTACAGATATGCTATAGATATCTTGTGTGTTTACATATAAATTAAATTTATTTCATTATATTAATCCACGTTTCAAGTTAATCAAGCCAAACGGTAAATCATCTCAATCGAAAGCTAATTGTAATATTACAACTGTTTGTCGCAAACAATACATAGTTTGTGGTAAACGAGTGACGTAGCATGTAAGCGAACCGACTCTGGTCATAGCGGGCGAGGTCGGGGACCGCCTATAGTGTTAGATTAGAAGTGACCTAAGATTTAATGTGTTTACTTGTCCACGAGCCGCGGAAGTGATGCCAAGTGATTTAGTTGTACTTATTTGGAGACTTCTTTAAGACAAGTAAACGCATTATTCCGATGCGGATTGTACATTGTTGACTTAGGTGGTCCGAGTGATATGTTCATTCGGGCGGTAAGCTCCTAATTGTAATATTGAGCTAGTTGCTAAGAATTGTGTGCCTCTGTGTATAGACAAATAGTTATATAGATTATAATGAAGTCTATTGGATACACAAGTATGCAGAAAAAGTTATTAATTATTCATGTTCATTTCAATGCTGCGTATTGAACAAATCATATCTGATAACGAAAGTTTTTAGATTTTTTTTCCAAATCCGTGTTTAGAAATTTTATAAACTTTATAAAGTCGATGATGGTTTGTGAATATTCGGTATTGAAAGATTTACATTCAGAAATAGGCGAAAATGCAGATTAATGATTTTACTACAGGTAAAGATATAGTTTCTAGCTATAATTTTAAACTGGCCTTGCGAGGTGACTTGGTGTTTTGTACGCGAGGCCGCGACGCGGTGTACGCGCCGGCTCATTACGAATAGATATTACGTGAATTTGACGCGTTCTATCAGATTGTATCATTGGTTACCAATAAGCACTCATAGTATTTGAAATAAAATATTTACAATGAAGGCATTTTTGTGTTTTATTCATTTGTCCAACAGCTTTTAGAAATCCCCCAACTTGTGATCCACTTTTCCTATAGTTTCCTGAAGTATTTACGTAAGCATAGTTAAAAAAATGAGAACTGAACCTCCTAGTTGACCGTTGGTAGGAAATGTGTTTCTGGTATAGTAAAATAATGATCACAATTCAGAAAAATATAAGCACTTACCTACATGAAAAGGTTAAGGAGTCTGCATCGATGTCTGAATCGTTTGTGTTTGGGTCTTTCTTCGTGTGTCTCCATACCAGGCACTGATGTAGTATCTGCAAATAAAAAGGAAATCTTGGTACGTCGGTATTTTATTAGGGGGTAATGATTTTCTATGTCTAGAAAGTGTGTCAATGACAATTGATAAAACATTTAGACTCTAATGTTGCATAGTTAAAAATGTTAGGACTTTTTAATGGTGGATAAATGGTAAGTGATCGAATCCAATCCAACCAACTCGCACTAGGCCAGCGTGGTGGACTATATGGCCTAACCACTCTCAATCGTACTCTCGATTGTAGGGTAGGCCCGTGCCCTGCAGTGGGACGTATATGGGCTGGTGCTGACTGACTGACTGATCGAATCAGTTTACCGAAGTAATTTTGAGAAAAGAAGATAAAGTACTTTCACGTTCCAACTTCCACTGCTGAGTACATAGATGAAGTAAAAATTACTACATCTATGGTTGAGTACCTATCTCTACATATGAGAAATACCTTAGTCATTGTCCATCATGCTGGACTATAGCGAAACATAAATAATTGGTAATGCTTGGGATTCGTGAGGAAACCTGCATACCATAGCGGTTTGTAAGGAATTCTGTGGTATGTGAAATCTGCCAACCCCCAGTAGGCCAGAGCCGTGGACTACATGGCCTAACCCCTCTGAAACGTTTTCTCGATTGAAAGCACGTGCTCTGCAGTGAGATCTGTGGGCTGGTACACTACAGTACAGTACCGTTGGGACTCTAATCTGGAAAACCTGTTTCGGCAGACTGATACGCTTTTCAACTATCGCTCACATTATATCTAAGGAATTAAAAAATATATGTGGCTTGGGATTTAAATATTGCCTCTTGTTAATTTGATTATTTCTATGCTCTGAATTCTGAAATATAAATCCAAAACAATTACACACACACACACAAACATCACGCCTTTTTCTCAAAAGGGTAAGCAGCGGTGCTACCTACCAAGACCACGTTTTGCACACGCTCACGCGTTCCGCCCCACAATGAGGTAGGGAGCGAACCTATTGCCATATCGGACTCAAATTCCTGATTCTGGGCTGATGAAGAATAGAACAATTCAATATCACTTTGTCCGATGTGGAGCTCGAACCTACGACCTCAGCTTTGTAATCCGTAGTACAATTACGCCATCGAGGAAGTCGCCATCAAATAAAAAATTGATATGAAATACGCTGATGCCATTCCTAAAACAACTAAAACGTTCGGAGTTTAGGTTTCATACACTATTGCAATAAGTAACCTGTGTACACTTACTTGCTTGTAAAGAAAAAACAAAACAATTTTAATACGAAAATTAAAACAAAATATTATTCATTAATGTATTTATTACGGGTCTTCGCACAAGGAGTTTCCAGACTTCGTAGGACAAGATTTCCGTGCAGTAATTAAATAAAAATAAAAATATTACTTATTGCTTAAATATTTTAGTGCAGTAATTATACAGATAGGTATGACTTCATTCTCCAAAGAAGCCATTGTACACTGAGTTTTTTATAGGCAGGTTTCTTTCTTAATCGAACACAGGACCTCACCATTCATAGCCTATATAGACCGACATCACACCAATAAGAGAACGTTGAATTGATTCATATTTCAGAGAGTTCAATATTTAACAAAAATAGAAGTAATACGGTTTTTAAAACTAACAAATATTATAATTGCTATTTATTTTGATTTAATCAGATTTTCGTTGTAATAGATAAATCAGGACACAAGATAGTCTTTTCTATATTTTGTGAATGGGCAAGTGCCTTTAACCCTTAGACCGTCGTAAGTGACCTTGATTTAAAAATAGCCCTTATTTCAATAACGTTAGGTTGCTTTTTTGCTTGAAACCCGAAGAGCCGATTAATAATAGACCCTATTTCAATGACATTAGGGTTGCTTATTGCTTGAAACCGAACGAACCTGACTCAGGTTCACGACGGTTGAGGGGATATATTGATTTCAATGGGTTCGAAACCTAGATATTGTAAGTGCAATTAGTAGATGGAACTATCTACTCTGAGATTTCGGTTTGGAAACTCTCATGCCATTTGTTCAGGATTTTTTACCGATATGGCGGTAATTTTACATACCACAAATACAAATTAGTAGTTCCATTCATCAAATCCGAAACCACGAGGAATATCGAAAAATGCTGAAAGGAGTCGCGAACCTGAGTTTTTGATGAAAAATAATACTGCATACTGAAATTGTTGATAAATTAATATGCCTAGCTAGGAATCGAATCTGATATTTTGGAAAAAAAAAACACATGCTGTATTATTACACTATTCGATAGTTTTACTAATATCACAGAAACAAATTGAAGGAAATAATGACATACGGCAAATGCAAAGGAAAGCGGTGATTTTCAGCAAAATACAATTTTAAATTATCAGATTCATTTTATTTGGATTATGTAGGTACTATCTACAGATATTTTCTATATTTTGTTAACTCCATGAAAATGTAAGTAACAATTAATAAGTTGAGAAAGCTCAGTAGCTGCGTGTTTGTAGCCTGCACGCTATGGAAACTCATGGCATTCGTAACAAGGACTGCGTATTGGCTATAAAAAAAAAACAAAAAAAGGGACTAGGCATACTACAAATAATGGCACAATAATTTAATAACGGCACACTCGAATTATTTCTTTTCAAGAAACATTCCGAGTAGGTAATTATATACCATAGCGATTTGTAAAAATTTCTATGGTATGTAAAGTCCGCTGACCCGCTCTAGGCCTGGTGGACTATATGGCCTGACTACTCTCAATCGTAATCTCGATTGTAGAGAAGGCCCGTGCTCTACATTGGGACGTATATGGGCTTATTCAGATACAGACAAGTGGATATAATATATCTACCGACGTATGTCATTTAAAATTTGTTCTCAAGAAACATATTTATTTTTTATCTAATACAAATAATAACACCTATATGTATAAACTTAATTACATCTCATCATAAAACCGAATAGATACCTACTTCGATTTCAACACGCACTCTCCCTTATAAAATACGAGAGGCGTCGAGATTAGTCCAGAATCCAATTACATTTTCCAAATTTCCCATTTTTCCCTCGCCGCGGGTTCAAAGCTCACAGAAAATAATTTTCTTCGCCCCTAAGAAATGAAAAATAAACGTGAGCACGGGAGGAGTCTCGAGAAAGGAGCTAAAGCAATCACCGCGTGCGAGGGAGATAACAAGCGAAATTTATTAGGGAGCGATAAAGATGGATGTGAAGACGCCGCGCGTGGGATTTGTCAAATACTGCAGGAGTTTTTTTAGGCGACAAGAGGCTGTGACTTCAATTATTGCAAATGAGCTCGGGCGGAGTTGAAGTGCAAACTTCGCTTCGGGGCACGAAACGTTCATCGCGCTGACACGTTTTTTTTAAATCTCGAACGTGGGCGTGTTTTTGCGGTAATATGGGGAAAGCGTTGGAAAATGAGTTTAAAGTATTTCATTTCTGAATAAAACTACGTCTCTTTAAGACTAATGATATAACCGTGTAATAGTAAAAGAAGTTAGTTGTAAAATAAACATAAAAATGCTTTTGGAGGCATAAGTAGATTGATTTTAAATGCGTAATGTGTACTAAAAAGTAATGATGGGCATAATTGGAAAGACCACAATTTCCCATTGTGGTTGACTAATGTCGCACTGTGGTTTAAAAAATATCATACATTATGACGTTAGGTATGAAACGTTATCAATTTACTCTATAATCCCTAATTGTATGATGGTGCGTATAGTCCACTAACCCGATCATAGGCTAGCGTGGTGAGCTGTGCCCTAACCATTTCAATTGAACTATCGGTTGTAGAGGAATTTCGTTCTCAGCGATAGTTAAATAAGGGCAGATGCAGTAATATTACAACGTCTAATAATCATAAAAAAAATAACAGGCCTTGTAAAAAAATGGACAAACAAATCAAGCACTATTTAAATAATTACATTACATAAGTTACATAAGTATAAACTTACCAAATCAGCTTAAACGATGCAGTCGATTGCCGAAGGTGGATTGTGGCGCACTGTAACAAAGTTACAACTATCACTGCTTTCCACTACTAATTACCCCACCCTAAGATTTATCTACCCAATATATTGGATAGACATACCGCCACCAACCAAAAGAAAATATAACATTTAAAAAGTTACAAAGAAAATACACACAAATGAATATTACTCTTTATCCACAAAATAATATCAAAATCAACAATAAAATTCCCATTATCCACCCCAAAGGACACATCAGGCAGTGATCAATGACTAGTGCACTTGTTGAAACGTCGCCAGATGGCGCTACCATCAAACATCACGATACAATTCCAATTGATAGTTTATATTTATTGTAACGAGGGTAATCGGATATTAGCGGTCACCATAATGGCGCCGTTAAGACCCGCTTAACTGTCTTTATATGCAAAATGCTTTCGGAATGTAAATGTTTGTGTTATAAATTTACTGAGTTTTAGATTTATTTTGTAAGTTTTAAAGTACTGTTTATTACATCAACCTGGAATATAATTCAATTACGTTATGTGACGATCGAGCTCAAGACATGTGATAGTGGATGTAAACATTTTCTTTAATTTACCCTGTTAAAATATCTGGTGGTCTGGAAATTGTAATCCCAATTTTCTTTCAAATCAATACAGCAATTATACATGAATATATTTTTACAGAGACATATCAATCTGCAATACTTGTATTAAGTGGGATTTTTTTATCGACAAAGCTGCAGAACGAAGTGATATCAGAAATGTGTTGAAATATTCTTCTTGTATTTTGGTGGTGACAAAAGTAACATTTCTAAACTGGCTACAAAATAGGAAGTGGATATTGTTAAAGAGAAAAATTCTTTTATCTTTTGCCGTTGACCCCTTTACTATGTGTAAAATTCCTAATTTAGAACAAATTAGCATTTCTTACAGCAGTATGTTTCATCACAAACAAATTGAAAAGCATATTTTTCCGTATTTTGTGGAAGACAATGAAAGATTAGCTAAGGTTAGTGTGTTGGGGTAGATATCGATCGCGCGGCGCTCACGCGATGTTCAACCGCTGATTCGGTCGTCTCGTTGTCGAGTGACGTGCGTCTGGCAGCTGACTGTGTACTGTCGTGAAGGTATTGAGCACGGACAGCAGAGAAAACTATTACGGAATTATTATATAGGATCTATTTTTATACTATGAGGTGGATGGATGAAATAATGTGACAGCCTCCGTGGCGCAGGTGGTTAGACGCCGCCTGTGAAACGAGAGGCCGCGGATTCGATTCCCGCACCGAGAGAAATGTTTGTGTGGCCCACAAATATTTCTTTCGGGTCTGGGTGTTTGTGTGACGGAAAAGCCTCTCGTAGTTCTTGATACCCACGACACAAGACTCGATCTTAATGTGGGGCAAGGACTATGTATGTGACTGTTGGGTGTTATTTACTTATTTATTTATTTAATGTTGTAGAGTCGCAGAATACAGGGCGCTTTTAATAGGGAGCTGAAGAAATATTTTTAGGAGATATAAAATAGTGGACTTCTATATCTCATCTAATAATAATAATCATCATCATCATATCAGCCACAGGAAGTCCACTACTGAACATAGGCCTCCCCCAAGGATCTCTACAATGACCTGTTGGAAGCGGCCTGCTTCCAGCGACTTCCTGCAACCTTAGTCAGATCGTCCGTCCACCTTGTAGGCGGGCGTCCGACATTTCGCTTGCCTGTACGTGGCCTCCACTCAAGAACCTTTCGGCCCAACCGGCCATCGGTTCTACGAGCTATGTGCCCGGCCCACTGCCACTTCAACTTGCCAATCCTATGGACTATGTCGGTAACCTTGATTATAATAATGACGACCTTTAATGTTAAAGCAATGCAATTAAATTGAAAGGCAATGCTTGGTATATCACGGCGCTTGCAATGCTGAGACATAAGATGTTCAGTCTTATTATCTTCAGTAGTTACTCTGCCCGCAATATACATCAAACTGGAACCTAACAGTTCATTTACACTGCTATTTGGCGGGAGAAATATACATTGTGGTTGTGATTGTGGTGCTGTCTACCCAGACGGCCTCTCTGACTCTCTTTAATCTTAATATATATATTTCTTGTGTGCGTGTGTATGTGACTGAACTCCTCCTAAACGACTGGACCAATTTTGATGAAATTTTTTGTGTGTGTTCGTGGAGATTCGAGAATGGTTTAGATTTACAGTTTGGTCTACTGGAAAATGTTTTTTCAATTAATTTCTTATTTATAAGGAGTTGTTGATTTTGGTTATACCATACAAAATGTTCATGGGTTTGTAACTGTCAAACATTTAATGTTCATACCGTCAATACGGTAAACTCTTCCCTCAAATTAAATAACGTATTTAAATAAAGGTTTCGAATCGACAACATATATCCACAATATTCGATTAATGGCGTATTTTAGATTTTAAAGATGTAAAATAATGACAGTAATGAAAAGTGGTTGACATTTAAATTGGTTGTCAAATATTTATGCATACGTTCAGAAATTTAATTTGTGTAAACTAAAGAGTATATTATGAAGCTAAATAAATATAGGACAATCAAATAAATAATATTCACACGTAAGAAGTTTTACTTCTTTTCAAGATAGAATGTCACTTGAAAATGAAAAATCTTTCATAAAATAACACATAAAAATAAAAACTAAACTGAACTGAATAAAATAACAATTTTATATAATTATGGAGAATATTGCAGGGATTCTCAAATTAGGCGTTGTCTGTGTCTTGAGAAACCAGTTATATATAATTGTTACTACCGTTACTCAATGACCGTTACTACATTAATTGTGTGTGTGAGTGTATTTCTATGAAAATTTATATTTAATCTCTTTATTACTAACAAAAAGTAATGGCGTAATGTTTTTGGAAAACAGCATACTGGGGGTGAAATAAGGGATGGAATATTGCATGGATAATCAAAATCGCTAAAGTGTTTAATGTCAAAAATTTATAAGGCACACTATTTGGATATGGAGAAACGGGATATAATAGAGTGGGAGGTAGGGGAGAGGACTGGGATAGCTGACACATTTGATAGGACGAAATGTAAATGCACGGTATAAGACGGGATGGTCAATGAAGAGAAAAGACGGGACGTATCGGGAAGTGACTGAACAGACGGGATGGGACGGAATTGAGCAGGACAGTAGGATAGCTAATTCATGTTTAGGTATACAAGAGCTTATACGAAAAATAACATGTATTTGGTGTGGAGTAAAATAAAAAAATATCTGCATCCAGGCAAAGGTGGGTCGGGCTTTTTTGCTATGCTAAATAATTCAATATAAAATTCATCATATAATAACTAAGCCATAGCGAAGCGTGGTCGGGTCATCTATGGTATCTTTTAATTGATTTCAATGAATGTCGTCGGAGTAGTAACAGTGTTATAATATTTCCACAGCAAAATAATGATTTGAATCTGGAGAGATGGGATAGAATAGAATATAAGGTGGATAAAATGGGACATAAGAATAGGTACAGGATGGGATTGAAAATGGATAAGCAGTTTAGACAACGGCTGTCATATTGATTTTAAATAAAATATGGACTGGAATCTGTATTTGCACCCAGGCGAAGCCGGGCCGGGCCGCTAGTAGCGAAGTAAATTACTATGAGAAAACTCGCATAATATCTTAGTATTTTCCACACGGCCTTTGAATATACTGCCGTATGGGAAGTCTAGTAAGTGCGTTACGCCAGGAAGGCGGATTATATCGGTTATTTCAAAGGTCAGGCAAGCGAATGATTCTCGGTAAAATCATAATCTATTAACTCTGCAACATGGATAAAATATAGCCATAACCTCAAGTTAATGTGAGATGAGGGTAGGTAGAACATATGTTAGTTGACAACAGAAGAAATTCTCTACAATAATTTTTAAGGGATGTGTATGCCAAATAAATGCCACCACAGTCCCTCGACTGAAAGATATCCGAAAAGGTAGATTCATAAGTTGTTGTTGCAGTTGTTCATAAGATTGTAGGTAGACCAAATTATTCCGATGTTCCTAAGACTATCAGACTAAATCTTTTTGATTCTGTTCATTATGATTCGTAGCCATAAAGTATAAGAGCAGACAGAAGATCAAAGCGTCCTATCCTACTAAATTACTAAATAAATAGATTGGACTTTCATAATTTTTCTGTAACACCACAATGCTATTACGGGAAATGTTATTCAAATTGTATGAGTTAAGCCTGTACAAAGTTATTTCGACTTGAAAAGTATGAAACATCAAACGGTAGAGAAGTCCAAAAGAGGCTTGGACATGATATATTGTATAATATAAATTGAATTTATTTTGCTGTCGCTATATGCTTGGGTGCGAGGTCGGAGTGAGTGGCGTGCACGCGACACGCCACGGCCGCGTGGCGCGCACCGACGAACGAAGCCTGATAATCATGCCTCCGCAGGAAAACCTGTGGTTAGAGCCTACACTCGCCAACCTTGCTCTAATACGTGTATTATTATATTGAGTCTTAGTTGGGTGAAGTAATTTTGAAGATAGCTTTGATATTAACACCATATATTTAGAATACATTTAAATTTGAAGATGTCAACGCCATTAATTTCCATACCACATGTATAGGGTTTCGCCATCAAAATAACTTGATGTAGCAATGCAAATTCATGCAAACATTTTTCATATCTGAAACCATTTCTGGTATATTATTCTAATCTATGTCTGAGACTCATGTTAGCAAAGAAAAACGAAGAGGAAAACATACTGAGGTAACTTGAATACCTTATAGCCGTATAAAATAAAAATCTTTATATCAGGTAACGTTAAATTTTTGTAAACTTGCAATAGGACAGCGAGCTTAACTATGGGCTAATCCGCAGAACAGTTGAATATGGTTAAACTTTCTTAATAGAACTCTAGATTTCTTGAAGTCAGCTCTGCAATAGATCATTAGGGCGGAAACTCTTTCTTGCGTTCTAATTATAGTTTTCAGACATTTCAAAAATTAAAACTGTCCTCCAGTGATTTTCATACTAGACTAACAACAAATCCCAAGCATTCTACCTGCACGTTGCAATGTAGGTACATACATACATACATACATAAACTCACGCCTATATCCCACAAGGAGTCGGCAGAGGTGCCAGGACACCCACATTTCGCCTTGTATGTTCCGTCCCACGATGTGATAGGTGGCGAGCCTATCGCCATATCGGGCACAAATTCCTGACTCTGGGCTGATAATGAATAGAAAAATCCAATATCACTTTGCCCAACCCGGGATTCGAACCCGAGACCTCAGCTTTGTAACCGTGCCTTAGTACAACTACGCCACCGAGGCAGTCATATATAGGTATATCATATATTTCCATAAGTCTGGTGCAATGAATGGAAATAAATGATGATAGAGCGTGGCGGCTGGCGGGCAGTAGGTGAGAGCTGTAATCGGCACATGTGTCGCGTAAGCACCCCGTGATAGATGTAGCGACAAAAATATTACAAGCGTGTGTGCGACTGTTTACTGTGCTGCGTTTAGATTTGCTACAAACTTGGTTTTTATCCGAGAAATTATGCTACTAAAACTATTTTTTTCGTATTTAAATACTAAAGATGTATTATTTTTTGTTTCTAACGCTTCTTTAATTTGTAGCTTCAATATGATTTTGTTTTATGATTTAGCGATTTATAAGAATTGCTATGGTTTGTATGTCCGCCAACCCGCACTAGCCAGCGTGGTGGACTATATGGCCTAACCACTCTCAATCGTATTGTTGATTATAGAAAAATAAAATCTCTTTATAACTTAGCTTTACGTCCCACTGCAGAGCACAGGCTTATTTGACAACCAAAAGTACGATTAAGAGGGGTTGGACCATATAGTCTATCATGCTTTTATACTAACACATTTTCATCATTTCATTTATTTATATTACTATTTTTTGTACACTAAATAAATGTTGAACTAAAATAATATGAAACATAAAAGTACAAATGGGAGTCGTATCGCTCAAAGCAATCTCTTTCTACTACTGTCTATTCATGTATTTCAAAACCCAGATTTACCTACTACTTTTCTAAATTCCCTCAATAAACACCGCACATGAATCTGTCGCACGTACCCCGTAGTGTCGGTAGGTGTGCGTCGCGTATTCCCTGAAGTTATTACGGGCCAGTGAGCCGGGTAACGAACCCCCACCAAACACTGCTTTACTGTAAATAATACATTACTCCATAAGTACCTGCTATATGCGTATTTGCTGTGCAAAGGATTTGTCATATTTTAACCGACTTCAAAAAAAGGAGGAGGTTCTCAATTCGATTGTATGTTGCTTTTTTATGTTTGTTACCTCCTTTCCCTGTACTGTATGAACTGATTTCGACCATTCTTTCTTTGATTGAAAGCTGGTGCTTTGTCATTTGTTCCCATAAAAATTTGGTGAAAATCTGATGAATATTCGGACCTGGAGAGGGAAACTCCTTAAAATTAAGTAGGATTTCAATGGTTCTTTTTGCATTAGGTTCATTATAAAAGTTAAGTTACAGTGACAGAAGGAAAAAGGGATATTGGTGAAGGGGGGTAGGCGATAAAATTAAAATACACGTAAATTCTTATATCTTCGGCAGCTTTTAACCGATTTTAGTAATTTCTTTTTTTATGCTTAAGGTTTTTTCTGGTTAAGGTTTTTTTATTGCAATGAATGGCGAACCGCTTGGTCGCCTGATGGTAAGCGATACGACCGCTCATGATCAGTAGAAATACCAAACAGCACCTTGAATTACAAAGCAATGCTTGGCATTCCACTGCGCTCGTCATCCTGAGACATAAGATGTTAAGTCCCAATATTTCCAGTAGTTACTCTGGCTACAATGTTCTCCAAACCGAAATACAGCAGTGCATTTATAATACAATGTTGTTTTGCGGGAGAAATAGACATTGCAAGGTAGCAGGAAGTCGCTGGTTCAGGCCACTTCCAACAGCCCAATGTGGAGATCTTTGGGGGAGGCCTATGTGCAGCAGTGGACTTCCTGTGGTTGAAGAGTGAAGTTGGTAGTAATAAATGATTTTTGGTGAATAAGGAAAACTGGTTTTAGTTCATCAAAATGTAGGCCTTCGTTAGCTGATCAGTTGTGGTTGATGTGGAAACTACAATTCTCTAAATATGACGCAGATTATTTAATGTTTTCGCCACATTGACTACGATGCTTGTATATTTGTACATATATACATTGCAATTTAAATGCAGTTAATCGTTTTCTTTTTTCTTCCTATGCAGCGTTATTCGTGCCGGTGCTAAGGTCTGTTTTTAGACTAGATTCTTATTAACTGACCCGGCCTTAAACAACCTTTATTATTTTATTCTTATTAATTTCGAACAGTTGCAATTTCTATACCAAATTTTAAGTCTTTATAAAAATCAAGTCATGCAATATAAACTAATATAGAATGCCAAGCTATTTTGAAACTTCTAAACCAAAATATATCTACTTATTCGTTATAAATTGATCGTAGTTCGCAGCGGCCCCTTAACCCCTAATCTGGTTATGATTAACAGCCGCGTCGCCCCGCCGCGCCACACCGCTCCACTGAACTCAGGGGGAGTCTTAAACGACACTATTTGTACTATTGGGTGATTAGTGTTTTTTGTTTTGTTGGTACTTAATTAATGCGAAGACGGAATTGAGATTTATTTTAACATCGAGTATTTTTTGTGTTAGGACGGAAAATATTGCCTTTGTTATGTAACTTAGGTACAAGACTGAATGGTTATTAGTTGGAAGGAATGTTGGGATGTTGATTTTATACAGAATTACAATATTTTCTTAGTGTTGAAATGTTGAAGTACTAGGGAAAACAAACAACGTTCACATGAAGAGCCTATAGGTTATTTTAATGTAATATAATTTACTAATCACTTTCAAGTTTTAACAATATATATCTATAATGTAAGAACGAATTTTTTTATCAATTGATACATTTTACTGATGGTCGGTGTCTTATACGTAATAGGCCATATGAGTAGGTACCACCGCAATGTGTATTTTTCCTGCCAAACATCTTAATGCAATGTTCTGGTCTAGTTTGAAGGAAATTGTTGTAGCCAGAGTGACTACTGGGTTTATTGAGACTTAATATCTTATTTCTCAGGATAGCAAGCGCAGTAGAATACCCAGCATTGCTTTGTAATTTGCGGTGTTGTTTGGTTTTCCTACTATACGAGCAGTTGTATCGCTTACCCTTAGGCATATGCCATACTCGTCTGCCATTCATAGCAATAAAAAAGCTCAAAAAGAACAATTTCTACTAAACTAGACATCAAATTAATAATTAAAGAAATTAATTCACAGATTAGTTCACAGATCTAATTCTCAAAATCGATGGTGGTGGCAGGTTGTGTCACTGTGCGGACATCTGTACACACACGCGTCCCTATATCGCTATAATCGTATGTACATAATGAAATGAGAGCAATATGCGTCCTCGGCCCCGTGAGACCGCATCACGCACGCAGTAATACGTAGGTAGATGCGGTGTTTTGGATGGATATTATTCATGCGTTTTTATTGTGTTCAGATCTAAAATTACAAACTGAGTCGGATAATAAAATGTTCCAATACTTTATTACGTTTTTGTTAATATACACTTCTTCAAAGGTCTTTCATTTGCTTTTAAATAATAGTATTTCCTTACTTAACAAATTGAAATGTTGTGTAACTTGTGTAACCTAGCTCAAGAACCAAACGAAGGTTTATACGTTTTGAAACTCAACTCTCCTTATCGTCCTATTCTCCTCTTCTATTACTAAGCCTAAGCCTGTTTATTTGAGTGCTTTAAACAAATCTTAACTATGAAGTTACCAGTACTAGATATCCATAAACTTAGCTATTTATGGTGTAAAACTGATGTCGATGATTTTAAACCTTTATCGAATGAGACTTTACGAAATCGAATGTGCACAGTCAGCTACCAGGCTTACCACATCCAAAAATTTAGACAACCCGGGCGAGTTTTAGGTCTCCAGAGAGCTCGCCCCCTGGCACCGCGATCTAGTCTTGATTTATTTGCCCAGCCCTCGCCGACGCGGCACAAGTGTTTACACGCACTGGTGTCGCCTTTGTTTACTACTTTTATAATTTTAATGGCAAGGGTCGGGGAATTTAAATCCTTGTGGGGAATTAAATTTTTAAAAATGTTAACTAAAACCTTCTTAGAGATAATTGTTGAATTTTATCAATGATTTGGACCAGCAGTAATTTTCTCTGATTTTCTGTAAGATTTAAAACAACCCCGAAAGCGCCGACCCATTTCTACGGTAGTCTAATGAAGTAAAGAGTAACTAGAGACTGGCCCTATCACATTACAGAAGAGTAATTTTAAAGATAATTGAGTATTTTGATACAATAAAAGAGAGAGGTATTATAATAACTTTACAGGGTACCATTCGTACCTGAAAGAAAAATATTCGAATTAACGATTACTTATGTATGTAATTGTACAAAGTGATAATTTATTTATTTGTGAGATGTTTAATGAATGAATAGATTTGACTTTATTAGCATTTTATGCCAAGGGTTACCTATCCTTTGGTTTTTCATTCTTTAGACCCTACGATTCTAGTGATTTTTTCATTGCTATTAATGACGAAATGAAACGCATGCAAATCTTTAATATTCATTCATACCTTTAATATTCGAATCAGCTTAATGTCAAAATATTTACTACAGCTTTTCAGAGCAAATTATGATATTTTTTATGAACACCGTATTTTATGATAATGGCCTAAAAAGCATAGAAACTAATGTTAATGCAGGCTGTCGCAATGTGTTCGTATGATGAAAACAACATGGTTTTCAATGCGGTGCCTGCTGCTGTTGAAATATTTTTCCATTTCAATGAATAATTCATGCGGGAAATTATAATATTTTATTGCGCAAATATCTACGATTTGGAATATTAAGTATAAATACAAATTAAGGTTAATAATATATTTAATGGTAATAATTTATGTTACGAATGACTTTATAAAACATCATTATTTGCATATTTTTCAGTGTAAATAAAGTTATATTCCGGGACATTTCCTTTAACATATGTTGAAGTTTAAAAATAAAATCCAAAATAAAATAACGAATATTAAAATAAACGGTGTCATTACAATGTTAAAAAACCAGCGAAATGCCCGTGGGATATGCAAATAGAGAGCGTTAGTGTCGAATTTATAATTTAAATCCAACCAAACTTAGCGAATTTCCTCCCCCAAGCCGCACACAATTGACGTTTCGCCCGCGAGTCCCGCGCTTTGTGCGTGCGACGTGAATGCGCGGCCTAATCCCGATCACGTGACCGCCACGCGCCGGCCTCCTGCATACGACAACCCGATAATGGCATTCTTTGCAAAAAGTTCCTACTCACTCCATACTACACATGCAAACTCAACTTTATCTATGGAACGTAAACGTCAATTTCCAAACGTCAAATTTTGGCGGTAAGTCCGTTTACAAAATGGCGCCCAGTAAAAAAGCGTGTCCTTTATCTTAACTGATTGGATAATCTGTGCTCAAACGTTATAGTATATCGTATCGGAAACAGAAATGTAAGCCCCTACATCATGATTAAGTTTTCTGGTGTGGGGCGGTGCGAAGTGCAAAATTACAGTGATTTTTTGACATGAGTATTGTGTTTCCTTTGTGCCGATACAGTTTTTGGTGAAATCTGCCAAAAACGTCCCGATCTAATTATTAGCTTTGTTCCCTGTTTTTGGGGTTCCTATTGTAATAAGGTAGGAGACTTTTGTGTAACAGATTTATAAGTCATTTTCAGATTAAGTGTATTGTGTTTTCATAATAATGATCGGTAATGGAATCGGATAAAATGGATTCCATTTAATATATTGCGGTTATAATTATGTTATTGACGTGAAAATGAAATAAAATGCCAGGTAGGTACTTAATTCATAATTGGGCCAATTATAGCTACGGTCTGAATTATGATACCTAATTCAGAGGCTGCGTAGCTATAGATACGTACTACTCGACTAAGCGTATATAATAGCGTGAATAATATTTTTTTTATTGCATAGGTCCTCATACTGGTACTTACGCAAACCAGCATAAAGATCAACTGATGATATGTGATCACTATTAATATTAATATATTGCCCATGAATAACCATAACGCTTAGATCATGGGTATGTTGCCGGCCCATCAAATTTAGAGGAGACCGGGGAGGAAAAAGGGTGGGAAGAGAAAAGTGGTATTGGGTATCCAGCCATCTCATTCACCGAACGAAATGAGACAAGCTGTCGATCCACATTAGTCTTCGGTGAGACGGTTGAATCACCCCGGACGAGCCTACCTAGTCGTGACTGAAACAGCGTGGCTCTACCAATTACAAAATCTATGTCCTAGCAATCAGGAAGCAATTTTGATTGTTCAAAAGTGGTCCAAACAATACCTAATAATAATTAAAAGTGAAAATTCTCTGTAAAAATACAGGGCAAACATTTTGCAATTAGATAAGTATTTAATATGTGAGTCCCAAAGAAGGCAAGTATATTTAATAAATTTGGGCCATTTTTGTTTTATTTTTTTATTTTTTATTGCAATGAATGGCGAGACGAGCAAGCCGTTCGCCTGGTGGTAAGCGATACGACCGCTCATAAACAGTAGCAAAATTCCACTGCGCTCGCCATCCTGAGACATAAGATGTGAAGTCTCAATATGTCCAGTAGTTACTTATCATCATCAAGAAACTACACTATTAAATATAAGTGGCTATCCATGGGGATTTCCACAACGTCCTTTATAAGCGGCTTGCATACCATTTTCAAACCGCGATTTTTTATATGTCACTTGTCCCTTGTCTACGAGTATATGTTTTTCTATAGAAAAACTATTAAATCTAATCACAAAAAATTCCAATGGTTTTAAAACGGCTAGCTTTAGATTCGCTATTTACCTCAATTTTTATTTCTTATTTTCTAAGGATTACCAATTAGAAGTGCGTGTAAAAAGCAAACTTAGTTTAAAAAATCTGCAGACGAGTAGTAAAAACCAAGCGTGGGGGTGTATTTTGGCAAATATTAAACAGTTTGACCCGTGCATATAGATGAGGTATTTCGCGCGCCGTCGGCCGGGGTGCCACCTGATCACGTATTCATGGGGCGATCACAACGTACACCGAGCTGCGAAAACAATATACTCTATGGTACTGTAAAGTTGGTTTCTCTTGGATTTTTTGAGAATTAGTAGCTAAAACAAGACATTTTTGTACTAGTCAGTTCGTGGAATACGATTTTATTGTATCTTATGTGACCGGTATCCTTAAATAGGGAAGCAAAATATCGTGAGGAAACCCGCATAAGCTCGCAATTTGTCCGAATTTCTATGATATGTACGTAAATTAATTGCTTTTACCGCTCTATGCTTTATAATTAACATCGACATCATTTCATTCAGTCAAGTATAGATGTGTCAAAATGGAAATTAATAATCCCAGTACTTGGTTATGGGTTTCCCCATATCAGAAAATGACTGACTCTAAACTACTACATTCGCCTAGAATCCAAGTCGTAAGATAGATTTTTTATTGCTGAAAATGCCGCGACGGTCATGCCATTCGAGATACGGCCCCTTATAGACAGAAGCAAAATGAAACACTCCATGAATTACATAGAAAATTCCACTGCACTCGCCATCCTGAGATATAATGTGTAAAGCCTTATTATATCCAGTACCTAGTTAATCTGGCCACAATGTCCTTCAAACTGGAATACAACAGTGCATTTATACTGCTGTTTGGCAGAAGAAATAAATATTGCGGTAGGTACCCTACTGAGGCTGCATATTGCATAGTCGAATAAGAATATATATTTTACTACATACCTAAAACTTACCAGCTCCACAATATATCTTCGCACATCCCCTGCGTATTTGGCGAAAACGATATTAGGATAATCTAAGTATGATTTGAGTGGGGAGAGTGCGTTCGCAGCGGCAACATTTGTGTGTGCACGCACAGTATATAATCATGATGTATGCAAAACGATCGCATTCCAATTAAAATTGTATTTGATTAGCCAATATTAGACAAGAGAAAAACGCTTTCAAATGCTTTGAGTAAATGTTAAGTGAAAATAAAAAAAAAATTGAACCCATAAAATGTAAACATCATTTAGATTTAGTGATTTTTTTATTCTACCTAGCGGTTCCGAAAGCAGTTTTTACTAGAGAATAACGGGCAAGAAACCTAGTGTTTTAAAACCCAGTTTATAATACAATGAGTTTTATCTACAAATGTTACAAATACGATTAATGAGAGCTTTTCATTAGCAATTGATAATAATAAGCAAGAATTTATTGAATACTTGTATCAATAACGGTTTATTTATTGCAAAAGACTTGGAATAAACTTGTAGAGACATTATGCCTTACGCGTGAATAATGCTTGGCTGATGGCTCCAGGTGCTGCATAAAAGTAGACAATACAGCTTCAAATTGTACCTAATGAAGCATAATGTGTCCATAGAAAGTGTATATCATTAATGTAATTTTCCAAGGAACATTAAAAAAAACCAACAGTAACCAAAGACTTAAAGAAGGGACTTAAATTTGACAATTATTTTGGAATTATGATTGGGAAATCACCACCAGCGATAAAACCGTTAATCATTTAATTGTCAGGTTTCTGTATCATTTATCGTAGTATGTGGTGGTCAATAAAATAAAAATTAAATATTCTGTTGTACTTTTTAGAATATACAGCAAACTAAACAACACAACAACAATTCTATACAAAAATGCGAATCTGTCTTTACAATATCAAGACTCTTATATACTCTTATATCTCTATCTTACATGTTCATAAAATATTGAAAGCTTAACTGAAGAGTATTATAAAAATTATCGTGCATTGTGTCAGTCTTGGAGTGCTCTCGACAGTATTTGGGTAAATGTGCCCCTCTGTGCAAAGCTTGTGAGCGTTTCGCGCCCTCGTCGTGTGGACGTCCCACCGCGTCGGGCTATGTCGGAAATATTAAATTCAACTAAATTACTAAATTAAACACTTGTGCTAAAATATTTTTGTTTTAGAATATATTTTTTTTGACGATAGCTATTGAGTTTGTAACTTGTAGTAGTACTAGTTTGGACAGTATATCATTAAACTCTGATTAAAGTTTATTATAATATTCCCAATTTAAATATCAACAGGAAATCGTCATAATGAAATGATCATCTCCGATTTCGTAGTAATAACAAAAAAGCCTAATCGTCACATAACTAAAATCTCTTTCTATGTTGATATCCCGCAATAATCTCACCCAGACAAATCGAAGCCGATTTTCTAGTAAATTCTAAACAATAAAACTCGAGCGTAACCCCGCAGTAATGCCGCCCGCCGCGCTGACATATTGGTAGCAGCGTGAGGCGTTCTAGCTCATGAGATGCGACCAGCTGTTGCTCTTCAAACGAGTGCTCTTGTGTACAATATTTTTGGAAATTTCCAATGTAACTAAGTGCTTTGTAATTTTATCAAGGGTACTATAGATTAGGAACATCATCACGATTTAGCATTCTCAGCCAGATTTCATTTAATAAAAAGCTTTCGTGGCGCAGTTGGTTAAATGCCGACTGTTTAACAAGAAGCTGCACGTTAGATGTTTGATCCATAGGTATTTGTTTCTGGTCTGGGTGTATGAGACCAAAGAGTTTCATATAGCTTCTGATATCCATGACACAAAACTTAATCTTAGTGTGGGGTTAGGACTATGTTTGTGACTGTTGGGTGTATTTATTTACATAAATGTTTCCATGTTAATTTTCTGTCTAACTGGAAGAACTGCTCGAACGATGTGCCAATCCTGTGCATTTATAATCAGATAAACAAATCTGGGCAGCATTCTCTTTAATCAATGTTGGGATCTATTTAGTTAGAGCTCTACCTACTCTGCCTTTTGTCATTGTATCTTGCAAAGTATTTTAAAACTATGTCGTTATTTAGGATCCGTTTTAGTAGATCAGATCATTTTATAAGAGCTTTGTAATTCTCAGAGCTCGTGAATACAGTATGTAGTGAAGAGAAATTCAAAAACATAAATCCATATTTTTTTTGGAGTTCAGTTAAAATAAACAGCAAAGAACCAATTCAAATTCGTAATATGTCATCTTTATTCGACCACGACTAAAAATTGTCACTTCAAATCACATATTTCATAATTAGCTAACAACTATAATTTACCACCCTTTTTTAACCTCTGTGGCGACGCACGCTAATTCGCCGACGCCATTGAAATCGCTAAGTAATATGGATTTAACATTTGTCCTACCATTAGTGTGAAGAGGTCTAATTATATAGCTTGTGGCTTTTGTATCGGGAACCCTCAGTGCAGTGCGCATTCTACGCCTAGTTAGAGACTTGCGATTATAGATTAATATTTTACAGAATGTGTTCATGTTTGATGTTGATATGAGAATATACGCGAAAAATTACTTACGTGTGTATTGTCTTAATGAAAAAAGAAAAGTATGTATTTCAAAATTAGTATGAACTTCAAGAGTGAAATATAATTTGCGCAATTATTTTTGATATATAACCTCTAAACCGTGTACAATTCCTTAATTTAATCTAAACATTCAATACACCTCACTTGTGTGAGTATCACGTGTACTACAGTTTTCCGTGTCACGATGTTCACATAAACAAACGTCTGCCCGGACAGCTAGTTTTCCACCTGGACAGTCACTGCGACGCGCGATTAAACTACTGCCGGCCAATTTGCATATATGGACGTGCATCCCGAACGGATTCCGTTTAAAACGCACGTATTTGAAATTTAGTTATCCGGTTTAATATTCAATAGTGATAGAATTAAAGTTTATGTATGTCTACGTAGTTGATTCTTTTATTGTAATGTAAAGAAAAAACTAGGGAAGAAAACTTTATTATGAGTATTTTTAGACGAAAATTCAGTTTAGTCTTACGCGGTAGTTCTACAGAAATGTCTCTCAGAGACAAGTACTGCCGATGTATACATCTACATCCAACGTACCCACTCTACCAAAATTCATAACCTAAAAATGAATAGTGTACAAAACAAATCGGCAACAAGGGGAGGCGTGGCGGCGTCCCGCAGCGCGCGTATGTCGCAGTGTTGCCAACAACAGAAAAAATATATAATTCTAGCCTATTGTGCTGGCAGCCCCGATGACAGGTCGCTGTTGGACACATGTTTGAGGCATTTTAAGGCAATTCCTTGGCGTAATCGGCGGTGTTTTAATGTTCTCTGTAGATTTACGATGGAGGGTCGCAACCACCCTCAGTTTTGGTTTAACATCGTTAGCGGTGAAATTACCTACGATATTGCAAATGATGAGGTGTTATGTTTTGGTACGACGTGCGTTTTTGGGGACTATCAACTTGTGTTGTTTTATAGCGTTTTTAATGCTTAGTAACTTTGAATACCACTTTTATTGAACATAAAATGCATTGAGGCTTCTTTGTAATTAATCTAAGATTTTACAGATGTACGTTTCTATTAAGACATTTGGAAGAAAGAATTGAAAAGATTAGTTCCACACAGTTGCACAATTCTATTTAGTAATTCACCACCAATTTGTCCATTCCAATTAATTCACATAAAACACCAATTTCACACACAAAATTTACCGTCAAGAAAAGAGAAAATAATTTTAAGAACTCATCACTCTTTGATCAGGCAAGACTGTCGAGGTCAAGCAAAAATAAAAAATGAACGCATCCGACTCATAGTGAATGAACGGTCATAGAGTATCATCAATCAATCAATCACTGATTCACATTCGGTCAGTGATTGACGTGTAGACAGAGACATGTAAATGAGCCAGAAACTATCGGGAGAAATGCTATCTGTTAATCTAAAACAAATTTGTATGTATAATTTCCCAATCAACCATCCTGGGAAAATAATATCCCATTGAAAATTCAAATTGGATACATAATGGGATGTTTTTATTCGTAACTGTATACTGATATTGTACGATATTTTAATAGAAAGAGTTGACATACAATAAAGTTATCATAGATTACCGATTTGATAATTTCGATTTCTTGTATTATCTGTGAAGAAGGCACGACATACTTTACTCGTATATTAATAATGAATACTGCCTTGGTGGCGCAGTTGTGTCACGGTATGATTATAAAGTTGAGACCTCGGGTTCGAATCCCAGGTAGAGTAAAATTATATTGGATTTTTCTATTCATTATCAGCCTGGCGTCAGGAATTTATGCCCGATATGGCGATAGGCCCGCCTATCACATCATGAGACGGAACACACGAGGCGAAATGTGGGTGTCGTAGTAGAACCTCTACTTACCGTGTCTGGAAAAAAGACGTGAGTTCATATATACATATATGTAATTCCCAGTCCCAACCCCACACTATGATCGACTCTTGTGTCGTGGGTATCAGAGCTACGAGAGACTTTTCACTTACAAACACCCAGACCCGAAACAAATGGTTGTAGTTCACACAAACATGTGTTTCGCTACGGAGATCGAACTCCAGGCCTCTCATTTCACAGCCGGTGTCTAACCACGCCACGGAGGTAGTCAAAATTAATTGTACCGGTTGGAAAATGCACTTCCTATGCATACTTTACAAGGTAGAATGTAAAAACAATTAGTGGGTTATTTGGTTTAAGCACTCAATTTAGGACTTCTGCTAGCTGGTCACTGAAAAGACTCTTAGCAGTGCTAAATGTCATGTTAATTACCTGTCTACTGATAGACATTTCATGACGACGTTGGAATCAATTGATATTGTCTTTTCACAATTCAAATAAAGCGCTGGATTAACTGCTTAGAAACTTTTTGTCTGGAAGAAGACCAATTACTTTCTTGTAACTTTTTTTTGTTATAATGACACTTGCTGTGATAAATATGCTGTATGGACAATATGTTTTACTATACTTTTACCTGAGGGTCCGTTACAACCAGCGGCGTGCACAGGATTATGACACTGGGTATGCGGCGGAGTACTCGGTCACAAAAACATTTTCTTTTATAGTTTTTTAGCATAGCCACAGCCACGCGACGGATCTCTAAGTCGGAAACCATGCCAACATAACAAGTCTTAGATGTACTACTATTCATGTCCATCTTCTACGGCAACGCAGACAAAACAGCGATCGATCGTCGCGGCGGAAGAAATTCTAATAAGTAAAATAAAAAAAACTCACCTAGTCAGCTTTCAATTTTCACATATTCAAGGTTCCGGTTAGTTGAGATTACTATACCTATCCCGATGTAAATAAACGCAAGATTTCGGCCACCTCATTCATTAATTTGATAAACATACATTTTTAACAGAAACCTCGCAATCAAATAACATTTAAAAAAATAAACAAACACACCACTAAAAGCAAATTACTACAATTCATATCGAAACTTAGTAATAAACTGTTAAATGTACACACTTTCAAATGTTAAAATGAAAAATCCGTTAAGAAATCTATTTTTATTACAAACATACTAGTATAAAATAGTAAACAATGCAAAAACTCATAAAAAAAGCTAAATAGCCCCCGCGAAACACAAAACATTTCTATTTAAACAAATAAAACCTTACTAACCAAAAATGCATAATGTGCATAGATTTATTAGATTCCAGCCTATTAATTTTACTCGGATTATAGGCAACGAACATTTACGATTACTCCCGACAACTGCCGAACTCCCGAGGCCTGCCGCAGGAGTCGCGGCTTTCAATATTCATGGGTGTGTGCGTTTGCGACTGTGCACGGACACCAAAATTACTACACACATGCAAACAAATGTCATGCGGGACGCGGCGGCATTATAGAGCCACAAAGATACCTGGCCCGGTGGCCAAAAGTGGAAACAAATACGTCATTTAGAATGTCAGTCTATCTGCCAGTCGCTGTCATATCGACCATTACTTGTTTACTCAATGTATTTATTTTTCCTGCATTATTTAAAACTAGTGAAAATTGCCGAAAACTTTAAAAAGTGATGCTAGGAATGTTAAACTTCAGGTATTAAATTTTACGTAGGAAGAAAATCGGCTTCAGATACCAATAATACCCTTCGAAAAAGTGTATCATCGTGTAGCTGTTGCCACAAGTTTGTGTTGTCAGCTTTTCAAAATAAATTCCACGAAAACAGAACTTTGTACGTACTAGTACAATAGATGTTAGTTCATATCCTAAACTAAAATTCATCGTTACGTGCGTGGTGGCCTGTTGGTAAATGGACCACCAATGACCACAACCACATTTCACGGTGGCTGCGGGTTCGAATCTCAGAGTACCCCTCTGACTTTTCGGAGTCATGCGTGTATTGATAGTCAATAAACACACACAAAAACGGTGAAGGAAAACATCGTGAGGAAACCTGCATACCAAAGCGATTTATAAGAATTTCTATGGTACCTGTGTAAGTCCACCAACCCGCATTAGACTAGCGCGGCGGACTATATAGCCTGTGATATGGCCTAACTACCCTCAATCGTACTCTCGATTACAGAGGAGGCCCGTACCCTCCAGTGGGACGTGTATGGGCTGATACAGATAACTTTTTAAGGGTTTTGACTTCTTTAAGGGGGAGCGATTGGTTAGAAATCTTGTGAAGGAAAAAACATGCATATGAAACAGGTCCACTCATTTTCCCGACACTATTGATCGGATTGAAAAATCTTACTTTACCCACTTTATTGCTATATCTATTTTTAATGGCAACACCAAATTCGATTACAGCGACTCTCTCACCGGGTCAGATAACTTTGTGCCTCTATACTTGGTTGATTAGGTACATTATTTTGCTTTGCAGCGCCTCTTGCTTTTCGCGTGGCAACCATAATGTTTGCGTGATTGCAAATAGGTGCTATTTATAAAATATTAGGCGTTTTTAAGTTATTATATTTTGTTTATTCATTTATTTACTATAAATTAAAGTCATCTAAAACGTACGAACGTTATAATAAAATATCTGTGAATGGCAAGTAAAGCACTGCATTTCTGCCTACAAGGAGTGCACGCCCCTGGTTACAACATATTCTACCTTCTAAAATATAGGTAACTAGCGGCCCGGCCCAGCTTCACCCGGGTACAAATAGATTTCTGTACAATAATATGTACGTATTATACATATAAACCTTTTTCTTGAATCACTCTATCTATTAAAAAAACCGCATCAAAATCCGTTGCGTAATTTTAAAGATTTAAGCATACAAAGGGACATAGGGACAGAGAAAGCGACGTTGTTTTATACTATGTAGTGATAATAATAACTAGGTATACAACCGTATATGTTAATCAATATACTCATTTGACTTAGGTACACAATTAAAGGGTGTTTCGGCTTTGCCTTGAAAGTACCAGTTTAATGGTTAGATTTTATAATTTATAGTTGAAAGCCATTCTATTCCTAGATATTAATAGTTGAAAGCCATTCTATTCCTTCCCTCACTTATAAGATGCAGCAAATCGCTCCCTATGATTATCAATGCAGTAGAGCGTAATCTCTACAGCTTTGAATAAATCAAATTTAAAATGCCTCTTTTCTCAATTTACTAAACCATAAAGTCAACAGCTACCCTTGCCATTTGATACGAGGCGCATTACCGCTTATCTATGCAGGGCGCAGGCGTCCGCACCCTTCCGCTGTTATCTCGATACTGGCAGATACAACAATACTGGCACCCCCTCCACCCGCTTATCTCTCAACCAATCGCGAGGGAGTTTTTCACTGTTCGAAATTCAAAATTTAGATTTTATTTTTGTTACATTTTTGCTTCGATTTATCTCGAATATACTCGTATGCACTAGAGTGACTAGATTATAAGTAACGGACTAAAAAACGGCAAGAGAAATAAGAGCACAAATAAGCGTGTGGTCTTATTTGATTTTGGTATGGTCCAAAAACATAATAAATCTTAATTTAAAGAAATAAGGCTTATTGTTACTTAAAGTTGATTATAATTTCAGATATATTGCTACTAGTAGTTTGTAATTCAATTGTATATTAAATAAGCAACCTCGGAAATTTTCATTTCCGGACCTTGTGTGTAGTATATATTAGATCGAATCGTTTTCCCCGCAGACGCATTGATTTGAATAAAATATGAACATTAATATAAAAATATTCGTTGATGTGATGTGTTTATTATTCATCATATTATACATTTTATATTCCATACAATAATAAATTTGGCTTGTCCGGTGACTTACTTGACAACTATTTTAATCCAAAAAAACGATTCAACTATCATTGACATTAATCTTTGCAATATTTTAACTACAAGGTACTGATATTTCTGCTTATCCATTAATTCTTAGGAAGATATCTAACAGCCAGGTATTGCTACCTAAATATTTTTTGTGGACGATCTAAAATATATTTTCCAATAAGACACAACAAATTCCAACTTACGACCGTTTTCTATATCCCATCTATCTTAAACAGGTGGTTAAAATAGCTATCATTACTATGTACAATTATTATACGCTTCATTAAACAAAAATAGACATTTTATCTTACCTAATACCTACCTATATACAAATATATGCACCATATCTCTATCTCATTATCTTGGTCAACTGAAACATAAAATGAATCTAAATAAATGAAATATCTTGTTAGAAATAGGTAAATTGCGACTTTTCTGATTGGACTGCGATAAGACCGCCCATTGTACTGTAAATATAGGTTAAGATTTTTGTTGTGTATTTTTTATTTTGTGTAGTACAATAAAGTGTAAGAAAATAAAAAATAATAAAATAAATTATTGACAACGGCTGTTAATGACAAAAGAGAAACCAACAGTTGTGTTTAAAAACAACAAGCAACACATTAAAAAACTATCAAAGCGGTTGTAAATATCCGTCGGACAAGCAAAATCAAATTGATGCTTGCAAACTGCACCATACGGCGTGTGCTCTTCCACCCAACTACACCCCTGAGGGCAGTTACCGACGTGCCGACATAACGCACAACTGTTGCGATACTGATACGTTTGTGCCGTGGATTATACTTGAGCAACTGGTCACAAACGAATCACGCGCTCCGTGAACTCACAATGAGGTTCGAAAAACCCTAAAAACGCGATTATATGGTCCTTTAGTATTAAGTTAATTGATGGAGTATGCGGTCCATGTGGATAAATAGTCCATAATGAGAAGTATGGCGGATAGTTGCTCAATAGATTGTTCATTGTTCCGTTACTAACGCACCATAGTAATTGATACTAAACTAGTATACTAGAACAAAATTAATAACAAATAATGATGATGTACGCTCATGTACAGTAGCAAAACTAAACAACACCAGGAATTACAAACCAATGCTTGGCAATTCACTGCGTTCGCCCTCTTGTGACATGAGAAGTTAAGTCTTACTTACTCTGTCTACAGTGTCCTTCAAATGAGAACACAACAGTGCATTTGCTGTTTGGCGGGAGAAATAGATATTGCGGTGGTACCTACCTAGGCGGCCTCTCACATATTATAGACCTACCATCATTGACGTAAAATATATGGACGGGGCGGAGAGCAAGAAAAGTGTTGTCACGAAAGTGGTCTGCAGCACCAGTGCAGCGGTTGTGACGTCACTGCGCACCGGTCTGTAAGTCGTCTACAAATGCCTAATTGTATCGTATGTGGGTGCAATAAAGATGACCGAAAGTTCACAAAAAAAAAGATAACATTTTTTATCACCGCTTAGTAAAAATTATATTACTTTAAGTCAATATAATATGTATTTTAGCAGTATTGAAAAACGATTTCATGGCCGCCATTGACGTAAAATTCTAACAGATTGCGCGATTTTCACCGCCATTTTTTTGACGTACCCAATGTACTGAAGGGCCTATCCTTAGTTTTTAGATCAATGCCTACCATATTAAGTGCGTGGTGGCCTGTTGGTAAACGGACTAGACGCGACTGCCAACATGTTCACGGTGGTCGCGGGTTCGAATCCCAGGGCACAACTCTGACTTTTCGGAGTCATGTGTGTATTGATAGTCAATCACCACCCACTAAAACGGTGAAGGAAAACATCGTGAGGAAACCTGCATACCATAGCGATTTATAAAAATTCTATGGTATGTAATTCCGCCAACCCGCAATAGGCCAGCGTGGCCTAACCACTCTCAATCGTACTTTCAATTGTAGAGAAGGCCCGTGCCCTGCAGTGGGACGCATATAGGCTGATACAGACCATAGTAAACTAATAATGTAACTAATAATACACCCTCACACATGAAATAGTTTTATAAGCTCGAATTGATCGATTCCCTTTCTATATTTGACAATACAACACAATAAAATTTCCAACACAAAAAACCATTACGAATACAATTTTGGCTTTCAAATTGTATATTCGGCTTAGGGTTAAGAAGCCATAGTTTGTCACAATAGGGGTGTCTTTTAACACTGGGTATTTTGATGGGCTCGTTTTTGCCCCTTTATGAAGGGGTAACATCTCGTGTTACGATTTTTTACATTATTATGACTTGTGGAATTATTTGTCAATGTAAGCTTTTTACTGAGTCAGAGGTATACAGGCAAGGCAAATTGACCGCATTGACGTACTCTTATTATGGTACATGTGGTTCAGTTAGAGTAACGAGTGGAGATAATGATATCGATTGTCTTTTGATGACACATTACACAAATATTACCAACCAGGCATTTTCAAGTACGATAATCTTTCCTTTTTTATTGCATTTAATTGGGAGACGAGCATGCCGTTCTCCTGATGGTAAGCGATACGAGTGCTTATGAACAGTAGCTAAACCATACAACAAACATTGTTTTATAATCCAAGATAACAAAATAATGTATTCCACCTGCCATCCTGAGACATAAGATGTTAAGTGTTATAAATATGTCCAGTAGTTAATCTGGCTACAATGTCCTCAAAACCGAAACACAACAGTGCATTTAAACAGCGGTTTGGCGAGAGAAATAGACTTTTCGGTGGTATTTACGCCGACGGCCTCTCACACATGAGAGGTCTACAACCAGTAAAGCCTTGTTGTCATAACAGATACAATGGACTAGGCTATACCTACATCGTGCTATCTCACAGAAATCCGAAAAGAATTAACAGATTCACTTTTGCGTTTTATTATAGCTACTGGAAGTAATGTACCTACTTATTCACTGAGATAATAACCAACTATCCGTTATACAGGATATATCAAGACTGCTACCGAAAACGAAGCTGGGTGGTAGTTTAAGCGATTTCAGACACAATGCAACAGAAAATTTTGCAAAAAAAGCGACAATTTTTTTTTGTTATTTTTTTCCTATGGCCATATTTGGGTAGTAAATACATTTTTTTCCTAAAATAATAGTGTATACCCTTTTATTTATATATACTTTAAAATATAAAACAGTTTAAATTATTATTTTAGCAAAAACTATGGATTTACCACCCAAAAATTATGATATTTAAAAAATCATTAAAAATTAATGTCGCGTTTCTTTACGAAATTTTTAGTTGCATTGTGTTTGTAGTCACTAAAACTACCACCCGGCTTCGTTTTCGGTAGCAGTCTTGATATACCCGGTATACTGGGTGCAGCCTAATCTAATTTCTACTGGGTCTGCATTATTATGTACATCAGCGACGTATACGTCTCCGCCAGTGGGCGATCTATTTGCCTTACCCACTGTCAGGTGACTGTAACTTTGGTAAACAAAAAAATATTTCCAAAATATAGGGTGAGCGCAGTTGGGAGGCATCAGTTGTGTCGGCCCACACCAGAACCGCTCGGCTATTGTCGCAGATGGTCTCGATGACGTACGATTAGATTTGCCGAGATTAGGGGCCAGCGGTGGTCTTGTGTCCAATTTAATGAATGGTATTTAGGGAAATACAGTTTGATATTTGGTAAATATTAAGTTGAGGGTCTGGTGGTTGTCTCATTGGTTTAATGGTACGTGTACGAGGTTCAATTTTAGATCGGATGGTTCACTTTGTGTTTGTATTTTGGTTTGAAAAACCACGCATGAAGTGTCTGGGATTAAAATATGTGGCCAGTTGAAGGCTTTAAATTTGTTGAGAATCCAAATATCTCTGGACATTGGACGGTTACTTGTTCATCTGGAGAATAGTGGGTGGTGCTAGCGAAACTTCTCCTAAACTCTCCTAAGATACAGGTTTTAATAGTTAACCAGGACTCACTGGAAAGCCCTTGATGACTAGGCGAATGTTCATCACATTAAATCATAGTTGAATTTAATTATTAAAAGTAATCATTTTTTAAAACCGAAATTGAATTTAGAAACAGCAATTAAATCAATGTGAAATAAAGCAAGTGATTTCCAAACGGATTTTTTTCGTGATGATACAATTTGTCAAGCGTCTGAAGGGTCGGGGGTTCGAATTAAATGGTCCTTTTGTCTGGTGACACTTGTTGGGGTTCATCGCGCGACGCCGTATAATTGCTTGTTTACAATGACAAATGTGACGATTTAAATGCTGTGTTTTGAACCAGATATAACTGCTTTATGTACACACTATATTATGTGTACTTAACAAAAATATATATGTATTCTTGTATTTTGTCTATTACACCAAAAAAAAATTAGAATTTACAAAAGTAAAATTTTAATTTAATAATATGTGCCCAAATGTCTAAATAGTATATCCCTGAACAAAGGATTTGATCTAATAATATTTTCGTTAAAACTTTATAATCCCCTTTCTTCCTTTGAGGGATGAAATTAAGAATAAATAATAGTACCTGTATGTCCTTCAAAAATCTCTATTTATCTATATCCAAAATTTATCAAAATTGGTTTAGCAGTTTTGACATAAATATATCAGAAGTAGACAGACTTCATTTCTTATTAAATCATTTGTTTTGACGTAGATCTGAATCATTTTTATAAAAACCCCATTTCCTTATTATAACATAAGTAAATACCAAGACATTTGTTACTAAAATGAACACGATAAACCGGAAACGCGGACAATGAGCGCATCAGCAATAAGTGCTGCGATCAACATGCGACAAGCCTTCCCGAAGACGCAGTCGAGAGTGACATCTCAGGAAACTCTACGCACTGTACTCAGAAAACGTTTGGTATGCATCTTAATAAGACTAGTGAATGGTTTTAGCAGTTAGGGTGAAGAATATTCAGGTAATTTACAATACGATTTATGTACATAATAATATTTTTTGTTTTAAAGTTTAAAATGGCAAAATTTTGCTGTAGCCTCGGCCACAATAGGAATGGGACATAACAGAAAAAGCACTGATATAGTTTTTCCTTTATTACCCCTTTATAAACATTTTAAGCCTCGGTGATCTGAAACTGACATACATTTTCGAGTCAATCGACCTATTTTTTAAAGCCTATTGTGAAGTGGTGTTCTTTGCTACGTAAGTATAGTTATTTTCACAGCTCCCTTAGAAAAAAATATTTTTATACAGGCAAACATGGTTGACACTACTGCCGCCTATATCTTTACCTATCTTGCCTCTGCCTACTCTTTAAGAAACACGTGAGATTGTGTATTCTGAGAGATCAGCACTAAATTGCTGCGTTTCTAAAACACAGTGCGTATGCTCCGAAGATGCCAATCAGTAGAGCGGACGTGCAGGCTTATATGGACCATCATCACATAATCGCGTTTTTGTATTTAAATGTACACAATTTGAATACAATGTTATGCTACCGAGATCGATCCGCACTATAATGGGATGGGCGATACATCAACATCACATTTTGAACCAATCAAATTTAGACCTAAGCTTCGGGACTTAGCTTCAATTTTGTTATACAATTTTTTGGTCGCATGAGGCGTTTTATTTTTAGATGGGAGAGACAAAACTTTTCACACCATTGAAAACGTTGATTGTTCGTTTAAGTCAATAACAATTCATTGAATTTGGAAAAGGTTATATATGATCTCTGTGAGAAACTTAGTAACGACATTTTGATATTATTAAGGTATATTATTAGTACTTGAGTGTCCCCTATCTAATTGCTATTAAAAAGAAACATTTTTACATACACATTGAAACGTCATTTAATTATTGGCAGCATACATAGATAGAATTGTAGTGCCCGACTGATCTATATTGTGAATTTTTTCAGTTCAAAATATAGAAATTATATGGGTAACAACCTATTCTTCGAAATATTATCTAACTTGAGCATGAGAGCAATCTGAGGAAAATAAACGAAAATGCTCTGCAACATACAGGGTGTCTCAAGACTGCTACCGAAAACGAAGTTGGATGGTAGTTTTAGTGACTTCAGATAAAATGCAACTAAATAGTTTAAAAAAAGCGCTGAATATTTTTTCCTATCGTAAAAATAACCTAACCCATGTATTTTATTCACCAAATACGAGTATAACAAATACCAAATTAAAACAGGACTTAGCTTTTACTTGCTAGAATTAAAATATTACTTAGTGTTGTTTGGACATAAGCTTAGTATAATTTATAAGTAGAGGATTATGTTGTGTACATATTAATTACATTTTTTGTATATTACTATGTACCTAAGGAATGCTCAGAGCATTATATTAGTTTGAATAGTATCAGCCACAATACAAAAAAACTTATTTAAGAAGGACACTCAAGATACTATCTTTAAAAAGTTTTCTAAATCTTTCTAAGATAATTCAGGTATCAAACTATTGCTTTCGTCTAAAACTTATTACTTACTATTTTTTTAAATACTTGTTTTTTCCTCAGAACTAAATTGTGTGAAAGTTGAATCACTTTATGTTTGAAAATCTCCTGAGAACTACTATGACTTACACAAAACCAAACAAACATACTTGCAGATCTAAAATAAAGCAATCAGCCATCTGCTACCCAGGAACAACAATCAATGAATAAACAAAAAATTAATCCATTCACTGTTTGTCCCTCAATTAACCACAAAAACTTAAGACAACCCGAGATATTATCAAACCATTTCTGACCGCAAAAAGTGTCATTTCATAACAAAAACTATCAAAATGCGCTTAAGAGCATCGACCTCACACGTAAGGGTGGTTTTTGGGAAACCACAGGGAATCTTATAAAAAAACCATTTGAATACAGTAGCCCAGATGGCTGACAAGTTTTTTACGAGATTTTTTCACCGAGAGGTGTCACTGATGCTTATCAGTCGAACGGATTTAACAAACTCGTAAGCCTCCGCCGTGTCAACTTGTGTTTTTTACGTTTTTCTTTTATTTTTTGCCCGTCAAACGTGTCAGGTTGAATTAGACAAATCCCTTTAGCTCGCGCATTGATCCTTGTGGGTGCGAGAATTTTTTTACGTTTCAAATCTTTAGGCTAAAATTATTTTAGGTATATACAATACCTGGTATTCTTGGTATTTCTGGTTTTGCTGTGTCAGCCTAAAATCTCTAAATTATCACTCTTTTTGTACAATCTTTCCTCACCTTTTTAAAAGGCTAGCAGCGTTCTTACCGAACCTATGATTTGTAGCCAAGATTGTAGCTGTTTAATGACAGAAATAACTACTACGATAAAACTGAGTGGGCTTTTTAGTTCACACACTATAATATAAATATTACTAATTATGAATACATTTTCATATATACGATAGGAAAATCCAAAGGTTATTACGTGTAAACAACGCAACGTTTTTCTGTTGTAGAATACTTAGCTACCAGCCTAATGCCAGCTGATAAAAACAGAGTTATTTCATACTATAAAAACTTCTAAAAAACATCCAACCAGTGACTCAACTTGCAAAGCATTTAAACGTGACTGACAAGCGACATGATACATAATCTAGTAGCGATTTATACGATAGTTCAAATGCTATGGAACGTGAGTGTTGTCACCGTGAGAATGTGGAAGACAATCCGTACAATGTGTCAGGTATCGGTATAATAAATCCACTAACTGATCAATACGTACCAATAAATGCTTCAAATCATCGGGCGAGCGGACATGCGGCAAAGATTAAGTCGTAGAGGTACACGATTTTTTTTGTTACTGCCTACAATGATGGTTTTTGAAGTATGTGCTCTAAGATTGGTAAAGTAATTCACCTAAAGTATTTTATTAATACAACTCCTGTCCTATTTGATAAGTAACATTTAATCATATTTTTCCTCAAAAGTGATAAAATTGCAAACATTCGTGGTTCATTTATGTCGAACTTTCTCACACTCACATCATTTCACATCAAATATGTTATATTTATTATATTATTTTACCTTTTTTTTACTTTCAATGAATGGCGAAACGAGCCAGCCGTTCGCCTGATGGTAAGCGATACGACCGTTCATAAACAGTAGCAAAATTCCACTGCGCTCGCCATCCTGAGACATAAGATGTTAAGTCTCAATATGTCCAGTAGTTCTCTGGCAACAATGTCCTTTAATCCGATACACAACAGTGCATTTACACTGCTGTTTCACGAGAGAAGTAGACATTGCGGTGGTACCTACACAGATGACCTCTAAGAGTCTAACATATGAGAGACCTACCACCAGTAAATATAATATCTCCTATTTAATCTGCCTAAGACCGCATATTCAGAAATACTTTTGCAATGCTAACTAATATAAGTTACTTATACGAAATTTTGCAGAAAATTTCATGCTTCTAGACCAAATGTTTTATGTTGTACTTTGTCAACTAGTCAGTTATTATATACTTATTCTGGGAGTGGTTAGGGTAACGCTATGCAGAAATATTAAGTTTTATGAAACTTCTAAAAACTCTACAAACGATATCCTAAAGAGAATCGAACATTGGTCTCTACAAAGCTGTAGAGAAATAGGCAACATTAACCAGTGTAAGTGGCCAACCGACCTAAAATGTTCTTTGGCGGGTGTCTCGTATGTCAGTTGGATTAGGCGCGCGCGCAGGTAGGCTGAATGAATTGTCACTGCGCCGACACGCTGACAGAATCACAGGGTTGCTACTTACTAAGTGTAGTTTTTTATACAATTACAAATAATCTTACTAATGTTTTATAGAGGAATCTACAACGAAGGTAACACATAGCATTTATAATGAACTACAATTATGTATCCTTCTATGTGTACCTTCAATAACAGGAGAGGAGCTTACACGGAGTTTGTTAACAGCAAAAATATGAGAACAATAATAACAATTCTAATAAGAATATGGATGTATTGTCTGTTACTGAATGAGTCTGCTACTGAATAGACTAAAGGGCTCTTTAATAAAATAATTACAGAATATAAAAATCTCTACCAATATAGAACCATTGCAAACAAGTCTAATAATATACAACAAAATATTAATAGATTCTCATAATATTTTTAATTGCAATGAATGGCGAGACGAGCATGCCTATCGCCTGATGGTAACCGATACGACCGGTCATGAACAGTAGCAAAACCAAACAACACCTTGAATTACAAAGCAATGTCTGGCATTCCACTGCACTTGCCATCATGAGATATAAAATATTAAGTCTCAATATGATCAATAGTTACTTTGGCTACAAGGGCCTTCAAAACACAACAGTGCATTTACATTCCTGTTGCGGGAGAAATAGACATTGCGGTGGTACCTACCTAGGTGACCTCTGACATATGTAAAAATCATAAACAATTTTTGTTAATTAAAAACCGTCGTTAGAGCTCTCAGTCTTCAACATCACTTTTTAATAACTTTTCCACGGAGGTTGTCGATAATACAGTAGCATGTTTGAAGACAGACAGAAGGCAGCCCTACATATCGTATAATCCTCGGTGATACGAGTGGCAGCAACACGGGTAGCGCGTGAGAACTGACCCCGTGACCAATGTCGCGGTGGCTGACCATAAGTGCTGTTCACTAATTTTTTTTATTTTTTTGTTAGTAGTGACTAATCTATGCTTTAATCTACTTAATGCTAAATATGTTATTTAATTTTATATATATTTTTTATGTATTTTTTTTGTATGATCCGTACAATGTGCAAATGTCATACCTGATGGTAAGAGATATATAAAACATGATTGAAAATAGTATTAGTACAGGAGAGGAAAAAAAATTGAACGGTAAATGCAGGCGATATTAGGTTGGTGAAAAGAAGTAAAAAAAATGTTAGCAGAAACAGAAAAACGCGGAAACGAGAGGACGCAGGCTCGATCCCCGCATCGATAAAAATAATGTGTTTTTGTGTTATTTGAACCACTCGTATTTGTTTCGAGTCTGGGAGTTTGAGACCAAAAATTTTAGTGTGGTGTCAGGACTATCTAAGTGTAGGTATTTATTTATTCAATTATATTCTGGCTATGTCTACCGGCTTCGTTACCTAAACTCTACTAAAACATAAAATCTAGTTCGGTTTACAAAACATCAGTTTACGTTGTGATTCACGTTATCTGACCAGGGCTTTGTATCAGCTCATACCTATACTTTCCACAGCAGGGCACGGGCCTCCTTTACAATTGATAGAATGATTGAGAAGGGTTAGGCCATACAGTTGACCACAGTGGCCAAGTGCGAGTTGGCGTATTTTTACTCGCCATAGTATTTACAAATCGCTATGGTGTGCAGGTTTCCTCACTATGTTTTCCTTCGCTATTATAGAGTCTGGTGATTGAATAATTATCAACAGACATTGTTTCCTGGGATTTGAACCTGCGACTGCCGCGAACATGTTGGCAGCAGCATTTGGTCCGTTACCAACAGGCTACATTATTCAGGTAACAGTAATTTATTCCATAAAGACAAAACATTAAATTGTATGTGACAACGGAAAAGTTTTAAAAAACGAACGCGACCAATAGTAGCGGAGCGAAGCGAAACAGAGAAAAGGGTTGCCAACGTAAAAAAATCACCTGGACGTCACGGCGAGCCAGACTACAAATAAAAAGAACCCTACTACGTGTGCATATCTCGCCAAAATAACATGCACGGACCTCGCCAGACGTGCATCCGACGTCGGCTGCCAATCAAAAGGGCTTTAACCTAATCCCGGTTAGGATTAAGGAAAAAATAAACGGCGGACCCCTCGTGTCTCGTTCAAGCTTTCACGCTTCGCCGCTTACTGGCCAGCGACATAAATGTTTTTGCGTTTTGTAAAATACTTCGGTAGCCTGCATATTGGATAGATATAGAGAAGTATATTTTTGAATTTAAGCTTTGTCCTTTTAGTTTTTATTTGAATTTTTGTTTTTATATTTGGTACAGTAATAATTTTTTTCAAGATAAAAACAAATATAAAATACGTGGTTAGGATAAAAAAATATAAATATGAATGTTCACTTTTATAACACGTATGTGCTTCTCGTAATATCAACACAACTAAAATTAATTAGGGTATATATTTTACATAAACATAGGTATATAGAAAATGTATAATAATAATAGTGAAGCCGTTTAAGTGAAGCATAAAAATAGTGTGTTACAGTCGTTCATAGTTTGCGAACTGCAAATATAAATTTGTAATGCTAAAGTTCGGTATTTGACGCTTGAGGTTTTGCGTTGTAATGTAATTGTTGTATAAAGGTATTGTTTGTTTTGTAAAGTTTCCGCTTGTCTGAGTGGCGGGTAGGTGCAAAATTGTAGTTTTTGTTATAGCAAAAAGATCAGTTTTACTTTTATATTTATTAATTGTTATTTTTATAATACAATACTGGGGTGGATTTGATGGAAATACTGTAAAGCAGGAAATTTAAATAAATATTATATGTTATCTTCACTTTGGATACCTATGGCCAGTTATTGACGGTATCTTTTGGATAATTTGTTCACTTATTCAGTAATTTATAGTTCTAGTCAGTTGTTTATTGACCTGATAATAGATACTTGAAACTATTGAGGCATATAATATGTAGGATAACAGAAAAACATGTGAATAAACCAACATTTTGTGCCTAAAATATATTTACAGAGGGAAAATTTTAAACGTACATTTTATCAATAATATCTAACTACAAAGTCTATTATAAGTAAGCAAATAGTCATTCTTGCATATTAAAACGAGAGCATTATGCGTACATACGCCCATTGAAAGTGAAATTTCTAGAAGCGTATCCCTTTCGAAATGTCAACTGTCGGTTATAAAAGGACCACCAACCATCAAATTATTCTTAGATGGCTAAGTACGATATACCTTCCCTTTCCATGAAACACCTTCCACACAATGCGCGGATAAACCAACAATAAGGCGTTGAAATCCATACCTTTGCCTGCCGCCGAAAAAAAAAACAATCAGGCAAAAAGTTGCCACAGCGATAAATAGAAAAGGACGTATCCAAAACAGATTATAACAGCCCCTTGTTGTGTTTGTAAACACGGCTTGAATTTTAACAATAGTTTGCAGTAATGTGACACCTTAACTTGATTGGATCGCGTATAAGTAGTTATTGATATCCGACTTTTCATTGTGGCAACACTGACGGGATTGGCGGCAAAATAGGCAAATTGTTGACGTTTCGACGTATTACGTACAGCTGCGTTCACGGAATATGTATTGTATAATGATATTATTTAAAGAATTAAATAAGAAAGTGTTTCGTTTTGGTATTGCCCGTAACATACGAGTAAATAATTGTATTAATGATGTAAATAATTTATTTGATGTAGGTTCTGTAAATCTCTGCCTCGGTGGCGTAGTTGTACGGTTACAAACCTGAGATCTCGGGTTCGAATCTCGGGTCGAGCAAAGCTATTTTAGATTTTTCTATTCATTATCAGCCCGGAGTCAGGAATTTGTGCCCGATATGACGATAGGTTCGCCCCCTACCACATCTTGGGACAGATCACAGAACAGACATGGCGAAATGTGTGTGTCCTGGCAGCTCTGTGTACCCCACCTGGGAAAAGGACGTGAGTTTGTGTATAAAATCAAAGGTCAAAGATTTAATCAGAAGTCAAATCTATCAGCGACATGCCTAGCAACAACAATTATGCTTGTTAAAAGGAAGGAACTAATATACTTAATAATACTTAGATACCTGAACTTGACGTTCTTTCTTAGTTGCTTATAAACTTCGTCGTAATTTTTTATTAATTGTTTATAAACAAATTAGTTCATTAGCATTCATTCTTTTATATCGGATCTATCGTCTACATATAATAAATAATTAAAATAGGTTATTAGAATTACTTATATCGCCTTAATCATGGAACATTTTAAAGTCTATTTTAGAATTCGAATGTTTTGTCCCTTTCGACCGACTTTTGAATTCAGTTTGATTAGATAACTTAAAATAGGTTTTAACACTGTCTATAGAACGGCTGATACAACCGTTCTCTATAATCTATCTATCTTTAACAAGAGATTTCATTAAATATTTCGATGCCTTTTATGTTTCAGTTAACAAAGATAGACAGGTAGGTATGCATAAGTGCAAATATTTATAGATAGCTAGGTAAGATAAATATATATGTCTATCTTTTTTAAATGAATAGATAGATAGATTATAGGGATCGGCTATATTTATAAGGCCGTTAATGGTTGTAGTAAAGCAAGAGATGTACACCGATTGAAACCAGCGTTTAATACTACGGTTATGCCCAATCCAATCGATACCCGATCGGCACAAACCAATTACATGTAAGTTGCATATGTCTAATTAGTATTGTAATGAGCTTCGATTTCAAAAGCAGTAGACGTGTTACGTCGCTTGATTAGCTTTTGCCCTTTGAACCGAAAGCCGTGAACCACATTTGTAAATGACAGCTTATGTGGTAGTTAGGAGTAAATAAGTGACCGTGGATAATTTGTTTTAATGATTGTTTCATGCACTGTATATCAACAAATAATCGCACGCTGCGGAGAACTTGATTTCTCTACAACTAAGATGTCGATTGATAGGGATTAGGCCATTATTTTATTTAATATTTGTTTAAAATGTCATGTTCTTGTGACCTTAAATAAAACTTGAATGCGAATTCTCTTGTTTTTATTACAAATAAACAAAGAATAGATTTGCATTTTTGACCATAACTGTTTTATAAATTCTTCCATAAATTATATGATAAAGACAAAATAAAACTGACACTTCAAGTCTTTATAATATTATCGAAAATATAGCCCAGTGATTCTCAACCTTTTTTTGTTGCGGCACATATTTAACGATTGCAAAATTTGGCGGCACACAAAGAGCGCCTTGAGACATATTCCTATTGCTATGCACGCCGCTTCATCATAATTTGGCACTAAGAAAAAACGCGTTGCAAAGCAAATAATAAAATAATTAATTTTTTTGTGGCTTTAAATATATATTCATGTTAAAAATATTTTTCTTTTTAAATGATATAATTTAATAATATTAACATTATTATATATTTGCCAAATTTGGCGGCACACTTTTGAAATTTGGCGGCACACAAAAGTGCCGCGGCACAGTGGTTGAGAATCACTGATATAGCTAATTAAATAATAAGTTGCTCTTAACAGCGCACGGCTCACTTAGCCAGTACATTTAATCAGGATTAACGTTATATTTATATTTAAGTTACGTTCCAGTATTTGGGCGTAAGTTTAACAATGGATTTACTGGGGCAATGGTGACGTTTAAACGTCTGACCACTTCAAATTTCAAAACTTCACTTCGTATTTTTGCAATTTTTTTTCTCTCTCTACTCTCTAGTCTAATTTTCTTAGAGAGCTCGGAAGTAGGGTTTTATATTACGCTATTTGATACGTTAGTTCGCTCCTTTGTTGACGTAATACATCCATATTTTTCCTGTTGGTTCGACCGCATTCAGAAACCATAATCTCAGCACATATGAACAGCTACTATCATTTCTTTGCAGATATAGAATCTATGTGTAATCTAATATTTTGCAACTATTTCCATAGTTCAGGGGTCAGCAACCTGCGGCTTGCGAGCCCCGTAGATCTTTGGATGTGAAGCTGCGGCTCTTTAAATCCATACACCAATACAATTTCATTACAAAAAAAATTAATATTCCCGATCTGGGAATCAAACTCAGAAGTTGCCACTAACTATTACTATATTCACTAAACACGTGAAAATATATAATCGCTGCCGAGAGACTCGTGAGACATGAATATAAAATAATTGTGATAAATAATGTATACAAAAATATTATGTCGTGAAATGGAATATTTACTAATTCAATTAATAAACTTACGAGTATCGTCTAATATGTTCCTTAATCGAATTCGTAAAATATAAAAACTAAATGCAAGAGCAATGCATGATTTTATCCTTATTAAATTAGTGTGTTTTATCGATATACAATAATTACTTGCGTATAAAATACCTACTTTATGCCTATAGGTCTACACCTACTAGCCAATGTCAATAAAACATACAATTATTTACGAAATCGACCACCCTAATAGACTACAACCCTCACTAAATAAACTAAACACTTCGGTACACGAATATTATAACAATAATTGTACCAAAACCCATAAAAAGACTATAAAATTAATTATGCAGCCATTTTGTCCAGTAGCCATTACTAATTACGCTATTTTTAATAAAAATAATTGTAATTACGTTTTATTATTACTATTTGTATATTAGACCACACAAGTTGTACGTTGTACGTTCATGTTCCTTTGCCTTTCTAAAAAAAATTACGCTGTTCAATGCTAGTTGTTAAAGTTTAATCGGCCATGTTGATTTTCACGCAAACATTTCGGACTCCATCCTATTGTTAGTTTTAGGTAGGCAAATAGGGAATATAGAAATTACGTTCAACTTAAAGTTATTGTTTGTATTATAAAAGATTCATAGATATTCCATCGCATTGTGGTATACAAATTTTGACGTCACTGAATCGGAATTTAATTTAATTTGTGTAAGTAGTGTCTATTACATTTAATAAAGCTTCCGGCTTAGCAAGTTGGCAATAAAATAAATAAATAAATTCACCCAACTGTCACATACACAGTCCTGACCCCACACTAAGATCGAGTCTTGTGTCGTGGGTATTATGAATTACGAGAGACTTTACAGTCTTAGAAACACACAGACACGTGGAAAAAAATACCTGTGCATCACACAAATATTTGTTTCGGAGCGAGAATCGAACCCACGGCCCACGTTTCACATCCGGCGTCTAACCAACTAAGTCACGAAGGCTGTTAATAAAAGGCACATACCGCGGTGACTGGTAACAAAATTCCTTAAATATCCAGAATGTGGACCGATGAACTTAAGAAGGTTGCAAGAAGTGGATGCAGACCGCTTCCGACAAGTCATTGTGAAAGTTCCCGGGGAGGTATTTGCTCATCAGCGGACCTAGTATCAGTAAAAATGATGACAATACAGCAGGAAACTAATTCTTTAAAAAAAATCGCTTTAGCATAGGATATTTTCCACATCCCAGTGAATTTGCGGACTAAAACTGTCGCGTTTCAGCAACAAAGCAAATGATTATTATTGTTCGTGCATCCGTTATGTTCATAATTTTAAGTAATAACTGATATAGAAAATGGGATAATATTTTATAGTATTTATACTTAATACGCACCCGCACTAGGCCAGCGTGGTGGACTATATGGCCTAACCACTCTCAATCGTACTGTCGATTGTAGGGGAGCCCCGTGCCCTGCAGTGGGACGTATATGGGCTGATAAAGATTTACATACATACATACATAAACTCACGCCTTTTTCCCAGAAGGGGTAGGCAGAGGTGCCAGGGCACCCACATTTCGCCTTGTATGTTCCGTCCCATGATGTGATAGGTGGCGAGCCTATCGCCATATCGGGCACAAATTCCTGACTCTGGGCTGATAATGAATAGAAAAATCCAATATCACTTTGCCCAACTCGGGATTCGAACCCGAGACCTCAGCTTTGTAACCGTACCGGAGTACAACTACGCCACCGAGGCAGTGGCACCGAGACAGATTTATACTTAATAAATACATATATTATTGGACTCCCCAAAAAACAAGCGACTTTCGACTCCCTAGCGAAGATTTTCATTTTTTTAATATGTACTACAGAAATTGCTATCGCGATCAATAAAACATACTTTACAGGGTATATCAAGACTGCTACCGAAAAGTAAGCCGAGTGGTAGATTTAGTATTTTTTTTCTATCGTCGTTATTGGTTGGTAAATATATAGAATTTTCTATAATAATAGTGTACACTCTTTTATTTTTTAAGTTGCTATGGTACGCAAGGCTTGAAATTACTATTATAGCAATAGCTTTACCACCCAAATACGCTGATAATTAAAAAATCACAAAACAAATAACGCGTTTATTTGCGATTTTTTTTAGCTGTAGTGTGTCAGTAGTCACTAAAATTACTATACCCCGGCTTCGTTTTCGGTAGCAGTCTTTATGCCCTGTATACTATACAGAATAACATCACAAAGATATTACGGCCCCACGAAATCCCACGAAGTTTTATACATCACTTATGTAAATTCGTTGCCATCAAAACCTTCAATCATCTAAGCCATCAGAGTAAATTAAACTCACGGGCGGTTGAATAAATCGCCTTTTACCTATAATTAAAGTTGATTTCGTTAATTAATAACAAAAATTTGTAACAGAAGTCGCCGACCGGCCCACCGTACGCCATAACGGTAATGACATGTTAATTGCTTATTTTATACCGCCATAAATTGATAAAGGGAGCTGTCATTTAATTTTTAATGTAATTAATCATGTCGCCAATGATGGACACATTCAATCGGCATTGTTGTTTTTAAAAATAGAACTTTTGTATAAAATTCTTTTCCTTTTTAGCCCGCTCTTGTGTTGTCAGCCAGATTGCGGAATGTTGGGCTTCATTTAGGTAATAATTTTACGACCAGCCATCTGCATTATATAGATCGTTTTCATGGTAGTAGTTTTTAGACTACTATTAATACGATTATATACTTAGAGTATTTATAATATTCTCTAAGTTCTTAAACTATTAAATTTCATCATGGGATCTTTCAGGTATGCATATTGTTTTAGGATTTCATTTTTATTGTTTGAAGTGCGCGAAAATTATCAATGAGTACTCATATCTTCTGAAATTCAAAGTTGTGTACTTTGGACTTAACAGAACAGAGGTATGTTTTGTCATCTCTTATATTCAGAATATTCAATTGATATAAACGTAATCTCAGTCTTGCCATTCTTGTGCTTTTTACACACTTTCTGTCACTTTTTTTCTTATCTTTCTATCCACTATCCTATTTTCTTTTATCTACATCTCTCAACAATAAACCTAACACTCCATAATAACTAAAGTAGCCCAACCAAAACACTGGCTGTTCTCGCGGAATATTGTCGGTAGCATGCAAAATTTTCGTCTGCCCACTCTCGGGGACTAATGATCGGCGCGCAGATAGCGGCCCGCCCTCCCGCGCCCGAATGACTTACTAGGGTTGCTTGGCAGTTACTGTTTGGAAGGATTTTAAAAATTGTCGCATTTTTGATAAAAGTTTCATGGATTACTCGTGTCTTCAATAGTGTACAAAGTCAACACATACTGCCCATAAACGTCCATAAAACCTGATAGTCATGCGTTTAAAGTTTTTGTAACGAAGGTAAAGAAAGTCAGTAAAGTTAGGACGGCGGTAATGATTTTTATGTGGAATATCTGATCTGATTTGGACTCCTGAGCAGTTATTCTAGATTTCTGTGAATTAGGGGTAATTCTGTGAATTTGGCTCTTTATTTAAATAGAGAGTCCAATTAGAAGAAGATAGAAAATAATCATTTCTGCTCAGAGTTGTGACTAGATTGCACAGTGGCATCAAACACGCCCGCCATATCGCATAAAATTCATAAATATATTAAGTACCTTGGAAACTAATAACTCATTATTATCAAGTTGTGTTGTCTACACTTAAACCCATTTCTAATTTACCCACCACTTCCCACAAGAGATTAAAATAAATTACCAAAACTGAAATATAATTCATTGTTCTAAGGTAGAAAACCCGTGCCGAGTCCCAATAGGCTTCATTCAAATCTAACGAAACGAGTGTGTGTTCAACGGAAACAAAGTTTTACTGGAAACTACAAAACATTTTTCCCAACGGACAACCCTACGCGACGGCGTCTACTTCTGTAATGAAGCAATTTAAATGCATGAGGCAGGGCGCGCGGCCGCTTGGTGGGGGGATGACCAATCATAAATCAGATCCTAACTGCGAGACCGAAGCGAGGCAATTTCAACTTTATACCAATGTGTTACAGTTGAAAATCATTTGTGTATTTTTTGTGGTTATGTTGTTTCGCAGTGGATCACAAATGGTAGGTATGGATGATAGTGGCTGTGCGGGGTAAGTACGGTATATCTCAGCAGGTAGAGGATTATAGGAGGGTACGGAACTACAGAGGCGAAAATGTTTTCCTAACTTATTCGGCGCAGTGAAAGGAAAAGTCGACAGGAAAGTGATATCACTTGCCGCTCTAACTTAATCACTCGAGTTTGGATCATTTTATTATTACTACGTGTTTGTATTTGGCATTTGAACTCTATAAGTGTGAAGGTTTTATTGTATTCATTTATAATGACAGATTAAGTAGATCTTGGACATGGGCGTAGCCACGGTGGGGCAGGGTGGGGCACTTGCCCCACCCTGGCTCTGGCCTCTAAGCAACCAAACCAAACCTAAAAAAAAATATCTAAGTAATTGGAAACCCAGAGCCCAAACGGCTGAAGTCAGACACATATTTTTAGATGTAGGATTTCGTTGTGTAGGAAAGTGAACAATAAGAAAATGTTTTGGTCAATTCGAATAATACACAACAGGGTATATCAAGACTGCGACTGAAAACGAAGCCGGGTGCTAGTCTTAGTGATTATAAACACATAATCCATCAGTCAAAGGGAGTCCCCTACTGAACATAGGCCTCCCCCAATGATTTCCACAGTGACCTGTTAGAGGCAGCCTGCATCCAGCGACGTCCCGCAACCTTTACTCGGTCGTCTGACCACCTTGTATGTAGACGTCCTACGTTGCGCTTTCCGCTGTGTGGCCTCTATTCGAGAACTTTTTGGCCCCATCGGCCATCAGTTCTCCGCGCTATGTGCCCCGCCCATCGCCACTTTAAGTTACTAATCCGCTGGGCTATGATGTCGGTTACGTTAGTTATTGTATGGATCTCCTCATTACTGATTCGATCTCGTAGGGTAACCCCATGCATAGCCCTCTCCATAACTCGTTAACTGACTTTGAGCTTCCTAATAAGGCCAATTCCGTTCTCCTCGAGGGCTCAACGCCAGAGGCATGGAGCAGGAGCGTGGTGGTACTGTTCTTCAAAAAAGGTGATAACACCTTGCTGAAGAACTACAGGCCCATCTCGCTCCTGAGCCATGTCTATAAGTTGTTTTCGAGGGTCATCACAAATCGTCTCGAACGCAGGTTTGATGACTTCCAGCCTCCCGAACAAGCCGGTTTCCGAAAAGGCTTTAGTACCATAGACCATATTCATACGCTACGGCAGGTTATACAAAAACCGAGGAATATAACTTGCCGCTTTGTTTAGCATTTGTGGACTATGAGAAAGCCTTTGATTCGATCGAGACCTGGGCTGTGCTACAGTCTCTTCAGCGGTGCCACATAGACTATCGGTACATCGAAGTGTTGAAGTGTATATACAACAACGCCACCATGTCGGTCCGAGTACAAGATCAGAGCACGAAAGCTATTCCACTACAGAGAGGCGTGAGACAGGGAGATGTCATATCTCCGAAACTGTTCACTGCCACGCTGGAAAACGCCTTCAAGCTCTTGCAGTCTTCTCGTCCAAAATACCTCAGTGCCTAAAATCGAAAGTCTTCGATAGTTGTGTGTTACCAGTGATGACATACGGCACCGAGACGTAGCCTCTCACTGTGGGCCTCATTAAAAGGCTCAAAGTCACTCAACGAGCCATGGAGCGGGCTATGCTCGGAGTTTCCCTACGAGATCGAAATTTTCACTTAGACAATCAAAACGATTACTAGTTCAAGTTGAAAGCTCTCGGGGTTTTGGATATGGATGCGAATATGTCGGAGCGTAGACTTCATCTAGCGACGCCTTTCTTAGTGAACATTGATATTCAATATGCCCCTAACCATTCGGTGATCACTGCCAGTTTTCGCCCTGCTGATCACAGAAACATCACTGAACATGCGTTTATTCGTCGTTAAGATGAAATCTAGACCTCGTTTCTCGTAAAACCGTCAGGACCCAGCTAGGTCATTGCAAAGATAGAGATCATTCCAAAGAGTCCCTTTTTCTCCAGAAAATCGGCCTGCCTCTGACCCCTGGGCTACCATTCCCTATGCCCAAATTGCCCCGCTTTCAACTCTGCATCGCTTCACATGCCCAACTTTGCGTTGAAATATCACACAACAGCATTGAAGTAGGTTATAAACGTATGCATAGACCGACTTATGTATGTCCTTATACATCTCATCTACTTCTTCATCAGAGTTAGTCGAGGTTAGCGCATATACCTGTATGAGACCTTCAACGAATATATTTTTGATATTCTGAGTATAAGGTACACTACCCTGCTTGACACACTTTCTATGGATACGATGTTCTTGATGAGAGACCTGTGAACGAGAAATACGACATCTCCTTGGGAAAGGTACAAGAGCAGGTTACCAGACTTGTTAGAGGAAAGGAGAGTATGGCCTATAGGAGTGGATATTGCAGTTATGGAAGAGAAAGTTGGGTGGCTACAGCAGCTCAGGGGCCGAGGTTGTATACTTGTAGCACCTATTTTAGGACAGGCTATTACCACTAGATAGCAGAATCTCTGACCACACTATAACCGATGAATATAATAAAATATATTAAACACCATGAAAATAATATTATTTTTTTTGTAATTTTTGAAATATCTGTAACTAGTAAATCCACAGTTTTTGCTAAAATAATAATTGAATCCCTAATGTACCACAGAGCCTTTAAAAAAAGGACCTACATTATTATTTTAGGATAAAACTAAATATTTGCCACCCAAATAGGTCAATAGAAAAAGAAAATAAAAAAACGTCTCTTTTTTTGCAAAATTTTTTGTTGCATTGCGTCTCAAGTCACCTACCACCCGACTTCGTTTTCGGTAGAAAACTTGATTTAGCTTGTACGTATAGATTCATGGTGCTATAGGGTGTAACCTTTTTGTATGAAAATAATAACCGCGTGTGACAACGGATATAGTTTGCTACTTAAATATTATTTTAGACTTCTGCCCCACCCTGAGCCCATGGCTGGCTACGCCCATGATCTTGGAGTATAAGAGTATCTTTTTGTTAATAAAGTTCCCGCTACTTTAATCAGTATTGTTGTTATTTCGATATTTTATAAAATAAAGATTGAAACAAAATGTTTAAGGTTTACCTCTCTACATACTACTACATCAAGTTAGTAGATACAATTCGAGAGGTTACGTATTTTTTTTAAGGATAGATGTAATAACACTTGTGTGTTTATGTTGATGGGGTAGCTAGAGAATGGGCGATATGGAGTAGATTGCGTACAAAAGTGAACCCTGGTAAAGGCTGCTATTAAGTAAATAACGAAAAAAAATTTTAAATATTTTTTTGGACATTTATAACCATTCATTTGAGTTATGGCATGTGAATAAAAGCAAAAAATGAGACCAAATAGTCAGTGTACGTCGAGGCAGATATTGTTTGCCAAAAATGCGCGGTAATGGGTTTGGTCCATATTATAATGTAAAAGGCAGTTCGTTCTCTGCCTAGTAAAATACATACATATATACATAAACGCACGCCTTTTTCCCAGAAGGGGTAGGCAGAGGTGCCAGGGCACCCACATTTCGCCTCGCATGCTCCGTCCCACTATGTGATAGGTGGCGACCCTATCGCCATATTGGGCACAAATTCCTGACTCTGGGTTGATAATGAATAGAAAATCCAATATCACTTTGGCCAACCCGGGATTCGAACCTGAGACCTCAGCTTTGTAACCGTACCCTAGTACAACTACGCCACCGAGGCAGTCAGCCTAGTAAAATATATTTCTAAAACTGTTATATTATTACTGCCTGTAAGGTAAAGAGTAAAATCCACGATTATAAATGATATTAGAAGAAGACTATCTTTAGAAAATGTTTTTGCATTAGAATTTTCCTCCGCCTAGCAGAAAATCTTCCTGGCAGCAAAGCTATGTAAAACTTAGGAAACTAAATTATATTAGTTTGGAAATAGTTACAGATGAGGGCTTTTTTAGAAGATATCGACATTTACATTTCTATAGCCTTATTCATAGATAGTTTTAAATATTTTAGCTATCAAATTTTTTGTCTTCTTCGCTCAAATTGAATGCAAAAGTCGTTTGAAACGGAAAAAAACATTCAATAAATAAAATATGATATAAAACTGTATGAATAAGGTCTTTAAAGTATTCAGTGATATAATATGAACCAACGTCATAAAAACGCCGACGTTAGGCTAAGGTTTTAAATGAGACGAGAGGGTTACAGCTATTGTCGACAATTTCATAGGTCATAGGAAAAAACCAAGGTGCAAGTAGCCTGAGGAACTTTTTCTAGATAGTTTTTACTCACTATACTCCATATTCCATATTACACACTCTGTCCATAACATAAACATAATTATGGAGTGGTACCTAACCATTTATTTATTTCATTATTTATACATGTTATTGTACAAACATAAAAACTAAAAGAAAAGAAAATCACAAATATAAAAAGTACAATTGGCGGTCTTATAGCTCAAAATCAATGTCTTACCCAACAACCATGGGAATTGGGATGGATTTTATAAAAGGATAAATAGAGGGCAAAAAAAAGTCTAAGGTGCAAATGATATTGTTGATGTTACCAAAATCTATGAGAGGCAATGACCATACATCATAAGTCGGGTCGCTAGCTCGTCTCTTTACGTAAGCAAGAGATAAGTTTCTCATATGACTCTACTTTACAAAATACGATAAAACCAAGTTAAAATATTGCTACGAACAAAGAAGAATACCTACATAAAGAAATAGTGATGAAGCCGAGTGAGATAACATTCATTTATGTCTGAATAAGTTTACCATTTCTGTAATCGATGACAATCTTTACGAACAGCGAATAATGCGGGATAAAAGTGCGTGGTGGCCTGTTGGTAAACGGACTAGACGCGACTGCCAACATGTTCACGGTGGTCGCGGGTTCGAATCCCAGGGCACACCTCTGACTTTTCGGACTCATGTGTGTATTGATAGTCTATCACCACGCACTAAAAACGGTGAAGGAAAACATCGTGAGAAAACCTGCATACCATAGCGATTTATAAAAATTTCTATGGTATGTAAGTCCGCCAACCCGCAGTAGGCCAGCGTGGTGGACTATATGGCCTAACCACTCTCAATCGTACTGTCGATTGAAGAGGAGGCCCGTGCCCTGCAGTGGGACGTATATGGGCTGATACAGAATAATGCGGGACACAGATAGCAAATGGGGTCAATAAAATAAAAAAAATACAAAGGCCCTTGGTCAAATAATAAATTAAAAATCAATACCATGAAGTATGAGATCAGTTAAGTAACTGTATGTACATTGAATATGAAAGAAAAATGTGTGATTGATATTCAAAGATATATTCAATCTTCTCTTCTTCTCTCCAACCACAGGAAGTTCACTGCTGAACATAATATACCACTTTGTCTAATTTCAATGTTTGCGCTATGAAAATAAACCTCTTGTTTTAACTTTTATTTGACCCCTACGATTTCATAGTATAAAACACAATAAGAAAAATTATCTTTCGAGTTCCTTGGGCGCGGTCGGTGGCAAGGCAAAACCAGTAAGTCACCTTCCGATCCATTAATACAGCGGAGGGTACTAATTTATATCCATTCTGTAGGAGAGCTCTCGATCCGACGTCACTCACTACTCGATCGCGCCCACTTTAATCGCTTTAGGGTTGCTCAGCTGTTATCTGTTTTATAATTACGATGAGGATTTTGTTTCTTAAATCTTAGAAGGATGGGTGATATACATTCTATTGTATATGTCGGGGCGAATTTATGTATAGTCAAAATGTTAAACAAAAAGATTGTTAAGAACTGTATAAGATTATGTAATTTGTTAGATTATTAATAAAAATTCTATTATTATCATCATAGCCACAGGAAGTCGACTGCTGAATATAGGTCTCCCTAGAAGCGGCCTGCATCCAGCGACTTCCTGCAACTTTGGCCTGGTCGTCCGTCTAAAATTTTTATAAATTATCGTAAAATTAGTGCCAGCCCTGCAAGTAGTCGGGAGGTGCACCCGCGGCGGCGTCACGTCTGCGACTGACAGCGCGCACTCGTTCTACCCACATTTCACCTGCACACCCAACAGACGTTTTGTTTCGCAATCAGGATTTTTCCATTAAAGTATTATGCATACTTTAAAAAATATTTATGGAATATGCGGATAGCACATCAGAACCAGAGTAACTATTGGACATATTGAGACTTTACATCTTATGTCTCAGGATGGCGAGCGCATTGCCAAGCATTGCTTTGTAATTCAAGGTGTTGTTAGGACTTACTACTGTTCATGAGCGGTCGTATCGCTGACTATGGTCATCCCCTGCATCATAAAACTTGTACTGCCGATTAGGAGATATTTTTCGGATCATAGAGGGTCTAGAAAATTCAAAAGCGAGAGGTGCAAAATTACAATTTAATTAACGTTACGGAGACTTTGTAATATAGCGGAATATTCAGCCTGGAACACAGGCTGATGCGTTATGTCTCATGTCTGGGAAGGGTATCTTCATTTGAACGTCCTGGTTAAATATATTATCCAAAAAGTATTTCTTCATACTATCACGTTTAAGACACGTGCTGATATCCTAATTCCTATGCTAATACAATTTTAGCAGAGCAACTGTCAATAAACTATTACGAATATATCTTCACAGTCGGAACAATTATGCCAGGCTTGTGCCAAGAACCAGGTCATAATCCTTAGTTTTTAACCGATATCAAGTAGCATATTTACTTTATAAAAAAAGCAGTTATATAGCAAGTTAAAATCACGAAGCAATTACAAAGTAGCGCGGCAAAGTTTGTTTATATAGTTCTAGGGAAAGGTGGCTTAACATTTATAACATAAATCATGAACATACGCCCACTGCGTGTTGGTTACGCCTCGCACTAGCCGTTATAACTATTAAGTTTCCAATGCACGAACCAAAACGTGGTGCTTATCACAAAATCTTTAGATTGAATACAATTTATGTAAATATTGCCCCGTGAAAATATGATACAATAATGTTGTAATGAGTTTTTTCACAAATGATAATTACGTAATTAGAACCGTGATGGAGAATGCGTTAAAAATATTTATGCTATTTTATGTAAATTATTTAATATGTTAATTTTGTAATTTGTAATTTCGTGAATCGCGACACATTGCTTTGTTTATTTTCTAATGAAATAAAACCTTTTTGGTCGATTGCAATGTTCCTGGCTGAAAATATACACCTAGAACATGAATTAAAAAAAGATCACACACATTTTGAAAAAAGAATAGATTGATAATCAAAGCGGTAACTTTTTTATTTTGTTTTTGTTTTAATTCCCACTGCCACCGCTGGGCGGTGAAGTCATTAAATACAGCCTCGCGTTCTGTCATTGAACATAACGACTGGTAATAATATTCCGCCCACCAATTCCACCTATTCCGAAGATACGCATCGGTGGCCGGCACGTAACGCCCACGTTACAACAAATGAGCCGAACCGTTGTGCGGGGGCACGCCAACCAACCCTAGAATTTCATTTTCAGAATTGTGATAAATACTGGCCATGTACAAATGCACAACGGAATGAAGGTCATAAAGTGGGCTGCTATGAAAGAAAATAATTGCAAGCAATTAAATATATACAAACTAATTAGCGCGAACAACGGCCGCTGTTACTCACAGCAGATGTAATGCGATGTGTTGTTCATGTCGCTGTAAATATTTCATGATTGTTGCCTTTCATTCCGAACAGAGTTGTGCAAGTAATTTAAAAAATCATTTAAACACGCGTATTGGTAAAGTGAATCTATTGTATAAATGAATTACTTAAAGTGCAAACAACTGTCAGACAAAGCTGTATGTTTACGATTCCTTTGCATGGTGTATTATTTCGTGAAGTTTCGACGGAGGTCATGGTTATGCAAATTGCAGATAAATTGTATAAATCAATTCAAATATATTAATATTAATATAGGGGAAAATTAGAACCCATTGATTGACAATATTGTGGTATGTTCACATATCTAAGTGTGCAGTCAGACCAATGAAACAACATAACATTACTATTAATTTAACTTATTTTATTGTTACAATGATAGACCGTCCAAATCAGTATCCCTAAATCACAATTCGCGGAGTAGTCTGTAAATAGATGGATAGCTGCAATGATACAACGACAATCAATGTTTAAAAGTATGCACGACACAAGCATCGGAAACAATTCAACATAACACACTTTGTTCACACGCTGAACCATTATTATAGGAAGCAATCGCAACCAGTAGTTCAGTCTGATTAGAGCACCAAGTGTGCAAACAATTCTACTAACAATCGGTGCACCACAATAGATCCAGCTAACAATATCGAAAATCGAAACAAAATCGATTATGCCGGGGTTTATGAAAAAGACGTGGATGATCTTAATTTTTGTCAACCTGGCGAATAGTGAATATATGAATAGACCAAAACCAGAAATGCAGAGAAGAAGTGAAGAAGCATGTAAAATGTTGGGAATAGAACCATACTTTGATATTGACCAGCTAGTCGGCAAGCCATGGCGCATATACTACACGTGGAATATGAAAATTGATAACAAATGTTTGGAAATGACCTTCAAGAATGCTACGCCTAGGGTCAGTTGCTACGTTTATTGTAATTTGCTGGGCAACAATGAGAGAGGTGGAAAAAATATACTATCAAATTGCTATACGATAGTTATTAAATATGCTTTTACATACATAGAGTAAATAGAATTGATTTTCAAACTGATTGCAGAGATTATCAAATAAAAAAGTTCCTGAGCATATACCGTTGGATTGTGCTCATATGTGTTTCAATGATGACACATAGCATGGAAAGGTGGTCTGAATCAATGGGCTTCTCATGGAAAAAATAGATTCCTCAACGTTGCATATGTGTGAATATCATTAGCAGATGGTCTTGTATTAAGCAAATGAGTTTTAGTACCAAAGTAGTATATACTGTTGGTTAATCCAATATCTCCTGTAGATGACTCAGCGCATCTGGAACGACATGTACGAGTACTTGGAGATCCAGCCGAACTGGGAAGCGGCCACGCTGCACCTCACCATGGGCAAGGCCAAGCATGAGGTGCTTCTGTTTGCTGAACAAGGAGCCGCTGGCAGCTTCCTTGGAGTACCCAATGTTATCAGAGAGGGAAGTGAGTTTGTGACCCTTTTTGAGATTTTTGTTAGAGAGGGGGAATGTATAGGGAAGGAAGTTGAAGTGGTGACTTTTTTGGAAGTTTAAGTAAACGTCGAAGTTTAGATGATGATGTTCGAATGTTTAAAAGAGCAAGTTTTATCAGCTGACATAATTAATTCATACAAGAAGAATCAAGGCGGTACATTTAAATATTTTTTATAATGAAAATAAACGCGAAATCACGATAATTCTGAAGAATGTCCACTATATTTAATCGACAACAATGAAATTCATTTATTTTTCCTCCTAAAATACTATTTCGCTAGACTGTCTTCTAAATGCATAGTAAAGGATTTCTTGCATCGGGAGACTTTATAGAAGGTTAGGAAAGCCACAATAAACTGAGCATAATTTTTTTTTCAGACATCTCACCAAACCGCAACGCAGTGCCACTCCTCAAGTTCCACATGAAGTTGCTTCGCGGCGGCAGGTTCTTGGTCATGATGGACTGTCACATTGGAGTAGCATCGCTCTCAGCAAGAACCGATCCCATGCCATACCGCTCCGAGATCGAGAGCACCGCAGCAACGTTGGCGCTTGGAGACGGGTTCCCAGCGTGCCTGACTGACAAGAAAAAGGACGAACTGTTCTCTATTCAGTGATGTTATTAAATGGTTGTTGCAATGTTTATGAAGTTTTTTATTGACTTGACTGTGATCTAGCATAGTCGGATCAAAGATGACTCCATGTTCAAGGAATCACGACCTTCAGCAATGAGGAAAACGATGCGATGAGGAGAAGGATTGTGATGTAGGTAGAGAAAAATGCAGTCCAGAGCATTCGGCGTTGTTTAAATTTCCTTTACCACTAGACATGATTGTTCTGCAATTAATGTTTTTTTTATTGCATTGGTCCGACAAACGAGAAGTCACCTGATAGTAAGTGAGCACTGCCGCCTATGAACATCCATAACACTTCAATCATGGATGTGTTGTCTAGCCATCAAATGTAATCACTAATCAAAAATTTACAAGCTGAACTCGAATGACTCGCTTATGTGGGTCAATATTAAATGCTTTCCACCGTTGTAATATTATAGGGTATTTATCCAAACTGATATTATGAAATAAAGTTGAAATATGTTTGTACAGATTAACTATTGACGCATGGTATTAAGTTACTTAAGTTACTTAACTTAATACCATTTTTAAACATTATTTTGGGAATTCTTGCGAACTAAGTTACGTATGAAAGGTTAATATGAAGATATTACCAACCATGAACTTTTTCTATTAAAATTAAAAGTAGAACTTTTTAACTTGTTCAGAAGTTAAACACTCGGGCCTTTTTTTATGAAATATTTGGAACAGTTTAGACAATGAATACCTGCATTCATATTTTAAAAATAACTACAGAGTAAATACCCATATTATTACATCGTATTAATTTGAAGTAAATGTAAATATAAAAGTATATTATGACGTCCATATTAAATATTCGCCGCCATGATAATGATATGCAAACAAGAATCTGTCAACAAAATTGATATTATTCAAACATTCATTTATTATGATATGGCTACTGAAAATAATAACAGTTGTGAAGTATATATTATCGAAAATTGCCGAAACAACGTTCAGTTTGTAATAAGTATAACATTAATAGTATTTTATAACATTTAAATAAGTGTTTTTGTTTTGAAGAAGTGATAATTATAGTAAAGAAAAATTATGAACATGATAAAACGTGATTAAAAATTATATTGCCGAAAGGTTTTATCTAACATTCAAAGTATTAAACTTTCATAATCATTTGGAAAAGTATTAATAAAGACACAATAGGACTTTCAAAAATGGGGATTAAATTACATCAATTATTGTTATTTATGTTTTTATTAGTAAAGAGTTTTGAAAGTCAACGATCTCCGTACTTTAATGAAGTTAATGTGGCGAACTGGACATCTTGTGAGGAGTTTCTGAACAACACCACGTTCAACATCAGTTCTGTTTTGGATATTGATTGGAAAATATTTTACTTTTGGAACTGGGTGAAGGAGGAAACCTATCTTATTAAGTTCAGCATTCCAAGTCCAACGGTTGGTATTCTTCGCAAATTGTATTGCTTATTGTCTGATGTAGTCTTCTTTCTACAGTCAATTTAAACGCATTATCACACATTTTAAAAGGAAAGGTAATAACGGAGGTACATGTTATTGATTTTCTTTAAAATATAAAGTCCGTAAAACTATTAAGGTCCACTGAGTTGAATTACACTCTCCTATTATCAGATATTTTCCGTGGTCTTTCGGTACATATAGTATTATTTCATAAAATTAGTTCATCAAATTAATTAATTACACGAGGATTTGTTTATTGCAAAGAATGGCAACACGTTCATGTTATTCGCCTGACGGTAAGCGATACGACCGACCGCTCATCGACCATAATAATGCTTGGTATTTCATTGCGTTCGCAATCCTGAGACATAAGATGTTAAGTCTCAGTATGTCCAGAAGTTCCTTTGGCTACAAAGCCATTCAAACTGGAACATAACAGTGCGTTTACACTACTGTTTAGCGGGAGATTTAAACTTCCCAACATTCAAAAACAACCTCTTGATTGGAATGACCTTAAATGATTTATCATTAATATTTTCCTCTCAACATCAGTAATATCTACAGGATGTTCACTGCTAAACATAGAGCATCCTTAAGATGTCAAAAAGCCATAATGTTTGATACATTCACGATATCATACAAGTTACAACCTTATAGGTGGAAGACCTATCCTAACATTATAGTCATAAAAATATGAATGATTTCAGCTGTTAGCTCATTTTAGAGAGAATCTTGACAAAGTCATAAGACCTCCAGTGAATTGGACAGAAGCGGAACTGTTCCTAGAGACATCCATAGATTACAGCGCGCTGCTGGTCAAAACAAATTACTCAGGGCTGTACAAACTCATATCTTCACTGGCTTTTGAACGTAAGAAATTATAATATACATAAACCATTTGAGATTAATGATCAACACATGGTCAAAACTACATGTAGAAAATTGCTTTAAAAAGATTTGAAACCTATTTGAACATGATCATCTAAATTAAAAGTAAACTTAAATCAATAGTGACACGTTTCTGTTTTTAACCCACCTAGAAAAAACGAGGAAATTCTCAATTCGTCTGGTTTATTTATATTTACTTTTTAAAATCTCTTCCCCTGCATCTCCAAGTAACAATTAGCACAATTCTGTATGAGAATATACGTTAAATAACTCCACGGTGTTCTTAATATTTACTGTCGAACATTAGAAGTTAACCTTGCAAGAAAAATATCAATAATATTAATCTAGAGTTGCTAAATTTAAACAATGGCCGAACTCAGTATGCATTAACAATTACTTTTTACAGATACAGATATTCCTACTCTTATGTTTGGGTTTAAGATATCAGAATCTGGCTACTTGGGTATCGTCAACTGCAAATTTAGATTGTGTTACGCCCTAGCTCCAGTCAATAAGATGCCTCAATATAAAGACGTGAGTATGAAACGATATGTATTGATTCTTTAAGAAATTTAATTGAATTGATAGCAACTGTGATTCAGTTGATTAGACGCCGGCTGAAAAACGAGAAGCCGTGGGTTCGATCCCCGCACCTAGACCAAATTTGGTTCGTGTCTGTGAGACCGAAAAGCCTCACGTTCACCCGCTCTGCTGCGAAGGGGATTGGACAATTATTTGTTTCCAACTCCTCCTATTTGTTTTTCTTTCTGATTAATTTCGATGCGGTTTCAAGTCAAGCTAGTGTCCCTGAGAGACTCGTTGAGCTCCGGAGCTCGGTGTCAACTCTGTGTGCCACTGTTGATCCTGGCTGACAGGAGTTGCAGTGGTGGGAAAGTCTTTCAAGTGCATAGTGGTCTGTTGGACAAGATGCAAATTTTTGACAGTGGTTGCAAATCAAAAGTGTTTCAAGCCGCAGAGTTCGCATTTGTTGATTTTTTCCGAGGTCATGTGTTTAGTTATGATCCGTCCGTTATTGTTATATCTGGATTAGGTCCAGTTTACGGACAAGATTTTGTATAGACTATTGTTACTTTATAAAGACAAAATCTCATAAATTCTTTTGACCTACCGCCCCTTTATTACAGCTGGAAAAGGCAGCCGCTACATTGAACTTTTACGGAGAGTATAACCGAACGTATATGGATTCACCAGAGCCTGTGGAAGGAACCGAGCCTCCTGACGAGCACGACTACCTACAAGACGATGATGACGACGCTCAAGTAGAAATATCAGGCTTGGCGCAGTTTTTGTAACAAAAAATCAATAAAGATTTTCATTAAAAAAAAAAGTAAATTCGTCATTGGTAATTAGATTTTTGATAGGTACCTACTGTAAAAACTAAATTATTAGAAATTCGTTTATTGGGTACTACCGGCCCGGCCCAGCTCTGCTATCGTGCTGATATTTATTTAGTTATAGATACTTTATGTGGTGGAATGGTGAACACACAAATTTCAGACATAAAAAAGGCACTCAACTAGGTGTCATAAACGGCAGTCTTATCGCTGTCGGCGGTTTTGTCCAAACAACCTTAAGTTGGACTAGAATTAATGGAAGCACGAAATAAATGGCTGGCCACAAAATATAGGGAAACACAATGAAAAGCAAAATAATAATGTAATAGTGAATGGGATATACACGTTTTGAAAACATTCTAGCCCCTGTGTTCATCAGGGATAATAAAGGATTTTAATGGTGAGAGAAATTTTCAAATCAGTCCAGTAGTTTTTGAGCCTATTCAATGCAAACAATCAAAACTTTCCTCTGTACGATATTAGTACAGAATTATAGATGTATGAGCTATATGCCGAGCCTATAGCCTTGCCATGCAATCTTATCTTCCGAATATAGTTAAAATATACGATTTCAATACACTAAATATGTAGTACACTAGACTACAATCCATCATCCAGGTGTTATTTATCGGCCCTTGGATGAATACTCAAACATCGGGTCGGCTGTAGGCTAGTTGACTGTCCTCTATCCGTTTATCGGGAATTTCAAGGGGATTTGTGGATTGTAAGGGGATTTGTAGATTGTATTCCAACAGTTAATTCTAACGTTTGAAGCGTTTACATAAATACATACCTTTTTTCCCAGAAGGAGTACGCTACGGTTCTACCAGTACACATTTCGCCTCGTATGCTCCATCCCACAATATATTGCGGACATAAATTCCTTACTTCGGGAGGGCTGGGCTAGGCTGGAGGCTGGGCTAGATGAAAGTACTGATACGAGCAATATCCGCTATAATATTTACTGTCTCTTTTACACCAAAGGAAAAATTGCAAGAATTGAAACTGTTTCATGTTCTACGGTTTCAGTTTTAAACATTATTTCCGGTTAAGTGTTGTGTCAACTCTCAACGACATGTATACAAAGTAAAGTTCACGGAAATATGGGTAAGTTTTTCAACTGTGTGTGTATGCAGAAATTGTCAACTTGAGGCACAATTTATTAACTTATTTGGTTTACATATAATGCTAGCGGCCCGGCCCAGCATCGCCCGGGTACAAATAGATTTCTGTACATATATGTACGTATTATACATATAAACCTTCCTCTTGAATCACTCTATATATTTAAAAAAATCGCATCAAAATCCGTTGCGTAGTTTTAAAGATTTAAGCATACAAAGGGACATAGGGACATAGGGACTGAGAAAGCGACTTTGTTTTATACTATGTAGTGATTATTAAGTAAGCTTTAATATTATTGTATATAAACCAAATAAGTTAACAACTTTCATTTACAACTTCATTCCATAAGTATAGGCAATGATTTATTATTGATTAATCATAATTTGAGATATTACTGTTCTAATCGTTGTTTAGGGTTTTAGTGACTTAGCTGGTGTAGGGCCATTGACTCAATTATTTACACTTATTTACATCCCGCTCGTGAATTTGTTTTCTTAGCTTACTTGTATCCATTTTGTCTATGTGATCAAACGATTCTGACTACTCTTTTTACATTTTTATTTCTATTTAATTCTTTGCTCCATACGTTTTGTCACCATACTATCTACAACTTTGTGATACAAGCCCACACTGAAGATTTCCTTTGCCGATCGTATAGACTGTCCTACATTTTAATTTCTTTGTTGAAATTAGTTAATTTTCATTGAATTATTTCCTTCGATCTATATTTTATATTTGCTTAGAGTATAAAAAACTAAACAAGTCTTTTTGACCATCATCATCGTTACACCATCCAGTCGCAAAAAATTTTAGAACACATAAACATTTGTTTTAGTAGATGTCTTAACCGACTGTGCCACTTAAACATAATAGTTATTCCCAGTGTCAAAAAGTTCTTAACCCCTGAGTTACGTGATTACATTCAATATAAAGGCAAATAAGACAAGAAACACGAGCAATTTGCCAACAATGCGTTTCATGTTCGCAATTTTCACCTTAGTTTTAATCGAAGCTAAGAGGAAACGGCCCGTCGATCCTTCAATGGTAGATAAATACGCCTATCAAGGACCTAATGTTTTTGGGAACCCCGATAATTACAAATGGCCAATACCATTTGGACGCCTCCCAAAAGAAGGTGCCTTTGATCCAAACTCGAATCTCAAAACACCATTAGATGGTTTAGATTTTTACATGGTGCGTCCAAGAACACGAGAAGAGGCAGAAAAAGTATGGAAGACTAGACGAGATGAGATACAGATAATTATTAACGAAAGAACACAACGAATGACCACCCCGCGAAATATATACTTAGATTATGACGAAAACGCAGAAGTAAGTAAAGATAGGAATGAAACCCGTCCCTGGATCGATTGGGAAGCTAATCTGCATGCAAACATATTGAGACAACATGGACCGAATTTCCAACGGTCACAAACGCAAACGAATCCTCCTGCGATGCAGAATGAAGGCTATGACACTGGCCCTAAAAGCGGATATTTTGCGCCTGTGTCATTCGATCTGATCTCAAACATAAGGGAAAACACGATAAACTGGACTACATGCGACGAGTTTGGCAAATCTCCGGATTTCCATCCAAAGGACATCGTAGATATAGACTGGGTGCCGTTTTATGTATGGGCTACTCATGCAAATCACCAAGTTTCAGTGTACAGATTTTCTTTTCCTACTAAAAAGGTGAGCTATGGGTTTCTAGATTTTGTATATCATTGGCACTAAAGCTGGCTGTAAAACGAGCGGCCGCGGGTTTGTTCCCTGGAGCGAGCCAAATTATGTTATGAGATAGAAAAATTTAGATTCTGACTCCGACAAAATAAGACTTCTCCACATATTGGATCAGGACTGTGTATGTGAATGCTAGGTGTTTTTATTAAATCTGGTGTAAATCTAAATTGCAGATGGTAAAAGAATATAAAGATGTCTATGCGAATAACCTGAACAGAACGATAGATTGGGAGCAACCGAAGTTGATTTTGAAGGAGATTACAGAGATGTTGCTGATAGCAGGGGACAGAGCCGGGCTGTTCCACGCAATACCACGTCAGGAGTTGCCTGACTTTGTGAAAAGTAAGTTTAGCTTATATTTTATTATAAAAGGATCCATGCTCGGCAGTTGCTGATTATGGGCTATTATTATTTGAGATATTCCACTAATTTCCTATATTAATGCAATAATACACTTTTCAGATAATAAACAAATAATATACCCGTCATTAACAATCAGAATGAAAGTGAAGGATCCATATCTCGCTATAATGTATTGTGAGCTACAATTTACTGCCATAATGGTGGTGTCGGGAAGTGAGCCGAAGACGTATAAGGACAGAGTTTCTAAAGCGGCTGTGCTGAAAATCCGTGGTTCTGGTTATCCAGTCTTTAGGGACTTGGAAAACGAGAGGATGGTAAATGAGGCAGAAAGACGATGGAATGAGGAGATAAAGGATAGGGAAATGATAAAAGTGAACCCTAATTTGAATCAATATCGAGATCATTTCCTTGGCAGGTATATGAAGTGATGAAAAAACGTTGAGTTGTTTGTTAAATCTATTATTTTCTGTAGGAAGTGGTAGAGGCACGATCTATAAACTACATTATTATATCAATGGTTATCTTTTGTATAACCATATTTTTAGATTACTTTCAGTTTTCATTGTGTTACGTATATTTGTCGCAGATGTTGTAATTATACATTTAATAGTAAAAGAAACATTTATTAGCAATTAATATTTTATTTTTCTGGGCTATTGTAATAATTATAACCACGTCTTAAGTCTAAGTTGACAGGTACAATAACCCAAAAACCTATTTTTACTTTGTGCTATTTTTACGCCTAGTAATAATTTATTATTTATATAAATTTATATTTTACCTTTATCTTTAGTAAATTATGCTTATATTTAATAGTAGGATTTAATTGGCCGGGATAACGCCAAGTAGAAGGAAGGAGATTAGCAGAGCGCCGGTCGAAAACTTTACGGTTTATTTTTTTTGTTAAGTGTATTTAAATTTAGAATAAGTATTATGTGTAACAAGAATAAAAACAAGTGGAGCTACGGGTAATAGCTGTTAATTATTAAATTACAATAATTACTATATTTTGATTCATTTTAATATGCCTACCTCAATTATCAAAGACAATAAAGTTTCACAGTCGATTGTGGCATTCTATGAATCAGAAAATGACTCAATAGCACATGTTTGCGACGACAAATACGAACAAATATCCCGTAGTTGGAACAACAATGCAATAAGTGTATGCAAACATCCGTACAAATTGACATAAAAACTACGACTGCCACTGTATGACAACAGTTTTAACCACACCTACGGCGAAGTGTTCTTTTTTTAAATAACTTTTTAATTCGTGTGCCATTGTTTTAAATTTTGTTTCTAATTTTGAGTTTTCATTTTCAATGCAATTGAATTTTATTTTCAAAAATAGAATCTGTTTTTAATGAATGAGATTTCGCTGTGATATAATCCTTCAAATTTTAATTTCGCGAATTCTAGTGATTAAATTCTTGAAACAAAATAAAATAAAACATTACTTAAAAGTTGAGGCGGTACACAAAATATTCCTATTTTAATACTGTTAATATAAACTCAACGTTCTGAGAAATTCAATGACATTGGAACGGGAAATGTATATCTACATCTGCATATTAATAATTCCTATACAAACAGTTATGGGGGTAAAAATAGGTCCAACGGGATTGGAACCCCACGAGAAGACGACTTGCGAGGAGTTCAGCAGATTCGCCAGGTTCAACCCGTTCTCGGTACTAGGAGTCACGTGGTTCGTGTTTTACTACTGGGCACCCTACCCGCCGACGACGATGTGTAGATTCGCAATACCAACTGCTAATGTAAGTAAATATTTTGAATAACTCCAAATTATTACAATTTAAGTCTCCCTAGCCAGCAGCATAAAAAGAGAGGTCGGGATTGCAGCCCGGTACAAAAATATGTGTAATCCAGAAGTAATTTTGGTATATGTTACACCGACATGATTGTGACATAAGACATGAACCGTTGTATCTTTATATGGCTTTTAAAAGAATAAAAAAAGCAGAAAAAGAAGATAGTTCCTGTTGCTAAGAGAGTTTCTTGCGCGGTTTCTTCTTCAAACGTTCCGAGGCGGTGGTAGCAGTAATCAACGTTTCAAAAGATCTTGTGAAAGACTATTTGAATAAATAATATTTTGATTTTGATTCTATTATTTGACATAAAAAGAACATACTAAGTATTAAATTTGAGTACTAAGAATTTTACCGAGAGTAATTGCAATATTTTTAATGAAAAATAGTAATAATTCTAATGACTTTAAGCGTTTAGGCTGGCAATGCTAATTAATTTGCAAAATTAAAGTGCTGGTAACTTAGGCTCAGTTGCATAATCTATCTTTGCCTTTGAAAATATCGTCGCCATACATTTTAGACGTAGGTATTTGATCCTGCCAATGTATGGGATTGACATTTTCAAAGGCAAAGATATTTGTAAACTTAAATTGTGCAACTGAGCCTTAATTACTTTACAGGAGACAGACTACCTCCACCTATACCTGGACGATTATGTGACAGTACCAGTAAATTGGACAGCCAATTTATTACTAATGAAAGATCGGCAGAACCGAGCTTCCCTTTTGGTCGAGAGGAATGATCGCGGACATTACTGGTATTACCCGGTGTATAGTGGTAAGTATCTTCAAATTAAATAAAAAAAATGTTTACACTTAACAGTCACATACATAAATATGTCCCCATACTAAGTTTGGAACATCTGTCGTGGGTATCAACTATCAGCAACTACGATGGAATTTTCGGTATCAAAAATATCCAACAAAATATATTGTGGAGAACACACATTTGCGGAAATCGAAGCCATGGCTACTAAGGCAAGGAGGCTGATTGACGTCATTCTTCGATGAAATCCCTAAGGTCTAATTTTTATTAACATATTACATACACATATAAACTCACGCCTTTTTCCCAGAAAGGGAAGGCAGAGTTGCCGGGACACCCACATTTCACCTTCTATGTTCTGCCCCACGATGTAATTAGGGTCAGCCTATCGCCACTACGGGCACAAATTCCAGACTTTTATTCCTGAATTTTAGTTAAAATTTAATTTTAATAGTTGTTAGTTAACAACATTTGTAAATTGTTTCAGACTTGAAGAAAGGTTACAAATTGTCTCCAATGGACATTCGAATCAAGCAAACTGCGGATAATAAATATTTGGGGATGTTGACTTGTGAGGTATGTATCATACGCAGGAATCAGTTTCCGTCCATATAAAATAGATCCCAGAGATCTCCAAAATTTGTATCTTTAGGATTAGTTGGTTGAGTTTTGGAAAGCGACGAGCTATTAACACTTAATTGTGAATTTTTTTAAGCACAAATTAGATTGTAACAATAATTATTCACTACATGGTTTTCAGACAATTTAATCAGACCTACTGAGTTCTGACAAAACCCTTCGAACATAGAGGCGTTCCCATTTGTCCATATAAATTATGACTTAACTTAAATTAAGTCTGTTTTACTATGACTTAACTAAATAATTCTGATTCCAAATTAAGACACGTTTGTCGTAAGACAGGTTTATGAATGTGTAGTTACGTGTATGTATTTACCAAAAAAGGCAAATAAATATATAAATAATGAAACATTGCAGAAAAACAACGAGGTAGCGATAGTGATGTCGAGACTACGAGAAGTGCCCCCACAGAAGAAGTTGCAAGATGAAGCCGCGAAGATCGGGTACCGCGCTAGTCGAGGCCGCTCATATCTGTACCAGGGCCATCACTGGATGCCGGTGCCTGAAGCCAATGAATACGACTACTGGGCCCATCCATCACGGAGACGGAGATATGTATTTGAATAGTATGGTAATATTGTGGGAGAGTATTGGCGTGATCATTGTAAGGAATGTCATACATAGCATAATAATTTAAAATAAGTTATTTAATACGCTGGGTTAATAGTTTTAAAAATAATTATTTAATAGACACCGCAGAAATTCTCCAGTGTCGTTTCAGTCGTCAGTTTTTTCCTGGCATACCAAAACGATATATTTGTCTTTTCATTGTTGACTATACTGTTAAAATACTGGTGACATGACGTTCCAAAGTAATTCATACAAAAAATACTTTTTTCGACTGACTTCGGTTAAAAGAGCGAGGTTATCGACTTTATCGTTACCTTCTTTTTTTTGATACCTTAGACGAGGCCGAAAAAATTATACTGATGCCACTAGCCATGTTTGTCTCTGCCAAATTATAATTTGATTATTTTTACCGCATTTTCACAACATTGATATGTTATTGTCGCAATAAATCCTCATCTTTGAAAATTGTCAAAGCCTCCATAACTTATTTGAATCCTCAGAATAATTTAAGTGGTGTCGTGTATGCAGGAGTTGGTTTAAGTAATTTGCTCAAACAAGGCTCTATTACGTGGGCAAATATTTAACGCTATTGTACCGCAGCGCTTCTGGGCATTCTTAACAATTACCGGCCAATTAGGAAACTCGCTCAAACAATTCAATTATTTATGCGATACGTTTTGCTCCGTTGAAACATTTTAAATGGTCTTAATTGTGATGATTAAATGTTCTTTTTATGAATTCGTTATTCATTTAATTGAAAAAGTTTGAAATCTGAAATAATGACAAATACAATTAGGTTGAGAATACATAAAAATACGTATGAATTATATTGAACTTCGTTATAATTATTATATTCAACTTTTGTCTGCTGTCATCTAACTTACACAATTCAGTCACATTATGACTTTTCAGCCGTGTTGGAGAATAATTTAACAGAAAATTTAATGACTGGCTGACATCACCACTTAAAGAGTAGGCCATTTAGTCCACCATACTGCCTTAACGGTACACTTCAGATCGCTAGGAAATACGTAAGAACTTAATTTTACATTGACCCAAAATAAATCTAAGGAGAAAGTATATAGGGTAATGTATAGAAATGAACAGATCAATAACAGTAATGCCGACATAATGATAACGACTAACGAGCTGTACTAATGGTCCGTCATCAGTGTTATAACTTATTGTTGCAAAACCAGTCGTAATTTCGCCATTACAAGTCAACAAATAGCGTGCATAAAACGAAAAAATATCTGCAAAATGTCTAGTTTTTTTGTTATGCAGGGAAAATATAGACGGTAATGCAAGTAGCATGAACATTAAAACTCCGTTAGATATTGCGCATGTATATACAGAGTTTATTGTCTATACTTGCTTTGTCTTTGGTCTTAACATAGGTACACACATAGGTGTAGTTTGGCGGGAAAATTGCATAAATTAAAATTGCATAAATTACAAATAGCTCTTGTTTTATTGTTATTGATATGCTGTACTTTAGCGTTTTATTGTATAAAATAGAAGACATTTTAATAGATATAGTTTTTTTAAGTGGAGTGGAAGTTAATTAAGAGTGTTTTATATGATTAATTCGATTTTTCGCTGGGCTCTATCAAAAGTTTTGGTAAGGTTGCCTTTGCCTTACATAATATGACATGGGGGATTGTACGGACCGACTCAAAGACAATGACAGACGATGGACTTTCGCCCAAATTAGGCAAATTTGACAATAAATATAAAGACAATTATTATTAATTATTATTTATTTGACAATAAATATATATTTTATATAAGGACTGGCTATAATATGCACAAACCGTGCGAAACTATAATGGAGCAAAAAAAAACATAGTTAGGCCGGTAGGCTGAACTATCTAGTTAATCGACTTGTAATTAGTTGTGAAGTTTGGAATATTATAAGTACTTCTATTTAAAGAGCGTTTATTTTATTTATTCTTTTATTCGTACTAAATTATAACTAATACAACTGAATCTGTATCTGTATCAGCCCATATACGTCCCACTGCAGGGCACGGGCCTACTCTACAATCGAGAATACGATTGAGAGTGGTTAGGCCATATAGTCCACCACGCTACAACTGAATACACTATATAAAATGGGTTTTTAGTTTCTCTTCATTTTCAAAACGATGTCAGGGTGCAATTCTATGCCATTACCGATTACTGATTATATATCTAGAAGTGAGAAACTTCTTTACTACATTCAATCATTTATCATACATCAAACTTACGTATTGGACTTAATCTTATTGTATGCAACATTATTTTTATTTATTGTCTTCCCAGCTCGCTATATTCCCCAAAAATTTATAATAACGTGCGAAATCCGCTTAATCTCCTTACTACGTTTTCAATAAAGTTCATACACAGTAAACATCGCTTTAACGCAACTAAATGCAAATCTGAACGTCTCAACCGCTTCGAAGGCACAAAACATAATATAGGACCACATTGGCCCTTCAAAAAGCGATTAACCATTTAAAATGGGGATATTTAGTTTAGTTTACACTGACATTTACTATCTAGACTGTTTTAATGGCAAGGAAGCGGCGTACAGTAAAGAACCAAGCGCCCATTATAGGTCTACACATGTTGCGTTAACCCGTCCGGCCGGGAAATAAATTACACAATTTATGGGAGATTTTTTTGTGATGGCAACCTTACCACGATTTTACGAATATTCAGTTATCGATTTGTAAAGATTGACGTTTATCGATGGGACAGTTGTCGTTTAGGTGTCGCGGTATATCAAAGCGGGGAATTAAATGGTTTTGACAAGTTTTTAAAGCATCGTTTAATTTGAATGGCTTGTAGTTTAGCTGTTAAGAGGCTATTTTGTTAGTGTTGGAATTTTAGTAATAAATTTTATACTTGTTGGTGTTTGCAAAACATAGTTCCTATTTTGTTTATGTATTTTTTTTATATTACAGAATGTTTATTTTGACTGCTACTTTGGATAACATTATTAAATTTATCGCTGAGAGCTTTGAAGGACAGATCATACCAAACAGTTGAATTATCCCTGTTTGATAAATTACTTACGAGTACTTTGAAATATTTTCATTTCATGTACAAATTCTATCATACCAACTAGTGAATGTAAATGGTATTTACTGTATTTCAAATTATTATCAATATATAATTATTATGATGAGTCGTCATTGACGAGTGAAGAAAGTGCGTTTATTTACTGTTGAGAACGTGTGAACTTTATTTCCTGGCTCTTAAACTATTTGAATAATATGCTATTTATTTTTCAAGTTTATTTCTGTTTATATCGATGTAAGTTTATTTAGTTAAATGTAGGGTTGGTGCATAGTTTTTTAGTTTTTACTTTTTCGATTGGATTTTAGGCCAGCGCGGCGTGGTGGACTATATGGTATAACCACTCTCAATCGTACTATAAATTGTGGAGAAGACCCTTCAGTGGGACGTACATATATGGGCTAATATAGATAGTTTTTCGTTGGGACAAAAAGGGTTTGGCACTGATTGTTTTTATTTTCCTCTTATTCCATTTAAATTGAGATAATAACGTACGTGGGAAGTAATGACTAATATTTACTAAGGGCAAAATAAACTTTAGACGTGTTGATAGTGTAAATAGGTTATGGATAATGATATTCAGTGCTCGAGTTTAAGACAGATTTTTGATCCTCTGTAATGGGACTTTTTAAAAACTGCATATATTCAGGTATCAATTGTTTCAAAGATTCCTTTCTGTCGAAAAGTGTTGCTGTAGACATGTATAGGATTAGGGGTGTAAGAAATTGATCTATCAGACTACAAGACAGAGGATCGAAACCATAGCAAGTATATTTTTTTATTAAATTTATCATCTAATGAAAATTTAAAAGCTTATGTTCTCTCGACAACCCTGTCCCATAATTACACTTCATAATACAACCAATGTTAAAAACGTGATTACTTAAAACATAAGGGTTATAAAATGACACCTACTTAATGTTCTCATATTTAAATATTTAAACGAGTCTTATGATGTGCGAAAGAGATGGTGTATTTTTGTCTCTTTCTTTTAATACTGTGAGACTTCATACTTATAACGGGAGTGGTTACGAGAGTAGACGCCAGGAGTTTTATTAAATACATGGCTTTAAAGGAAAATAGATTTTGAATTAATTAATTGTGAGGACTGACGCTCTTTCTTGTGACGTTGCACGTTGCATGATCGTCTGCTTATAATCGAAAATATCTTTGATGTCCCTGTTGCTGTACCGTACAGCCTTTTTCTTATTGCAATAAAGACGAACATGCCATTTGCCAATGGTAGGATATACGACCGCTCATGGACCGAATCAAAATCAAACACCATTAATTACAAAGCAATGCTTGGCATGCCACTGTGCTCGCAAACATACATAAAATGTTAATTTATTTATTATTTATAACATAAGTTTCAATAGTCCAGTAGTTAGTCTGGCTACAATTTATTTCAAACTGGAACATAACAGTGCATTTACACTGCTATATATACGGCTTCCAGGTCCCTTTAAATAGTCGATAATCTACAATGGAAACCCTGTTTAAGAAAATTATGACAAGATTCGTGTAATCTTTGCAATAAAAATATATCCCATGTCTGGGATTATAATCTAAAGGGATATGGTCGAACCGGGCGTAATGTATAAAAACATTATTAAACATAGTAACACCGCATTATCAAACGCTTCCCATAAAAATTGGCACGAGTTCTCTTTAGTTACGCTTTGGTCATAAGCGGAATATGAATGGCATGCTAATCTCCCTTGCCAAATAAAATTATAACTTATTTATCTGATATAGGGTTCTATTTTGTGTGTAGTTAAATAGTTAGTCGCTTGGTAACAAGGCAGAAATAAGCATGTAATAGATAAATAAGATTTAATGTTGATGTGTGAAATTGTTTCCAAATATATATTTGGGGGGCGGGTACGACGCGTGGCTCTGATTACGGGTTCCCGTGAATTTTGCGATTATACTCAACTATTGATGTGAATTTACGTAGTTTAAAATAAGTTATAATTTTTCTATGCTATGATTTTTCTATGCAAAGAAACAAAATATTGAAATACGTAATATTGAAAACGTAGCTACATAATATTTTTTGTATATCAATATATTTTGTTGTATATGTAAGTATTTCCTTGCTCTAATTTCGCCTAAAGCGTATAATTCGTGACTAAATAGCATATACATAAAACATGCTCTATTAACAGAAAGACCATCGCCTAGCACACACGACCCAACCACAACGCGGCGCTTTACAAAATAATTATTAAAAGAAAAATCACAAAAAAGTCCACGAAATTAGTTCCCGATGACAGTCAAAAAATATATGTATATTTTTTAGAACTTATATCATAAAAAATGGACGGTGTAGCGCCACGGCCGACGCGCGGGCCTTTTTGTCCCAGCAGGGTCCCGGGCCTTTTGGACCCGACACTAAATTTCCGTGTGGCATATTTATTCGGTCCCGAGATTATTTTCTACTAGAATTTTATGATAATCGCGGCTTTATAGCGACTAATGAATTGCTCTGCCCGTGTGACAATTGTACCGGCGCGGAGTTGAGACGGTTGAGGGTTAACACGGGTTGTGTTGAAATGTAGGGTTATGATTGAGTGAAGTTGTGAAAGTAATAAGGTGTGTTTGTGTGAACCAGTACGTGTTATTGTTACTGATTTAATGGTGGTGCGTCTCTCATATTATGTAAGAGGCAGCCTGGGAAGGTACCATCGCAAACGCAATGTCCATTTCTCCCACCAAACGGTAGTGTAAAAGGATTGACGGCAGTTTTGATAAATTAATCCATTATACTTAATATGTAATTAGCAAGGTCTGTCATAAAAACATTTAATCTGAAAGGAATTAAACTCTAATTAACAGTGTCGCCATACCTCAGTCCGCAACACATAAACTCTCACAAAGCATCACAATCCTTTTTCAAACGTGGATTATAGAGGAACAAATTACCGCCTGATTGGCAGCACAGAGGGCGCTAGTTGTACCGGTGCGTTGTCGATAATTATCATTTTGTGAGCTGCAGCATTCATCATGGATTGACGCGCGTGGATGATTGATGGCACGAGGTTGTCACTTGACCCCAGTGCAACATAATTTTTTCCTGTGTGATTAGTTGTGTGCGATGAGTGCTGGGCTGTCGAAACGTCCTTTATGTGGGTGTGGGATTAAAACCAACGACAGTGATATAAAATAATAGTTGAAATTATCGGAAGTTTGGAAAAATATTATGTTTTTATTACGTGAAAAAAAAGAAACAAATGTAAGAAAATTGCAGATACCATACTCCTTAATCTGTTGTTATTTAGCTTGGTAGTTCATAGGTTATAAATCATGGAATCAAATAGAAAACACCACTATTACATATATTTGCATAGACTATTTATATTATCATAAAATGTATCCTATGCAAAAGTAGCATTATACAATGAGTCGGTGAACGATATTATTGTTTTGGATATACATATATATATATATATATATATATATCTATATACACTCACGCCTCCTTCCAAGAAGGGAAAGCAGAGGTGCAACCAGGATACCCACATTTCTCCTTGTATTTTCCATCCCACGATAATATGATAGGCGGTGAGCTTGTTGCGGGTCGCCGTATCAGGCATAAATTCCAGGCTGATATTGAATAGAAAAATCCAATATCACTTTGCCCGACCCGGGATAAGAACGTGAGACCACAGCTTTGCAGTCATACCGTGGTATAACTGCGCCACTGAGGTAAACGATGGTATTATTGTATTGAAAAAAGTAATAATGCAATGAATTGTTAATTCTGATTTATAAAACATTAAAAATTCTACAAAATGATAATTCGCGTCGAAAAAAGACATAAATTTATATTAAATAAATAGTGTGTGAAGGAAAACATCGTGAGGAAACCTGCATACCATAGCGATTATAAACATTTCTATGGTATGTAAGTCTGCCAACCCGCACTAGGCCAGCGTGAAGGACTATATGGCCTAACCACTCTCAATCGTATTCTCGATTGTAGAGTAGGCCCGTGCCCTGCAGTGGGACGTATATGGGCTGATACAGAAACACTGTCAGTGTATGAAATAAAAATTCTATTCAGCATAATTTTAAAACATTTAAAACAAATAAAAATTTGTGACATTGACCACGAAGTCATAAAAAGATAATGTCAGGTATTACAGAAATGTGTAACATGTACTTAAAAGTGACTTAATCGACGATTATAAAATTAAACTAATTACATAAACGCATTCAGCTTGTTAGTTACAAGCGCGGAGACTTGTTATCTTTTCTTACAAGTGATACTTGACTTCAAGATGCATATCTTAATAAGCTTGCCAGTCGACGCGTTTTTGGCGCTAAATAAAATATTAATCCTTATTTCTTATGTGCAAAGGAAGTGAAACCATACAGCCTTGAACTTCATATTAAACATAACATATGTATTATGCTTTTTTATTATTTATTTTATTATAAGCGAAGACCAGGAAAAAAATGTTTTATTTTGTATTCTAAAAACAGTTACTAAACACAACTTTTTCTTCTTATTAGAATATCGGTAACTCTACGGCAGCCATATGATTATTTATTAGATCTTAAGCCGATAAATTCTATTCCAACCTACTATTCCCTACAAGATTGAAACATTTGAAACACCTGCGGTACTCCAGGTGCAATCATAGACTCATAATTTTCCATTAGCAAAACACTAATTAATTTACCTTGAAAATTGTCACGCATTTGCCATCATAATTTGCTGAATATTTTTCCATATTAAAAAGTAACTGTAATTATTACGTAAGAATTAAAAATAGTGTTTAGAACATTGAGGTTATTATACTAGAGCGGACATCGTGAACAAAATCTCTGCGTATTGCGCGTGCACACGGGAACCGAAAGCGAGAGCGAAGATAATGTTTTTGCTTAGGAGTGACAGAGACAAAAACAGAAGGAGCGGTACGGTACCGTTCATTTTGTGACAAACAATTTGTTTGTAGTGCCCCCTCTAGTATAATATCTCAATGGTTTAAAACTAGTATTGATGCGTATATTATGGAGCATAGTTGATTGTCGCTGGCGTCATAACAGAGGGAACCCGACTCAATTTGTTAAAACTCGCCAGGAATGTACAAGATGTGCACTGCTTGCATTTTATTCGCAGAGTACATGTGGGTGGACAAGTGTTGAGTGTGTTATTAGAATGTGGAGGAGAGAATACATATGACTTCATGCGGAATTAGTTTAAATATTCTTTCATAGTGTAGGTCATAGGTGTATATGATAAAAAGGTTTTTGGTAAAAAAATATGTATAATTAATTAAACAATGCCAGTAATTAATCACACAACTAAACAACACACAGCCTCCAACGTAACATAATTACGAAATATACTGTTTTACAAATTCCGAATTCTTTTAAAAATATCTAGCCAATGTGTTTATTTTTTCGATTACCTAGTCCATCGACTCCCGAAAATATACTCAAAATGTTGTTCGCAATAAAATAAGAGTACTGTAAACACTTCTCTCATCACCAGTACTGGTAAACGACCCTTGTGAAAGGGAGCGGACCCCTGCACAAAGGCGCGAGTGTCAGTAAAACAACTCGCAGCCCGCAATGAATAGCAAAAATTTAAATTTCACGCAACTAAACTACTTTGTCGACCCGGCTGGCCTCTCACAACGCGGTGCAAGGTATGAGCGACAGCTGGTTGGTTAACTGATTATTTCGTGTATATCTTGCACAAAGATTACTTTACTGTGAGGTTTAGAGATTGGTCGACACATCCAACACTACTCTTATTAGTCAAGATCAATAGTGGCAAGGAGTTTATAGTTGATACCGCGTTTTGAAGTTCGACGAGTCTCTTAAGAACATCAGCTTCTCTTTAAACAGCAACGAAATATATTACAATTATTGTGAATCACGGATTCTTTTTTTCTGTCAATAGTCTTAAAACTAAAGGTACCTATTATAGATAAACATAACCGCAATTCCATAAATTTGTTGATAAAATTGTCTGATGTAATAATGGCGGCAGCCTCGACTCACATTCACTTGTCATTTACCTACTGTGTTGCTGAGACTATCCGTTTATTCAGAGAGAATTTAAAATATTGTATATTTTCCCCTCCACAGATATCTCTACCTAATATAGTAAGCACCATTCTACAAAAGTTAAGTTTCCTGCTATTATTTCTGTCTCTTACAACTTGCACCACTCCACAAAAGTTAAGGCGATGCCTGGTACAAGTTAATGTTTCCGGACTCTAAACTATTATTTTGGAGACGCACAGCCCACTCGTGATTTAAACGCCAGCTAATTGGCTAATAGCGGGTTATTGGGGATAACGGGACCTTTACAGGGAATTACTGGTCATAAATTACCAAAATGATTTTTTATACTAATTAATAGACATCAATATTTAAATGGCTGTAACAGGTAAAACACAGCGTTTTAAAGAGCTGGTTCAGGAGTGAGTTAATTTAGATAATATCATCTAATACGTCTTTAAAATTTCCACTGGTGGGTTTACAATAAAATCAATAATTAATAAGCCGAATTTTCATTCCATTATATGTATTAGTTTTTGTTGTATGTACATGTAATTTTATATTAAGCGAGTTTCTTCGTTACCTTGTTTGACAAATCAATGTATTTCTTTCTTTCTTGCCTAATATCACGTGAAAAAAATATATAACAAAATAATTCGCTTTCAAAATTAACTTATACAATATTTATCAAGGAGAAAAAATTGTTTATTCATTTTATGATATAATGTTTAGTACATTAATCTAAACACCAGTAATACATAGGCAGAGTCCCTATATGTTACAAAAAGTACACTAAAAATACTACCCTGGAACTAACAAAAATCCGACTATTACAACTCTTTATACTTTATATGATATCATGTTTACTACATTCATCTAAATACCAGTACTACTTAGGTAGAGTCACTAAATGTTACAAAAACTACACTAAAAAAATATTACCGTGGGACTAACATTAATCCGACTGTTACAACACATTTACACCAACTTACGCAAACAAAATAAATACGATTAGGTCCTCAAAAACAGATCAATCTGGATATGTCAGTGTGCGTACGGCTTTGGGATACGTCACGAGGCCGTCACGTGACCGGAGCGCCCATGCACAATCGATGTAATGGTCATAGATCACCAGGCGTTATCCCTGTATCCAAAAGGAAAATATTGATGATAATGATTTCATTAATCTTAGAATTAGTGTATTTTAAAAAGAGTCGAATTGTGCAATACCAAATTTAAATTATAACGAAGTTCATGTTTTTTTTTCGGATGGTCAGTTCTTGAACTAGTAATTAAATACTTCTTGGGGTTCAATTTATACCTTTAAACGATTGCGAATAAAAGGGTGCAACCGGGATTGGGAAAAGTAAATATTTTTGTGCCTACAACTCGCAGAACGAAACGCCAAAGCAAAGTTTGATGTTGATGAGACAGCAGTCCCATGCCATCCAACGGATTAAATACCGTAATATACACGCAATATCCAGCAAATTTGACAGCCTCCATGGCGTAGTTGGTTGGATGCTGGATGTGAAACGAGAGGCCACGGGTTCGATATGCAGGTATTTATTTATTTAAACTTTATACAATATGTACAGGTAGACTTAATGCCGTCGGCATTTTCTACCAGTCAACCTTTAGGAGATGCAGAAATGAGAACAAAAGGGTGCTTGTTTCGGGTCTGGGTATTTGTGGGACAAAAAGTGTCTCGTAATTTCTGACAACTTAATCTTAGTGTAGGGTCAGCACTATGTCTTTCATAGAATATAATGTATCAATAGCAATATATCCCTGTCCAGAAAGAGTAAGAATTATATAGTCTCTAACAATGATAAAAATAATTGCAAGTTCGAACTTCTCCCAAAGGCTACATAATGCAGACAGAGGTAATTTATGTATCTGTATCTGTATCAGCCCATATACGTCCCACTGCAGGGCACGGGCCTACTCTACAATCGAGAATACGATTGAGAGTGGTTAGGCCATATCCCCACCACCATAGGCCCACTCCCACTCCCACTGAGGTAATTTAACTACACATAAATCCAATATTTGCGAACAAGACAAATTGTGCAAAAATGTTAAACATTAATACCTACATTATTAGCGTTGATAAATCACCGTTAATGTGCGAAACGATATAATGTTTAAACTGTTTTTGAATTCTGTATTTAAAATGTTGTAAGATAAATTGAAGTTATGATTTATTGTGTATAAAATATGTTTTAAAGTGGGTTAGCATAGGTTCTCGGACGATATGACCTTGTGTCGTTTAAATATGGAATGGAATTACATGGTGTGTAGAGGATTGGTTGTGTGGTTATGCTTGTATTCCAAAAGTCCACTAGCAAAAGGCGTAGCTTTTCATCAGGCGGGCTGATTGTACACGAAAGCGAAAAAATAAAATTAAGGTACTAATATACAACAAGGAAGTAAGCCAATGAATTATCTACAATAATTTCAAATGAAGTATGTAGTCCACTTGGCCACATAAGGTCAACTTAGATTCTATATTACTGACCAGTTCGAAGTATAATTAATATACTGGGTGTTAGAGATGATGGCATAAATACAAATCATCAAATTATAGGATATATTGTTATACTGACTGTTGGGTCTTATTTATTTATTTATTTATTTATATTGTATGCTGTTTTTGCTGTTCATATACCTAAGATTATAAACTAATTTTATTAAAACTAATTATTCGTTACTATTAATTTGTTGCTGTGTCCAATGAAGATTACTATATGGACTATTACAGGATTCCTTCTCGTTTGGTTTAAAAATATTAACTTGGTAGACTAGTTTAGCTTTCGCGTAGTACATATTCAGGGACATGTCTCCATAACTCACAGGTTATTGCAACTTTTAATAAATAAATATTCATGAATAAATGTAAGAAATATTTTGTATCATTGACCAAGCACACAACCTTAGCAAAAACAGCCGATTATAAACAAGATATCCAGATATCCGCAGATCATGTCATCCTTTATCATAAGCTGACACATCTGACAGATTATAGTATTTTTGTAAAACCCAAAGGCTAAAGGTTAAACGTATCATATACAAATGTCACTTTTTGCACTTCATTTAGGCCTTCGTATAATCGTGTGGGACCACTCTTTTTTAAAACTAAGTTTTAGGTACTCCTTAAGTCTCCTAAAGTTCGGATGTGATTTTTTAATTTTTATTTAGGTTTTATTTAATGTTTCATCATAAATTTTTAGTTACAAATCGGACAAAATGGTGTCGAATGAGATATTTTCACCCGTAGCCACGTGATGTTAAATAAATATCACAGGAGCAGATTATTAAGAAGGAAGCATTAAAATTGGCACATCATATCATTAAAAACCTTGAGTTTAAAATAAATATTTATTTACTTTGACAGGAACAGCTTATTAACAAATAAAAATATTAAAACAGCACGTTAAAACAAGGTATTTAATGTTACGGAATTTATACTCATATTGTACATATTAAGATATGACGTAGCGCGTCTTATTAAAAAAAAAAACAATTAATGCCAATATATATGACAAAAAAAAACTATTTTCTTTCTGACTCGAAAAAGTGACAGCACCATTCTATGTCGTCTAAATCTCAAGTCTAAATCTTAATAATTTATTTTCTTCATTTATATAATTATTTTTGCCAAGGCCCATAGCAACCTTGACTATTAAAACCTCTCCATCAGTCGCATGGCGCCAAAATCAATCACAGTCGCCATGTTTTTTATAATCTATACAATTAGACACAAGTGGATTAGTGATGGGCTATCAAACCGTCCGAGTACGGGAACACGTGTCCCGATTGTTTTATGGTTTTAGTCAATCGATTTTATACATATTTGCGTGGCGCGTGCGTGCTTTGCTCTGATAGAAATGTGATTATTTCTACTGGTAAATGTTGAACTATGTTTGTTGGTGTATTTTTCTAATGATCTAGATTGAGTGAAAGATGTTTTTTTATGTTTATCGCCGAAGGATTGATATAAGCTTTTTTCCATAGTAAAAGTACCTACTAAGGTTCAGGTAGGTATTTCTATGGTATGCAAAGTCCACTAACCCGCACTAGGCCAGTGTGGTGGAGTATATGGTCTAACCAATCTCAAGAGGGGGGCCCTGTCCTGTAGTGGGACGTATACGGCCTGATAAAGATACAGAATAAGGTTTAGGAACCTGTAAATTTTATGCGTTGGATTAATTTGAGCATTACGAGATGATATTTTGCAATGTCGGAAGACTCTAGCAGTTTAATTAAAGAACAAAAAGAACAAACAATTGCGAATAATTCTAAGTTTTTAGACGTAGATAGTTATGTTAACATGTAAATATATTTTATTACCTAATGTAAGAAACAAAACATCTAGATATTTCCGAGTAGGTATATGAAAATATAAACCAGGCAAACCCGAACATTTTGCGTATAAGCGAAGTTTTGTGAATTTTACGCATGTAAAACTACTTTCACGGTAATGATTTTCGTGACTTGGGCAAAGAAATGTGGCGCCTAGCGTAACGTCCGATTATGTATTCAATATTGCGAATGTACCGTATCGATATCAATTCGCAATAGATATAACAGGAAAATGAATGTTTTAAATTCTTTAACGCGTAAAAACCCTTGACAAAATGTCCAGCCTTGATTGAAAAGTTTTGTTATAAGATGGCAACAAGGCTTTTGATATGCAATTATTTTAGTACTTTTTACCTAATTGCAAACCTCGAACATAATTAGGCACTTAGAATCTCAAAGGATTCCAATGTAATATGTATACCATCGAGTAAACTTTGAAATAATTACGAAACTTGGTTCTCAGCAAAATGTTGCAATATTTTAACTGTGGTCATACATAGAATTAAAATACTCGATCAAGTTATACCGATGGAAAACTGGGATAAAAAACTCGAGAGTTTTTTTAAAACTTTCATTGTCTTCTGAAATTATAAGACATTGAAAAAAAAAAGACATTGAAATCCACACAATCGCATTACCCCTTATCATAATTTTTCACATCACATAGTTTCCCACAGTCGAGAAAACACATTCATTCCTGAGTTATCCATAGGTAATTTTATCCAATTTTTAATCAAGCTACCGCCGGTCGGTGGCCACTGCCAATATCACAAATTATAGTGTTGCCAGATTGCACCGGCAGTCCTATACGTGACGGATAGACCGCGCGCCACTATCAGATGGTTCACGCGAGTATGCTTGCGAAATTATAAGGGTAATATAATTATATACTTCGAGGCGTAGGTGAAAAATAATATGTGCGCGTTGGAGAAAGATCGGGGTGTGGTATTATCGAATAAGTTTAAAATATCTGGGGGTTACTTGATAAAAACGAAACGTACTTCTAATGCTCGGATGTTCGACATCCGGAGTTATATATAAGATTTCCAATTCTAAAAATCAATACTATTCTGTATTATACTTATAATTTGCTCCGGACTTAGTCTATGGTACGATAGAGGAATCCAACAATGTTGTGGAGTTATACGTACGGCGTCCAAACATTCGAAGTTCGTATCGTTTTTAATGAGTAACTCCGTGATAAAATATTTACCAATGAATAAACAGACACACGTTTCATTGAAAATATCGTGTACAGTATTGCCATCGCAACTTAGCTCTGCGTCTATTTACTGACCTTCAGGTACATGCTCACTGCAATTTGCGCTCGATTTTTTCCTTTAAATTCGAAATATTATTTCTACCTGTATAAGTATGAGGAACAAAGAAAATCTTTGCATTATCTATCTCTTTTAGATTTATTGTAGGATCTATATGTCTATCTCTCTGTATCAGCCCATATACATCCCACTGCAGGGCACGGGCCTATTCTACAATCGAGAATATGATTGAGAGTGATTAGGCCATATAGTCCACCACGCTGGCCTAATGCGATTTGGCGGACTTACATACCATAGACATTCTTAGGGCCGAAACTGCGTTAAGCGGGCGCCCGCGACGGGCAACCGTCGCGCGTTTCCTCGCGTGGACACGCGGGCGGGCTCCGTGAGAACGCGACGGTCCCCGTCGCGGGTACCCGTCGCGGAGACCGGATTTACGCAGTGTCGTTGGTTCAATTTTAAAGGTGTGCATGTACAGTCGTGTCGATGGAGAGCTTAATATATTATTACATACCAAAACGACGACTAGCAAAAAAAAAACGACAGCCAGGAAGGCTGTTAATTGAATTTAGGTTGCTAGGCGGAGAATTTGTTGTAAAGTTCAGTAAATTAAGAGAAAATGAAAACTCATTGTACAAATATTTTAAAGTTTCGATACCGGTCTATGGCGAATTATCTTCGAAACTGGAACCATATTTGATGGTCAACAACTTAAGGGTAAAATCTGTATCACTCATATCACCAACGGAAAGGCTGGCAATAACATTGCGCTAAGTAAAAAATCTTTATTTTTGCTCAAGTATATTCATCATCATCATCATCTCAGCCACGGGAAGTCCACTGCTGAACATCGGCCTCCCCCAACGGTCTCCGCATCGACCTGTTGGAAGCAGCCTGCATCCAGCGACTTCCTGCAAATGTAGCCAGGTCATCCGTCCACCTTGTAACCGGGCGTCCGACATTTTGCTTGCCTGTACGTGGCCTCCACTCTAGAACCTTTCGCTATGAATCATCTATAGAATCCTTTGCGCTATGTCGGTGACCTTTATTCTCCTACGGATCTCCTCATTTCTGAGTCGATCTCGTAGGGAAATACCGAGCATACCTCTCGATTGCTCGTTGAGTGACTTTGAGCCTTCTAATGAAGTCCAAAGTGAGAGGCCACGTCTCGGTGCCCTATGCCATCACCGTCATGTTACCGCTGGCGGACACCGCGCGCTTTACCACGCGTGCCCCCGCGACGGGTTCCGACGCACGGAGGCGGGCTCCGCGGCGCGGGTGCGGGACGCGCCTCCCCGTGCGGGACGCCCGCGCGGATCCCCGCGACGGAGCACTTTTGTATGAAACCGCGCCCGTGCCCGCTTAACGCAGTTTCGGCCCTTATAAATCGTTATGGTATGCAGGTTTCCTCACTATGCTTTCTTTCACCATTTTAGGATCTATATGTAGCTATTTGAAACTTTCATGTAATAAATAAATAACACCCATCAGTCACAAACATAGTCCTGACCCCACACTGAGATAAAGTCTTGTGCCGTGGGTATCAGGAACTACGAAAGATTTTCCGGTCTTACAAGCACCCAAACTTCAAAAGAAATATTTCTGGGTCGCACAAGTGCCAAGCACTCAGTGCTGGGATCGAACCCGCATTTAATGTAAGTTGTTTAACATGACTAGGTATTCCAAACATCTTCGCTTAGTTATAAATATCTATGTTAACAATACTGATATCCCAAATCTCTAATATCACAGTTCCTTGCCCTGCACTTGCGCGCATAATTGCCAGTCGCACGTGTTATGTCGCATTCGTCGCGATTGTTTGCCGGCACATTGATTCTGCCGGAAGACTGAACTTAACGCGCTTTTTGTGCATTATTTATCTGAAGCCAACTGGTGTGTTTTATGTCCGGTACATTTTTTTTGGACCATGGCCCTCTCAATCGTTCTTGTAGAGGCGTCTCGTACCCAGCGGTGGGATGTTATGTGCTGATACATCAAAATATGACTAAACAGTATAGTCATATTTTTTAATTACATAAAGGAGTAGTATACTAGATTAGTTCGCCAACCTAAACTAGGCCAGCGTGGTGGACTATATGGCCTAACCACTCTTAGTCGAGTTCTCGATTGTAGAGTAGGCCCATGCCCTGCGGTGGGACGCATTTGGCCTATGGGCTGATACGGTACATACCGTAAGGATCGGATAGGTGTGGCATCTTGGTCAAATAGTTGGATTATTAAAACTCCAAAAGTATCTTGGTCAAAAAAATTTAAATCTACTTTTATATGCATGTATATGTTGTATGTAAGTTTGAGTTTTTGCGAATATTCGAATATACCAATGTTTCAAAAAAAAGTACAAACCGCTAACCTAATTGCCACTGTCTATGACCATCTTCAACCATAAATGCGTTGCCGGCCTCCCGAGGATTCTCAGATTATCCTTAATCTCTACCAACTCTTCATAGAAGGGATTAGACTTTAATTGACTGTGTTAAAATAATACAGGTGGATGAATTAATTCTAGGTATTAGACAAACCATTTTGGTGTTAGAATCTTTGAATCTGGCAAGAGATCGTAAGCTTATAACTAAATTTTGCTTCAACATAATTTCAAATACAAGATATAGACAATATTTTAGCAAAACAATACATAACACACCCTTTCTCCTCTCATTACTGCCACACCAATCAAAACACTTCAAACTAGTGCAAGAGTAGAGTGCTAACACTCAGTTAAAAATCTACAATAAACTCTAGGTGTAAAACATCATTAAACTTCGTTAAACCGTCAACAGTTGGTGTAAAAACTAAGCGGTGCAACAGAGGGCGCATCGGATGCGCGCGCGCCGCCCACTCCGCTTCCTGACCGACTTCCGGCTGATGTTAATCGCTCAAATTGGTCCATTATGGGCGCAGTTAGAGGGCTTGGTGTGGGCCAAATTATAGACAAGGAATCGCCGTAAATTTCATACTATTTTAGTAAGGAATTTTGCGATGGAGGTAGGTTTGAAATATGGAATTTTAAACATAATTAAAAGTGTTTTTAGGTGCTATCGGTAAATAAGACTGACGCAAGGGAGGTTTTCAATATTTCACTATATTTGCGACTGCTCAATTTAGGATTTATTTTGGGCTTCTGAAAGCTAAGTAAATTTATTGCAAAGAGTCACGTATCACACTGTTAAAATAACGAAATAAAAGGAAATTTCTCGCACAAACATCTTTGTCCAAACAACTCATATTTCATAATTATGTCCATTACTGGGTCTGGGGTCCCTAGTCGGAGGTCTCACTACGTTCCTGGCTCGTATTATGCTATTACAACCTGCGTGGTCAGGCCTCATTGGGTTTTTTGTTTGATCGTTTCGATTATTGGCCATATAATAACACCGCCATTATAGGGTGGTTAAATTGAGTAGTTTTTATATCAAAATTGTTTTATAAAAACATAGCAATTTTAAAAAGTGTAAAAAATAGACGTATGATGTAATATGACTATATTTTGCTACAGTTTTTATTCACAGATATCGACTAGATTTAAACGTAAACATTTATTTTGAATAGCTTAATGGTACAGAATATGCTTGCATTTGGTTTATAATATTTTTTTCATGAGAATAAATGTTCTAACTATGTCATATAATCTCGGACGATATATGTAAGGACTATGATCTATCCCTAATTTATTAAATCTTAACCCTTTTTTACATGTTACTTTATTTAAAACGCGAAAAAACACCTTATAGTATTGGTCGAGGCATAGCACATGCTAAGTCTTGAATTTTCTTATTTTCAACTGTTAAACTTGACCATAGACAATAAAATTCCAAATTCAAATCCCGTTTAAATTGGAGTACAACAGTAATTCGTAATTCAAATACCTGCAACAAGATGTCACAACAGTACGGAACAATCAAAAGTTTGTGTGGCAGTACGCCATGTGCACGTATTGGCGCCCCGCTGGGACAACCCTTGACGAGAGGTAATAGCGCCCCGCGGTTCTCTTAAATTTGTGAAAATATTACGCTTGCAACACTGCGCGGAAATCTCGAGTGGTTTTTAAATTTCGAATTGTTTTTGAAATGAGCATAACGTTTTATAGACTAGAGCTTGATAAACAGATCTACATCCTGAAGTGACTACCATCAAAATATGTGTTTCAATTCTTATTAAATCGTATTATACACGCGTTGTTAGAGCATGGGATCCTTTAGCAACAAATATTCGATTTAGATACCTTAGGCAACAGCCGTCTTCGCTGGCCTGTTGGAAGTTGGCGGATTAAACCTATCATAGAAATTCTTGAAATTAATAGAAATTATGGTTTTGCAGGGATGCTTAAGAAAATCCGAGTATTATGCATTATATTAATTTATTGAAGAGGACTATGTCACGATCACAGTGGAAAACGGCATATACCGGGTATCTCAAGACTGCTACCGAAAACGAAGCCGGGTGGTAGTTTTAGTTACTAAAAACACAATGCAACTAAAAATTTCGCAAAGAAACGCGACAATTATTTTTTATGAATTTTTAAATATCGTCATTTTTGGGTGGTAAATCCATTGTTTTTGCTAAAATAATAATTTCAACACTTTTATACCTTAGATTATTTATAAATAAAAGAGTATACACCTTTATTTTAGGAAAAAATGTATTTACCACCCAAATATGGTCATAGGAAAAAAATAACAAAAAAAAAATTGTCGCTTTTTTTGCAACTTTTTCTGTTGCATTGTGTCTGAAGTCGCTTAAACTACCACCCGGCTTCGTTTTCGGTAGCAGTCTTGATATACCCTGTATTAAGTTCTGTATTGTACTGTTCTGTACTGTATCATATCAGTATCAGCCCATATACGTCCCACTTTAGGGCACGAGCCTCCTCCACAATCAAGAGTACGATTGAGATTGGATGATACTGTATCATATAAGTCCCATATATTATGTTAAATACAATGTAATTTCTATGTACTAAAAGTTCGCTCTATAAACTGAGATCTCTTGTCGAACCCGCGTCGGTACTAGAGCATAATCAAACCTAACCGCTCAATTTAATAACTGCGGTCTCTACAATATTGTTTTTGTCGATGGTACAATGTATTACACATCGGCACCTTATCGAAACGCTGTTGGAATGAAAGTGTAAGTGGTCCGAAACCACGACCACAGCGTTTGTCCTGCAAGCAAGAGTTGTACATTGCCCTTACTCATGGTTCCCACTTCATCATCAATCGAATTAGTGTCTACCGTACTAATTTAATAAATAAATAATAGTCGAACTAATTTACCAAATATCACCTAGTTTTTGAGTCCAATCCACATCAAGAACATATTATTTCGCGTGTCTACTAACTATATTTCCCGCGTGCCGTCGACTATATTTCCCTTCCGTAGGAGAGGACATCCCGTGCCAACAATTTGAATTTGAAAGAGTAGAAAATATGTATATTTGGTTTCCTGACTCATCCCACGGGAACACTACATTTTTCGGGATAAAAAGTAGCCTATGTGTTAATCCAGGGTGTCAGCTATCACTATACCAAATTTCATCAAAATCTGTTGAGCCGTTTTTTCATGAAAGAGTAACAAACATCCATACATACAAACTTTCACCTTTATAATATTAGTAAGGATACATTTTAATTTAACCTGCCCATTTTCGAGTTATTTATGCCCACTTTTGTCACTGCCCTTAATGGTGGTTGTCGTACATAAATCAAGTTTTATGAATACCTAAAATAAAGTAAATTAACAATAGTGAAGAAAGTCAAATATTATACAAACTCGACGAGTGAATTTAGGTTGATAGATATTTTGACCAAGAACCAGTTCAATCAGAAAGAAACTAAGGTAGTTTGAAACGTACACAAGTTATTTCGCCTTTGAAAAGTACAAAACAAGGTATTATAGTAGAAGAGGATTACTTGCAAAGTCCCCCCACATACACGCTATACGATTATAGAGCCTGGATAAATTCCACTCGAATTGTTCTATACGTGGGTTTTTCACAGGGGCATGTATGGATATATTACTTCATATTTTGTGTTTCTAGATTATAAATAGAAGCAAATAAACACAATACTAAGGCAGATTTTCAGGTATTTGTCCCGACATTCAGACACCAATCAAATCATTTAAGATCAGAGAAATATTTACCCTGAAGCGAAATCACTTCACAAATCAAATCACATGTTACTGAATGAAATAATTTATTAATTATTATTATTTATTGAAGAACTAGCACGCGCAATCATTTAAAACTTGGCTTTTAACTTCTACCTCTGCCTATAAGTAATAATTAAACCTTGTATTTATTTGCGCTTGACTTTTGTGTCAATGACCTAGCCAAATCTCTACAGCAGGTGGTTAAATATGGAAAACTAAAAATCTATCCTGTGGCTAAACGGGTGATGATAAATTAGTAATATTTGGTGTACGGGCTGCGGATGTGATAACCTGTATGTGGTCCAAAAATATAAATATATGTCACCGACACTTTGTATAGCCTAACGAACACAATAAGCACTCCCGTCGGAATGAGTGTAAATAAATGTTTAAAACATAGTTAGTGACATAATTTCCACCAGTAGGTAAGTAGGTACAAGTAGAATGTTTCGACAAACCGCTGTAGAGGCGCGGAGGGGCGGGAGGGTGCTCGCTCAACCCTGAAATGAGTTCGGCATGGGGTGTGTCCTCAGTGACGACTATCTACTACCAAACATAGAATCGTATTTTTTATGTGGTTTGATTTCCCGATTTTTTCCGGAGTGACATGGCATCACGATTTCAAAGACTGTTATAACCATTGCAACTCCTGTAAGCCAGGTAGAGACACCATTGTAACTCCATTTTTTACGCGAATATCGATAAAGGCACGCATTTTAATGAAGCCGGTATTGAAGCCTAGTGAAGTCTGGGAGTCTGTAAATTAATCAAATAACAAAATAAATACAAGAAATTGCACTTGATTCCAAAGCAAAGCGGTCTACAAATCACAGTCAATGATTACCCTAGCAAAGAAGATTACTGCTGGAGATTTATTACAACCAAAAAGCCAGCTGTAAAGTACACGCGGATCTAATTTAATAGGTATTTTCAATTATACATCAAATTAAATTGACACCTACGCCCAACAGTCACAAGCATAGTCCTAAACCCACACTAAGATCAAGTCTTGTATCGTGAGTAACTACAAGAGACATTTCAGTCTCACAAACCCGAAGCAAATACCTGTGGATCACACAATTATTTGTCTCGGCGCGGGGATCGAACTGGCCTCACGTTTCACAGCTAGAGTGTAACCAACTACGGAGACTGGAATATAGTACAAATCTTTCACATTGAACTATGTAACTATATTTTATATTTAAGATAATAACTGCATAATTCCCCGCTATCACAGGAACCTTACACCAGGGTCTTGATCCGAGCCCTGGGGACGTAAACAGCCCTGTTTAAATTAGGATAGGCTTTGACGTGTCTTTGGAGAGATCCGTAGGTAATGTACCTTTAGACGTTTGATAACTAGACGGGGACCCTGTGCTAACCACATTACTATATACTCGGATATATATCTCATGTACATAACCAGTTGGGAAATTATGAGAAGAGCTGGTAAATACAGATGAAAAGAAAAAGTCAGATATGTGACTGTTTGATATCATAACACTAAGTTATTTAAACGTCGTCTGCGAAATGAGAGATAGCGGGTTCGATCCTAAAACAAATGTGTGTGTGTGTAGTAATACTACAGAGTTCAGACCGTGATTTTATTTTTCTTTCTACGACTATTTTGCGTTACCACAGTAGTTGAAAGGTTTTTAAAGTTTTCTAACCCGCACTTGACTAGCTAAATCTATCTATCCATGAAGTGCGTGGTGGCCTGTTGGTAAGCAGACCAGACGCGGTTACTAATTTTCACCGTGGCCGCGAGTTCAAATGCCAGGGCACACCTCTGACTTTTCAAAGTCATGTCTGTATTGATAATCATCATATCACCACACACTTAAACGGTGAAGGGAAAAATCGCGATGTATCCTGCATATCATGACGATTTGTAAGATTTTTATGGCATGTAAAGTCTGCCAACTCGCATAAGGCTAGCGTGATAACCATTCTCAATCGTACAGGCGGCCCATGTCCTACAGTAGGATGTATATGGGCTGATATAGACTTTTTCCATACAACTACCTCATCCACTCTACCACATGACAATCATCCTCATTTGCAAAATCATGGAAACTCCTAACTTCCTTCAATTACTCCACCAGTTTGTGGTTTTAAAAACATGAATATTTATAAGAACCACGAAAAATTTGGCTACTCACACAGTCGTTAGCCACAAGCGTGCACGATAAACGACTACCGCCGATAAAACCCGGACTATTTTATCGGTTTTTATCGTTTACCGATTATTTTAATCGGTACCCGGCTCCGGGTGTCCGTCTGTCGGTAATAGTCGTAATCGCTCGCTAATCGGCGCACAATTTACAAAATTGTCGATCCATGTCGGCGACCGACTCGATGATCGCTCGATATTAGTGTTGCGTCCGAGCTTATCGATTAATTTATCGATTTTGTTGCGGCAACAAAACTGCAGTGCTTATTGAGTACGATTATGATTATTGTCAATATGTTATGTCGCTTCTGCGAATCCGTTTGAAAGGAGCGAGTTGTTGACAGGCTTTTTAAATAAATTAAAGTTTTTTATTTGTGTACGTGTTGTTACTTAGTGGTCAATACTGCATTAAATATGGTTTATTAGCTACTTAAGGTTGTTTAGTTAAATTATTAATCAGGATAATAAATGACACTGTAGCCAATAATTTTATTAAGCGTTATGGTACTTAACACTTGATGTCTTGCGGTGACGAAAGAAGTGCAGGGTCATATTAAATTCTGAATTGGTTTTATTCATAGGCACGCGTGACGCGTATCAGCAGAGGAAATATGTATTCGTCAATTTGGCTGTAACGATATTTTTCAAATATGTCTAATGTCAAGATATTTTAAAATATTGGAAATTCGCGCTTCGAAATCAATGATTAATTTGGTTATGGAATAATCTCGATTTGACATATATTCTTAAAGAGAGAGAAAGAGTTACGTCTATCCTTCAATTATTGTGATGATGTTACTGAATAATTTTGAAACAAACTGCCTACAGACTAACTAAGTACATGTTATGCTTTCTCATGCGTTGAATGGAGTATTGTATTGAAATTGAAAGATTCGAGTGATTTTAAAGTTGGCTTTGTCGATAAATCTTGTAGCAACAATATTAACAACAAATTTATATAAAAAAGATGTAAAATTGGCAGCGAACCGCCGTCTAACCCCTGTATTGATCACAATAATCGATCGTGTGCCGCGTAATTGCGCTGGATCGAACCCGCGACCCATTATGTCATTATAGCCGACAGACCGAAACAATAGAAAATCTTACACAATACAAAATACACTCTTACGTAATGACATAAAGTTCAATTTCATTATACAACATAAGGAAAATGTGTCCCTATAATTTTAAATCACAAAAGAAAAATTTAATCGGGAATCATATTTCACCTTACACATAAGGATATAAAGTTCATTTTTGATTGATTTTATGATTTGCAGCGGTCAACCTGGCGCCTGCGCGTGACGTCATACTAGTGACATACATGGATAATTAATTTGACGACAATTTACGACGGATCCTAAGTAGAAAATCGTATTGAAAAATAATACGTAATTTTATCTTTTATTTATTTGTATTTAGTAAATTGTGGGTTAGTTGAAAATTATATCACGTAGTCAACGCATTTTTTTTACCCACTTAAAAAAAGAAACATGATTGAAGTCTGACTGTCTGTAATTCTTGACTTGGGTATTTTCACTGATTTTTCTGTAATACGTTTACTTATTTTGATGGTTCTTTATTGGCGTGGTTCAGTTTAGCTACAAGTTGGCCCATAATATAAACCATGGTTGTTTTTAAATGCGATAAATAGTGAAGCGAGCATTCCATTTGCTTGATGGCAAAACCAAACACCTTGAATTACTAATGAATGCTTGACATTCCAATGCGCTCGCCATCCTGAGTCATAAGATGATAAGTCCCAATATGTCCAGTAGTTACTCTGGCTACAATGTCCTTCAAACCGATACACAACAGTGCATTTACACTGCTGTTTGGGGGGAGAAATAGACACCTACCCAGACGGCCTCTCACACATGAGAGACCTACCACCAGTTTTAATAATTATATATTATAAACCCGTTGTTTATCCACTTTTTTATATGTTTTAGCACTGTATATGACCTCACCGGTCTAATGATAAGGTTCGTGTGCCGTGAACCGTCAGAGCCTGACACGATTTAGGAATGACATAAAGGTCAGACAAAACCTTACATGTTTTTTAATCCATAAAAATATTCCGAGAGACCGTTAGTCAGACAGCCTGTCATATGCATTTTTTTTGCAATGAAGAGCGAGTCGAGCATGCCCTTCGCCTGATGGTAAGCGTTATGACTGCTCGTGAATAGGAGCAAAACCAAAAAACACCTTGAATTACAAAGCAATGCTTCCACTGCACTCGTCACCTTGAAACAAGAAGTTAAGTGTCAATATGTCCAGTAGTTACTCTGGCTACAATATCCTTCATCCATCCATCCATCCATCAGCCGAAGGAAGTCCACTGCTGAACATAGGCCTGCCCCAATGATTTCCACAGACACCTGTTGGAGGCAGCCTGCATCCAGCGACGTCCCGCGACCCTTACCAGGTCGTCGGACCATCTTGTGGGTGGACGTCCTACGCTGCGCTTTCCGACCCCATCGGTTATCAGATCTCCGCGCTATGTGCCCTGCCCATTGCCACTTCAACTTGCTAATCCGGTGGGCTATGTCGGTTATATTAGTTCTCCTACGGATCTCCTCATTTCTGATTCGATCTCGTAGGGAAACCCCGAGCATAGCCCTCTCCATAGCTCGTTGAGTGACTTTGAGCTTCCTAATAAGGCCCATAGTGAGAGGCCACGTCTCGGTGCCGTAAGTCATCACTGGCAACACACAACTATCGAAGACTTTCGATTTAAGGCACTGAGGTATTTTGGACGAGAAAACGTCGCGTAGTTTCCCGAACGCTGCCCAACCGAGTTGGATTCGACGATTGACCTCTCTCTCGAAGTTGGACCTGCCTAACCGGATCACTTGTCCTAAATAAATAAATGTCAATTCAATGTTTTGTCACCCGCTTTGCACGGAGGGAAGTGGACAATAATTTATTTCCAACTCCTCCTATTCATTTAACTTTCTGATTAATTTCGTTGCGGGTTAAAGACAAGTTAGACATTCCCGGAGACTCGCCGAGCTTCAATGCTCGGTGTCATTACTTTGCGTGCCACTGTTGATCCTGGCTCACAGGAGTTACAGTGGTGGGTGTGAGGGCAGGAAAGTCTCCTTGTCCTAAATAGACATATTCGTCAACAACTTCAAGAGTCGAGCCCCCAACACCGATGGAGGTGGGCACAACATGGACATTCGACATGATCTATTATATTATATTATGTATTATATTAAATTATTGTTTAGCATGACGAGTATCTGAGTCTTTAGAATAGGGTATTTGAATGCACTTTTTTATTGTATTTATCAAAAGGTAGCTACATACAAAATCTAAGAAACGAAGGATTTTGTACATCCATTCTGAATTTAAAACATTAGGAACTTTCAAATTATTGTGGTGGGAGTAAAAGAAAAGGGATGCAATACAAAACTAGTGACGTCACTAGGCTTAACATGCATAACAGTCTTACCAGTTAGCGCGTGTGAATGAGACGGTAAGATGTCCCCACTACACTCCCAATTTTTCATTCAAAATACTAATATTTGCTGCATGTACTTAAGCTACTTTGATACTGTGTTGGTAGAAATGTTTTATTTTAATAGCATTTGTGTTGTACGCAAAATAATCGATATAGTTAAATACCGTATTGTATATTTAAGTGGAAAAAGACCAGCAATAGAAGTACGTGAATCTTACTGAGCAAACCCCGCGACTACAATTTTCAGCGGAAAATCAAAATCTTACTGGTAGGTACATATCCTTGTCTGGCAATGATATATTATACAAATTGTCTGGTTTCTTTTACATAGCTTTTGTTTATAAGCGCACCCACCCAAAAAAACGAATAAATCTCCTGAGAAAGCAACAAAATATTTCCATAAAACTGTTGCGGTCAAGTCTGTAGTGTAGACGTTCCTCCTATTATGGGAGTCCCATAACATCGGCGGCGGAGGCACAAAGACGTGCGGTCGTGCACCACAACACTCGAGCCGCGGAGACAAATTCATACCCCATAAAATTGCGGTGATGTCATGCAGCGGAGTTTTTAAAGTTTGACAAAGGAAATACGAGCGTGCAGTCTCTAAAGTAAGACTGAACGCAAAAGCAGTATTTATGAGATAAATAGTGACGTGCTCCAATGAGGGTGACATAAATAAGTGTATTTAAAACCCCTCTGAAAAAAAAGAGATTTAAAATGAATATTTTAAATTTATTAGTTATAGGTTGGCCAGCACGATTAACACACTAACTACCGTTATGTAGAAAAATTAAGAAAGTTTTATAATCAACATTCACAGCTTAACATATTCTATCTGTAAGAATCTATAAACTGCTATCGCGAAGAAAAATATGTGCCCCATAAAACTGCGGTGATGTCATGTGCGGAGATCTTAAATGTTTTACAGAGCCATTATAAGCGTGCGGGTTTAATTTGTCTTTCGGTGCTTTTGCACTTTGCCCGACCCGTGATTCGAACCCGAGACTACAGATTTATAATCGTACCGTAGACCGTAGTACAACTAATCGAGTTGCTTGAGTTGCTTGATGAGTTCTGAAGTGTTTAAAAGAGTTATCAATACCTCATGAAACTACAGTCACGAGCATAAATATATTACTATGGGGAGATTGGCAAAAATATCTGTCCCAAGAACGAGTTCAATAATATCTGACTGCACGTACGTTGCAAAAATATCTGACATTATCAGGCAGCATAATACAGTGGCATCAAAATTATGTGACGAAACATGTACATCAAATAATTGTGATAACCTTTGGAAGCAAAAATATGTGACGTTACTGGTGGCAAAATGTTCTGATCCCTTGTGGAAAGCAAATATATGTATTTTTTTCTATTTCTGTAATTTGCATTGATTCCTCACGAAAAGCATAAATATGTGACATCAACCAAGTGGCAATAATATGTATTTTTTTTAACAAGAGGAAAAATATATATAGATTTAATTTAAAATTATTTCGATATAATTCTAGAAATAAATTTTATGTCAGATATTTTACTACCAACAACGCGTATCAGTTACCCTGAAATGGCACCTATCTATGTGGTGCAAGACAATAGTTCCATTCATAACTCTAGAATAACTCGTGAGTGGTTTAATACTCAAAGAGAGGTTTTAAAGTTAATTAATTTTCCTCCAACGAGCCCTGATTTGAATCCCATTGAGAATTTGTGGGGTTTAATGATCCAACAATGGGATCCAACTCAGGTTCGATCTCATGACTCTCTACGTTGTCACGCCTTTGACATTTGGGAGTCACTCCGAGGCTCACAAGTGTGTGCTAATATGGTTTCGTCAATGCCAAAAAGGCTACAGGACGTAATTAATGCAAATGGTGACTATACTCGATTTTAATTCGTTATGTATATACAGGGTATCTCAAGGCTGCTACCGAAAACGAAACCGGGTGGTAGTTTTAGGGACTTCAGACTCATTGCAACAGAAAATGTTGAAAAAAAAATCGTCGTTTTTTTTGTTATTTTTTGCCTATGGTCGTATTTGGATAGTAAATTTATTTTTTTCCTAAAATAATAGTGTATACCCTTTTATTTATAAAGACTCTAAGGTATAAAAGAGTTTAAATTATTATTTTAGCAAAAACTATGGATATACCACACAAAAATTACGATATTTAAAAAATCATAAAAAAAATTGTCGCGTTTTATTGCGAAAAAATTAGTTGCATTATGTTTGTACTCACTAAAACTACCACTCGGCTTCGTTTTTGGTTGCAGTCTTGATTACCCAGTATGTATACTTGAATATACATTATTTTTCTTTGAGTGCCTGTTCGACGTTGAAGGTTGGCCACTGGAATGGAACAGTTGTTCAACGATGCTGATACTGGTCCACTTCCCTTCCACTTATTACAAGTATACATCATGAATTAAAATAATTAATTCATTAAGTTGATAAGGCAAATAAAAATGTAAAAGAAATTATTCATAGGGTGTTTTTGTTCATATTTTTTCCCCGCCAAAATATATCATTCTAATACTATTCAATAAAACACTTTACTGGCGCTATACATAAGAAATATTTTATTGTTTACAAATTGTAGGGATGTCATATATTATTGCCACCTGGTTGATGTCACATATTTATGCTCTTTGTGAGGAATCAATGCAAATTACAGAAATAGAAAATGATACATATATTTGCTTTCCACAAGGGATCAGAACATTGTGCCACCTAGTTGATGTCACATATTTATGCTCTTTGTGAGGAATCAATGCAAATTACAGAAATAGAAAACGATACATAGATTTGCTTTCCACAAGGGATCAGAACATTTTGCCACCTAGTTGATGTCACATATTTATGCTCTTTGTGAGGAATCAATGCAAATTACAGAAATAGAAAACGATACATAGATTTGCTTTCCACAAGGGATCAGAACATTTTGCCACCTAGTTGATGTCACATATTTATGCTCTTTGTGAGGAATCAATGCAAATTACAGAAATAGAAAACGATACATATATTTGCTTTCCACAAGGGATCAGAACATTTTGCCACCTAGTTGATGTCACATATTTATGCTCTTTGTGAGGAATCAATGCAAATTACAGAAATAGAAAACGATACATATATTTGCTTTCCACAAGGAATCAGAACATTTTGCCACCTGGTTGATGTCACATATTTATGCTTTTCGTGAGGAATCAATGCAAACTACAGAAACAGAAAACGATACATAGATTTGCTTTCCACAAGGGATCAGAACATTTTGCCACCTAGTTGATGTCACATATTTATGCTCTTTGTGAGGAATCAATGCAAATTACAGAAATAGAAAACGATACATAGATTTGCTTTCCACAAGGGATCAGAACATTTTGCCACCAGTAACGTCACATATTTTTGCTTCCAAAGGTTATCACAATTATTTGATGTACATGATTCGTCACATAATTTTGATGCCACTGTATTATGCTGCCTGATAATATCAGATATTTTTGCAACGTACGTGCAGTCAGATATTATTGAACTCGTTCTTGGGACAGATATTTTTGCCAATCTCCCCATAGTAATATATTTATGCTCGTGACTGTACCAGCCTTATTCAGTTAGTTTACAAAGCTATTTTACATATCGAATGTCTTGTCTTCTTTGTTCAAATTGAATTCAAAAGCCGTTCGAAAGGGACAACCCAGTCGCCAAATAAAATAGGTTTATAAACTGATTATGAATAAGCGTCTACCAGCTCTCATGCTGTCTCACACAGAAAGTAACATAATTTTCGTTTTTCTCATTCTTTTATTAATAGCTCTTTAAGCCAAAAATACGGTGATAGCACGGAGTGTCGCATTTCATTGATATAGGATATTCACGAATCCAGCATTAACTTCGCGTACTCTACTCGCCATAAGATTTAAGTAAACGTACCATTTGTTAGTTTAAAAAAAAATAACTATGATTTTGACTGCCTCGGTGGCGTAGTTGTACTCCGGTACGGTTACAAAGCTGAGGTCTCGGGTTTTCTATTCATTACCAGCCCAGAGTCAGGAATTTGTATCCGATATGGCGATAGGCTCGCCACCTATCACATCATGGGACGGAACATACAAAGGCGAAATGTGGGTGTCCTGGCACCTCTGCCTACCCCTTCAGGGAAAAAGGCGTGAGTTTATGTATGTATGTAAAATAAATTAAAACTCTACCGGATTATTGCTGTCTCACAGAAAAGTTACCAATTTTGTAAACAATCAGTAAGAAATGTTCGCGACATCGAAAAATTCATACCCTCCAAAAATGTGTTTGAAAAACGTTCCGCGGTATACAAAAAATAATAAATAGGTATGACACGCCAGAAATACCGACACTTAAGGACTTATGATATTTTACATTTGGCATACTAAGTCTCCCCTAGCCCACATTTGTCTATTTTAATGGAATAATAAACAAAATATTAACTACAAAATACTTAACGAGGAGAACTAAAATTGATTCCTAGAGTAGTTCAGAGTTTAGTACTACCATTTCTCATTTTATAGGTTTGTCTTAGTCAATAATAGTAGATGGCATTGTAATATATTTATTTATTTATTTTACACGTCGGATATAATAATAATAATAATAAAATCTACATTAAACAACTTTTTATGTGAAGAAGACAATAAAAAATGATAAATAAATAAATGGTGCGGCGAAATTACATTTACAATAAAAAAATATAGGATATTGCTCATTGGCTTTTCCTCATTATCACCGTAAAATATAAAGACAATTATCTCTCACATTTTTCAAGACATAAAACTTACTTCGCGACGCACACCAAAACAAACAAGACCAAAGCCGAGTACCCGAACTTCCTTTACCGTAAAAAAAAACAACCCACCACGATATTTCATGTCAAAAATCACAATTTACAGTTACCGCCCTACGACCTGAACAAAAAAAGGCCGATTAATCGAAGCTAAAACTAATCAAGCCTATCTAGAAAATAAGAAAACAAAATGAGCGAGGGGTACGAGTTTAAAAAACAAATGAATGGACCGCGCGCTCCCACCGACGCATAAATCATGTCGAGCGGGAACCGAACCCGCGATCCCGGACAAGATTTTAATAAACATGAGAACCTATCTCGCATGTTCATTCATGTTGTTTTTAAATTTTTAATTACACGACCGACGGCTGTGTTGGAGTAAGTAGTTAGTTTGTTACTCTTTTCAATATTCAGTAGTGGTTGCAGTGGCTAAAGAGATAATGTTGATGTACCTACTAATTGAGCTATAGAATGTTATAATGGAAAGAACTTTTGGGATAGTCATAGCAGGCTGTGTCCTGACTTCGTACGTAACGCTCTTACTTTCAAAGACAATTTGTTTTAAGGTGGTGACGGATGGAAACATCATGAGGAGATGATATTTGACAAATGTCCAGAAGCATTACAACCATGTGGTGTATAATAATAAATTACATTATGCCAGCATGTAAAACTAAGGTCTAAGCCCGCTTAATTGCAATGGCTAAATCCAGATGATAAAAAGGTACCTGAGAGGGGAGACGTTTTATAGTAGAGTACCATGTTGTAAAAAAACAGGAACTATCAAAATCAAAAAGAATTAAATTATGAATCTTAGTTTACATAGATACATAAACTCATTTTTCCTAGAAGGGGAAGACATAGGTATCAGGATACCTACATTTCGCCTCGTAGGTTCCGTCCCACGATGCGATAGGGGTTGCCTGTCGTCATATCGGGCACAAATTTCTGACTCCGGGCTGATAATGAAAAGAAAATCTATCAGTTTAATATCAATCAGTTTCTGTATTTAGTAATCGATTTAGTAATCGATTTATAAGCTTCCTTCATATAGGCGTGCTATGAAATCAAACAGGAGTAGTTATAAGCCCTCCAAATTCAATAATAATCAGACATGTCCGATAACCAGCAGAGCACATAACAAACAATTTAATCCCATGCAAGTAGCATGCAAGACACAATCGTGAACCACAAAATAAAACTCACCAATACATAGTACAAAAAAAGCGTTGGAAAGCGCTGGGCGGCGCATTGCAACCATAATTATGGGTTGCCGCGTCCGAGCTTCTTCAACGTACTCGGCAATTTGAAATTTTACTTATCTGTACGCTATCGTAATGTAATCTTGTGATACGCTATCGGTAATTTATGGGTAGGCAATAGTTTTATAAATGATATCGATGTTTAGCGGTGGTATCTTAGCGTTGCTAGGATATGTTTCAATCAACGCTTTAGTATTCGTAATATTTTTAATGAAAGGTTTATACAGTGATTTGATAATATCCTGTGCATTTATAAATTATAGTTCTATTATAAATGCTATGCTCTAGAATAGCACAGGTTTTACTATGAAACAGAGATAATTTGTTGGTGTTCAAATTATTTTTTCCTTATTTGGGTTCAAGAAAATGTAATCAAACTTGAAGTCCCTTTTTTGCGTCATCTTACATATTTAGGGTGCTGGGAAAATGGGCTTTATACCTTTATTTTAAGTAATTCTACAGCTTTGTCACCTAAATCACTAGTTGTGAATTGTGTGTACATTTGGGATCTAAAACTCAATTCTTTTAATATTTAGTGTCATATGTTGGCCATTAAAAGAGGACGCAAATTGGATCCCCAAATTAAACCTAGAAATTTTTCTGACATACCTACAGGACTTAGACTGTCGAGTCAGGACTATGACTGACTATTGTATTAGATACCCATTTAATAATTATGAAATCCCACAAAAATAAAATGACTTATCCGCTTCCTGCACAAAACCGCTTTACCGCAATCCCGATGGATATCAAGCCATGAGTAATTATATAAAAAGGGATGCAAGTGCATGAGAAATTATAAAAAGCCCGAGCATGAGGCAGGAAGGTCGCCTCCCACCGTAATTATAGGCTGGAAGCAGTGGCCGCCGCCCAGACACTGAGAACGAACACTTTTTGCACCCACCTTAATGATCTAACTGTTTGCTGAACTAAACGATATCTTACAACTGAGATGTAATTTGAAAATATATTTTTTCATTTGAGTATTACATACATACACACCTATTTCCCAGAAAGAATAGGCTAAGGTAACGAGGACACCCACGTTTCCATAGGACGATAGGAAGCGAGCCTATTGCCTTGACTCGGCGCTGGTAATGAATATAAAAATCTAGTATCATTTCGTCCGATTCAGAATTCGAACCCGAAATATCAGTGTCGTAATCGCGACGTAGTAAACTGCTCCACCAAGGTAGTCGCTTAGGTATTGTGTATTTATTTAATCACCTTTTGCATATGTATGAACTAAATATATTTTGGAGACTCAATCTTATTAATTCGGTACTCGGTGAGATCTAGACAGCTGACTTCAGTTTATACCGATGGAGGATGGATCAAAGATGGGAAGATGGTATGGTATGACTGGCTTTGATGGTACGAGCTGGTTGCAAGATGCCTGCAACAGGTCGTTGTGATAATGTTTGGGGGACACTTACGTTCAGCAATGGACTTTTGAAACTTTAAAAAATTATGATGTGTTATAGCTACATAATAATCGCTTTAAAAATCCGGCCGCATTATTTTGGCATGATTGAGAACTTATAGTATGCGAACAAATTTATGTGGTGGTAAAGTACTCTTGTAACCAGGCTCTCTACCATCTGTTTGCGCCAAGTGCTGGAGTTTTTTGGCCATATAGCCAGAAAGGATGGAGATAACTTAGGACAACTGATGGTAGCTGGCAAAGTCGAGGGCAAAAGTCCGGTAGGCAGATGTCCCATCAGATGTTCGGACCAAATCAGCTCGACCCTTAACATTAAAATTCACTTTGCACTCCACTATGATAAAGATAGGAAAAGTTGGCGCAGCATAGTCTAAGATTACTCCATGTTCAAGGAATCACGACCCTCAGCAATGAGGAAAACGATGGGAGGGGAAAGAGGATAGTATTTTTGTACAAATTGTACACGACGTAATGGCTTAAAAATTTTCGAGTTAGCCTGTTGTTAGATACATCCAATTGTGAGTAGTCCGGCATCAATGACCTGCAAGAGCTAAAAAAACAAATTTTGCACATTAGATTGGCAATCAGGGATCATGAAAATCTACTGTCAGAATTCGTATTTCAAAAATCGAATTTCATACTACGCAAAAGAATCAATTGCACCATCCGAACGAAATTTTCTAAATTACAATACCCATAATCCAATTCTCTACGCCACGATCAGTTTAAACAGAATCCGTGTTACGTTTGTAAAAACATCTCACGATATATAAACCTCACAGAAGTCAATACGTATATAAAACACTATTAACTTAAATAAATGCAACACAAAAAAGCCATTGGAACAGTAGATTAAACTGTGATTAAATTTTATTCAACAACAGATTTGAAAAAAAGTTAAAATGAGAGACAGCGATGAGTAAGCATTTCTACCGCGGGGCGGGGTCTGTGGGAAAGGCATAGACAAAAAAAAAAAACCTCCATGTAGGTTATATACCGTCGGACTTGCTTTTTATTTCCTTTCAGTTGGCATCACTGTTTAATTTTTCTCGGATGGTAAATAAGAATTTAATTTCACTGAAATAACTATTTGTCTTATTGATGGCAGGGATTGTTGTTCTGCGCTGAGTAATCAATTTAATATTTATAGTGGCTGGTTTTTTAACTGTTGTGGCTATTTTAAGACGTACAACTAAATGAAACAAGATAGAAGATGAAATCTAAGTTTTACCGAAAAATTCTTATCATAATATTACTGATACCTATCTGTAGCAGAGTAGCTATCAGATTCGGTAATCTATTTGCCGAGATTTTGTTTACGACATGACAGTTACTGCAACATATGATGATAACTACAATACCACCCAAATTATAGAATAAGGAGAATTTACCGAGAGATCTAAAATAAAAACACCCAACAGTCACATACATAGTCCTGACCCCACACTAAGATCGAGCCTTGTGTCGTGGGTATCAGGAACTAAGACAGACTTTTCAGTCTCACAAATACCCAGACCCAAATCAAATACCTGCGGTTCACACATATATTTGTTTCGGTGCGGGGATTCAATCCGTGTCCTCTTGTTGTTACAGCCGGCGTCAAACCAACTGCGTCATGGAGGCTGCCAAATGCTAAAGCAAAACTCTTCACTCCAGACAGCTTCTCCATCCTATGCGGTTGCTATCCTATCACCTTAAAGTTAATAACGCCTCATTCTTATCATGAAAATAATGATCGTTTTTAAAATAATATTAATTTTTCCACAAACCGGCACGAGGGAGGCGCGGAGCCCGGGGCGAGGAGGTTAACAAGTAGCGCGGACGCCCCCGCCAGCGGCCTCTACTAATAACACGAAATCTTTTATACGAGATTTTAATGAAAGATATTTTGAGGTAATGTCTAGTGCTAAAACTGTTGATAATATAGAGCTGTCATACATTTGCTTACTCAACAATTTTGTTATTTTTTGTATGCTATGTTGGTAGCACTGTATATTAGTGAAAATTGAGCTAATTATTTAATTACAAAATGCTATAAACTCCGATTGTAAACGGGTTTTATTGAAATTCAATGCGCCTAAACGATTTTTTCAAATAATTTGTGCATGTTGGACAACCTGTCAAATGTCAGCTAATATGATAGCAGAACTGACTGCCTCGGTAACGTAGTTGTACTAAGGTACGGTTGCTAAGCTGAGGTCTCAGGCTCGAATCCCGGGTTGGGCAAAGTCATATTGGATTTTTCTATTCATTATCAGCCGAGAGTCAGAAATTTGTGCCCGATATGGCGATAGGCTCGCCACCTGTCACATTGTGGGACGGAACATACAAGGCGAAATGTGGGTGTCCTGGCACTTCTGCCTACCCGTTCTGGGATATAGGCGTGAATTTATGTATGTAAGTATGTATGTATGATAGCAGAAAAAAGTGGCCCGACACCATTTTTACCTACGTTTTTGAAGTACCAGCGCTCCCTCTATGTTATAAATACTCTAAGGTCTAGTGTTAATTTTGGGTAGAGTGCGAATTAAATGACGAATGGGTTTTGTGGTTTTAAATGGGTTGGGTTGGGTTTTAAATAATGCACGAAGAGATAGATGAATGAGGAAGCTCAAGTGACATGTTAGGTTCGAGGAAAGTCTTTCTCTATGAGATACAGGCATGATGGCTATGTATGTATGAATGTTATGGGTTTTGGCAAAAAATACGCCTCCTTTTATTCGTAGGGTTTACCTTTTGTTGACTGTATAACTACAATGCAGAAATGAGTATATGAGACGATATTGGTACAAACTTAAAGGAATATTAACATTTGAGAATCGAATAGAATTTTATTGTGTAAAACTCCTGTTTACTTAAGCTTTTTATAATTACTCGGTGTGATAACAAACACAGGACAAATAAAAATGGAATAATACATTTACTAGCAAATAATATTAAGCCTGTCATTTGCAACTAATCCGGACTCTCTATACCTCTCCTAATCACCAAGTAGCCCTAAAAAACACCGCACTTATTGGGACCGCGAAGAATTTTTCCCTTTTTTACATTTATCCATACTTTAAACATCTAATCACCAAGTAGCCCTCAATAGACCCCAGCTCAGATGATATGTTCCCGGTAAACCCGGTGAGTTCATAATGAAGGTGCCTGCAGGCGCGCGCTACCGTCGCGCCTTCGTGTGCGCCCCCGCTCGCGGCCACCACGCATGCGCACGCCTTCACATCTGGCCTGGGATTTTATGAACCATTGGGAATCATTGATAGGTTCCCATTATATCTTATGTCTCAGGGTGGCGAGCGCAATGGGATGCCAAGCATAGCTTTGTAATTCAAGGTGTTTGGTATTGCTGTCTATGAGCGGTCGTATCGCTTACGATAATAATAATAGCTCTTTATTATAACACCATATACAAAAGATAAACAAAAGACAAAAACAAAAGAAAAAAGAAGAAAACAATAGTTAAAGAAACATAAAGTTGGTGATATAACTGGCGGTCTTATCGCTTTAAGCGATCTCTTCCAGACAACCGGTTGGTAAAGGAAAGATCCAATGGTTATGGACGGTGCTTATTATTAACAATAAACTTACATACAATATAAATATATAAATACCGATATAAACGAATAAATGCAAGATATGATACACTTAAATACAATATAATACATAAACATACATATATACATAACAATAATAGTGAATGATGATAAATCTATTGCGAAAGGTAGAAAGCTTTCACCCTTGATTTAAATATTTCCAGCGAGGACGATCGCTTAATTGTAAGAGGCAAAGCGTTCCACAGCCGCACTGCCTCAACAGTAAAGGAACGGTCATAAAATGACGTCCTATGTGCTGGAAACTGCAACATCAGATTCTCTGATGGACTAAGACAATGTGAATTAGCAGTATGTAGGAAGTTAAAACGTTCCTGAAGATAGCGCGGAGAAGAGGGATTAAACAGAACACTGTAGAGAAGAGACAGGATATGAGCATTTCGGCGACGACGTATAGGGAGCCACTTGAGCCTGTTACGATATTCAGAAACATGGTCATATTTGCGCAAACCAAATATAAACCTGATACAAAAATTTTGAAGGCGCTCAAGCTTATTTAGCTGGGCCTCAGTAAGATCGAGATAGCTGCGATCAGGTGAAGGGCATGGTCGTCTCGCCATTCAATGCAATTTTTGCCATTAATGGGGAGTCGAGTATGCGTTAACCTGATGGTAAGCGATACGAGCGCTCATAGACAGCAATACCAAACACCTTGAATTACAAAGCAATGCTTGGCATTGTACTACGCTTAATACGTCTAGTAGTTATTCTGCCTGCAATGACCTTCAAATCAGTACACAACAGTGCATTTACGCTGCTATTTGGCGGAAGTAATAGAGATTGCGGTGGCCTACCACCTACACAGGCGGCCTCACACAAATCTATAATAAAAATTAAAAATACTTCGATATAATTCCAACCTCCAAAGAAAGCCCTTATTTGTTTATAACACGCACCAATATAAATAAAACAATATATTTTAATACGCAGAGAATATCATGTGAACGAATATCATGTCCACTCCTTAATGATGTTTTCTGTGAGATGTTTTCATACTCGAGCGCGGTACAAGTTTACGACTGTCTCCCATAATCGCCCGAGGAAACTTCTTGTTTAATATGCGTTGTTCGCGCCCACGTACTAAACTAAACTATGAAAACGATAAATAAGACATCTTGTCTATTACTTGATTAATAGCCAGCAAAGGATTTGCAAATTTTAGTTAATTACTTATGAAAGTTGCAATTCCTCAGGGACAATATATGAATTAATTCATCTTCATTCATCATTCATGCCGTCCGATGCCAATAGATACTCTGCCTGGGCGGCATTGGCACTTTCCATCAGGTGCAATGCCGCCACTATGCCAGGCCAGTATATAAAAAAAAATCTAACAATTACATACATAGGCCTGACCACACATTATGATCAATTAAGTCGTGTGACGTGGCTATCGGGAACTACGAGAGACTTTTCGATCTCACAATCATCCCGATCGGTGATAAATACTAGTAAGCCTCATAAACATTTGTCTCAGTGCGAAAATCGAATCCCCGATCTCTCGTTTTACAGTCAGTGTCTAACCAACTGCGCCACGGAGACTTGAAATACAAACTGAACAAAACTTAAAGCGTTTGGTAGCCTGTTGGTATCCTACGACACGTTGCTGCCAATATTTTCCCCTCTGACTTTTTGGAGTCGGCTACATATTGATTCAAATCTCCATGTAGTGAATGAAATCACAGTGAAGAAACACATTGTGAGAAAACCTGCATAGTTTATACCGTAGGTTTATAAATAAATTCTAGGATATGTAAATTCCATCAACCAGCACTAGGCCGCCGCGGTAGACTTATGGCCCAACCCCCTAAAACTTTCTCTTGATTGTCCATGGGGACCGTGCTGTATAGTGGTACATATATAGACTGATATAAATCAAAATTCGGTCCATGTTTAACAGTCCATTTGTGTAAGATCAAAATTCCACATCGTCAAGTTGTCAAGTTTCTCAGCCCACGTATTCCCGTTCCCCGAGAACCTCTGATCGTTTTGCCGTAGTTTTATGAAGCAATTAAACTATCTGGAATACTTGTGTCGCATGGTGAAATCACATTGGTGTGTCGCTAACCGATAAGTACTGTTTATGGACATTGCACATCATATCATTTTATATCATGTTATACTGCCTTCAAAAAATCTGTGGTCAACTGCGACTCGGCTTGCTCGTGACTGATAAAGATCATTCTTATAAAAAATAGACTTTTTTTTAAATTCACATCAAAAAGGGCTTAGTCGGTCATGCGATTATGTCGCAGAAAAACAATAATCAGTAATCTTGATCAGTAAGTATACTACTAATTATTTCTGTACCTTCATTAAGATAATAAATTCAAATAGGATTTTAAAAACAATACAAGCAATGAAATTAAGTATATAAACTGGGATCTAGAATTCATAACAATATTTCCAACACAATATACCATCTCGTCTCAATTGGCGAGTACAGACAACATTTTATCGACAACGTAAAGTGCATACAAGGGTATTGGACAAAAAGACTGAAATGTAATAATCATTACACCGTGCTGCGGGTAAAGTTGGATCATTTACATATCTTGTTTACGGTATGTCTGTCCGTACAAGTTAATGACATACGAACAAATATATTCCAACGCGCCTGACCACGTTCCGAACCATTGTTTTTCACACCTCACCCAAAACTTAAAGAGCTCTCCGGTCGTTTCAGCTTGTACATCCAAGGGGTCTATAGTAAATGGTAACAGGATTATTTTGTCCCTTTTACATTATAAATCGCAGTTAGGTTTAGTTTTTATTTTGTTATAATTTCGCGAAGACGCTGCGGGCGAAGCAGCTATATGAATATTAAGCGCTTTTTTGCTGAGAGCCGCCGCGCTTCCATAACACCGTGTCATGTAAACTAGTATTTTATTTGTTCTGCGACGCGCGACGCAGCTCCGCATTCATTCTTAACATAAATACGAGGGTTTATGAACTAAATTTGTTTAAGGTGTTAATAACGGTGTGCGGTTTTATGAAAATATTTCTTCTTATACAATTTTGTACTCTACAGGAAAACAAAAAAATGGTTGTGTGACGTGTCAGTTCAATTAATCCGTTGTATAACAATTATAATTAACTAAAATGAAAAATAATTTCTTGCGAGACAATAAGTAACAATTTAAATCTATTTTCGTGCAACTTTCTGTAATTAAAATTATTCGGGGCTAGATTAAAAGATTATTACGTGGAAAAATTCAAAATTAATTTAGGATTGAAGGGCATTGCAGCCAGTGTAACTACTGGACATATTGAGACTGCATCTTAAGTCTCAGGATGGCGAGTGCAGTGGAATGCCAGGCTTTGTAATTCATGATGTTTGATTTTGCTGCTGTCGAAGAGCGGCCGTATCTCATACGTCATCACATCTCTACCATCAGGCGAACGGCTTGGTATTGATATAAAAATTAGCTATTACATCACAATTAAAGATCATTCGTTCTAATATAAACCTTAGCTACAAAATATAAATAAAAATTTAACTAGATCTTGTAGCATTAATAAAATCGTGCCGTAATGAACATAGGAGCCGCGCGCTAACGGTGTCTGGATCCCATTTGACTGACGGATGACTAAAATTTATTGCCTCGAGCCAGTGAACCAATTAACTGTACACGCTTAATTGTTATCATATATAATAATGCAACGCGGAATGTGACTTATAGATAATAATTTTACTCGGCTAAATGTCCATTTTCAGAAGTACCAATACATTTTCCTCCTTCCCGTGCCTTCTCATTTAAGTACGAAGTGACAATGTATCTACCAGTATTGAAAGTAAATAGCTACAAACTATAACGGTGAAGGAAAACACATGAGGAAACTTGCTAAAGTTTGAAGATAATAGGTACTGTAATATTTAATGACACGTAATTTTGTCAGCATTATATTATTAAATCTGAATTTCTTACACATATGTTATTAAAGCAACTATCAATAAATGTTTTCTTGGTATTCAGACACTTTAGATGGTTTTTTCATATTACCAAATATTGAAGCTGATAACTTCCAAAGCCACTTCCAATCGTATTCTCGATTGTAGAGTAGGCCCGTGCCTTGCAGTGGGACGTATATGGGCTGATACAGATACAGAACTTCCAAAGCCAACGCGATCGGCACTTGATCATAACTGATCATGTGATGCCTATGTTAGAGGTATGCTGGAGACTGTCCCGCCCTCACACCCGCCACTGCAACTCCTGTAAGCCAGGATCAACAGTGGCACGCAAAGTAATGACACCGAGCATTGAAGCTCGGCGAGTCTCCGGGAATGTCTAACTTGTCTTTAACCCGCAACGAAATTAATCAGAAAGTTAAATTAATAGGAGTTGGAAATAAATAATGTCCACTTCCCTCCGTGCAATGCGGGTGACAAAACATTGAACTAAAGAGGTAAATAACCTCACAAAGAGACTTTTACAGCCGGAGAAGCCAGCAGTAAAGCACCACGGAATTCATTATTACATATAAATGGGACCTATTGTGTGAGCTGTTATACTTGATTCCAGTAATAGGTATGGCAAAAACGCCGGAAAGCACGGAAATTCGTTCTAGTCTCCACTAGGTCCATGTAGTATACGACTCCGGATGATATCTGCATACTATCAAACATGATTTTACGCTCATTTTGCCAAATACTACACTCCCAAAGTATATGATGCGCGGACTGTTCATATTCGCGATTAGGTGTTGAACATGGGCATGCAGGCGAATCAACGAGCTTAAAAGAGTACAATTTAGACTTAAAGTTACCATGGCCCGTAAGGAACTGTGATACGCAATAATCGATATCTAGCCAAGTCTTTGTCAAACGATCACGCACGCAAGGAAAATATTGGTATAAATGACGTCCCTTCAAAGATACCTCCCATCTATAATATTTTGCCATTCATCTAATAGTTCGCTATATACCACTGAAGGCGGTTTAAATAATCTGTCAACTTTTAAAATTTCACGTGGAGTTAAAAATCTTCTATCCATATTCTCCCTAGTAGAGTAATACATGGCGGCGCGACGTTGCACCTCCAGATCGACTGGAAGTACACCCGCCAGGACAGGCAAAGCTTCGGTACTAACAGTTCTATATGCCTTACACAAGAATATCAACGCCAAACGTTGGCTCTGGAGCAGTTTTCTTCGCACAGCGCCGATAGTAGCCCTATCAGCCCATACGGGGGATCCATAACATATACCTACACCCTAAGTAAGTTGCTCCATAGATGATTTTTAATGTATTAAAAGATAATCCCCACGTTGATGTCGATATTCTTGTCAAAGCGAAAAAGTTCCTTTTCGATTTTTCCCCGACGTTCTTAATATGCTCAAGAAAAGAAAAATTCCTTTCCAAAAATAAGTCAAGATAGCAAAAAGATTCCTTTCTCTTGACAGTTGTATTATTAAACTTGATACGTGGTGGCGATTTTAAGATTCCTTTAAGAAGTAATTGGAACGTTTTATGTGGTGCGAACTTTAAACGATTTCGGTCACCCCATTCAGATATTAATTTTAAACACGTGTCAGCCATACTTTCTAGTCCCGACCCGATTACTTACCCGATTATTACCCGATTAGACTGTATAAGTAAGAGGCCATCGTCAGCATAGCCCGTTAGTGAGCGTATATGTTAGAGGTATGCCGAGACAAACTTTCAGCTTTTACAAAATGACGAAAGTCTGGCGGCCACGGGCTCTTGGTCAAATAGGCCAGCATGGTGGATGGCCTAACTCCTCTCAATCGTACTCTCTACTGTAAAGTGTCTTGCAGTGGATCGTAATGGGCGGATAAGTATACAGATACCTACAAATGTATATATTAATGGGATTCGATCCTCACCGAGCCAAGCATTTGTGTGATCCACAGGTAATTGTTTCGAGTTTCGGTGTTTATGAGACAGAAAGTCTCTCGTGGTTTCTGATACATACGACTGATGATACATACGAAAAAACCAACTTTGCCAATACATTTGCCTTTGAAAATGTCATCGCCATACGTTCGGGACGTATTTCACCTTGAAAATGTATGAGATCGATATTTTCAAGATCAAATTTATTGGCAAAGTTTGTGCAACTAAGCCTTAATGTTCTATAAATATTTTCCACTAATCACGGTTAGTCACTATTTAAAATAACTCATCTTCCGAGAGACACTTTTAGAAAAAAGGCGGTGTTCGCACGAATGCTTTTTTGCAAAGGTTCCCAGACAATGACAGATTAAGCTGAATGCAAATTCTTGACCGTGGGCGGGTCCGTCCAAGATTCGATGCCGGCGCGCAAAAAGATACGGTTTTGTAAAACCTCACACCAATGTTCTAATGATAACAGCGTAAGGGTTCAAAAAACATTGAATTTATTTTGTGGTATTTAGAATCTAGATTTTTCATGTTGGTCTATTGCAGCATATAAATCCAAAAATCAATCCTAGGGCGAGAGGCACGTGCTAATTTTGAAACTCGACGAAAATGGCATACTTAAAATGAATCAATGGCGATCGGTTGTATAGCTTAGTTTTTTTTTAGGTATTACTGCAAATTACATGAAAATATATGCGAACTTCTTAAGGAAAGGTAAAAAATACTAATCAGCAGAAATAGATACACAAACATCAATAATAAAAATATTCTCACGTATTTTAACATGACCCAAGAAAGTAGTCGCCTAAAAAATAATAGCGACTCCCAAAAGTAATTTTTCATCGTTCCAAATAAAATATCTGATTAAACGAGTATAAGTTAACAATCATTCGGAACGGGTTTGCAGCCGAAACAAAAATCAGTGGCTGGCCGACTCATTAAAAATGTTTTTCCATAGAAATATATTAATCATATGTCGCCACGCCCTCTGGCGGCTAAAAACCAAATAATTTCTGCCACAGCGTTTCGGACGGACAAACAAAAAAGGTACAATAATTAATTTTATACTCTATGGTATTCGGACCCGCGTTTTTTATTCAGAAATATTTATAACCAGGTGAATCTAGGTGACTGTGAGTTATTGCGAGCGGTATTTTTTTAAAGTATTTAGATGTTAAATTCGTATTGTTGTAATATGTAGAAATTTTAATTTTAACATCTAATCTATCTGGTAAAAGTACAGATTAAGAGGTATTGTATTTTGCTGAAAATACAAAAATATAAAAAAACTTTATATAAAATTATTATATAAGAATAAGAGTTAATAAAAATCAATAAAACTTATAAAACTGATACTATCATTGCATCTAAACCGGATTCCGTATTATTAGGAATACGGCATCACATAATGGTTTCAGCTTGATGACAAGTGGAAGTGGTAGAACTACGCTGTTATCAGTCATAGCTCAGCATGAATGAGAAATCTCGTCCAGGACAGTACCACTGTCTCACAGGAAACAGTGAACTTTGCTATAGCGTTTTTTTGGTGAGTGAGATTTCCGGATGTCCAATACCCCTTCCCTCACCTCAAAGGTTTTCCTTCCATCTGTTATTTTTCTGAATTTTGCCTTTAAATGTGCTATAAAACATTGTTTATTGCCAAATTTCAAGATTCAAAGAAGACTGGAAGCACTTTTACCATCATTTGACCTGTTCGCTTGTTTGCTGGATCTATAGAATAAAAAAAGGCACCCTTGAAAATATGTATATACAAATAAAGCTTTTCATTTAATTTGATTCGTTCTCTACCATATTTAAATCAGAGTTCATCAATCATAAACATTAACACGATAGTTAATTAAACAAACTCGTAAACCATACGTACAGACGGATGCCCAGTAATTTATTGTCAACACGTCATATTTACACCCTTGTAATTATAAAACCAACCCCTGCAAACAACTTCCAACTCTATCACTTTAAAATAAAGTATAATTTAGTGCAGATGTAGTTAAATAAAGTATGAAAATGAGTGGAACTCTAGCGTTGATGAGGGGATAAAGTGTTGGTATTTCAGTTTATAGATTGTTGCTATGTACTTTGTTATTGGTAATGTGTTGTTAGCACGGAAATGTCAGTCGGCCGTAAATAACTAGATTATAGATATTGCGATAGTTATTACTACAACGTCTTATAGGTTGATTGAAAGCATAAAATATTTTCCTAAGTTTTCATACTGTGAATTGTGCTCAAAAGTGCTCAAAATTTAATGTTACCAGAGGTTGGATTTTTCTCCCTAAGAAAGTAATTTACATATTCCTGACCCTACACTAAGATTGAGTCTTGTGTCGTGGGTATCAGGAACTACAACAGACTTTTTGGTCTCACAAACAACAAGACCCGAAAAAAATATTATAAGCAAATAATATTTCAAGACAGCCTCGCATGCCGTTGCATTGGTTGGATCCGGCTGTGAAACGAAAGGCTGCGGCTTCGGTCATCGCGCCGGAACAAATATTTGTGTAAATCACAGGAATTTGTTTCAGGTCTGGGTATTTGTGAGACCGAAAAGTCTCTCGTAGTTCCTGATGCCCACGAGCCAAGACTCGATGTTAGTGTGGGATCAGAATTATTTATTTTATGTGACTGTAGAGCGTATTTTTTTTAAATTATTTCCTTTTTCATAATAACTTATCATGGTAACGTGGAACAACGATTCGAATGGGGTATAACTGTCGACTGACCATATTGTTATTAATTAATTCGCAAGACTTAGGTCGCTTCTAATAGACCACTGTAATTCTCAACTTTTGTTTAAAACCTATTATAAGTCAAGGCTGATCAAACAAGCTGTTTTCCCAACTTGAATTCGAAAATACGAAACTTTTTTTAACTAGCTACGGTAATATTCATTTGTAAAAGATACTTTAAAAGATAATCATAAAATCGCCTACGTTAAATAAGCGATACAACCACCATTTGTTCTTTTATGTCAAATAGTCGTTTAGTTGTTAAGATTAATTTGGACAACACCAAAAAAATCTAAAAAATATGTATAATAATAAATAAATACATTAATAATGATGCCATAATGTATTAAGTAATAAATAGGTATCAACATTTTCATATTATCGCGTATCTGAAACATGTCTAAGAATAATACACAAACATTGGAATAGAAATTACTCGCAAACACGTACAAACATACACGAATCATCCCCAAACAAATACAAAATTCCACATGTAACTGTCTATTAATTAGTTCAATTGTTGTAGCGTGGGGGAAGTTGTTGGCAAAGTATTTATATAGAGCTGATAATAGTAACTCCGAAATATTTATATGGGACTTTGTAAATGTAATATTTCTTGATTAATCTATATTATTTCAAGTGGTAAGATGTTTTTTTTTTATTAATTAATGGTAAGACGAGCATGCTATTGGCCCGATGGTAAGCGATACGACCGCTCATGGACTGTAGTAGAACCGAATAACACCATGAATTGAAATGAAACTGGTTTGTTGATCATGTAGTTTACCTTATAAAAAATTAATACATAGTATTTAATCTATATTTAGAAAATAATTGATTATATTATTACATAAATTTAATTTATTTAGTTTATGGTATTCTGTGTTCGAAGTTGTATCGGGTCTGGTTATTTGGGAGGCACAAAAGTCTCTCGTAGTTTCTAATACCTATAAGACAAGACTGGATCTTAGTATGGTGTCTGGATTGGGTTTATTTATTTATACATTTTATTTATAGAGAATCGCCGGAACACTAACATTGACTAGTAAAAATATATTTAATTACTTGACGTACACCCTTTGTCTGACTGATACCTTGATGACTGATACAAGTGTTATCTATAGCCACTCACATTTAGTCATTTTCATATGCAATTACGATAGTTCTTTATAAAGTGAATTAAAAGAGAAATTGGTACTACCAGCTCTATACAAATCCCCATGTCCGCAAGCACACGTGTTCGACTTGACATTTGCGTGCGCGCACCCCATTGGTCAGCGTGTGATCTCGCCGACCCGCGCGCCATTACCACGCGTCGCAATCAAAATAGCCCACACATACATGATTCCACAATAAAATGCATTTTTCAACATTACTTTACTACAAATGATTTTTTGAAGTGAAAGGGCGTAAATAGGCCATGTGAAATTAAATTCCAAATTTGCAAATGAATCTATTTTTCGAATCTCAAAGCTTTATCACTATTCTAATTTAGGTATCCTATTCAATTCACTATATCCGTGAAGGAAAATATCGTGATGAAACCTACATACCACAACGATTTGTAGGAATTTCTATGGTATGTAAAGTCCGAAAACCCGAACTAGGCCAGCGTGGTGGACTATATGGCCTAACCACTCTCAATCGTAATCTCGATAGTCGATTGTAGAGTAGGCCCGTGCCCTGCAGTGGGACGTATATGGGCTGATACAATATAATATTATTGGTTTAAAGTCGTTTGTATCCAGTAACCTACTATTTGAAAGTGGAATAAGATTTAAATAGAGTCGGCACATTGATGCCCCAAATCCGTATACATATACAAGTTTAAACCTAAACACGGTCAACTTAATCCGGTCACTGCGGCAGATTTTTTAACCATGTTCTTTGGCCATTGTCCAGGCTGATATAAATAATATTCTTCCCCCATCGTTTGTCCATACTGATAAATAAAAGAAAGACAATGAATAAGAAATCCGACCTACCAATTTAAAATTTATTGATTTCCTTCGTTGGTTTGAAATTGGTTGCTATAGGGACTTTGACGAAGAATCAATATCTTTAAATATCTAATGGGTATTCTTTAGGTAAATGCCAAAATGTACTTTAAAAATATACTTTGGAGTCTATCACATTATTTAAAGAAGGCGTCATTGCTCCAATGCAACGGTCGGTAACCTTTTGAGTCGGAAGAGCCAAAAATTACAATTTACACCATTTCTAAGTTTTTAAAGAACCACCATTTTTTTCTGACTACTGTTACGCCTGGACTGACGAGAGGGATGCTGTAAAAAGCGAGGACAAGCAGCTAAGAGATAAAAATGGTGCCTAATCCACATTTATCGACTCAAAATGTTTTATTTTAATAATTTTTATTGGGATATGGAATTAAAAGGCCGGAGCTTCATAACCTAAGGGCCTCAGGTTCCCGACCCCTGGTCTAGTGATTAATTTATGAGATACAAACTGTGAAGTTTTCGGTTCGATACTCAGGTAAGGTAATCTATGATGTGTGAATTAAAATCCTTTTGATAGTACCCCTCGGTGGGACGATAATAAACCAATACAGATTGTGTATAGCTACTTAAACAAAACATTTCATTTTCTCATATATTTTTGTTTAAATCGCTTCCATAACGATCGGATATTAAAACAAGTAAGGAACAGGCTGTGTCATCTTTATTGACAACTTACTTGTGCGCGCTAAAGATTATTTCGCGAAATTAATTGGTGATAAAGTCGTTCCTTTGTTTATGAAAGTTTTATTTTGCTTGTTAAAATGAATGATATTTTACAGTAAAGACAGTAAAATATAGTAAATATGGTAGACTTAATCAAAACATACCATTCACAATATAAATTACTTGTGGTAGGTCTCTCATATGTGAGATACCGTCTGGGTAGGTACCACCGCAATGTCTATTTCTCATGCCAAACAGCAGTTTAAATGCATTGTTGTATTTTGGATTGAAGGACACTGTAGCCAGAGTAACTACTGGACATATTGAGGCTTTACATGTTATGTCTCAGGATGGCGAGCGCAGTGGAATGCCAAGCAATGCTTTGTAATTCATGCTACAGTTCGTGAACGGCAATTAAAACAAACATACTTTCTGTGGCCGATGAAAAAGGTTAATTTAAATAATGAGACGAAGAAAAGAAAGCAATTGGAACGCATAATAGGATTATAATTGCTATTTATTACATGGAAAACACGTTGTTAAATACGTGTTGTCGGAACTCTGTCTACATTATGTTATGTATATCGACTGCAATACTTCCTTTATTATACAATACATACAACAAAATACATATTCAAGAAAGGGTTGCCAGAAATCTATAAAGTCACTTTGTACGTATAGATGAAAATCAATAAACTTTATTAGAGATTATTGACACTAGGTTTGCCTAATAAAATAATAGTTAATAATTTAGAATCGAAAACTGCGTCTCTTTGCGTTGAAAAATATACTGCTAAAATAGCATGCCTTCTACAGGTTTCCGTGGTGTAGCGGTTATCACATCTGCCTAACACGCAGAAGGCCCCCGGTTCGATCCCGGGCGGAAACATCTTTTGATAACTGTTTTTGGAACTTTTAGAATATTTTAACCCACGTATTAGGTAGTAATAGTATCTTGGCTATACGTGCCATTTATATTTGACAGCCTCAGTGGCACAGGTTAGACTCCGCCTGTTAAAAACGAGAGACCGCGGGTTCGATCCCCGCACCGAGAGAAATGTTTGTTCGGAACACAAATATTTCTTTTGTGTCTGGGTGTTTGTGAGACCGAAAAATCTCTTGTAGTTCTTGATACTCACGACACCAGATCGATCTTAGTGTGGGATCAGGGCTATATATGTGACAGTTAGGTGTTATTTATTTGTCTATTTGTATTAATTCACATAGGTCATTTAATTCTTCATATCACTACATAAGTCGCTTTCTCTGTCCTTATGTCCCTATGTCCCTTTGTATGCTTAAATCTTTAAAACTACGCAACGGATTTTGATGCGGTTTTTTAATAGATAGAGTGATTCAAGAAGAAGGTTTATATGTATAATGCGTACATATTATTGTACAGAAATCTATTTGTACCCGAGCGAAGCTGGGCCGGGCCGCTAGTTTATTTAAATAGGTACAACAAACTGATCACAATGCACTCGATGACGAGTGAAAAGAAGTAGGTATCAACTTTTTAATACAATAGATCCAGCAAACGACCAAATGATCCCTGCCGTCCATGAACATGACGCTTTGGTCATAGATGTGTTGTCCACCCAATCGAAAGGTAAGAGGAAAAAGAACAGACGGAAACATGAAAACAGTATTGAGGATCCGGGTATCACTACTGGTTACCATATGGAATTCTTTGCGCCAAAACATGCCGTGTGAAAGATTCGTCGGCCATAAACAGAGCACGTTATAATCACCTGCCGATTGCCATTGGATCATAAATTCCCAATCACAATATTTTATCTTAATGCTGATTGAATCATTTCTCACAGACACAAGCTGTTTTGTGTGTTAGAAAGTTTAATGTTAAAAGCTATTTTTATTTTATTTTATATTATTATATATTTTTTGCTGGTAGAACAGTCGTAAGGTGGTAAAAAAATCCTGTTGAAGTAGATACATACTCTAACTTTATGCATTATCGAATATGGGGTTGTTTACGGAGCTAATATTTTAATTTAGGTATACATTATCCGAAGGGCTGAAAGCGGCAACAATGCTTACTGCTAACAAAACGCTGAATGGTGGCAGAAGCAGACAACTCATTTTTATTTTAAATAGTTGATGGTAATATAATTATTAAGTCTACTCACCCGAATCCCGCTCTCGAAACTGGACGGTTGCAGTCGCAGTTGCAGTCTAAACTCCAAATTCTTATGTAGCACTAAACACTGCTGCAGTTAATACATTCAGAAATTAATCACAAAACTATTGAAATTAGTCGAAAAACACAGCGCATAAAATATGCGCCACGCGTACCGAGCCGAACTGACTAATCTATCAAGATATTTAATGAACTACCCTCAACTACATTAAGTATATTTTCTTTGTTTTTATTTGCTTGTTACTATTTTTGTTGGTGTATATTCTATTTGAATTGTAACTACTTTAATTACAGTTACTAATTAGGTACATACCTATTACCTATATGGATATCTATAATCCATTCAATCCTGGGAATGGAACCTATGCCAAAACGTACGTTTGATAAAATGAATTATACTGAATATAATATTTCTAGCAGATGCTTTTTGTCACTTATGTTTTTGTTAATTCATTTTTTCCATAACTTTAGCTCATAGAAAGAATTTCCGGTCCTCATAATCCTCCTTCCTTTAAACCACCGTAGCTTAAAGAAGTTTTTACATATCCAGAAATGTCATTTTCCAATCCATGTTCCATCTAGACGTTACACTGTCCAGTGAAGAGCAGTCACAAGCCATTATAAAAAACTTTTCCAATGTAATAGTATAACTGTACCACTACATATATGCATATAAGTATATGTTATATACGCAGGTAGCGTCCGCGCGCCGACCGCCGATCAATCAGCATTGGTCACACTTATCGACAGCCGATATCTTCGCCCCACGCTTACATACAAGTTTTTATGCCCATTCTCATACGTATCATTTATATTTTTATGTTATTTTGCTTAGGGCCTTTAGCTATATAATGTACGAGACACGCATTGGCAAGACGCAAGGCAGTTTTTTGATATTTCTTTCTTTGTAACACCTTGATGAGATGGCTAAAATGCTCCAGGTATTACTTTCTTTTTAACACGTACATATGGTGGCTAAAAAGCTACTGTAAGGAACAACTGAAAAAGAGTATCGATAGTATATCGCCGGACAGTCTGAAAAGATTCATATACAGGCTGAGCCCAAATCTTAGCTAGCTGTGAAATCTATATGTGCAGTTTCGAATATCTATCTTTTTTATATTGCCAACTTTATAAACAACATCATTTAAAAAATATGTTCTATTTCACATTCCCAGAAGATATGATGCATATTAATACAGTATTGAACAGATGGGAAAATAGAAAAGGTGAAAATCAACGAAATATTTATCCTTAATAAAAATCAATAGTTGTCGCTAATTACGCACCATAGTTCTAAGTGCAACTGTTTAACATAATTTACATATTCATGAGACATAACTATCGGGTTTTGCATAAAATATCAATGAATTCGGCCAGGTAATGCGTGTAACGTTTTAGATTTTATTAGTACAGTATTTTCTAGGAACACACCTTTATAATTTAGAACCGTGAATGTTAAACATAGACTAGTAATTTAAAACTGTGCTGCGAACTAAAATAACCTTTATTTTAATTGAATAACGTACTATTTTCAGTAACAGTATTGATTTCAATTATTTTCATTGTAGTTTATCAATTTTAAGCACTGTTTGAGGACAGAAGTCTCCTTTTCTACAAGCGATGCTTTCTTATACGTATTCTTTTTAGTATTCAACCGTCTACAAAAACTAGAATTGGAAGCATTTTCTTTCCATTTAAAGGAAATATATATAATGAGCTCTATAATTTGAATATAACGATTTTAAATATAATTTTAAATATTTTTTGGTAGAGATTTCCCCAGGATAAAACTGTTGTCTTTGCGCTTACATAATTTTACCAATAACATCCTTAATCCGATATTCTTTAATATTTACGTAAGTTGTGATATTAGTTTGATAACTGAAAAAAGATTTTTCTCATAATATTTTTACTCTTTTTATTCTCACACTTCAACTAATAGATCTACCTTATATACATAATATTCCTATGTACATAACATATTCCCGCAATCACAATTATCTCTCGAACATCCTCAATCTCCATCTTATTTCCGTTATGGGGCAAAAAGTACACAGTAAGTAGTTACACCTTAACACCCTGTGGTTATGAGTAGGCACGTATAACCCGGCGAATTGCAAAAGCGAGAATTCCAATTACGAGAAAACCGCCAGAGATCGCGTTAATTTTGCCGTGTGAACCCGCATGTGCTGCCCTTTGCCAAAATTCCAATTTTCCTTTATGGCCCCGGAGGGTGAGTATTTCGGTTACGGAACTAGAATAGTCGGATATTCTAAATGTAATGTGGGCTTAGAATATGTGTGCGCCAGATTAGGTATTAATTGGATGAGTGGCTTGGGAAATGAGTTGTATATCCCGATTTTTTTTTTTACTATACGTATACAGTGTATCTCAAGACTGCTATCGAAAACGAAGCCGCGTGGTAGTTTTAGTGACTTCAGACATATTGCAACAGAAAATATTGAAAAAAAAGCGACTGTTTTTGTTTTTTATTTCCTATGGTCGTATTAGGATGGTAAATTCATTTTTTTCCTAAAATAAGAGTGTATACGCTTTTATTTATAAGGACTCTAAGGAATAAAAGAGTTTAAATTATTATTTTAGCAAAAACTATGGATTTACCACCCAAAAATTACGATATTTAAAAAATCATAAAATAAATGTCACGTTTTTGTGCGAAAATTTTAGTTACGTTGTGTTTGTACTCACTAAAACTACCAACCGGCTTCGTTTTCGGTAGCAGTCTTGATATACCCAGTATAACTAAATATATTGTCGTAAAATAAATAAGTTGGAAAATATAATTTATTTTCTATAAAGTCCGTAGACTATTTGTGATGTTTTTTCGCAGAACATATGATTTTCCTAAGCACCTCAATAAGTGCAGTGGTGTACATAATGATAGAGTACTGAGAAACTTTATAAATAACTTGATTATTTATCATGGTTTCGCATGCTTTCGTTTCTTTTAGAATATATTTATAACTGTAAAGGAGAAGGATTGCCTCGGTGGCGTAGTTGTACTACGGTACGGTTACAAAGCTGAGGTCTCGGGTTCGAATCCCGGGTTGGGCAAAGTGATATTGGATTTTTCTATTCAGTATCAGCCCAGAGTCAGGAATTTGTGCCCGATATGGCGATAGGCTCGCCACCTGTCACATTGTGGGACGGAACATACAAGGCGAAATGTGGGTGCCCCTGGCACCTCTGCCTACCCCTTCTTTCGGCGTGAGTTTATGTATGTATGTAAAGGAGAATCACAACACCCATACAAACTGGGGCCCAACCAAACTGTAAGCTACAGGGTTGAAATTTTGTCACCAATTATAACATTTCGAGTGGTTTAACAATCTCTATTCGCTTGACAATCTACTATGGCCTAAATCGGGGTTCTCCTTTATAAGGCTTGTTGATTTATCGGGGATACCAGCTACATTATTGTCTGTAAATAATTTTAGTCCAATTTGTCGATTATCTCGTAATATTTATCAAAAAGCCCATTGTCGGAAAATCTAATAATAAATGAGTATTTTAAAGCCATATTACGTAATTTCTAGAAATATTTAAGGCTAGATTTATCGATTACCGTGTGAACTTGTATAAAATCGCAAGTAAAATGTTTCCGTAACAACTAAAACAGACTTTCTCCGAAACTCTGACTAAAGAATAACTGCAGCTACGGTAGGATTTTAAGTTAAGATTTTAAGTTTAAGACTTTGTTACGATTTTAAGTTACAGGAATTTAGAATGTAACTCTTTATTCCTCTTTTAATCCATTATTTTTGTTCCAAAGCTGCTAATTTAACAATATTTTTTAGCAATCATGTAATCTTTCTACATTCCGACGCTTATTACCGTTACATTTACTGGTGGTCGGTAGTTCATATGTGAGAGGCCGCCTGGGTAGGTAAATGCACTGTTGTAGTCCAGTATAAAGGACATAGTAGCCAGAGTAATTACTGACATATTGATACCTAACATCTTGTTTTTTAGGATGGCAAGTGCACTGAAATGCCAAGCATTGCTTTGTAATTCATGGTGTTGTTTGGCTTTGCAACTGTCCATGAGCGTTAGTATCGCTTACCATCAGGCAAATGGCATTTTCGTCTCAATATTCATTACTATTAAAAATTGCTTCACTTACATTATGGAGGAACTTTGTAAAAAAAAACTGCTATATTTTTAAAATCATATGTACATCACTTCACTCAAATCACTATCTGACTATCTGTTATATTATTTTAATATTAAATACTACTATGCGCAAATATTAGCTGAATATTATGTTATTTTACAACTACCTGATTTTGACAAAATAATTATATATTACCATTGAGATAATATACTAGAGGGGACACTGCAAACAAAATGTTTGTCACAAAATGAAGGGTACATTCTATTTCTGTCTCTGTCACACCTACGAAGTAACATATCTTCCCTCTCGCTTCACTGTGTACCCTTGTGCACGCACCATACGCAGAGATTTTGTTCCCGATGTCCGCTCTAGTATAATACCTCAATGTATATTACATATACTTTATCTTGAATCAGTTTGTAAGACTAATCGCCTCATTGGTAAAGTCTACCAGTGAAGTCGTGGGTTGGATCCTTAGGTCGAGCAATTATTTTTGGTTTGATTTTTTAGAAAAATGTATTACGAATCGATGGGTACTAAATATTCACCCTGCATTGTTTTAGACTCGATTCATACCATATTTTGAAAAGAAATTAAGCTCAATAAACCATTCCACTAGTGGTTCCTCATCTCTAGCTACCCTTTATAGGATACTAGCGGCCCGGCCCAGCTTCGCCCGGCTGCATATAGATTTCTCTACAATAATATGCACGTAAACCTTCCTCTTGAATCACTCTATCTATTCAAAAAACCGCATCAAAATCCGTTCTGTATCAGCCCATATACGTCCCACTGCAGGGCACAGGCCTACTCTACAATCGAGAATACGATTGAGAGTGGTTAGGCCATATAGTCCACCACGCTGGCCTAGTGCGGGTTGGCGGACTTACATACCATAGAAATTCTTATGAATCGCTATGGTATGCAGGTTTCCTCACGATGTTTTCCTTCACCGTTTTAGTGCGTGGTGATTGATTATCAATACACACATGACTCCGAAAAGTCAGAGATGTGCCCTGGGATTCGAACCCGCGACCACCCTGAACATGTGGGCAGCCGCGTCTAGTCCGTTTACCAACAGGCCACCACGCACTTTTTTTATCAAAATCCGTTGTGTAGTTTTAAAGATTTAAGCATACAAAGGGACATAGGGACAGAGAAAGCGACTTTGTTTTATACTATGAAGTGATATATGAGTAGTAAAATCACTTCTAAAGAATAATTAATATATAACTGAATATAAGACGCTTAACTTTCATCACATAGAGGCGCTCAAAGAAGAGGAAAATCACTTCAAACCATCAGTCATCATCTCTATTGTAAAATAAGCATGGGGTAAAAATAAACATCACAAATTATTTTTCATAGTATTTATTACTTACAGACAATTCCATTATACTTTTGTTAAGTACTAAATACAGATAGACAACAGTATGTACCAAATATTAACACTTATGTAGTACACACGTACTTATAACGATCCTGTTTTATACTCGCAATGTGTTTCGAGTCACGATATTAAAAGCAAAGAACATGTTTTAGGCCAGCGTTTAGTCAGCGAATTATTTCAATAAATACACCCAAGTTACATACATAGCCTGACTGGGCAATAAGATACCAATTGTAACGTAGGCATCAGAAACTACGAGAGACTTTTCGGTCTCACAATAATCACATCCGAAACGTAGACTTATGAACCGCACTTATGTTTGTCTCAATGCACAGTTTAAATCAGTGAGTTCTTGTTTCATAGACATGGGCTTACTTAGTGTGCCACGGAGGCTATATGGTTTATTTACAAGAACTGGGTTACGCAAGTTAAGATCTTGCAATAAGAAGAATATGTGATTTTTATACATAATACAGGCGAAGCAAATCTTTTAGAAAGCTTTATAGGTTGAGATTGAAAAACACAGTCCGCTACTCCACTTTTTGTGAGACTTTATGAAATCAAGTGTTTTGACAGAAATATAGTCAGCGAATTGTCTATGGTGCCCCCTCGGGCATATGTATGCATACTTAGGAAATTCTATGGGAAAGAAGTTTATAGGAGAAGGGCGGGGAGGGACAAGATAATATTGGTCAAATATTGACCTCCAGTAATATTTTTTTTGGGTTATTTTATTTTTCAGTATCTTAATATAACCTATTTCTTTATGAATGTTTATAAAAGCTTCATAAAGACGTCTTAAAAACCCAAATAAACGGTAGGTTGAAGGTGAATCAGAATTTAAAGAAAAAGTTGATTTCAATTATTGTAAAATATGTGGTTGTCAAAATTAATGGCGGATTAAGTAAATGAAGCTTGAATTTTATTTAAAATCGATATATTTCGGCTACCAATAAGTATTATCGTTAAATTTTCGCAAATTACAGACACACCTGTGTGAGAAATACCACAGAACAGTTGAATATGGCTAGAAATATCAATATTGTCTTATGGTTGTTCATAAAAATACCAATAAATGTGATAACTAGTTCTAGAATTTACAGTAAAGTTCAAGAAATGTTTCATGGTTATGAAATTTGGGATGTGGATAGTGATGCGGATGGACGAAATAAAGGTTTTTAATTATTCGGTGAGTAACAGATGTAATTGTAAAAGATAAATATAATTACAGTACATATACAATACATAAGCCTTTAATACCGTGTTTAAAATATGAGATATTATTTAGGATATCCAATATTTTCACTGGTCGAGACCTTCATATACTTTGTTGGCCTATTTACATGGCAAAAAAAATTGTGTGTACACATAAAACATTCAATTATATTTTCAATTTAACTATTTACAAACCTCGATATTTACAATGTGCTTAGATAAAGATAATTGTTTCGTGACTCGAAACACGATGGAAACATTATTATAACACAAATATACTCTTACATTTACTGAAATTCATTCGAAAAATATGTCGTGTATTTACAATGTAATGTTACTAGAAAATAGGAGAAATTATATAATCAATATTTAAGTATTCCTTTAAATGTTATTCTGATTTTATCCAAATTACGCCACTGAAAACTATCCTTACTAAAATCAATGACTTATTGTATGATCAATAGAAAAAGTTTTAAATAAAATCATGAGGACACAATAGAGATTTTAATGTAATAATTTCGCAAGTACCAATTAATATAATATTTCCCGAAAATTCATGAACGAGTAATGGAATATTTATATTTACAGCTTTAAATATTTACTATTTGCTCTATAAACGGAGTTGTAAAAACAAAGTCAGCTAGAAAAGTACACAATAAGTACTGAAGTACATTAATATATTCCGTTATTATGTACAAAATACATTATATTTACATTACAGCATATTTCTGTTTGTCTACACCCATTAGGTTTATCCTATCTTAACTAAACAGTAATGTATTAATAATAAATATATAAAATAAAATGCATCGTTATCGCTGCAATTATCTTAAAATAGGAACCAAAATTATTCATCTTAAACGTACGCAGAGACCCGCGGCAAATAAATTAAATTAACTTAATAAATTATCTTTTATATAATAACTCTATATCTGTACATCTACACTAAGTATTCACAGTGCCACATCTTATACTTAAAGTACAATATAATTTAGACGAAGTTTTGGAAAGTAAAGAAACGGGACGAATTCGGGAACTCTAAATGTACATTTTACTATGCTTACTTAAAAAGCTAGTGCTAAATTGTGATGTGCATTCACCAATCACAAATAAATGCAATTTTACAACGCACGATAAAGACGAAACAATAATAGATAAAGGTAGACAACGAAAGACCAAAGATAAAGATCGCTGCTGACGACAAAATGACAAAGAAAGTTCACAAAAACCGAAATCACAAACACTGCGTCCAGTTGAAGCACAGTTACAAGTCCACTTGGTAGCCCGTCGAGCCGCATCAGTCGTGGAAGTCTCGCGGCTCCGGCTTCAGCTACCAGACCAGCCCCTCGGGATGGAGGGGCGGAGGCCCGTCTCCGAACGTGAACTCGGGGGAGGAGGGCCGCGGGAGCACCAGGTGGTCTGGCGGAGGGAACTGCTCGGGGAACTCGCCCGGCACCGCCTCCATGCCGCCTGCGAAACGACCTGCTCACGTTACTAACGCCCTGGTACATTATATGCGGTATTGATTCGTGGTGATGAGGAAACCTTAGCTATAATTTTATTGTGATCTTTTTGAAGTTCAATATTATCAATTTGAGGTATTTTATTTCATTTTGTTTCACACTGATTGAGATTTTCAAAATTGCGCTATGAAATGTAGGCGTTACCAAAACTACATTTTAATCTAACATCCAGTGCCGTGATATCGGAATGATTCTAAATTCTAATCAACTACAATATGTCCTCTTTATTGTATTGAGAACAAAAAACGGGCTCAGAACTTCGTATCGTATCGTATCAGCCCATATACGTCCCACTGCAGGGCACAGGCCTATTCTACAATCGAAAGTACGATTGAGAGTGGTTAGGCCATATAGTCCACCACGCTGGCCTAGTGCGGGTTGGCGCTCAGAACATACTCTTTTATAATTATTAGGGACAAAAATACTATTGGCAGTTCAGACTTACATCATCCACTGTATGTGAAAGAGTAACTGCTTATATAACCTCAATGATTATAAAACGAAGTAATTTATTAAAATTTCTACATAAAAATGTATTTACCTGGTTGGTTAAACGGCATCGCTGGCGGTGGATGGAAGAACGGCGCATCATGGTGGAACGGCGGGCCATAGCCAAACTCGAACTTGCCATCGGCAGTCGCGAAGTACGGAAACCCCGGCGGGCCTTCCTCCAGCCCTCCCGGCGAGAGGTTCATGGGGAACCCTCGCATCTTGCGCGAGGAGCCGAAGAACGGACCCCGGCCCATCGATGTTAGCTGCTTTAGACGACGTTCCTTCGATCTTTTGTTTTGAAACCAGACCTGGTGGAAGAAAGCAATAAATGTGAAATAATATAGCAGTGACATTTGATACAATATTAAGATATGAGTTTTGTGTCTTTTTTTCCAATGTGGTAATATAATATTTTTAAATCTTAACTAAACGTAGTTTAGTGTCAGGGGTTTCAGAATTAAATAACTTTATTAATGAAAGGAGTTTTAAATATTAATAGCATAGGTATTTTTTAGTGACTGTAAATGGGGTAGGTAATGTCTGGATTATGCTGATATTTTGACACAATTAATGATGGAAAAATAAAAACTCAAGATGAGAGTTTTCTAGATGAGTATAGTAAAGGAAGTTTCTTCCTTCAGAGTAACATACAAAAATATCATTCAGAATGAGTCAACAACTGTTATTTTTATATAATAGTACGATAATAAACGAGAACACAGTCATACATAAAAAAAATACAATGAACCTATAATATTTCATGTGTCCTTTGTGGCTTCAACCTGTTTATTTCATAGTTCATTTACTGTTTTATTCATATCTGTTCTATTTAAAGATCGAGCTATTTTATTCCAACCAACATTTTTCTTATGTTAATTAGGTTATCAGTGCCAAGAGACCAATTAATTCAATGGAATTTGGCAAAGGGACGTTATTTTGAACTGTAGGTTATTTTAAAACTTAATCACATAGCAACGTTGGTCTATTAAAAGTTTTCAGCATTTGTACCGCTAGAACAGCGACCAATAAACCCGTTATAGTAATGGTATTGTAATTTGTTGCCCATGTATTTTATCCAGATTTATCCGGATCATCCAAATAGTAGCTGGACAATTGGATATCGACCGGTGATGGACATTTTTTTATTGCAATGTATGGCGAGACAAGCTAGCCGTTCGCCGGAAGGTAATCGATACAGCAGCTCGCGAAGAGTAGCAATACCAAACATGTTGAATTACAAAGCAATGATTGGCATGCCACTACACTCGCCATCCTGAGATATAAGATGTAAAGTCTCAATATGTCCAGTAGTTATTTGGTCAGCCCTTATCGCTAGGCGCTTTTAAAGACATTATTAAGCTAGTATGGAAAATAGGTGTAATAAACCCTTCAATAATCGTGTACAAATCGATCCTACGCATATAAATCGATAATGGAACAATTAACAGTTCTATTTTTAAACGTAGCACAGGCCAAAATAATATCGTGCGATCGTTGTGCGTTCACGGCGCGTTAGTGTCGCGTGCGGGCCGCGTCTAATCTTTAACTTGTATAACGGGTGCAGGCGTTCTCGTGTGTAATGTCCATTACATTCGGTCCGCATTCGAGCAAATATAATACATGAAACTGTAGTGACACTGACATGGTTTTGAGAGAGCGAAGGTCGAACGGCAAGGCTGTTGAGATGACTTCCACTGAAATTGGTCTATGCTAATTTCACTTAATTTTTTTTGACAAAAAAAATTCAGGTTTTTCAATTTTACTGCGACAACCACTTTAAAGTTATTGCGGAGAAATCTAAAAAGATTAGTCACCTGTGAAAATGATTGTCTTTTAGAATATGTCCTCTCGAAACCCGATGCACACTGGCTAAAGCCCAAACGCTAGACAGGAAGATTATTTTCATGAAATTTCATCCACGTGCAAGGTGCTTAGCGATATGAAATGAAATGTATTTTATTGTTCATGTAGGCAATTAAAGATAACTATAACTGGTAGGATATCTATATTAATTCCGATAGCTTACGTTAATCAGTTTAAAATACGGTCATCTAGCGCCAGTAGACGCTACTCTTTTGCAATGCATTTACTACAAGGCACTGCAACCACTTTTCAGTGCAAAACCCTCGGAGCATAAACACTAGCCAATAACTTCATATAGGAAACGTCTAAGACATGAAGTATGCAAAATTGTTTAATTATTTCGAAGGACTATCATTCATCATGACATCCTCCTTTCAATTCAATTTGCCTCGCGTCAGTCACGGCCCGTTCTGGATAACTATTCTATCGAATCACGCGCTACAAGCAATTAAAACGAGATTTGTTTACACAAAAATTAACATTACTGACCGTTCTAGTCTTGTGGAACGTTGCGTAAGACTTTTTTGAAGTTTTTGTTGTGTTTTATCACAAAAAATTAAGATGTTTAATGGTGGGATGTGTTAAGAACAGTAATTAGTAAATGAGATTATCTACGAAAGAATTAAAAGTTGGTAAAATGGTTTTTTTTTTAATGGCGAGATGAGCATGCCAATTGCCTAATGGTGAGCTATACGACTGCTCAGGACAAGTAGAAAACCTAACAACACCTTGAATTACAAAGCACAGCTTGGTGTTTCACTGCGCTCCCCATCCTGTGACGTAAGATGTTAAGTCTTAAGATTTTCAGTAGTTATTCTGGCTGTCCTTCGAAACCGAAATACAACAGTCAATTTACACTGCTACTTGGTGGGAGAAATAGATAGTCGTTTTTCTAAAAACAAGCAGAAATTAAGCTGACAAAATTATAGATACAGACTAATCATTGCTGCACCATAGGCCTCTAGAAAATGAGTAAAGATAAAAACAAAATAAAAGTAAAGAAATAAGTAAAAAGGATTGTTCGCTTACATTTTAACACCTGTTATGCAATTTAAAATTCTCACACCAAAAATAGCCAAATTCGTAACAAAAATATCTATTTAAATGAATGATGTTTTATTTCGACACGAAACGAAATTTGTATTCATCATTAAATTCATATTCGATTATTAATATATTACGCCGTGGATATCGACATATACATCTTTATAAGTGATTGTAAAGTATTCAAATTCGTAGTTTGATTGATAGTGATGTGTGCATGTACATTTAGTAGGCGAAAATTTGGCCGAATTCGGCAAAAATATTTTTAGTATTGATAGAACATAAAATATGTTACATGAAGCAAGAATTCGTATAAGTCAACAATATATTATTGACTGATCTAAGGTGCAAAGAAGACTGCACTAGCATTTGTAATATAGTTTTAACAAGGCTTTTCAATCTATAAAATCACAATGCAAATAAAGTATAATTTTAATGCAAGTTCAACGCAGAATTTACGTAATCCGATATGGTTACAAAAAATGTGAAGTAGAAAACAAGAGTGTTATTGTTGCTTACGCGTGCGCGATCCCGCTGAGCTTTGATCGCGCCGCGCGGCCTACGCACCTTGCAGTAGTGTCAGACGCAGATTGTGAGAATGAACGCGAATATTATATTGGATTGGAGGGTATTTTGATATTTAAAATTCGAATTCAATGAAGTTTTTGCGTAATTGGTTAGTTTTTGGAAAAAAGCTTGAGGTCACTGTTTTGGGATTTTTCAAGTTATTTTATGTACCAATGCTCTATGTATAGTGTGTCTTTCAACAATTTACATCTTTCAGTGTAATATAAGTTGAATATTACTAAGTTGTGTTATTAATGTAGTATAAACTATAGAGTTAAGAGTATAGACTATTTTTGTGAACAGGTACGAAATGGTTAAGTCAGGCAGACGGGCGATGTTACACTAATGACTTACAATTTAGCATTATATAAAAAACATTCTACCGCAACATATTCAGTGGAATATGAGCAGGTAAACGATTGTGATTAATCACTAAATTGAAAAAACTTAAAAAGTATATCTATGACTACCTTTACCGTTAAGCCGAAAGTCCGAAAGCCGAAACGCCTCCCAGTACTATTCTGAGAACCAGTTCTTAGCGGCGATACCATTCGCATTACATAAATATTGATTAATGACTGTTTTTGATCGAAACGGATCTCGTGTTTTGGTGTCATCTGTGTTCTATTAATTTGCCTAAAGGCCATCCGTGAATATAGATTAGCATTTCCTTATTACCCTAGATGTGGTACAATGTGTGATTAATCATAGCCAATAAATAGCAACAGGTGACCCTGAGTATTAATAATAAGGAACCTTACCGGTTTATACTAAAACTGCTCGTAAAACTGTTATAGCGGAATATAGTTGTAAATAATATTTTTTACAATAATCTGGGGGAGTTACTCTATAAAAACGATAACTTCGAATGTTCGGATGTTCTACGTCCGGAATAAGATATAAGATTTCCACTTCTAAAAATCAATGCTATTCTCTATTATACTTATCATTTTCTCCGAACTTAGTCTATGGTTGCGACGTACTATAGAGGAATCCAACATTTTGTGGAGTATGTAGACACATTAGTGAAGTTTTATGTACGGCGTCGGAACATTCGAAGTTCGTATCGTTTTTATAGAGTGACCCCCATGGGTATCATAGTTTAGTAGCAACATACGCAGGCTAATAATCATCATTCAAAATAAAAATTCATTCAAATACCACCAACATTCATTATTTAGCTTGACAAATCCATTGCTTAGCATTTGGTAGAAATATAACACCAAACAATTTTAGTAACTAAAGTTGACAAACATTTGTCTTGTTATGCAAACAGTGGCTCAAAGTAGGAATTCTCTAATAATAGATAATCTAATAAAACTGTTAAAATCTCCATTCATTTTAGTCAGATTTGAAAAGCTTATTAACCCATTAGCTTATTATATTTATATGAGTACCATTAATGATTAAACCATTTGCAGACAAAATAATGAAGCAATATGAAATCACAATGGAAGTATGCATTAAATGTCAACAGTACTAGAAAGCCTTTATAAAGCCGAGTCCACTTTCATACGAGCTTTCACTCGGTAGCATCCATGATTTACTGTTTATTACAACTCCGTCGTAAAATTGATTATTAACTAAACCTAAGTATCAGGGCTGGGTGATTAACCCGTATAAATTCCGGTTTGTGAAATGATCCGGAAAAAGATCGTAAGTTATTCCGGAAAAAAGTGCGTGTTTGTTTCAGATGGATTGCATTGAAGTGCTATAGATATGCAGTATGCTCAAAAGTAAACTGCATTCGTCTGAAAATTTTTGAAATCTAAAAAGTATTAATTATCTCGAAATATGCTGAAAGACTCTTCTGTCACTTGTAAAACAAAGATGTAGCAAAACTTTCAGAAAATACATATTCCGGAAGATACGCAGACACTTGATCTATTCCTATGACAGCCCTAAGATTGGTAGTGGTATAAACTCAATAATTAGAATGTTTTTATTATGTTAGGAAGTAAATAATAAATCTTTGAGCGGATGCCTCATTTACAATAACTGGCATCATTATTTTTATGAAGCAGATCAGTAAAGTTACTATTCTGAGACGTTAAAAATAATTATTGAAATTGAATGATGTTTCTTATGTGAGCCTCAGTTTGCTAGCGGATTAAATTTTTTTTCCGATTAGCCAACATCTTTAAAATATCTGGACTGTCGCTTATTTTAATTTCCTGAGCAACCCAGCCTGTCTTAGCTTTTATATAATTTCTTCCTTTGATGTTCTTTATACTGACATGACAAAGTGACTTCAATAATAGGCGAGCCCTGGGTAACAATCCCAACAACCTGGCAACAGCCCTGTAGTGATTTACATTGGGCCCTAGTAATCTCTCTGATCGAAACAATTATTTCCTTGGTCGAGACTCGATATAGACAGATTTTATTTCAATTTATTTCGATATAGACAGGCTGAACTAAAACGCGAAATACTTGCTTGTCACTAAGTTTTCCACCATATAGTACAGAGGTCGCTACGCTAGCTATGAATATACATACACGTCATTTCCCACAATAATTATTGCCTCGTTTCGTATCAAAGGTTGTATAGCTAATACCGTTAGCTCATATTTTCTCATATAGCCAGTGTTGCAAAGTTAGCACGTCCATATCTCGTCAGAAATACTCAATAATGTAGTTCCTATGCGTTGTTAGTTTACTCGAGGTATTTTCATAAATACTAGTAAGTAATTTTGTTAATAGTGTATGATGTGATAATTTTATAATACGACTTGAGTCGGCGCAACTTTTGCGTGGTCGTTGTGGAAGGAAAGAACAGATAGATATTCTCTTCAATTGATAAAATTTTACTGGTTCCAATGAATGCAAATATTTGTCTCAGGTTCTTAGGCGTTTTTAAGACCAAAAAGTCTCTCGTAGTTCCTGAGATCCCCGACAAAAGAGTCAATCTTAGCTCAGAACTACGTATGCGACTGTTGAGTGTAATTTATCTAACTCGCGTTGTAAATACTTTTTTTAAATTACAACAAGACATCGAAAAGCCTCGCATACATCCGTCAAGTCTTCATTGCGTAATAATCTCGTAAGAGGCATATAAAATTCTAGTTTTTAGCGCAGACGTGACATTCAACCGACAATAAATTATGTTTCGACGGGTCGCGGCAGTAGTCAAAATACTGGAGTAGCCTTGGGACACTCACTAATCTCTGATCGGTACAGTCGAATGCTCAAGCTGACTATCGATTATTCGATATTTATACAACACTATTATATCTGAATTGACGGAATTTTTAGGTCAAATCTTAGGTAGAATGCTTTCAAATCTTAATGAATGAGTAGGATATCGTTAAAATCTAATGTGTTTCGCATAAGAAGTAGATATACTCTTTTTTATGTAAAATATGGTCAATTTTTTTTTTTAATTGTGATATCGAGATATATAGGAAGTCAATTAAAACAAAGAGTGGGATAATGCAGAAAATAGACACCATGTCAAATAGTCAGTACATAATTTAATATTCTAATTGCATTTATGTGACAGACTAATAACATTTTCATATATGTTTGTCATACAGTTAAATAAAATCGTTATAAAATAACCTGTCCTATAATTTTTCGACACCGTCAACAATTTCCGACCGTATGCGAGTGTACCGTCGGGTTTTGAAATGTACCAAATTGACCTGTTCCGTTAACGTTGAAGCTTATAGTTATTACTTTTATTACTTAATCGTTTTAATAGACCAAACCGACGAAAAAATATGATGAAAAAATTGTAAACATTATACAGCGGCCATTAAGTGTTCGTCTTGATTCGTTATTATTTTATTGAGCGCCTCTGTGACGCGACGTGTAAGAGTGGTAGATGATCATCTGTTCAAATGATATATTCAGAAATTAATAACTTGCATTGATGCATTCTTAATTGAAGTTTAAAGAGGATCTTTTATATATCTTCGGTATTGTATTTGCATGCGTGCATGCATTATATTGCATTTTTTCTCGAACATCGAACCCATAACATTCGACATAGATAAATAAGTCTTACACATATATTATTCACCGATATATTTTATAAAATCTGTGTTCTCTTCGAATATCAAAAATGTTATACTTAGTTAGTCAGTCACCACGCACTATAACGGCGACGGAAAACCTCGTGAAGAAACCGGCATTCTATAGTGAAAATTGTAAAAAATTCTATGGAATTTAAAGTCCTATGAATGATGATGAATGTGAATTTAAAGACTATAATATTATGGCCTAACCATTCTCAATCGTACCATAGATTGCAGAGGAGGCCCATGCCCTGCAGTGAGACGTGTATAGGCTGTTCCAATACAGTATAATTACTTTATTACGATGCATATTTACTTTTTTTATGCACAAACTACTGAATTAATTTTTCCGAAACTGTATAAATCATACACCAAAATAGCACACATGCCATAATTCCAGCTTCATCTTACATCTAGGATACATCCTTCACCAGACCAGGCCTTAACAAAGAAAAGAAATAAAAGAAACAAGCATCAACCGTGTTTACGAGCTAACACATGTAAAGACACATCGGTACATATTTGGTAGATTAGCGCAACAAAAGCACTAAATTCAGTACGGAGCGGGATCGGCACGGCACCGGCCCGTCGCAGCGGGGCGCCGCTCGAACATGCCGCGTGGTGTTAAACACTATATTTCATAACCACCGCTGTGAAGGGCTATTCTCTCCGCGAATACACGTAAAATACTAGACAGAAAAACAATAAACAAAAATACCTAACGTGCTAAATGACGGATCCAGCTTCAAGTAAAATAAACAAATATATGTAATAAATACACTCGAGTCATGCTTGAATCTGGATTCAGTATTATACGTCTATCGGATCAGCACTGATTTGATCACCGGATCGGTGGGAATTAGACGGGATAGAAATCCTAGAATTCGTTTCCTAGTGGCTACAATAAACTCTATGGTAAGTAAGATTGACCCATTCAATTTCAATAGAGTAAGAGATTTTAGAATACTACGTACTCCTTCATGTTACATCTGTCATTAGCCTCTCCAACAAGCTTGCCTGTTACGAGAACTCTTAAATAGACCAATAATAATTTTATGCCTATGCGACTTCACATCAAGACGAATTTGCATATTCGTCTCTTTCGATCAAATATTTATTATCGATCGTAGGACGTGTCACATTCAGAATTTGAGTAAACATCACGAATAGATGTGTTAGGTACTAGAGTAGAAATATCAAAAGCAGAAGGCAGGAATGATGCCAATGAAAAATAAGTAAATAAGTGTTGATTTGACTCTAAGTTTCTAGGACTTCTTTGTTGCCAATTTCAATTTATTTATTTCCCTAGAAAACATCACCTAAGTCTATACTACATTGTTACTCACGTATTGCACTGTCCAGAAAAAAATACGATATTTTATAATTTTTGGAATATAGTTAGACGCGGAATAACCCCGGCGGCTCTGTGTAAAGAGATGATTAATAAGAGATCGTCATGGCATTGTTCTGTTCATCCTCAGTATAAATAATGCGGGACCGAACGCCTACCTGCGTCAACGGCGCCCCCTAGCGCTAATGAGTCGACAGTACCACACTACAGTAAACCATCGACAGGCGAAACACGCGCGACCGCATTCTAACTATTTGTGCAACCTTCACGCGATAATCGCAAACGTTCAATTTCCAACACGACTCGAATAGTTTGTGCTCACGTCATCCTCGATAATAAGACAAGAAATTCGACGTTGACTAACTCCGTAGTACCAATCTCGGAGGTTTCCATTTAGCAAACGCTCGGAGAACGCAGTCAATCTAGGCTTTCGGTCTGAGGTTGCGACACGGAATCGCAACGCTGCCTAGAATCGGATGTGTAATCTAGCTACTAAGGTGAACTAGTAATTTGGGTTCGCAGCGTTGAGAGCGGCGCCGCGGGCGGTCGACTCCCTACAGGGAGCTACACAATCTACCTAACAATAACATCCAACAGCCAACAGTTGGGCTGACCGCGTTTTTTGTTTTCATTTTTCGTTCCGCCATAAACTTTATTGTGTCATGCACCATGTGGACGCGAATTCGGGCTCCCTCGCCACTCGCTGAATATTGATGAAGCCGGTCGAAAATTGCCATAAATTACTGTGTAATTCGTGTTTCAAGCGAAAATATTACAATGGTAATTCAATAAGCGATTTTATAAGTATCGCGAGCGCGGCGCGTTCACCAATAAAAATGTCGGAAGCGTGCGACACGGCACAAACAAACACACAAGTTGGAAATTCGAAAAAAGAACGACAAAAGCAACATGGCGTCTGCGAAGAGGCGACCACACTGCGTGCGCACCTCATGCGCCATCTACAACCAATTGGCGTGGCGTCGGGAGAGGTAAAAGTAAATTGTTTCCACGCAAAACGGAACAACGCGACCGCGACACGTCGCCACACTAAAGAACACCGCGCTACGGCACATGTTTTAGATTTCTGAACAGGTTCATCGTTGATATAAAGTCTACAAGAGGAATAGGTCCACGTTGGCAGGCAATAAGCAATACACCTTAGATCTACCTTGGAAATATCAATATAGATCAAGATCATCTACGACCCTTACAAGGATTGTAAAAAAATTGAGAAGTCAGCCGTTTCCACTTTCAGTTATAAAGTAGAAAGACCTCCACAAAAAATATAGACACTAGCGTGACAAGCGCCGCAGTGTAAGAAGTTTTAGAAGCAAAACGTAACCCACTTTAATAGTCTTCGTGGTCAATAAGAGCGTAACATTAACATTTAAAAATTCTATTATTTCTTACAAAATCGTAACTAAGGCCAGTTCTGATCGTATTGCTATTAGGTATCCTTATAATTTGGGCATGCAATTTTCTGTCTAAATGGCAACAAATATTTTCCAAAAAAATGTCATAATACTGCCTTCAAAATCTCAATAACGTAGTCAAATTAAAAAGGCCTTAAAACCAATAACACCAAAATATTATTGAATACTCAGAACAACAAGTTTCCGAAGACATAAATTTTTGTCACCATAAAAATCTCATAATGCGTCAATCATTCCGCCAAACCGTGTCCCACGCCATATTTGTCAAACATTAAAAAAATACAAAAACATGATCGCGCACACTCAGCTAAATTTACCGTGAGCCCGACCGTTTTCGATGTTTCCAATTTGTGACTTGTCTTATTTTAGTTAATTACTTTGTCGGCACGGTGATGCTATTTCTCTTACATTCATTCAGATGTGGTTCATTTGTTTTTTCATAAAATATGACGAACAAGTTTTGAAGCAACCGTTATTAACAAAAATAGTGGTAAAATTATAGAATAAATTGGATTTACAGTAATGAAATATCAAAAAGATATTCACTAGCGCAGAAGATTGATTTTGTAGAAACATGGGAATTAGCTATATTTTACACCACATATGTAATATATTGTAACTACTCTCAATTGTACTGTCGATTATAGAGGAGGCCCGTGCCCTGCAGTGGGACGTATATGGGCTGATACAGATGTAATATATTTATTTATATTAAAAAGTATCGATCAGTTTCTTACAACTACAACAAATATGAATAACGAAAGTTTCAAAAGAGAAACAGTGCGAACTAGAGAACGGTAAACTATTATCACATATGCAGTTGTTTTAAAGCTAGTAGTTACGTAAAAAATACATAAAACTTTGTATATTTTAAATGCACATAAATACACGTTCCATTTCACGTACTAACAAGATTCCATTTTAAGTGTACGATAACTCGGTAATGTCGTTCCACCAATCAACGAGCAGGATTCATAAATCGAACGGTTATCAGTTCCCTTGCTGATAACGCTCCGTCGTACCATTGGTCACGGTTTTTGGTACGAGGGCTCTTTATCTTAGCTCGTTTTATTGACGTGAAGCTTTTATTTTTTTTACGATCTGTGATAACTTATCGGGGTTTACGCGTTTGCATAATTACAATACAATGTTAGATGCAGTAACATTTATAGTTTTACATAACACTTTAAAATGTATGTAGGAAGACATTGTAGGCAGGCACGTATCATAAAAATGCGAGGAAAATCGTTTTTCCAGTACTGTTGAAATGTAGTTACACTATTTTATTTCCAAGCAATACAATTAATATTCAAAAGCTAAATTCAAACATAATACAGGAAAGCTAATCTGTCCTAAAAATAAAGCGTAGTCCAAACAAATAAATTCCATTTAAACACAAACAAACTCAGACACAAATATAGTGAATAACGTCTACAAAATTGGTCTGCTATTAGTGGTAGGTAAAACACAGTGTTTCTTTAAATTACTGCACAAGAAAATGTTATGTAAATCATATCCACCGCAGTGGTTCGACTATTAGCAAATAGAGATCGTGAGTAATTGAGACGGTACGTGCAATCATTTGTATCCGTGTTCCAATGCTGCAAAATAAACACGGCTTCTTGCGTTAGACCTCATTTGTAAGTTTGCGTTGCGTTATGTTACGAATAACAGATGGCGCTATATGGATTTGATTTTTGTTGCGGGATGTTGCATAATACCGTCTATAGAAGTATAAAATAATTAACTTTAATCTACAGTGGTTTAAATGATATCTAAAAGCATTTCAACGTAGCAGAGGCCATCCTTCACATATAGCCATCGTTAGATAATGTCAATTTAAATTATTAATATTAAAATAAGGATGTTTGTAGGCCGCACGATCTATTTGTCTTTTTCACATATTTTTTTCTTAATTTTACTTTACGCTCGATACGTAATTGTCGATAAACAAAAACTTATCTTTACTCTTATTTCTAAATCTGTAATACCCTTCTTGGTAATACCTATCTGGCTGAAAACTATTTCCTAGATATCAAGTTACGTAAAAAGCTTCAGTGCGGAAATACTCATCTACGTCCGCCATAGAAACGTTTGTCATTGTTCGAGATACGACCTTCTTTGTTACATTAGGCTGTGAAGACTGGCTATTGTGCGGCAGACAAGTATTTAGATGGCTAGAAATCTGTTGACACAGCTCTTTGTAACTACCGTATTGCAACTTTTAAAAGACGCAATGAATTTTTTGTCGAAATAAAACAAATGCTGCTACAGAAAAGTCTCTTCAGGCTACAGAATGTTCTTAAAAAGATTTTATATTTTATTTATACGCGGAGAAAAAAATTTCGGAATAGCTCTGTTGTTTAATTAGTTCAAAAATATTAATATGGATAATTTTTTTAACCGTTTTTGTCATTATGTTGCAAATGCACTTCGATAGGTACTAGTTATTTTTAAAAGTTATCTTAATTTAGAAAAATAATTGTGTATTATATGCTTTAATAATAAAAATGGGATTAATTACTCAAAGGGCACAAAAAATACTGCCAATTAAACGTAGCTAAATGATTTGATTAATTTGAATGGTCTATTATCACCCAAACGTGATCGTGACAAACAGATGCAAGTATTTTTTACGAACGCACGAAAAAAAAACATTTTTCCCGTAAAAAATATAATTATCCAAGAAGTAACAAATTAAAAAAAAAACTCGTTTAATGGATCTCAATTCACCTCTATAATTCTGTTTTTTTTTATTGAGGGTAACAGAAAACACACGTCACACGTCCAAGATTCACTCATCAATCATTCACAATTCATTTTTTCTAACAGCCTCCGTGGCGCAGTTAGTTGGGAAGTTCGTACTCATACACAAAAGGCTGGGTTTGGATCCTTGCAGCGAGACAAATGTTTGTGTCATCATCATCATCATCATCTCAGCCATAGGAAGTCCACTGCTGAACATAGACCTCCGCCAAAGATCTCCACATCGATATGTTGGAACCGGCTTGCATCCAGCGACTTCCTCCAACTTTAGCCAGGTCGTCCGTCCACCGTACACATATTTTTACAAAATATTACCTCCATATATTTTTGCGTAGTTTTTGCTACAACCCATTACATAAAATCCTAGTGTGGATCAAAACTATATGAGTGTTGGCTGTACTTACGTATCTATTCTTTTATTACTCTTTCACCTGGTGATCATTACGAGTGACCTACGCAGAACATCAGGAAGCGTCGGAGGTCTCGGCAGAGTCGCGAGGCGGAACACGCTGTCACCGGCCTTCGCCCCTCGGACCGTGACCATCGTTGCGCCAAACATTTGTGCAATTCAACACGGACTTTTTGCTTACATTCGGAAATAGTAAAAGCATCTTTACGATACAAAGGAGAGAATCCACTGTTTATATTGCTATACAGGGTATATCAAGATTATTACCGAAACGATGCTGGGTGGTAGGTTTTGTGATTCTGGACACAAAGCAAAATATATAATCATTTAATTGTGTACACACTTTTATTTTTAAAGACGCTATGGTACGCAAGATTTTCAATTTTTATTTTAGCAAAAACTATGGATTTGCCACGCAAACACGATGATAATAAAAAAAAAGAAAAAAACAGACAAAAAAATGTCGCGTTTCTTTGCGAGGTTTTTAGTTCCATTGTTTTTGATCACTAAGGCTCAATTGCACAAACTAACTTTGCCAATACCTTTGCCCTTGAAACTGTCAATTCCATACATTCGCAAGGTCAAATAAGTCTCAAATGTATGGCGATGACATTTTCATAGGCAAAGGTATTGGCAAAGTTACTTGGTGCAACTGAGCCTAAAAGTATCACCTGACTTCTGTTTTGGTAGCAGTCTTGATATAGCCTGTATATTTAAAAGTTATGTTTGAAAGAAGTCACTGAGTGCAAACCGTTTCTAACAGGTCGATATGGAAATCCTTGCGGAAGGCATATTAGTTTTTACGTTCAACACTGGTCTTGAACAAGAGTTGAATTGAGTTTGATATTTTTTAGTTGCATCATTTGATTGCTTCTGACAGTTCCAATAAAAGAAATGCTAATACACAAAGACAAACTCTGATCGCTTAGCACAAAAAGATTCGATTTATTTAGTGTTCACGTCCCACGTCGATGTCGATAATGTCACGTCACTAGAGGCGCTGAGCGTAAAACGCGGGTACGTGTTCATAGCTGGGAAATGGGCTGAAATGGTCGATGAACTTTTTAAAGATCCCACGGACAAAAACACTAATATTTTTATCGATAAAAACTGCCACTGTTATCGGTCATGTTGTTGTGGTAAGGCGCCGCTTGTTTACTGTAAAAAATACTATACATTGAATCAATAAAAACATACCAAATATGTCAATTTTAAAAATTATTTAGAATCGTGGATGCGCAAAATATGGTACTCATTAAAAAATGTATCTTTCTCCACTTTTGCGAGTCAGATAATAAATACTGAAAATCACAATAAACTCAGATATTCTTTACAGAGGAAAATATAACCAATGCAATATTCATACATACTCAAAATATAATTATCATCAAACTCTTTTTGAATCTCCCAACAAAACTTTTAGAACAGCAGGCTTGATTCAATAAAAAATATTTGTCCACAAAAAAGTGTTTCCATCAGAAGTCTCGATTCAACATAAAATATTTATGCACGTATATGGTACTAGGATTGTGAGAGACTGGTGATCACAATGTGGTAATTAGCCGGCACGATGGTCATCTAGTGGCAACGAGCAGGAATTAATAAATCAATGTAGGCACCGTGATGGATCACCGCGCGCCATTTTGTATTCAGGGCTGCTGTTTTGCTTGTGTTGTGGACTGTATTTTTAGCTTATTTAATGTTATGACGATATGCCAGCTAAAGGAGTATTAAATAGTTCTCCGGTAAATTATAAAGGGTTCCATTAAATATGAATTTTAACAAAACAAAATTAGGCATTCAATGCTTTGCTTTAGCTTTGTTCGGCCAAGTGTAAGTGATATATTTATAGTCAGGAAAATATCTGAGTTTAGAAAACCTAAGCTTATAAATGTACCCAATCCTACATAGGCATCTCAAATATATATATTAAAGGTATATTTAAAACGCAGTCATTCAAACCATAACAGGTTTAACTTCTATAATTATTTTCATTTCATAAACAGCACTAATACGGTACAAACACCATGGCCGCACCTTAAAAGTGTTTATCTAGTAATAATATTCATTTCTAACTGCATATAAAGGCAATAAGCAGAAAACTCCTATCATATATTGACTGGGTTACGCCGTAAAAATATAGTTAATATGGCAATGACTTTATCTAGGCAAAGATATTCTATACGCCTGGGAATACGACTCTTCAGAACAAATATAAAATGCTGAAAAATAATTTGTGTAAGTAATGAAGTCATGTATAAAAATACCAATTGATAATATTGATTATGAATTATACAATAACTTCAATATCGCTGATTTAAGTCCAGTGCTGTTTAAATAGACTATCCTTAAAAGACAATTGACTATCTCTCGTAATATGCCACTCACTTTTGCCTATAATGTAAATGTACTGTTGTGTTTCGGTTTAAAGCACATTGTAGTTAAACTACCGGACATATTGAGACTTTATATTATGTCTCAGGATGACGAGCGCAGTGAAATACCAAGCATTGTTATGTTATTCATTCAGTTGCTGTTATTTGGCTCTGCTATTGTCCATGAGCAGCAGTGGACGTTAAGCATCAGGCGAAATTCCATGCAATGGTTCTTGATACAGGGTGTTATCCGGGTGACTTGTTGTTCTATATGTTCTACTAAACACGAGACTCCTATAAAACCGAGAGTATGTATGTATATATTATTATTATTATTATTTATTTTTACTCACTTGAAGTATCTCTCTAAATTAGAGGTTTTATTTCCCTATCCGCGGGCTTTTGGCCAAACGGATAGTGCATGAGGAATTTAATGTCTAGTGTTAGTCTATGGATAAGAACTTTCGGACGATTCTACACGTATTTAAAATAGCAGCTTTTTGTAATTGTATATATGTAAGGGGATGCATATCGAGAATTTTTAAACTATTGTGAAGGGTGTTAGGGATGACTCCTGTAGAGGAAATTATGATGGGTACTGCTTTGACAGTTTGAACTTGCCACTGGGTTTTAATTTCTATGGCTAGGTCTGTATATTTAGCCAGTTTTTCAGTAAATGTGGCGATGAGGTTATGGGTATTGGGGACGGCAATATCTATCAAGTATACTATTTTGTTTTTCTTGTCATGGAATGTGATATCCGGTCTATTGAAGTGGATTGTTTTGTCTGTAATAATGGTTCTATCCCAGTAAAGTTTAAATTCACTATTATCTATTATAACTTGTGGTTTATATTTATAATAGGCCGTTTTCTCTTTTATTAAACTGTGTTTTAGAGCGAGTTTTTGGTGGATGATGGCAGCAGTTTGGTCATGTCGATGTTTATAGTCGGTTTGTGTAATGGAATGGCAAGCTCCTGTAATATGCTGTATGGTTTCTGGTGAGTGATGGCAGTGGCGCCACAAGTCAGAAGTGTATCTGGTATCTTTGATGATGTATTTTCTATAGTTTTTGGTATCGTATTATTATTATATTACTATATGCTTTAAAAGTAAATGAGGCAGCCCTACTTGCGTGTATGGGCAAATTGAGATGTGCTTGATGTTCTTTTTGGGATGTTATTGATACGCAACTATTAATCATTTGTCAATTTGTAATTCACTCATATTTTGATATTGAGTTATTACTCATTAGACATCATTACATTACGAGTGTCACGATTTTTTAATACAAAATCGCATGTTGGCCGGTTGGAGCGGTGTTAGATAAATCTCAGTTATTCTTGGTGTATTTTACATACCTCTGAAAGAACTGTCAAGTAGGTTTCCTCACATTTTCTCTTTCAAAACAAAAAATACAAAAAAATAATAAACTCTCGTAACAAAAACAGTCCGAACCGCTACAAGAAAGATTGAGTGATGGCCAGCCTAGGGCGATCAGAACATTAAGCCCTACGCAATATTAATGTGCCACATTCTCACTCGGAGCAATAAAATAAATGATGTCATTTTTTGTCCGCGCGGGGTGCTCTTTTGTCCCAGTGTGCGCCGCGTCGGCAACTTCACCTCCCTTTGTACCGCACACTGTGCCCGCAGGACGTCTTAGACAAAAGCTTTTTGGCGCCGCTCTTGAATTTTTTTCGTAATCCGCAAAACTATATGTGTATTATAAGATACGCTTTTTGTCATAATTAATAATTTATTGCTTTCGTCATAGTCCTTTGTGGGGCCGCACCTGCGATTCGACGCAAGGTGCTTCTGTCTTCGGAACAATAAATCATATCAATTGTTCGAGAACGGCGCGGTAGTTTTGGCGTCATACAAAATCAATTACTGTTCTGTTATAGTTTGCGATTTTTTAGTATTGCACGGTTTATCAGAGTAATTTAATAATTGTTAATTTTACTTTAATTTTGTTTAATGGTTCCAATGTATCGTCGTCAAATTACAATGTTATGATATCCTGATATGTAGGTACAAAAAACAGCACATATAATTAAGAAAGCAATTTGAAAGAAGGTCTGACTCCATAAAACTCATAGATTTGTCTTAATTTCGTTATAGCCACGTGACTTATTGTATTTACAAAAGTCTATCAGATTGGGCAATACCTAAATAAGGTCAGAACATTTTTACAGCTCGAAAAAAATCCCACTGAGCATTTTCGCAGCGTAATCGAGCATAACATCGCGGCCGCAAGATGGCCGGACATTTCATGGTGTTTATGCACAATAAGCACGGTAAACGTCGTTGATGCAGACCCCGCCGCGACCACCGCGACATCTTTACGACAATTGACACCATATAACCCTGTAAAACAACTATTTTATTGTACACGCCGTTGTTTTAATAATAAACAAATTAAAAATTCAAATTTATCGCAATGAACCGGCCCCTTTTAGATAAAGTTTGCTTCAGAAGCGAATTTTGTTTAAAAATGACGCGGGACGTCGTTAGTGGCCCACTGGCCACTTTTTACACAACAGTTACTGAATAAATACGAAAATATAAGGCATTTGCTTTAATTCGCGATGTGAAACAATATTGGACGCAATCGAAATTTCAATTCCGAATTGCAATAAACTTTCAAAGCATGTAAACGTCTATAAAAATAACATTACAATGGCCCTTGTCGGTGGATCGAGTTATACTCTTTCTTCGAATAAATTATAGACAAGGGGACGAATTAAAAAAGTCCGAACAATCTGTCGTAAAAACTCGTCCGCAGTTCGGCGGGGCTCGGCTGTAAAGATGCGGTCACAAGGTTTTACCCGTTCGGCTCGTAACTCGTGCAAGTTATAGTATTTGGGCCAGTTCAAAGTGGCCGACGAACATTAAAACATGAGATATGCTCGTGCGACCGCCGATGTACGGCTCATTCAACTCTTGATTTCGACACTGACGTTTACTCGGCTCTCGTCTTAATTGACCAGAGCCATATTTTTAAAAAACTACGACAAGCTTACCTACGTCGGTGTTGTAATTTGGAATTTTATTTAAATAACAACGACAGAAGTGCGGCGATGTTGTACCGTTCGACGTATTAAAAATTAACTGAACAAGTTGATTTTCTTTTTCACTGACCACAGACAACGCGACGGCGACAGCTAATGACCATAGACAAGAGCGCGCATTAAGCCGCCGTAGTACGATGGTACGGTGGTGCGGGCGTACACATGACGGACACATTAATCAGGGCACGTCACCTCGGTAGCCGGTGGTGACATAATAACATGTTCGCCACTCCGCTGACAAACAGTTTTTATACGAGCGCTATCAATCAACCGACGACGCACGACGCTTCCGTGTGGGAATTACCTAATTTCTCAATACAACACTCTCGAATTTACTGAAAAAATATCAAACCACAGATTTACGACTAGTTTTTTCTGATACCGAGCCATTTATTATGATTAACTTTCTAATCTTAATGATCGTAAATTATACGAATATATTCAAGTAAATTTAATTCTTACGTAAACTTTATCGTGTGAATATGTAAATGTGACATTTTAAAAGTGACAGATAGGCAATTTTTAATTAACACGTCTTCGGTGAGACGATATAAAAATTTAACTATTCGTAATAGATACGAATGAATAAAAACGTTGCGACGAGAGGCGGCGAGGTTATCGAGGGCAAATAATTGTCTTGGCGACCGCTAATTAATGATGATTGATGATTACCGAGAATTATAAATGGTAATGAAGGAATAGTTTGATCGTATACGAGTAATTTGTAAACGTAACCGCGAACCGACGACATTTGTTCGAAGTAAATAATTGTGAATTAATTCGTGTATTAATTTATAACCTGTGGCAAGTCGGCAGTGCGTTGGTTGGTTGCACAGATCACTCCCAATAGATACCTAATGCAAGGCAGCGGTTGCGCCCAACACATTTAAGATATCAGATAGATATAAACCGATGCCAAATGTCGCGTCATCAGTGTCGTCCAAGTAGTGGACCCGCACATGTCGTCGCACGTTAGCGAAAATTACATTTTGGGAACATAATATTACAGTTAATAATGATTTGTTCAATAAAATGGTGTGCAAAAAACTCAAAACAATAAAGTATCTAAAAAAACGCAATAAGTTTTCATCGATAACTAATATTCTTTAAATTAATTTGGTCCCGAGCGAGCTCAATTTATACTGGTTAAACTATCAATGTCAAACAGTCGAGTTCGGGTGTAGAATCAGCCGTCTCTTTTTCGCATAGCAATAACCGTAATAAGCCATCTTTTTTTGGCGAAATCACGCGTTCTTCTAGTGTTTGACGCATGTTTATAATATAATTCCCAGAAATATCGATATTGTAAAACAATAATGTAAATTAATTTTATTAAATGACAATGTCACAAAATATATATTGATTTAAATAAAAATTGCAAATTACCATAATTACGTTATTTTATGTAATTTGAAATAGTTAAATTTGTTACCAAGGTACTTTACAAAATTTTTTTATTTATCTTTGGCGTAATTAAATTTCCTTTTTTCCCTCTAGTTGTATACGTTTTCAAATATAATGGGAGGGTATTTATCGTAAGTTTTAGTATACTTACGCCCGAATACTGGAAGGCCATTCAAATAATAAGTTGCTCTTAACAGCGCACGGCCCACTTAGTCAGTACATTTAATCGGGATTAACGTAGTTAAGCGCCATTTATATTTAAATTGCGTTCCAGTATTTGGGCGTAAGTTTATTGAGAATCAGTAGCACAAGCTATTGCACTAATTTTAACATACGTTGTATATATCGCCGCTTCCAACAGGTCATTGTGGAGATCCTTGGGGGAGGCCTATGTTCAGCAGTGGACTTCCTGTGGCTGATATGATGATGATGATGATGTATAATATATCGTCTCAAAAACATTCATAGTTCGTCAACTGGGTTTCATCGTCACTTGTCGATATTACATTTACTACAGCCGCCGTCAGAATTCAAGAAACGGAATAAGTTATTGTAGCCCTTTAGGGCGTGAGGTTTAGTTATTTACTATTTCATATTTTTATCTGATCTTTTATATCAACACTTAATTTGGGTATTTCGCCATTATGGTATACAAAAATACACAGTGAATGATAGAAATAAAACCGTTACATACTAAAGTATAAATCTTAATCCTATTTTATTCGTAGTTGGCGGTTGCCGGTTGGTATAATTTATTAGATCAGGCCGGTGAAATAATATTATCAAACATTTAACAAGTTGGTAATTAAGTTATAGAAGCGATCATAACACATGAACTTACTGGCAAATCGAACTATCGATACATTTTTTATTTATCGACTTATGCCTCATCTCTCCAGTGACCGCGCTGCAACCCGCCCACCCCCCGCGCCGTTCCCTTCGTTGGCGTTTTCGGTTCAAAACAAAACTATCGTAATGCGGTATCTATTGGAAGTGATCTGTGGTTGGTTGGCTGTACGTGTGTGGTCGCCTTTGTAATACGAAATGTCATCGTACGAATTTTGGCGCGCAGTGAGTAATGGTTCGCGTTATGATTGATCGATGTTAAATGTTTGCGCGCTTAAAAATTGCACGAGTCTTCGAAATTAACTTAGTATTGTTTTTAAGTTTTGTTGGATGTAATTATATGAAAATAACAGAGCTTATATTGTAAAGCGTATCAGACTTGCAAGTATAATATTGATATACATGTAGGTACTCCCCTATCGGTAACGATATGGTAATCGATATAAATAAGCATTTTTAAAACTGCTAAGATAACTTTTTTCTGCTGCTGTAGGTATATCGAATACAATGCATGTATGAAATCGATCGATAAATTCTCACAACAATTTTACAAACAAATTATTAGTTATAACAATAATTACCACAGGCATAATAGTAATACAAACATATCAACAAAATGTTTTAAAAAAATACGCACCATTTGCCATATTATTTTTCAACAATAAAATATATTCAGCGACGTGACAACCGCAGTTAGATGCTAACTACGCGAGCTGTCAAAATAACATATGAGCCAATAAGGGCTTGTCGCGCGGCGACAGGGCCGTCACGCGCGAGATACTGAGATGTATGAACTTATTAAAATATCTTTGTTTTTTTTTTCTCGTTTCGCGCTCCGGTGACACTGGCAAGTAAGGTAGCGAGTTTATTTTCTATCTTCCTGCATTCCCCAGTTATGAACACCGTGACGACATTTTGGTAATAGGATACATGTTTGTTTGGGGTGTTTATAATTAGTTAAATTTGTCATTGATATTTTTTTGTATCTAAATAATACGTTCAGGAGTAGTAAGTTTAGTCATGATACGCTAAATAAAGTTACATAATGAATCAATACCTAACAGAGCAGATAAAATAGACACTAAAATTACAATCTGTTGTAAATTTCATAGATTTATTTTATTTTTGTAAAAACAAGTTATTCAAATTTAGCTTACTTATTTTTATTTTAAAACTACGAATTAGAATGTAACACTTTGGAAATACGGACCGAATTGTGTAGGTATAACAAAAACCCCACATTATACAAACAATGAGAACAATCTCATAAGACCGTTGGCTTTAAAACACTTTTTAAAATCGGTTAAAACCGGATTAACTTTCGAAAAGATGTAACTTTAAGTATTTTGTAAAATTTCACACCGGCCTCACTAATCCACATAAACCGCGGCGGTGTCGTGAAATTTGTAATTTTAAACTAGACAAGTATATACAAATCGCAATAAAACACCATGGCCAATCGATTGCATGGGCGAAAACTGGGAAGAGCGATACGCGGTGTCATCAAACAATTTCACACGCACCGGTGTTAACTAGCTAAATCCGGAATTTTGAAACAAAAACTCCATTTTACAGTTATGCGCTGACACATGTGCGCTCAACATTTGACACGCGCGATCTGCCGCCGCTTGACAGATGATGGAGAAAAAATGTTTACGAGCCCACTTAACATAGCTCACATTGTTTGTGGAAAACACTATGATTGCTTATGTCAATATTTGTGTAACAGATGCTTGGCTGTTTATTTGTGTTCCTTTGACACCACTTTTAAAAATACTTTGAGTTTTACTATAAGAAGCGTTATGAGGCTTTGGGAGTGGATGTATACAACGATTTACAATGTTTAATTATGATGAGTTTATAATTTGTGGTATGTGAGGTTTATTTAGCACATGCCAGTAAGTCATTAGATTACGCAAGCGTCGTAACATATAAGCACGTGTGTACCACGATCACAGAAAATTACGTATGTAATACATAGATAGGTACATAGTACGAGTCATTTGCAGTTATGTGCAGTCAAGGCAAGTTAATGGCAAATACAAACAGTCCCCATGACTACATGGAAGTTCAGAAAATTACAAAAGTTTCAAATTGATTATGGGTTTCTCATAATAATATCAGATATATATTATCAATTATAAATTTAAAAAATGACGTAAAAATACATGTCCCAATGCCCGGGTCTCCACCACTATCGAAACTACGATTGGGAGGTGTATGACCATATAGTCTACAACGCTGACCTATAGGCTAGTGCGGGTGCGGGTTGGCGAAATTTACATACAATAAAAAAATTATGTATCGTTATGATAAGCCGGTTTCCTCCCAATGATTTCCTTCACCATTATATTGCGTGGTGATTGGCTATTAATACACATGACTCCAAAAAGTCAAAGGTACACACCTGGGTTTCCAACCCGCGACCACAATAAACATATTGGCAGCCGCGTCTAATTAATTACTACAGAAGTATTTTTGCCTATAAAAATGGTCCAACTATGAGTAGAGTGTTCACTCAAAAACATATTTCTTATTTTTTCAATATTTATTCAGACTAAATAAAATCATCGCTTCGAATTGCGATCACAAACAAACAAATAAGGGCAAAAACTTTAAATTTCTTGTGCATTTTCTTCGCGCTTTGTAAAATCATGTCAGACTTACGTCTATTGCACAACAGTCTAAAACAAACAAAATTAGCGGCAACTTGAAAAACTACTTTTGTTTTTGCTATTACCGTTTAGCGTGCCACACTTTTTAATTTGCCATCGGGCGAGTGCAACGAGTCTAATAAAACCTCTTTGATTTAACGGATTTCAGATTTTCGTGTTTTTACCTTTTCGCCAGCATTTTTTTATCTAATAATGTAATAACAATTTACAACACTAATTAATATTGTTAGAAGAAGATGTTTTATAGTCTTAGAGCTACATAATTGAATTGTATTGTAATAATTAAACGCTGGATCATATTGGCAACAAGACACCTAAAGCGTAGCAAATCTTAGGACCTTTGGACACAATTTAATAATTAATAGAATACTTCTATACTCTCCACCACAGAGGCCAACAATATTCGTTGACAGTTGCCTCATCGGAGTTACGTTTACAAACACCGCCAGACGTCAGTAAAAACGTAGCTTTTTACGTTCGGAAACCGAACAACAAAAACTGAAACAAAGAGGAAGGAACGCAAAAAGCGTGACGGACAGACGGATTGAACAGACATCTGTTGCGGTGTGGAGAATCGCGTGTCCATGTGGCGATGCGTCGGCAATTTTGGATTTGCATCTGAGGTGTGGCAGAACTAGAACTTTATATTACATTAATGAGGAGGTTGGATATATACTGGTGATATGAGCGTGAATTAAAAGTTGAAACAATTGGACTAGTCGTTGCTCCTTCTATTATTTAACAAATGCATATATAAAATCAGAACGATAAAATTAGTAAATAAATGAATGGGTTTTGATCATAGAAGGTTAATGTGCTTGGGGCAAATCTCTTAAGTTTAGGTACTTTAAATTTTTTTCATCATCAAGATTTAATTTATATTGCTAAATAGAGTCTAGAAGTAAATACTATTGATTAAGAAAAAGAGTAATTAAGAAAAACTTAACTATCTGGCCTGAATCGGAAAGAATTGCAAATTGTCTAATTTATAAGTTCTTGCAACTACATTATGCACACTACAAAAAATATTTTTATGTGTAATTTTATAATTAAAACAACATTCAACGGCAGAATGCACAAACAAATCACACGTCAAGTCCACAACTGTGATCAGCCACAATAAAGGCGATGAAAACGCGTGATCTATTATAGGGCACGCTGGTTAATTACTGCATTAGTCTCGTGGCACGCGCGGACACACGCCATCTACTCGCCAATGAAACAGGGATGTTCGAATATGGAATATACAGATTTTTTTTTGTACAGTGTGATATGGTATTTAATTCAAAACATATGCTCGTGATCACCCCAGCTAACATTGTACCAAGTTTCAAAAAATCTGCCTGGGAGTTTTTAGTTAAATTTAGTTTTCAAGGCGATCGACCCGTATAGGTGTTTTTCGGCTCATTTAAGTTCCTGAAGAGAAATTATGTTCAGCTATAAGTTAAGAATATTAATATATAGATAAGGTGGCCAAAAATCGTGAAATCACGATTTTTCACCAGAAATCGTTTAGATTTTTTTCAAATTTTGTACAGTGTCACCTGGGATAATGAGAAACATTTGCGTTAAATTAAATACCATATGTCAATATCATCATGTATACTAGCATTACAAAGTAACTAATGTGAGACAGAAAAGTCTCTCGTCGTTTCTGATACCCGCAACACAAAACGCGATCTTAGTGTGGGGTCAGGACTATGTATGTGGCTGTTGGGTGTATTAATTTATTGAATGGACCTGATGGCTCACTGTCGCCTTTCGACACAATTATTCCGATCGGATCCCTTTTCGGATATACAAAGGTGAACTCGAGACGCAACATACTTTGGTGAATATGATTTCTTAACTATTTATACAGTGATCGCTTTTCAGGCGGATACGAAATACGAATATCCTGCTTCCTGAAACAACTTCGGATAGTTTTTTATATCGGATATCCGATTGTTCCGCTGTTCGGTTCCGCTCACGATTATCAATAACATCCCTAGTATCAAGTATGAAGTATCGATCAGAAAACGCGTGATGAACAATACTTTGGTCCACTCCCAATCGATTTCACGTCAAAGCCATGAGCGTATCTATGTAACTTTTTTTACACCATTTTCACGTATTATTTAGGCGCCGACCAATCGGCTGTGTCCGTTTTTAATTTATTCGCAAGTTTTTAGACAATGCTGAGGTGATTCATCGTGTAGACTTTAAATTGTGAGGCTACATGCTATTGTCTAATACCTACTGAGCATGTAGGTATTAAGCGCAATTCAGAATGTAATTTTTTGACATATCAATATTGCTAATAATTAATTCATGAACGTTAGCTAACTCTACAATTTTCCCGTTGGATACAAACATTTTTCATTTAAAAAATCAGTGAAAAACAAGCGATAGTGAAGTATTATGTCAGCTGACGCGATGTCTCACGCCATGGAGCGGTCACGCTTTCAGACCGATGCAATGCAATGGTTAGTCAAGCAGCTGTCATATAAATTACCTCAAAATACTGAGTTTATATTGGTACAATATAAACTCAGTACAATACAATATTGGTACGCTAAACTTGTAGAAAAATCTGCGCCAGAATGAGCGTACGTGATGCTCGAAAATTTCTTTTCACTATTCGACACGAGACACGTCGCTCGAAAACGCCATTTAACAACAAATGCAAATATGTTGTCTATATAATTTCGACCATAGCTTCATACATTTGGTAATCGTCTTGAAGTCTTCGTAGTAAATAGTTTACCTGGACTGGTCCTTCTAGTAGGTGCATTAAAGTATGGGCCGCACAGAAATAAATTTCTATGGCCCGTATGAAAAAACTTATAAAAAACTCACTAAAAATAAATTGGTATATAGTTAATATTACGGTCCAATCGGTCATATATAATCTTGTCATGATATGGTTATATAGTGTGGCGAATTTCCATCACGACTACTCGATAAAAAACATATTGGCTACAAAGGATGTCGTCGTGTAGGCTTTGTTCACTATTGTATGATGTATTGGATTGTAAAATAGATTCTAATGTCATTTTAGTTTGGAAATTTGTAAAGGTTAACTCACACAAAGATAGACTATAAAGGTAGACTAAGCTTAAAATTGTCAACAATTTACTAAATAACGAACAGAAATATAATGAAAGAGCAGATAGCAGTAATTAAGAAATTAATATGAGGTAACCCGTGTTTTGTATAAGGATACAAAGTGGAGATAAAAAAAATAAAGAAATCCGTATAGATTTTAATATAAAACAGTATCACTTTGATAGGACCTACCTGAAAACTAAGGTTTCCTAAGAAGCAAAAATAAACACAACTAAAGTCAACAAAAGCACGGCCGTTCCGACATCAGACCCCGCAAAAAGATTGCACAAACATTAAAACCACTAAAATCATAACTGTTCAACACTGATCTGTCAAATTGATTCGCCATATTATTAAACATATCAAAATACATTGTGTTCGATGAATCGACAAATGCATTACAAAACAGCTCGGGGTTTGACAAAACGAATTCATTTCAAACTTTATTTGACGTCAAACGAAGGCTTATAAAACGTTACTATTGTTAAATAATTATCAAATAAGTTGTGGCAAATAACATCGTCCCGGCTCGTATTAATATTTCCCAAAATGGGTTTTTGCGTGGAGCGTACTAAAGCGCGCAGCGGGTCGCTTGGACAATAGAGCTACGTTTGGATTTAGTAACTCAAGGATAGATGTGGAATATAATAATTTCTAATACGATAAACGTATTAGGAATACAATAGTTCAACGACCGGTCGCTTCTGATAAGTTTGTTTTAGTGTCTGATTTTAACGGTTCAGTTTATTTTTATTAATACCTGAGCTCATAAATGTATAGACTTAAATTTGAACACCCTGCAAATATTTATCTAAATTTCGTTCACATTAATGTTATCCTACAACACTCTAATACTTAAAAAAACAAGAAGATCCAAATATGAACTTCGTAAATGGCCTAAAAATGAACATGTGTACAAATGGGGATTTACATCTAGAAAATAATTTCAAGTATTATATTCACATACCTGTATAACCCTCATAGGCAGCCCGGTCTCCTTCGCCAACTGCTCTCGTATATGCCGCGTCGGTTTCGGAGTCTGTGAGAACGCTGACTTCAGTATCTCCAGCTGTTTGGCCTTGATGGTGGTCCGAGGCCCCCGTCTCTTGGAGCCTCCGTTTCCGTCGTCCGGGGACTTGTTCTCGGCCTGGGAGTCTCGGGTCTCCGGGTCGCCGTCCAGCGAGCCCTGCGTCGGGTATAGAAACAACTGAATGCGACAATGTGGTCCCGGCACTGAGCCAACTAAATGGGATGGTCGATGTTGGAGGTAGGTATAAGGTACCTAAGTTCTAAGTACATATAATATCTATAACTTTTTAAGACGGATTTGAGCATTATTTACTTGGAGCTTGTATTACTTCTTGTTTAGATAGTATTGGCTTAAAAAAACTACTGAGATACTTTCATATTTAACTGATTATCCTTTTTCGAGATTGAAAACCTTTAAACATTGAACCAAATCTACATACATTCTAAATAAGGCAAGGCTATAGAAATGATTTCTCTTTTTTCTGTTCTGCGATGTCTAAATAAATGTAACTAGCAACTTCCATGCAATCAAAATTAAATTTGTCATCATCATTTACTTCTATTTCAACCTAATACACATCCTTTAAAGCCTAATTATCTACCTTATTTTCAATGTCCACTACCTTTTCTTCGCAATATTTAACTGATCAATTAAATATACCAACCTGGTCTTCAGAGTCTTCGTGAGGTTTAGTGTCTCCATTATGCGACAGTTCCGAGTGGAGCGCGGGGTGCGGCGCATGCGCCGGACTGCTCGAGTTGTTGGCAGCCCTGGATTCATCCTCCTCTTCTTCATCAGACCCTGAACCTAGCAGGGAATCCGCTGTGGAAGAGGAATTAGGGTTAGTTTTGTTGGATAGAGTCATAGTATGTGACATGATGTATAACGTGTGGTAAAAGCCAATGGAACATTGTTGTTTTTGTTTTCAGTCTTGAACATATTTCAAATTTAATTATTAATTTTTGTTTAGGTAGATAGATACATTATTCTCATAATATCATCAAATTATTTTACAGCTGTTCCTTCTTAATTTTTCGGGTTAGGTGTGTGATCGCAAATATGCCATAATTTACGGACAGTTGTCTGGGTTACCCTTGATTTATTTCGGCTATATACGTCTTTTCGATTACTTCGATGGTTTTCAAGAATTTTATTGCTACTCATCTAATATACACGACGATTACATACAGATGAACATATATAAAAGTCAATTGAACATAAAACAAATTGATGTTTGGTAGCAACAGACCCGGCAACTACTTTATCGGTAGCAAAACGGATGTAAAACAAGTTCTATTCTGTATTCAATTGAATATTTATTGAAGTTACAAAAAGTAAGCTAGGTATTAAATTATTAGAAAAACTCGGTTTTAACTAAGTTGGGTTTCATCTTAAATAATGACTATCTATAAATATTAAAAAGGATGTTTAATTGTATATTTTTTCATTTAGTGTTAAAGAACTTGTCGGACAAACAGTGATAGTAAAACTAGAAATACTTATGATACCTGTTGCAAATGTACTTAGGATAATCTTTAAGCGATTGTGTCATGTGTTTCGTACACACATCGTACATGCATACATATTATTACAGCAAGATTCATGAGACATTATGTAAAAGCTTCTAAATTATGCCAATATTCGTATTTGAAAGACAAGTCAATAATTTCTTTAAAAAGCCATTTCATACAAAAAACATAAACTTTGTTTACAAAGTTAACAGTCGATTTCCGTTACATTTACGCGTATTAAAAAACCAATAACCCTTTACATGAAGAACAAAATTGACTTATCAAAAAGCAATCGTGTCCCCTCCGTCGGGTTTAACTAAATAAAAATGTAATTTCGGGAGACTCGCCCCAAAGAACGAGACGAGAAGGAATTAGCCGCAAAAACAATTACTTGTGGGCCTATCCAGTATGTGGGGTGCATGCGACCTCTGAACTAAGAGGTTTTTGTAGAAATAAGGGGAAGGTAATCGTATTTATAATGCATGACACAATATGTGAGGACGTTGTATCGTTTTTAGATTACGTTTAGAATATAAAGGTAACTTTGGAATATCTCTGATTATGATTTATTGAACGGTAAAATAAAATATCGCGAGGTTTGTAATATAGTAACCGCGTTTCGCACTGATATTTGGCTTTCCAAGCGATCGTCTATCTGGCATCAAATCTTTCTGAAAATATGCCGAATAGAGATTATGTTTTACAAAGTAAAATATACAAAACTATTTTCTTCGATTTTAGTCAAAAACCCAAGACTACAAAATACCGTGCAGTGTTAGCAAATTCAATACAAGTGATACGGTGTAACAAGAATTATCGAGAGCCGGTACTGTAGAGGCATAAAAGTGTTTACATAGTACAAACAGGGGTTGGAACGAGACAATATTTGCAAGGGAGGGAGTGACCGGGGACCGTTAGCGCTATGAATGTGAGAGTACACGGCTTGAACAGTTTAGTCACACAGAAATTAAGTGTGCGACCACAGAGTACAAATATAAACAATAGGTGCAGGTTGAATGAAAGGTGGGTCAACAATTCTCTGTAAATTATTAATTCCTGATGATAAATAGTTGTCTTATATCATTGAAGTAAAAGCAGTACCTACCTATATTAAATGCAATCAAACCCTATTTAAAAAAGAGGCAATGAGAATCGAATCACACAGCCTTAAAACTCTAATAAAAATCAACTTATAATTCCAACGTTAATTTTTGATTAATTAAAAAGCAAAATGAATTTATAATTTTCTCCTTTATTTTTTCAATCCAATGGTCGGGTAAGACAACGTCGCCGGTTGTACAGCCCGCGGCTATATTAGGGTGCTCAGCCCAACATCTGTCGTGGGACGAGATGAGCTTGTCTCTAAAGATATATGCATCTTTGGTTGTTCTGAACCGAAATAACTAAATAACCTGTCAAAGGGGAATATAAAAAAGTTTTACAACCGTTGAATATGAATTTAAATATTTAGGTAATGTGGATGTGTATGTTGAAAAGCGCCGGTGGGTATGACAGGGCGAGCCTGTGTTGCCACGTTATGAGATTTATCATTTCATGTTTTATGTTTTTTTGCGCTATTTCAATTGTCTGTGGCGGTGATATATACGGCTTTAATGTAATATTTTCTTGTTTTGACGCTGCTTTGCCTAATTGGATTTAACAACAATAATTGTACCATGAACCAGACGTTTCTAAATTTGATTCCTGGGAAATAACTCAGTTTATGTGCTTACTAAAACATAACTAAAATTTTCCAAAATGCATAAAAACTTTATTTCACGTTACTACATCAGATATACATTTTATCAATAGGTTACTTTCCAAAAAAATCAGAAAAATGAGTTGCAATATTTTCGTAAGTTTCAATACACAAAGCTGCTAACATAATTACATTCGATAAAGCCAATGAAGTCAAGTTCGTGGCTCCGGTTATATTAATGTTGGAAAGTTTTTCCGACAGCCGTGACTTGCGTTCCAGCAATGCAAGTCACTTTGTTGTGCCTACAAAAATAGGGGAAAGATTGTACTTCGAGGAGTTTTATTCCAAAGAGTTTTTATGCAAACTTAAATAATATTATAACTTAGTAACACTTGATTTGTGTAATTTAAGTGTACTAGACTGCTTCGGGAATGTTTTTTACTTTTTACATAATACTTTTCTTTAGTTAATGACATTTGTTTATTTAGTGCTATCAGATATTCAATGTATCAACTGTATGGGAATATTATTATTTATTATATTTTTAACATCTATTTTGTACCTGAATATCAGTTTTAATAAAACACATTGACTATAATTACTTTTCTTAAGAGTCCAACGTTATAAAACTTTGAGAAGAGGTGTCCACATCAAATGTTATTACAAAACATGTAGCACTCGAGCTACTATCGGCGATCAAGTAGAAGTTATGGCAAACACTTGAGAGTGAAACGGAGGGTGTCGATAGCTCCCAACACTCACCGCCCTCCGTTGGATCTCACGAGTTTATGACAATATTTGATACTTTAAACTTTTTTAAATTATTTAATAGGAAATTGCGGTTCGATGAAAAGACATTGACACTTTTTACTGCTTCTCACGAGTTTATAATTTAAATACCGTTTTAAATTATTTTATGAAAAGTTTCGGTTTAGTAAAGAAATTACTTGTAAAGAATTGTTACAGCATGGTAGATATGCGTCACTGAACAAAATTATCTCATTCCTCTTTAAATACATAGATAAGTATTTAAATTAGCTATATATTCAAATTATTGCATTTAAAGTAGTTAAATTGCCGGTCAATGAAAAAAATGCCGAAGGCTGGATAATTTGAATTTCGAATTAATTGTGAATGACTCAATCAACTGACGTCATTCTAGTACTTATATCTTTTTAAATAAGTTTGAGGACAACGATGTGCCTGGTGAATTTTCGTATCGACATTTCAAAAACAATGATTGGCTTATTAATATACGTGTTATAACCTATTTGAATATTTTAAAATTATATTATAATTATTAGTTAACTGTGAATTTATTCTAAAATTGGTAATTTATGGTATCTTTTCGATGTGTAGATACTAGGATTAAATAAGGTGCGGTATATTAGACACTCGAGCATACTTTCTGCATCAGCCCATATACGTCCCACTGCAGGGCACGGGCGTCCTCTACAATCGACAGTACGATTGAGAGTGCTTAGGTCATATAGTCCAAAACTTTAAATAATGAATAATTTTATTTATACTTCGTTGTATACGCAACGGTATTGTCATGAAATCATACAACAACGAATGGTACATTTACTTGAGAACAAGTCTAACATTAACTTACATAAAAATCATAATAAAGACACAATAGATTCTCTTTTTCTCAGGAGTATTATACAAACCTAGATACTAATCAAATTCATCTATAAATCTTTCAGATAACACATAATAACTGTAACAAAGCGGTTGACCCCGTATTCAGGTGTTTATTTCAAACATTTAGTAACATGTAAGTGCTAATTAAAAGCAGACATTGTCCATTGTGAATCTTTTGGTGTAATTGAAATTGCAACACTAAATGCTCGGATAAACTAGGCTGAATGTTTCCACCAGGAATAATGTAAACAATTATTGTAATGTTTGTAATAAAACAAATTATTCGTAAAAATTTGAAAAAAGAACAAATAAATAAAATTAATTCAGAGATAGCTGGCCGGTAACTTTCGCAAATTATAAAAAAATTACAACCATTTTAATTTTGGAATTGGATCGTTCCCCACGGGCAGACCCCGCTCACCTATGAACCGACAAGCACACGCCCCAGTTCTGAAATCAATTTTAAAACCGCCCTCCAAATAAACGAGTTCCTTTGTCCCGCGCGGTTCGTTCCTAATCGAATTTTGGCGGGAAAACGGTCTTTTATTGTCGTTGAATTTCAAACGTGGAATGCTTTTACTTTGATGTATGGGAAATTCAAAATTTATTATGGCTTCTTATTTAAATTGAAACTATTTTCGGACTGATTGAAGGGTACATTGTTGATACTTAACATGCATATTTGAACATTCTGGAGGTATTGCGTTCCATTTCTATATTGTTTAATGAAAAGTAATTTATATTATATCTCCTCATATAAATCCAAGAATGTGACTATTTAATATTGATACAAATTAATTACATTGCAGCAACATTTAGAATAACTTTAGTGCTAGTAACAATACAAATAAATCTCAATTAGCACAATAAAGATGCAAATTAAATTATCTAAACTGTATCCTACATTAAACTAAATTGTTCAGTGACCTTTAACTATACTCAAAAGTTAAACCATTTGGGCACCCGTGGCCAATGTTGGCACGATTCTTTAAACGCATAAAAATATAGGCATCAAAAACATTACAAAAACTACACGAATCATTTCATGCATAACACGGCACTTCATATTTAGGACAATAAAACATCACAAAATATAACATAAATAGTTATGTAAACATATAGATGTTTATATACTACACCTATCTAATACAAGATCTCAACGTAACAATCCAACAGAGCATTACGAATTTTTGTTATAACTGGCTGTATGTAGGAATTAGCGCGCTACTAAAAATTCGAAACAAAACTATCTAACATCTTAATCTTGAAAAAATAGCCGCGTGGTAATGAACAATTACGGCCTATTAACAATTCAATCATCGTGATTCACTCAAACCAAAAAACTAGCGCCAAGAAAAAAAAGAAAAAAAATACCGTTATCACGCTATCACATTAACGGTTATATTTTGTGTAGAAGTTTGTTATGGCGTGTTTATGACCACGTGACACGTGGAATGAGAATTTGATAAGGATCGGAGGATATTGTGTGGTAAGGGGAACATTGAATATAAGGCGTTATGTCTTGGCGTTCCCAGCCGAGTGCAGTAGTTTATTATAATGTAATTTCTCTGTACCAAACTTGAATGATCGTGAATATACGCATAATATATGCACGAATAAAAAATAATGTAAAACTGGTATTTGTTAGAGTCACATAGGACATATTTTAAAAACTGAAATTGTTGTAAATAGACGTAATTTTTTTTTAATAGATACAGTATAAAAAGGCGGAAATATGAATTAAGTAAAACAAAAATCAAAACTATTTTTAACAAGATTTTTAGTAACACTAGAGGACGTGCTAAATTCCCATCTATGTTTAAAAAAAACAATTTAAAAAATAAATATCATTATGTCTCCTAAAAGACATCCGGCATTTCCCCGTGCATAGCAACCCTGTTGTATCTACGCGCACGCACACACGCGACCACTCACGCACACGTGGAGAGCTCGCACGTGATTGGCGGACGGAACGGCGGAGGCCACGCCCACATTATCGACGTGCGCGCGACGCGTGCGTGCGAAACTCTACGCTATGTAACGTTTCGGGGCGAGGTTTTTGTGTTGGCACTCTGGCGTACTGCGACCTTAGTATGACGGCTTGAGATATATACTATAGACTATAGAGTCTATAGTCTACACCGGGTGCTACAAAATGAATTATATAGTACCAGATAGTCAAAGACAATTTTCTTGGTAATATATTTGGTGGTTCATATCTCTAATGGTTATAAAGTTTATCGCCAATGCAGTTTTGGTCATTCAGTAGAATTTTACGCAGTATGAAAAATATATCTGTTTTTAACTCAATCAAATTCATGAAGTATATTTACAAATATACCTAAAATTCCGTAAATATCCCCAGTAACATAAACAGACTACACATACGATATGTTAAAAATAAAACACCCATAATTGCATTGTACCGATTTAACATAAAAGGGCCATGAATAAAAAAAAATCAAAACACCACGCGATAATCTCTTAACGGTCCTCGGTTAAATTATACGCGTGGCGTGGATAATCGACGCACATACTATGTTATGTATGTACATGTCGAATCAACATACTACGATGCATATAGACATTTGCATTATGGTATTTTTTTTTTTCTATTCTGCGATTGTTACCTTTGCTTTTCCAAAAGAATACATATTTGGAAATATACCTAAAAGGTTTTACTTTTTACTATGGAAAATGTTAGGAGATTATTTCAATGCAAATGAATGAACAAAACGTATCTATCTTTAATTTTGTCTGATGGTAGGTTCCTAATATGGAATAGGCCGCTTGGGTAAGTACTATTTTTCCCACCAAGCAGTAGTGTAAATTCACTTTTGTGTTCCGATTTGAAAAACATTGTAGCCAGAGTAACTACCGGACATATTGAGATTTAAAATCGTATGTCTCGGGATGGCGAGCGGATTAGAATGCCAAGCATTGCTTTATAATTCATGGTGTCTTTTGGTTTTGCTACTGTTCCTGAGCGGTCGTATCGCTTACCATCAGGCGAATGGCATACTGGTTTAGCCAATTTCACTCTTAGGTTAGGATTTACGACGGAACTAAAAATACTTGATATTTAAGCTATCGTACTGTTATAGTTTGTCAGTTTATTAAACCAAACTAACCATTCAAAAAATTTCTAGCACCATTTAAATACAGCAGTAATAACTGTGCCGTCGGCATAAAACGTAAACTCGAGGGTTTTCCAAAAAACTACTACTTTGCTTTTAAATTCAACTCTCTCCAGCCAAGCTCCAAAGCCAAAATTTTTAGTTGCATTGTGTCTGAAGTCACTAAAACTACCACCCGGCTTCGTTTTTGAACAGTATTGATATACTCTGTATATACTCTAAAGTCTAAGGTATCCACATAACCTATTTACAGTCACCCTTTCATTACACCTATACCGTACCGTAGACTGTTCCGCCTTCACACCCACCACTGTAACTCCTGTAAGCCAGGATCAACAGTGGCACGCATTTTAATGACACCGAGCATAGAAGCTCGGCGAGTCTCCGGGTACGTCTAACTTGTCTTTAACCCGCAACAAAATTAATCATGAAGTAAGTTATAGGAGAATAAGTGCGTGGTGGCCTGTTGGTAAACGGACTAAACGTAGCTGCCAACATGTTCACGGTGGTCGCGGGTTCGAATCCCAGGGCACACCTCTGACTTTTCGGAGTCATGTGTGTATTGATAGTCAATCACCACGCACTAAAACGGTGAAGGAAAACATCGTAAGGAAACCTGCATACCATAGCGATTCATAAGAATTTCTATGGTATGTAAGTCCGCCAACCCGCACTAGGCCAGCGTGGTGGACTATATGGCCTAACCACTCTCAATCGTACTCTCGATTGTAGAGTAGGCCCGTGCCCTACAGTGGGACGAATATGGGCTGATACAGTAAGTTATAGGAGGGGTTGGAAATATTTTTGTCTACTCCAGTCATGAAAGCCTCCGTGGCGCAGTCGGTTAGACGCCACCTGTGAAACAAGAGGCCGCGGGTTCGATCCCCGCACCGAGAGAAATGTTTGCGCGGCCCACAAATATTTCTTTCGGGTGTGGTTGTTTGTGAGACCGAAAAGTCTCTCGTAGTTCCTGATACCCACGACACTAGACTCGTTCTTAATGTCAGGACTATATATGTGACTGTTGAGTGTTATTTATTTCCTTCCCTCCGTAGCAAAGCGGAAAATATCATACTTGTATATAAATATACAAGTACAAAGCCGACAAGGCGGTCGTGACTGCCAGGTAGCTCGGCGAGGAGTCACAAACAGCCCCGGCAGCATGAGTCGCGTTTACCGTCCGTGCGCGCCGCTAATGAGATATTTTTTGTTACTTTTTTTCTTACATATAGGAAAATGTGAAAGTTTGGTTTTGGTGCTCTCTTTATTAACATTGCACGAGTCTGAAGATTTTTTGTATAGGAAATATAAAAAGTATCAAAATTGTGTCTTATTTTCAAGTCACCTAGGAAATCATTACAATTTATTATCGACTAGCTTTTCCCTGTATAAAGTGCTCACACATCATAATGTGTGAGCATATACATATATTATATTACCCATAGAACAGATGAATATGGTATATTACCAATAGAAAACATGCAATTTTGCTTTGCTAAAAAAATAGTGTCTGTCGCTCAGTCCCGTAACCAATCTATCTCTTTTCTAAACTGATGCTAATCCATTCGTCCTTCGTTGTGTAAAACAAGAACAGAACATGAAACACACTGTTACATTATTAAGATTAGGACAATCCTTTCCTTTTTTAAACAATATTTTGTACTTCCTACATAATCAACGCCTCTTATAGGTAGACTGACACAACTAGGGCTTTCAGTCACAGGCGCCTATGGACTAATAAAGTTTAAAATTATTCAACCAAAATTCCAAATTCCCGACAATCAATAACCATAAGTCCAGTAAGCAAGCAAATATAAAGCTCACAAACACGATGATTAAACGAGCGGCCATAAATAAAAGTTACAACACACGATATGTCCGCGTCGAGCGCGTTGTTCTAACAATGGCCGAAGTCGCCCAACCGATATCTGTGAATAATTGCTGTTAAATTATTTTTTTATGCGCAGAGAATCCCCTGACCCCGTAACGAGCTTGATTTGTGTATGACGAATAAATATTACAAATTTTGACACAGTTTGTTTACGGTCGGTATTGTTGTTAACGACCTCCCGTCGGGACGGTGGTTTCAATATTTTTTTGAGTTTATACTTTTAGACTTCATTAGTCTATATTGGAAATTGTTCTAGACTTATAGTTACTACAATATACATGGGCTAGCTTGATCTGATTGGTTAGCTTAATTTCTGTAGGAATGAGCTCAACCGCTACCACACAGAAAACCGTGAGGCTTTACCGTCGGGTTGCATTCGGTGAATTAAATTGCCGGACCCAACATTTCTTCCTCACGTGACTATGAAAAAGGTTTCATTCCTTTATACCTCTAATTTTACGATCTGAACACAGAAGCTATTCCGGGATAACGGAAGTCACTTCTAGTAGTTATGGTCCGAGACAAATAAGCTTCATATTTCCATGGCTACTGAAATTCTATGTTGGTCCTAACAACATTTAGAATACCAGTAACAACTAACGAGACAATTGATTACACATCCCTAAACAATTTTCCGTGCTTAGCATCCTCCATCAAGCCGAGCCCATTACGCTGAACAAATTTCTTCCTGACATACGCTGTAGAAACTATAGGAGCCGGGAATAACGAGTGTCCATTACCATTAGCCGTCAGCGGTGATCAATCAACTGACTGACGGACTGACGGACTGACGCGTGTTCTACAATGACGACTTAGCATTCATTATGCACGCTACGAGACTCCTTGATGGTTTGTGACCAATCTAGATGCGCTTTTTTTAAAGCTTCTGAGGTTATACAACATACGAGGAAATCCTTCCCAAATGTAGAGATTTTGGACTTACTGATGTGGCTCAAAAAATATTTGTTATTTCATAAGGCGTTCTGAAAAACCGCAAATGACGAAATTTCAACAAGCGATCGTCATCAATCCCAATCTACATATAAAAAAGCTACAGATCGCTTGAAGTAATTTGGGCGTGGTTTTCAAGACTTTTTTATTACCCACATTTGTCTATGTGAATGAAGACAGAACAGAATTTGGAAATCTATGTTACGTACCGAATGTTTTGTCTTCCTCGCTCAAACTGATTTCAAATTTCATTCGAAAGGGACAAAATATTCAGCTAAAATAGGTTTTAAAACTGGCTGTGTATACGGCGGTATGTATATACCGCATCGGCAGTGGGTGCAACGTGAGCGCAGGTCGTGACCAGCGAGATTGCACCGCACTGTAGTGGCATTATTTATTTATACCCCGCCCGGGACGCGGGTTTGCTCTCATTAAACATACCAATGTAATGAGAAAATAGAATTATGATATGAGTAAGTCCTTGGTGAAATGAGCCTGATCAGGAGGACCAATCAACATTTGTTTTAGAATAACAGAAAAAAACACTGTAAGGTCGAATTGAGAAATTCCTCCTTTTTTGAAGTCGGTTTAAATGATAAATACTGCAAAAATCTCAAATCCCTTCTTAGCTGAAATCATCTTTAATTTTTAATCATAAATTATCAAAACCATAACAAACATGGTCAATAGTAGCTATTTATAAATATTTTTCCCATAATATTGCGTCATATAGCTTCCTCAGAGAGCTCTGTAGCGTACCTTGGGAGAAGCTGATATCCAGCCGTTAACTGCAACAAAATTATGATGATAATGACAATAGCTTCCTCTCTTTAAGTAATTCCTCCGTTACCCGTAGAACTTTTAACCCCTCAAGGCACTTAGTATATTTGTCACGTCAAGTAATATTTACATTAATTAAATACAGCTTAATTAAAAGACACCACTAGTTCCCCGCACACCTGTTACAATGTGCGTAACATATAATTTGTAGTTGTAATTACGTGTCTAGTGTGATATTATAAACACATTTTCTTTATTACGCCTCGCTATTAAACCAAGGAGGCGGTATAAAACCAATAATAAAAAATTGTATGTGAAAATATAAACAGGAATATTTTTTAAATTATTTTTATCCTTACCAATTTATTTTAGTACTACAGCTGAGTAAAACATATTTCTAAGTAAAAGACATGTGACTGACCACGCCGATGTAACTTATAATTTCTATGGAAATCAATGTATTCTTTCGTTAAGTAACATACACGTTACAATACAACTTCTTATTGGAGTTACAGATCGAAAACTTATTTAATCGATAAGCAAAATACGGCAAAACCGTTTATTAATATGAACAAGAAATATATATTTTTATTGCATAGTTCCACCGAAGGAAAAAACAAGTCACCAGATAGTAAATATGATCACTGTTGCCCATGGACATCAACAACGCTTGGATCATGGATGTTGGCGGCCCATCAAATCGGGAACGGAGGAAGAGGAAAAGGGTATTTGGCATCCGGCAAACTCACTCATCAAACGAAACGCGACAGCTAAGCTCCAGCTTCACGTCGGTTTCCTACTAGACAGTGGTACCGCCCCGGACGAGCCTGCCCATTCATGCGGTGTTATGACACCAGCGTGGCTCTAGCACATACTACTACGTATTACCACCGCACCACGTACTACATACTTAATCAAATTTAATATATTATTTATTTAATAAATAATACACGATAAGGATATGATAGGACACACACGCCACCGTAAATATCGAATAATTGCCATAGACACTACACAATCATACAGTAGGTAGTTTTAAACTAAATCAACAACAAACTCAGAATGTGTAACGAAAAATAAAATCAAAAGCCATAAGTAATAACAGAGAACAAAAGTAAATGAAACGCCAGACAGAGCTAATGAACATTAACCCGCCTTCTTATATACCCCACATAGACCTACCGAACAGTAGAAGAACTGCACACAAAGCCATTCAGAATGCGGTATAATTAAAAGGGCTGAGCCAAACACGATCAATCTCGGCTTCATCTCCCCACATAAAGTCAAAATAATAGATGGCCACTCTAATGTCACTTTTTTCCCCACCGACGGTGTACAACGAAGAAATTGACAGGTCATCAGAGACGGCGCAGGCGCACGGTGACGACGCTCTTTCATCTAGCCAACGACAAAAGAAATTAAACACTCCGAACACCAAGCAAACATGATTCTTCATCGGTAGCTAATAGAGGCGATAGCTGTATGCAGTGCACCAGCGTGTGGGACCTTTGTCCACAAAAAGCGCCTCCGTTCGATTCTTTTTTTCGAAAGATAATCTTCAGCGGCCGAGGCGTGAAGGCCGACTGCCACACAACATGGCGTCGACAGGTTTCTTCCCGCTTTTTTACTTCTTTGTTCCTTCCCATTATTGTCTATGGATGATTCCCGCCGTTCGATTTTTGAATAGTAATTTTGTTTTTATTTTGCATTATTAATAACACCGCGGTGTTTGTGTTGTTGTTTATTTACATACACCAAAGAGTTTCTATGAGACGTATCTAGATCTATAGGTGAGAAAGGTTCATTTTGTGTTCTAAGAAAAGTGATTTAAATATAAATGGATTTCATCAACAGGATAGCGAAGGAATTGGCCGTTAAGGCAGGCAGAACTGGACGTTTCGCAGAAAACGATGATTTAGTGGCCGTAAAATTATGAAAACAATAAACTTGAGGAGGTCCAAGTCGGTAGCCTGAGAGTTTGACGAAACTCGAACGACCTCTTTTGACGTTAGTTGTTGTTTATGGTTTCCGAGCTCCGTTGTTGGCGAACCAGTCTTTATGCTGGATATTAAATAGCGAATAGGCGCTAGTAATATTTTATGCGGTTAATGTTTTACAAAACATTTAGCTATGTCCGCCGTTGTTGTAAAATAATAATTAACTTCCCAGTTTTAAATTGATTTTTAAAATGTAAAATGTAATACCTGGCATATTGAAAATAACCATAGACAATAAAAAATAGAACCTACAGATTGACTTACAACAGAGTCTATGTAAAAACTCCACGGTCTGTTATGTTTGGCTGGTAGAAAAACAAAACATGCTCAATTAGCACTCGCTCCCGTTGACTTGCATTACCGAATGTAATGCCTTGTAACGGATACTCAATGGTGAACGGGAGAACTGACTTGCGACGAATTAAGATGCATTATGTATGAAGAAAATGCTTTGGAAATACGACTTTGAAATAAAGTCTGAGAGGTTTTTTGTAACATAGAAAATAGGAAAATGTAGAGTTGCTGCTATGATTTTCACAATTTTCAAAGTAAATAACGCAATTGTATAAAATTATTTTGTTATGTGGTCAAATAACATCAATTAAATACTGGAAAAATAAAACAGATTTTCTTTATTTTCTCTCCATTTGGCTTTATCCATTAAAATCTTGCTTCCAATTTTCGATATAAAATTTATTAAGGATTCGCCGGCGATTCTCGAAAATTAATAACATTTTCTAGTCAATCGTCAATTCCAAAGGCTTGCTTTCTAACAATATGGCATTAATACCCCAATGCATACACATTTGAGTTGATTTTACTTGTTTTACCTGACCACATACGATTTTTGCAAAATACGCGAGCCAATTAAGCCTTTCATCCCTTTTTCCAATGGAATTTGAACCTTAAAGTAACTGTATAAGGTGTAGATTCAAATGTATTAGAGTAAGGAAGGAAAATGAAATGACCCGTCGCGGCTTCGATTCCCGATCCGGGCGATTAAAGTGTTAAGGTTTGAGAACGCCACGGTCGGCTTGCGCGCACATGTTCATGAATGAAATGTTTTAGTGAACAACCGATGGATTGTGTGTCATTCTTGTTGCGTTAATGGATTATGATTCTCGGAATGTTGGAATTCATTTTATTGACGGTAGCGGGTCAATGACCGCCTAGCGTGGGTGTTGATGTGATAATTGGCACCTTTGTAGTCAATGCTTTCAAGATTCAGCTGTTTGTTACGTCATACGATATTGTGTTTTTATGACAAAATTTACTCGACTTTTTTATAATATTTAGATTTTAACAAAGGCAAAAACTAGTTATTATTATAAACAACTGTTTTATTTTCTTTATATTGAAAGCGTCATAAAAAAATACAGTAGAACAAATTTTAAGTTGAATGAATATTTTTTACATACTGTTTTATTGTCAGATAGGCCATACTTTTACGTATACAATTCGCTTTAAAAACTTATTCTCAACAAAAAAATCCAAATACCCGCTAAACACATATTCCCGTACAAAACGCTGCGACACTCAAAACATCCAAGTTATTACAAGTAATAATGACTGTGTGACCAATAAATAACTTGTGCATAGGCCTTTAACGCTGTGGACATAGGGGGTCCAATTAAAGGCTGGTCCCCCGTTGGGCCGCGGCTTTGGCCCAACCGGCATGGCCTGGACCAGACCTTATTAATCAGCCCGAGGATTAATGAAGCATTTTTTTGTTTTTAAAATCTGAAATTGGATAGAAAATTTATAATGTACCGGTGTTAAATATTGATATTTATTTTTGTTTTACATGTGAATGATACTTAAAAGTTAAGTTATGTATGAATATATTTTGTTAGATTTATTACAAGTAGATTCGCAAGTAACTCGTGTAATAAGAAAAATAGCGGAATTTTACTACCTCCTTCGCATAATTCTATGCAATTGGGATTTTTTTATCTCATTTGCAATTTAGCACATAAAAAGCGAGAAAAAAACTTGATATAGATCTGTAAAAATCATCTTTTACGGAAATATTATGCCACGAGTTTGCCAATCATTCAAATAAGAAAACCAAATAATAAAAAACAAGTATTTGCACCAACAATAGCTATAGCCTACATAAAACTAGCTAAAAGTCACAAAACTTCAACATTCATTTATTTTTTATGACATCTGAAGCCTGGTGAAACTTGGAACTGAACTGAAAGTTTCGAGTTGTGCAAACAAATCCTTGTTAAACAATAAGAATAACTCCGCATGTAAAAAGTTTTTACTGTTGCGAAATTACTTGTTTTCTTTTTGAAAAGTTTGCAGTACAGTAACCTTTGGAGTACTTTTCGTAAATTTAAAGACAAATTTTTAAAGGTACTAAAATATTTCTCCTATTATTTTAACTTTATGATTGTTTTCGTTGCGGGATAAAAAAAAAAGTTCGAAATTCCCGAAAACTCGGTGAGCTTCAATGCTCGGTGTCATTATAAAGCGTGGGCACTGTTGATCCTGGCTTACAGGAGTTGAAGTCCCAGACAAATAGTGGGTGCTAACACCGCACTAAAGCATGGTTTTTGGATACGCAAGTTTTTGTTGCGCGGTAGGTGTTATGCTTGGTGGTCATCATCATCATCAGCCATTCCGCGTTCTCTCCTGGACATAGGACTCTCCTATGGCAAGCCTCTGGGCTCGATCTTCAGCCAATCGTCTCCAACCACTACCAGTGCCCCAAGCAGGAACATTTGGCTCTATAGTATAGTAATCGTAATAGTAAAATTTTGTATGGGAATTAGAACAGCGCCATTGTGAGCGTATTTGGAACTAAATTATGGCAGCAGGAAACGTTTACGATACTATAGTATGGTAATAACGATAGTTTTACGTTACAAATGTATGAAAAGTGGTAGCAGGAATAATTTTTGACGTATAGTATCGCCGATTTACTATCGAGAAATACGATTGTTTTGTCACCGACATTTTTACCGTGAGAACATTATCGAGAGTATATTTTTGTATTTCTACACATCGAATTAAGGAAATATGTGTTAATTACGGTCATGCTTAGTGTTTCCCGATGCCTTAGTGTTATTGTGTGTAATTATCTACTCCGTATTTCGCTAGTTATATGAAATTCAATGCTGCAATATGAAGTTATAATTATTGTGATACCTAACTCAAATATGAAGGTTATTTCTTAGACTATGGACTGTTTGGAATCGGAGCAACGAACTTGGGAATCTCGCAAACAAGTATGAGGATATAGAAAGTCTGGAATTTATTGTAGTTAAAAACATACCTAACCTAAAACTGTAAAAAACTTATAAATAAAATATTTACATGGAACTTTGATTTTCGTTTTGCGTACCTACTTAATCATTTTATGTTATAAGCTTATAAGTCAATGTATAGTCGAGCAAGCTCTTAGGGCAGAGAAATGTGAGCATATAATATGTGAAAATAATTGCCGAGGAACTTAACGAGCAAAAATATAGAGAATACTTTCATAAAGCTCTCCTCCTTAAAAATGTAGAGGGATTTTATAAAACATGTGTACATATCTTTATCTATAACTTAAATAATATGAGAGTTATTAATTTGCATTAATTGTTTGACAACTAATCAAAAAAAAAATTGGTACGTTCGGAAATCTAAACGCATAATTAATTGGAGTCATTTATGTATATTGCGGAATAAAAGCAATAAATATGTATTTGCTTAATAATTTATTTCCATAACCTTTCTACGCGACATTAATGCATGTTTTATATTTTTTTGTTATTCTATAATAATAATTAATTAATTTACCCACGTAGTGAATGACAATTCCGCACGAATCATTCCATAATATTCATTCATTACCTTAGGTTATCTGTCACTATCGTAACGTAATAGTATCGAGTTCACGAGAGTATGGTTAAATGATTCATGCTACCGATATGGAGTAGTAATAGTATAGTAATCGTTGTCACGATACTATTACTATACGATACTTCAAAATATTCCTGCTTGGGGTACAGCCATCCTACGAATATAGTTTACCAATTTTCAAAACACTACTTGATTTACCAGCAAACACAACACGATAATACAATTTACCGATTTTTTAAGAAACCTAAGTAAAGATGTCGCCAAGTTCACAAATCTTATTGTATTTCGCGAGCCTTCCCTACGTCGGAAGAGCGCGGAGGAAGACGGGGTACACGGGGCAGGGACCGACTTGTCAAGGGGGTAGATAAGAAATAATAATTCCCCTACCTCCCCTCGACGGTACGATGTCTTTGTATACAGCTGTACAGATTACAGACGTTTAATAATTTATTTCTTCGTATTTACTTGTATTCTGAGATACAGTGATGAGATGTTTCAAATATAATATATATCAGGTAGATGTAAAAGGAGAAATCTTTGAAGTGAAAGAAATGGAATAAAGAACTATGTTTATCAAAAATGTAGTGTAAAATAATATATAAAAAAAACTACTTGCAATATGTTTTCTTAGATTTACGCCAATGTCATGTATGTTGAGTATTTTTATCACGAATACGTTATGTTCAATCAAATACTTACATTATTTAATTCAATCAATATTGGTTAATGTAAAAACCTCTGTCAAACTAGTAAGTGTTGAATTTCAATATAAATTCATGTAGTATTTATGTTCCTGTGACGGATTTATCTCTTTTTACATTGATTGAAATATCAAAATCTATTACACTCCTATCACCAATGAGGTCAAATTTCGTAACTCCAATACAAAACCAGGGCGCCTACCAAATATTCCAGCACGCAGATAACTAAATCCAAGGTACGAACGCTTTTTAATTAACCCAAAACGAAACGTTGCACAATACAATTTTCAAACGCAAATTAAACGGCGAAGGTCGCCTGATTGAATTTCAAATTCAAAGTTTACGGTGACAATGTACTGTTGTCCTAAAGTTGGCACCGAGATTATATGCAGGGCAGTTTGTTGACCCGGAGGGCTCAAGTGGCCTCCTGCCAACGGCCACCCGTCAATTTCACGCCATTTACCCGCGCACAATACTCACACCACAGAAAAATAATACGAAACAACCAGGGAGACCACGTCACGAACTGAAAGCTCGGGAAATTGTTCTACACCTTATATAATGAGATATGTAAATCACGCAATTATTTCATTGTGAGCAACCATCGATGCATCGACAGGAAACATTAAACTCATAAGCGAAACAATTATCCCACTCGACCTCCGCGGTTTGACAACTAATAATTACTAATAAACCCCACGAAAACCGAACGGTCCAAATTACGCTAAACGCTGGACTTAACCCTCGAAACGTCGCCGACAATTACAGTTAATAAATAATAATTTCAATAATAAGCGTGTACAAAAAGTTGTTATGATGACCGATGTATTGTGGTCTTCATTTCGAGAGGAGGTAGTCGGTGTGATGGGTCAATAAGGCTGGTTTGTGTTTAAAACGCCGCGCACGTCCCGTAATGGCGCTGGGCAACAATCGCGCGGCACTAGCGATTATAACAATTACTGTCGATAACTTGTATCGACACCGGCTATTTGGTTAGTCGGTCGATTACCGATAATTTGGCCGGAGGGTACGCTCCTGCCGCTGTAAATCGCTCACCGATTAGCTTTTTTGCCGTCTTTATTTGTGTGTACGATAGTTGAAATTTAGATACCATTCGCCTGACATAATGTTGCCAGAGTGTCTAATAACTAGAATACAACTTGTTTCCAAATAGATAGGTTTTGTATCCGTGTTGCAGGCAAAGTAAGTTTGACTATCTTAATCTCAACATTACTATTATGATAATGTTCACAAACAACCGTAAATATATTTTCAAAAAAAATATGTTCTTATGCTTCAGGATGTCAACAAAATTAACTAGATTCTTACTGGTAGATATTTTTTACACAACTCTGTCTAGTTAGTTTCGTGAAAACAGAATTAGCATTTGCAATCAAGTCAAGCTTGAAGACACAACTCTTTTTTTACATATTTACAATATAAAACTTGGTTAAATGTACAAACGTCTAGATTTTCATATTTATCAGCAACGCAATCATCTCTATGATAAATGTGACGTCAGACTATTTTAAATATTACATGTTGTGTTAGCAATAAAATAATGCACTTTTTGTAAGTCGAACATTTGTTTTTTTTTTGCACAAATTGCTACTAATCTGAGACTCGACAACAAGTTGTGTTTTATTTTTAATGGGTTTTTCTATAATGATAATGATCGTAAGAAATCACAAGAAGATTACAAATATAGTTTGAAACAGGTGACTATGAAAGCCAGGTATATCTATTGCTTTATGACTATCATTATTTAAGAGACTATCTTTTGTTCAGTATGTTCATCAAAACCAATAACAAAACAAACAGCCTACGTCCCATATCACAAACAGCGAACCCGTTGCAGGGCGCATGTTTTACTACCGATAATTCTATTTCATGTGTCCATATAAAATAGAAACTTGCGAGTGGCGAGCTTTCAAAAACGCTACATTAAAACATCATAAAACTCAGACATAAACGTTTAGTGCGGCCAGTTTACGAGCACGCTACCTATCGATCGTTTTAACGATGTATAAAAATTAATGGGCAGACGCTGTCGGCCGCGGTGGCTGTGTGGAAGCGATCTAGAATATTGTGGAACCTACGACCATAGACAATATAGAACCTTCAATCGAATTTAATTTAAAAAAAAATTCTAATGAGGTGTGTTTATCAACTTCAGGGTGCGATCTAGAATATTGTGGAACCTACAGCCATAGACAATATAGAACCTTCAATCGAATTTAATTTAAAAAAAGGATCTGTAATAAGGTGTGTTAATCAACTCCTGGGTGCGTTCTAGAATATTGTGGAACCTACAGCCATAGACAATATAGCACCTTCAATCGAATTTAATTTAAAAAAAAAAAAAACTATAATAGGTGTGTTAATCAACTCCTGGGTGCATTCTAGAATATTGTGGAACCTACAGCCATAGACAATAGGTATAGAACCTTAAATCGATTTTTTTTAAAAAATCTGTAATGAGGTGTGTTAATCAAATCAACTCCTGGGTGCGTTCTAGAATATTGTGGAACCTACAGTCATCGACAATATAGAACCTTCAATCGAATTTAATTTTAAAAAAGGCCTTTGAGGTGTGTTAATCAACTCCTGGGTACGATCTAGAATATTGTACGCCTATAACCTACGCCCATAGACAATGTAGAACTTTAAATCGAATTTAATTTCAAAAAAGGAATCTCTTTTGGAATAATAACATAATTGTCAGTAAACACGAGTCTTTTGCAAACGTTTATTAAACCTGTGAGTGGGGTGTCTTCAAATGTAATGAAAAACACACTCCGCGAGTTTTCCTTAACGACGTATATTTATATTTAAAAACATTAACGTAACAAAATTTTACTCCCTACGAGAATAAATATTAAAAGACAGCTAAACGTGTGCCTAATGTTATTTGTCGCCTTAGTATCTGTTATCATATGCACATATATTTCAGTATTTATATTTTTTAGTATAACTAAACCACAATACGAGTAGTTACCGCAACGCGTGGGAAACTTAAGACTAACAGTTTTAATTCCAAATAAATTATTAAAATAACCTCTGAGAAGCGTCTAGAAACATGAATATTCAACGTTGGACGGACAAATACGACGGAGTTGTCAGTCTTAACTCAATCGGGCCGTCGGATGCAGAATCAGGAATAATGGCGTCCCCCCCTCGGCTACCGACAGGGACGGGGGAAAAGAAGGGGAAAGCGGAGGGGGGAAACGAAATGGGATTCTATCGGTCTCCTCCATTCCACGCCATTCGGGATACCTACTACGTGACTGTACATAGACGGCTGGGACCAAGTTAGCTTTGGGTTTAGCACACACGATTCTCACCTTTAATGCCATGGCAAAAGTATTGGAAGGCTTCCAGTTCAGCTGCTTGACAACCGCATTTAAAAGTTTGTACAGTTGAACTAAGCTATATTTCTATTTGCGATCTATTTAGCTCCTAACGCAATGTGATAGAGATTAATATCGTTTACCAACGTTTTAAAATAAAGCATTTGTTTACGTCGCGGTGCGGCAAAAACGTAAAGTTGCTCGGTTGACATTAGATTATTTTGCTTTGGAATTATTTTTTGAACGTACATTTGCTTACTACAACGAGGCTTACAAAGTACAACTGACTCTGACATAAAGTCGAGGTAGTAAAATGATTAAGCGAAATTAAAAATAGCAACAATATTTAAGGCATTTTTTAAATGTACATAGCATCGGTTACCTTCATTTAATCAGCATAATATTCGACGGATACGTAGAATAGAAACCTGCTAAGAGACTACATAGACGGACCGCCGTAGTAAGAAAAAGCTAAGGAACGGGACGAGATACAAATGTGTCGGGGAATCCAAAAACCATTAGTACCTAAAAAAGAAATAAGCACACCATGTATACATGTTGTACTACAGACGAAATTTGAACCAATCCTTCAAATTCAGAAACGTATCAATATTTATTTTCTCCTCAAATATTCGTAAACAGCAATAGCCCCGTGATTACATCCAGCATTTCAAGAACTTATCAATAAATTATAGAACTAATACCAAATTCAAAACACATTCCCATTCATACAAACCCACAATCAAAACCCATCGAGTAACACAAACATCGTACAGCCAATTGTCAACAGAAAATACCATCGGGATATAATCGAGAGGGCGCTAGTGCGTGCCCATTTCAAACAACAACAGATCCAGCCGCTATCGGTTGCAAACAGCCCGCGGGCCAGTGTTTGCACGGGGCGCAACCCTACGATCAAACGAACTCCTGTTATTAATGTTGCATTAATGTCAATTTGTTGTTTTTAAATCGAGTACTCTGCTCTATTTTTGGGGATTTGGATGGAGTATTGAGAATATTCAGAAATTATATCTAGATCTCTCCATAATATTATGCCCTTCATTTTCCTAATTTCAGTAGTTCATTTACTGTGCAAATTAAATGTATTTTGAATACCAGCATATTCCATGGACTTCTACTGCACTTACAACTCAGCATCGACAGATTTACAAATAACATTTGAACAAAATAATGCTGAACGTTATTAAACCTTTTTTTTCAGAACTTTAAACTACTTACAAGTCTTATAATCGATCCTGTATCCGATTATTTAAAAATAAATGAAGTCAACATGACGTTCTATTTTCAAAACCGGCGCGATAAAGTCACGTCACGAAAAGATGGACGGGAGTATAAAAGGAAGGATCTTGAAGGCGAGTGGGGCGTGCAAATGGCGCGTGTGTTTGATTGATAAGCGTTATCGCGGCTCGCGGCGCACGTCCACCCCGCTACACCCGCCTGCGTGCGGCTGATACCGCGCTCGACGCAGTATACCTACGCAATACTCGCGTAGGGTTGCCTGATAAAACCATTGTTGACCGGAATTTTCGACAATACCCTTTGTACATTTTTTTTTTTCATTATCTTGAAAAAAGGAAAAAGCGTCTTTACAAACGTGAGTTTTTCTTCGCTTATAAAATATATTATATCGGCAAAAAATTTTCATTATCAGTGTGTATCATGTATTACTTATGTATAAATTTAAAGGAATTCCTTGAAGCAGCAATGGAAATCTCAAAACGAATCGTCATGATTCCCATACGTTACAGAGCGAAACTCTCTACCACTACATACACAATATTTTATGGCAGAATAAACTACAACTCTGCAAAATATCTATAACATTCTAAAACAAAAACACAGAATAAAATCCGCATCGAGTATCACAACTGTTGCAATTTTGAATTAACCGTATCAATAACTGCGTAAGCTCCTTAGCTGGGCCCGTCTAATCTACTCGTCGTGGGGTTTAGTGCAGCTAGTGGAAACAATTCCTGTTTGTATGCCGTATCTGCATCATTCCACAGCTAGAGGGGAGCCAGAGATGTTATCTTTCTCTCCCTTTAAATAAACTATGGGAAATACTTTCATATTTATAGCGAATTTATCTTTGCGAGTAGCTGGTTTTTGTCTTGTAAGGGACAAGTTTCATTCGGATAGTTTATGGATATTTAAAAATACACTTACTTTATCGCTTCGATTTAAAAGTAAATATTAATGAAATTATGGATCGATTTTTAAAGGTATAAGTAGGTACCAATTTTTTTTAAATTGTCGCGTCATGCGTGCACCGATGTACGACATAATTTGATTTATTCTATTCTTTAAATACACTAGCTTCTAAATAAAACCAGTACAACAAAGACCAACAGTTGTTAACTTATGCACCGGTGTTCAGTTTAATGCGCGCACACGCGGCTGGCTACAATGAACTTGGCGGGTCGAAGCGACCGCACTTGGCAATTGAGTGTTGACGTCATAAATATGCATTTAATATTTATTTGTATCTATGGATAGCTAAAATTAGTATTTATTTAATTTATTGAGTATCATCTCATAATCACCTGTTAGCACGGGACCAATCTAAAATGGAACCATTTAATTGAAAAGAATTACCATGGAGTAAAACAAAAAGTCCATAAATACAAAATAAAATATACAGATTAGTGTTCATTGCTCTTTTGACGTGACAACGTCTTAAATTAGGTTGCGGCTGGGAGTCACTTATGAAAAAGTGTAACGCCCGGTAACGTTACGATGAGTCACCGAACGAGAGAGAGGCCCGCCGAATGCCTTGCGTCTCTCTCCCACTCAACTATGATCGGTCTGCCGCGCGCGCAGCACTAGAGAATTAGGCGCATTGAATCGGCGCATGCTTGTGTCTCTGTCTTTGTCTTTCTCGAACGTTCTTGGCGTTGGAAAAACAAGAAAGCGTCACAATACAAGTTCACACGTGTGGTTAAAGTATCGTCAGCTGTGTCTGTAGTGAAAATATGGAGTGCTTAGATTCGTCATTTATCATTTACAACAACTACAACAATAAAGGTAAATAATTGTACACTGATATTTCATTATCGTAAACTATGATTGATTGATTAATTGTTAGATTGACACAAAAGTTGAGAAACTGAGTTTATAGGTTATGTCATACTATTGATAAATGTTGATAGTGTTTTAGTAAACAAAATATATTTCTATAGTTAAAATTTGTGCAATTGTTATTTTCATTCAATTCCTTGTTCCTATTGTGCAATTTAATTATATACATATCAATAAATATTCTACCGAGAAAAAGACGTTGTCACGTAAAATCTTCGCCCGTAAAACCGACTTTACAGGCAACCATTTTTTTATTAGGGCCACTATACATCTCACTACATCAATATCCGTGATTTCATACAAAAAAAATATGACCAAAACACTGCCATAAAATAAAAAATATATATAGCTCAGTGCATCTAGCAATCCCTTAATTTAATAAAACTATAAAAGTCACCTGGAGGATATTCATACAGGCTGTAAGAAAATGACATCCATTCAAATTTTTTACAACGCGACGCTTCAAAGGCCATGTGCGCTAATGTGACAAGAAACCTAGACATCCTATTACCTAGACTATATTAATACAGATTTTTTGCTAGGTTAGTTTGAATTTATTCATACAGATTAGGAAATTGAGCTTAAATATATTCTTGAGTGGAATATAATTTACAGTATAAAACGGTATAAAACTTGGAGTCAGAAGTCAAGTGGTGTACATTTCTACTTTTGGATTATAGATTTTCTCAATAATAGCCAATCAACTTCAAATATATAAATAAATCAATAAAAATCTTCTTGTATAGAATTCAGGATATTGTTCCTTGAATATTGCAAAAAAAAACATTATAATAATTGAAAGACATTTAGCACCCACTTAACAAGGATCTTGGACCAAACACTGGCGCATCACGCAAACATTTGTTCCAGAATTCGCTCCTCATACTGAAGTCATAGTCGCGTGTACGGTTTATTTGCAAGCATCGCTAACAATGTCTAAACACAATTACGTTGTGCAAACAGGCGACGCCGCGGGCGAACACATGTTGCGGGCACACGGAACAATAGAAAGGGGGAATTGTAAAAATATTCGCGTATTATGCTGAGTTTTTTAGCTTAGCAACGAGTTGCGAGACAAGCGGTCTTAGGTCTGAATTTTAGAATTTTACTATTTATATTTTCTTAGCACACATATGCAAAATCACGCCTCTTTACCAGAAGGTTCTTTTAAATTCGAATGGCATGGGACAAGAGAGGACAGAATGTCATGCTTTTCGCCATGAGACAGAACCAATTTTACGTGACGGAGTGAAAAGCATAGGCGACAAAGGTCACATTGTGATAAATATAAAACAGTACGCGAAATATGTTTTTCACGTGGACTGTATTCAAAAACTATCTACACCCGGGCGAAGCCTATTGACTATCATAGACAAATGTTGCTTCACATCGCTTCAGTACCTACCTACAGCGAAGACATAACCACTTTTTCCAAACAATTAATTACAAGCAGGTGCATCCCGGATTAGTTATATTAATAATATATACAATTATTAAAAATTAAAAACAAAATGTGAGTAAAATGCTAATTGGCGGTATTAACCTCGCTGTAGCGGTGCAGTAGCGCAAACGGAATATATTAACATTGAGTACGCTAAATCCGATAAAACCAGTAATACTGGTATCTTGATGTATAGAAACCGACCATGTTTTTTTACAAAGCATCGGACAAAATGTTGATATGTCATACGGCTTGATCTAATGGTTCCGAAAGTAAAATCATTAGAAATATTTTTTTAGAAATATAAGAATACCAGAAAGACTTGGGCATGAGAATGACATTTTTTGTATGAAATTATAGTCCATAGTAGGAAACTGGCCGTAAACAATATAAAAAATCATCACTTTGATTTTAGATTTTTTTTATTTTGTCATTTTTTGTAACGATCGCTAGAATATGTAAAAAGAAATTGTCATTTTTCATTACTCGATCCTCGCACTTAACTAAGTTATGTCTAGTGCATATTTGTAACAATGAATTATTTACTCAAAACAGTGTATTATGTAGGTGAAAACTATTATTTTGGAACAAAACTTTTTAACAAAGACCAATTCCATCACTGTTTATTTTCTATTCCGTCTATTTCTTTGCTTCTTTTTTTTCGTTTACTAAATGCACAAAAAGAAATATTTATATCTGAGCGACGGAGTATCGGATATCGAAGCCAGACGAAGCCCAGTCATAATATTGTAGTGGAGTGTCGGCACTCGGCGGCTGGGTGCAGGCGTACTGCGTAGCTCACGATCATCTACGAGCATCGAGTCCACTGTCGATTTTTTCCGATCTCCAACGTGTTGCCTGCCAGTTGCCAGTCGCCACAAAGCGGTAAATGAAAAAAGGTTTTAAAAAAGCCGTCTACGCCACTACCGCGTGGAGACGTGGCTAATGTGTAATGCGGTTGGGTTTTTATCCGACGCTTAGGACTTTTTATTTCCTTTTTTCACTTCGATTCGGTTACGGTTCGTATTGATCGACAAAATTCGATTTCAAAATGGGTGCTGCGAGAGTTTTATTGTTGCACTGATACGTTCTTAAACAATAAAAAACGCATTTTAAATGTAGAATGCAATTCTCACATGTCACGTTCGGAAATTGAAGGAGACGTGGTCGTGTTTTAGAAAAGGTAATTATTCTGCACCGATTGGCTTCGACGCCGAGTGAGGACAATAAAAGACCTCATTTATTTTTTTAATGCGGCAACATTGAGTCGATTGTTAACGTGATGTCGTGTGTCCGATGTTTGATTGGACTTGCGTAAATAATATTTAGTTTGCGGACAAGAATAGCGCAATTTCAATGTAATCTATAAGTTGATTTAGTTTATTTTGCGACATTGACCCGCCATGTCGCCACACATCGACTACGAATTACCTTTCACAAGCGCGCTCCCTCCGTACTGGTAGCCGCCATCAAATTAGTTCAAATGCTACCGACTTTCACATTTTAATTACACCATGATTCATCATATTAATGGGCGATATATATAAAAATATCGCAACCGATTCTTTATGCGGTACCGTTACCAACCTCACCGATCTACGAAAACAAAATTTATACTCTATGGTCCATCTAAAAACAAGAATGTATGTATATATGCCATAAACATTTTTAACAGATAATCATGTCAGCGTTTATAAATCCATCGATGAAAGTGGACAGGGGATCATAAAACACCTTTCACATATACCAAAATAATATGCATGATAAAAGACTCACAATGTTGGGTCGGCGCCTTTCCGGCGAGGTAATCCTCTTTGCATATAAACTTGTTGTCGTCGAGAACGTACAGCTCTTCGCCGGTGGACAGCTGCTTTCTACACACGAGGCACGTGAAGCAATTGAGGTGGAACACCTTCTCCCGCGCTTTGCGGACCAGGTCTGAGGGAGATATTCCGTGCCCGCAACCACTGCACTTCGTCCCGTATCTCCTGTGGGCAATATACACAATTATATATTAAATATCGTGGCTTTTATTATGTTAATAAATAGCACCCAAGAGTCAAATTCATAGTACTGATCCCACAATACGATCAAGTCTTGTGTCGTGGGTATCACGAACTATAAACAAGTATTTCACTTATTTTTATTCCACTTAAAATAGAAATAGGTATACTCCGGGTATATATATTTAGAATCAAAAGAAAGCTTGTAAAAATGAAATTGGAGTTAACAAACATTATGTCTTAATACTTGGATAAATATTTATTGTAGATTTATTGATAACTCTGACACTAAACACATAATTATTTAATGGTTGTCAGTTTTTGTGTGTGTTTTTGTAACCAAAAACTTTTTTTTTTTATAAATATTTATAAATTATCTGACAAGCGCAGTTGCAAAAGAAACAGCTACCAAACAAGTGACACACATTTTTATTCCATCACCCAAACTCTTTTAGGATTGAGAAGATCTATTGATTGATAAGGGGGTTTCCCCTACTACGAGTAATATCTAATACAAAAATGCATAATTTGCACTAAGGTTAACTCAAATAACATAACACTTTTTTGTAAACAAGTTTTTAACAGTTTTCTAACAACATAGTTTCAAGAAATAGCGTTAAATTTAATATCGCACTCGGCTATATATCAACAAAAATCAGAATTATCGCGAACAATGCTGTAAATTTATGTTAAAATATGCGAAGACACCTACAGTAATTAATACACTTCGTAATCTAGAGATCACTATGATATAAATAGGGTTGCCACTTTAGAAACATCTTTTTAGTAGCAATAAATTCTAAATGAACACCATTTAGAGACCTCCTTAAAAGTCAGCAAGGAGTTCATAATACCCCTGGACTTGTGGAAATTCTTGGAAAAGGTAACCTCTTCCATGATTTTCTATCAATGCTGCTTGCTTGCAGCTTATGCAAAAAAAATTATAATGAATTCACAAAGTGTAGTTAATTTGTCTGCGTTTATTTAAAAATGCAGTGTGCGACGGTTTAAAATATCTCAAAGAAAACCAGGGAGTTTTTTAAGACGCAAAATTGAAAACCACAACTATGCTAAGGCAGCGTAGGGATGGCAAAGACCTAACAATGAAGCGTATTATATTTACTAAACATAACATTAAACCTGAGTACATTCGAACTCCGCATGATAACGTTCCCAATATTCGGATATATAAATAGATATAAGTTACCTACCTAGGTGAGTTATCGTAACAAATAACAAAACCCTACCACTTTACCGAAAAAGCCACCCACCATGCTCCCTTGTAGCACCTCTACACGATGGGCCAGCTACTTGGCCATCAATGACCACGTGAATGATGGAAACGCAATTACACAACGGCGACATTCAGTAGTGATTGTGCCGGAAAATCCGACGCCATTCGAAGACTGCTAATGTCAAGTATTGGAAAAACCACAAAATAAAACACAGGAGAAAAAATAACTAGACGAAAGACCAGCCCTGTCACAGCGCCGGCGGCATCGATCGTCGCGTCATGTCGAAAATCCCAAACATTTGCCACAGATGATATGCCAGACAGTTATGTTAATCTCAGCAATTAATAATCTTCTAAAAACATTAAAATACACTATGGTTTTTGCGCGGTTTCTAATTAGTTTACTTACTATTTTTAGAATACGTTGCATTATTGACATTTAACTCGCATACTTTTTCCTTTCTTTGAACTAATTTTAGCTTGTGGGGCTTTGATTTTTTTCCGTCTGATCCAAAATTTTGTCGACTAGGTAGTTTTTTATGTTTATTGCAGAATAAAAGAGTACCAAGCAAGTCATATTTTTTGATACAAAAATGTAAACAATCTCCAAATGAAAACTGAACCAAGAACGTCATGGTTTTAGGCATCTTTTCTACAGAGAAAGTTATGTATCAATACGAATTTGGTATTAGGTACCTACCAGTGTTAAAAGAAAACATCTATCTATGTTAACAATTTTAAAGTATTAAAAAAATTAACGCCAAAGACATCGCAACTATTTTATAGCATAGTTATAGATTTTGAATATGCATATTATTAATTTATTGTAACACTTAACATTTCTTTATCTTCCAAATTTACATAACGCTCACCATTAAGATGGTATAAAATCATAATTTTATGCTACGTCAAAGCGACTTCGCTGCACCTGATGAAACTAACCTACAATATTACTATTGATTTATTGTTTTGTTTTTAAAAAACTTCTTGAGATGTTCAGCGTAAAAGATTTTTGTGCATGTTGTAAAAATATTTGTTCATCAATTTGACGTCTTAAGACTACGATGTCAAGCATTTTCAACCGTTCTGTGATTCTAATACCACATAAACAATTAATGGCATTGTACGAATCGAAAACTCACACAAACTAATTTGCCTGATTTGAAAAAAGAACCCAAGAACGAACCCAAGTCAACATACATAATCATCAACTTATTTAAAGCTAGGCAAAAAGAGTCTGTTTGTTGGGGGCGCTAAGATCGTATATACTTGTTATGTTTTATTAATTGTTGTTAATAGTTTCGTAGTTGATTTTAAATCACAAAACAAACAAAAACCATGTGAAAGTGTATAGAAATACGTACGTATAAAATTATTCAACGATCACATTGACATTTTTAATAGTGTTGCCATAATTGTTATTCTTTAATGCCAATTGTCACCGCATCGTACTTATTTTTGCCAAGTTCTAAATACCCTATATGCTGCTAATTACAACAGTAAACATATATTTGAAAATAGTGTTAAAAATGATCACGTATTTGAAATTTATCAAACGGGCTAGAAACGTTCGCGCGTAGTAGAGGCTTAATGAATGTTAATATTCATATTTCTTTGATATAAGGTTCTAGAGCCGGTGATAATTATTCATATTTTATGTTATTTTAAGCCTGCCATGTGGGTCAGTGGTGCTAATGACGCGGGCTGATCAATAAATATCCGCTTTGGATTAATACGTGCCGTCTAAAACTGACATTTTTATTTCTGTCTTAGGGTAATTATTTTATCCTTTTGCCTAAAAAATATACGCGGCCTCTTCAAGACTTTCATAGATAATATTAGACAGTGTACGTTTGTGTTTTATAATTCACATTAATTTCTATAAAGGGTTCTTAGTGCGTGCTGGACTGTTAGCGGCTGCTAATATATATATTTTTTTATTGCATTGCATCGCGAGACAAGCATGCCGTTCGCCTGATAGTAAGCGATGCGACCGCTCATGAACAGTAGCGAAACCAAACACCTTGATTACAAAGCAATGCTTGGCATTCCACTGCACTCGCCATCCTGAGACATAAGATGTTAAGTCTCAATATGTCCAGTAGTTACTCTGGCTACAATGTCCTTCAATCCGAAACACAACAGTGCATTTAAACTGTTTTTTGACGGGAGAAAAAGACGTTGCGGTGGTACCCACCCAGGCAGCCTCTCACATATGAAAGACCTACCCATCAGTGAAAGGTGTTTCAGGTGGTTGCGCGTTCAAATCCCATGGCAAATCTCTGACTTCAAAGTCATGTGTGCATTGATAGACAATCAGCACGCACTATAACGGTAGAGGAAAATCATAAGGAAATGGAAACCCTCATACTATACCCTTTGAGAAAAATCTATGGTATGTAGGTACGCACTAGGCCGGCGTGGTGGACTACATGACCTATTTTGCTTTAGAGGTTTTCCTACCTAAAGATTTATACATTCAAATACTAACATACGAGTACAATAAAACTATTTTGTTAGAGGGAACTAAAAAATGTAGTTCGACAACATTTTTTTTGTAACCACTGAATTTATCCACTAATACTAAATATTCATATATTTAACACCAGATTAGAAAATCATAAACGTAACCAATCATCGGGCCTATTAAATTTTCTCAACATTCTTCCATATACGGGACGCAACCCTTTTTGTTAATCACGAAGGCTTTAAACGCGTGTACACAAAATGCAATTTATGTTCATTTAGACCACAGGAATTAAGTTTCACGACACGGAGTTTATTATGAAATATAATCGATAATCATCGTAAATCCAGCATAGATCGTAAAAAGTGTGATGAGATGGGTACTGACGCGTTGTAAATGGCCGCTACCGTATTGAAAAGTACTAGTATTTTGTTGCCAACTTTGATGTACTCATAAAGGCAACCAATATGCTGGTCTCGAAAGGCCCAGTCTATTAAAACTTAACATTAAATGCTATATTGTTCGATTTATCATGGAATAAAGAGGAGGGTTCATTAAATGTTTAATTTTGCTGTGCGGTTCAGCTTTTAAAGTTTTAAAAATAAACTATTAGCTAAAAAATGCAATTGATTGGAACGATTTCTATAATTTGAGATTCTGCATTCACTGTAACTTCACTTTTTACTAGGTTTTGGATTAAGAAAAATGAAGATAGTTGCATAATCTTTGGACTTTACATGACCAAGAATAATTCCCAATCTAATCTTAACTTAATATTAGTTTAAACATCCACAATACTGGGGTATAAGGAGCGAGTTAAATTCAACCTCATTTATCGACAGCATTCCTTTTTCAAAATATTTAAATGCAGTATTTAATGTAAGTAGAAAACTGTACCTACTGATCATTACTATTGGTTACCGCTATCGGATACATTTGGAACGCGACGTTAACCATCGATGTACTTTTTTTATCATTTTATCATCACATTGAATTATTACTCAGTACATTTGCATAAACGATGGAGGCCGTATGAATAAAACATAAGCTCGGTTTGGCTGTACCACGCTGGCAACGCGCCATGTTATATTTCCAATTGCCGCCAATTTATAAAACTTTCTCGGCCGTCTGTCCGAATTTTGAAACTCAATGTTGCCAGTTAATATCTTGTTGGATGTGTTTGTCGTCGCCTTTGCCTTTTTTGCCTTTGATCTTTAAAAAGTTGGGTGTTCAAGAAAATATGTAATATATTTTTGCTCCTCCGCGCCGGTATCATTTTTAAAAACCAATTATTACATTGGAACATAATTTGAGCTCCCTTTTCCTTGAGTTATATTTGCAGTGCCCCAAAGCGGTTCTCTTTTTAATTTTCAAATTGCTTCAAACAATTGTGACTGCAAATAAAGTGTACCGACGGCATAAAATAAATATATAATAGTTAAAAAAAACTAAAATACACGCTTTAATAAGATATACAACTAAAAAAGTAAAAATAATTGATACTGAATTTAAGATAAGAAAATGGAGTAAAATACATATATTTTATTGTTACAAAGCGTGGGGTGTTTACAACAATTACTTATCCTCCTGCACCCCACGCTTTGTAACAATAAAATATATGTATTTTACTCCATTTTCTTATCTTAAATTCAGTATCAATTATTTTTACTTTTTTAGTTGTATATCTTATTAAAGCGTGTATTTTAGTTTTTTTTAACTATTATATAATTGTTTTGACTAAAAACATCCGTCTACGGCTGTATTTCCAATCAATAACGCCATCTGTTGGTCAGTAGTAACATTTGACACTTGAAGAATACAAGAAGCTTATACCCAAATGGAGATTGCATTCCGTATATAAAAGTGAAGCACAAAAATTTGACCTCGAATGACGTTGCGACTGATTGCTATCCTTTTCTTTCGAGTGACAATGAATGAAAATGACTTTTTGTTCATTCATTGTCACTCGAAAGAAAAGGATAGCAATCAGTCGCAACGTCATTCGAGGTCAAATTTTTGTGCTTCACTTTTATATACGGAATGCAATCTCCATTTGGGTATAAGCTTCTTGGAAGAATACAATGTTAACGCCATCTAGCGATGAATGTAGCAATGGTCATCAATTATAAGAATAATTAATCCTGGCGAATCTAATCAGGATAATTATATATTTTAATCGAATTATTGTATTGTCATCGGTCTTTGACAGGTGTGCAAAATTTGAACGAAATCTGGCCGTTTAAAGTGGGTCAAAATCGCGCCCAAAGAAGTCGGTTACAAACAAACATACAAACATACAAACATACAAGTGAAGCTAATATAAAGCGTGTAAAAAATGAATCACGACTCTCTCGAATTCTCGACGAATCCCCACTGAACTAAGTGTAAATTTAATAAATGCATTTTTACATTTATTACACTTAGAAATTCATTAAAGTGTTCCACACTTCAATTAATTAATGATTCCCTCATAAATTAAATAACATGAAAAAGAAAATAATATAAATATCTAAATTTAAAAATAACAGCAGTAACGTTCTTAACCTTGATAAAAGGGGCAATTTGAAACGTGACCATCAATTTGAAACTAATACAATAATGTCGGGTTGTCAAATCGGCGGAAATGACATCACTTAGCTTTAGGAAGCCGTAATGTCACTAAATGAACTTATCAAAACAACCAAAAAAACGTGAGGTAAAAAATCGTCTGCCACGGAAAAAGGTTCCGCAGACGTCATAATAAATTAAATTCCTACTTTACAAGTGTATTTAACTACGAAATACTATTATATTCGCGATGCCGAGTAGATACAATGACGAAAAGTATGCTAAAATGGATTCTATATTTTTAAATTATTTGTTAATATTTAAAAAAATAGATAGTTAAATTAGTAACGAATAAATCCATTTTACGTAACATTACTCCGTGCTTTATTTTTGTTAAAATAAACAGTTGAATCTTAAACGATTTTAAAGGCAAACATAACCCTAAAATAGTGCATTAAGTGATCAGAGCGCGGAAGTTGTAAGTGGATAGTTTTCCGCCGTTGCGACAAGTTGGCCCAAATATATCTACCATTTGTGACACCTATTTTACCGACAAAAAGTCATTAAGTATCACCTAATGTACTGAAGACTGAGACAATTAGGGTATTTAGACTAGAACCGATTTTTTCTTTCATTTTTAAGTGGCACTTTGTTGGTTTAAACCACCATGACACATCTTAGTGATCGGTTTTTCTTATTTTCCGACCTAACAAAGTTTTTTTATTGTAATGAAGGGGGAGACGAACATGCCATTCGTCTGATGGAAAGCTATACGACCGTTCATGGAAAATATCCAATGAACCACATGAATTATAAAGCAATTTTTGGCATTCCACTGCACTTGCCAGAGACATACGGTGTTAAATATCCTTAAGTCAAATAGTTCTCTGGCTACAATGTTTTTATAACTGGAACAAAAACAGTGAATTTACACGGCTGTTTTATTTATTTATTTAAACTTTATACAATATGTACAGGCGGACTTAATGCCGTCGGCATTTTCTACCAGTCAACCTTGGGATAAATACACATTGCCGTGGTTCCTACTTAGGCGGCCTCTCACATTTAAGAGACCTACCAGTAAAAAAAAATATAGACACCGCCATCTGTTATCAGAAACCTGCACTTACTCAGAATAATTCCCTTCAAAATTAGTTACTACGATGACATAATTACCTTAATGTACCTACCGGTAATTGTATTGTAATAGATGAACAACACATTCATTTTATGCGGCCATCATTAAAAAGCACTAACTGCAGACGTTTCTTAGAAACCGTCCGAAGTACCACATAAATACACAGCAGCGTTAGGTTTTTAAATAGAATGAATTCCTTTAAAGGCAGAATATATATGTTATGTTTATGAATATGTATGTAATAAAATATACATGAGTGGTGAGGCACTAGGCAGAAAAACGATTAAAAAGTTACATTACACTTAGACGCCTAGGTAGGCCTTGAGTTTCCAAGACAGGTTGAAAGGCCTGTATTTTATCATTGCACTAATAAAAATAAATCTCGGTGTATGGAACTTTTTTGTTGTTGTTATAAGCAAAAGCAAAGTTTATGACGTCATTTTCATGAGTTCTACTCAATCTCAATTCAGAAAACTATTCAGGAATGTTCTTAATTTATATTTAATCCCATCAAAAACATCCTGTAAAAAAATTCCAAGTCTCGCAGCTCAGGTTTTCTACCGCAAAAAGTTGTGAGATGCATGTAATACCAAGTCGATTAATTTATTTAGTCCTTAAGGGACCTTCTATATAAAGTTATTACGTTAGTTATTACCATATCAATATAAAAAATTCTTTACGTTTTAAATAAACGGATCGACTTGGCCATCGCATGAAAACATAATGTATCGTACATTTTATACATAATGCTGCTGGCCAAGTCGATCTATTTATTTAAACCGTAAAGAATTTTTTATATTGATATGGTAATAACTAACGTAATAACTTTATATAGAAGGTCCCTTAAGGACTAAATAAATTAATCGACTTGGTATTACATGCATCTCACAACTTTTTGCGGTAGAAAACCTGAGCTGCGAGACTTGGAATTTTTTTACAGGATGTTTTTGATGGGATCTCACGTCTTTTTGTAGATTCCTACTTTTTTCCTTTTCGGTACTTCTTACTTCTAGAATATCACTAACGATTTTTCTTAAAGCCTCTATCTTATGGATTTTTCTTATTTTTGTAGGTATCAATTTATCACAAATATAGCGGATTTGATTATTAATGTTCTCTCTTTCATTGTAATTGATATTTTCGAGCTATTTAGTCTATTTATTTGCAAGTTTTTCTTCGTCATGTTTTTCTAGAGGAATGTTGTACAGTTTCATGGGCTGAATACACCATTTCCCTCTCTATATCCCCTCCTATTATGCCTCATATATATAAATATCTATCTACAACTATTATTCCATTATATACGGGTACAATGATTCATTAACTGCGAATGTAACTTTGTAATCCTATACATTTATATGGTATTACAAAGTTATTCACGAAGTTGGTCTATCTAGAAAACTAGACACAAATTATGAAATGTTTGAATTTTCCCTTACTTTAGACAATAAACACTAATTATATTCTAAATTTGAAGGTTCTATGTCTGCTAGAAGTGCCTTAGACTTTTGATGATCGGTCAGTCAGTCAGTGAGTGACAAAATTAAGAAAGTTTGACTAGTTACAATTCTTAAACTACTGGTTTAAATTGAATGAAATTTTAAATATACCGTGTTTACACAATGCCTGCTTAGTAACTGAAAATTCAGACTTCATGCTTTAGCCACAACGAAGTTATAGGGGGTTGAAAATGGTCTGAATTGCTTCGAGAAAAGGATGTTACGGCCTATAGCTCGACTTGGAGGGGGCTCGGCCGCGCCCCCAGAGAAAGTAGTAGTCTTACTTCACCTTATATTATAGAGGAAAAAAATAATTGTTTGTTTGAATTGAATAGGCTCTGAAAGTACTAGACCGATTTGAAAATTTCTGATGAACATAGGCGATGGAATAATTTCATTAAAATGTATCTTCACCTGGGCGGAGTCGAGCCACTATTTACTTTAAAAATATGGTTTAACATTTTTGTTTTGTACTATAGGTTTAAACAAATACCTAACCAAAGTCGAGAACAGTTTTGCTTAGAACCAAACATAACATTTTGCGGACACGTCTGGATCATAAATTCTAATTCACTTAACACTAATCCTTTCAAACTAGTTACTTTGTCGACAAGAACACGTAAAATTACTGTCCACTCTAAGTAATCAAATACTCGAAGAATTTACGTCATAAGCCGCGCAAAACGCAGCTAAAAATTCTTCTACAGCGGTACCAACATTACAAAACTACAATTACCGTTAAAACCCTCTAACTTATAAAAATATTGCTCGTAAAAAATATAAAAGACGTGTTCTTCATTACAGTACATGCATGTACGTAAATAAAACAGAAAATCACAGTTCACAAACATTAGTTAAACTCGGACTACAACAAAACTATATTTCATATTGCATTGTGAATATTGCAATAAACTAACAATTTGCAACAATACCGTAAGTTGTAACCAACTCGACGCTTAAGGATGGCGCTTCGTCAATTGAAATAGAAAATATCCTGGGAAGTCACATGAAAATTAAATGTTGCATGTCCATAGATATACATTAAGTATGCACTGAGTATTCTCAATCAATTTGTAAACTATAATATCTACCCTTAGAGTATTTATAATTATAGAGTGAGCGCTGTCATACATTCGCGATTTGAAAAACGTAGATATTTTCTTGTTCGTAATGTTGGTAGCGCACCTATATTAGTAAAAATTGAATTAATTATTTAGCAATAAATTGCTATAAATTCCTTTATTAGCCGAAATTATATTTAGCTATTATCCTTTTAAAACGAGTTTGAGTGGAATTAAATATACCTAAACTACTTATTTTTAATTTTTATTTCAAATAATTTATGTATGTTGCACAACCTGTTCCAATATTAGCCAATAGGAGGGCAGAAAAAGGTGGCCCGGCACCACCATTTTTATCTACGTTTTTGAAGTACCAGCGCTCCCTCTATATATATATACTCTTAGTATCTACCCGATCAGTAGAGTCCTTTATTTAAAACATGGTCTTATTTTCTGTACAGACGAAATAGATTTAAGCGACCCTAAACTTAATAATAATCTTGATATTATTTTTTTTATATTCGTTTCTGTTTGTTATTAAAGCGAGAAAAATATTTTTTTTTTTTTTCAAAAAACTCCTTAATAAGTAGCTAAAAAAAGTTCAATACATGGCAACCCTATCGAAATGTCAAAGATAAAAGCCTTGACGTAGCATCTTAGTTGTGGAGTTACAGAGCTCAAAACATAATGTTTAAAATCAATAAAATTGTGAGCTAGACGTGTCATTTTAACTTAACGCTTAAAACGAACACAAAAACGCACAACGTATTAATATGTTGCTGGTGTATGGTAAAACAGATAAACTTGCCCAAGTGGGTTTCACTTCGGGTGGTTAGATAAAATTGTCTATGGTAAAATTAAAACAAAATATTATGAGGCAGAAATACTGATTATACAGCCAGTAGGACAGGGTATATTCTTAAATATGAATAAGTTTAATTTAAGTGTTATTTTTAACTACAGTCATTTGTAATTATACCTACAGCATGTTTTGTTATATTAAATCCAATGAGAAAAAATAATTGTTTTGTAATTTTTTTTTTCAATTGTACATATAGGGCCTCATTAATAAACTATAGGTATAAATATAATAAGATATTTCTCACAAAGCCGTTAGTCACATCCAACTGCATTAAAAAACAGTGATTCTTTTATAATTTTCTTTGTGTGAAATCAATTTTCAATCTTGTACGGGTGTTATAAGTTGCTCGGCACCGAACGGTCTAGAAATATTAATTTTCAAAATTAATCTCCCAGCCGCCATTTTGATATTCTGGTCAACAAACTTAGATCATACCGCCAGCGGCTTTAATTTCACATTCATTTACTTCGAAGACTTGAAGCAAAAACCCTTCGTTAATTAATTAAATAGGGCCTCAATGTAATAACTCGCAGACTACCAAAAAGACAATGGAAATAGGAAACGCGCTCGTCTTTGGGAACATATTGATCCAAAATTGCAGCAGACAGAACTTAAAAGAAACAGAAAGAAATTTACCTGACTACTGTAGGCACCGTCCAGGGCTGAGGTTTGTATGAGTATACGGCTATATACAACTTAACAATTGCAAGGGACCTATTGCAAAAGCCAAACGGAAATACAGGCCATAAAAAAATTAATGCAATGAGTAATTAATTGCAATGTTCATGTGATCCACACCTATTCGTTTCATGTCCAAGTTTTGCGAAACCTAATCTCTCCTATTTTCTGGTACGACACAAAGCTTGCATTACAGCGTCAAATCAGAACTTTGGGTATCCCTGTTACATTATACTATTGATAATATTAAGATACAAGCATGAAATACCTGAAGAAATCATTCCTGCAGAACAGCTTGTTGTCTCTAGAGTAGCACTTGTCCGCGAGCGGCGCGCGACAGTCGGCGCATCGCACGCACGCCGCGTGCCACGCGCGCTCCAGCACGTGCAGCAGGAACTTGTCCAGTATCGGCTTCTCGCAGCCGGCGCACGCCATCGCGCCGCCTGCCTCCCCGCGTCCTGCACAACCACACCATGAGAATCATAGCATACCCAGCATCATTATAAACCATATCTATATATTACATCAATATAACTAAAGTGTAAACAATACGGTTTTTGTATTCATTTTTTATATATATACAAAAAAATATCCAAATCCAAAATCCAACAAACAAAGAATTTTGTAAATCCATCCATAATTAAACAAGTTATAAACTTTTAAATAGTAGTGGGAGTAGAAGAAAAGGAATGCAAAATATAACCAGTGACGTCACTAGTCTTAATATGCATTACAGTGTGAAAGAAACAGCAAGATGTCCCCTCTTTAATTTCAAATATTTATATTTGCCTCGTGTTACAAGCGACTTTAATACTATTCTGATTGAAATGTTTTCTTTTAATGGTATTCTAGTTTATATAATATTAGCCCGTGTTGTGTTTTTAATTAATTACCTACGTAATTTTGGACAGCCCACGATACGTATATTACTTCCATAAAATATTTTAACTTTTACCCTCTTATTAATAAACTCGAAATAGCGAGGATTTAACGAAAAGCCAAGGTTTTAAACAAATTTTGTATTAATAAACATGGCGTAACCTAATCTTTCTGTCTAAAGTTTATTCCGACGAGCTGTCACGTCTCAATATCGAAGCAAAATTTGTGTCAAATTGACTTTAACCCAAGGCTTACGCGTGGAATGTGCAAAACTGTATTAATAAACACGAAATAAGGAGGGGCTAAACCAATATAAGCCTAATTTTTGACTTAAAGTTATACCGCCGAGACACATGGTTTAAGGAATGAAATGAATTTAGATTTTTAGAAGAATAGTCATTTTTAACTTAATTAGCATTATAAATGTTTGTCTGTACAGATTAAGGATTGTTTTGATTTGATACATAGCATGTTGTTTTACGAGTTCATCATTTTACTTTAACAAATTTTTACTCTTCTTTGTAAAAAACACGAAAAATATACAAATTCTTTATATTGAGGCAAATGGATATATCATTATCATCATCATATCAGCCACAGGAAGTCCACTGCTGTACATAGGCCAAGGATCTCCACAATTACCTGTTGGAAGCGGCCTACATCCAGCGACTTCCTGCAACTTTAGCCAGGTCGTCCGTCCACCTTGTTGGCGGGCGTCTGACATTTCGGTTGCCTGTACGTGGCCTCCACTCTAGAACCTTTCGGCCCCAACGGCCATTGGTTCTACGCGCCATATGCGGCCCACTGCCACTCCCACTTATTTAATGGATATATACTTATTAATATGTCGTTATATTTAAAAATCGTTTAATAAAGCAATTAAAAATTAATGCAATTTTCAGTAGAATATTTGCTTGTGAAATTATTCGTAAAATATATCAATTAGCCCCGTGATCTCTACTCGCCCCGTTTAACGGTGTATAAACTTTTTCTATGCGGGGCCATTGTACTTTCTGTTTCGTCGATCGCATACATTCATTCAATAGTGGTCACTGGTTTCATATGCAGTCGACGAGTTCCTATGTCATATTATTTTGAGAATAAAACTGGTGAATATTACAGAATTTTATTACTTTATTAACAGCCTCCGTGGCGCAGTTGGTTATATGCCGCCTGTGAAACGAGAGGCCACGGGTTCGATCCCCGCACCGAGAGAAATGTTTGTGCGGCCCACAAATATTTCTTCCGGGTCTGGGTGTTTGTGAGACCGAAAGTCTCTCGTAGTTCCTGATACCCACGACATAAGACTCGATCTTAGTGTGGGGTCTCAGGACTATGTATGTGACTGTTGGGTGTTATTTATTTACTTTACATTGACCTGTCTCGCTTTCCTTACATAAAATTGATGTTATTTTAAGATTGCACTTTCAAATTAGTAGTCTTGGATGGTCGCAGAAAAATTGTGTTCAGCTACTTGCTCGGTGCATACTCCTTCAGCACCGTGAGAAATAATTGTGGAAAAAATTAATAAAGAAATATTCAAATTTACTTTATAGCAACTGACGAATAAATAAAAAGGAAAGTAACAATATTTTCAGTAAAAATGTAAATGAAGTAACAAATAATATCTATTTAATTGTACTTGTACACATTGATTAATTTGCTTATAGAATTAACTACCTAACAAATCAAAAATATATTCATAAGAAGATTCAAGATAACAAGAGCCGAACATGTGGGTAGTAACATGTGGTGTAACTAATAAAATACCACACAAAGTTACGAAAAACTTTTCAACTTGTAAAATCGTGTTTGAAAATGTTTTGAAACCCAATCTTGATGGACGTCAAATTTATAAATAATGTATGAAAAATGTCACATTTGATGTAACTGCAAGTACAACGCATCTACAATAAGTTAGCGTGTGGAGACATTAGGAACTACAAGTGAAAAGATAAAAATATCTGTTAAGTTATTGTTTGCCTTATGGTTTCGTGATATAACAACGAACATTAAAAACTTGTGATCTATGATGATATGTCCCATGTTATATAATGTCAAAAGAGAAAAACTATTATTAGTTATTACTTTCCACAACAGCGCTCTCGGGAGACAGTGCTCCGTGACGATCTATACTAATCTTTAAAATCGACCGGTCATTTAGTTCATTCTTTTTACTTTTAAGATCAGTGAGTTGCCATAACACACACTATAACCTCGGCATAAGGTTGGTGTCTTTAGGCCGAAGTAATAACGCGTTTATTAATAACGTCTTCCTACCTCCTACTTCCTCGGCTTAACTATCCCAAGTCTTGTTTGAAGTAAGAGTGGAATAGGCATTTTTGACATGCGAAATACGATAAAGAAAGCTAAAACGGCAAAAAAACGTTTTTGATTCAAAAATTTTACACAAGTTATAAAATTACCGAAATCTTTTAAAATGTAGGCTTCATTTTAACATGTATTTTTACTCATTATAGATCAGTCACTCATTATAATCAGTTAAGGATCTAGCTCATATATTCATTATTTGCTCATTATATGCCTACTACGCACAACTGTTCTCGACGACTTGCTTGCTACTGAGAAACATGCGAGTGTGGAGTTAATGCAAGTTCTCGCGTTCTTAGCTTCTTTGTCTCGAGACAAAAATCCGACACAAATCGGAGAACAAGGCGAGAACCAGCGAAAAATATGTAAAGACATGAAGCGTGTGTACATAATCTATTTAGTATTCTGTTATCAGACAATCGAGAGTACGATTGAGAGTAGTTAGGCCATATAGTCCACCACGCTGGCCTAGTGCGGGTTGGCGGACTTTACATACCATAGAAATCGCTATGCTATGCAGGTTTCCTTACGATATTTTCCTTCACCGTTTTATTGCTTGGTGATTGACCATCAATACACACATGATCTGGAAGTCCTTGCGACACGATGTCCGTGCTCACAATACTGTGAGCATTAAGGAGACAATTGAACGGAACGGAGGCTCCAAAGTGTTTGCAAGAGACTTGTCTATTGGGCAAAGCCAGTTGTCTAGGCTGAAGACGGAAGACGGCCGCGTGGTATCGACGAGGGCAGAGGTATTAAGGGAGATCGAGAGGTTCTACGGACAGCTTTACACCTCGGTTGCCGAACCAACTGTTAGCTCGGCCGAAGACCCGAGAGCCGAGTTAATCCGACACTTTAGCGATGATATCCCGGACATCAGCCTGTTGGAGATTGAGATGGCCCTCAAACAACTTAAAAACAACAAGGCACCGGGTGAGGACGGAATCACTTCAGAGCTTCTGAAAGCGGGCGGAACGCCGGTACTGAAAGTCCTTCAGAGGCTCTTCAATTCCATTCTCCTCGAGGGCTCAACGCCGGAGGCATGGAGCAGGAGCGTGGTGGTACTGTTCTTCAAAAACGGTGATAACACTTTGCTGAAGAACTACAGGCCCATCTCGCTCCTGAGCCATGTCTATAAGTTGTTTTCAAGGGTCATCACAAATCGTCTCGAAGGCAGGTTTGATGATTTCCAGCCTCCCGAACAAGCCGGTTTCCGAAAAGGCTTTAGTACCATAGACCATATTCATACGCTACGGCAGGTTATACAAAAAACCGAGGAGTATAACTTGCCGCTTTGTTTAGCGTTTGTGGACTATGAGAAAGCCTTTGATTCGATCGAGACCTGGGCTGTGCTACAGTCTCTTCAGCGGTGCCATATAGACTATCGGTACATAGAAGTGTTGAGGTGTATATACAACAACGCCACCATGTCGATCCGAGTACAGGATCAGAGCACGAAGGCTATTCCACTACAGAGAGGCGTGAGACAGGGAGATGTCATATCTCCGAAACTGTTCACTGCCGCGCTGGAAAATGCCTTCAAGCTCTTGCAGTGGAAAGGATTCGGCATCAACATCAACGGCGAGTATATTACTCACCTTCGATTTGCCGACGATATTGTAGTCTTGGCAGAATCGCTGAAAGACCTTAGCACTATGCTCGAAGACCTTAATCGAGTTTCCCAACAGGTGGGTCTTAAAATGAACATGGATAAAACGAAGATCATGTCGAATATCCATGTTGTGCCCACCCCCATTGGAGTTGGGGGGCTCGACTCTCGAAGTTGTTGACGAATATGTCTATTTAGGACAAGTGGTCCGGTTAGGCAGGTCCAACTTCGAGAGAGAGGTCAATCGGCGAATCCAACTCGGTTGGGCAGCGTTCGGGAAACTTCGCGACGTCTTCTCGTCCAAAATACCTCAGTGCCTAAAATCGAAAGTCTTCGATAGTTGTGTGTTACCAGTGATGACATACGGCACCGAGACGTGGCCTCTCACTGTGGGCCTCATTAAAAGGCTCAAAGTCACTCAACGAGCCATGGAGCGGGCTATGCTCGGTGTTTCCCTACGAGATCGAATCAGAAATGAGGAGATCCGTAGGAGAACCAAGGTTACCGACATAGCCCATAGGATTGGCAAGTTGAAGTGGCAGTGGGTCGGGCACATAGCTCGTAGAACTGATGGCCGTTGGGGCCGAAAGGTTCTCGAGTGGAGGCCACGTACAGGCAAGCGAAGTGTTGGACGCCCGCCTACAAGGTGGACGGACGATCTGACTAAGGTCGCAGGAAGTCGCTGGATGCAGGCCGCTTCCAACAGGTCATTGTGGAGATCATTGGGGGAGGCCTATGTTCAGCAGTGGACTTCCTGTGGCTGATATGATGATGATGATGACACACATGACTCCGAAAAGTCAGAAGTGAGCCCTGGGATTCGGACCTGCGACCACCGCGAATATGTTGGTCACATCTAGTCCGTTTACCAACAGGCCACTACACACTTTTTTTCTATTTTATATTTGTTTTTTTCTATTTTATAATAATCTTCCATACGTGACTATTGTGTCTATTTGCATATTCATATACTGCATTTTTCATTATTCGTCACCTTGCATATACTGATATATAATAAATATCATAAGTGATGATAAGTATGTAAATAAAACATGCATAAATTACAAGAAATTTTATTTAATTGACCTTCCAAATAAACATATATATCATATTAAGATAAAAAAAATATAATTAAATGATCAAAAAAACAATAATATGTGAATTCTAGAAACAAACTAACAATTATTACTTTTTATCAATAATCTTAATGCATAATATGCAGATTTGTTCAAGTGAACTAGAATAGAATTAAAAACAAAAAAGTAAAAAAGGAAAGTAGTACAAGTGTATTTACTTTACTGGTAGTAAGTCTCTCATATTATGTGAAAGGTCGTCTGGGTAGGTACCACCACAATGTCTATTTCTTCCGCCAAACAGGAGTGTAAATGCACTATTGTGTTTCGGTGGGACATTGTAGCCAGAGTAACTACTGGACATATTGAAACCTAACATCTTGTCTCTGGATGGCGAGCGCTGCGGAATGCCAAGCACTGCTTTGTAATTCAAGGTGTTGTTTGATTTTACCGCTGGTCATGAGCGGTCGTATCGCTTACTATCAGGTCAACGGCATGCCGATCTCGCCATTCATAGCAATAAAAAAACTGAAAATTTGGAGGAAATTGATAAGTTATTAAGATATAATGAATGACTTGGTAGTCATCTCTCGTGATTTTTTTAAATTCCAATATTTTTCTATCTAATATTGCACTTTTCTTTCTTGGATGGCCATACAAATTTTATACTCCGCTTGATCCATGATCTCCCTCCGTCTCTCATTTTCTTCAGCTTATAATTTTTTGCTATAGTTGGCCATGGTGTTTATACAGTCATTGCTCTGGAAGTATTAAATAGTGTCACCATTATGGTCATCATTTATTTCTAACCCTTCGTTTTAAATGCCTGTCTTTAGTAAGTTACATTCACAAAGCATTCTCCGTTGTGATTATTAATATATTTTTGAAGAAGTTTAATAGCGAAGAAAACATATGCCTCCATTACATCAAATGAATCATTAAAGATTGAATCCATTCTCAAATTACAGAATTCAACATCTTGTTATATTTTTTTTTTAAATTTTCATGACAATATGACACATTCTAAAATTCTGCTGCATAAATGATAAATTGATGATTATTAAATTAATAAATTACTTTTCCAGATTTATTATGAGTCCTTGATTATTTGTCTTTTTTATGTTCATCTGTAAAATTGAAATAAAAGGAGAATAATATGTATTTAGTCTTTGCAAAAGTAAATAAAAGATGTGAAATTTGTGCATACGTTTTTTGGTAACATTTCTCCCATATTTTATGTTACTGTGTTGATTTGTGAAGTCTGCAATTTAAAATTATATTAACTTATGGTAACAATATTTCACATGCAACGCTTTTTTGCTTTACTGATAAAAAAAATATGAAAGCAACTTACGCTTGCCTGCATAGTTCCCAAATCTAATAGTATGTTAATATTATATTTTGTTATTTTGGTATCCTGAAATGGAGAAGGAAGATAATAATAATATGTCATAAATATGCATTTGATACTCAAGAGATTTATATTATTTCAAATCATTAGCAATTCATCTGTAATTGAAATGGGGAAATCTCACTCACAGTTTCAACTGTACTTGTTGGTGGAGTAGCCATGTACATGTGCAAAGAAATGTATATTAGAAAAGTGTTTAATGTGCGTGTTTCTTACATGTGAACAAAATACAGTCATGAAAATTGTTGATTCTCCACGGCCATCAGTCTTGTTGAACTTTCTCCTAAATGCACTCATATTCTTCCGTGCATTCATTTTTAATAGTTTCCATTTTGCTTTTAATTGATTTACAGTTTGTGGGCGTGCATTTAATTGATTAAACCTGCATAATAATTATTATTTACTACTTACACGGCAAGTGATTAAAACGCTGAAAGAAACCAAGCAAGCTTTTATTTTTCATGCAAATCCTCCCAAGCTTTAGTTTTTGGTTTATACGAGTTAGTGTCCAAAGATTTATTTTCAATGATTGGCGCATACATATGTTTTAAGCAACAAACGAAAAAATAGCTGGAAGAATAATAAACATGCCATTAAGTACTAATATAGGAACTGACAAATAAAATACAAAATTATTGCAACATGTTGATTTGCTTACGTTTTCTTCTTAATTCCAGTTAATGGAACGAGTACGTTTTTTTCTATTTGAATCATTTCCAATGAAAGAAATTATAAAATCAGTAATCTTTGAAAATACGTACAAGATTGACAAATCCGCTTTTTATTTGTCAAATACATTTGTTTACGTTCAAGTCCAGTCTTTAAGATCGACTCGGTTATATCGTTCATTCTTTTTACTTTTAAAATCAGAGGGTTGCCATAACAGGATTGTCATGTTAAGCCAAAGCTCATCCGTGTTTATTAATAAAGTCGTTATTACCTCGCTATCCATTGGGAATAACTAACCGAGTTTAAGGTTTGACGTAACCGTGGAAGACGCAATTTTTATTAATAAGGCGGTTAAAGTATTTTATGCTATTCTATTTTTAGAAGGCCGGAATGGAATGAATCTTTATCTGTATCTGTATCAGCCCATACACATAGGGATGTGCAGAGGGCTGCAGGGCATGGATCTCCTCTACAATCTAGAATACGATAGAGAGTGGTTAGGCCATAAAGTCAACCACGCTGGAATGCAATGTATAAGGTGGATATTACATTGCGCTAATAAATCGTTTGTATTACACCTTTGTCATCAGTCGCAATGAAACCAAAATAAAGAAAATATAAAATATTACAAGTTATTTGACATAATAACATTAAGACTAAAAAAATCCATTCTTTTAGGTCCATGAAATAAGTGTAAAACTGGTTTTGGTTCCCTGTTTTTGCGTACATTGGCATATGCATACCATATAATATAAAAGAGATCCAATTAAGATAGTCAAAAACCAGCCAATCTTAACCAAGCTAGGGACTCATCTGTTTAAAAATAACATAAAGAACTTGATATTTTACTTCCCCTCTCATTACCATATTTATATATTGTATAAGACCAATTTTGACCAATAATAGTTAGGTTATAGTATTATTTTTCCAGATTTTATCTTACTACTGCCGCATTCAAGTCGATTTCAGAAGTCGAAGCGACTTCTGACGAAATCTTGGACTTGCTCATGTTCAGGGTTAGACGGTTTACGATCCTCAGCAGAACAGAAACGCGTTAAACACATGTAGCTTTGTTCATTTTCCACAAAATTATCTAACCATTAAAAAACAAATTTACAAAAACAAACGCCAACATTTAAATAAAAATAACAACATCCTCTTTGGTACGACCTCCTGAATAGTACGTACCATAAAGTCGGTAGCACTGAACTACGAGCTACCAACATAATGGGATTGAGTTTTACGATCGATAAAGCTTAGGTTTGAATAAAGTTTTATTAGCATATGTTATTGCCAAGCGTTGCTCGGTACTGCCTCGCGCCTACGTATTTCGTACGTCCACGGTGGAGTTATGAAAACCATTATCACTCCATAATAGATGTTATTTCCTGTGAACTAAGTACTTAAAACGTGTTGTTCGGACTAAGCTTTGGGCTGACTTTTTTATCGTCTATGATCGTAAAGAAACTTAAACTTATGAATGGTTACAATATTTTATTCAATTTCTATTTAATTTTTAAATCTGACACTGCAATTTCTTGCAGAAAATAATTATAAAAATGGGTAATTAAATGAGTAAAGTTAAGCGTTATAGGTAAAAATTAAACACAATAGAACTTAGAATGACGCATGCATCTAAATTCTAAAACGCAACCTTTGATGTTGGAAACATATTAAAAAATCTTTCAAATAATGTGGTTCAACGCTGTGACACTTCAAATTGCCAACTTAAAAAAAAATACCAAAAGTGACAAGCCAGTGTGATTCTTTTTTTAAACACATATTTTTCTCCTTAGCGTCGCGTTCAGAGCATTTGACATTTATTGGCTGAATTTATGAAGGTCGCCGGTTTATCATTCCATATTCAAAACGTTCGAATGTCCGATTGGTCGCGCGCCATTTCTGTCGGTGCGTTCAAAAATCTGTGACCATTAAGTATGGTTGAGGCATTATGGGTTGAGGCATCGGTGCGTGTGATACCTTGAGAACTGTCACGTCGTTGTTTGTACATTTTTTAAGCTGACAGTGTTGTCTCTGTTAATGCAAATGCGAGGTTCTTAGAACCGTTTTGAAGAGAAAATTTTAATCTGCTTATAACTTTTTGGGCTTTTGCTGTTTTTGTTTAATTCTTTGGATGTTTTAGTAAATTCCTTTTTTCAACTGAATTGAAATTTCCTTTCAATTTTATTTAATCTGTAGACAACGAAAATGAAATCTACCTAATATTTTGTTTAAAATATCTGCAAATAACACTTAAATGACATAAAACATGGGAGTATGTTAATATAGGCACCCTAACACGCAATTTATCGCCTCATAAAGGTGAATAATTCGATTAAATTGTAAATAGACACATTGTATGTAAAACCGAAGAGCTCAAGTTCATTGCTTCAGCCCTAAGCGTAACACTTGTCGGCTAAAAATAAATGCAACTTGGAAGTTAAAATTCAGTTCATTCAAAAAGATGTTAGTAACACGAAGTAAAGTGCAAAAACTATAAATGAAACGTATACATATTGTCAAAATCCTACGATCGACAATTAACAATCTTAATATGACAATTGAACACTAAACTTTAATATAGTAATCCTTACATAGCTATTTGGTTATGTTATGCGTCCCATAGAGAGTATTTATTATAACAATGCTTAAGTGAAGTTCGCAAACGCGCAATAGTCTAACGTGTTGGACTACAAACTAAGCCTCTTAATTAAATTCTCGATTGTGGATTCCCAAGCTCGGTAAAGGATTATGAGTTGATACAACACAGTACTTATATTTGTGACATTCGTACTTATAACGTCTAATATTAGTGAAAACCTGTAAATTGCCATATGTTTCTTATTCTTTTTATTATCTACTAGCGGCCCGGCCCAGCTACGCCCGGGTACAAATAGTTTTCTATACAATAATATGTACATATTATACATATAAACCTTCCTTTTGAATCACTCTATCTATTAAAAAAACCGCATCAAAATCCGTCGCGTAGTTTTAAAGATTTAAGCATACAAAGGGACATAGGGACAGAGAAAGCGACTTTGCTTTATACTACGTAGTGATTATGATTATAATGTATGTAAGCTATTGCTTTCCTTTAAAAGTAATTAAATAAAAAATAAACAATTATCAGTATTACTTACGACTACTAAAATGATACAGAAAGTTACCTACTATTTGTTGCCCATACGTTTTTTTTTTTGCGTTGCATAGAGTTGCGTTTTGTTATTTTATGTACAGGCGCCATAATGTATTTTTTTTAAACCTACTTATTAGGATAATCTCTAATTGAATTGAAAATTAAAACTTTATTTGACAACGGTTTGCTTTTAGAAGCATCTTGACGAAACAATTATAATAATTATATTTAATATTCAAAATATATTTTATGTTCTAACTAATTGCGCAATAAATATACTATACATAACAACCACATACAAATACCTACTGTTTCATCTCAGCCAAAACTAATTAGTGCAAAACATTAATAAAGTTATTAATATATAAGTTATTAATATAACCAAGAATTCTAGAATTAAATCCGTTTTTTGTAATAAGTTAATTAACGAGATAATTATGTGTTCCATTCATAAATTGTTTCACCTAAACTCTTAATTAAGAGAATACATTTTTTACTTTAATACTTATTTAGATAATGTTTATAATATACCACAACATTTTAAAACGAATTTCAATGTGACCTGTATGAAGTTAAAACATATTATGTAAGGCGCGACTGTAGTAAATAACACAAACTTTCCTAAGTATGTTAAAATCATTGACGTAAATATAATTTATGGACAGGACGAAAAGGACGTAAAGTGTTGCGACGTTAGTGGTGCGCGCGCTCCAGTGCATTTCAGTGGAGCGTTACTGATATTAGTCATCACTCGCAAAGATTTCAAGAAAATTCGTATTAAAAATTTGTATTATGGCAGAAAGTTTAGTAAAAATGAAGATTTTTTTATCACCGTTCAGTATGAATTTTATTAAACTAAGTTAATTCAAGATTTTTTCCACGGTCTTCTTTGGAAACTCCAAATGTATTGAAGGGCCTAACCATTTTTAAATCAATTGTTAAAATTTAAAATCTATCGACCTCATTACTCTAGCGTGGTAAGGTCTTCTACTGAAAAGGTTGATGTCTGGTAGGCACCAGATAGCAAAATAATAAGTCAAATACTTTGCAATTTGGCTTAAAATCATGTAGCGCCCTATAAGTTTGAGATTATTGTAGGCAATGCAAAAAATAGAATAAAGTATTAATTATATTATACTCAAAATATTAATATAGACGTAGTGAATTAAATATAAAATACACAGCCTAATCACGTTATCCTCAAATAAATGGAATATTAGTTAACCTAAACAAATCGCAGAGGTAAATTCCCGATTTGATTACTGTTTTAATATTGAACAATGCATATCAAATATTTGAAATATTAATTGAATTATGAAATATTAAAAGGATAATGATTAAAATTATATTTCATTTAAGTGAAATATAATTTTACTTAAATGAAAATGATAATGATTAATTTTAAATTTAATGATTAAAATTATATTTCATTTAAGTGAAATATAATTTTAATCATATTTTATCGTAAATCAATTTTAGGAATATTAACCACATTTAAAGTTAGTCAAATTATTTTTCACTGCGACTGCAAAGTCAATATCCATAATTTATTTATTTTTACTTTAAAACAAAAAGAATGTATCCGTGGGTTCTCATGACATTTTCTGTTAGTCTATCTTATTGTAATATAAGGATGAAGCAAATCGGAGACATTAATCTACAGTACCATATTTTATAACAATATACTTAAGAATACTATTAGAGATTGAGAGCTAACAAATTCTCAATAATTAACTCTTGGTGCACTCCGTCGACAATAGCCGTCGGTTCTGGCTATTGCAATTCGTACGGAAGGAACTGAACTTAAACTATTTCCAATCCCAATTCATTTTTCTGTGTATTTGATTAATTTCGTTGCAACTTAGACAATGTTTTAATATTCTTTATAAAAACAAACAACAACAAAGAAACCCAATAATAATCTAAATATAATAAAATGAATATGTTATATATTGCAACTAAATGATTTATTGATTTAGAAATTTAACACCTGTGACAAGATAAATAGAAAAATAATAAAATAGTCGAAACGTACAAAAGGCGGTATTATTGCTTAAGGCATCGCTCTTACAGACAACGTAACCATAGGATGCATATGAGAAAATAACAATATTTAGGTATAGAAATAGGGTAAAAGCCGGATAGTTGCCTCGGACGGATACATGCCTCAGTTTCAAATGCTCTATGTTAGACGTATTGACAGTGTTTCTTTTTGATCATAATTAAAAGCGGCCCCCGCGCAGGCCTCGGTGCCGCATAAGCAGTTGAAGTAGGCGCACTTCTTTTGTCTGTGTATCAAAAAACCTTCCGCGGTGATACTTTGACAAGCGCCAGAATTATATTGGTAAGTAATCTCCGTTAAATATGTTTATAACTGATTGCGATTTCAGTCAAAAATATATTACTTTGAATGCATTAGAGTTTAAATTGCACTGTTTATTAGGTTTTACTGTTAAATATGTTTTATTTATTTCGTAAATAAAAAGGGCAAGTATCCGTATCAAATCGGATAGTTGCCCTACTGTCTTTTGCGGATTGTTGCCCTGCGGTAACTATCTGTAACTATACGTTTTTAACAAGCAAGGACAGATTTGTTTCTTAGTTATTTTTTTCATTTGTTTTTACTATTTTTTCTAGGTGATTTTTATTTGGTTTTACTAAAGTTTATGTTAAATAAAATACATACTCAACAGCAAAATGCCTCGCAAGTATAAACGAAAGCCAGGCGTGGTGCCGCGCCACATCAACTGGACAGAAGATAGTTTAACACTTGCGTTCGAAGAACTAAATAAAAAAACAAAAAAGTATCAACGAAATATCCCGGATTTATGGCATATTCTCTTGAACCTTAAGAAGATGGTATGAAAAAAGAAACCAGCTGCTTAAAATTGTATATTTAACTTATAAATATAATAATCTGTTTACATACTTGCCTACTTATCTAATTGTATTTTAACACGTTTAAGAAAATACCCTGCCCTTGGGTATTACTACAAGAGATATTACTAGCAGTGAATCAGAATTAGATAGTACTTGTGGTAGGTCTCTCATATGTAAGAGGCCATCTGGTTGGGTACCACCGCAATGTCTATTTATCCCGCCAAACAGCAGTTTAAAAGCACTGTTGTGTTTCAGATTGAAGGACATTGTAGCCAGAGTAACTACTGGACATATTGAGACTTTACATCTTATGTCTCAGGATGGCGAGCGCAGTGAAATGCCAAGCATTGCTTTGTAAATCAAGGTGTTGTTTGGTTTTGCTTCTGTTCATGAGCGGTCGCAACGCTTACCATCAGGCGAACGGCATGCTCGTCTCGCCATTCACTGCAATAAAAAAAAAAAAAAAAAAAAAACCACATTACATTTTTATTTTGGACACTTATTTACTATTTTGGAGACTATTATTGTTATAATTTTATAATTATAATTTAACTTTAATTGATACTTAATAAAAGATTGTATTTTATAATAAAAACTGATTATTTAAATGAATATAAGTTCATTTTTATTTGAAAACAAAACAGACGGGCATCTATCCTCACATTGGGCAAGTATCCCCCCCAACCATTTTTAACGTTAGGCTAGTATCCGCTATAGTAGGCAACTATCCCCTTTTTTAGAGGTCATTTTAAACTGGATTTACTTAAAATTTATAATATTTATAATATTTTTATAGATAGGGTATGTTGAAGATGAATGAACTATGTTTGAGAATACACTTTGAATAAAAAATGTATTGATACACATTTTTTAAAGGAGCTTTTTAAAAAGTGTGGCAACTATCCGGCTTTTACCCTATACGTAGTTATTTGTATAAATTCAAAAACCCACACATTAAGCATATTTTGGCTGTTATCACTCATAGTTTTTAAACGCTGACTTATTCCTGACGCCTGCATTTGTTTCACTTCATCATTACTTTGTCAACAAACCAGGTGTGGAAAATAAAATACATTTTAACTTTTATTTTAAATGTATTTGTCTTCCAATCACGTGGAAACCGCTGAACTAATTTGCTTTCGGCCGAGGATCCGGGCTCTCTAATAAGCTGTTCTTACATACACTGTTCACCACAAAACATAATCTATTTAGTGGACAGGTGGGCATTAACCACGCAGTTAGTCAAAACTTTAACATTAAAATTAAAAAGAAACGTATTCCGTGGATATTTTTTTTTATATATATTGCTTTTTTTAGGCTTTTTTTAGACGAGTATGCGACCTGCCTGATGGGAAGCGGTCACCGCCGCTCATGGTGCTTCGCAATGCCAGTGATCCAGCACTGCCATGTTACTGCCTACCGTAAGGATAGGACTCTCTTTAAGCCTCGTTTGAAGAAAGACGGATCATTTTTTGCGATGAATGGCGAGTGAAGCGTCAAGCGTGCCATTCGCCTGATAGTAAGGTACCACTATGAATTACAAATCAATTGGCATTCCATTGCGCGTGCCATCCTGAGACTTAAAATGTTAGCTCATACGCAGTTGTTAATCTATCTTCAAAAACTTCCAAGCGGACCACAACATTTAAACTATTTGGTGAAAGAAATAGACATTTTCAAGTCAGATTAATGACTGAGCATCCGAACGTCACTTGGTCCTCGCATTGAAAATCAGCGCTGCGGTACTGCTTATGCATTACCGAAGCATTTAGCTGAATGCGAGGTCCATTGTTGGCGCAGTGATAATTATTTTTAGTGTTTGTGTCTCACTTGTGTTATCTATTTTGTTTGTATTTCTGTGTCACTGTCCAACAATAAATTCTTCTTTCTTTCTTCTTTCTTTCTTTCTTTTACATTGTGTAGGTTCCCACCAGACAGTCTCTCACATCCTACCACCAGTGGTTTGAAGTGTGAAAAGTTTGAAGTGAGAAGCCGCGGTTTATATCATTGCACCAACACAAACATTTGATATTTATCTATTATTGTTTCGGTATTAGATTTCGTAACTCCAAAAACAATGAGTCTGATATCCTTGAAATAGGACACGTCAGGTTTTGTATTTAGTATTAGGTATATTTATAACTCATCCATTACTCATCTTTAGTGAACCAATAAGCACAGTAATCTGTTAGTAACTGTTAAAATATTTTACATAGAGGCCCGGCCTGGGTACAGATACACTTAGTTGATTATATTCTATAGCCTATGTTCATCATATAATATAGGATTCTAGTGGTAAAAGATTTTTCTAATCGGTCTAGTAGTTTCAGACCCTATTTAATTCAACCAAACAATCAAATCTTTCCTGTTCATAATATTAGTTTAGATAAAATATATATTCGTACCTACACTTTTTTTACGACGACAATGCTGTCAATTCCTTTACCTTGGTTTGTATAATATGTAATATGTACTATTTTAAAAATAACTAAACCACACTGGTAAATCCTGTTTCAGTTGGTATGAACCATAAATAAAAACGATTATAAACTATGAAATTATTAATTTTAAATGTAACCGCATGTTAGATTTTCCACAATTACTTTTTCCTGTAAAACAATAATATAATATGATAAAATTAAATTACAAACTTCAATTTTTTATTATAAATAATTTACGCACGAATGATTAATCTTTCAGGTTATTAATTATTAATCAATTTAATAACTTGCAATGTTATTATGTTATATTATAAACAATAGTTATTTACTTCAATTCTATAATCTATTGGAATTAAGGGATCACCATTCTGTTGAACAGGCGTAGGCCTAAGTAAGAAGATTTAAAATTAAGCTCACCGGTTTTATGCCTTCAAAAATACATTTTCTTGATGTTTTCTTGGTTGTTAATTTTATATTGTAGTCACAATGTAAATCCACACGATCATGGCTAAAGATAAGATTGGAAGCCGAAATTTTGAAGTTCGCACAACCAGTCGTGAACACTGTATCGTTCTTTAAGATTTGATGATAATTTAGTGCATAACCTACTGCATTTTAGTAGCATTAGACCAGGGATGGCCAACTAATGGCACGTTACGGTATATTTTGAATTTACCACCAATAACATTAGTAGCATTAAAAAATAAGTCTTTTAAGAAAATTTTCACAAAAAAGAAATTATATTCTGCGCTCGTATGGAATTGTAGTTTATGTAACTTTTCCCAATAATACAATTAACATTATTTCATGGCACGTCTATGATCTTATTAAAATAGCAAGTTACTGATAATAGTTCGTCTGCATTAGGCTTACCATTAGCTATTCCATAGTTCTCGTGTTTAAGCTACAGAACAGCTGTCCCATTAGCCAAAGAAAGTTGACGTCAATGCTTGAATTGACCCAAAAGATTTTGAAATTAGTTCGTACAATTCTGAATTATGAATTTCAACTTATATTCTTCGCTCCTATGTTCCTATTTTCGATATCACATAGATATTCGTATTTAGACAAATCTATTACATACTTACTAGGAGTTACAATAATAATGTTTTAACTAGAATGTAATACCGATTTTAAGTTAACGGTTTTAATTGTAAGCTGATATAGTTTTTGAATACCAAATAAAATGATTCCGCATTTATTAAAATCTGATGAATACACAAGATTGCTAAAATTATACACTTTCCATTCAGCTTTAGTTTAATCAAGTAGAATAATGTTGGAAACATATTTAGTCAATATAATTGGTATATTGATGATTGGTATATTGGTATAGATTGATGTTGACTTGTAACTACTTTTAAACATGTTTCAGGATTCATCTCTCGACTTCAATAGTGGACAAACCCATTTTTTAAATTTTTAATGAACAAAAAAAGGAATTTTATCGTGAAGTAACACATCGTCACGATTTCTATACTGAAGAATTCTTCATAAAAAGGCGCGACAGTAATTAAACCCGCGTGAGGCTAATGTTATAGATTAAGGCCTAAGCCCCTCTCAACCAAGCCAAGTCTTACAGAGGAACACATCTTTATAGGGCTGATTCACCCGATTTACTAGAAAGAAAATTGACTACATAATATGAGCACCCACTAGTTTGGACTCATGGGCTTTTGGGCGAATTCATTCGGGTGAAAGAAAAATGTTAAGGTAACAGGTACGATTTAAAGAAATTACTCTGTATACCCTCATACAAACCGCCGATTCTGTGGAGGAAAATTGTCATTTTATTATGCAGAAGTTCAAGTCATGTCATATGTAATCCAAATCGAAAATCTCGAACTAAGTAGAGCGATATAACAAAAATATATTGTCTAAAACTTAATCGTAGTTAGTTCGAACAATGATTCCAACAAGGAAAGGATTACGGGATTATATTTTTAAAGTTTTTTATGCGTTTCGTAAGACAATGGTGAAGAAAACATTGTTTTGTGAATAAGTCAAACAAAAACGTATTGTTTTTGCGGTTTTTACTCCCTTTGTGTCCGGCTCGTGCCTTTCCATTGATGAATGTAAAACATAAATACGTTTATTTATAGATAAGTAGCTTCCCATTTGTTTTTTTGCCTTTTTTGTAAGTTATTTTTTTATTGTTTGGTTTAGGCTTTTTTACTGTTACTTGGATATGACAATCGGTGCCTAGTAGTTAGTATGATTTTCAATACCTACTTATTTTAAGCAGTACAGCAGCCCTGTATATTTTTAATATGTTTTTAAAAATGTGGGTATTAGGAGTAAACCATTTTGTATTTACATTTGGATGTCACTGATTCGTTTAAATAAGTAGCTTTGGTGACGATACTTAAAGTAGAATATCCTTATTTAGATATACCTAATTAGAAAAAGTTATTGATATAGATTTTCTTATCAAAATATTGGGATGACCATGACAAACTTTTAGTATATACATTGTACATTGAATAAAATATCAAGAAATGGCGATGACAGAGATAAAAAAAATGATATGAAATATGCGTATCTGATACACGAATTTAACTACTTGTGCCGTTTTATCCAGCAATATATGCGCATTAATTAATTTTATTAATTAAACGATAATAACAATATGGCTTATAGTAGGTAATTCAAGTTAGTTTATTTTTTAAACCAATACAACAAATCTTATGTTACGTTAAATGAAAAATACTTTTTTTATGTATTAGATAGATGCATTGTACATATTTTTTTGTTAAAGTTTCGGATAAACACACATACGTATGTACACCTATTTACATTTATGATAGGTCCCATAAAAATATTGTATTTATATGAGAAAATTTTAACACATCATACGAAAACTCATGATTAGCATTTTGATATATTCAAGAAATATATGAATTCAGATATATAATACCAACTTATCAATATATATATGTCTTTATTGCAAAGTGTAATTATAATAATAGTTCAAATATTTCGTTGCGGAAAAAATTAAGGTAGGTACTGAACTGAATGCCAATTAAAGCTACAACTTCAGTAGATATTTTGATTTCAAATTTGTTTATGTACCTTCAGGCTTCAAGTATAGCGAAATCGCGCAAAAAAAACTAATTAATTATGTCAAACATAGGGTGCGCACCGTAGGCCTAATTATCCCAGTCTAGGCCTAAAATAATAGTTGAATCTACACGAAATTCACTATTCCAATACTATCGAAAGACTTCAGTAACTTGTTTGTTTACTTTTACCTGTCATTTATTTTATTTTCGCGCAAAAACTAGTAATAATCATCGTTTGAAGAGAAACAATGGACTAAAATAACATATTGAGGTGCAAAATCGTTAAATACACACACACCTATGATTTGGAACGTAATTATTCGCTTAGAAAATGGTTAGTAGTGTTAGAAGAGGCGACCAGACGGATCACTTCGGCTCCCGGCCGCGTCGAACAAAGAATATGCAAATGAACTTTTGCACATACACACAACACGCAAAAACTTGCGACGCGAGTTAGATAATTAATATTAGTGTTAAATTAACAATACAAAACATAAATAACCTCCAAACGACGGCATAGTGAAACACATTCACAGTGGCACCCGACAGACCACAGAGAATGCGGATCGTACAAGAGGCACAGGACACTAACTTTTACCAATGTGGTGCTGGTGGAAGGGGGCATGGGCCCCCCGTCCTGCGGCAAGGAAACCCGCCACTTCGGCACCTCTACACGGCACTTCACTTGACACACCGCGGCGACGGCGAGCTCGCGGCGCCACACACTAGGTTGCACGGGCGACCACCGACACGCGCCGCTTGTGAACGCGCACTGAGCGCGAACGGCGCCCTCACCACTCGCCGGCCTCCGCGCTCTCGCACGCCGACAAAGACGCCTATACGCGCGCCCTCCGGTCCGACAGAGAGGCACGGAGCGCCGAGGCCCGGGCGTGGCGCTCCGGCCAGCCACTAGCGCGCGCGCCCGGGGTGGCGCCGCCCTACACTTTTCTATGTTTTTTTTCGTGCGTGTCTCTGTGCGGTAGTGGGATTTCATTTTGTGGGACACGTGCGGCGTTCGCAGTAAATTTAAATTGGCTCGCCGGTAGATCGAGTGGTAGCTGAACATAATTATAGAGCCTGGATTTTTCGGTCGCGTCTCTAGGCCGGCCGGGTGTCTTATTTTATGGTTTCGGAGTGCCGGGGCTCCGCGGGGAGGCCGGGGGGGCGGCGCCGCGTGTTTATGTAGTGTTGCCCGCCTTCTAGACGCGCCGGGCTCCGTGCGTTCTTTATTTTTATTCTCTGCCATTCGCTCTGCGGCGAGATGAGTAGGTGGGTATTAATACGGTGAGACTTCGATAAACACAATACCGCAGAAAAAATACGCGATTCGATCCACTACCAGTCTTCGGTATTTGTTTTAGAGCTTCTTACTTCACGTCGTAGATACTTCAGTATATACACTTGAATGGAGAAAAAACTAGTAAATATTAAACTCTATTTTTAATAAAGATTTTTTCATTTTCATTTTTCAAAATTTGATTTAGAAATTATATCGTGTCCACTAGTTTTCCATTCCTTTTAAGCAAGAAGCCGTTTGATCGGGCAGTGCAACTTTATCAGTCTGCCACAGTGCCAAGTGCCGGTAAACAGCAGACAACAATGTTTCCAGTATTAGCATGAGTAAATACCCACATAACGGTATGAAGGACTTTTCAACTAATGATTAGCTATACACCAGAGCACAGTTATAAGGCGGAATACCTATCTATACAAGACTGAACTCCTCATTAAGCGCCATTTCCACTGTTATATTAATTTCTCGCGGCGAGGATCGTATGCCATTGTGTTTGACAAAATAAATATTATACAATGTGACTTTCCTTACGACAATCGCATATTCGAAGATTGAAACTCTGTTCGTGGAAATGGGGTCTTGGTCGTATCTTGGATCTAGCGCAGTGCAGTGGCCCGTGCAAACACTGCGTGATAATAATAAAATATTTTACTAATACCATAGAGCCCCAGCCAACATCTACAATCAATCGGCTGTTGGGTCAGGAGTCAGATACAGAAGGCAGTTTGGAGTCCTAACCACCGGTGGCTTGGGTCTCCAGCCTCGCCATTGTTGGATAACTTTTTATATTTTTAAATGTATTTTGTGTAGGTACCTACTATTATACAGGGTATATCAAGACTGCTACCGAAAACGAAGCTGGGTGGTAGTTTTAGTGATTTCAGGCACAATGCAACTAAATTTAGTGCAAAAAATTGCGACGAATTTTTTTTTGTTATTTTTTTCTATCGTCATATTAGGGTGGTAAATACATCATTTCTTCTCAAATAATAGTATACTCCGTTTTATTTTTAATCAAGCTATGGTACGCAAAGCTTTAAATTATTATTTTATCAAAAACTATGGATTTACCACCAGTCAACAATTTTTAAAAATCAATAAAAAAACATTGTCGCGTTTCTTTGCAAAATTTTTAGTTACATTGTGTTTATAGCCACTTAAACTACCACCCGGCTTCGTTTTCGGTAGCACTCTTGATATATATACCCTGTTTAATAATATAAAAAAAGAAGAAATTTAAAATAAAAGATAACAATAAATATTTTACTAAATAACAAATAGATAAATAATACACCCAACTGCCACATACATAGCCGGAGTCTCACGGAGCTTCAATTACATTGCGTGCCACTGTTGATCCTGGCTTACAGGAGTTGCAGTGGCGGGTATGAGGGCGGGACAGTCTCCACATAGTCCTGACCTCACATTAAAATTAATTACTTTTGACAGCTTCCGTGGCGCAGTTGGTTAGACGCCGCCTGTGAAACGAGAGGCCGCGGGTTCGATCCCCGCACCGAGAGAAATGTTTGTGCGGCTCACAAATATTTATTCCGGGTCTGGGTATTTGTGAGACCGAAAAGTCTCTCTCGTAGTTCCTGATATCCACGACACAAGACTCCATCTTAGTGTGGGGTCAGGGCTATGTATGTGACTGTTGGATGTTATTTATTTATTATTTTATTTATTTAATTAAGTTTTGGGTCGTCGGTAAAAAACTACGAGATACTTTTCGGTATCACAAAGACAACTCTGAGACAAATAGCTACTTGTGGGCCTTACAAATACTTGTCTCGATGTGGAGATCGAACCCGCTGCCTCTCGTTTCTTAGCCGGCGTGTCACCAACTGTGTAAAACAAGTTATGATAAGTTGAATACTTCCGTAGCGCAGTTGGTTAATAGCAGTTGGCAATGAAACGCTACGGGTTCTAATCCCGAATTTTTTTTGGCGCCACACATTTATTGCTAGGCTGTGTGTTGACACCAAAAATCCCCTAGTTTCTAATACCACACTTGATATTTTATGGTCAAGTTCGGTCTATATGTATGGCAGATGAGTTTCTATTTATCATTATTTATAAATTCCGAATTGCAATTATGTCACTTAGGTACCAATTTGCAAGTGACCTCTGTGTCTCATCATTCTCTCTATGAAATAAATAAGTTATTTTTATATATCCCTACCTAATATCAACAACATATTAACATCTTTAATCTTTATCTATTAACATATTATGTCTCAGGATGGCGAGCGCAGTGGAATACGAAGCATTGCTTTGTAATTAATGGTTTTAAAAATATCTTAATATATATATTTCTTGTGTGCGTGTGTATGTGACTGAACTCCTCCTAAACGACTGGACCAATTTTGATGAAATTTTTTGTGTGTGTTCGTGGAGATTCGAGAATGGTTTAGATTTACAGTTTGGTCTACTGGAAAATGTTTTTTCAATTAATTTCTTATTTATAAGGAGTTGTTGATTTTGGTTATACCATACAAAATGTTCATGGGTTTGTAACTGTCAAACATTTAATGTTCATACCGTCAATACGGTAAACTCTTCCCTCAAATTAAATAACGTATTTAAATAAAGGTTTCGAATCGACAACATATATCCACAATATTCGATTAATGGCGTATTTTAGATTTTAAAGATGTAAAATAATGACAGTAATGAAAAGTGGTTGACATTTAAATTGGTTGTCAAATATTTATGCATACGTTCAGAAATTTAATTTGTGTAAACTAAAGAGTATATTATGAAGCTAAATAAATATAGGACAATCAAATAAATAATATTCACACGTAAGAAGTTTTACTTCTTTTCAAGATAGAATGTCACTTGAAAATGAAAAATCTTTCATAAAATAACACATAAAAATAAAAACTGAACTGAACTGAATAAAATAACAATTTTATATAATTATGGAGAATATTGCAGGGATTCTCAAATTAGGCGTTGTCTGTGTCTTGAGAAACCAGTTATATATAATTGTTACTACCGTTACTCAATGACCGTTACTACATTAATTGTGTGTGTGAGTGTATTTCTATGAAAATTTATATTTAATCTCTTTATTACTAACAAAAAGTAATGGCGTAATGTTTTTGGAAAACAGCATACTGGGGGTGAAATAAGGGATGGAATATTGCATGGATAATCAAAATCGCTAAAGTGTTTAATGTCAAAAATTTATAAGGCACACTATTTGGATATGGAGAAACGGGATATAATAGAGTGGGAGGTAGGGGAGAGGACTGGGATAGCTGACACATTTGATAGGGCGAAATGTAAATGCACGGTATAAGACGGGATGGTCAATGAAGAGAAAAGACGGGACGTATCGGGAAGTGACTGAACAGACGGGATGGGACGGAATTGAGCAGGACAGTAGGATAGCTAATTCATGTTTAGGTATACAAGAGCTTATACGAAAAATAACATGTATTTGGTGTGGAGTAAAATAAAAAAATATCTGCATCCAGGCAAAGGTGGGTCGGGCTTTTTTGCTATGCTAAATAATTCAATATAAAATTCATCATATAATAACTAAGCCATAGCGAAGCGTGGTCGGGTCATCTATGGTATCTTTTAATTGATTTCAATGAATGTCGTCGGAGTAGTAACAGTGTTATAATATTTCCACAGCAAAATAATGATTTGAATCTGGAGAGATGGGATAGAATAGAATATAAGGTGGATAAAATGGGACATAAGAATAGGTACAGGATGGGATTGAAAATGGATAAGCAGTTTAGACAACGGCTGTCATATTGATTTTAAATAAAATATGGACTGGAATCTGTATTTGCACCCACGCGAAGCCGGGCCGGGCCGTTAGTATTTATATAAGTTTTTGTAAGATTTTAAGAAACATCAATATATTGTTTTGTGGATCTGGCCATCACATCTGATGTGTCGGTGCGGGAATCGAACCCGCGACCTTTTGTTCAACAGCCGGCAGTTAACAGACTTAACCTAAGGGTGACTGCACCATGGCATGACAATAATATCAAAATGTACTCGTATTTGTTCTGAAGTGCAAGGAATGATATCAATTCTCTATCAACTACGGATTCGGTTCACGGTTTTGTATTCATTTTTGGAGAAATTATCCAGCGATATTTTTTTTCTTTATTCAACAAATCCCTTAATACTAATATAATACAACTGGTGTGCTTATCTTACCGCCAATAAAAAAAATCCGTATCCGTATCAGCTCATATACGTCCCACTGCAGGGCACGGGCCTACTCTACAATCGAGAATACAATTGAGAGTGGTTAGGCCATATAGTCCATATATAATAAAATACATTGGAAAAAAAATGATTTACATAATATGATTTGCCACTACCCTCTATTTCTACCTACTGCTCTTTCCACTCGATTCAAAGGTTGTCTGGAAGAAATCGCCACTGTTGCGATAAGACTGCCACTTGTACTACCGATAATTTGTATATAGCCTGTTTCTGTATTATTATTTATTGTCTTTTTAGTATACAATAAAGTATTAAAATAATTTAATTAATTTATAATTGTCGGTTGATGGGTGGTGCTAGTAATACTTCCTACCCCTTAGGGACACAGGTGTAATGTAGGAACCATATAGTTACTTCAACCCATACTTCATTATTTACGGACCTGTCTTAGGTGCGAGGTTAGGGTTTATATATTTAGGTTTAATACGTAGGTACAGATTGTATATGCAACATTTAATTCTTAACGTTCATTTTCTGATTAGAATTTAAAAAGGATGGATGAAAGGAGACTAACTAAGTTTTACAAGGCAAGTGTGGATGGAAGAATCAGTAGGGGTCAACCTCAACCTACACCATCCAAATCGGCGATACCCTCAACAAGGGTCAAGTTAAAAGTATCCTGAATCGACGAGAATGCAAGAGGTTGATGAAGTGAAAGTAATATGTCGGGATCGAGCTACGTGGCGGTCTATGGTCTCTGCCTACCTCTATGGGATACAGGCGTGACGATTATGTATGTAGGTATGTATACATTAAAAAAACTAACGCATATGCTGTAATGCATTTTATAAATCCTTTTAAAATAGAGCCCTACTATATAAATCCGAAACGATTCGGATTTATATAGTAGGGCCCATAGTCCCTATGCATGTACCTACTGCATTTATCGAATATAATGCGAAAATATAGATACATACATATGTAGATATGCGTTGTAACAAAAACAGCAATTAAGTACTGACTTATTATATCCAAAAGAAAGAAAGATTGTAAGAATGTAAAGTTTCCATCAATTCAAGATTTAGGAACTTCTTAAATAGCTTAGTTACGTGTCAATGTTAAATTACCTTTTACATAATTGACACGAATTTTCATATTGTGATAGGGAAAAGAAGATTACACTTATACAGGTTCAAATTTTCAAATAGCGTGGACGCCCATTTCCAAAACTATAAGGAAAAGCGGAAAATGCTAAAAGGACTCACGGTCCCGGTTTTGATGGAAACTAAAAACTGCATAATTTTTGATACATCAATATGCTTCGCGAGGAATTGAACCCTACGATTTTGAAAAATAAATAACTGACATATTATTACGCCAGATCGGAAAAAATTAAATATATATTTTATTTTACTTTATGTGGAGAACTACAGAAAAAAATATAACACTAATAGATTAAATACCATTATACAGTACATTATCCACAACAATAGGTATATTATGTTTATTTGATTGGGTATAAACATTTATGTGGCAGAGCCGAAGTACTAGATAAGTGCCAAGTAGAGGTTCGCTGTAGGTCCTTAAGGTGCAGTGCAAATGTTCCATCAGACTGGTAATACCTCCGTCTCATAGACCACCTACTTTAATTATCAGCTTTGCTGTAATGTTTACGTTAGTTAGATTGCTGGGGAACTAAAGTGCGTGATAGCCTGTTGGCAAACGGATCAGACGCATCTGCCAACATGTTCACGGTGGTCACTTGAACCAATCCCCACCTCTGATTTTCGAATTGTGTATTGATAGTCAATCACCACTATAACGGTGAATAAAAACATCGTAAGGACACCTGCATACCATAGCGGTTTGAAAGAATTTCTATAGTATTATCTATTATTTGGTAAATATAGAATAAGTACTATGTATTGACTTGTCATAAGAGCTATTTCATTGCCTAAAGGATCAATAAACCAATTTCATTTCATAAAGTCCGCCAACCCGCATTAGGCCAGAGTGGTGGACTGTACAAAGGTACAGACCATAGGGTCTACTCGGTATTCGCTGTCAATCGTACCTACTCTTAGTCTTGATTGTATCTCTCATCTAGCCAGTCGAAAATGATTGATTTAAATGCCACTCCACTTACAGCCAGATGTGTTGAAGTAACTATAACAACCTCTTACATAGCCTAACTAGAATAAATGCATTCGATAATTTTAGTATCACATGAAGACAATAAGGAAGAGTGCTGTCTATTGTGAGAAAAAATATTTAGAATCGGCGACGAGTGCAATCGTAAACATGATATTGAAAGCCATTACTGCGGTTGAAATTGAATAACAGAATTGCGGCTTTGGCCACAAGCCCACCATCGGAATCTTTCATAACATTTTGGATGAGGAAAAAAGCTTTGATAAATCATAAAACGTAGGTACATAGGTAGAGTTAAAAGTATTTTTAATGTCCTTAATATTGTAATTTTTCAGTGGCAATTCTTGGTTTGCCTTGGATACCACCTATGTTAAGCAGTGGACATCTTACAGAAGAACATGAAAAGACAAGTTAACAGTTGATAACTGGGCTTAAGCAATCACACAAAAATTTGTGTAGGTACCTGTCTACTTATATTTCATAATGACGTATAGTTTTACTGATAAATTTTAATTTTATTGTGATTTTATCGAAGTACACGTACCTTGGTTTAACAATAAGCAAACACATTAAGGACTGGGAAAGGAACCATCACACAGGCCACCATATAAGAATAAATAAAAAAAATAAACTATAGAGTGCTCTTATTGCCACACTATCCATCCATCCATCCATCAGCCAAGGGAAGTCCACTGCTGAACATAGGCCTTCCCCAATGATTTAAACAGTGACCTGTTGGAGGCAGCCTGCATCCAGCGACGTCTCGCGACCTTTACCAGGTCGTTTGACCACATTGTGGGTGGACGTCTTACTCTGTGCTTTCCGCTACGTGGCCTCCATTCGAGAACTTTTTGACCCCATCGGCCATCAATTCTCTGCGGTATGTGCCCCGCCCATTGCCACTTCAACTTACTAATCCTTATTGCCACACTATACGAGTAAGCAATAGGTATGTATCAATTTCCTTGCGACATAATAAAGGTTGCAAGAAGACGGTGGATGTAATCTCCTTCTAATACCTAGGTCAATAATTCTGGAAGGACGCCTGTTTGTTGGTTTAATGGTATAAAAACTAATAAACTTTTAGGTAGATTTAGAGCAAAAATTAATTAAATTATTTAAATAAATGTGCGATCTCTCTCACTATTTTATATTGACAGGCGTAAGACCGAGTAAACGGGTATCAAATACTAGAAATCAATGACTGCGTTTCATTTAAACCATCAATGCCTAAACAACTGAACATATCAGCCTTCATGTGACTGAAGATATCAATGGTGATTCGTATATCATTGTGATACTACGGTGATATTTTGATGGGAAAATGTGGAAATAATTGCTAAATATTCTTATTATTTTTTATACTACCAGTACAAAGCAACTACGACACACCTGGAGGCAGATTCATTGTAATCTAGATATTGTTTACCTCCGTAAGATGGCATTCTCTCAACTCTCATTAGTTGCCGGATTTTAGACCGAAATACATAGAATTACTTGCTGGTGGCAGATCTTTCATATATGGTAAGCCCCCTGGGTAGGTACCACCACAATGTCTATTTCTCCAGCCAAACACTAAACAGCATGTTTTATGCCGGTTTGAAGGACATTGTACTGGACATATTGAAACTTAACATCTTATTTCATCGGGATGGCGAGCGCTGAGGAATGGCAAGCATTTTTTTTATTTTATTTTTTATTTTATTTGTATTTGGGAAACATACAGAACAATAAAACATATATAGCGAAACACAGTAAGTAACAAATGATCCAGTGAAGCTTCCACAATCAAGTTACACATAAACAAAGCAAGTGTGCAAAGCAAAACTTAAATTAAAAACAAACGAAACGAGATGCTGCTGTGCTACAGTAAATAATATTAAAAAAAAACTAAACAAATCTATAAAATCTCAAAAAAATGTTAAAACTATAATAAAATATAAAAAAAAGACAATAACATATAATAAAATTTCAATTAAAACATAAATCAATGAATGGTTAATGTAGGAGACAACTATAATATACTAAAATTTGGATTTAATTGAATTAATAAGTGAACGTTTAAGTTTATTACACGATAAAAAGAATATTTGTAATATGTACATGGTGTTGTTTGGTTTTACTAGTATTCATGAGCGGTCGTATCGCTTACCATTACGCGAATGGCATGCTCGTCTCGCCATATGTTGTAATAAAATAAAGGAATTAAGGTTACCTGGGCGCATTTATCTAATGTGGACGATGGTCGCCGTCCGAGAGGATACATTCTACCAATGTAACATCACGTACTGAATGAAACGCTACACTGTTTGTTGTTACTTGAGAGTAACCAAAAAGTGTGTGATTTTTTTGAGATACCGACCCACTCCCGATGACACATATTGGCTATTCGATTTGTAGCTTTGAAAACCTACAGCTAGGATCTACTTTTATTGTAATGGTGTCTACCCACTTACAAAATTAGGAACAAAAATCTGAATTACGTTATTATGATATTTAAAGAATAAAATAAATAATGTAACTTACATAATTGTCTTGAAATCGTCGTTTACAGGTTATAAGTACAATTAAGTAAATGTTAGTATCAGAATGTTACACACAATAAATATGTCCTTTGTTATCATGTCTAGTAAAAAAAACTATTCTTACCGATTTCTAGAAAATACAGAAGTTCTTCCAATACTTTTTTTTCTTCTACCCATGTACTATGCGTTTCAAATAAGAATAGGAACGTCAATGACCTTTAGTTGTCAAATATCACACGAAAAGTATGGTTAGCAACAAAAACATATTTACGCATCAATTATATTTTTTTTTCACATAGTCAAATTCTTGAACATAAATTAACTAAATAAATTGAAACAATTACAAAATGTTATATGGACACATAAACAAGAATGTTTAGTCATAAATAGCTTAAAAAAGTATATATTTTTTATTTTTTATTTACTTCATATGCAATTATTCGCCAGAGAGTAACTATAACACGACATTATTCATTCATTAATTTTTTTACGAATTATTAAATATTAAAAATATTATTTTTATTCAACAAAAATATTATTTTAGGGAATCTTGTTTTGCTCACCCTACCTAAATTGTGCGATTTGACAGCTACTACGAACCAATATGGCGCAGGGTCAGTCCTATTCTTAGTTGAACCGCATAGTAACGTATAAAATTCAATCTAGCGGAGTTAATGCGGATAGCAGAGCCATCTATTGATCGGGTAAATCAATAAAGTTGTAAACGTCACTTTTAAAATAGCGCCATCTGTTATTAGTGATTGAGTTTGCTACAAAGTAGGCTGATGAATAGGTGTGTAGAGGAATAGTATTCAAGACGTTACAACAGATGGCGTTAAACGCAAGTTAATTTACCAGTATCTATCGGCCACTACGACCGGCCCACTCCGGGGCATAGGTCATTTCATTATTAATTAATTGTACACTACTTGTTCTCGATAGCCACAAGACAGGCATTACCTAGCGTGGACATCACTGATATTTCTTATTGTAATTCTAGTAAAGTATAATAAAGATTATTATGACATAACGTTACCCTCAACTCATATACGCTAGGCAGACTATGCGGGATGATAAAAAGCAGATCTTTCGCTAATGGAGTTGCTACTCACAATAAGAGTTTACATTATTTCGTAAACCTCACAGTTGTATCAACTCAACGATCTTTCATTACGTGTGGAAATATGAATGTATCAGTGCATCTGATCTAACATAAATCCTTTGACTATTTAAATAAGTATTAGTTATGGATAATTCACCTTCATATTTTATAACGTCGAAATAAATTGAACCTGCGGTATATTATACTTTATGGTATTTAGACTGAAACCCTGCTCCTTAACGACTATAAAAACAAAGTAAACAAGATATTTTCCATAAATTTTATTAACCTTACGCTTATCTAAAACCGTGCTATAAACAATTTCACACCACACAATTCATACAAAATATATTGTTTCTAGAATACCATCATTATAATATCATTAAAAAAATACAGTCTGCTCTGCTTGAAATATCACAAAAATATATATATTTATTGGTTTACATTATATTCATAGAAACTAATATTAAATTTGAGTTATACTTTTAATGTAATAGGTATGTTACTTCTAATTTATATTATTTGACTATGAAATCCTCTCAGTCTTTTGCAATAAACAAGGTAATGTTCAATTTCATAAGTCTTGTACTATGATTACTAAAAAAACGTATAATTTAACATTGAAATCAATTTAAAGTAAACATATCATTTGTAAATTATGTAACTTGAAAATCTCAAGTACAAAATATAATTATTCTATTAAATATTAATACATTAAAGCATTCAATTTCACACACACTTGTGCATAATCACAAAAAAATATTTGATAGATTAATTTCCCACATTCTCAGCATACAAGGCATCTGAACATCAACTGCTGTGACATTACCAAATCTTACTGCCGTACTTAGGAGACAGTCAATATCAATTAAATCATGATGATTCACCTATTTTCTCTTGGCGTGTGGTGAAAGTTGGAACTACAAATATGATTTAAAATATAATCTTTTCAAAGCTTTTTTCGTATTATATATTTTCCTAATATAAGCAACTAGCATTTACTCTGGTAGTAAATTAGTATTAACATTTTGATTAAAATAAAATGAGAAAAAATATTCCTAAATTTTGTCAGCATGACAACAATGCATTCGGGCACCAAAAAGTCGTAGACAATCTTTACTTAGTGTAGATTATACGCAGATATTTATATTAAGGAATCATTTAATTGACATTAAACATCTCTGAAGGTGGCTGTTAGTATTTCTCTATTAGAGTAACACTAATCTTCGTATTGTACATTATCACTCAGACAATATAAAAAACTCCACAACTCACACACGATCACCATTTAAACATACAAACATATTATAAAACCATCAGCCTGAGTGACACATCACAAATCACAGCCAACATCCGATGCTGAGATAGTTTATAACTTAGCAAAAAAGAGTATGACGCGGAAATTATTAGAACTAAAGAAAATATTTCAATACAATAATTAAATACGTCATTGCTATGTGGACAGAAAAAAAACACAGTTATCTGTGAAATTTGATACCGTTTTTGCTTGTTAGGTCTTTTAAACTGAACAAAAGGTCCAATAAAAATAACTAATATTTAAACATTTTACATGTCAGTGTTTTGGATTGACATATAAATAATAAATTAGATCTAAGCACCCCCATTAAATCCATACTCTTTTATGCCAACCTATATATTTTCTGTTGTTATAATTTAACTCCTGGCTTGCACATCCATTTAGTATGATTAAAGTCCAGGCTTTCACATTTCTTTTAAGTCCAGGCTTGCACATTGCCTTCTCTTTGTGCGCGCGCTATCTCTACCCTGAGTTTGCGTTCATGTGCGGCCTCCTCACGTAGTTCTGTCTCCCTCGCACACGCCGCTTCTAACTGTTGCTGTTGGAGCTTAAGACTATTGAGCTGCGACTGCAAGGCTGTCACCGTTGAGTACTGAGTGTTTTTCAACTGGAATTTGAAACAAAAATAATTTGGTTTGGATAGGATTAAGACTGTTTGGAAGATGGTATGGCAATAATTTCCGGGGAACTACTGCTTCAGCCCATATACATCCCACAGCAGAGCTCGAGCCTCCGATAAAATCGAAAGCACGATTGAGAGGGTTTAAGCTATTTGTTCGACTACGCTGGCCTAGTGGGTGTTGGCACTTTACATACCATAAAATTCTTACAAATCGCACTGATATGCAGATTTCCTCACGATGTTTTGCTTCACCGATATAGTGCATAAAATTAGGAGAATTCATTTTGTAGACAATATTTTTAAACATGTACACAGCGAAAATCTTTGACAGTCTATTGTGACGTCCCTTTTTTAAACAGATTTGTACAGCTTTATATATTACATAAGTCATAATTTATCCATAGTATAAGTGCTTTATAAGTGCGTGGTGGCCTGTTGGTAAACGGACTAGACGCGGCTGCTAACATGTTCACGGTGGTCGCGGGTTCGAATCCCAGGGCACACCTCTGACTTTTCGGAGTCATGTGTGTATTGATAGTCAATCACCACGCACTAAAACGGTGAAGGAAAACATCGTGAGGAAACCTGCATACCATAGCGATTCATAAGAATTTCTATGGTATGTAAGTCCGCCAACCCGCACTAGGCCAGCGTGGTGGACTATATGGCCTAACCACTCTCAATCATATTCTCGATTGTAGAGTAGGCCCGTGCCCTGCAGTGGGACGTATATGGGCTGATACAGACAGATAAGTGCTTTATATTCTAATTCCTACACTGACCTGCGTCTCCCGTTCCCTACTCCTAACTTCCTGGTGGAAGTTGTCCATTTGTTCCAGTATTTGCTCCCGCTCTAGAACATTCGCCCTCTGCCGCTGTCTGTTAGCCTCTATCTTCTCTTCAACTTGCTTTCTCAATGTAGTCAGTACTTCGTTCATGAGGATGGCGCGAGCCTCACGCTCTCTGGCCCACAACTGAAAAATACATAAATTCAATTCATTTTATTAGTATTCATACATAGTAATCTTGGGAGAATTACAGGGGGAAAACTCTTTTTAAAATTGAGTGTTTAGCCTAAATGCACCATGTTGACCTAGAACAGGTTGGCTGTCTAGAAGTTAAGGATTCGCTGTTGATCGGAGATCAAATATGATCTTCCCTCTAGAAGGGGCATTAGGTTATAGCATAGATTTAGTATAAAACATAGATCGGCAATGTGAAAGAGATAGAATAATTTAACTCATATGTTAAAGCGAGATGCATGATGCGACCATACGTCTACACAGAAGTAGCCTGCAGTGACCCAGAGTCAAAATATGTCAAAATAAGCGAGCAACAAAATTCGCTTATTTTCATAATTTATTCAATTTTACAGTACTTGGTTATATTTATTAAACGTAGTTTATTATAGTGCATTGTGCAGTGCCAAAGTGTGGTTCATACAGGCGTAAAAATCCGAAATAATTAAAGTTTTCACAGGTACCGGCCACTTTTGTACAATACTTTTTTTCGACGATATTATAGAATTAAATGGAAATCCGTGTATACATATCGGTAGAAAAGAATATAGTATTTCACTAAATAAATACGCTGAAAGCATACATTGCGTATAAAAAATAATATCAAATACGTGAATTTACAATAATTTCAACCAAAAGTTGCTAGGGATTGACTGACAGATTCGACCAATAAAAGGTTGTCGATAAAATAGTCGATGACAACACATGTTTCCCTTTTTTATGGAGCTATAGTATGTGGTGATAGTGTGCATTCTTCTTCTTCTTCTACCTGGCGTTATCCCGGCCATATTTCCCCGGCCATTATTATCGTATTCATTCTACAATATTAGTTATTACTTTACTTTTTCTCATTTCATTTTATTTGTGGAATAGTTAATATAACACTTGTTGTGTGTGATTAATGAATTAAGAACCTGTTTCAGTCTCTGCCAAGAGGCTGTCAATTTATAATAGTAAAACAAGAACATATTCGATATTATTATAAAATATGCGATACTTCTATGCACAGTATGATCGTCCAAACTTTGAAGCAACATTATTCATTTATCACAACATTAGGTATAGGTTTAAAATTTATAATTCTCATAGGAAAAACATTAGTTTAGGTGACGTGATCGAGAAAAGCTTCATAGTTTATTAAACTGTCTCTTTCTTCAGCCACAGGAATGCGACTAATGAACATAGGCCTTCCACAAGAATGTCTACATCAGTTTGTTGTAAGCTGCCTGCATCCAACGGCGCGCGACTCCAACGCGGCCTAGCAGGCGTCCAACCCAATGTGTTACAAATCAATTAATTGACTTAAATAAGCATATTTTTTTAACTCTAGTATACATATAGTAAAAATGTGTTTCTTAGACTTACGCGAATGTTACTCATTGAAAAACACTAATAATCACGGATTTTGTTGCAGACTGAGTCCATCCTGTGACTACGAAAGCTGTAAAGTAATCGAAACTTCGCGACGGGAAATTAAAAATGAAAAAATAAACCGAAAACGCTAAAACTTTGTAAATTATAGTTTTATTTTAATAAAAGTGTTTTTTTGTTCTCAATTTAATTAGTATAATATGTACTATGTATACATCACAATGAAAAAAATAATTTTGTTCAGGTGAACATAAAGACCCATACAAAACATCTCAAACAAAATGTTTTCAAATAATATGACAATTTATCTTTATTTATTTGTGTGTTTATCAATTTGTATTGAAATAAACCCACCAATAAGTTTCTGTTAATATATAATAAAATGTCGCATATATCCATAACATTTTATTTCACAACTACAGGCCGACAGCTATATCGATATCGATATGATACTATCGAAAGTGCATGGTACACCACTATATGTCAAGCACACATGTAAACTTCACGCACACAATCGTAAATCAGTTTTGGTCGCGCTCAGTGCCCCAAGCAGGAACATTTGGCTCTATAGTATAGTAATCGTAATAGTAAAATTTTGTATGGAAATTTGAACAGCGCCATTGTGAGCGTATTTGGAACTAAATTATGGCAGCAGGAAACGTTTACGATACTATAGTATGGTAATAACGATAGTTTTACTATACAAATGTATGAAAAGTGGTAGCAGGAATAATTTTTGACGTATAGTATCGCCGATTTACTATCGAGAAATACGATTGTTTTGTCACCGACATTTTTACCGTGAGAACATTATCGAGAGTATATTTTTGCATTTCTACACATCGAATTAAGGAAAAATGTGTTAATTACGGTCATGCTTAGTGTTTCCCGATGCCTTAGTGTTATTGTGTGTAATTATCTACTCCGTATTTCGCTAGTTATATGAAATTCAATGCTGCGATATGAAGTTATAATTATTGTGATACCTAACTCAAATATGAAGGTTATTTCTTAGACTATGGACTGTTTGGAATCGGAGCAACGAACTTGGGAATCTTGCGAACAAGTATGAGGATATAGAAAGTCTGGAATTTATTGTAGTTAAAAACATACCTAACCTAAAACTGTAAAAAACTTATAAATAAAATATTTACATGGAACTTTGATTTTCGTTTTGCGTACCTACTTAATCATTTTATGTTATACTTATAAGCTTATAAGTCAATGTATAGTCGAGCAAGCTCTTAGGGCAGAGAAGTGTGAGCATATAATATGTGAAAATAATTGCCGAGGAACTTAACGAGCAAAAATATAGAGAATACTTTCATAAAGCTCTCCTCCTTAAAAATGTAGAGGGATTTTATAAAACATATGTACATATTTTTATCTATAACTTAAATAATATGAGAGTTAATAATTTGCATTAATTGTTTGACAACTAATCAAAAAAAAATTGCTACGTTCGGAAATCTAAACGCATAATTAATTGGAGTCATTTTTGTATATTGCGGAATAAAAGCAAGAAATATGTATTTGCTTATTAATTTATTTCCATAACCTTTCTACGCGACATTAATGCATGTTTTATATTTTTTTGTTATTTTATAATAATAATAAATTAATGTACCCACGTAGTGAATGACAATTCCGCACGAATCATTCAATAACATTCGTTCATTACCCTAGGTTATCTGTCACTATCGTAACGTAATAGTATCGAGTTCACGAGAGTATGGTTAATCGATTCATGCTACCGATATGGAGTAGTTATAGTATAGTAATCGTTGTCACGATACTATTACTATACGATACTTCAAAATGTTCCTGCTTGGGGTACAGAATGACACATTGCCGATCTATGTTCTATACTACATCTATGGGTTATAGCACTGTCGGGCAACCTAGCAGTTAAGCTACATTTATTTACGGAGGTTCCGAGTTTATTTTTGCTTCCTGTCTTAATATTACGCCAACCCCATGTATGTCTAATTCTTAATAATAATAATAATAAACTCTTTATTATAACACCATATACAAAAGATAAACAAAAGACAAAAACAAAAAGAAAAAAGAAGAAAACAATAGTTACAGAAACATAACGTTGGTGATATAACTGGCGGTCTTATCGCTTTAAGCGATCTCTTCCAGACAACCGGTTGGTAAAGGAAAGATCCAATGGTTATGGACGGTGCTTATTATTAACAATAAACTTACATACAATATAAATATATAAATACCGATATAAACAAATAAATGCAAGATATGATACACTTAAATACAATATAATACATAAACATACATATATACATAACAATAATAGTGAATGATGATAAATCTATTGCGAAAGGTAGAAAGCTTTCACCCTTGATTTAAATATTTCCAGCGAGGACGATCGCTTAATTGTAAGAGGCAAAGCGTTCCACAGCCGCACTGCCTCAACAGTAAAGGAACGGTCATAAAATGACGTCCTATGTGCTGGAAACTGCAACATCAGATTCTCTGATGACCTAAGACAATGTGAATTAGCAGTATGTAGGAAGTTAAAACGTTCCTGAAGGTAGCGCGGAGAAGAGGGATTAAACAGAACACTGTAGAGAAGAGACAGGATATGAGCATTTCGGCGACGACGTATAGGGAGCCACTTGAGCCTGTTACGATATTCAGAAACATGGTCATATTTGCGCAAACCAAATATAAACCTGATACAAAAATTTTGAAGGCGCTCAAGCTTATTTAGCTGGGCCTCAGTAAGATCGAGATAGCTGGTATCGGCATAGTCGAGAATAGGGAGCAAGAGAGCTTGTGCAAGCGCAATCTTAGTGGTAGTCGGAAGAAAATTACGCAATCTACGCAACGAACCAGCAGAGGCAAACAATTTACGACTAACTGCCACTATTTGAGGGCCCCAAGTTAAACTGCGATCGAAAATAACACCAAGATTTTTCACAGTGTCGCTAAACGGGACCACAACCCCCTCTAGCAGCACGTGAGGCAAAAGAGACCAGTCGATCTTGCAGATAGTTCTTGGGCTTCCTATAATAATGGCTTGTGTTTTTGTTGGGTTCAATTTAAGGCCATATGCTTTACTCCACTCGGATATTGCATGAAGGTCGCTATTCATCAGACGAATAGAGTCATTCAGCTGGTCGAGCGGAGATTGACGATAAAGTTGAAGGTCGTCTGCATAAAGGTGGTAGGAGGAAGAAAGATTACAAGAAATTGAATTAATAAACACTGAGAAAAGAAGGGGAGATAGGACGCCACCCTGAGGAACACCGGCAGATGTGTTGCACCACGAGGAAACCGAATCCCCTAGGCGAACACACTGACGGCGACCAAACAGGTAACTATGAAACCATTCAATCACACTTGGAGATATGTTGAAGGAGCGAAGTATAGCTATGAGAATGTCAAAATCAACCGTGTTAAATGCATTGCTAAAGTCTAGGAGTGTCAGCACAGTTAACTGACTGTTTTCCATCCCCAGACGAATGTCGTCGGTGATTTTGACAAGTGCAGTAACTGTGCTGTGCCCAGGACGAAAGCCGGATTGAAGGGGATTGAGGAGATCATGTTTGGCGAGGAATGAGCTTAACTGGTTATAGACCAGACGCTCGAGGACTTTAGAAAGAAAAGGAAGAAATTCTTAGGTCTTCACTAGGTGGTTTCTCATATGTGAGAGGCCACTTCAGTAGGTACCACCTAAATGTCTGTTTCTCCAGTCAAACAGCAGTGTAAATGCAGTGTTGTGTTCCAGTTCGAAGGACGTCGTAGCCAGAGTAACTACTGGACATATTGAGCCTTAAAATCTATGTCTCAAGATGGCGAGCGCAGTGGAATACCAAGCGCATTGCTAGCAAATAAAAAACTCCGAAACGAATAACGTATGACGACATACCTTGTCTTGCTTCTCGTTGATCTGCCTGGCCTCTCCGTCATACATGGCCTCAATGTTCTTCTGTCTCTGTCGCTCGCGTTCTCTGTGCTCTTCTAACTGCTGGAGCGCGGCGTCCAACACGCGCCTGTGGTGCGCACACTTCTCTTGTTCCGCTTCTTGCTCCTAAGAAAATTAATTATAAGTTATACTACTATCAAAAACAAAGCAGGGCCATAATTTTAGCCACTAAAAACACAATGCAACTAAAAGTTTCGGTAAAAAACACGCCAATTTTTTTGTATTATTCAAATATCTTTCTTGTTTGGATGGTAAGGCATAGTTTGTGCTATAATCCGGCCGCTCAGAGAATGCGTTCCTGACACATGTCAGTTGATCATAAGTAGTGATGGGAAATAATTATCATTTTGCTAAACTTTTGAATTATTCCCAGTAAAAGTAGCAAGTTAGAATAATTGGATACTTGACTATTTTCTATAAAGTGTTTTAAAATCTAGGTATCATCATTCTTTAAATCTTCCAACCGTTAATATATTTTTAAAGAGATCTTTATAACGAATAAACATGTTTTTCTTTATTACTAAAAATATTGTCACCAAAACGGTTGGTCACGGGACTTTTTGAAATTTACGTCACACTTTACAATTGGTGAATGATCTTAGTGGCAGAAATTAATAAAATTGTACATTGTGAAGTCACACGCTGCACAAGGACAGCCGATCCTGTTTTGTTACATTTAATCAATAAATAAAAACTCACAAACTTCTTTCAGATCATTATAATATTTACAATTTATATAAATGTAAAAAAAAATACCAAATATTATTGTCTTTTACTAACTTATCATAATAATGCAACACATGTTATATTTTATTGCCACAACCGTCAAATATCCAATTGTCTGCATTCTACATTTTCATGTCGTTAAAATAATAAACAAAACAACAAGGTGATAATTATATTTATTATAAAATATGGCAACATATTTACAAACAATTAATTTTCTATCCCATTAATCAGATTCCGATTCGCTTGAGGAGGTGCTGTCTTCGTCATTATCTCCTAGGTTTATAATAAATGTTTCGTCAATTAAATTATCGACCCGTATGTCTCGGTCAAAGTCTTCGAAAATTAGTTTTTTCGTTTTGTCCACTACCTTGGCCCAATCTTCTCTTGTGACTTTTGCGCAAGCTTTTTTTAATAAATTCATATTTTTTTTGTGCTAAATGGCGGCGAAGTATTGTAGCGGGCTGAATAACCTTTTATTTCAGCCCAAATTAGTTCGATTGCATTGTATTGGCAATGATAAGGCGGGATTCTAAGCACCCTATGACCATACTCTAGTACCAATTCGTCGATTTCATATCGCACTTTCGTAGATTTATTGTCAGCCACTAATTTCAATAGCTCTGCTTTTAACATCCCCATATTTGATTCAATTCCGTTTGTTTGTAGCCAATTAATTATTTCTTCTTTTCTGTTAGCTTGATTGGGAGCTTTATTTATTTGCACCGAATGATACGAGGCATTATCCATCAAAATGACTGAAGGTTCTGGCAACCCAGGTAACAGTACGTTTTTAAACCACTGTTTAAAAGTATCAGCATTCATTTCTTCGTGATATTCTGTGGTGATTTTTGACTCAAACGCCAGTAAGCCGTTCTCGACAAAACCGTATTTTGCCGAACCGGCATGGCATATTATTAGCCGTGACCCTTTACCCATGGGTACTTTAGATGTGGATGCTTGTGTGTCATCGGTCCATGCCCGAGAAATAGTGTGATTGGCGTTCAACCATGTCTCATCAAGGAATACGACGGTATTCCACTCTTCAATTTTGTTAGCTTCCCTTAAAAATGATATTCTTTTCAAAATAATATCATATCGTTCCAGGAGAATTTTCCTTTTATCAGTTTTTTTATACCGAAACCCGATATTATTTAAGATTCTCGATAGAGAAGTTTTACCTCCCTTAAATAAATCAGCGTTTTGTAGAGACGTCAAAAGTCTATTTCTATTAACGTACTCATTTCTCGAATAGTATCCGTATATATGATTTCTTATTGCATCGGCGTCGAAGCTATCAATGTTTGTGATAGGTTTTATTCTGCGTTTCTTCCTCGGTGTTCGTAACTTATTGTCTTCAGTGCCAGTTGGGCCGAACTTCTCTTTATTAATATTTGTAATAGTTCTCTTGCTAATGCCAAGTGCCTGAGAAATACGGTCTTGAATACGTTCGACAGGAATCAAGGGTCCACCATTTTGCTTTTCACGCTCAAAGTAATCTTGTAGCTTGACTATAAGTTCGCGTATTTCACTTTTTATTGTTTGTCCACGTTTCGGCATTGTTGCACTAAACGTAAGTCCAGCAAACAAGATCGAAGTCCAAATTAGCGCCAAAGTCGGTATAGAAAGCAGGAACAGTCAATTAAACGAAAGCCAAATACATAATATATTTTTTTTAAAACCATGAATATTATTTTTGAAAATATACTTCTCTTGGGATATTTGGAAAAAGTATACGAGTATTTATTTTACTACGCGCGCGCTTTGTACGTTTTTAATACCAGGAACGCTAGTTAGTGGAGATATAGCTCGGCAATAAAAAATAATAAGAAAAGGAGGCGCCACTGAGCCGCTTAAATAGTATCACATTATAGATCGGATTTTAATTTTGATTCTTATTATTATTAAATCAATTATAAGTTAATAATATAAGTTAATATTAAATGTTCTTATTTAAAATATTTTAATAAAAACGTAAACTTCAACGCCAAATTTAAATAAAATTCACAAATGTGAAAGATATTATATTGCTGCCAGGTGAAATAAAGAGTTAGATCCGTTTAATTATTACTTTATACATTATTAAAAACACAAATGTATTATTTTATATTATAACGGAAAATAACGTTATAATAATCTGCTATTTTTTGGCCACATCACTCCAGAAATGAACAGTTGACATAACTTTGTAACGGCGTGGTATGAACTTATAAATATAATATTTTTATTTTTATTAACCGTCAAATTTAGTCCAAAGTGATAAAATTTAACCTAAATTTACATATTATTTATTTTTTTATGATGTTTTATTTCGTAAGTAGGGTAAATAAATAAAATTGTTCGATAATGTATTTACATTTGCTGTCGTTGCATTTGCAACGACACTTCAAAGTTACGTCGTCCGTTCGATTACAACCTTTCAGGAACGCATTCTCTGAGCGGCCGGATTATAAAATAATATTTTTATACCACTACGTAGCATGACGTATTAAAAATTGAAAGTGTGTAAATTATTATTTTAGGAAAAACTATGTATTTACTACTTAAAAAAGACGATACGAAAAAATTAAGAAAAAATTTCGTCGCGTTTTTTTAGTAGCATTGTGTCTTATGTCGCTAAAACTACCACCTGGCTTCGTTTTCGGTAGAAGTCTTGATATACCCTGTATTAAATCACGAGTATGTCACCAAAGGGGTAGATAGAAGTGGTACAAATATCAGTCAGTTTTGGCATAGATCATTTAGATCACAATATGTGATGGAACTAATCCGCCGAAGTAATGAAATTAAACGGCGATAAGTAGCGTCATTCATTTTGGGATGACTATTATAATATTTTTAAAGTTTAATTCCAATTAACGACTGAATTGCATTGACCACCATTGAACTCAAGACAACTTATTCTGCAAACAAGCTACCACAGCAAATAAGATTCTTTATTGTGATTCACTATGACTATGATCAGTGCCTCTGTTCTAGCCCATTCATGCTTGCTTCATCCTAAACTGGGTACAACAATTTGCTATTACTCAATAGTCCTTCTATTTTACATTTACATTATCAAAAAATCCTACCTTCAATACAGTCTGCCTAATCTTTTCCAGCATTTCCAAATCTAATTCGATCTCCTTCATAACCGCCATCACTTGCCGCTTCAGTTTATACTTATGTAAGCCCATATTGACTATGGTGGCGTCTCTTTCCGACACCAGCTTCGCCTGTTCCCTCTCTCTTTCACTCGATATGAACTGCAACTCATCTAATATGAGTTTTTCCTTTTCTTCTTGTTTTCTCAGTTGTTTTACTATTGTTTCTTTTTCACTTAGCTCTGCTATTTGCCCTTCTAAACTATCTCGGAGCTCCTGAAATGTTAATTAAGAATCACTACTTTTACTTTATACTATATAAAACAAAGTCGCTTTCTCTGACCCTATGTCCCTATATTGTATGCTTAAGAGCGTATACACCTTGCGCGCAAAGTCAACTATAGGTATTTCTTCGCTAATTTCACGCACACATAAGCGACCAAAGCTGTGTGCGTAGAGCTGCCGCGTCGGCTCGCTATACAATCGGCTCAAACAACTTTGATCCGTGCGCTTCAAATATTCAATTGAAATGTAACTGTAATATAATATCATAAAAATATTTTATTTGCATTCTAAATAGACAAATATTACTGTGCAAGCAAAGAATAATACAAATTTTGGATACTAATCATATTTTCGTTATTATTACATTGTTAAGTTACATTCAAATCAGTGTTCAATCAGTAGACACTACGGACGTTTTATTAATCATTTCGTGTTCGAACACATAAATAGTGTTAGGGGCCTTACAACCCCTTACAATTACGAAATATATTTAATTTTATATTACAATACATAAAATAATTTAGCCTCGGAATTACGTCCCATTATATTACCTGAAACATAATTTATACTCACTACAAAATCATTGTAGGTAATAAAAATAATTAAATATTTTACTACCAAAGTACTAAGATGTGGTAATCGCATTCCGCGCGTGGCTATTTTTACTACGCGCGGCATAATTGACTGCAGCCAGGCCGGAGCGACGAGCGATACGTCCTCCCTCTAGAAGGCCTTGCGGCGGTCTGATTTCATCCACGTCGGACAGCGTGTTTTATAGTGGTTTTTAAAATATTTGTAGAAAACATGAAAACTAATTTTGTTGAAATATAAAAATGGTAATTTATTGATAAGATGTTCTTCTATTATAATATGCAATTGTTATAAAAAATTATGTACGATAAGTTGGTGAAAAAAAATATGTTCTTGACGAGAGTTTCTGAATAATTTCGCATTGTTTAAATTTTTATTTTTCAGGAACTAAACACAAAAAGATTATTTTTCTCAGCAAAATCCCTCCATAAGGGTCTTATTAGTCTGATAATATTTTTATTTTCATCTTATATTTAGTGGTTTCGGATATCTTAAGCTTCTAAATTGCCATTTAAAGCCTAAATAACGAAACTTGTGTTCAGTAATCCGTATAGTACTCACAAATTATCCATCAATCTATAATGTTTTCCACCAAAATCCCTAGATGACAACCTTTTCTAAAATTAGTAATAATTATTTTTCCTTTAAATTGTTTATTGGTGGCTATTAACTCATTTGAAAAGTCCTGTTTTTAAGCCAAAAAGCGCGTGCAGGGTATAAACGCTCTTAAATCTTTAAAACTACGCAACGGATTTTTTAATAGATAGATTGATTCAAGAGGAAGGTTTATATGTATAATACATACATATTATTGTACAGAAATTTATTTGTACCCGGGCGAAGCTGGGCCGGGCCGCTAGTAATGAATAAACATTAATACTTGAATGGACAATTTAAACATACTTAATATTAAATTTATCAGTATGAATAATGGATATTATTATATTCCTGTCTATGCTGCAAAAAAATACAATAATGCTATCAAGGAACAATGACCAAATATGAAAGAAAGTTAAAATATTACAAAAATGCTTAAAATGTATTTTTTATTTTCTAGCATTCGAACCGGGAGTTACTCTATACTCCGATACGAACATCGAACGTTCGGATGCCGTACGTGGAATCTTTTATCGTACGTATAACCATAGACTAGGTTTGGTGAAAATGATAAATATAATAGAGATTAGTATTTTTAGAAGTGGAAAACTTTTATCTTTCCCCGGACGTCGAATGTTCGAACATTCGAACTTCGTATCGCGTCATAGAGTAACCTGCTCTATTTTAAGATTACTTGTTAATTAGTATAATATCTTCAAGATTAAGTTACCCTCATCTGTTGCTCCTTCTCTTTGAGTTTCTGTTCCTCTATGTGTATCTGTCTGCGCAGCGCCTCGTCGCGTTCTTGTAACGTCTTACGTGTTTCTTCTTCTTCTTTCTTCTTCTGCATTTCTTTTTCCACTATCTGTTCCATCCTATAAAATATCCTCCATATAATGTCCATAAGTTACTCTCCCTACCATGTCTTTTAATCCGAAACAAAACAGTACACTTATACTGGTGTTTAGCGGGAGAAATAGACATTGCGGTGGTACCACCAACCCAAGCGGCCTCTCACATATGAGAGACCTACAACCAGTGAAATTTTGTTATATGAATGCCCTTCATGAAGTTACATGTATTTGTATTTAATTACTGTCTACTTTCCCAGAAATGAAAGGAAACATCCTGGGAAGACCTGCGTACATCAGAGTTCATCACAATATTTCTTAAATATATTATGTTAAGTCCACAGATCACTTCCAATAGATACCGCATTACGATAGTTTTGTTTTGAACCGAAAACGCCAACGAAGGGAACTGCGCGGGGGGTGGGCGGATTGCAGCGCGGTCACTTGGACTTCACTGGAGAGATGAGGCATAAGTCGATAAATAAAAAATGTATCGATAGTTCGATTTGCCAGTAAGTTCATGTGTTATGATCGCTTCTATAACTTAATTACCAACTTGTTAAATGTTTGATAATATTATTTCACCGGCCTGATCTGATAAATTATACCAACCGGCAACCGCCAACTACGAATAAAATAGGATTAAGATTTATACTTTAGTATGTAACGGTTTTATTTCTATTATTCACCGTGTATTTTTGTATACCATAATGGCGAAATACCCAAATTAAGTGTTGATATAAAAGATCAGATAAAAATATGAAATAGTAAATAACTAAACCTCACGCCCTAAAGGGCTACAATAACTTATTCCGTTTCTTGAATTCTGACGGCGGCTGTAGTAAATGTAATATCGACAAGTGACGATGAAACCCATTTGACGAACTATGAATGTTTTTGAGACGATATATACAACGTATGTTAAAATTAGTGCAATAGCTTGTGCTACTGATTCTCAATAAACTTAGTATACTAAAACTTATGATAAATACCCTCCCATTATATTTGAAAACGTAAACAACTAGAGGGAAAAAAGGAAATTTAATTACGCCAAAGATAAATAAAAAAATATTGTACAAGTACCTTGGTAACAAATTTAACTATTTCAAATTACATAAAATAACGTAATTATGGTAATTTGCAATTTTTATTTAAATCAATATATATTTTGTGACATTGTCATTTAATAAAATTGATTTACATTATGGTTTACAATATCGATACTTCTGGGAATTATATTATAAACATGCGTCAAACACTAGAAGAACGCGTGATTTCGCCAAAAAAAGATGGCTTATTACGGTTATTGCTATGCGAAAAAGAGACGGCTGATTCTCCATCCGAACTCGACTGTTTGACATTGATACATTAACCAGTATAAATTGAGCTCGCTCGGGACCAAATTAATTTAAAGAATATTAGTTATCGATGAAAACTTATTGCGTTTTTTTTAGATACTTTATTGTTTTGAGTTTTTTGCACACCATTTTATTGAACAAATCATTATTAACTGTAATATTATGTTCCCAAAATGTAATTATCGCTAACGTGCGACGACATGTGCGGGTCCACTACTTGGACGACACTGATGACGCGACATTTGGCATCGGTTTATATCTATCTGATATCTTATATGTGTTGGGCGCAACCGCTGCCTTGCATTAGGTATCTATTGGGAGTGATCTGTGGTTAAGTCCCATCAACCAGCATGAGGCAAGCTGTGGTCTCAAATCTCAATCATAAGAAGTTTATCACAAGCTGACATAATTATATTAACTGAGTTTATAATAATTTTACATACATACAAGTATATTATGATGAATCAATAATACTGTATCATGGCTTGGACCTCATCTATCGAAACTCGAAAGTGCGACTGAGAATGGTTAGGCCGTATAGTCCACCATGCTGGCCTAAAACGGGTTGGGCGAATAAATAATGTCATTTTAATTTTTTATTATTATAAACCTACTTCTTGTGGCTGAGATGTTGGTGATGCATGATAATTTAAATATGTATACCAACCAAGCAGACTTAAGTTTCCCATTCGCGATGTAAGAGTTGGTAGCCCTCAGTTCTGGCTGTCGCATCCTCCACGCGTGGTGCAGCCGCAACTCCGCCTCGTGCTTGCGCAGCTGCTCCTCCTTCTCCATTATACCTTGGTTGATGTCCTTCAGCACCGATGTGGGCACTTTGTTTAGGTACGAACTGAAATTAATTAAACATTGAAAAACTGATATAAATTTGAAAGCACAATAAAACAACCAATCCAATGGATGTTTGTTTATTACTGACTGGAAAGATCAGAAAAGTGAAAAGCGCGCGCATCGGTTTCCCGCCTTTTTTGCGAGACAAAGGCAATGTAAAATAACATATTATCAAAAAAACATTTATTTCAATGTTACTAAGAGCATTGGAATTGTGCTACTAATGACAGTTTACGTGGTGCAGTCGGTAAGACTGAGGTGTTTGTGAGACCGAAAAGTCTCACGTGGTTCCTGATAACGAAGCCGGGTGGTAGTTTTAGAGAATTCAGACAATACAACTAAAAATTTTGCAGAGAGAAATTTTAAAAGATTACTAAAAATAGATGTGCGTTGCCAGCCTTTAAAGTGGGAATACACACTTCATCATCATCATCATATCAGCCACAGGAAGTCCACTGCTGAACATAGACCTGTTGGAAGCGGCCTACATTCAGCGACTTCCTGCAACCTTAGCCAGATAGTCCGACCACCTTGTATGTAGGCGAGCGTTCGACATTTCGCTTGCCTGTACGGGCCGAAACTGCGTTAAGCGGGCACGGGCGCGGTTTCATACAAAAGTGCTCCGTCGCGGGGATCCGCGCGGGCGTCCCGCACGGGGAGGCGCGTCCCGCACCCGCGCCGCGGAGCCCGCCTTCGTGCGTCGGAACCCGTCGCGGGGGCACGCGCGGTAAAGCGCGCGGTGTCCGCCAGCGGTAACATGACGGTGATGGCATAGGGCACCGAGACGTGGCCTCTCACTTTGGACTTCATTAGAAGGCTCAAAGTCACTCAACGAGCAATCGAGAGGTATGCTCGGTATTTCCCTACGAGATCGACTCAGAAATGAGGAGATCCGTAGGAGAATAAAGGTCACCGACATAGCGCAAAGGATTCTATAGATGATTCATAGCGAAAGGTTCTAGAGTGGAGGCCACGTACAGGCAAGCAAAATGTCGGACGCCCGGTTACAAGGTGGACGGATGACCTGGCTACATTTGCAGGAAGTCGCTGGATGCAGGCTGCTTCCAACAGGTCGATGCGGAGACCGTTGGGGGAGGCCGATGTTCAGCAGTGGACTTCCTGTGGCTGAGATGATGATGATGATGAATATACTTGAGCAAAAATAAAGATTTTTTACTTAGCGCAATGTTATTGCCAGCCTTTCCGTTGGTGATATGACTGATACAGATTTTACCCTTAAGTTGTTGACCATCAAATATGGTTCCAGTTTCGAAGATAATTCGCCATAGACCGGTATCGAAACTTTAAAATATTTGTACAATGAGTTTTCATTTTCTCTTAATTTACTGAACTTTACAACAAATTCTCCGCCTAGCAACCTAAATTCAATTAACAGCCTTCCTGGCTGTCGGTTTTTTTTTTTTGCTAGTCGTCGTTTTGGTATGTAATAATATATTAAGCTCTCCATCGACACGACTGTACATGCACACCTTTAAAATTGAACCAGCGACACTGCGTAAATCCGGTCTCCGCGACGGGTACCCGCGACGGGGACCGTCACGTTCTCACGGAGCCCGCCCGCGTGTCCACGCGAGGAAACGCGCGACGGTTGCCCGTCGCGGGCGCCCGCTTAACGCAGTTTCGGCCCTACGTGGCCTCCACTCAAGAACCTTTCGGCCCCAACGGCCATCGGTTCTACGAGGTATAGCTAATACACACTTATTATATTAAAAATTATTAAGTGAAAGATCATCTGTATTAACTTATCAAAAAGCCTAAAGAAAACCCCGCCTGTACTATTAATTAGTACAAAGTGTAAATAAATAATAAAATCGGACTACAATGCATGCTGTCCATGCCGACATACTCAATACCGGATGTACATAGACTGAACACGAAAGACAACTTGTGCTAGGTCGCTATGTCGCGTAACACCATCATATGCAGTCATAGCCTAAATACAAGCAGAGAAAAAATGAAATATAAAATAAAGTAATTACCCATTTTTATACAGTTTAGGCTGTGCTGCCAGATTCTTCAATTCTTGCTGGTATTGCATATTTTCTTGGAAGAGCATTAGTTCCAGTTTCTTGCGCCTTTCTTCTAACTGCCTGTGATGTAGGATAGATATTTATTACATTATGTACAAAATATATATTTAATAACCAAAATACATAATATACACTGAAATGAGTAATAGGTATTTGAATGATGGAGTATTTTACTTGGATAATAAAAAAAATTAAAACATTTACTTTAATTGTAATATGCTTATTGAAAAGAAAATATATATTATATGCTGACAAAGTAATCTTTACCACATGACCGTTGATGACTGCACATAGGAGATAAATGAGAAAAGCTATAAAGAGGGAATGTATTAATGTATTGAAAACCCAAAACAAATAGTCTTGATTATTTTTGGCTGTTTGTACTTTGTCTGTGCCCTTGTGCCCACTAATCTCAGACACTGCTAAACCAATTTTGCAAATATTTGGTATGGAGATAGCTGATATCCTGGATTAACACATAGGTAGCCTATGTGTTAATTTTTATCCCAAAAACTATAGTGTTCCCATGGGATAAGCCAAATTCAAATATTTTTTTGATGTGACGGGAGAGGGTAGGATTGCATGCTCTTTGTCATGGGACAGATTGCAATGTCAGGTACTCCTATACCAAATTTCATCAAAATCTGTCCAGCCGTGTTTGCATTACAGAGTAACAGAAATTCTTAAATCCATTCGAACTTTCACTATTATAATATTAGTAAGGATTGTTTAACCCATACATTGCCTAATCTCATCTATACAAAGCAAGTTATTGTTCAATTAACAGTAAACATCCATATCAATTTCAAAATATTATTGTTCATGAGCCTACACTAACAATTGTTCACACTGATTAATAGAACAAGGTTGCATGTAAGTGAAGTAAAGAGGTTGACATACAAGGCGCAGCTGAAATCCTTGCAGCACCTAAATTGGCACCAACAGTAGGTTTTTATTAGACAACGGGAAGAGAATGTTCAACAACTATAATTATAAAATAATAAAACTTGATGAACTTCAAATAAAGTAAATAAGTATTTCCTCATGGGGCTGGTAGCATTACATTATACATATTTTTAATTATTAGGTCTTAATTACTATTCCCAACACATTAATTTTATTTGAGGTTTTTTATTAATCTTTGATTGCTCATCCAGTACCGGAATTTGTGCCTAGCCACCCGCCTAGGCACAAATTCCGGCAAGCTTATTAGCTAGCTAGCTTATATAGCTATTACCCAATAGGCTTCCCCATATCACATCTTGAATAGGAAAGAATCATGGCAAAATCTGGGTGACATAAAAGGCACCTAGGCATGTACAAGGATGTAGTAGTATGTTATGTATAAATATAAAAAGTCAAATAGCAGATGAAATATCTCAGATCAAAGAATATGAATATAAATGTTTCCATAAGATATTTTCCACACAATTTAATCATCTCTCTAAACCACATGTGGCCAAAATTCATTGTTTTAAGAGACATTTTACATTGATGTAAATATGTATTTCTTCGCACTCATGAATACTGAGAATTTTTGACATTACATACAATGGGGAAAAACCAGTTTAAAATTCCTATAACAATAATCACACATTTCTGTGGTTTACATACCACAGGCATTTACGTAATTGAAATATTAATACAATTTATTTAACATGTGCAGAATAAGACAATAAAAAAATTCAAACAACTTTTTACTTTATCCTGCCTTATGTAGATTTCAAAAGCTGTTATGAATTTTAACTAAACAATCTACTTACGCAGCTCGAATCTTTCTTTCTCTCAACAACTCGGCTTCCTTGTTGGCTTTCTCATAGTATCCCTCGGTGGTCCACTGCTCATGATGCCTGGACTTGTTGGTGTTGGCCTCGAAGTAGTGTGCCACCCTCTGCAACTCTTCGGCCCGCCGCAGCTCATTGTCTCTCCTTTGAGCTGCTAATGCCTGCAGCTGCCATTGCGGTTTTGAGTGTAGCATTTTTATAGCTGTAAATAATATTAATTTTTGATAAGCCTTTTTAATACTTATCTTGTATGAGAGTGTTTTAAAATAATAATTATATGCTGTTACTTCATTAAAACTAGGTTGATTTTCAATTTTAAAAAAGATTAGCAATGCGTAATATTTGGGTGTATAATTTTCACAGCTGATTGGTAATAAATAAAAACAAACACCCACCCGCAGATAAAATCTGGGCTTAGTTACGATAAAATATACCTGCACAATACTTTCACAATCTACTAAACACAAACCCAAGACTCCATAAACCAAAACAAAAAGTGAATCATATTATTCATAATATTGAGATCGATACGAACCTCCTTGGTTCACTGCCCACAGTTCAACCTCCTTCGATACAATGACTCAGTTCATTATTATACGAACGTTACTGCTGTCGCGTGGGCGATATAAACACGTAATTGGAGCATAAGAGGTCAGACATATTATTCAATTTACTTCCTCGTAACTAAGGTAACTCTCATTGCCTACGAACATGCAATTTTTAAATGGATAAATATCGTTATTCGTGTGGTTATTCGTTACGTAGCACAGATAAAAAATAACAGTAGATCTAAACGTCAAATTGACATGAAGAGACGTTCCAATCCATAAGCTATCATACTTTAAGCATCTTAAGCATGCTATTGCTATCTTTGTTTGTTACCTAACATGATATATTGCCTTTTCATTCATAGAAATATTTACAATTTATATTGTGTATTTCATAATATTATTAATCAGAAATAAAATTTGATTTGGGGGTGGGTCTTTAATTATTTTATGTACTTTACATACCCACTAACTAAATTATAACCGCCCTCCCGATCTGATTGGCCCGCAACATTATCCAATCGTTGTGGACATTCGTGGACAGAAGTGATCACTTATCATCTGATGACCTGTTTGATCGTTTGCCCGACCTAAAAAATAAAAATAAACGTATAAAATGAGAGTGATCACTCTCAATCGTATTTTCGATTGTAGAGTAGGCCCGTGCCCTGCAGTGGGACGTATATGGGCTGATATAGATAGATAGATAGTATAAAATGAGGTGGTATGCTAAAATAAGTGTTCTCAAGTAAAGTATTATGTAATTCAGTAGTTATTACTCTAGCTATCATCAGCTAGGTACGTTTATTGCTGAACATACGCCTCCCACACATGTTTCTAGCGAGACCAACTAGTATTTTAAATAGAAATCAAATATTTCATTGAGATAACCAATCGTTAAAGTAGTTAACAAATAATCAAATACAGTCGTAAATATCTTCACGCTGCCAATAAAGAGAAAATGTAGACATCCAGCTTAAACCTCATTTAAACATTCCAAACACAATGATCATTAACAACTGCCGGTTTTCCCGCGGCCATCATAAGCGTTATCAACTCAATTTAAATACAAGTACACAGCCACTCTCCACATTTATAATAGTACAGATAAAAGTTGGTAAAACGCCCATTGCATAATTATTACAATAAATATGCTGGTAACTCACTTACCAGCTCCATGTGTTGGTTTCGGAACGAGTCCGGTCGAGTTTTATCGTAGGAGCTATGTATCAAGTCGCGCTTGAGTAATAAATGCTGACATTATTTATTTCCACTTTAAGAGGACGACTTGCGAGCTACGGAGTGACTTATCGGTCAATGGAAATACGCCTGATACGGGAATTAAAGCAACGTGTTTGATTGCTATAATTTATTTGGTAGGAGTTGTTGTTTTAAAGAGCGTATATATTTCACGAGACTGTATGGACTGATTAACTTATATAGTTTTGAATTATTACTTTTTGTTGTATTAAATGTCCTTAAAACTACTGCTTTTATGAGTGCGATCTCTATTCTGATGAAAATATTAAAATATCGTTCTTGTGACAAATTCTAGAGAGAAATAATTTACCGGTGATACTTTGAACTTATCGCGCGGTCAGTGACGTCAGTGCACTCTGAAAGCTGTTTTCAGTCACACGATAATGAAAATAGGTTTTTTGACTAATTCTGACAAATAAGCAGGTACTTAAATATATGAGATTTTTTTGCACGAATTAGTAACATGAGTTAACATCCCTATTTAGTCAAAAAATCGTAAAATGTTATATATTTCCATCAGCCCATTTACATCTTACTGCTTGGCAAGATTTTACTACACGAACAATTAAGGTAGATCCCTGTTTACAATGCTAGTTTAACGCGTGCTCTTAGACTTATCTGACCTATATTTAAACGTTTACTTCGCAGAGTGAGATTAATAACTAGTCAACTATAATTAATAGGCACGAAGCAGCAAGCAGCATTCGTTCTAATTTATGATATAACAAAACAATTTTAAAATAAAGAAAAACGCGAGAAATAAAATATCTTTCTTATTTTACCCTAGTTTTAAATGTAAATAATATATTTCATCACCATCTTCACTCACTGGAATTCCATTCTGAACATACACTCGATCCAAAGTTTGTCCTCTTTATTAGGTCATCTATCTTAAGGCCTATTGGAGGATCTGCGCCACTGCGGTTGCCGACACAAGGTTTTCATTCGTGAACTTTTGGGCTACGAGGTTACATGGTTATTCGAACTTTTTTTTATTGCCATGAGTGGAGAGACGAGCTTGCCGTTCGCCTGATGATATATGATAGATGACGATCGTAAGCGATATAAACGCTCGCGAACAGTGGCAAAACCAAAGAACACCTTGAATTACAAATCAATGTTTGACATTCCACTGCGCTCGCCATCCTGAGACATAAGACGTTAAGTCTCAATATGTCCAGTAGTTCGCCAGGAGGAGGTAGGACATTGTAGCCATACAATGTCCTTCACACCGAAACACAATAGTGCACTTTGACGAAAAAAATAAACATTGCGGTGGTACCTATCCAGGCTACTTCTCACATATTAGAGATTTACCACCAGTGACTTTATGTGAAATGGCATGCGACATGATTTTGAGAAAAAAATATATTTTATGGCAAGGTATTGAAATGATAGCCTAAGGGATGATTGTTTGGAAAAACGAACGTAGTCCTTTTGCATATAAACTTAATATAAATATTTCTCTAACAGGATTCTACAAAACATTAATTATTGTACCCGGGCAGAGCTAGTGCAGACACTACTGTATTTATTATAAAATAGGTTTCATATTCAATATTTAAATTAAAATATCTTAATAGTGCCAAACATGTATTTTCAACGCTTAATCCAATTTATTTATAAATTTCTGTAATTAGTCACAATTCACAGTGTACACGCTGCTGTTAATATTCCTTTTTAAATAAGTTATCAATTCTTGCCTCATTTCTATATTACCATTGCTAGGTTTGCTAACGGGTTCTCTTGACAAATTATTCTGTGCTGTTTTATAACAAGGTCTCACGAGTCGGCCGGTTCGGTTCGCCGTGCGGGACTATTAGACGGCGATAAATGATGCCAAATCAAAGGGCGGCGCTCGCAAGCCTTAAATATGTATAAGGGTTGTTAGACGGCAACTAAATATAGACGACTTGGTATACCTATGTGTTGTGTCTACTGTATATTGTATACGTATAAGCAATGTTGTAGTTACGTCGTGTTTTTGTGTCGTATGTCTTGTCGAAAGAAATCTATGGGCAAAAACAGACAGGTTGAATTCTAATACTTTTTAGCTTGCCCTGTTTTTGAAGCACAAACCAGGGCCCAGGCTAGTTTAGTCACAATAAAATCTAGACTAAATCAGAATATAATGTATAAAGTGTTTAGTTGTATTCAATATAAAGGTGATTTATTGCCTCCATTTAATGAAAATTAATTAATTAAATTCTAATACAATTGTTATTGTTTCGACGCGACGTTAAAAATATTTTCGGATAATGAAAAATAATTCATAATAAATGTAAAGGAAACAATATTATTTGGTTTAATTATCGTAAATTTTAAAGGATTATCTTAATCATATACTTTTACATAATATTATTTATTACTTATGTGTGTTCAATAATTATATCCATCACAAAATAAATTCAATAATAATTAAGAATTATCCCACGGATTTTTACAGTAAAATTTGACATTTCCTGACCAATTAATACATTATTTCCATGTATTGTATACTAACATATTCACCTAGCAATAAGGGTACATTCATAGTATTCAGTGTAAACTAAAAACATTCAAGTTCAAGTGATACGTAATGCAACGTAACCCAACACTAGGTGTAAGCTGCGAGCGGCTAAAAGCTCTTATTTTCATCGTAGCTTCCGACACCGCGGGCTTACGGCCTTCAAGGTGATAGCGGGTCACATTCCGGCCCGCTGAAAGAGACAGAACGTGTCCGCTGTCCCTTTCCAACCACAATGGCGGTTACGTGGAGTGTTGCCAGGTGTTAGAAGTTTCTATTATTTGGTAGTTTAGGGATTTTTTTGTGGAATTGTTTTCTATCTCTTTAGTTAATTTGTAATTTATGTGGAAGTATTTTAAATCTAACTGAATTATGTGTTACTATCATTGTATTTAAAATAATGAATTAATAATGGAAATGAATCAGAACTTTACCTTAATGCTAAGTTTTAGATTTTTTTCACTTAAACATATAGTTAAATCTAAATAGTTGAAATATATAAATGCTTGATTTATAAAATATCCCACAATATTACTGATTGTTAATGATTACGAGCACTATTATTTTGAAGACATTATCAACTACTGTCCTCAGGATAAAGGACATGGACAGAGTCAGTATGGCGCTGTGCCTAGTCCTGTACATCAATGAGTTTTGCATTGTTGGGATAATGTTTGCTCCAAGATTATTACACTAAAAGTTTCAAAGCCTAGGAACTTTAGGGGTTTTAGATATTTACAAAAATAGATGTTATTTTTAGGTTAGGTTTGTAGGTTATCTGTCAATTTATTGAACTTGATAAAATACGTTTACAAATAGATTTTGTCTCCCAATTAATAATTAAAAAGATATAAAAAATTATGAAATCACTACATAGTATAAAACAAAGTCGCCTTAAATCTTTAAAACTTACGCAACGGATTTTGATGCGGTTTTTTTTAATAGATAGAGTGATTCAAGAAGGTTTATATGTATAATACGTACATATTATTGTACAGAAATATTTTTGTACCCGGGCAAAGCTGGGCCGGGCCGCTAGTTATATAATACACTAAAACACATAAAATCATTGAAATATATAAACCAGTCTTCTTAACGAATCCAGGGCCCTTGCAGACACATTTTTTTTCATGAAAAAAAAAATATCTTCATCGTCGTACTTTATTTTTATGAATGCGTCAATAGATTTAGATTAAGTTTACAATATATACTATCGATTGTTGAGGAGGGCTGTGCCCTGCAGTCTTACGTATACTAATTCTTTATACTCGTGAGTTGCAAACAGATTATTCATGAACACACGCACCCTATACACCCAACAGTCACATAAATAATCCTGACCCCACACTAGTACCGATCCTTGTATCATGGGTATCAGGAACTACGAGAGATTTTACGGTTTCACAAACACCCAGACCCGAAACAAATACAAGTGATTCACATTAGTCTGTCACATTTAGTGCGGGAATCGAACCCGCGTCCTCTTTTATACACTTGGCGCGGCGTGAAATGAGCTACTGGCAGCCAAGATTACTTGCAATCCTCCCACACATAGCATAATTATTTAAGTCTCAATCAATACAAGGGTGAGTGGGTGCTTTGGGAGATAATATATGTCGGGGTGTTCTTGTGTAAAACCCATATGATAAATAATTGTAAATTGGCCCTAAGGAATCTACGGGTAGATGCAGAAGTAACTTTATTAAAGGAAACCCTGTTGTGGTTCTATTTCACTACCCACTGTCAGAGTAAGGGTGGGAGCATGACAGTTTGCAATATAAACCGCCTCCGAACCGCAGACAAGAGATTCGAGATCGCATTCGAGATCCAGCAGTCGGCAGTGAAACAGTGACAAACGCGTATTTACTATAAAGTAACAAGTTGTCGCAGATATTCGGATAAATCGTTAATCCGTTAATTATGACGTGTGGTGATAATTATAATTAAATAATTAACACAATGGATTTTATTACCGTCATCCTACATATACACCAAAGGATTGAAATAAATAAAAATCATTTTTATCAAAACAAATATTTATTATTAAAAAATACATTGACAGCCTTCGTGGCGCAGCTCGTTATCTTATAACTCGCGTGCACCTGTGAGCATAGAATTTCTCTCTTTGAATTCCTAATCGTTCAGGATAAGTTCCTCATCGTGGCCTCCAACCTCCGCTTTATTAGCCACCCCGAACCTCGCTTTATCAACCTAATATTACTGACACTTAACCGAAACTGAATACAACCAATGAATCAATGAATCTGTATACAGTAACTAATACTTGCAGTGAACGCTCTAAGGGCGCTCTCTCAGACAGAATGTGTAATATATTGTTTATAACTCGCATACACCAGTGAGCATAGAACCTCTTTCTTTGAGTTCCCAATAATTTAGGATAAGTTCCTCATAGTGGCCTCCAACCTCCCCTATAGCCATCCCGAACCTCGCAACAAGATCAACCAGCCTAATATTACTGGTGTCAGAACTATGTTACATTAGAGCGACTATATTATATTAATATTTAATACGTACAAAAATATCGCCTAAAAATTAAGCTGGCGGACAAACATTGTTCCGATACAGAGCTCAGCTTAAATACCGGATCGTGGTCATTACATGACAACAACATTCTACTGTTCTGTTGTCAACCAAGCAGCTGCAATAATATCCTAAGATGGCATCTAATGGACAGTTGCTAGAAGGTTCAACATCGAACAAAATATATTATGTATAATGTATCCTTTGACTTATATGCCTCGATTTAATTCGTCCTCTTAATAAATAAGGATTGTTTCCCCCAATATGTGAGACCAGTTCTTCAGAAAGATCACGTTCTGGACACACTTCTACTTCATAGGCGCCATTCCCTCTCATATATTCGCCATAATACGATCGCGATTGCTTTATTTGATAAGGCCCTAAAGCAATCAATAACAATTGTTCATGAGTTAATCTAGGGAAATTCCCCAATTGCGGTAGGTTACCATAGATTCTAGTAAACATGACCCTACACCTATTTAAGTTGTAATCATTTACAAAATCACCTAAATAATACCTTTCGTCCATAAATCGCAATGCTCTTTGAATAATTTGCCCACACAGTGGGCTATCTACAAGAACAGGATGATATTTATTTAGAATAGCTGCTGCTATCTTGACAGCTTGATTAAAATACCGTTGCCTAAACAATTTAAAATCCCGTTTAAATCTCCCATTGACGACCTCCACAACCCATCTACAAAGAGTTACCCGTCTACTTTTGTTGGCTTGTGAAGAAGACAGTTGAGTTTTACCTTCATTTAGTGATTCTGGTTTATAAACCCTTTAATTATAACTTTCTAAAGTAGTAATTGCATCCCGAAATTCTCGATCAAGAACAAAAATGTCATTGGGTTTAAAAAGTCTATGAAATGACCCATTTTCATTTTCAAACAAACTGGTCATCATTTCTGCATCAGTCTGAGTTACTGGGAATGAACCTACAGCGTCAATTATGTGTCCATCACAAGAAACAATCATAAAATGTTTGACTAAATTATCATACTTATGTAAGCTTTATGTTTTCTTTTGAAACATATAGTTTAAACATTTCTGAAGAAAAATGTAAGTGCCATCAAATATAGCTATAGCAGGTCTACTCTCCAAGACTGATCTGATTCTGGATCACTAAAAAGTGCATATGGTAATTGTAAATTCCTGGCAACAATATCAGAATGACTAATATGTTGCAGTCTTAAATGTTGTGGTACAAAATGATCATAAAGGCAAGTTCTCAATTTATTCATTAAGAGTTCTAAAGTTGATCTAGGAATATTAAAAATTGTCGACAACCTTCTACTACTTTCTCCTATACGCAATTTAGATAAATATATAGAGCTCGTTTTGGTTTCCTTACATTAAGTGTAGGTAAACCATTAAAAAGGTTCAAGAAATCATTTGATCGAAGTCCTGTCCAATAAGGACAGACATGGTTTGGCATATCTTGAATGTTTTCAAAATTAATTAATTCCCCTGTGGAATTTGATATGTTGATAATATCCTCTATTTGGTTGGCATTAAAATAAGAAAATGTTGATATTTTGTGGCAACTCATTCCACTCACCTGCATACAAATGTGATTCACACACTCTAGAATTATGTGGTACATAAAAATGATGATCATTCAACAACATCCTTTTGATATAGTTAGGAATCATAAAAAATGCCCTGTGATTACATCTGTTAAGTATACAATGAGCAGAGGTATTTGACGCCCTTTTATAGTTTGGCAATTTTATTTGAGATGAGTTACGGGATGGTAGTGTAACTGAGGGAAAAGGAGGTAAAGTAGGAGGCACGGGACTGAGTATCAATGTATCCTCTTGGTGCATAACATTGTCTAAAGATTGACTCATTTCTTCTCTCAATCTATCATGGTGTCTATTAGCCTTCATCCAACAGGGATGGCAAACATTATTCATTGTTATTCCCTAAAACAAATAATTCTTAATATTAATTTAAATCTTCAATACATCTTCTTCTAATTATTATTATATACTAAAACAATTTTGTTTGTTTTAGTATGTAATAATATATTAAATATATGTATAATAATGTATGAAATAGATTTAAGTAGATAATATTATTCTAAATCATTTAACAATTTGTGTTTATTATATATATTTATGTAGTATTATATATGTATGTACTTATGCTATTTATCATGTATGTATGTATGTTATGTTG